>PPPC03000004.1:0-1394992 GCA_003708985.3 Yamadazyma gorgasii | reverse complement strand
GATGTTAAGGTGAGAACTTTCACATATTTTCATACATATTAGGTGAATTACATAATTGTCTGGACTAAAGACTTCTTCTAATCATTGAACAATACAACAACATATACAACAACATACCTTACTTCAAATACCTACCGTCTTCCATATTCTTTGCCAATTCTATGCCATTAAACTAGAAATAATGGGATCAAATAAGATTTTCCTGACGAGCCTTAATATATACCCCATATCTAAAACACGTATTATCTCCTTCAAGACGTATTAAATCTCCTCAAACACGTATAATATCCCTAAAACACGTATGATATCCCTTGAACACGTATTATACTGGCATGCGTCTCCATGTTTATTTACTATCTACCACTAACGGAACATAAATATTGATCTATTACCCAATCCTTATCCATAATATTTATCATTTTCTGCTTGCAGTTAAACATCAATAAAGATTGGACCTGCAGAGGAGGTCTCCCAGACGCCTCCCGTCTTCAGAATCTGCAAGAATCTGATATAAGCGCCCACAGTTTCCTGATAGGGCTCGATAGGAGTGTATAAGAGGTGTTAAGTATGGGAAGAGGTGCATGAGCCGCGCACCCTATTGGGACATGACCCGTTCACCAAGGACGGACTCTTTAACGATTATGGGTTCAACTTGAGTAGAAGAAAGGACCTACTACAAAACGCTTTCATAGGTAATTCCATGTGTGATCTTACTAATTTTGGAATCGAAATATTCGTCAAAAAAGACTCTTAATTTCAAAAATTTGTTGACACTTCCCGTTCCTCACCAAATCGAGTGGCACCAAATTTCGTAATCGCAAAGCAGATTTTGCATAGGCTGCACACAATCACGTATCAGTTCGATGAAACCTTAACTACGCCATTCTTGCCGTCACTCCGCAAACGGACGGAAGCTTATCGTATCTGCAAAGTATGCGAATGATATACGGTACGGAATGATCTATAAAAACATATGAAATGTAAACAACGCTGAAAAATGCAGGGCCCTTGAAAAAGAAATGGACTAAGGAATAGTCTGAAGAGGGGCAAAATGACAACATATATATAGTTGTGGCAACAAAATTACTGAATTCAGGCAGGATGACGCACCAAATCGCAAAGCAGGTTCCGCAAAGGCTACACACAATCACGAATCAGTTCGATGAAACCTTAAAGTTCTTTTTTTCCAAACAAACAAAGATATTCTGAGGCCAACACACGTTTGTTACTATGTTTAACTTGAATTGTCCTGAGAGAGAACTCAGCTTTAGGCTTATTATCACCTATTGTTTATTTTTCCTTGTGGTAGCCGTACGTGCCTATAATGACACAGAATCAGTAGTCAATACGCTAGCCTTATCCTTGGGCCTCAATTATGATATTACAGAGTTCGAAGGGGAGACTTATGTTTCCCTTTTCAACATGGATGGTCAAGCGGCATTGTCTGATGAACAATTTGCTGCTCTTGAATTACCTGAACCAATTGAGTATCTCATATTAGTGAATGGTTTATTTAACGCTTCCGAGTTTAGTGACAACAGTTTTAGTGAGAGCGATGACACTTCTGCTAGTTTTGTTAGTCTGAGTATAGACTCGTTGGTCACGGCATCACCGTTGGGGCATTCCGGTCTTTTCAATAATAGAACGGCTGGCTACAAGGTTGACAAAAGATGGGTAAGATGGAAGGACATCTGTATGCTCATAAAAGAACTTACGGTAAGGGATAAATTCAGGTGAGACTGAAAAATCAGCTAATTCTACTAGCTACTACCACAATATCCATAAGAGGTCTAGTGACTATGGTGTGCGGGAGTCTACAAATCGCCAACTGAACCAGCGATGTGGTTCTGAAAGGCAGAGTTGGATGTCACGTCTGCTGTTTCAATCATCCATCTTTCCCATACTTCATGAATAAATACGTCCAATCGAAACTTTTTATATCTTCATGGTGGTCTATTTCGATTGCTCGTTTACAGCGTAAGGACAGATCACAATCTAATTCATGGAACAAATAATCACGTTCCACTATAAGCTTTCTTATCAAGTTCTTATCCAATAATTTGAGCCTCGAATAATATAGTTGATACGCAAAATATAAATTGCTTACCACCCCTTGCTTTGGATGGTTAATTACATAGTAATAGTCACCATCTCCATAATCGAACTTGTCATAGTACTCGTCGTAACCACCAAATTTTCTATCATCGTGATATTGGATTAAACTTGCTACAAGATTGATATCACCATAAATGCAACCAAAATAAAAATAATCCGTTCCTGTACTCAATTCGTAATCATCCGGCCTAAAAGTTGGATCTATTTTCACCAAAGGAGAGTTGATACTTTCAATTAAATACTCATTAGATTTTGGATAAGGTCTTAATACCCTGCTCTTAATAATATCAATATAATGTTTCTTTTCAAAACTATCAATAATTGGCTCATGCAAATGTTTGTATTTTTCTTTTTCTTGATAAATAGCTTCTACAGGTAGCTTCATAGGCTCGTCATAATAAACACATTCATCCAAATCGTAAAATTTGTAAACATATCCTAACTCTTCAGCTCTTTTTTCATATTCATTATGTTCAAATCTTAGATGTCTTAAACAATAAACCATAACATTATACTCAGGTAAAGGAGCGTAAATGTCAAATACTGAAGAATATATGTCCAGATCTATTATACAGTTAACTACCAAACTATAACGTAGGAATTCACATTCTCCCAAAAATTCCGTATATGTGCCTCCTCTGGAGGGAAAATCAAAAAAAACTGGTTTATATTTTTTGATGTAGTCTATTTTTTCATATTCAGAACTTAAGAACTTAGAAACACAATAATGGCATAACTTAAACTTGTCGTCGTCTTTATATTGGTCAAAGACATAAATGCAGAAATGCATATTGTTTAAAATCCCGTGAATCACATCGTTTCTGTACTCCTTGTCATTTTCAATTCTATCTTCTTCCAATATATGAGGAATTCCGAAATAGACCTTCAAATTGTTCTCTGTTATTCCTTCTTCAAGGTCCATCGTAGAGTGAAAAGTTTAAAGTTGAGTCAATACTTGGCTGCGAACGCCGCTAAAAATAGCTCTAAGCCACCTGTATAAGCATATACAACGTCTGAAGCCTAGTTTACCAATTTGCTCTTCAGCTTCACCTTCAAGTTTGAAAGTAGTGAATGGAGTCTTGAGGTTAGCATATATACTACTAAATCAACCTAATAGAACCTTTATGTAGTATATTTTCCATAGAAAAGGTTTAAGCGTTTAGATACGCAATGGCATAACTATCCTTTATATTTTTAAAATGTATATTGTTCAACATAGAATTCACATCATTTTTTTACTCCTTACCATTTTAAATACTGTAGTCTAATTAGTGAAGAATTTCAAAATGTGCTTTCAAATTGCCCTCTGAATTTTCCTTGAAAGTACATCTAGGTTTTATTTAGTAAGTAATGATAATTACCAATACAGAGATATGTTACCCTCTAAACTATTGAAAATTAACTTATCTTTACATCCGGGAAATGAAGTACCATATATATCAGAGGAGACATGCTCTTTCTGGAGTTTCAGCTACTTTCGCGCCTGGCCTAATAATCTTCACTATTTTTGGTAATCAGAACTATAAAAATGCAGTCACGATTTCCAGGTAAGGACAGGCCCGTACTTACCAAAGAAGATAAGAGATTACTACAAATGAGGGAATCACAAAAAAGATTACGGCTTCAGAGAGTTGAAGAAATTGCTAGGTTGAAGGCAGAAACTCAGAGGTTGAAAATGGATGTGGCTACGTTGTCAAGTTATGTTGATGTGCTTGTTGGTGATAATACAACACCGTTGATGACAAATCATATGGCAAGAGAATTGAAGCGAATACTGGAATTCAAATTCAATTATGAGGAAACCATGACTATAGATGATTTTAAGCACAGATACAGCTTTAATAGTGATCATCTAATGATTGAAGATGATTTCATTTTGAGATACTTTTGTAAATTAAGTCACAGATGTTATAATGAATTCTTTAATGATGAACGAGAACTTTTGTTTCCTCATTATGGCGTTGAGTTCATGAAAATATATGGCCCCTCAGTTCCTATCAAGTATTTCGTACAAAATGATGCAGTAGCAGAGACTGGTCTCATACCAAAGATTTGGATTGAAAATGAGCAATATCTACCTTCAGGCTATATAGCCATAGTTGACATTTTGAAGATGTTGAATGCTAAACGGGGCTTTGATATAGATTTACTTACACATACCCTAGTCAGATATTTTTATGCGTCTCCATTTGGCCCTTTGATCAAACCAGAAGACCTTGCTTGGGGCATTGAATTATCTACGGTGATATAGAAAAGTTGGATAAGTCGAGCGTATAGCTTTACCATGCATCTCAAATGACGATTTCTGTGGATGAGATTATGTCTCTACCAATATAGAGGCTGAATGAATGAGAGATATATTTACAAAATGGTGCTGGTGTTTCAAGGATAAATATATTCTAATTCTAACTAGCAAATTTCAGTCTACTTCTAAGATATGGTCCAAATTTAACCAAAGATATCGGGACAAGTAACATGGCCAAACTGATAAATCCAATTACACTGCATCCCCAAGCAACTGGAAAATCTTTAATGGCCAAATTATTAAATAATGCTTTTCCATAAATTGGGAAAGAGCCTCCTACAGCAGCCCTAAAGAGACCGTTTCCAGCAAGTACGGAAGCTACGTAATTGGGAAAAGTCATACATAAATAATTAGCGTTAGCTTGTAGGAAAATGATCGATGATACACCAAATAATGCTGAACCAATTATTGGCACTATCCAATGAATATGCGGATTCACAGTCCATCCAAACCAAAAGAATGATATGGTCGAAAAACACAATCCCATAAATGACACGTTAAGGAATACGTCAGGAGAAACGGGTTCAGCATTTCTTATTTTCATAGCATAAGGTTTATGAAGTAAAGCAACATACAAGAGTGAACCTATAACAGTCCCAATATTCATGGCATTATAAGCAACTGAAACTGCAATTTCAGAAAATCCTAAATAGTTAAAGGCGATAGGAAAAGCCTCAAACCATAGATATAAACACCCATAAAGTAGCCCAGTATATACATTGATTAGCAAAACAATGGGTTCTTCGATGATAATTTCAAATGCTCTCCACAATATTTCCCCAATGATGGCAGCAGTATTCACAGTTTCTTGTTCTTGTGCTATCAAAATATTAGGGTTGCCTGTAACTCTTCTCAACCTTTGTGCTTTCCAATATAGTAAAGTTTGCTGGTTTGTTTCTGGGGATGCCACAAACATAAAAAACGTGAAGAATCCAAGACAAGCAAGAAGAAACCAAAATATATCTCTCCAGGAATCAAGCATTAATGCCAGTGATATTATTGGTCCCGTACTAGGACCACAGAAAGCTGCTAGTGCCCAGCAACAACAAAAATAAATATGTATTTTGCTAGGGTGAGCAACATCAGCATATGATGCCCCTCCTACTGAAAATGCAGGAGATATGAAGATTCCAGTTAAAAACCTAACAAGTGTCATGCCCTCGATGTTATGTGATAGAGCGAGTGGTACTTGTAAGATAGTTACCACAAGATGAAGGAAAAAATAAACTGGGGTTCTACCGATGAAGTATTGTTCTGACAATGGAGAACAAAACATTTGGCCTACACCATATCCTAGGATGTAGAAAGTTAATGGCAAAACCGCTATCGGATATGATACATGAAATTCCTCCATTATTTTTGGTATAGCAGGAGCATATATTGGACCTCCTACATACACCACAAATGATAACACAGTGATTTGCGCCATCACAACACCTTTCATCAACTTTGGCCAACGCTGTGGATGTTCATCATCATCGTCGTCCCATTCTAGTGTAATGATGTCTCCTGTATCTTTGAATTTTTCGGGCGGAACATAATCGGCACTATCTTCTGGATATTGAAAATATTTATAGCGAGAACAAATGTATACTAGTCTTCCAAAGTAACTATTCTGAACACATCTGTATAACGAAGTCGCCATCTTCTAATGTTTGAAAGGCTCTATAACATATCGTTCATATATATGTGTCGAATTAATAAGCAAATGCATTCTATGCAGTTCGTGAATCACATACTCAGTTTGGAAAGAAAAACTGAATCACATACTAAATTTGGACCTCAGCCTGTCAGCCTTCCACCGCGTATTTTACGGGAGGGTTGTTTTGGTTCAAACTAACAAAAATTCTAGCAGTAGGAACATGTATTTGATTTATAATTCTAATCCAGCAAGAGTGTCATATTTTCTTTTATACTGAGAACTCAATGGTGTGGAAGTATCTATTTTGCTCAACCTTAACGTTATGTACGAGTCGAGCATTCACCCATCATAGCTATTGAAAGTTGGGATGTGTAGTAACTCATTTGCTTTCTGGCGGTGGGACACATTTTTACTTTCTACCACGATGCTTGCCCTAGTCATAGAGGAACGATAATCTCTTTTTTCGATCGAATCTTTTAAATGTTTCAGGCTACGATATTTTTTATAAAGAATCTACGATTTATTTATATAGATAGAAGCGATATCATTTTCTCTTGAAAACGATATTCAACTTTAAGTACTTGTGGTATTCATGTTACAAGACAACGCTATTCCAATCTGTGCCAAAATTTATGCTAGAACGAAATTGAAAGTAGGTAAACAGGTCTCGCAAAGGTGTGCTATTCATCCTTAAAACACTGTATGCGATGGGGACTTTAGGCAAGTAAAATGCAAGCTACCGGGAGATGAGAGGGGGAAAGAAAAGCTGCCTCAATTCTTGTCTTATTACAATGGATGCTCTTCATCAAACTACCAATGTTACAAATCAACATAGAATCAAACAGTTCATTGAAGACTATGCCCCACTTAGCGATGTATATCAATTCATGGATTACAAAACCATATTCCACCGTGACTCTTTAACATATAATCAATTGATGAATCTTTTATTATCAGTAGGAAATGATGATACTCGTTATCAAACGTCGGAAATCAAAGGTATTCTCCATGATGACTTTCCTAAGTGTACCAGTTTCAGTATGGCACAGTTCCTACTTTCTATGCCAATGAAATTTTATGATATAGTTGGCGCTGAAGAAGTCTCTTCCAATCATAGGACTTTCAGTGAAACGATTAGAAATAATTTACGGATTGGATACAATGAAAGCAGCATTAGTTTAATCGAAGATAGCGAAATTAAAAAGGCGTTATTATCAGCTATCAATACTTGTAAATTGTACGCCTTTACTGAATTATACTTTGTTCAATTTTCTTCATTACAAGATCCCCTGGAATCAAAGGTTTCCTCACGGTTTAGACCAATTTTGTCTCATATATGTGAATCTTTGGGTTTAAGATTGGAGGACCAAGAGAAATTGTCTATTTCAGGACCACCAATAGTTAATATTTCCTTTCCCACAGGCTCAGTTCTTAGTCCGGATCACACCATTTTTGATCAATCAAATAATCCAGTATGTGTGATCGAAATGAAAAAACCGAAATTTTTCGAAAACCCACCATCTAATATTGAAGATGTCAGACGTGAGTTGTGCTCAAGTAAAATGAAAAATATTATCAAGCAATTACAAGCATACATGATTGGATATAAGATCAGGTATGGGGCTTTATGCGACGGCTTTTATTTGATCCTCGTTGGATTTGAAGATCTTTATGAACAAACACCTGCAACTAATCCTGGGCTCTTTCAAGAGGTTGTCGTTCCTTTCAAAACAAGAGTGTTGGAAGTGAATAGTAGTGGACCGACCTTTTTGGAAGGATTAGTCTACATAATTGATAAGGCTAAGAATGATAAAGGAGCAGAAGAGTTTTATAAGAACTTTCCTGCGGCCATAATGTTGCAGGATAGATCAGAAAGTAAAGAAAATCAGCAATTTCAAGAACTCCTTGATCCAATTCCAGAAGGTGATGAGTCCATGGTTGGAAGTGATTACCTGTATGTTCCTAGTTCATCATCACAAGGGGATAGAATTGGTCATACTAGTATCTTTTCAAAAGGCCGTCAATTTGTAACTCCACCCACTAGTGCATCCCGTGCAGGATTGGAAAACTGGTTGACATTCAAAACTGGAGCTGAATTGATTCAAAGATCCGATGACACTATAGCCACTATTTATAAAATTAGATCTAAGTACTTGAAGCATATAATCTTGGACCCTATTGATGATGAAGAGTTCGTGGTTATTAAGATTTATGATCCGTTTGTATACCACTTTTCCTTAACTAAGTATGGTGATTATTCAGGACAACAGTTTGTTAGGCAGTGCTACGAAAAAGAAAGAAGAGCAGTTGAACGTCTTCTTGAAGTTGACCAATTCCACAACATTTATTTAAGACATAAAGAGGTTGAAGTAAAGTTTGAAAGAGGATTAGGAAGATTAACACAGGGAAAGGTAATAATCTCAAGGTTTATAGATTCTAAAGAAATCCCAAGAACTGAAGAAGTTTATGAACAAGCAAAGCAACAACTCAGAATCATTCACAAAGCTGGAATTATTCATGGAGATATTAGCTATAAAAATTTATTGTTTGATGGGAAACTTTATATATTTGATTTTAGTGAGTCAATCTTCAAGGAAAATATTAACGAAGAAGAATATGGGTTGAGTGTCAAAGAGGATTACGAAGGTTTAAAAGTGGTTTTCAATGGTGTTGAAAATTGATGAGATTATGTGATTAGAAACTGGTTATTGCTATTTTGACCGGGAAATGCATGTTATTTGAGCTAATGTGATTATAGTCTCGTTGGGCAAAATTAAAGTAGAAGCATTATTCTCAGAAACTTACTGAGCTATGTTCTACCTAAATTAGCCTCTTGAAAACTTACCGTATATCTTACACCTTCAGTATGCTTGGCTCATAAGAAAAATCTTCCTTAATACGTCAAAATCCTTTTGTAGATTGCCATGGCCAATTGAATATCATTCGAATCAATAATCGTTTGAATATTCTAGGAGTCGATATGCTAAATCTAGAGATAGTCAAGGTAAATGTACTGGGTTTTGATACCATATAATACAACGACTATTTACTCACTATTTACAACATTTTAGGAGTCTTTGTGGAAAATTAAGCCAGTTAGCTAATTGTTTGAGTAGTAGCTTTACTTTTTGTCGAAACCTGTTGCAGTTTATTACAAATTAAATCTCTTAGTTCATCCTATGTCAACGCCAACTTGAACCCAATAATACGCAACACGTCTCTCCAATCAATACTTCCATCTAAATCAGTAATCTTCCAAATTTCAGTGACGGCATTCTTAATGATATTTCCTGAAGAACTGGGCCACCTCATCTCCACTTCCTCAAAGTGCTGTAATATTAAGATTCGAGTGTCATCAGAAATGTCACATATACTCAATATGAAAAGGGCCCATCCAGGAAACAATCCTTCTATTTCCAATTCTGACGACTGTTTGATTGCCTCTATTAGCTTTGACTTTTCTTTAACAATGTTGAACATGAAATCAGCGTTGTTGATACTACCTTTGAAGCTATCATACAAATACAACTTCGTAGCATGCAAGTACAAACTAGCAAAATGGTTGAGTTTCCCTTTGTGGGTTTGTTCTTTGATGTTACAAAGAGTGTCCTGCACTTGTATAATGTCTTGGGGAGCAACGTCCTTCGCTGCTCTCAACGTTGCAATATCGTAGATCACTTTAAGAAGACTAGGTGAGCAACCAAGCATATAATCAATCTCCTGCTTTTGAAAAAATTCAGGAATCATCTTCATAGGGAAGCTGGTCACAAGTTTCAAATACTCGCTTCGATCTAATGTGGTGATAAGTAAAATATACCGAAGCACAAAGTACCTATAACAAAAGAAAAACACACCTGAATCCATGATAGTGGAGGAATCCAAACGATTGAGGATCAAACAACTTTGCTGTAAATAAGCAATCCATTTATCATTACAATTTTCTCCGATTTCAAGAGAACAAAGCATTAACATACTTACTAGGATTTCCTTCATATGTTCTTCATTAGGACTATCTAGTAACAGGAACATTGTGTTAATAGACTCGTTCTTATACCAAGTGGATAAGCTTTTATAGTATTGACGATTAGCAGGATCGATTCTGAAGAAATCGCTAGCAGCTATAGCTATAATGGAAAGAAATAATGAAGTTGACATGATGCTGGCTGGAACCACGATAGATACGAACTCATTCAACTGCTCATTACTGAAAACCTTCTTCTTACTGATAACCACCACATAATATTCAAACAAATCGTGTTCTACTGACGAGTCTATATCTGAAATTAATGGATGTGATTCTTCCTCTTTGGTGGTGTTTTTGATCAACTTCTGAAACTTCATAGGACGTGAACAGTCCGAATCTTTCACGAAACCATACAAGATCTTCAACTCGTCGATAGTAGTGTTAACAAAATGACTTGGCTTTTGAAACATGATAAGGGGGTAATTCTTTATTAGTTTCTGGCAACGCCATTGTAGACGTTTGTTAATGTATTCACAAGGAACTCCGATTCTTTCACAGAGACCACAAGAAGGACGGGTCTCGTCACATTTCTTCCTCTTCCTCTTACACGATACACAACCGGTTTTACTGTGAAACAGTGACCTACGTTTAGCCATTATGTGTGGGAGTGCGATAAGACAGTAGAAGATAGGAGGCGGAATGTGCGACAGTCGTGTGCCAACATTCGGAATTTGTTTGAGTGGGGAAATACGAGACCAAGTAAGATCAATACGAGAAGTGGAGTTGGAGGTTAATAGCCAAAGTTTTAGTTACACAAAGAGGGGAAAGTATATTAGACATTTATGCGTTGTATATTTATTTAAAAATCTTATTGGGAACCTTTTATGGCTTCTAAGTGATTACCTAAAGACCCACCAGTGGTGAAGATCGGTGGGGTCACTTTGACATATTCGCTAACACCATCTGAATCTTCTTCTTGTTCTTCAGATTCTTCAGCACCATAACCACCACCACCTGGAGTAGAAATTTTAATGATATCTCCAACATTCAACTCAATTTCGGCCGTTGGTCCTACATATTTCCAATCAATTGTCTTACCATCAGGTCTGATTCTACCCAATCTATTTTCACCTCTACCACCTTCACCACCTCCGGCCATACCATAAGGTCTGAATACTCTTCTTTGAGTTAAAATAGTAGCATGACAAGGAGCTGTGAATCTGATTTCTCTAATCAATCCTTCACCACCTTTCCATTTACCTTTTCCGGCACTATCGTTACGTACAGCAAATTGATGCAATACCACAGGATATCTTTGTTCAAGAACTTCAGGATCAGTCATCAATGTGTTGGTCATATGACAATGAGTACCGCTAAACCCATGGAATCCATTTCCAGCTCCAGAACCTCCACCAATCGTCTCACAAAATCCGAAACCTTGGACCATTTCACCGGTTTCTTTATCAATACCACCTTGACCAAAACTCCAGGCATTCATACATCCAGTAGATGCTGCTACAGTCCCAAAAGCCTTCAAAATAACATCAGTAATCTTTTGGGATGTGATACCATTACCTCCAATAACTGCGGCTGTAACACTTGGATTTAATACTGTTCCTTCTGGAATAATCACCTTGATTGGACTTAACACCCCTTCATTTAATGGTAAGTCTCCATCAGTAATATGACATCTTAAACAATACGTAATACAAGCATGGGCAATAGCTGGAGGAGCATTGAAACAATTATATGTCTCTTCAGCAGTTCCTGTGAAATCAAATGTAGCACTACCATCCTCTCCGTCGATTGTGATCTTAAGTTGAATCCTAGCTCCATCATCCATATAATCAACTGATTGTAATGGTTTACCATTTCTTTCTTTGTGTACCTGTTTTAAGAACTTTCTAACAGCAGCTTCAGATGTTTCTTTGATTCCTCTCATATAAAACAACACATAATCAGTATCATATTCAGTAAAGACATCAGTCAACAAATTAATACCCTTTTGATTAGCAGCAATGGCAGCTTTAATATCAGCAACATTATCACTAACCTTTCTCGATGGGGAAGAACCAGGAATCTTCTTCAAATCATCAATGAAATACTTTTGGATTCCAGCGTCATCAAACACTCCTCCTTGTACAACCTTCCAGGCAATAAACTTGGCACCCTCAAGCTCAAGACTTGTAGCATTAGAATCGGTAGACCCAGCGACTGAACCTCCAATTTCGGCATGATGAGCTCTTGAACCAACGAAGAATCTAATGATTCCATCAACAAAAACTGGTGAAATGATAGTGATATCAGGTAAATGAGTTCCCATAGCTTTAGGATGATTTGTAGCTAAAATATCACCAGGTTTAAGGTCATCTCCCCAATAATTGATTTGGTACTTGACCGCAAACGACATAGAACTCAAATGAACTGGAACAGCAGGAGCATTAGCCACTAAGTTTCCTTCTTGATCAAATAAGGCACAACTAAAATCTAATCTTTCTTTGATATTAGCACTAACTGAAATCTTTTGTAGAGTTCTACACATAGATTCAGCAATAGACATAAATCTATGGGAGAAAATCGACAATTGAACAGGATCGATTAATTCAGTTGATAATTGTTGATTGGCATTACCACTGTACTCCAAATCAATGATAACATGTCTTGGTAATACTGTCAATACTGAATTTGGCTCAATCACTAACGTTTGAGTCTTATCCAAAATCAAACTAGGTCCTTTAACTTGACAACCAACTGGAAGTTTATCCAATAAGTAAACCTTAGAATCCAAGAATCCTCCTTCAAAGTAAACTGGAGAAGTTGTGGTTTCTAAACCAGCAGGCACTTCTTTTGGAACTATCGAAGCTAAGTCTTTGAATGGTGACCTTTCTTTGATCTTATTTAAAGAACCACTTCCTCTTACTCTAAGATCACTAACAATAACATCTCTATCCATATCATT
This sequence comes from Yamadazyma gorgasii, assembly GCA_003708985.3. Taxonomy (NCBI): domain Eukaryota; kingdom Fungi; phylum Ascomycota; class Pichiomycetes; order Serinales; family Debaryomycetaceae; genus Yamadazyma; species Yamadazyma gorgasii. The sequence continues at coordinate 1,382,007 of PPPC03000004.1, read as the reverse complement.
GAAAGAAAATTCTCTTTGATGGTCTTCATAAAAGCTTTCCAAGAAGTCAGTATCAGTTTGTAAAATCATCAACTTAGAATCGGATCCTTTGTATCCCATATTGAAGAACACTTGATAGTCAATATCTTTGATTCCTTGTTCACCAAGTACTTTAGCAACCGATTGTTTCAAAACTTCACATTTCCCTAAAAGTTCTGCCTTGTTCTGCTTGTTGTAGACAGTGAAAGTTGGTTCTTGAGCTTCATGAACAACATCAGATAAAGCAATACCATAAGCTGATAAAATAGAAGAGTACCTATGAATTATAACTCTTTTCATCTTCAAAGCTCTAGCGATAGAAACAGCATGTTGTCCTCCAGCACCACCAAATGAGGCTAAGTTATGTTTAGTAACCTCAAGACCTTTATTCTCAGTTAATTGTCTGATAGGCTTTGCCATAGTAACATTAGCTACCTCCAAGAAACCCAAGGCTACTTCATAAGGAGTCACTGGCTTCAGGTTAGGGTTATCAGCATTTATTATCTCACAGAGTTCGTTAAACTTCTCAATAACGATTTCCTTATCTAAAGGCTGGTCTTCGGTTGGTCCAAAAATCTTAGGAAAGAATTCAGGCAAAATTCTACCACACATCAAGTTAGCATCAGTGATAGTCAAATTAGGACCGTTTTTACGGTAACATACAGGTCCAGGGTGGGCACTTGCACTTTCAGGTCCAACATTATAAAGACCATTCTTATAAGAAAGAATCGAACTACCACCAGCAGCAACAGTGTTAATATCAAGTTGAGGAGCAGCCAATTTTATACCAGCAACTGTAGTTTCAAACACATGTTCAAATGTAGTACCGGAGTATCTGCTTACATCAGTAGAAGTTCCACCCATATCAAACCCAATAGTTGGAGTACCATCTTCTGGATCAAAACAAGTTCTAGCTTGACCCACTACACCACCAGCTGGCCCTGATAACAAAGATTTTAATCCACTAAATCTCTTGTAATCACTCAAACCACCGTCAGACATCATGAACTCAACTCTGGTGTACTTTTCAAAGCCAACCTCAAATCCACTGATCAAACTTTTGATGTATTCGTGGATGATAGGAGTTAAGTAGGCATCAACACAGGCAGATTGTCCTCTGTAGACAGCCTTAATCATAGGTAATACTTCGTGAGATAATGTGATGTTGGTGAAACCTATTTCCTTGGCAATTTCTCCTACTTGTTTTTCATGTTGTTGATAGTTATAACCATGGATCAAAATCACAGCAATTGACTGTATTCCTTTGGCCTTTAATTCAAGCAATCTTTGTCTCGTTGTGGCCACGTTCAAAGGTTTAACAATTTCCACTACTTCCTTGGTGCTTCCTAACACGTAGGTTTTGTCATCGATCAAATCTTTGGCATCATAACCTTTAGCATCTTCAGTGAAAGCCGGCAATGTCACTCTTTCTTCGATTTCAACTACTTCTTTGTACAATACCCCAGGCTTTACGATGTTCAAAGCAAATAAATCAGGACGGGATTGGTTCCCAATGTGTAAGATGTCTCTGAAACCTTCAGTAACCACTAAACCGGTAGGAATACCCTTTCTTTCCAACAAGGCATTGGTAGCAACAGTAGTACCCAATTTAATACTTTCAATAGTGGAGGTGTCTAAAGGCTGGTCTCTTGGGATCTTAACACCATGGGCGTGTTCTAAAACTCTTCTGATACCTTCAATGTTGGCATCTTTATAACTACCAGGATTCACTGATAATAACTTCAGGACATAATCTGGTTGACCAGGAATGATGGCGAAAACATCGGTGAAAGTTCCGCCTCGGTCGATAGCTATACTGATTCTTTTATCAATTGTCATGTTAGGGAAGTAATGCCAGTCCTGGACTTGGTTTTATATAAGACCATGGGCCTTGGGCGAATTACCTATTCCAGACATTTGTTGAAATCAGTAATTTTTTACGCTCCTTTGTCCAACTGCGGCTTATATGCCGGCGGCACATCCTACGGATTTTGGTAACGGATTTTGGCGGGGAGAGCGTGGAAATCGCTGAGATAAACTTCGGTAATTTATTACGCTTACATAGGGTTGTATACAGGTGGGGGAGCTTACTTATTAATGTTGGGGTGTTGGGGGAACTCCTACCCCAATTGCAAAGATCGGGCCTAATCTTCAGGTATCAAATCAAATCTTCAGGTATCAGTGAATTAGAAAACAATGCATTGAATACAGCAGGTCGTCTAGATCTTCCCTTTCATCTGTATCTTCTATTACATAAGCCATATTTGGTTCTAAAGTGTAGAACTTCCTAGCAGTGTCTAAAGGACCATTACATACTGACCAACTGATGATAGACTCGGAATTGTTGAAAAGCAGTAGAACAATTCAATGTTGGTTTTGTGGTCATACTCTCTATCACTTATGAATCAACGGATGCAGCATATTTGAGATCTCGGTACTTGAGTTTAAATCGCCGATGCTTATCAGTAATTGATTATTAGATTATCTTGGCTTATCTACTAGTTAGTAGCTTATCTACTGGCTTATCTACTGGTTTATCTACTGGCTTATGGCTTATCTAGAGACTCAAAAGGCTTAAAATGCTTATCGCCTTATCACCTTATCTCCTACAGAAATAAAACATACATTAACTGTTTATAAATAAGCTCTATCTTGTGGCTCAGTCTTGACCCAAACAACTTCATCAAGCTTGAGTTGTTTCTTAGCAGCCTTCCACGCAGACTTGTCAGCATTGAACTCTTCTCCTTCTTCTCTCCATCTCCAAATTTGGGCCATACTTTCATCAAGGGTTCCTTCTAACCTTTGTACCACATACTTTCCAATATTAGGTAACAATTTATACACATGGCCACTATCTCCAGTAGCAACCCACACTTTAGAGTAATGGGGCACTTTATCAATGATATAATGTGAATCACTAGTATCTGCGATCCAACAAGTCTTATGACCTACTAACTTTTTATTGGCTAATTCAGGAATATATTCTCTTAGCAACCTCTTGGCCTCATCAACACATTGTACGGGAATTGTATGATGGGGATGATCAGTTCTATAATGAGGTAAAGATTTCTTGGTATGGTTAAACTTAGTCTCCACAAAATTTTGGGCTCCAGCTCCTGGTAATGCCAATTTGAACATCTTAGTTGTCCTATCAGGTGGAAAAAAGTATCCTAATGCTGAATCAAACACAATAGGCATGTTCTTATATTTCTGGAATTCTTCATCTGTTAAGTGAACATGGGTCACAAATAGACATGAAGCTGATTGTTGAGCTTTAAGATCAACAAGGTAACCTGTAGAAGCTCCTAAAGCAACAATAATCTTATCAGCAGTATATTTAGAACCATCAGCAGTTACTACATATTCACCATCTTCTTCAGTAACAATGTTAACAGCTTTGCCCAGGTCACCATGATGAAACTGAACACCCAAATTTTTAGCAGCTTCATAAACTTTAGTTAAAGAAGTAGCACCATATCCTACACCACTTTCAGGATTCCATTTAATCTCAGTTTGGTCATCAACAGAATTATTTTTAAAATACAGGAACCTTTCCTCCAATTGCTGTCCCCCCATGATATACTCGATCTTTGTTCCATACCCCGGTATGCTCTGTAAGTTCTTAATTCCGTTGGCTTCAAAGAGCCTCCTACCTTGATGCAGTTTAGGAGTTATCATCAACCTCCCACATTCCCAATAAGCTGAGTTATAAAGTGGATCATTTCTCCATAATTCCAAAGCCTCTACCGACAATTTGGTATAGACCATATCATCATATTCAGTTCTTATGATTTTGTTGTAATCATTGGCAGCAGACCATGGCGACGGAACCGGATATGCGTCCAATGCGGTCACAGTGTAACCTTTTTTTGCAGCCTCTAAAGCTGTAGCTAGTCCAAACACTCCACATCCTACAACGAGTACAGACATGGCTAAATGTTCGATAACACTTTGGTAACCAAAATTGTCGACTCTAGCTTTATATGACTTTTGTCCTGGACACAACTTTGGCAACTGATACGATCATGGAGCGTATTGTTTTGCCAATTCCGTGGTGCCTTAATCGCGGAGCGTATTTTATTGCCAATTTTATCAAAGTTTTATCGAGGCCAATCGACCCCAATTCGGACAATGCGAGTTATATAAAGTCAACTCTTTAAGCTGGAACTGCAATAGGTTCAAATGTCTGACAGATCATTTTCTGACGAAAAACAACAGCACACCATCAAAGTAACTTCCTTGGAAGATGTCCCCGACACCGACTTTGATGCTGGTGCTAAATACTTAAGAGACCACCCACAACACGCTGATTTCACTGAAGCTGAAGCCAAACAAGTGTTGAGGAAGATTGATTGGATGTTGATGCCATTAATGACCATCGCTACTACTTTAGCTGCTGCCGATAAGATTATCATTTCCAACGCCGCTGTTTATGGAATGAGAGAATCCATCAACCTTGTTGGAGACGATTATGCTTGGATTGGGTCTATTTTCTACTTTGGGTACTTGTTGATGGAAGTTCCTGCCAATTATGCCCTTCAAAGGTTCCCAGTTGGTTTAGTTTTAGCTGGTTCTTTCACTTTTTGGAACATCGTGTTATTATGTATGGCTGCAGGTCATAATTTCAGTCAAATGGCTGCTTTAAGATTCTTATTGGGTATGGGAGAAGCAGCTATTTCTCCTTCTTATGCTACTATTACTCAAATGTTTTATAAGAAATCTGAACAACCTTTCAGAACTGCTATTTGGATGTCAGGTTTTTCATCAGTTATTACTGGAATCTTATCATATGCTGTAGGACATGCCCATTCCAAAGTTGAGAACTGGAGATTATTATTCATTGTTTTTGGATGTATCACTATGATTTTCACTGCTTTGTTGTACGTAGTTATACCTGGGTCTCCAATGACATGTAGATGGTTGACTGAACGTCAAAAATACATTGCTCTTCACAGAACTATGGAAAACAGAACTGGGGTTAGAAATAGAGTATTCAAAAAGGAACAATTGATTGAAGGGTTACTTGATTGGAAAACTTGGTTGATTGGACTTATGGCCTTCTGTAACAATATCTCCAACGGGGCTTTGGTTACTTTTGCAGGTCAAATCGTTTCAGGTTTAGGTTATTCTCCTTTACATACTGTGTTGTTAGGTATGCCTACTGGTCTTTTCATGACTATCAGTTCATGGATTATTGCTACTCCTAGTTTCTTCTATCCTAGAAAGTATAGAACAATAGCTGCGTTCACGATTGGTCTTGTTCCACTCACTTGTTGTGTGTTGATGATGAAGCTAGAGGGCAGAATCAGCTTGTTGATTGCCTACTACTTCTTTTACTTCTACTGGGGTCCCTATGTTTGTATGACAGCCCTTTCTTTTGCTAACACTGCTGGTCAGACAAAGAAAACGGTGGTAAATGCTGTCAATTTTACTTCTTATTGTATCTCCAACATTGTGGCTCCTCATTTCTTCCTTACCAGTGAAGAGCCAGAGTATCCTACCGGTTATCATGCCATTTTGGGATTTTCTTCGGGTTCGTTGCTTTGTATTGCCGTTTATGGAATTGGTTGTTTCTTAGAGAATAAGAGAAGAGATAACAAGTATGGACCAGCCGAGGATAATCTTGATCCAGATGTTGATGCTATGGATTTGACTGATGTTCAAAAGGAGAAATGGTTTAGGTATGTTTGGTAATTGTATAAATATGTGATTTACTTGAAGTTTTCCCAAAACTAGCGAAAAATGGGCCCAAGTCTGGCACACTCTATCTCTAGAGTTTAGTTTTAAAATTAAGAGTCTTAAAAGTAAGAGTCCTACAGTCGAATCCATTACTCTATCTCTATAATAACATAAAAAAACTAAACTATCACATTATTAAACCACCAGTGGATTTGATACTAGTCATTACCTTCAACTTCTCTTCAGCTGTACTATCATTTTCACTTCTTTCTGAATAATACTCAACTTGTCCTGGATATCCAACTCCATTGATACTAGCATCATCTTCAAAGAACCCATCAGTTCCTGTCATATACTCCCAAGTTCTTGGAGTGTCAGCATGATTATCTGGATACAACTTAGGCTTGAAATATAATCCAAAAGCACAATGAAAGAAAAACCCAGCAAGGAAAGTGTATAACCAACCACAACTATAAATATTAGAAGCTACTTGTGATAACTTGTCAGGATGATAAGCTCTGTATAATCCAGGAATAGCAATCACTGGCCCTAAACACCAAGCAGCTAAACCCCAAAGATTGAACCCTTTATAATAATAATATGCTCCTTTTGGTGATACAGTGTATAACGAAGGAACATGAAGATTACCTCTTCTAAGAACGAAATAATCAGCTAAAAGACATCCTAACAATGGACCAACAAAAATCGAGTAAGATCCTAAGAAAATAAGGAACTGAGTAGCATTTGCTAAGAATTTCCATGGAACAATGGCCCAAATTAAAATCCCCGATAAAATTTGAGCTCTGAGAATGTTCAAATATTTTGGTACTAAACCAGAAAGATCAACTGCAAAAGGTATGGAGTTGGCAAAAATGTTAGTACCAGCGGTACCAATCATAAAAGCAAAAGAACAGAGGAAAACACCAGTTCTAGCACCAGCGTTCCAGTCGTGGTCTAAAATTCCATCAAATAAGTCCCACATATTCCAATAGGTGATACCATAGGCTCTGTGGATTGCAGCAGTACTAGCCATACCCATTATTAACACAATAATCTTAGCAGGAATGAATCCCACTGCCTGTGGGATTAATGTGTCTTGCTTCCTTTTAGCATAACGAGCAATATCAGGTTGATTGATAATCATTGGTGATAAAGTTCCGAAGATGGTGTTTATAACTGACATCCAAGCAATGCCTTTAGAGGTTGTAAGTTTTGTGTCAGTACCAACACTCCAATCACCAACACCATGACCTTTAATCATACAGAAAATGAATAATCCCGTCATTGCCATAGGCATAGTAAAAGCTTTAATAGTGAAGAAAATACGGATTTGACGAGGATGAACAAACATTAAAGGCATTTGTAACAACCAATAGATAAGAAAAGCAACCATACCTTGAGTAGTAATTTGGGCACTTTCTGGTAATTGGTTTTTAAGGTTCACCCATTTATAACCAAAGATACATCTGAAACAAACACCTAATACCTTACTACCATAATAAGATTGAACTCCGTTCCAAATCTCAGCAATGAATAACCTTACAAACACGAAGAAATAAAATAATCTCGTACCGAAAACGGCTCTGGAATATGCAGGATAACCTATATGATAAGACGAACCGACTCTAGCATTCAATATTGTAAAGAAACAAGATAAAAAGATTCCAATCAAAGCAGCACCAATGACCTCACCATAAGGCAAACCTGTGGCCGAAATTAAACTGGCACCGGTATTGAATTCGTTGATATTAAACGCACTTTGGAACCATATAAGTACGTAATTGTACATTTTCCAAGTCCTATCTTGCACTGGACTTGGTTTCAAATCGTCATTTGCTCTAATAAGTTCAGGGTCTTTTTCAGTGTCATCCCTTATAGAGATGAAGTGGTCGATTTTCTTGAGAGTTTCCATTATAAAAAGGCAAGGCTGAAGAAAATCCACCACTTTTCGATTATTTTTATATAACCATTGTCATAAGATTGTGCTTATCTTTGGGTGCGGAATCGCAGTGGAAGTTCCGCATCCGATTGTGGTATCCGATAGTGGTGAGATGTATTTGTTATCTATGAACGTATCGAGGGATATAGTGCGGTGAAGTTGTCAATTGTCAGGAGATGTTAGCGGAGATTAGCATGGGACAGACGTTGGGGCAGAACCTGGGCCAACTAAAGCTTTTTACACCTTTAACTATTGGAGATTATGAATTGAACCACAGAGTTATTATGGCACCTTTAACTAGATATAGAGCTGAGAATAATATACCAGGAGAATTAATGGAAGAATATTATGAACAAAGAAGTTCCAAAGGAGGATTAATTATAGGTGAAAGTACTTCAATTTCTGAATCTTCGGTTATTTATAATGCTCCTAGAATAGATACAATTGAATCGATTGAAGGATGGAAGAAAGTGGTTGAAAGAGTTCATGATAAAGGTGGTATTATATTCTGTCAATTGAATCATTATGGTAGAGGTGCTACGGTTAGAAACTCAGGAAGGACTGAAGTTATATCCAGTTCAGCAATTGCCATACCTGGGGAAGGTTTTAATATCCCTAAAGCTATGGACGAAAACGATATGGACCAGATAGTTGAAGATTTCGGTTCAGCAGCTGAAAATGCTATTAAAGCAGGATTTGATGGAGTTGAACTTCATGGTGCAAATGGGTACCTACTTGACCAGTTTATTGAAGATAATATCAACCACAGAACCGACCAGTATGGTGGATCTATTGCTAATAGGTGTAAGTTTCCTTTAAGAGTGTTGGACGAAGTTGTGAACAGAATTGGTAAAGGAAAAGTTGGTTATAGAATTAGTCCTTGGGATAATTATCAAGACGCTAATGATTCAAATCCTTTAGAAAACTTTTCATATTTCTGTCAACAGCTTGAAAAGAGGCAATTAGCATTTGTTCATGTAGTAGAAGCAAGATCAGATGCTAATGGAGGTAGAGAGAATGATGGGTCTAAATCTTCACAACTTTTAAAAGAATATTTAGTTAGTAGTGTTGCATCTTTAAAACCGTTTTTGCCAACAACTCCTTTACTTTCAGCAGGTGGCTGGAATTCTGAAAATATTCATAATTTTGAGGCAATTGGTTTAGATGGGTTAGTCTTTGGAAGGTTTTTTATAAGTAATCCAGATTTGCCAAGTAGGTTAAAAAATAAAGTCGAATTGACTAGTTATGATAGAAAGAGTTTTTATACACCTTTGAAAAAGGAAGGTTATATAGATTATGGATTTGCTTAGAATTGTATTGATATATACATTAACTTTTCATTAACTTTTTATGAACTTTTTATGAACTTTTCATTAACCTTTATTGGCGTTTCATTAGCTTTCTATTAACTTTCTTAACTCTTCATAATGATATTTTCCCCTTGTACAACCGTAGAATCGTGTCTACTCAAAGTAGACTCACTATCATCAGCTACCTTGGGTTCCTCTTTCTCCTCTATATCATTCTTATTCTTTATAGTCAAAGACACCAAGAACATCACCCCCGATAACACCGTCAAGCAAATCATAATGTCTCTATAACTGTCAAGATAAAACATCATCACCTGATCACTATAACTCCTCAATTTGTCAGGATTTGATAGAATTTCACTAATGACTTCATCATCAAAATAAGGCCGTAATTTACTCTTCAAAATATTATTAAAGATGATCCCAGAAACAACTAATCCTACAGCCCCACCAAAACATCGGAAGAAGTTCCGAAGTCCGGTAACTACTGCTCTATCTTCAGAATTTGAATATGACAATAATGCTAGCAATGTGGGCTGAAAAGTAAATGCTATGCCTATACCTTGAATAAGATTAGCACCCACCAACAATCCAATATTTGAATGTAATCCAAAGAGAATTTTTAAGCCAACTCCAACACACCATAAACTTCCTCCCACATACAAACACATGACATAATTTCCTGTTTTGGAATTTAAGAACCCAACACCAACCCCTACAACACTACCAGTACAAGTAGCAGGCAATTGTAAAACTCCACTCATAATAGGAGACCAACCTCGTATGTTTTGGAGATACAAAGGGTAATAGTAGATATCGACAAAGTAAGCCCATCCCATAAAGAAACACATTGAGAAAAGAAGCAGTCTGTGAATGTTCTTGAACAAGTATAAAGGTATCATAGGAATTTGTGCAATGCTATGTTCAGTGTACACAAACACCAAAGTTGAAATTATTCCTATAACCAAAAGACAAATGACCTGAGGACTTTTCCAAGGCCAAGTTTGACCTCCACCAGAAATGGCAATTAAAATGAACACTGTTCCAATCACTGAACTAATAAACCCTAACCAATCCAATTGTTTTAGTTTGGTTTTGAATGAACCTCGTACTGGCTTTAATGGTACGAAGAATGTTACCAAGCAAGCACAAATTACAGCCACAGGACAAGATAGCCAGAACGACCATTTCCAACTAACTTTCTCAGTTAAAATCCCACCAATGACTGGCCCTAAACCATTCCCAAGGGTAGTAGAAATCGACACAAACCCAAAGTATTTACCTCGTTCTCTAGTGGTTAAAAGATCAGAAAATGTTATCATCACCAAGCATTGAATTCCTCCGCCTCCAATCCCCGATAAAGCCCTAAATATGAATAACATTGTGGGACTGGTTGAAAATCCACTTATAAGATTTCCTACCAATAAACACATTATGGACCCTACAAACACCTGCTTTCTGCCAAAAATATCGGAAACCCTCCCGAACTGTAACTGGAAGTTTGTGTTAGCAATCAAGTACGCAGTTCCTGTCCAACTATTGATTAGACTGGAGTCCTTCAATGATTCAGCTATGGCTGGTATAGATGTTGTGACAGCTGTCTGATCAAAGAACGACACAAACAACGATGCCGTCAAACATAGCAACGTCACATACAACACATTCTTAGGAAGCTTTTGTGACTGGTCTTCAAGAACGTTCCCTGCCATTGATGGTTCTGCTGGTTCTGGTTCTGTGGCAGGTTTGTTAGATTGGTTGCAACCTTTTTAAACTGCGACGTGCAGTTACCGTATTACGGAATTGGGTGGAACATCCGCAAACCCTTATCAGGTCGGGTCCAGTTCCGACAATGATCTCACGATAAGGACCATTGATGATTATGCGGAATATAGCGCATTATCCTATCGTGCAATTATAAGACCACCATCATTTGAGCTGAGAGAGCTCAGAATACACAAATGTCAATTCCAAGTTTAGATTTTGATAAGTCAACCACAAAAGTCACTTTAGATGACTTGCACGCCCAACCATTGAAGCTTGGATTGAAATTGAGAGACCATGAAGTTGAAGATTATTATACGATGCTTTGTGCTTTAGACAGTTCAGCCCAAAAAATTATGGCCATGGACGATTATTTACAACCTACAGATTTAGTAAGGTTTGAAAGGAAAAATGTTCATTTATTGCCTTCGGAACAGAACCCGAAAGGAGCTTGGGCTTACAAAGTTACAATTGAAGATAAAACCCCTGAATTAGAAGCTTACAGACCTTTAGCAGGTAGAACCATTTGTTTAAAGGATTGCATTGATGTAGCACAAGTTCCCCAAATCTTTGGAACCGATGCCTATGAGCCATTCGTTCCAGAAGCCGATGCTACAGTTTTAACTAGGGTTTTAAAAGCTGGTGCTAAGATGGTAGGATTAGCTACTTGTGAGAACCAAAGTTCTAGTACGTCTTCTAATACTGCCAGTACTGGAAATGTAGAGAATCCGTACCATGATGGGTACTCTGCCGGGGGGTCTTCAAGTGGTAGCGGATACTTGGTTGGTAGTGGACAAGTTGATTTATCAATTGGATGTGATCAAGGAGGATCAATTAGAGTTCCATCAGCTCATTGTGGGGTTGTTGGATTAAAACCAACTTTTGGTTTAGTTCCGTATACTGGAATAGGATCCTTAGAAACAAATATTGATCATGTAGGGCCAATGACTAAAACCGTATTAGACAATTGTTTGTTACTTGAAGTAATTGCTGGTAAAGATGGGTTTGACGATAGACAAGATGCCGCACCGGGAGTGATTCCGAAATATAAGGAACTTACTGAGAAATCTTCTATTAAAGGTATGAAAATTGGAATTTTAAAAGAAGCATTAGAAGTTCCAGCAATGACAGAAAGCATGAAAACTAAATTTCTTGAAACTGTTAAGAAATTTGAACAATTAGGGGCCGAAGTTGTAGAAATCTCTATACCTTATCATGAATTTGCACCCGAAATTTGGGCTGTAGGCCAAAGACAAGCTGGAGCTTTAAGAAAAATGGGACTTCAAGGTGGTCGTCGTATTGTTAAATCTTCAAAGTATTTTGACCATGTTTTACCTTGGACCCAGGATGCTTTTGATAAAACTCCTCCACCAGTTAAGAATGGGATCATCAATGGTTTGTATATGATAGATAAGTATCCTAGTCTTTATGCCAAGTGTATCAACTTGAGTTTCAAAGCAAGAGATGAATACAATAAGGCTTTAGAATCAGTTGATGTGTTGGTAACACCTACAACACCCATGGTGGCACCTCCTCATGGAATTAGAGATGGAACTCCTCTACAATTGATTAAGAATACAATTGGTTTAAATTCTAACACTGGAATTTTCAATATCACTGGTCACCCTGCTTTATCTTTACCAATAGGATTCTTACCAGCAATTGATAATCCTGAGGTTAAGTTACCAGTGGGCTTACAAATCATTGGTAAACATTTTGATGAGTTGAGTATTTATCGTGCTGCTTATGCTTGGGAGTCCAACTTTGATTGGAAACTGTTGTGATTTTCTATAGACTAATATAAGTGTTTAAATAGTAAAGTTTTGAAAAAACTTAGATCGGAATAGTTACCGATTTAGGTGGTTTTGTCGGAAGCCCCTCCGATCTGCTCTTACCAGGTGGTAAGTTGTGCTCGGAATTTCTTATCTTATCGTGCAACAGTTCTCAAAATCTGATGGAAGTACAGCGGAGGAAGAATAGAGTGTTGGTGGCGTGCAATAGATGCAAGGTGAAGAAGAGAAAGTGTAACGGAGACCATCCGTGTTCTAACTGTGTCAAAGCCCAGAGTGAATGTGAATTTGACGGCAGGTTGAAAGACGATACCAAAGTCCAAGAGTTGCAGGCCCAACTCGAGGCGTTGTCGGAACATAACCGCAGATTGCAAAAGCAGCTAGAACTAAGCCAAACCCAGGTTAAATTGCAGCCCAATAGGTCTGAATCGATTGCAACGAATTATAATGACGATAACTTTCTTTCCGAATCGACATTTGCTGAAATATTGAATAAGATTATGTATCGGAGGGGTTCCGAACAAGAAGAATATATTGGAACATTTGCTGTTATATCCATTGTTAAGGCCATCAGAAAGAACTTGCTAGGCAGTGAGATTATTGATGACATTCCATCACATATTATCTTAGATACTCCGTTTGAGGATAGCTTTCATATGGTGAATTCCAAGCTTGAAGAAAGTTTCTTAGACAAGTTCTTCAGTTTGGCTCATAATAGATGCTATTTATTAGACCATGTATGGTTTAAAAACAGTATGAAACGGCCTGTAGTAGATCGAACTCCGTGGGAGAAATTTTGCTATAATATTGCCTTAGGAATTGGGTGTAGGTTGACCGAACTTTTGAAAGTAACATCATGTCCTCCTCCTGAGATTTACTTTAGAAGAGCTCTAAAAGAGTTGGTGAATGCACAGATGGATCCCACCAGACAAATCCAAAGTTGTTTGTTGATTGCCGTGTTCATACTAAGAAGTTATCATTTATCGTTCTATGTTTCGTCTTGGGAGCTCACGGGTTTAGCTATTAGGAAATTGATCCAATTTGGCTATCATCGCAAACAACCTATCACTCTTGAACATTGTTGGCAGTATGAAGTTCGAAAACGGTTGTTTTGGTCGGCTTATAATAATGATAAACTATTGTCATTATCATTAGGACGGCCGTTTGTGTATTTCGATACTTTTATCGATTTACCGTACCCTTTGAGCATTGATTTTGCTGACGAACCTACAGAGTACGATTATGCCGTTTTGTACCAATTACAATTGAACCAGGAAAATGGACCTAGCTTACCCCAGCCAATTTCATGCTTTACATCAATGATTACTACGTCGAAAATTCGGTTAATTGAGAGTAGAGTTCATCTTCTTTTATATTCAGTCAACGATTTGATCCCCACCGGTGACAATTTCACAACTATTACTCGGGACCTTGACAAATGGTTATCGGAATTGCCTCCGAGACAAGAATTCGAAGCGGTTTTAAAAGGTAAAGAAAGTTACGATTTCTTAGAATTGCTGTACCACAGAGCCAAGTTGTTGTTGCTTATTCCTATTATCATGAAAAGGTCAAGACACGATAGGCAGGATTTGTTGGAGCAGGTCAATACTTCTGCTGGAAGAATTTGTATAAACTACAAGAATCTTTATAACGATTCAATTTTAGAGTTTAGCATTGTAGCTCTTCATACAGTGTTCCTAGCTGGTGTTACCTTAGTGTTTTGTTTGAAACATAAAGCACAAACGGATTTAGTAAGTATTCATCAAGGAATTAGGGCATGTTCCAGTATGTTGTATATATTCTCAGAAAGATGGATAGAGGCTAGAACTTATAGGGATTTATTTGATACATTATTGGATCAGGTGACTTCTCAAACATTACCTGAAGATTATCAAGAGCCTAAGGCGTTTAATGAAGATTTTTGGGATCAGATTTTACAGGGTTTGGAGGGAGGTTAGGTGAGAAAGTATAAAAGTTATAGATAAAAATGTATATTATAAGATCTACTTATTTCTATTTGTACCCACTACTAATACTCCTACTTATCACCTACTTCTTAGGGGAATAAGGAAACTTAGTCTTGAAATGACTAGCAATATCAGATCTAGAACAAACCCATACATCTTCATGAGAATTAACATACTCTACAAATCTCTTTAAAGCCTGAAAATAACCTGGTCTACCAATAATTCTACAATGAAGACCAATAGTCATCATCTTACCACCTTCTTCGTATAAAGTGTCAAAAGCATTTTTGATGTGTTCGTAAAATGCTTCAGCAGCTCTAAACCCGTTAGTGTTCAAGAACCTGTAATCATTACAATCAAAAGAATAAGGTACAAACAACAATCCTTTCTTTTCAGAATCTGGTAAATGCTTTTCAGCAGGAACATCTACCCAAACTGGAACATCATCACCATAATAATCACTGATATAAGGTAAGTCTTTACCTAATTCCTTGTAAGTTTCGGTGATTAATCCGAGGCTTTGAGGACTTAATCTTCCCATATACCACCCAGGAGCTTTTTGACCAGTAGTACTTTCTAAAGCTTGTAATTGTCTCAAGATGTAAGACTTTTCAGCCTCAGGTTCGACGTTTTCGTAAGGAATCCATCTATAAGCATGAGATGCGATTTCATGTCCATCTCTAACAAATGCCTTAGCGACTGTAGTATTAGCTTCAAAAGCTCTTCCAACAGCATAAGCAGTAATTTTGTTATTGTGTTTCTTGAATAACTTCAAAAGTCTCCAAACACCAACTCTAGAACCATAATCGTATTCACTTTCTGCTTCATAAGCTCTATTAGGAAATGGCCCTGGCTTGGAACTGGTGTACAAAGTGAATTCCGTAGTATCATCACCATATTTTAAACTTCTTTCACCACCTTCTTCGTAATTTAATACAAACGATACGGCAATCTTAGCTTTATTTGGCCATTGGCAGTCTAAACCTTCTTCACCATATCCATACAAGTCTCTCTTAAAATCGTATTTAGTACCAGCATTCTTATCGGCATCGAATTCGGCCGGATACTCTTTGGCCACAGTCAATGGGTAACTCATGTTGGTGACGGTCCATTGACTTTGGGATGTATTTATAGGAGGATGGAAAGGTTGATAAGATAAGGAATATTTCCGCCGCATCGCGGAATGCGGAACTTCCACTCGGGATTGGACTACCTGATAAGAGCGGGAGACGAGCGGTTTTTGACGGGTGTGAAGTGTCACCACCCCCTCTACCCCCTTTTTAACCCCATCGTATTTCAATGGTCTGCACGGGGAAGAAGGAATACAAAAGGGCACAAAAAGGCGTAAAAATGGACAAAGGAAAGGAAGAAAGGAAACGGGAACGAAAAAAGAAAAACAAAAGGGGAATATGCGTGAAAAAGAAATATAGCGGTGTACTGGTGATTTATGTCACGTGACTTATAACTACAAAAAATTAATGTAGTCAGATAATCACAGAAGTTTGTTAATTTATAAATATTAATAATATTTATAATCCTACCTTAATAATCTTACTAACATTAGTAAACTTACTAAATCCATTAGTAATTTTAGCAACCTACCTGTCTGTACTAATTCACTCGCCACTATAAAGACGCACTATAATGGCACCAATCTCACTGTGATTCACCTAATTTACGGCCAGTCACGCCGCACTGATCACAGCCTTTTACAACCTGCGCTTAGTTATGTTACTAAGCCGTTTGTTTAAACCGCCTGCCGTAGTTGAGCGGTAGTTTAGGAATAATTCCAGAAGGTTCTCAGTATCTTAACCTAACACGGGTGAATCACTAGTGACAATTGGAGCGTCTTCGTTAGGGGACGGAATATGTGAACTATTAATAGCATAGGTTTTCTCTTAAATAAATGTAAACCAAAAAACTTAAACCACAAACACAAACACAAACACAAATACAAAGAAAAAATAATGGGACTTAAAAGGTTTATGAGAGATAGTTTGGCAGGTAGAGTGATTTATCACTTATCGAGCCATAAAGTATTTTCACACGATGAAGAAAAAGAAGGTTATTCAATTCCTAAAAAGTATTTACAGACTTTTGTTGATAGTAAAGAGGTGGTACAAACAGAGTCCCACTCAATTGACTCTGGAACTGAATCTGATTCCAGGAACTCTAACTCGTCAATGAAAACTTTGAACCCTAAGATCATTGTTTCTTGGGACGGTCCTGATGATCCAGAAAACCCCCACAATTGGCCCTTATGGGAGAAGGTTCTTCTTTTGGTGGAAATTTGTTTCCTTACTACAATTGTATATATGTCATCAGCTATTTATACTCCTGGGGTTTCAATTATTATGGAAGAATTGAATGTCACTAGAGTCAAAGCAACTTTGCCTTTGACTATGTTTGTTATTGGATACGGTCTTGGTACTATGGTTTTCTCTCCAATGAGTGAAAACGCCTTGTTTGGAAGAACTTACATTTACATTTCGACTTTGGCTGTGTTCTTCTTCTTTCAAATCCCAATTTCCATCGTTAATGATATCACTACCTTAACTATTTTAAGGTTCTTCAGTGGATTGGTTGCTTCTCCAGCTTTGGCTATAGGTGGAGCTTCTGCTGGTGATGTTATTGCATTCAGATACTTACCAATTGGTATTGTTGCCTGGGCTGCTTCAGCTGCTGCTAGTCCAACCTTATCTCCTTTGATTGGTTCGATTTTAATTGTCAAAAAGAACTGGCATTGGACTTTTTGGTTAGTGGCTATGACTTCAGGTATTATTCTTGTGATTTTCACTTTCTTCTTACCTGAAACTTCCGAAAAGAAGTTATTATCAAGAAAGGCTGAAAGATTAAGAAAACTCACAGGTAATCCTAACATTGTAAGTGAAGGAGAACTTGAAAATGCTAGTATCACCACTAAACAAATTATCATTGAAATCTTATGGAGACCTATTGCTATTATCTTATTTGAACCTGTTGTGTTATTAATTGATTTGTATATTGCTTTGGTATATTCAATCATTTACCTTTGGTTTGAAGCTTTTCCTATTGTATTTGTTGGAATCCACAAGTTTGCTTTGATTCCTCTTGGTGTTTCCTTTGTTAGTGTAAATGTTGGTGTTCTTATGGGTGCTGTTGGTTATATCTTTTACACTTACAAATACTTCACTTTACCTTTATCACGTAACCAAGTGGTTCATCCTGAAGTGGTAATTCCTCCTATGATTGCTGCTTCAATTATTATGCCTATAGGTGTATTAATCTTTGGTTGGACAGCTAGTCCAGATTATCATTGGTTTTATCCTTTAATAGGTGCTTGTTTGTTTGGAATTTCTGGGTTTATTATCTTCCAAACTGGATTCAACTACTTAGCAATGTCATTCCCAAGATACTTGGCTTCTGTATTTGCTGGTAATAATTTCTTTAGGTCTGTCATTGCTGGATGTTTTCCATTATTTGGAGCTCCTTTGTTTAATAATTTAGCTACTGAAAAGTTTCCGGTTGGTTGGGGTTCTTCAGTTATTGGTCTCATTAGTATTTGTATGATTGCAATTCCGATTTTGTTCTATTTGAATGGTCCTAAATTAAGAGCTAGGTCGAAGTATTCTGGAATGCCTGAAGCTCCTGCAACTGAGATTGAACCTACTCCAGAGGTTTAACCCAGACGTTTAAGCAATTTGATTATCGGTATGTTTGGTTTATAGAATTAATAGATAGATTTATGATCTGTACGTACTAGAACATCTTTATTATTAAATACTTAATGCAAGTAAACGAAAAATCCTTAACATCACAATAACGAGATCAATTCACAACTAAATTAAACCTACTAGCTTATAACAGCCAAACTTCTCTTCTCCTGTTCCACAAAAGACTCCAATTCATCTCTCTTCGAAAACTCAATCGTTGTTGTCTTACCATCATCATGTTCCTTGATAAAACTATTTTCACTGTCATGTTTTGTTCCAACCAAAACCTTACAATCATAACTCTCTCCACTATTGTCGTTAAATGAACAGTAGAAAAATCCAACGGCATCAGGGCTATTTTCAGGGTTCACCAAATCCTCATGGCTATATGTGTCGAGCACTGGATAAGAAACCACTAAACTACTAAGAACTAAAGCAGCACAAAGTTTGAAAATCATTGTCTATGGCTATATAGAGAGAAATTATGTTATTTATGGACACTTTTGGAGCTTTTATACCTCCATTTGGTTCTTTTTGAGTCTAATTTCATAGATAAGCCACATTCAAGCAAGGTTTTAAAGTACAAAGTTTAATCTTGCCTTCCAGTCTATGCTTCTGCCAAAATGGCTGTAAACCGGTGTAAATCAGACACAGTTTGGTTTTGTGGCCCCTATAATTATTTCTATACATTTATTCTAATTTCTCTACTGTCTACCAATATCTTTCAATTGGATGCTAAACCACAAACAGAGGAACCCTCGGCACTATAATAAAGCCGATAAACTTAAATTGACGCCTAATTAGTGTATGGCATGAAGGATGTTTGATAAGCAATCCATTGTTACTTTTATGAACGTCAATGACTGCCAACCATCCTATTGTTACTTTCCAATTACACTTTTATGGCAAGTTTAAACGAATACTTGAGGTTGCATTTCCTCGTAGTTTTGGTCACAAAACCGTGTAATCACACACTTCTAATATATATTAGTCTTATTCTACTCTTCTCTACTCTTTGTCTTTACCTTCATCTTTATCTTTATCTTCACTATAATTCTTAACCCTGTCCTTATTCTCTTGAGCGGCGTTTACTAACTGAACGAATGCACTATGGGTTAAATTCTTCCTTAAATCCTTATCTTTTTCATGAGGGGCCAACGACGACTTAGAACCAGTATCATTGTGTGGTAATGTCTTTAAGAAATCAGACCAATTAGATAAGGTATTCTCCTTCAACTTAGCTTCTTCAATCTTAGAAGAAGAAACAATTGAACCTTCATCACCAAATAAATTGATTTCAGTTGGATCATCATCTTCATCAGTTTGTATATCCTTTAATTTGTTGATTCTATTATTCAATTTCACCAATTCCACGGCTTGCTTGAATTTGGATTTGGCATCGAATTTTTCCTTCAAGTTTGGTAACAAGTCGGTTTCTGCATGTTCCTTAGCAATATTAACTAACCACACGTCGTTCAATAACTCAGTAGCATTGGGCCTATGGTCTGGATTGAATTGCAATGCTTTTATTATAAATCTTCTAGCATCTTTTGAAACATCTCTCCAATAATCAGCATGAAATATAACCCCGTCATTATGTTTGACTTCATTGACAAAATCATGGATATTTTCTGACCTGAATGGTGAGTATCCACATAATATTGTATATGTGATAACCCCTAAAGACCAAATATCACATGGTTTACCATGTCCTACCCCCATAATGACTTCTGGAGCAGCATATCCGAAAGACCCAGCGGAAGAATGCAATTTTTCATCAGGGGTTTGTAACTTTTTAGCAATTCCAAAATCAGCCAAAACCACATTAGAATCATCGCTGCTATTCAAATACAAAATATTTTCCGGCTTCAAGTCTCTGTGCACAATGTTTCTTTCATGCAAGTATTGGATAGCTTCCAAGATTTCCACAATCACCAACGATGCATCGTGTTCGGTGAATTTCCCCTTTTGGACAATCCTATCAAATAATTCCCCTCCGGTTGCTAATTGCGTAACTATGTAGAATTTATCTTTCGATTCGAACCAATCAATGAAGCCAACTATATGGGGATGACTTAATTCCGCCAACAATTTCAATTCGTCTATAACCAAATCTTCATTACCCTTCAATGCCTTCTTCAATATGATCTTGACAGCAACTTCCTCACCGGTCTCGTTATCTCTAGCATATCTAACAATCCCGAATGATCCTGCCCCTAAAGTCTTGCCAAACGTGTACTTTTCCTTCCTGGCATAGGACTCGGGCTGGCCACTCAATTTGCTGATGAAGCTCTTGAAATGGTGCTTTTCGGGCTTGACTAAATCCTCCATGATCCGTGAACTGAGCTGCGATTTTAGAAGTTTAAATAATGCGCATGGGCTGTATGAAATTCGATGATTCGTATTTCAGGTTATTTTTAGTAAAGTTTGAGTTTGGCAAGGTTGCTGATGAGGTGGCTGTAGTTGGGTTGATTTGTTAGTGATGGATGATGAAGTGTCATTCATGTTATATGTGAAGTTGAGGTTAATTAGAGCTTATGATTTATTTATTTCAGGTTACAATTAATGTGGTACAGTGTTTGCAGGATGAATAGCGCACCTTGGCGAGTAGGATGTCGCGTTTACCTACTTTCAAGTTCTACAATGAATTTAATATTTCGTGGGGCAGATATGAATGGCGGTGTCTGGTAATGAATATCGCAAATATCTTTTTGCGTGCCGTATTTCGCACCATAATCTCATTCAAACATTCTCATTCACTCAACTCCTCTTCTCAGGCACAAACACAATTCGCATAACTCATCGGATCTCGTACCCCATACTTGTAATGCACTAAAACTAATGTACACAAAAACTTCCCTCCAACACCAAAATTACCCTCCTACATACAAAATCTACACCTATAATCAAATTATACACATTAATCGGTACACCGATACAAAAAATCACTACTTACTAACTTCGTTCCTTCCCCACTGTTATCACCTCTTATCTAATATCTTATCTACCCCATACATCCTTACCACAAACACAATCTTACTCCCTTAGCACTCAAGCACTCACATCAAACATCTAGTCTCCCACCCAAACCTTCCACCGCCACCCTTTACGGACATTTTCCGATATTGCAAAATATTTTCTCGGAAACCCATACCCTTTGAAAATCTCAGTATTTATATAGTGAACACAGTGCACTGAAAAATCAATGCTCAGACCACACTTAAGATCGTTCAGAACTATAAAGGCAATTGCCACAAAACCAAACCACAGATGTTTGTCCACATGTGAGGCATACTTTCCAGACGAACCAAGTGCTCCTGTGTTGAAAACCACGTCTATTCCAGGTCCACAAAGTGAAAAACTCAATAATGAACTAGGTGAGATCTTTGACAACAGAGCAACTTATTTCGTTAGTGATTACTACAATTCCAAAGGTAATTATATATCAGATGCTGATGGTAATAAATTATTGGACGTTTATGCCCAAATCTCCTCGATTGCTTTAGGGTACAATAACCCAGAATTGATAAAGGCTGCAAAATCAGATGAAATGACCAATGCTTTGATTAATAGACCAGCATCTGCTTGTTTCCCTCTGATTGATTATGCCAATATTCTCAAGGATGGGTTATTAGCTGCTGCTCCAAAAGGTACCAATAAAGTATGGACGGCTTTAGCTGGGTCCGATGCTAATGAAACTGCTTATAAGGCAGCATTTATGTACCATCACACCAAAAGAAGAGGCAGTAAGGACTTTTCTGCTGAAGAATTAGAATCTGTTATGGATAATAAGACTCCTGGTAGTTCAGATATGGTGATCTTATCATTTGACAAGGGGTTCCATGGAAGATTATTTGGTTCTTTATCAACTACCAGATCCAAAGCTATTCACAAATTAGACATTCCTGCCTTTAATTGGCCAAAAGCTCCATTCCCAAGTTTGAAGTATCCTTTAAAAGAGTTCGAACCTGAAAATAGAGCTGAAGAAGATAAATGTTTGGCAGAATTTGAAACAATCGTCAAAAGTTACAATGGAAAAATTGCTGCTATCATAATTGAACCAGTGCAATCTGAAGGTGGTGATAACCATGCTACACCTTATTTCTTCCAAAAATTAAGAGATGTCACCAAAGAAAATGACATTTTAATGATCATCGATGAAGTTCAAACCGGTGTAGGAGCCTCAGGGAAGTTCTGGGCTCACGAACACTTCAATTTATCAACTCCTCCAGATATGGTTACATTCTCAAAGAAGTTCCAAGCGGCTGGGTTCTATTTCTCTAACCCAGACTTGCAGCCAAACCAACCTTATAGACAATTCAACACTTGGTGTGGAGATCCATCCAAGGCTATCATTGCTAAGACCATTTACCAAGAAGTTGCCAAACACAATTTGGTTGAATCCACAGCTCAAGTAGGTGATTACTTATTCTCGCAATTGAAAGCATTAGCTGAGAAGTATCCAATTCTTAACTTAAGAGGTGAAAATTTCGGAACCTTCATTGCCTGGGACTGTAAAGACGGCAGTGAAAGAGCAGAATTGTTATTGAAATTACGTAATAAGGGAATTAACATTGGTGGATGTGGTGATTATTCTATTAGATTAAGACCACCTTTAGTTTTTGAGAAGAAACATGCTGATATTTTCTTAGGAATTTTAGAGGATGTTTATAAGAATTAATTTATAACATTTAGTTGTTTGTTGTCTTTTTGACTATCTAAGTATTTGTATGTGCTACGTCTGTTGTTTGTCTGTTTGTGTCTCGTTATGTTTGCTTCTCCTTTGCGTTTGTGTCTCTTAAGTTTTGTTTGTGTTTATGTCCTATTATCTTGTGTCTTCGTCTAATCTGCAATCGCCCGCCATTGTCTACCTCGTCTCCCTGCTCATCAAAGAATATTTTTTGCAGCAAATCTCGGTATATCTCGCACCCCTTAGGAAACCGTAGCCCTAAAATATTTCATCTGTCATACCAAACAACCACAAACACAAAAACAAACACATCCAACTTTGCGTACCATTCATTTAACACACACAAGCGACAAATGACTAACGATTATGATTGGTAGATTATTTAAACAAAATTCTTCTACGTCACTAAATCTAGATCAAACTTCACAACAACCATCACCTAATCCTAATGCAAATTCATACGAAGACACCTACACAAGACAGATATTGTATGGAGTATCGGATAAGAGTATTTTAAATCCATATGATTTGAACAGTAAGTATTTCCGGATCTTAGTGTCTCAGGATGGGGGAAGTTTGAGGTCTAAACAAGTGTTGTTTGATTCAAACACAAAGTTGAGTACTACCCAACCCAACATTTCCCTGTCTAATTATACACAAACACAGAGCTATGGGCAAACACAAAACCATGGTCAAATAATACAAAACGGTGTACCGAGTCGTCCAACACAGAAATCAAACTTATCTAGAAACTTGTCATCTTCAATCCATCACAATATAAATGAACTTCACGACTACATGTTTGGCTGTGGTCTCCCCACAAACGAACAACAATCCATGACAAAGATCCATTACCTCCCAATGTTGAATCAAACCAAATCAATTTTGATCACACGACTATTCCTGATCTCTGACTTCCAAGAAGATGAGACGGCCCCCACGGATTGGATTGTTAAACCAACATTACCTATAAAAGATACAAAGGTCAACACCTCCTCCAAAAATAATATCACTAGCAGATTTGGAATCGGAATCATTATTCCTATATACGACGACTTCTCCGATATTGTGTCGAGTAATTGGAACCAAATATGCCATTTTCTTATTGTGCTCCAGAAAATCATTTGCAAGAAATTAATCGCTATCCTTACCGAACCCAACGGTATGAGTCATATCATCAACAAGAGAATTCAGTTTCCATCATTCGTGCTATCGAATGACATGGATTTACACAATCATCTCGTCAAGATTATCAAGTTGATCAATTATGATTCCAACATTCCCAAACTTGTGAATGCCAACTCTCTCATAAAGTTAAGACATGACCTGATCATGATAAATTGGGCTGCAGAGGTTTTAAACTGGTTGCAATTCAAAGATGAGTCCAGCAAGTTCTTGGCCAGTTTTTTTGCTTTGATTATACCGTTGAGGTATCACTTACTGGAGAGTCCTATAAATTATGATTGGAATTTGAATAATTGCTCTAAAGAGATTGTTAGGGTGGTTATTATGACAGGGAATCCTATGGTAGCAAAGAAGTTAGTGTTTATCGTAAATGGGTTAATTCCAGATGGGAGAGTTCATTCATTACTTTCATCGCATCAAGTTCAACCTCAACCAAAACAAATTCCTACAGATTTACACAAACACATCGATATACTCAAAGAAGCTAAAGAATCTGATGATATGGTTTCCATAAATGATAGTATCAAAGGGTTGGATCTTGATAAAGAACTTGATAAAGATGATACGGCCACTATTGAAGATGAAATTGCCATAGAAGATGAGGATGACGTTAAAGATGAAAATAAAGATTCTCCATTTACAACACCACCAATTAGACCAATACCAATTAAGGGCAGAGCTTCATTTAGTTCATCAGAAAATTCTTATTCAACTCCCTTAGGTTGGGAAATTCCCGGAAAGTCTTCTATATCGACGTCGATAAATTCATCCAAGAAAATTCCTATTAATAAATCATCGTTGAACAGATCATCATCAATGGCATATTTGTCGTCATCGTTGAATTCTTCCATGTCATCAACTTCCAATTATTCTTTATCAAAATTAGGCGGTAGCTTTATCGAGAAATGGAGGAATTCGTTCAATAATTCACTAGGGGTTAATTACGATAACATAGAGAAGGCACCCATGAGAAAGATGTCCATGCAAGCACTAAGAACTCCATCACCAGCTCTAGAGATCGAGGAATTTAAGTTATCTTCCCCATCACTTGAACAAATGAAAGAACTGCCCTCACCACTAAAGATCCAACCAACAAAAATGTCACCCACACTAGTTAACCGGAAGAAGAATATCATTTATTCATTTTCTGACCCTAAAAATAAGATCGAGACTATAATGAATCAAACCTCTTTTGATATGACATTTGCTGATGGGTCTATAGAGATAAACACTAATGACGAGCCGATTCAAAAGACGTCAGAGACTTTGCTCCCGGCAGTTCCATTTGCCGATGAGTTCAGACCAGAGTTTAGCGTACAATCGTGTCCTATCAATCCAAGATTGGAACAACAAGTCATCAGTTCCATGAAGAACGATTTGCTTTTCTACCTGAACAATTGCAACATTAAAAACATAACGTCGAAGACGATTTTAGTGAGCTTGAGAGCAAAGGAAATCAAAACCATCGAATTGAAATTGGGAGATACTCTCTCACCAACAGAGTCTACGTCGCCAATTCAGTCATATTTCAGTGATAGATCAAACCCTTACAAGACCACCATCCGGAAGGTTTTCACACCACAGAAGAATTCTGGTGATATTGAATTGATTAGTTCAATTGATAGAAATTTAGGTGAATTGAATGAACTCGTGGCACGTGATTATAATTATGATGAAGTTTTCAATTTAGTTAATAAGTTAATAAGGTAATGAATAACGACACAAATTAGTTAGGGTTGGCCCTGCGCTACACTACTGCCAGCCCATACTAACTACTAAATATCGACGCGCATAAAATTTTCAACATGTCTGAAGAACCAAGACAACGTACACCCCAACTCTTCCTTGAGTCAGAGGATAAAACCGAAGAGGCACTCAGCAAGTTCGTAGAGATTCCATCATGTACCTACCAGTACAAATATCTCGGGGCATCGGGCCAAAATGAAAATATGACCTGTGATTGTGCTCAGCAATGGAACCCCAAGATTAAACGAAACACTGCGTGTGGTGAAGATAGTGAATGTATCAACAGGGCTACGTCGGTGGAGTGTATGAACGACGAATGTGGGTGTGGAAATGACTGTGAGAACCAACGGTTCCAGCGTCAGTTGTATGCACCTGTGACAGTGTTCCAGACTGAAATGAAAGGTTATGGGTTGAGGGCCGATAGGATATTGTACGAAAACAATTTCATCTACGAATATATAGGAGAAGTCATCAACGAAGAGACTTTCAGGAAGAGAATGATAAGTTATGATGAAAAGAACTTCAAGCATTTCTACTTCATGATGTTGAATAAGGGCTCATTCATTGATGCCACTGTTAAAGGATCATTGGCCAGATTCGTCAACCATTCGTGTAATCCTAACGCCTATGTCGACAAATGGGTTGTAGGCGACAAACTTAGGATGGGAATCTTTGCTAAAAGGACCATACAAAGAGGTGAAGAGATCACGTTTGATTATAATGTCGATAGATATGGAGCTCAATCACAGCCATGTTACTGTGGAGAGCCCAACTGTATCAAGTTCATGGGTGGTAAGACTCAAACTGATGCTGCTCTTTTATTACCTGAAGGTATAAGTGAGGCTCTTGGGGTTTCCATTCAGCAGGAGAAGCAATGGTTGAAGGAGAACAAACACAAAAGGAAACAGCAACAGAAAGAAGATGCCACAATCAATGAAGAGTTTGTTAAATCAATTGAAGTCACGGCTGTTAATGATTTTGATGTTACCAAAGTCATGTCGTCTTTAATGAAATCCCAAGATAAAAGTATCATCAAGAAATTGATTGAAAGAATTTACTTGACGAATGACGACAATGTCAATTTGTCGATTGTCAAAGTTCATGGGTATAAAACCTTGTCAAAAATCTTACAAGACGGTGAATTTGTTGATGATGAAATAATAATAATGATATTGGAAGTGTTGAGCAAATGGCCCAAATTAACCAGAAACAAAATCAGTTCATCTAAAATCGAAGATGTCATAAGGAACATTAATGCCAACACTAACAACAAGAAAATTGTGGAATTATCAACCCATTTGTTGGATGAATGGTCCAAATTGCAAATGGCGTATAGAATTCCCAAAAACGAAAATAAATCGGAAACTCAGTTGAATTTCAGAAGTCTTCGGTCACATTCTCCTGAAAACGAATCGTACGGTTACACAAACGCAGATACTTATGAAGGAAAAGGGGAAGAAGAAGAATACATTGATGACGAAGACCCAGTAGCAAACTTACCTCCTGGATGGAATGCCGTATACTCTGAAGAGCACGGAGCTTATTATTATTACCATGCTGAAGATAATGTCAGTCAATGGGAAAAGCCTCAGGTTGTCAAAAGCGAATCGCCTTCCAAGTTTCCGTCGTCTGCATCTTCATCAAGGACCCCTTCTAAGCCTTCTTCCAACTTCAATGAAATGAAATTGGCTCAAATTGAAGAACAACGACTTCAAAGAGAAAAGGAAATGGCATTTGCCCAGGCCCAAGACAAACAGAAGCATTTACAATTGTTAATAGCACAGAGTCAGAAAGAAAGTGAAGAAAGAAAGTTGCTTGAAGCTAAAATAAAGGCAGAATTGTTGGCCAAAGAAAAGGAGAAGAGGGCTAGGAAAGCACAGAAAAAGGACCATCATAAGCCTACCAGCAACGAAAAGTTGTGGAGTGCAGTGTTTGCTAAGCATGTCCCCAATTTCATAAAGAAATATGAAGAAGAAATTGGAAGAGACAACGTTAAAGGATGTGCAAGAGACGTTGTGAAATTATTAGCTGAAAAGGAGATGAACAAGGACTCTACAAGGACGCCACCACTGGACTTGAATTCAGCAAAAGTCAAGAAGATCAAAGAGTTTACAAGAAGCTACATGGACAAGTTTTTACTCAAGTATAGAGAGAAACGGGCCCACAAAAAGGTTAAGACTGAGTAGACCAAAGACCGTACCAGAAATGGTTTGTAAAATATGTAAATATACATCAGTATACACTTGATAATCTATAAAGTTTGTGTTTGTGTTTGAATTTGTAGTGTATGACTAAGTTTAGGCTGATTTATCCTCTAATAACAAAGGTAAGTTCTCAATACTTTCACATCCGTAAATGATTTGATAAGTGGCTTCAAATAATGGGAATTCGCTTAATTTACCGACATTAGTTAATAACTCGTGAACCTCTTTAGCTGTTATTATACCTTGAGAAGATTGTCCGTTTAATAACTTCTTTTCGGCATCTTGAGCTGATTCACCAGTTTCTGCCATGTATCTACCGACTTTGACATTTCTACCACCTGAACAAGTGGTAATTAAATCAGCAACACCAGCCGATTCTTTAGTGAAAGTTGAAGCTTGTGATTCTGGGAAGAACGTTTCAGAAAATTTGATAATTTCCAATAATCCTACTCTCATTATAGCGGCTTTGGCATTATCACCCCAACCTAACCCTTCAACGAATCCCACAGCTAAGGCAACAATGTTCTTCAAGGCACCAGCTACTGAAACTCCTGCCACATCTTCTATAACGTTAACATGGAAATAGCTTCTGTGGAATGCAGCCTTCAATACAAACATATCAATGTCCTTACCTGGACCTTTATAGTCATGTGGGAGTTTATAGGCAACAGTAGTTTCAGACCATTTGTTTCTAGCAACTTCTGGAGCTAAATTGGCCCCTGATAAGGACCCACAAGCAATTCCTAATTGCTCAGTGATGTAAGTACTCAACAATTTACAACCTTCAGGGGTTACTTCTAACCCTTTCAAACAACTGATGGCTCTGGCGTGTGGTTTCAAGTTTCCTTTCAATCTTTTACAGATATTGTGCAAGAATTGATGTGGTAAGTTAAATACAAGTAAATCAGCATCTTTAGCAGTCTCAACAATATCAGGAACGGCAACCAAATTTTTAGGCAATTTGACCCCTGGCAAGTATTTGACATTTTCATGATCAGTGTTGATGATTTCTGTCAAGTTCTTGCCATCAATTTTCTCTTCAAACACCCACATTTTAACATGGTGACGGAATAAATGAGGTCTTGAACTAGCATTCTCTGCTAGGATTTTAGCAATGGTAGTCCCCCAGTTACCCGAACCAATTACGGCAATTCTGAAAGGCTTTTCTGGAGTTAACGACTGGTGGCTGTCAGTCAAGTTAGGGGTTAAGATCTGTGACAAGTGTTGTAATCTTTCTCTGGCACTCATAGTATGAAAAAGCTGTGGTTAGCAACTGATAAGTTTTTCGTGAGATTTTTTTGCTCTTATATATCGCATGCGATTATCCGAGGTGGAACTAGGTGATGGTTTCACAAGTAAAAAAGAAAAGTGCAAACAAAGTTTTACGTCATAATTTAAAGTTAAGAACGGCTTAGTTACAGGGGAGGTTTCGGTTAATTATTGGGTTATTTACGAGGGTAGTGGTAGGGCGTTAGATAACGATAAGTGGTGATTTGGGTGATTGTATCACCGAGCTGTTGTTTGGTGATTGGCTATAATGTTGAAATGGATAAGAAGTGGTTTTGTGTTTATTATGTATTGAATAGTTGAGAAGTCCGATATTACGTCAGATATGCATAACAGCTACTGATAGCCTTTAATGCTTACCACTGTTCGTTGATCCGTCTGTTGATCCGAAAGATGTGAGCCGTCAGATGAGCCGTCAGATGTGAGCCGCACCTATATAAGCCGGATGTCGTAGTTGCAACCTCGCCCTACTTGACCACAGCTTGTGGCGGTGAATACAGGTTGAATCTGCCCAAACAGTTGAACAGTACAATGCTGGAACATAAGCTCTAAACTGATTTTGACCCATTTAAACTAAGCAAAACTCTAGACTGTTTTTAACTGTTTCCCCCACTGGTTTCCTTAACTCCTTGAGTAACGGAACGGTAACTGAAACCCGGTAACTCTATTCAACTCTTAACTATTTAAATATTTAAAGGCAACTTTACATTAGTCTCATCACCAACTTCCATATACGAATGAATCCTAGAATTGCCTCGTGAATCACTAGATCTTACTATAGTCCTTTAATGTTGGCTTTCACAGAGCTAAAGTAGTCAACTCCGTCGCACGACTTATCTTGTTTAAGGAGATTCGCCCGTCACGAGACGCTTCTAAACCATCGTATATAGTCTTTTTCAGACACTTTCGGTCAAGAGGGTCTAAGTGTCAACCACATCTTACGTGAAGGACAGGAGTTTTGATGAGGTAGAGGTTTCGGATCAATTTGCATTAACACGTGAACAATTGGCGTGTGACGTAAATGCAGAAGCAAATGATGCGCTTCAACGGTTCATAATTCCGTATAACCGTGATGGCTTTAAGTCAGTAACAGTGACTTTGAGTCAATTCGGCGACGGAAATGTTTGCCTGTGTAGAGTGACAGATGAAGTATTGTTGTAGTGTTCGAATTGACAATTTAAAATGATGTAACTGTAAAGTATGAGCAAGCACTTTTTTCATATGATAATTCTTTGAGTTAACATAAATGTTAATATTACACAAAAGGAAATGGTTATCCCAACTAAGTAATGGCACAAAACAAGTAAGAATGAACTCTTCTTCAAAACGACTGAGCAACAAAATTTAAATTTTATTTTGCCTTTTTTTTTAGTATATTTTTAAGATTTTTCTATAAACTTTGCAACCACGTAAAAATTACAAATCTTTCACAAATTAGATGCATTGGAAAACACAGTCAATAAGGACAACCAACAAAGTGTACGGGTTACTTTTTTAATTAAATCCCAGAGAAATCTCTGAGCTTTTTACCATCAACACCAGCGTTGAAAACAACTCACATAAAGTATATTAAACATAGCCAGTTCGATAGCTTGCTACATAACTATTTACTTTAAAACTTGACTTTCTCAATAAAGTATTTCTTGCTATCAAACATATACTCAATCTCCCCTCCCAATTGTAAACCAGTAGCTTGCTCATTGTCGGAGTAATTATTATCATTGATTTTCAAATTATTTAATTCATTAATTTCTCTATCAGATATCCCATTAACTTTTTCCTTAACTTTTTCCTTAACCTTTCCATTAACCTTTCCTTTGACCTTTCCATTAACTTCTTCCTTAACCTTTCTATCAACCTTTCCATTAATTTTTCCTTCGCCTATTTTCCTGGTATATTCATTAATTTCATTCAATTCTCCAACATCATCACTAATTTCATTCTCATCATTTGATTCTTCACTATCTCCGTGTAAAACAAAGTATCCAAACAATTTTGGTATACCCTCTTCACTAAAGATTAAACATCCCGTAGTTATCTGCGGGGAATTCTCGTAGAATGTAGCTGCATCAGCGAACTCTTCCTCTAAAGGAACGAATTCCCTATCAATTGCATAATCAAGAACTTCTAACCGCAGACGGGTTCCAATACAAGAAGGATTTAATTTTTTGCTAGTTTTACCTTTTAATTCATATAAATCCCACTGATTCTTTGGGTTAACATCAAGTTCTTTGAGTACACCCTTTGGCAAGTTGATGTTGTAAAACATATCAAACTTTTGCCCGACCACAGAATCACCATCCTCAGCCAAGATCTTTTTCAAGTCATCCACCTGTTGCAGGAGAATGCCTTGCATTACTTTTAGTGTTTCGCGGGCTGTTAATTTTAAATGACCGAATACATCTAAAAATTCTTCAACTTTTTGGTTATCCAACCTTAAAGACTCTATGTTGTTTTGAATATAATTGAGACATTCCTGCGGTAAACTCACTTGTAAGTCTCCTTTTAATGCCTTAAGAAGAATCGAACGCATGGATATTGACGCGATAACGGCTTGGGTCGTGATCTTGTCATCACAAGGAATAACTCTGTAACAAAATTTCAACAGCCATTCTTCGGGATCTTCATTGGATTTGTCTAAGCCCTCAAATATCAATACCACTGTACGATAATAACTTGAAATCAAGGAATAACGAGTTCCAAAATTAGCAGTATACCCAATTGCTTGTTCACATATGTGCCTCAATTCAGCAGATTCAACTCGACCATTGGAATCAGTTCCATTTATACAACTACTATTATCGAAAAAGTTATTTAATCCGGCATGTTTCATTTCTATTGGAATTATCTCATCAATTATCTCATCATTTTCTTTCAAAAGCAACGTGAAATCAGGAATATCCACTTTTTGGTGCTCCTCCTCCGTACCTGGAATTTTTGACTTAGTAACCTTTCTTAATTCAGGTTCCCATTCCACATTTGATAGTCCCAAACATTTGAAAATGTGGGCAACAGGCTCAAGAATTCGTTCGTTAAATGTACCTGACAATTTGGCTTCTTTATTCCCCGGAACTAGAGGAGTAGGCTTGAAAATCATGTCAACCATATCCTGGAGAGTTTCCAACCTTGTTTTAGAAAAGATTCTGGCGGCGATTTGGTTGAAGTCTTCAAGATATTTGTTCAATTCATCGTTACCCATAGGAACCAAACGTAAATTCATTTTCTTGTACTTTTTCAGATAACCCTGAGATCCATCGGGGTTATCTTCTGTAAAACTGACATCTTCTAGTTTAGTGGGCCACGATAAGTAAATTTTGTAAATGAAAGGTAAGTATTTTTCAAAAGATTTAGAATCAGAATGCTTGATGATTTTCCTAAAGAACTGGTATCTTGTGTTCAGATACCCCTCATTAGCTACTAACAACCTGGTGAATGATTCATTACGGATAAATAGGTCTTCTTGGAGGGAGCTTTCTAAACAACTAATTTCGAATTCAGAGAGAGGTGGGGGACCGTTTGCTTCCAGTGGTAACCTCTTTTTTCTCTCACGTTCCGTTTCAGCTTCCAGTTCTATCCTCCTTTTTCTCTCGCTGACTTTTTCAGCTCTTTCACGTTCTTTTTCAGCTCTTTCACGTTCTTTTTCATCTCTTTCATGTTCTTTTTCAGCTGTTACACGTTCTTTGTCAGCTCTTTCCATGACAAATTTCACTAGGTATTCATTATTTCCCTGCTTCACTAAGCTATCAGATGCCTCATCTGGAGTATTTCCTACTCGTAGAAGCTGTTTGTATGTGTTCAACAACCTCTCTTCATGATTTCTTAAAGGGGTAGGGTCAGCTATCAGCGGACCTTCCTGTACGCTCTGATCAGCCACCAGCGGGCCCTCCTGTAGGCCCTGATCAGCTACCAGCAGACCTTCCTGTAGGCCCTGATCATCGTCAGTAATCGTATTCCGTTTCAAATTGAAACGCTCAGTTAAGGTTGTTTTTTTGTCATTCCAAAATCTCTTCAAGCTACTATTCTTTTCTTTTGGGTCATTCCAAAATCTCTTCAAGCTACTATTCTTTTCTTTTGGGTCATTCCAAAATCTCTTCAAGCTACTATGCCTTTCTTCTGTGTCATTTTTATGATCATCAGTTTTTTTGGAAAAGACCCCCATACCTCCTTGTGTTATATGGAAGGTTATTCAGATGCTATATTCCTAACAAGGAATCCTCAGGCTATATTGGCCTTGGCCTGATACCAGCTTCAAACAACAAGTACTTTGCAACCCTGCGACTTATCACAATTGATACACCTAGTATCAGTTGTATCAAGAACGATCAATTGACGTGGAGTTTCTGGCTATTGGGTAACTAATTCTCAGTACCAGCTTTTATTTGTATATAATTGAACCCCTCTGTCCAGAAATATATGAGTATAACTTATTTAATGTAAGAAAAGGCTTGAACTGGTTCTTGCGATTTTAGGCAAGGACAGTAAATTCGCGATATTTTATATTTAGGGTTGGGCACTAATTTTTAAACATGCTGGTGGGAACTTTTACCGCAGGCTGTATGAATTCTCAAACGATATGAACGAATTTCAACATTTTATCACACGAATTCATTTCTCACACTCAACGATGTCTATAGTTTGCCATAGGGCTAAAATACCTTAACCAAATATTAAAACATTATTCAGGAAAATTTCAATAAACACAGAGAACCACAAACAGAGAATCAGAAATAAACTTGATTTATATATCTATTACCGTCCTGGGTAGATATCCTATTTTACAATTGTGTGCGCTTAGTTGTCTTATCTTACTAGTTGATAGGCTTTTATCGCTTCAAAAACTCTAAATTTTCAACATATAGCTTCTTTTCAGCATTTCTCTTACATGTAGCAGTACCAACGTGTCTTTTCAACGCATCTTTTCTGGCAAAACCTTTACCACAATATTGACATATGTTTGGAGGAATCTCTAAATGTTGCTTTTCATGACGCTTCAAATCACTTGACCTTTTAAACGTCATTGAACATTTGGTACATTCGAATTTTCTTTCTTCATCATCCTGTGAATCATTGGGATTGTGTAGAGACGTTATTGACAGTCTTTCTAAACTCAGACTTAATGACAGTGTCAGTAATGAATTTAAACCTCCCGGTAATGGATGACTTGGAGTAAAAGAACTGTGTAAAGGTAATGATGTTGACAGTGCCAAGTTCTTTAAGGGGTTTTCACCTATCAACCCATTAGGTTTAGGCGTTTGTTGTTGAAAAACGTTATTATTAAGGTTCGGGAAGTTTTGATAGAACTCGTGAATCATCAACTGTCCACTATCATTAACTCGGATATTCTCTCCACTCTTTATTGGATTACCATGAGGTGAAGATACGTATTGCAATCTCATAAATAAGTCGTTTAATGTGGGATCAACTATTTGCTGTTGATTATTTGTGGATGTAACATTGGAGGTTACGTTGGCAGTATGAACGATTGCTTCTTTGGCTAATTTAAAAAATCTTTCATCTTCTTCGTTTGGTTTCCTTCTCGTATAACTGGTGTTGGCTTGAAACGTTGGGAACTCCAATTTATTATCACTATTATCATTATTGCCGTTGCCATTACTGGTGGCACTACCTTTCAGTTGAAGGTGTTGTGACCCACCATTATTTGGTTGAGGATGTCGAAAATCATTAGAATCCATCTTAATCATGTGTTTCTTATATTCTCATAGTTTGCCGTTCATTTTAATAGGTTTTAAACGTTATTTATTTAATACCAACCCACGAAAAAAAGAAATCACACGTGACTTGTGATAATGTCCGATTTTTACACAGTACTTGATTATAGACTATAATCCTGTATATAGGAGGATTAGATTAGAAATCGAAACTGTGGGTTCACTATGGCTTTAGTTGATTTGGCACTAGAGGTGTACTGGCGGTTTGGTGTTCGATTGTTACGTTAATTGTGGATTGTGGTGTTTGATGCCGCTCCGTTACATTCGTCATAGTTAACTATAATCTCTGAAAGAGGCATGAATTACGTCGTTCCTAATTGGGCATAACTGTGGATATTGTTCACAGATCTCCATTTTCATGGGCAATGCCTTTATCCCTACGTCAATTCCAAATGGGTAACTAAGTTGCTAAATTGGTTACTCAATAGTACACGGTTACAGTTGGGCCAATTCGAACTCGCATCTCCTGAATTTACTCGCACATTTCAGATTTCCTCTAGTATCCTCAATGACACAAGAATTGACACAAAGACAGAAGTCACAAAGGCTTGTGAATCGAAACAAACAAAGAAATAATATTGCCCAGTTCCAGAAGTTCAAAACCAAATCAAAGGTCATTAATAACGTCAATGAGTTATTGCCAGGGTTGAATGATATTAGTGATGCTTTTGAAGCATTACCCAATGATATCATCAAGTATTTCACGTTATTGAGAGAAATCGATGCCAAATGCATCAACTCCATTCCTATAATCAATAATAACATAAGCACATACATCGAAAACTTGCATGGTCCTTCACGAGACACTAAAGAACAGGAAACTGCCAGATTGACTAAAATAAAGGATAAAATCAACGAAATCATTCCTTGTCTTGAAGAAAAGATGCATGTAACTAGTATAGCCACCGATGTAATTAGTAGACATTTATTCAGAATTAATAACGATTATAAAGTTATCATTCAAAACAATGAAATACCTGAAAGTATTAGAATTGGTCCCTTGAACCATCCAGCGATGATAATGGATTCTTCTTCGCCTTCTGATAGGTCTAACCCTAATAGATCTGCCCAAAGTTCAAGACTGGAAACTAGAAGAGAAGCGTTAGCCGCCAAGAAACAAGTCAATGGAAAGGATGAAGAGTTGCCGGTTTCTAAGAAGGAACAAACCCCACTCGAAAAGAAGAAGAGATCAAGAAAGGAGGCCAATTTGAAGGAATCAAATAGTTCCAATTCGACGATAATATCGGCCACAAACTCGAATAATTCAGTGGCAATTGTTACTACCAATTCCAATGATATATCAAGACCTTCAACTCCTGGGCCAAAGAAGAAGCTTAAGAAACCTGAAGATTCCAATGAGCCAACTTATTGTTATTGTAATCAAGTATCATTCGGAGAAATGGTAGGATGTGATGGTGACGAGTGTAAGAGAGAATGGTTTCATTTACCATGTATTGGATTCAAGAATCCTCCAAAGGGGAAATGGTATTGTGACGATTGCTTGATTAGACAAAAGAAGTTAAAGAAAATTTAGTATGATTTGGAATGTAAGATGTTGGGACTTAATGACTCTGATATGACTCTACAACTCTAAGTGACCTATAACCCTAAGACTTTTGCTCGGTTAGTCTCACCAATATTTCACAATGAACCTCGTAACTCACTGAGATAGCGGATGACCCAAGTCATTGAGCCGATAACAATTCATACGCGATAAGCTTGTGAATTTTCTAACTTTTGTAACAGTGCCAACTTTCTAAACTTAACCTGCTCAAACACGTCCAAACTAACATCTCCTACAGGCAGGTGGCCCCAAAAATAAAACACTCTACCATCCCCACAATCGTCAACAACATTCTCATGCAACACCGACTAAACTACGCCAGCAGACCTCGAAAAATAAAAATGCGACGAGGACCTGTTAAAAAATTTCATTTGCTTTTTCGTTTTCGTTTTTGTAAAGTGTCCAGTTCGTTATGATGCAAGAGTACAAATTAGTTGTTGTCGGAGGCGGTGGTGTTGGTAAAAGTGCATTGACAATTCAATTGATTCAATCTCATTTCGTTGATGAATATGACCCAACCATTGAAGATTCCTATCGTAAGCCATGTAACATTGATAATGAACAGGTATTATTAGATATTTTAGACACTGCTGGACAAGAAGAATACAGCGCTATGAGGGAACAGTACATGAGAACCGGAGAAGGGTTCTTACTTGTGTACTCAATTGATTCCAAGTCGTCGTTGGACGAATTGCAGAATTTCTACGAGCAAATTCAGAGGGTTAAGGAAAGTGACGACGTCCCGGTTTTGGTTGTAGGTAACAAATGTGATTTAGAAAATGAAAGACAAGTCAGTTTTGAAGAAGGTAAAACTTTAGCCAATAGTTTCGGATGCAAATTCATGGAAACCTCCGCCAAGCAGAGAATTAATGTTGAAGAAGCATTTTACGATTTAGTAAGAAGTGTTAGGGACGGAAATAAGCCAAAGACCGAAACCAAACCTGAAGTTGTGAAGAATGATACCATAAATGAACCAGTAAAAGAATCGAAAAAGGAGTCCGCTAAACAATCTTCAGCTCCTGCCAGAACAAGTCAAACCGTTCCTGGTAATGACTCCAAAGAAAAGTCTGGCTGTTGTGTAATTGTTTAGTTTAGTTCATCACTCGTAACGAGTTGCATTTGACATTTTTGCTTCTATACAATCTGGTGTTGTATAATGTTTAATATACTTGCGATAATCTCTTAGTTTGTTGTATATATTTCCTAAATGCCTAATTAATAAAGTGGTAAACTATAAAATGTAATATCAAACTAGCGAAGATATAATCACCAAATGCTCTTTCGGGACTTGAACTAAAAATTCCAAAGTTTTGCTCGTTGTATTGCAATCTTAAGCTCACAGTCAATACAAATTGGCCCACACAACTTATGAATCCTCCTAAGAATGCATTGAATGGAAAGTTTCCAATTAATAACACATATATGAATTGCAATACTCCTAACAATAATAAGTATACTAAAAAGATGTCAATTAATTTGGTTCTTGGAGTCAAGGACTTAAGGTAGTCGTTGTAGGTGGTATTAATGGTGTTGGTCAAATCGGCAACTATTGATGACCGTGATTTTGTCGTTGTTGACTTAGTAATAGATGGTTTTGTGGATGTTGGTTTCTTCATAATCTACGTGTTGTCCAGATTTTTCCACTGCGCACTTTTCACTTCTTGGTCGCACCCACACCTGCTCCACTCGCCTTTATAACGACAGGTCAAATGAGTCAAATAAATTCCTTAAGTCAGCCAAATTCTTTGAATGATTCTATGTCTGGCGATATTAATACTGAAGAGTCGATAAAGATTACCAATCCTCCGAAGTTGAGAATCATTCCACCCTTGAATTTTTGTCCGGTTGAACATCAATTGTATAGATCGGGCCAACCAACTATAATAAACCAATCGTTCTTGAAGGATTTGAACTTAAAGACAATCATATGGTTAGCTACCGAAGAGCCGCAAGAAGAGTTTTTGGACTATTGCTCTCTCAATAACATAAATTTGGAATTTGTAGGGATGATTAATGATTACAATTACAACTACACATCCAATATAAATCCCTGGGACACGTTGAATGAACTTACTATCAGCAAAAGTTTAGAGATAATGACAAACAAGGAAAACTATCCTTTATTGGTATGTTGTGGTATGGGCAGACACAGAACCGGAACAGTCATTGGATGCTTAAGAAGATTACAAAGTTGGAATTTAGCCAGTGTGAGTGAAGAATATAGAAGGTTTACTGGTGCCAAGGGTGGCAGAATTCAGGTTGAATTGTTAATAGAAAGTTTTGATATAAATTCCATAGAGATCGATCCGGAGTTAGCACCAGAATGGTTACTTTAGGTTGTAAATCAGTCTGGGTGAAGCATTGGGCCATTCTATAGGACAATTTGCAACAAAGTTAGTTACTTAGTTTAGTTAAAATTTACGTCATAATGATATTCAAAGCCTTTGGACCTAAGACTCTTTTGGACCTAAACTCCTTTTGGACTTAAAGTCTAAAGTTCCCTAATTGGCAAAGTTTATTGTATTCCCCACCAATTATTGCCAAAATATCCCACCAAAAAACTTCCCAACTCTTCCAAACAACCCCAGATCATCCACAATATTTACACCTACATTGTACTACCCCTAAAACCACCCACCAATAACCCCGGAAAAGAATCTCTTACATAACCATAATTGCTCTATTAGTAACGCGATCCACGCAAAGCCCCTTCACAAAACAAACCCAAAAACCCTAAAAAAAACACACAAAGAACCCCATAAAAACCCCCCATAACGTAAACTGAAAAATAACAGCAACTAATTGGGTCGCGTGGTTAATATGGCGACTGGTGGCAAAATGAATGATCTCCTTTCATTGTTAAATTGTACCTGAAACTGCCCCACTCATTTCCCCCCGTTTCCACCGCACGGGCTTGTTTCCTTATCAGCTCTCACATTTCGCAGACCACTCCCCAACCATCCCACAACAACATCTCTATAAAAGCCCACACACGCCGCTGATTTGAGTTTTTATACATCTGAACACCTAAAAATTATCATCACTGTTATATGTTAGAAGTATTAGAAACTCCTAAGCAAGTCTACAACAAAAGAGTCCAAATCGCCGCGTTTATAGCCTCGTTTGCAGCAGTTATTATTGGTTATGATGCTGGTTTCATAGGGGGTTGTGTTGTGCTTCCTGAATTTGTCCAAGAGTTTGGGTTTAACTCCAAGTCTCCTGATGAGGTTATTGTGCTTAAGGCAAATATCATTTCCTTGTTCCACGTAGGAGCCTTTTTTGGATGTTATTTAGTGTATCCAATTGGGATCTATCTTGGAAGGATCTGGGGGTTTAAAATCGCTGGAGCGCTCCTTGTATTTGGAAGTGCCATTCAATTAATATCTAATTCTGAACGTGGGTTAGGTTGGTTATTAGCTGGTAGAGTTTTGACGGGTTTAGGTATTGGGTCTGTTTCAAATTTGGCACCTATGTATATATCAGAAATCTCCCCTCCTTCCATCAGAGGAAGATTGGTGGGACTGTATGAAATAGCCTGGCAAGTTGGTGGTATTTTTGGATTCTTCATTAATTATGGTACTGAGCAGAACTTGACCGGTAACAAACAATGGCAAGTTCCAATCGCTGTCCAATTAATTCCTGCTGGTGTTTTCCTTATTGGAACATTTTGGCTTAAAGAATCACCCAGGTGGTATTTAACTAACAATAAGAGACCTCAAGCTCTTGATTCTTTAACTTATTACCGTACGTTACCTGCAAATCATCGTTATATAGAATATG
This sequence comes from Yamadazyma gorgasii, assembly GCA_003708985.3. Lineage (NCBI taxonomy): Eukaryota > Fungi > Ascomycota > Pichiomycetes > Serinales > Debaryomycetaceae > Yamadazyma > Yamadazyma gorgasii. Next base: position 1,341,666 of record PPPC03000004.1, on the reverse strand, counting down.
AAATTGAATTGATGGAGTGTGAAGTTCTCGAAAGGAAACATGCCATTGGATCTGAATTCTTTGGTCCATTCAAATTACTTTTTGGAGACCCAAAATTAAGATACAGATTGTTTATATCCACCTTGTTGTTCATGATGCAAAACACCAGTGGTATCAATGCCATTAACTACTATTCAGTGGCAATCTTAAAAACTATTGGTATAAGTTCAGTTGATGCCGGTTTATTATCCACAGGGGTTTTCGGGTGTATTAAAGGGTTCTGTTGTTTTATTTGGGCGTTCCTTATCATTGACAGATTTGGTAGAAAACCTCCCGTTATAGGTTTTGGTTTCATTTGTGTGCTTTCTTTGTTCTACTTAGGTGCTTATATCAAGATAGCTAACCCAGAAGAAACCTTGCACGGAGGTTCAACGGCAGGTTCAAGATCCGCATTAGCATTCTTTTATATCTGGACCTTCAGTTTTGCCTTCAGTTGGTCTGGATCTCCATGGGTTTATATTAGTGAAATTTTTGATACCAGAGTTAGAAACTTAGCGCAATGTTTTAACGCATCAGCTAATTGGTTTTGGACTTTTATATTTGCCAGATGGGCTCAAAATATGATTGATGCCATGAATTACGGAGTTTTCTTCTTCCTTGGATCTTTGTTATTCATTTCCATTGTTGCATTTGCGTTCATATACCCTGAAACCAAGAATATTCCAATTACAGATGTTGACTTATTGTTTGAGAAAGGTGTTAGACCATGGAAAGCTCATGCTAGAGCAGTGCAAATCATTAGACAAAGAGAAGCAGAACATAATCCCGAGGCGGTTGTTGTTGTTGAGGGTTCATCTAAATTTGACAAACCTGATGGAATTTATGTCGAGGCTAGTGGTGAAAGTGCTGGTAGTAGTACTAAGTTAGTATAAATCATTAACAGCAGTTGATGCTAGCTTGAAGTCAGTAAAAAAGTTAGCTTAAAAAGTTAGCTAAAAAATAGAGTGTATTGACTATACTCTTTACTAGTATATTGATTATACTAAGTTATGTAGACCTAAAATGAAATGTGTAGAAAATGTATGATTATATTTAGTCCCTTTAGATAAGAGATGAGACCCGGCGATACAAAGTCTCAGCATAGAAGTCAATGGGTGGCAAAAAAATTGGAATGAATGAGCTAAGCACCAATATACACACCTAGATTACCACCGTCTGTCCTGCCCACTTTACCCGAACTCTCAGGCCGCTGTAATTACACTGCAAATTGGACATATAATTCCAGGGCACTATAAGATCAGGTAAGACACACCCGCGCGAAGGCAATCATCCCTTTTTTTAAGGAGTATCTTAACAGTATAAATATGGCAGGAACTTGTGTTACAACTATCAAGCTTGTTGGAGTAGGATCCATTGGTTTATTGACAGGGTCATTGGCTTACCAATCTCTTCAATTAATCCCTAAGTTAATCGACGAGTTAAATTTAAAGCTTGAATCTGGTTACACTAACTTGAAGTTAGTTAAGTTTGGGAAATATCTTAATGCCGGGTTATTACATTTAAGTGTTGGCTGTTTGTACACGGCTTACAAGTACAGTCCAGCTAATGAAAAACATCCATACTTAATCTATTCGATTTTAGGTAGTATAATTGGATTAGGATACAGTATTTATCAAAGCTATGGATCACAGCAAAAGATTGATAAATTTGACATTCCTAAACCAAAAGATGAAGCCAAACCTCAAGAGAAACCTCAAGAGAAAGGCAAAGACAAGGATGATGAATTAAGCAAGTCATATATTCACGTATCGGATGAAGAATCATCTACTACCAATTCAACCCCACCAAACCTGGTCCCAACCTCACCTAGACCTAATGATAACATCGATGACGAAATCAACTTATCTTTGTATAAGAAACAGACAGTTAATGACTTGGGTAAGATCCAATCTAATTATTTGGTTGGATCTGGAGTTGTTGGGTTTACTTTTTTTATTTCATGTATTGGAATAGTTGGTGATTTAATTATGGGATAACCTCATACCAAAGTAATTATTAAGGGTATTTATAAGGTAATATTAGATCATAAGGCTATACGGTCTAAGTAATCTAAGGAGAATATACTATAACGTAATGGGGAGATGATAGTTTTGTATAAATTAAGAACGAATTAGTTAATATATGATGTATGTAAATGTTTTGTAACATTGTTTTCCGTTCTGTATTACCTGTTTTGTATTTGTGTAGAATTTGTGTAGAGTTCTAGGGTCCGTAGAGGTGAGTGGTAAAATCCTGTACAATACCCGTACATTAAAAGCCATAGCCATAGAAATTCTTGGTAGGGATCCTCGACGCCGCGGATTATAACATCATGTCAGAGTTTTATAGTTTATCACCAAAAGACGGTAAAGGAGAACCATTTAGTTTCAAACAACTTGAAGGTAAGACCGTTTTAATTGTCAACGTTGCTTCTAAGTGTGGATTCACTCCTCAATACAAGGAATTGGAAGAATTACACAAGAAATATGAATCTAAGGGTTTAGTTATCTTGGGATTCCCATGCAATCAATTCTTAGGTCAAGAACCAGGAACTCAAGAAGAGATTCAAAGTTTCTGTCAATTGAATTATGGTGTTAGTTTCCCAATCTTATCAAAAATTGATGTCAATGGAGATAATGCTGATCCAGTTTATCAATACTTGAAGAAACAAAAGTCAGGGATCTTAGGTTTAACCAGAATCAAATGGAATTTCGAGAAATTCTTAATTGACAAGAATGGTAAGGTTGTTGAAAGATATGGATCTACTACCAAACCATTGTCAATTGCTCCAGCTATTGAAAAGATTTTATAATTTTCTTGTAGTTGAGTCTATTCTTTGTTTAATAGTATATTGTTTGTACGTTGTTCTCTTAATCCTTCTTCTTTCATTTTTGGTTTGATTTTTGTTAACTTCCTGGAAACTTTCCAGTGTCTAGATCAAAGTCACAATAAGGTTTGACATGTTGCGTACAGTTTACAAACAGGTTATATACAGTTTATATTGTACATACTATACAATTAAAAGCACCTTGACCTAATCCTTATCAAAAGCATTTAAATCCAAGGCAAGCTTGACTTACCTATGTAAGTCGGAAGTTCCCGTCAATTACCTAATGCTTCGTCACTACCTATCTTAATGCTAGGCTTTAAGGTACATATGCAGGGTAGTCATGATCTGTATACAGGAGGCTATAATCAACAACTGTCCTTTGTACTTTCAATTCCGTAACCTTTGGATAGGATCTCCTATTTCAGTAGTTGCCTCTTAGGTTATTGTTTAGATTGATACGACGGATACAACTCAGGGGTAATCAATTTAGTAGGGTTACAGTTGGTGTTTGACAGGAGTATCTAAGTGTTCCTAACAAGCGATATCGTAACCACTTATAACTCCAACCGTGTCCTTTGCATGTCTAGCAGAGCCTTAACTATGTCTCAATTACGGCTTATCCATGTCCTTCAAGATAAATTGGTAAATCGGTAAATCAAAGTTAACCCTATAAACAGAAATATCCCTCTAACAGACTATTGCCGAATCGCCGATCTGATCTTGTCAATTGTCTATCCTAAAGACAACCCACGCTAAAAAACCACAAACAAGGACCACGACAAAGAACACTACAAAGAACGCTTAGTCAATCATGACGATTGTTTTTGTTTATAGGTTATGTACTAAGATAACCATAATTGTTCCCTTATCCATGTTGAACTTACAACCACCCGTGTCGTAACCTTTTTACCGTATCGTATCGTAGTAAAAAATGTTTCAGGATAAGATGTCGTTCACGTCAATTGTTAGCAGTTTTAAGGTTATTGTCCCAGCTCCACATAATAACCCAAGACCGACATTCGCATCCCAAAAAATCTTGTGATAGGAAATAGGGGAATAACGCCATTTAACAATAAAGTTTTTAATTCCCCTAATCTATTTGGAGGTTTATATATAACCATATAGAATTGTGGACTTTTAAATTCTTTGTTTTTGTGGTTTCCTGCTTGTGGTATCGTGACACATTCAATTGTGGTTAATTAAATATTAGTGTGGTTAACATAGTGTGGATCACAGTTTGAGATCATACTTAAGTGATACTATATCGGTTTTAATTTACAACTTTTCACAATTTTCAGATTTTTCAGTATCCAGTTGGTTACCATAGTAGTTGATCAACATTGAGTTTAGTATGAGTACCTTAGATTCAGATTTCCAGAATCAGATCTTAAGAAATCAATATAAATTCATTAAATACCTTGAAACTGGGACTTATGGGAAAGTGTTTAAAGCCATTGACTTGAACACAAATGAATTAGTATCAATCAAATCATTACCAAACAAATATAGAGCCATAGCTAATCATGAAATCAACATTCTCAAACAATTAAAAGGAAACATCAATATCTGTCAACTCAAAAATCACTTCAAGTTAAAGAATTCTACTTATTTGGTCCTTGAATATTGTGATTATGACTTGTACGAATTTTACAAGACCCACGAAATGAACTCTGTTGAATTATACAATGTTGCCAAGCAATTGTATAATGCTATCAATTTCTGTCATTCTAAGGGCATTTACCATAGAGATTTAAAGCCCGAAAACATTCTAATCAATTCAACTACAAGTATAATTAAATTGTGTGATTGGGGGTTAGCCACAACCAAAAGAATTAACAATGAGTTTAATGTTGGTACAGAAAAGTATATGGCCCCTGAAGTGTTTATCAATAACTACAACAGTAATTTGAATTTAAAATACTATGACTCGAAATTCGTTGATTATTGGTCTTTTGGATTGACATTGATTACTCTCTTATTTGGCAAATCTCCGTTCAAATCCATTAACGGCAAGAGTTTGATCAATGACTCAAATTATAAGAAATTTGTGTTGTATAACGACAAACAGATTTTGTTTGATATTTATCCAAACTTGAATCAGGTTGGGTTTACTGTTTTTTCGAATTTGTTCAAAATCAATGGTATTGACGATAATTTATTGGATTTCTTAGACCAGATCAAACAAAGAAATCTTAATCAATTCATTATTGATTTAGAAAAGTATCATAAATTAGGGTTGACTTTAGATGAAGAGGATGATGATTTTGATGATTCTGAAGTCAGCGTTAATGAAAGTCCAAGAATTGGCAGCTTTAAGGGTATTCTGAAGTTCCCTTCAAGAAAGGAACAGAAGGTTGAAGTTATTGAAAATGAGATTTTAATTGAAACTCATTTAGATTGGTTTGATTACTGATCGTTGATTATTTTAGCTTGAACTTAGTTCCAGCTTTAATTAGAGATTTTTTTATTAGCAATTCTTCGATTAATTTTAGTGGGTTTATTTTTTTAGGTAGGCAGCCAAGTGGCTGCAAATGTGAGATGACGTTTATGATATGCATAGCATTTTTTAGATTATTGGGTAGTACATTCGGTACATGGGTAGATTTTGGAGCATTTAGGTTTGGTATGTAGATTGGGTTTTAGATTATGAATATATGTTTTAAATGACACCTCATAGGTTAGGTCTAGATTTACTTGGACACTAACACTGTAAAAAGGTTGAGGTTATGTTAACGACACAAATACGATAGTCAACGGTGTACCGAATTCCTCTGCACTCCTTACTGTACGGTACATTGACGACTGTTATCGGTAGCTCAGCCCGTTCAGGACCACGTCAGGACTACCGTTCAGGACCACCGTTCAGGACTACCGTGCAGGTAGACCACAAATCTGCGACCGCTCAGGACTTGCCCGTCTGACCGAAATTCAGGCCCTGAATCGGCAACCCCGAAATCAAGTTCCCCCACGACTTGTTACTCACCCATCGTCCAACTGAAAAATTTATATAAACTGAACAATTCCAAGTAAAATTCTTCAAATTATTACAATGTCATTTAGATCATCAATTCGTGCTGCTAAAGCTGTTTCAAGAGCTACCAGATCCGTTAACGCTAGATCATTAACTACCTTAACCAGAGCTTCTATTAGACCAACTCCAGTTAAGGCTGCTAACTTAACTGCCGTCAGAGGTGTTAAGACCATCAACTTCGGTGGTACCGAAGAAGTCGTGTACGAAAGAGCTGACTGGCCAAGAGAAAAATTATTAGAATACTTCAAGAACGATACCTTAGCTTTAATTGGTTACGGTTCCCAAGGTTACGGTCAAGGTTTAAACTTGAGAGATAACGGTTTAAACGTTATTGTTGGTGTTAGAAAAGATGGTGCTTCATGGAAAGCTGCCATTGAAGATGGTTGGGTTCCAGGTGAAAACTTATTCGATGTCCACGAAGCTATCGATAAGGGTACTTACATCATGAACTTGTTATCAGATGCTGCTCAATCTGAAACCTGGGCTTCAATCAAACCAAAATTAACTGAAGGTAAGACCTTATACTTCTCCCACGGTTTCTCCCCAGTTTTCAAAGATTTAACTAAAGTTGAACCACCAACTAACATTGATGTTATCTTAGCTGCTCCAAAAGGTTCAGGTAGAACTGTTAGATCTTTATTCAAAGAAGGTAGAGGTATCAACTCTTCTTACGCTGTTTGGAACGATGTTACCGGTAAAGCTGATGAAAAAGCTATTGCTTTAGCTGTTGCCATTGGTTCAGGTTACGTTTACCAAACCACCTTTGAAAGAGAAGTCAACTCTGATTTATACGGTGAAAGAGGTTGTTTAATGGGTGGTATCCACGGTATGTTCTTAGCTCAATACGAAGTCTTAAGAGAAAACGGACACACTCCATCAGAAGCTTTCAATGAAACCGTTGAAGAAGCTACCCAATCTTTATACCCATTGATTGGTAAATACGGTATGGATTACATGTACGATGCTTGTTCTACCACTGCCAGAAGAGGTGCCTTAGATTGGTACCCAAGATTCAAAGATGCTTTGAAACCAGTCTTCACTGATTTATACGAATCTGTTAAGAACGGTACCGAAACTCAAAGATCTTTAGACTTCAACTCCCAAGCTGATTACAGAGAAAAATTAGAAGCTGAATTAGAAACCATCAGAAACATGGAAATCTGGAGAGTTGGTAAGGAAGTCAGAAAATTAAGACCAGAAAACCAATAGATTTTCTAACTTGTTAATATTTATATTTTATTCATTTTTAAGTTCATGAATAGTCATTGAATGACTCTTGGACTTTAGGTTAATGGTAATGATTTAAAAAAAAAGAAAAGAAAAAAATTATAAAATTTGTATAGGTCTACGTTTGTTGAATAAACAAGTCCTTTTTATGTTAGTTTTCTCTGTGTTCTATAGCCTCTATGGTCTATTAAGTTTTAATGGAAAGAAACAACTCCAAGTTAAGACGAATGAAAATTTATGCCCTAATTGCTTGCACGTGTATTTGTTCCTGCTCCATCATTCCAATTCCGACCATTTCGACTATTATGCTCACATGACCAGTTTTCACCTAAAAAATTTTCCCTCTCCAACCTCAGATTGAAAAAAAATTTTCATACTCACTAAAGAACTATCATGGCAGTTGGTAAAAATAAGAGATTATCTAAAGGTAAAAAAGGATTGAAAAAGAAGATCGTCGACCCATTCACCAGAAAAGATTGGTTTGATATTAAAGCCCCATCAACCTTCGAAAACAGAAACGTTGGTAAAACTTTAATCAACAAGTCCACCGGTTTAAAGAACGCTGCTGATGGATTAAAAGGAAGAGTTGTCGAAGTTTCATTAGCCGACTTACAAGGTAGTGAAGACCATTCATACAGAAACATCAAATTAAGAGTTGATGAAGTCCAAGGTAAAAACTTGTTAACCAATTTCCACGGTTTAGACTTCACCAGTGATAAAATTAGATCATTAGTTAGAAAATGGCAATCATTGGTTGAAGCCAACGTTACTGTTAAAACCGCTGACGATTACGTTTTAAGAGTTTTCGCTATTGCCTTCACCAAGAGACAACAAAACCAAATCAAAAAGACCACCTACGCTCAATCTTCCAAATTAAAAGAAATTAGAAAGAAGATGGTTGAAATCATGCAAAGAGAAGTTGCTAACGTTACCTTAGCTCAATTAACTTCCAAATTAATTCCTGAAGTTATCGGTAGGGAAATTGAAAAATCAACCCAAACTATTTACCCATTACAAAATGTTCACATTAGAAAAGTCAAATTATTGAAACAACCAAAATTCGACTTAGGTGCTTTATTAGCTTTACACGGTGAAGGTTCAGTTGAAGAAAAAGGTAAGAAAGTTTCCAAGGGTGGTTTTAAAGATGTTGTCTTAGAATCCGTTTAAGGGTTTGACACTGTATATTAATGACACACATGTAGTAATATATGCTGCGAATGAACACTAGTAGTTTCGCTCCCATAGCCCCTATAGGCCCCTACAGTTGTTTTCTCTACTATTTAGTTAACTACAAGTTGCGATCATTGAATTCGCACTATACGAGATACGACAATGAATGATATAGATGATGAAGATGCTTGGTCTTATTCATTCCCTCCTTCTACTGAATCGTTACCGTTGAAGACACAATTGGATGACAATGAATTGAACAAGCAATTGAATGACAAATTGTCGGAGAAATTGAATGGAAATTCCGGTGGAGATAACTCCGAAGAGCAGTTATCAAGTACTGTATCAAGTACACAATCAACCACATCCAACTCACTAACAAACGTCCAGAATACTAATAATGCGTTACTGACTGTCCTCCTGAATTCTATACCGAAAAGTGATAACACATCGATGAATTCCCTACCCCTACAATCGCCATTCTTGGCCAAATCAAGTCCGGCCAACCCTTTAACTACAAGAGAAGATGCAAATTCAATTATATCTAAAGAAAGTAAAGGAAGTAATGCATTGGCCAATCTTGAGTTTACTCAGGATGATGCTTCAGTTGATAGGCTAATAGAATCACCTAAAAAGTCGTATTTAGCGGCTTTCAAATCTAATTCAAATGCCACTTTAAGTTTGGATACAAATTCTCATAAACGGACTTCAACAGAAACTGATATCAGCGATAAGTCTCCGAAAATAATAACTTACAGAAAATCAAGAAGAACAACAAGTGAAGGCAACTTCCAAGATGTGTTAGAAACCGAAGTTCCTAAGGAGAAATTTGACCCAAGATTTTATGTCGATGAGAAGTTTAAGGATTCAAAGTATAGATATGCTACTATGAAAAGAAATACCGATTACCATCAATTATTCAAGTCTATCGATTTAACTGACAGATTATTAGATGATTTTGCATGTGCTCTTAGCAGAGATATTCTCTTACAGGGAAGGATATATATAAGTGAACATAACGTTTGCTTTAATTCGTCTTTATTAGGATGGGTCACTAACTTGATCATTCCTATGGAAGATATCATAAGGTTTGAAAAGAAATCTACAGCGGGAATCTTTCCTAATGGGATCCTTATTGAAACAAAAGATGCTAAACATAATTTTGCAAGTTTCATATCCCGAGATGCTACGTTTGAATTCTTGAAAACCGTATGGGAAGGTACTACCGAAAGAACGATGGTTTTCGATGAAGACTCCAGAACTCCAGAAGATATTGAAAACGATGACAGTTCAAAAATCGAATCGTTTATAATGAGTTTGGATGGTGATACGAAAGACATAATAGACAGTGAAGAATTAATAACTGATTCTGATGATAGGGCTGAAGAAAATAAGTCCAAAACTAAAGTCCAAGTCGTAAAGTTCAAGTCAGAGTCCCAATATAAAAACTCGGGTCCTGATATCCATAAGCCAACCGAAATCAATGATACGGTGTATGAAAATGAAATTGAATTGTGCAATGAGAATCTACCCGTACCCATGGGTATTGTTTTTGAAATTCTTTTTGGAGATTCGAGTCAACAATTCTTTGAAAAGTTCTTAGAAGAACATGGGTCATCAGAATTGACTGATTTCGATAAGTTCAAACCCATAGAGAACTCAAAGAAGTTAAATCGTCATTATACTTACAGGAAATCCTTAGGGTATTCAATTGGACCAAAGTCAACGATATGTCAAGTCGAGGAAGTCATTGAACATCTAAACTTCAACCACTATATCCTTGTTACCACATCTACAAAAACGCCTGATGTGCCCCTGGGTAATTCTTTCTCCGTGAAGAACATTTATAGGTTTACTTGGGGTAAGAATAATTCAACCAATTTACAAGTATCATTTTTAATTGAATGGACTGGAAAGTCTTGGATTAAAAGTGTCATTGAAAGACTGGCTTTAACTGGACAAACTGATTCCTGTAAAGATTTACTTGATAGCTTAAGAGAAGAAATTGACAACCACACAATCAAAGCCTATAAGGATGCAGATGATGTTGGTCTTAAACAATTAGAACCAAGTCCCTCACCATCAGTGGAAGAGCCTAAACCGGTACCAGTTGAAGAAGTTGCTATGGTACCTAAGATAGATATTTCATCATTTATTCCAGACTTAGGTTTAGTGCCGGTATTGGTTATAATGATGATAATAATCCAAGTATTGATTTATAAGGCAATCAATGACAATAACCAATTACTTAAGCAACAAATGTTGATTAATCAACAATTGCTTGAAAAACTACAAATGCAACCAGAACAATACTAAAAGAGACACGAGATATGAATATATTTACAAGATAATCAACAAACCTCTAAACCACCAACAGGTGATTCACTCTCAATAATATTTACATCTTCAATTGTATGAACAATTATTTCATCATTATGTTCATTCAATTCGAATATGAAAATCCCGGATATAACCCTTTCTAGCTTCTTGTTCTTATTCTCTTTGACCAATCCCACTAATCCAGTAGTAAGATGAGTTAAAGTTTTACCCAAAGAAGTGACACTTGCTGTACCGTCTACGTTAAAGTTTTGGAATTTCGAAGTGTCAACCTTTGACCAAGTATGGGACCCGAATTTAGCTTGGGACGTAGATTTATATTTATCTGAAGTTCCTATTTCTTCACCTAAATGAGGGCACCCTTCATTACACGTATTCCAGCGAACTTGGATCTTGGTTGTGTATGGATAAACACACAAGAATTCGATATTTGATTCACTGGGGGTCATCACTTTAATATTCTGAATATGAAGTTTAACATTGGGATTTAAAATAAACGACGAAAAAATGATTTGTAGGGTTTTTAAAGTTGTATAATAGGACACATGACCTTTGATATTTGGTAAATAATAATTTAACTCATTAAAATGGGTAGGACATATTCTAAGAAGGACATCATTAGATATGATAGTTTTAGGTAAATTCTTATTTAACATGTTAGGAATTAATGATTTCAATTGGTCAATTAATGTTCCAAGATTAGCTTTTCTTTCAAGTTCTTTCTTATCTATTCCTTTGTTGCCATCTTTACCTATGTTATCATTCGAACTGAAACAAGTGATGAGGTTATAAGGCTTTTTGGAACTATAGGTACTTGGAAAAGGTATTATGTAATGAGGACCCTGGGGGGAATACTTAAGGATTTCAGCACCATGCACCTTCTTGATGGGTACCTGATGAATGTAAGTGTCATTGGTCACAGAACCAAGTCGATTCATTAGAAGTGAATTCCGTATTTGATGTTTTACTAGACCCAGTCGAATCATGGTACGTTTGTGCGATTTGAGATTGTGCTAGAAGTGTTCTAGAAATTTACTACTAGTCTACCTAGCCCTACTAAGAGCTGAGCTCTACCGTAACCAACCAACATTGATTTCTACGCTACAGAGAAAGAAATTTAAACACTAGTACACAATATATTAAAAACCTATTTTTGTTCAGGATCTAAAGGAGTTAAACGTAAATATGGTTTAATGATTCTGAAGTTAGGGAATAAAGTCTTAGCTTCTTCGTTACTGACGGATGGATGAACAATAACATCATCACCTGGAACCCAATTGATTGGAGTAGTAACTCTGTGTTTGTCACCTAATTGTAAAGAATCAACAACTCTTAAAACTTCAGCACTGTTTCTACCAACGGAAGCTGGGTATGAAATAATTAATCTGATAGTCTTTTTTGGATCAATGATGAAAACTGATCTGATGGTCATTTGTAAACCTTTGTTGTCGACGTTGGTGGCATCTTGGTAATCAATCATATCGTACAAGTTAGCAACTTTTCTTTCTGGATCAGCAATGATTGGGAAAGTCAATTTGGAACCAGTAACTTCATCGATATCCTTGATCCAACCTTTGTGGGATTCGGTGGTGTTAGCAGATAAACCAATCAACTTAACACCTCTTTTGGTGAATTCTGGTTCTAATTTGGCAAAAGCACCTAATTCGGTGGTACAAACTGGAGTATAATCATCAGGGTGGGAAAATAAAACAGCCCAACTGTCACCAATGTATTCATGGAATGAGATTGGTCCATTAGAAGTTAAAGCTTCGAAATCTGGGGCAGTTGATCCTAAACGTAAAGACATTTTAAATTTGGGTTTGAGTTTGTGATGGGAATTCAGAAATTATCGGTGCTTAAATATGGATCCATTATAACATGACACGTGATATGTGATGATATGGCGATTCTGGAAAATTTTAATTGAGAGCCGCACAGATAAATTGAATGATCTGTGGCTACATTGTTGGTGGCGCTAAACACCAGAGAGGAGGGGTTATCGTATGGTTGACTCACCTTAGGCTTGGCTGCTGTAAAATTGCTGTACAACTTTGATTATTTCATTGAATTTGAGTTCTTGCGAGAGACACGACTGGGGTATAATTTTGCCCGGTCCGCTTCAATTGTGCACCTATTTAGGAGTGGTAATTACGAGGATTTACACTAGATCGGACCATTATAAGATTTGGCCTATATATTTACCTCTATATGGTTTAGGCTATGCATCATTCAGATTATCCTTTCTAAATAGTTTCCCAAAATTCTTGAAATTTTCATTGAACTTATTCAAGTTATTCTCTCCGGTTAACGTCAATTCTCGTAAATTCTGTTCCAACTTATTCATCTTTAACTTTGGAATTGGGTTGGTTAGCTTATCGTCAATTGGTGATGATATGTGAGAAATCGACGGGAAGTTGAATGGGGAACTTCTCTCGTTATTACTGTTAACTTTTTCCAATTGCGGTGGTGGGGTTGTAATTGAATTTTCTTCGTCAATGATTGATAAAATTGGCGACTCTTCTATTAGATTGTTATCCATAGTCAATTGCAAGTTGAAACTCTCGATATACTTTCTTTGATTAACAACATCGATGTTTTTGAAACTTAAGAACTTCCTGAAGTTTCTAAGAGATTTATCACCTATGAGTCCAAAATAACTTTCTATAAGGTTATCAATTGGTAACGTTGGTGTCATTAAAAGTTTAAGCAAGGTCTCCAACTTTAAAAATTGATTATCAACAAACTTTATGAAAAATTTATCTCCTTCTTGTGTACGTTCTTCTGATTCCTCTTCCTCTTCTTCTTCCTGTGGTTCGTAAGATGGATCTGAGTACTCTGGTAATTTCCTGATAAACCTTTTCAAATAGTTCATATCATTGGAAATGGTTTCAATGTTCAAGATACTCAAAAGCTTGATTAACCTTAAATTGTTGCTGAAATCTCTTATAATCATTTCAATAAGCTTGAATATAAAATTCTTTATATAGCTTTCTCTTATGATTAAAGGCAAAATGAGTTTGCAATCTTTGATTAAACATTGTTTAAAATCTTTTATGTAGACAGAAGTGGTTGAAGAAGATTCCATGTTGGCCCAATTATTATTTTCGAATTGTCTCCATGCAAACTTAAGATCTTTCGTCACAAGTCCAAGAAGCTTAAGAATTGATTTATTGATAAGCGATAAATAAATGTCTCTAATATTATCATAACTGACTTGAGACTTTATTATCTTAGTGAATTTATTGGTGAGTTCATCCAAGTTGTTAACGATATAGTCACCAGTATTTAAAATCATAGTCAAGTATATGATTGACTCTATCTTCGTGACACCTTCGTCAATATGAAGTATTGGCGAAAGAATTCGATTGTGATACTCACTCAAATATTTGTTAAACAAATTTGCTAAATCCTTTAATTTTTCACCAGTGGTTATCTTTACAAGTTGGTTGAAGATTTTATTGAATGATTTGAACAATTCAATTGAACTGTTTGAGATATTTGGGATGTTATTGACTTTTAGAATCTTCAAAAGTTCAGCTTCTGATTGAATGGACTGAAACTCTTGAGGAATCTTGGCTGTGGATTGGAATTCAATCAATTTTAAGTTCAATGCCTTATCTTGTTCATTAATCCATACGCTTAAAAACGGTTCAAATATCTTCAGGATCACTTTGGTGAAATAATCTGTCTTAAATTTAGTATTCATGTTGTTTTCGAATTCGTAGGTAATATTGATACAACTCAATAAAACATTAGAATCCACTGAAGCATTCAACTTCCTCATCAAGTCTTCCTTAGTTAAAGAACAAAAGATTTTCGTCAACTCTAAATCAATATTCCAATGTTCTGGAAAGATCACCTTCAATTTGTCGACATTATTAAGAACATTGTTGAAATAAAGGAATCTACGGTTAACATTATCTAGACTACCAGCTTCATCCAGGGTCGAAAATATAGTCTTCAATTCCTTCAATTGTTGATTATACACCCAGGTCAAAAGTTTATCCTTTTGCTTGATATCTATTACTTCCAAGATTTCACATCCATAATTGAGGTTGTCGACTTGCTTGTTATGAGTAATGAACTCCTCCACGTCTATAAAGATATTGTCTATAAGTTTAGCTTCAATCTTGCTTATCAACAAATTCAAAGTATTGATCTGTTCAATGGATTTATAAGGTTTGAAAAAAGATAGTAACTCTTTGATATTCTTTAAATTGTTGTAGATTTGCTGGTATTCGTAGTCTTGCTTAAGAAGCTGATTCAATTCGTTTATGCTATAATTTAGAATCTGAAGTCTTTTGAAAATATTCATCGATAAAATCAAATTCTTCTTCATAGTATCCAACTTAGAAATCTCCTTAGTGATGTCATCTATCGATAGTTGAATTTCCGTTGATTTATCTTGTGTATTATTGATCAACGTTATTAACTTGGTAATCTCTTGTTTATGAAATTGTGGTTGCTGTTGATCGTAGTGCTTGATCTGGTTCTGGATTTCATCATTCAATTGAAGTTTGTGTTTGTTTATATGGGATAGAAGGATCGGTAAATCATTCAATGACGATGGATGTTGGAATATTCGTTGTAGGTCGTTATACGGTTGATATGTCATATCGCGTACTGTGGTGAGCATTTCTTTCGCTAACTACGCCATTAACTAGGAAGCACAGATCACTTGGCTTGCGTTAAGCGAAAACTACGAAAATCAAGGTTTCAAGCCTTTTGGGTGTTTATCGAATGTACTTAAGATTAGTTGGCTTATTTAGGAAAAGTGTTTACCAGTTTAAGATAAATATGTACTAAACCAGCTCATTTGCAATTTAAGTGAGATACAGTTCATAACCTGTACACTATAACCAGAGCGTATAAACCAGAGCGTATAAACCAGAACGTTTGGCCAGAACGTATAGCCAGAAACATCCCAATTCACTCTATTGTTTATTAAACGTTCAAAAAGAGAAACCCATCCACATTCACACACCTTTGTAGGTTAAGAATATCATTTTCTTTAAAATCCAAACTAACACCTATTGTAGCTCCTCATGACTCAAAATGACTCAAATATACTCCGGTACTCCGAATACAACATTGTCAACTACTTCTCCCTGTTCTTAACCCCATGAAAGTTTATAATTAGCAGCCAGAGCCAATATGGGGTAAACCAACACTCATTGGGTTTACCCAATAACAGATCAAACATACATCCTAAATTTACCGAAGAATACATTATGAGGGGTAATTTGAATTATTCCGATTAACTTACAGACCCTAACCAGCAAGTAGTACCGAACAATACCCGCTAAAATCAAATAAATTCGCCCACCGAACAGCGTACTAACAAAACAACGGGTCCTACCCATAACTGCCAATATAAACGTCCACCAACGGCTTTGCAATCATATGCATCCATTTGATTCAAAACTCCGATTAAACGTCACACGATACGACATTTCCATAAGTGCGAGCGATGAGAGGTTCAACGGTTCCAAATACCATGAATGGCTCAAAATACCGCGAAAGTTTAGTCATTCTCCAGACTTTCACAGGAAAAATCCCGATCGGATTAAAGGAATTCATGGGATGGACTTAAGATCGTTTTCAACTGAAACTGTTTTTAATGGCTATAGCCTTATGTAAACCTATATTAAACGTCAGGAAATGGTTTGTATCTACCGCACCGTAAACAACAAGAACCGGAACGTTCAAACCACTCTAATATCTACTTATACCCCGTAAAATCCCTTGTTTTAAATCCTCACCAAGCCAGTTCCGCTACGCTGATTTTCGCTAGGACTTACGACATATTTCCAAATTCTATTTGTTCAAAATTGCCTCGAAAATTTCCATATATTATGAAATTATAATCATTTATTTATTTACATTTATATCCTTATATTTATAGATAAATTAGATTATAACTGCCGTCCAGGAATCATATAAAAACCTTTAGAGTTGTTTGCCAAAATGTCAGATTTGAAAGCTAAAGAAATTTTTAATCAGTTTGCAACTACCAATGCTGATGGACAAAAGATCTTGTCATTGCCCCAATTCGCCACGATCTTGTCCCCATTTCCAACTGATATCCCTAAGCAGTCATATTCCATTTTGTACTTGTTAGCCGATAAGGAAAAGAAGGGATATGTCACCGAATCTAACTTTCTTGAGTTTGTTGACACGCTTGAACAAACTGATGGTGAATTTAAGTTGATTTATAAATTGTTGTTGAACTCCACCAAAACCCCAACTTTGAGTCCCACCGTCCAAGATTCGATCAAGGAGACCATAAATTACAATGACTGTGTAAATTTCTTGAACAAGTTGAATCAAGCCATCGATCCAAACTATCAACCAAAGAAGTTCAAAATGAATTGGGTGTACTTCAACAAAAGTTTCGAGCCAAATGGAAGAATTAATTACGTTGATTTCATCACCTTGATCAACAATTTACCATTGACGAAGTTGATTGGAAGCTTTGAAATCATGTCGAAAAACGGAGTCATTTCGTCTCAGGAATTGATTACTCTTTTATCGCAAAACTTGAACCATAAATTGTCATCCAACTTGAAGAAGAACTTGAGTACGTTGCCAGAATTCTATCACAAGTCAGAATTCAATTTCTCCGATGTTACTTTCATCTATAACTGTCTTAGTAAAATCGATTTGATCAACGAGGTTATTGCCAATACTCCTGCCAACAGTACTAAGGAAAAGAACGATATCTTGATCAACAAAATGGATTTGTACAACCACTTGAAAGATCCTTTATTAAAATCCTCCAATTTCAAGCCTGTTTCTATTCATGAATTGAATTTGTTGTTCTATTTGATCAACAAGAACGAACAAACCGTTCCAAGAAAGGATTTGATCAACGTCTTGAATCCTAATTATGACAACAACATTAAAACCCTTTATTCAATTTTTGATCACCCTGCTGCTACACCTGTCATCAAAGATAACTTTTCATTATGGCCAATTTTTGATTCCTTGTATTCGTTCTTCTTGGGTTCAATTGCTGGGTGTATCGGTGCTACTGTAGTCTATCCAATTGATTTAGTCAAGACCAGAATGCAGGCTCAAAAACATAAAAGTTTGTACGACAATTCTTTTGATTGTTTTAAGAAAATCATCAAAAACGAAGGTTTTAAAGGTTTATATTCAGGATTGGCTGCTCAATTAGTTGGGGTTGCTCCTGAAAAGGCCATCAAATTAACCGTTAATGACTTGGTTAGAGGTATCGGAACTGATGATTACGGTAAGATCACCATGGGATGGGAAATCGCTGCTGGTTCCTCCGCTGGTGCCTGTCAAGTCATTTTCACCAATCCTTTAGAAATTGTTAAAATTAGATTGCAAATGCAAGGTGGTACCAAAGCTCCTTTGAAACCAGGTGAAATTCCTTTAAAGCAATTGACCGCTGGTCAAATTATCAAACAATTGGGTATCAAAGGTTTATATAGAGGTGCCACTGCTTGTTTGTTAAGAGATGTTCCATTTTCTGCCATATATTTCCCAACTTATGCTAACATCAAAAAACATTTGTTTAACTATGATCCTGATGATGTCAACAAGAGACACAACTTGAATACTTTAGAATTATTATTAAGTGGAGCATTGGCTGGAGCTCCCGCTGCATTCTTTACTACACCTGCTGATGTTATAAAGACTAGATTACAAATGGAAAGAAAACTGGGTGATGTTAAATATAGAGGTATTGCTCATGCTTTTGGTACCATCTTAAAGGAAGAAGGGTTCACTGCATTTTTCAAGGGTTCATTAGCTAGAGTTTTCAGATCTTCCCCTCAATTTGGTTTCACTTTAGCTTCTTATGAATTATTACAAAAGTTATTCCCATTGAATCCTCCAAACACCAAGTCTTCTAATTTCAAGACCATTACAGGTTATCCTGGTATTTATAATTTAACCAATGATCAGGTTTACAACAATCAAACTGGTAGAATTATGCATTTGAACCAAGGTACTTTGATGAAAGAACACGGTTTAATTAATGACACTAATGAAGATTTCAATAAAGAGTTAGTCAAATTACCAAGTGAATACGTCTACAAGAGTCAAGATGCTATTAAGATTTTATTAGACATTGACTATAAATTTGGTAATTTCAACTACCAAAGTTATTTGAATTTCATTGGTAAGTAAGACGATCATGATTTTGTAGATATCCGCCGTCAGTTATGACTTAATCTAGCAATATAGATGTATTATTATTATTCTCTTTTAATGCCATGGTAATCTTGATAAGCAAGGTTTTGCTATTAATCCACATGGATGGTGATATTCACTCAGTGCCATAGTCAAGGTGGGTATATCCGATCCAAATAAGGTCATAATTCATCGTAACCTAACATAAAGTATCCCCCATCTCTCACCTCCACTCTCCTCTTCAACCTTCATGTTCGCTCGAGACCGTGCCAGGTTCAGCCTCGTAAATCCATTTACGACTTTCCTAATCAATCAGCTCGCATTTCGTGTCGCGTCCCTCTATTTACAGTGGTAGGCGAAGTTGTAAACCCAAACGCCAAATTTAGAAAACATGGCAAGTTATAAATAGAAATGGAAATAGGTGGTTTACATATTTCTTGACGCATATTTTAGGGGCAGTGATTGTTTAACGTATATTAAAAACCTTTGGTAAATGGATATGCATGTCGTCGTTAATCATTATATTTTTTTGAACACCTCATTAGATGTTTTTCTATTTGTTGAGTTGACGGTCGTTAGGTAGTGTGATTTGCTTGTGGCAGTACCGGGTTGATACATATGACGTTGATGTATCAAGGATTAAGTCAACACTGAGTGAGGGATTTAATATAATTGCTGATTGATAAATTCACTACTCAGGGCTTACTGCCAACACTTACAACCTAGATTTGATAAAAGTTAAACCAACTACTATTATCACTATTTTTGAAGTTGATCATCAAATAGTTTTCATTGATTCGAATCAAGCCGTTGATCTTTTGATTCTCGTTTTCGAGCTTAACTATGTTGGATTTCAAGTTCAGTAGATTTATGACTAATAATGAATTGTTAGACTGGTTCAATATGACATTGTTCTTAATGGTGATGATTGAAAATAGGTTCAATAAGTTGTCATTTATCAAGTCATATTGATTCATTATAGTGAAACTATGAATCCTCGTATCAAACGATAAGATCACTAGTCTCTTGTAACTTATGAATACAATCTTAAAATGATGAATAACTTTGAACACCCTGAAATTTTTTATAAGTTCGTTGTTGTTGAAACTGAACTTTTCATTTGTATCGATGTTAAGAATGATTAGTTTCTTAAAGCTTGATATGAAAAGGTACTGGTTGATTTTATCAATTTGGCTGATTTTATCTAATTTTATGGTAGTATCAAACTTCAATTTGATGATATCGTCGGAAAACACCAACTCTTTATCCAACTTATACTTTATGAGATATATAATTCCCAAGTTTGTGCCTAGAATCAAAAAATTGTCAATAAACTTGGAAAAGGTTACGAAAAACCGGGTTTGGGGTCTGGGTATGATCGTCTTATACGAATAAGAAGATGTCCCTAACTCAATCAAATTCATTCCAAAAAGATGATACAAATCTTTCTTGATCTCTCCGTACGTTAAATTCTTCAAGAACTTAAAAATGACTAAGCTTTTATCGATTTTGATGAAATTATTACCGTGTTTGACAATGATGACGATCTTAATGAAGTTCTGATATATCTGAGGATTATCCAAATCACTTTCACTTATGAAATTGTAAAAGATGAGGTTTTTATGACTACTGATCGTCAAATAATCAAATGGCAAAAGATTAAGGGAATTTATTGTTTCATTTAAAATCTCGATATCATGAAAACTGATTATATTATCACTAGACGTCGTTTGAGGTGACTGACTTTCTATTTGTGGTTGTCGAGTCCCTATTACCCTATTTTTTCCATTGATATTGCTCTTCAAAGCTCTACCCACATTCAACAACTCAAACTGTTTGAATTGGTTGGTAATAATTATATAAATCTCATTCTCCACTACCACTTTGTCCCACAATTTAACCTCTAAATTATTATAGTAAACGCTGTCAACAATCCTCAAACTATTGAATCTTTCATATTCTATGGTAGTAGGACTTGGCTTGGTCAAGCCTAGTTGAACGTTATGGAATGAATCATTTACATATAATAATTTATAACCGTTGCCTTGATTACTATTGATTTCCTGCAATTGTTGATGATGTTGGCTTATTTGTTTCTCTCGTTGAATTCTCTGGATTTTACTATTGTGGTATGTGTTACCTATGTGTCCATTTGTGATTTTAAAGTATTTTTTCTTAGTTTCATCAAAGTAATATCCTGGTATATTCATGTCTGAGAACTTTGATAGAGCGAGACCCTCACTGATATTTGACTAGAGGTCTAGGTAAGAGGCGTAAGTAAGAGGTTTGGGTCAGAGGTTTAGTAATTTAACGGAAAATCGTGAAGTCTAAAAGACCATAAAGAATGATGAAAATTACCAAATTGGTTGACCTCGGGGCTGAAACCTATTTATTCTCTTCCGTTAATTCTATTATACACGTAAATGGCTTATTTACACATCAAATGCTTATTTTACATATCCTTTTCACTCCACTTCTCCTATTAAATTCATAGTTATTCAATCAAAATCATATTCGTACTCTTCCACAACCTTCTTAGTCGACTTTCTTTCAGTGTCTACCTTCAATGCTAAACTCTCGAATCCATTAGACCTATCAATTCCATCCCACATCACTCCCGCTTTAATGCCAAATCTATTCGGTATGCTGACCCCTTTCTTATACTCATATTTACTTGTTTGTACTCTCAGCCTCATAGGATCTTCAACTGATATTCTGGATTTCATGGCGTCATTATACTCTTTATCTGACTTAGATATTGTAAACGATTTCACTGGCTTATCCTCTACTTCGGATTGTGTGTTTAGTATTACCGTCTCCTTTTTTGACTTGATACTATTGATATCAACTATTCTTCCAGTCAAATCTCTGTATATCGTTGACTCTTGTTGTTTATTCTCACCATCTTTACTTTCTTTAGTATCTTTATGATCTTGTGTTCGTTTTATTTTTTGAGTTACTGACTGATTTTGAGTTTGTGGTTTAATTCTAGGTTGGAATATATCATCCTCTTCATCTTCTATCTGTGTGTCCGTCACTATCAAAGTTTTCTTCTTCGACTTTTTAGGTTTACTTAAGTACTTTGATAAGTCTTTCATAGTGCGATGGACTAGAGCTTCACAGTTCTCACTATAGAGACATCTCATCTTGAGACAATGACAACTATTTCTACATATATTAACTATAATGTTTTCTATTGGTAATAATACAAATCACTTCTCTAACTTTCCTATCCTACTATGCAATTGTGCTAAATTATCACACAATTCCATAAATAGACTGAACTGTGCTTTAATAGTATCTAAGATATTCAAAAAACTTCCATAGCCTTGACTAACTTCAGCCTCAAGGTTCTGCAAAATGCTTATGATTTCCTTGATCAATTCTTCATAGCTCAGAATCAATCCGTGATAGTATTTGATCTTTTTAATGAAAAATTCGTTCAATTGGTAACTGGAGGATAATTTGGTACCAGGTATCGACAATTGCAAAATCAATTGTAACATCTTATTGATATCATCTGTTAATTCGTTATTCAACTCCTTCAAGTCATTCAAACTTTTGGAATCATACTTTAATGCTTGTTTTGTAGATTTTAATTTTATATATAAGTAATTGATATCCTTAGGTAATGATTTGATTAGTTCGTCATGAGTTTTCATTTCGTTTTGTAATGTTGTCGCTATTAAATGTTGCTGGTTAATATACTTATCAAACTCTTGTAATTCTTTCTTGATTGGTTCAGGTAAATCACCAACTCTTGTCATTGCGTTGAGTTGAATTTGGGGGTTATTAAAGATTGAGTTATTGTTGGTGGCATTGTTATTATTGAATAATCCTCCATTATTTAATCCTCCAGTTAATCCACCACTAGTAGCATTATTGTTACCTCCAAAGAGACCTCCACTTGGCTTGCTTCCAAATAATCCTCCACTAGTGTTGCTATTATTATTGGAATTACCAAACAATCCTCCTGTGGTTCCTGCTGTTCCTGCGGTGGTTGAATTGTTTGTGTTGTTACCAAATAATCCTCCACT
The DNA here is from genome assembly GCA_003708985.3 of Yamadazyma gorgasii. Lineage (NCBI taxonomy): Eukaryota > Fungi > Ascomycota > Pichiomycetes > Serinales > Debaryomycetaceae > Yamadazyma > Yamadazyma gorgasii. Next base: position 1,318,853 of record PPPC03000004.1, on the reverse strand, counting down.
GGCTGGTTTACTACCAAACAATCCTCCTCCAGTGTTCGTGGTAGTATTAGCGGTGTTATTACTACCAAATAACCCTCCACTGGTTCCTGTGTTAGTAGCTGCATTAGTGCTGCTTCCAAATAAACCACCTCCAGTTCCTGTAGTGCCTGTTGGATTCGAATTGTTGTTTCCGAACAATCCTCCACTTGCAGGTTTATTGCCAAACATTCCACCTGTTGCTCCAGTTGTTCCAGTCGTTCCAGTATTTGATGAGCCAAATGTGTTGGTGTTGGTATTGTTATTTGCTGTTCCAAAAGTATTACCAAAGGACGTGGTAGATTTACTACCAAACAATCCTCCTCCAGTAGTATTAGCTGTATTAGTTGTATTATTGTTTGAACCAAATAACCCACCAGAAGCAGTCCCTCCAGCATTGTTATTAGAACCAAACAAACCACCACTGGCATTGTTATTGGCAGTACCAAACATTCCAGTATTTTGAGTGCCTTGGGTCGATTGTCCCGGCTGCTGTTGTTGGGCAGTATTTGAAGAGCCAAATAATCCTCCACTTGGTTTCAAGGAGCCTCCGAACATTGATTGATTGTTGCTAGTGGTAGTTCCACCAAATGAACCACCAAACATCGATGAGTGTTGAGATTTTTTGATGCGAACTCTAAGTATGATATCACAAGTATATCAGGAGCTAGGAAAGCAAATTGAGGAGTTAGTGAGTGAAAATGGCGAGTTAAAAGCACAGAACCAAATCCTTAAGTTGAGGATGCAAGAACTAGAGCGTGATCATCGACAACAGAAACTCGATATGAAGAGAATGTTCAAAATACAGCATAAACAACACGTTCAAAAGTATAAGAATAAGATACAGATATTGCTCAAGGAGAGAGGCCGTCCTTTGAAAGAAGTGAGTAATGAAATAAGGCCTGAAGATTACAAATACGGTGAATTGGATAGAGCCCTGACGATATCAACACCAATAATGGTAGATCATATTACCTCAGATACGACTCCAGATAAAGAAGTATTTGTAAAGCCTGTAAAAACCAGTCCTAAATCTGATCCCAAATCTGATCCGAAATACATGGAATTCGACAATTACGAAAATCCCAACTTGATACCTACGCAATATTCGGATTCAGACAAATCTTCTCCTACAAAGGTACCTCCAAAGATGTCAAACATTTCACCTATAAAGATAACATCGTCACTCACCAAGATAAATTCTTCGCCTACAAAATCTCCAAAGTCACCTGTAAATGAAGTAAGCGACGAATATGATATAGAATTCCATGAAATAGATAACCTACTACGAAACCCAACCACACTATACAAACGACAATGGCTCACCAAATATTACGAGAACAAATTCAAAAAAGACCCAACATTTAAAATCGACTTAACAACCAATCCTATAACAAGAAGTCCATGGACTATCAACGATTTCACCAGGAAATTTGAAATTACCGAAACTCCGCCGTTCTACTACATAAAAGAGAACACCTCACAGGAAGACAAATTCAAACATGAAAAGTTTCAGAACGATTTACGACAATTAATAGATTTACGATTACGCCAAATATTCACAGGAGAAAACCAATTTTTCGTCGGGGTTTTAAATGATTTCGTTAGGGCAGGCAGGTACTGTTTGAAAGAGTAGTGTCAAGGTATAGAATGTATAGTATATGAATATAAAATGCAGAAAATGATTACGTGTAGTCACTGCCAAACCCGGTTAAATCATAATAGTAAATAAAGAGACATACCATGCACATGAGGATGATTCGGATTATAAGAACAATAAGAGACTTTTAAGACTTTCAGACTTTTTTTTTTGATAGTGAGAATTCCCCTATAAAAACCCTTACAAATGATTTGACCTCCAGATAAACCGTGATTAAAAGTTAAAAATAGGAAATACCACACCTTAAGACTTTTTTTGGCAAATGATGGCATATGAACCAAAATTTCAGTTCCTGACGCAAACGCAAGTTACTGTACGGTTACAAACTGGACGGTTACAAGGTAGTGTAGAGTTAGGGGTTAGTGCTACTACAAGGCGTGAACCTGTGTCACTGTTATTAACACATGGAGTTACGTTTATGGGTAAAATAGAAAAGGACAAAATATGTGCAAAAGCCAAATTGGCAATGTTGGTTATACGAGCCCAGATAATTTTCGATTTAGGACATTAAGGAAAAATTGAGAGGGCCCTGTTAAATCAGGACTCTCCCTCCTTTTTGGTAGTCGAACGATGGTTTTCTTTTATTTTTTTCACCCGACTTAATCAACCCAAACTCTAACCCTGCTAATGTAGGTGTATGTATTGACCCGGTACCCCTATAGCAATTTAGGTTGTGGTGGTTGTTGTTTTCCCCGTATTCCTCTAGCCCTTAGGGTGATTAATCCGTACCTTGAAATTCACGACACTCAAATCTAGAATTCTCAACTTTACACGAGTTTGGATTTGTGTCTAACTCAAACCTTTCCTATCACAAATGATTTATATAAAGTTTTGGTTCCTAAAAATTTTTTTCAATACTATCAGGGACTAATTCAGGGACTTGGTAGGTTTAAAATTTCAACAACAGGGAAACCGTCAAAGTTAGCTTAGTCCGTAACTTATCAGATTAGAATTGTATATAGTGATCTAGTTATCGGGTAAATCATCAGATCTATAGGTAATTTACAAGATCTAAATAGCATATCACCCCAACAGCTACAGGAGCATTACTAGAGAACATAGTGTAAAAAGGAAACAGGAATTTAGATAGGAAATTAGATTGTTACACCATAGAAATCATCAGCAGATCCATGAAATATGCAGCAAAATTATCATCAACCTAATTTGTCAATTAATTCAATAAATTCCCTTACTTCAGGTAATTCAATTATTGAACCAATTACTCCTCCAAGTAATCAAATTAGTAACTATCATCACCAAACCCCTTCTAATAACGAAATCGACAAAGATTATCTTTTGACCGTCAATAAACTTCCTTTGAACCAATTGAAGTCCGATATTACCAAATTAGCCAAAGATCAATACGGATGTCGTTTCTTACAGAAGAAGATTGATGAAAACGTCATCACCAACTATTCTGTTAGGTTTAGTAATTTTGAAATCATTTTCAATGAAATTTCATCCAATTTGTACGAATTAATTATTGACCCTTTTGGTAATTATTTGATTCAAAAATTGATTAAATATTGTTCGGTAGAGAATTTGAATTTGATGTTGGAAATTTTACAACCAAACTTGTTTCAAATATCCATTAATCAGCATGGTACTAGAGCTTTACAAAAGATTATCGAGAGCTTGTCAACTAATTATGAATTAGGTTTATTAACTGCAGGCTTAAAACCATTCATCATAGAATTGATCAAAGATCTCAATGGTAATCATGTGATCCAAAAGATTTTGAACAAGTTCAAACCATTGCAATGTCAATTTATTTATGATTCTATCTTGAACGATTTAATTGTCATTGCCACTCATAAACATGGTTGTTGCGTTTTACAAAAATGTCTTAACCATGTCACATCCTATCAATTGAATCAGTTTATCAATGAAATTTTAAATGACTTTAATTTCAATAAATTGATCAATGATCAATTTGGTAATTACGTATTACAATATTTGATTTCTATCAACAATTATCAAATTCATTACAAATTTTTTACCAACTTGGTAAAATTTAACTTGGTTAATTATTGTAGTTTGAAATTCAGCTCCAATGTTATTGAGAAGTTTATCAAAAACTGTTACGTTAATGAAGCTAGCAATTCTTCAATTAGCAGCAATTCTGCCATCAATTTCATCAACTTGAAATTTGAATTGATCTATCAAATATTATCAAATTCTAACAATTTGAATAAACTTATCAATGATCCATTTGGTAATTATGTCATTCAAACCTTAACTGACAATTTGATGAATCCTAATGTTGATTATTATAACTTAAAACCTGCCAAGTTATTTCTTTTATGTAATCCTTTACCATCCACAAATGAAATGATTAGATTAGAAATAATTAAGAATTATTTCCAAAATTGTAAAATTGTTAGTTCATTTGGTAGAAGAATTCATTCGAAGATCAATACGATTATTAACGATGGATTGGCTAGTACTGGTAACATGAATTATACTTCAAATGTCATGGCAAATTCTATGAATATGAATGCTGTAAATTTGAATTCCGGTATCACTAATCCAAGTTCCAATGGTCTTGCTGTTAGTACTATGAGTAATGGGGTTAACCTCAACCCTGGTGCAAATACTCTTGCAGTCAATACTTCAATGGTCAGTACTCCTAATCCTAATGTTAGTAACACTAACAATTTCGGACATGTTACTCCTAAATTTACTCCAAACCATACCCCAAATAATTCAGTATCTTCAACGAATTCTTACCCAACTTTTGCATCAAGTACAGATAGTACTTCACCAATTAATGCCCCAATTATGAATTTTTCAAATGGTCCCAATTCAAGATCCAACTCTTTACCACAAATCCATTCCAGATCCAATTCATTCCAAGCTAATCAAAATTCAAATTATATTTTTGACAATTCAAAATATAATCAAATTAACTACAGCTTGCCACCATCATCAAATACCAATTTATCAAATTCTACTTTATCAAATTCAACCTTATCATCATTGAATTATAAACAACCATACTTGAAAACTCCCCAAATTTTTTCTAATGCCCCATTTAATGATTATATTGATAATCAAAACTATTATCGTTAGAGTAGAACATTAAGAGGAAATGAAAATAGTTCTTATATATAGTTTGATTTATGTAATGTTATGTGATATATACATATTATATTACTCTCATACTCTTTTACCATGCATTATTTTGTACCGTTTACTTTCTTCTCTTAACTTTATCCCAGACACTTCCTGTTTTCCTCTTCCTGCTTGTACTTTCATTTATATTTCTTGAGTTACTAAACATCGACCAATCTTCACCGGCAAATGTATTCTCCATTTCTTTTCTCTTTTGGTATTTGTCCTTCTTAGTTGTAGTAGTAGGCAACCTCGTGAAATTCTCTTCTTCGTATCTTTGCAATTCAAGTTCCTTTTCTCTGTCTTTACTTGTCTTTACACCCCCTCTTCCATGGTTAACTATATTAACACCAATCGATTTCTCTTCCATCGGTAAATCGCTATTCTCTCTTAAGTATTCTTCCATACTCTGTAATTTCTTAGTACCCTTTCCGTTATCAGTTTGGGCTTGGGCCGTTGGTGGTGCCATAGCTGAAATCTTAGGTGGTTTATAGACTTCATTAGTTGATTTTTTCATTGGCTTCTTTATTAACGAAGAAGCATCTGGTTTATAAGATAATTCGTCTTCACTTTCGCTTTCACTTTCTGAACCTTCTGAATCGTCGGAAGCCTTAGTATTCTTTTGAGTATCTTCTTCTTTATTGAAATCTTGTTCCATCTTATTGTAACTCCTTATCATCTTTTCTAATTGATAGTTCAATTTCTTCTCTAATGGTTTGATTCCTCTTTCTAAAGTCACTCTTTCAATAATGCTTCTTTCAACCGCTTGGGTTCTTAATTCATCAACATTTTTTTCACCGTCTTTTTTAATTCTCTCTATGTGTGACAATATTATTAGCATCAACTCATTTAAGTATGATGCCATATAATTATTCTTCAAATCCAATAACGAGACATCCTCTAGCTTATTCTTTTCATCGGATAATAATTGTTGAATTAGCTCGGGATACTCTTTTGTGTCGATATTATCCAATAGTTTTGATAAACTTTCATTTGTACTGTCAAGAGATTGCTCCATCCCTTTAAGGATATCATTTATTTTGGCTTCACTCATTACTCCTTTAGCTACGGTCCAAACTTCTCACAGTGTAGGCGATGAGATGAGACACTGGTCTTCGCACCAATTTAAACCCATCTCAAAAAAAATTTTAACTATAGGCTCCTCAAAATGCCACAAAACGAATATATTGAACAGCATATCAAGAAGCATGGTAGAAGATTGGATTATGAAGAAAGAAAGAGAAAGAAGGAAGCAAGAGAAGGTCATAGAATTGCTAAGGATGCCCAGAACTTAAAGGGTTGGAAGGGTAAACAATTTGCTAAGAAACGTTATAGTGAAAAGGTTGCAATGAAGAAGAAGATTAAAGCTCATCAAGAATCTAAAGTTAAAGGTCCTAGTACTCCTGTTGAAGAGAATGGTGAAGCTTTACCTACTTATTTATTGGATCGTCACAATGATAACACTGCCAAAGCTATAAGTTCATCTATTAAACAAAAGAGATTAGAGAAGGCAGATAAATTCTCCGTACCGTTACCTAAAGTTAAAGGTATATCCGAAGAAGAAATGTTCAAAGTCATAAAGACCGGTAAGAAGAATAATAAAGCATGGAAGAGAATGATAACCAAACATACATTTGTTGGAGAAGGATTTACTCGTAGACCTGTTAAGATGGAAAGAATTATTAGACCATCAGCTTTAAGACAAAAGAAGGCTAATGTCACACATCCTGAGTTAGGTGTGACTGTTTTCTTACCAATATTAGCAGTCAAGAAGAATCCCCAATCTCCTATGTATACACAATTAGGAGTTTTGACTAAAGGTACGATTATTGAAGTTAATGTCAGTGAATTAGGATTGGTTACAGCTGGTGGTAAAGTAGTTTGGGGTAAATATGCTCAAATCACTAATGAACCAGATAGAGATGGGTGTGTTAATGCAGTTTTATTAGTTTAGGATAGGGAATGGCATATATTATAATGATGATCTCAAGTACCTCTTACCTTATTTTATTCGTTACTACATAATTTTATTCTATATACAATATCAACTTTTGTTTTTTTTACTATGAACGTTAGTCCAAAAGATCCACGTCGAAGACATCGTCACAGATAACCTCTTTCTTACCTATGGATCTAAATCCACAGTTCATAATCAACCTACCGTTTTCCCTTACTAATTGCCATTGGCTGTTATATAACCTTGACCCAACCAAGAAACACAACCCACTGATATTCTGCTTATTGGTTATTTTAGGTAAGATCTCACAATACTTTGTTAGTATTTCATGAGGAGTTACAGTACTATCTAACTTGTAAAGGTTCTCAATTGAATGAGTGTTGTGCAAATTACTCTTTCTCAAGTTCATGGCAAATTCTTGCTTAATTCTAAGCAAATAATCACACCCACTTTCGGCACTTAAATCAACCAATTTGTCAGAAGTCATTTCATTCAATTTATCAGAAACTTCGAGATATCTCGAACTCTCCAGCCCTATAGTTATATGACAATAACTCCATAACGTTTGCATTGCTAAACTTATACCAAACAAAACGTCAAAATAATCAGTATCGGGCCACCATTGATCTGATAGAACAGTTTCCCATAAGTATATATAACAATGTACAATACCCTTAAGATTGACTAAGTCATTTACTGACAGTATATCATGAGGCTTGCACCATATATTCAGTAACTTCTTACCAACTAAAAGGACATCTTTTAGACTGGTATCCACATTCTGATTAGCAGGCATTCCACTATAAATCGAAATATCATACGTATTTAAGTCGGGCATTCCTACTATCTGGGTTATATGGTAAATTGGGAACTTACACTTCGAAACTGAGTCATCTATTAGTTTATTCGATGATTTATTCAAATCAATATGAATGCAAGGTTGATTGATAATTTTGCTGTAATTATCAATAGCTCTGGTTAATGTTTCTTTCCAGATTTGGAAATTGGTGGACGAGTTAGGCATTGCTATTAATGACAGGGTGTTTTGCAACTCCAATTGTTGCATCTGATACATAATTGATAATAATCCTCCATATAAGATTTTCTTAACAAATGGGGTTATTTTTGTGGTGAAAATTTGCCCGTTCTTTAATAACCTTTTAAGTACACTCAAGAAACTTTGATTGGCTAAATTATTTGTTAATTTGTGATGGAGTTTCTTTTGACGTTTCAAAATCTTATAAAATGATCCGTCTACATCAGTGGCTTCCCATAATTCATCAGCACAAGGCAACTTTATCAGTTGTAACTGATGGAACAAGATAACAGGGTTGTGACGAAACTTGACGTAATCCAATATATCGAGATAGAATGTCATAAACGTAATTCTTCTCATGGATTCAGATTCGACCCATTTGTTGTATAATTCAACATCATCACTATAATCTCCATTATCTTCGTCCTCTCCATCACTATTGGCATTACTTGGAGCTGCCGTGGTCTGATCCTTTTGTTGGCCCAGTTGATTATTGACAGGATTACCTCCTAAAACGGGAGATCTTCTCATCAATTGCACAGTTGAAGCGTGGTGAACATGAGCTCTTTCATGCATTGTTCTAGAAAGAAAATTCTTTTCACTCCACTCTAACAAGTTCAAACTTTGCAAGATCCACAATTTAACTGGTGATTTAAAAGCTTCGTTCTGAAAGATTTCATATCTCAAAGGTTTGGCAATACCCATAGCTAATTTATACTCCGGTGATTTATATCTCTGCAGCATTAGTGATTTAGGACTGTCCGCCTTTGTATTAAAATTGCAACCTATCAAAATCATTGACAATAAAAGCAACGGTTCGGCTGACTCAGTTGAAAATGATACCTTATGTATGAAATTGAACTGAGGGTGGAATACTAGCCAATACGTTGATAAATAATATGAAAACCGATCTTCAATTGAAACACTATCGTCGAAGAATCTTTCAACATCAGACTTTCTCAAGCTTGGTAATGCCTTGAACAATTTATCGAGAATCTCCTCGTTGATGTATAGTTGTCGATTATGAGGGACATTATATATAGGACCATAATCATGAATCGATTTAGTCACGGGGTTTTCAATCAGTTTGGGAGTTGAATTGGATTCATTAGTACTCGTTGGGGATGTTAAGGAGCCAGTAGAAGGAACACTAAACCCAAGAGTCCTACTATCAACATAATTTCTTTGGTTTACTTCTCCAGAACTCTGTACTTGCCCAGATACTTGATCCGTATTCTGACCATTCTGTAAAGGACGTGGATAAATAGAATTCTTGTCAATGTTAGAGCTTCTTAACATTTCATCTAAAGGATTAGTATCACTCTGGAAGATATTGGTATCAGCTATTCCGTACCTAAAATCTGTGGGAAACGATCCGGGATCGAAATTTGGCGGACTTTGGGCCGAAACATTGTTCATTATTCCATTCATAGGTGATGAGTCGGTGAATAACCATGATAAAATATCAGCTTGAGTTTGAAATGTACCATTGCTATAATTGCCATTTTGATTATTAGTATCATACCCCATATCTTCCTTAACAAATATTGGCCCACTGGACTCGGCAGCATGTATCAAATTTGATATCTGTAGAGGAGATTCGTCGCCCATTAGCTTTGTCTTTTCGGGTGTTTCGCCTGTACTCATTGAACTCAAAGTGCCCATGGTGCTCATTGGGGTAATGCTGGTATTCATGGATAAGGCATCTTCTTTATTTGGCACACTCGTCCAATTGACTCTGGCATATGCCCCAGCAGAATAATGTCTCTTCATATGCCTGTCTCTTAAATCCCTTCTAACAAAGGTTTTACCACACTTTCTCTTACCTCCACCAATTGTGTCAAGTAAGAAGTCACACTCGTAAACTTGTTTGGGCTGATGATTTAAATAATGTCGGGACAAATGGTCGGTCCGACCAAATATCTTACCACAGTCTGGACATGGATAACTCCCTGTGTTTCTCCGTCTACTTCGTTTCGGTTCGTCACTGTCAGGCGAAGAATGCTCTAAAGACATTCTTTTTGGGTTATTTTCTCCACTGCGGGAATCGACCTTTTGAGCGATAGCCCGAGAGTGACATGTAGAGAGGACCAAATAGGGTATAAAGCGTATAATTGTACAAGAATACCATAACTATATCTTTGTGTATGTTAATGCTCTCTATGCGTATGACTTCTAAGAGTCTGCTGATGAAGGCCTTGCGTATGGGTGAGATCTACCATTTCTTCGAGATCTTTCAGGGCCACCTCTACCAAACAACATACTCGTGGACCATGAAAACGGTCTTTCATCGTTGGAACTTGACGATCCTTCTTCTTCTTCTTCAAATCCAAAATCTTCATCCATCAGATTATCACTTGTGTCTTGATTGGTGTCAATTATATCATTCACAGTATTTTCTCTTCTTCTGGCACCTGCTGGTTCAGGTCGAGTCCTTAAAGGTATTTCTCTACTACCTAAAGTCATCGGAGTTATGTCAGGAATGGGGAACTTCCCTGGTAATACCAAACTTGGTTCTATTGATCCAACAGCAGGACATTGAATTCCTTGTAAATTGAACGTTGGTGTTGCAAAGTTTTGATTCATGTACGAATCAGTTAATGGAGTAATGTTTGGTACAAACGGTCTTCTGAAGGGATTGAAAACATCAGTGGAATGATTCATTAATTGATCTAAAGTTTCGTTGCTGTCATTGAAGTTTGATGTCAATGACTCCCTGAGTTTTTCAAATCTCTCTTGTTTAGGATCTTTCATTTTACCCTGTTCGACCTCCTTCCTACATAACGGACAGCTTACATTACTCTTCAACCATTCAACTATACAAGCCTTACCAAACACATGGTTGCAACTTGGCATTTTAACGGGATGGTGTCCTTGTTTAAGAAGCTCTTGTTGAATATCATCTTTCTTATCTTTAGTAATCAACTCTTGGTATCCCGGTAAGTAATCATCTTCAGTGGGTGGGATTAATGTTGAAAGGTTTCTTATTGGAAATCTACAATAATTCAGTCCGCCCTCATCTAATGGCATGAAAAGCGATGGATCATTAAATTTACTTGACTCTATAGATACTGGTAGATGTAAGTTATGTTTCTCATTTAGTCTTTTTGTGACCAGATCTCCTAGAATATTTCTGTCATTGATTTTGGGCTCTTCAACTCGTTCGTTTCTGGATTGGACATCTTTCTTATCCTCGTACTGTTCATAACAAATTGGACATTCCTTTGAATCCAACTTATTAATATCACAATCTTCCAAAGAAGCAATTGCCTTATCCGATGCAACCTTCTTCTTACCCCTCATATTAGCTGAATCTAGTGATCTATCCAATATAGATCTGATCCATATTGGTAGACTATTTGGAAGGACACTATTGATGTCAACATCAATCATTCCTGTGAAGTTATCCATTGTGATAGATCGCAAGATAAATCTGAGATAGCGAAAAGTACCACACAATTTTAAAACAGGTCGCTTAAGTACAGGAACTTACACACTGCATTCACACATGTAGGAAATCGAAGAATTACATCTTTATACATTATACACATAGTATACATCTATACGATTTAACTTGTCATATGTAACCTACATACTTATCATTAGCTATTCTAGTTCTATAGGGACTTGGTTCCGGATCCATTTGCTCTTCAAATTCAGCTTAAGCTCAGCTCGGCTCAAAGATACTGAGCTCTTAAATTAGAAACCATAGCTTGCTTGTCAGGTTCCAAGCTGGGAATTTGTTCTGGTGGTATAGTCAAAACTTGAGCAATTAAATCTGCTTGTTCTGGAGCCATTTGTGACAATTTTTGTTGAGTATGATATGGCAAGTAGGGCCATTTGCTTTGGAACTGTTCTGGACGATTCGAAGGTGGTGGAGGAGGTGGTGGTGTTGAGTAATTAGGCTGTGCTGGTTGTGGGGTAGAATTAAATTGTGGGTTCTTGGATGATTCTTGAATGACATCCTCGTCAATTATTCCCATCAATAATAATGCTTGTGCTGCATTTGTGGCTAAAAAGGGAGACATTTGAAACATTTCACTGGCTCTACTAGCATTAGGACCACTTAACATTTCTTTTAAATTCGTTATCAAATCAATCAATTGAGGTGGTGGTAAATGACTCAAATTTTCATTGATTTTGTCAGGAATCTTAAATGGTAACGTTGGAGGTAAGGGAAGGTTCCTTGAATTTCTACCGTTCATTTGATTAAACCCTTGTGGTTGGCTTATGTGTCCCCCCATTTGATTCCCCATTCCCATATTCATGTGATTCATTTGTCCCATAGGTGGTTGTCCCAAGGGTGGCTGACCCATGGCTGGTTGCCCCATTGGCGGTTGACCCATTGGCACTTGCCCCATTTGACCTGGAATAGGACTACCGTTCATCATTTCCGGCGGTAATTGTACATTTGGTGGTAAAAAGTTCCTATTCAATTGTAAAACTTGTTTGATATCAGCTGACGAGTTGCTTCTCAATCCTTCCTTCGACTGTTCAATCCTGAGCCTTTTGATCTTTCCGTCTTTATTAACTCTTATTTGTGACAACAATGATAAAGCATGGGGTATATCTTGGGGACTCTGATACTCTACAAAACAAAACCCTTTATTTTTACCTACATAATCGAATCCCATTCTAACATCGACTACATTTCCAGTACCACATACCAAAGATCGAACATTATTTTCGTCCCAATCAAACGGTATCAGACCAAGGTAAAGAATAGTTGAATTGGATATAGCCCCTCCTCCATTAGATCTTCTTGGAGGTGGTGGTAGTCTTGACATGTTGAGTATTTTTGCGCACTGAGGTTAACGCTCTGCTCTTTGAGCTGAGGTCTTCGATTTGAGAGCCTGGTTCATCACTACCCTATATTAGTTAGTTGACGGAATTACAGAGAGAAACAGATCCCATAACACATAAATTTAAGCCATACACACTCATAAAAACATTAATCCAATAAAGAATATTGGTTTAATAAAATACAATCACCTCCTCTTTCAGGATCTAATCCATAAGTATAGCTAATTCCCTCTGAAGTAATGACATTGATATGTAACAACTTCATATTCAATAAATCTTTTGATTTATCGATGTCTTCTAAATTCACGTCCTTTCCCTTGGTTAAGTATTGCTGAGGTACTAAAACATCTTGAACTTCATCACTTATGGCAGCAATTGACTTAACATCTTTACCAATACTGCTAATTTTAATGGAAGCAAAATGTCTAGTTGGTTCCAAAATAGAGGAGAATCTTGAAGGTAAGAAATCCCCCATTTTCTGAGCTGCCTTTCTACCTAAATTCTGTGACGACCGACGAATTATTCTAGCCACTGATAATCTGGTCTGGTCAATAATCGGTTCAGTCTTGTTCCCGTTATTCATTGAAGGAATGTCTTCATTGGACAAACCACTATTAATGCTAGTAAAGGACCCTGTTGAGCTCTGTGACAATTTCCTTTGCTTGCTAGCTATTATTTCCTCTTCATTATCTTCTTCTTCCTCTTCCTCAGCACCATCAGCATCACTATCGTCACCATCATCTCTGATATCTTCATCTTCTCCATCTACGTCACCTTCGACTTCTATGTCTACATCTGCTTCATCGGCATCGCCATTTGGATTATTCAATTGTGACTCTTCCCTAATTGTGGGTTCGTTTATAACCTTCTTCTTGACAGTTTGTCTTTTTCGTTTATGTTTATTTTCCAAAGCCTCTTCTTCTCCCAAGCGGAAAATATGAATGGTGCCACTTGAACTTGTAGCAATTATATATCTATTATCATTACTGAATTTCAATGAAAAAATCTTGGTAGGATAAGTACCTCTCCTGAATTGAAATAATTTAACCCCAGTTAACACATTGAATATTCTGACGATCGTACCTTTATCGGAAGCAGTGGCTAATAAAGTACCATCATTTGATAATGTTAAAGCAGCCAAAGTTGATTTGTGAGCTTCTATGACTGAAAAAGGTTGTAAAGTATTAGTATCGAAAATAATGACGTCTCCTACTCTATTGGGTGTATTACTAACCGATTGAATATTGTTTCTGATGGAATTATTACCACCGTTGGTATTAATGCCATTGACTAAAAGGGAATCATGTAAAATAGTTTTAGGTGGTGATGGATACGCTAAGAACCTATAGGAACTATCGGTAGCATCAGTATTCGCCAACGCACATAATCCATTTAAGTTGGGACTTGTTTCGATGGCATGCAATAATTTCATAGTTGATATTTCATATATATAAATTTGTGCCTCCAATAACACGATTAACTTGGTCTTGGAAATCTTTACGTTCAATATTGTCGATGGGAATATTAAGTCACACATGGTTGAATTCTTCTTACAATTAACAATCTTTAGCTTTCTAGGCGAACTACCTAATTCTTCTCCTAATCCTACAATTACTATCAATGTAGTGGTATATAACATTTCTATAAGACCGATTGATTCATTTTTAGCGTACTGGTAGCATTTTCCAATGGTGCAATTACAACTAAAGATTTTGTATCCAGAATTTAACCCAACTGCCACACAAGAATTATCTTGATTAAATGCTATATAGTTGACCAGATCACCACCTTTGTTGAGATGGGAATACTTACTAGACGATGCAATTGATGATTCACCGTCGTCAAATCGAGAATTGTTATAATTAGTATACATAACTGGGTGTATACCAGTGTTTAATGAACTCTTCATCATTGCGCGTCGTTCCCTTAGTTGACGTCCTTTACTGAGGGTAGTTAACGGAGAGTAGGAAATGAGAATTGCCTGAATAACAGAATAGCCACACTTGTATTAAGGTGTTCCAATGCTATGTCACATCCATAACGTAAAGTTATACATTTACAACTTATTTCAGAAAAAAGCTCCTTTTGAAGAGATGACTTAACAACTTCTCCACGTTTCATCATAGTTAGTACAACCTAAATAGCTTCTTTGAGATTTACTAACCAGTCTACAAACTTTTCAATCATTAGACCAGTAACCTCGTGACCCTTGCCTTCTTCCCTGAAAACTCTAGCACTATGATTCTTTTTTTGCAACTTTTCTAAAAATTCTAAACTATAAACACCTTGGACTAGCGGATCCAGGTTTCCTAAAGAGGTGAAAAAACTCTTTTCAAATGGGAATTTATCCAAAATTAACTTGTCGTTTTTGCTAATAAGATCATGAAGTGGTTTAGGGTACAAGTCCTTAATATTTTCACTCAAACCTAATTGGTTGTAATCTTTCAAATACCACTTAGGATCCAGTTCAGGGTCAACTTTCAATACTCTATCAACCAACAATGACGCTAAGTTATTACTTCCAATGACTGGGTTCAAAATGTATTCATCTTCCGGGTATTTTACAGCATATCTATAAAGAGCATGACCCCCTAAAGAAATACCCGTTAAAATGTTTCTGTATTTGATATCATGTTTTAATCTAAGATAAGATTCCAAATATGCTGGTAAATAGTCAACTATCAACTTCAACTCGTTAATAACTCCATCAATTAAAGACATCATTACTAATCCATGATCCTTATTACCTTCAGCCCAATCATCATTAGCAGTTTTTGAAATAACTCGTGAACCATGATTTGGAACATCAAAACCAATGAATATCATTGGAATATTGGTCTTAGTTTTTTTGTAGTATTCTTTCGTTATAGCACTTCCATATTTTTCACTTATCTTACCATTACTTTTTCTTCCATGTATTATATATAAAGCATTGACCTGTACCTGTTGCAGACCATCCAATCCCTTAATATAATCCTTAAGCAGTTCCAAGTTGTACACGTTAACAACAAATCCTCCAATGAAAAATTCGGTTTTAAAATATTCGTTAGTTTCCTTATGCCACATTCTTCTCACTCACTTGGATCTGGGGATTCTAACGCGATAAACTTTATAGTTATTGTCCTGCTAAACAGTGAAAACATCTATAAGAAGAACAAAGTTATTCGTAGGCAAGTTTCCCGATTGCTTTCAACTGTTAAGGGGGACTCTGAGAAGTTTCAAATGTTTTTCATCTTTTTATTTTCCATTAAATTTATTTTTGTAGAAATCACAGATTATGTAAAATGTTTCATTTTCTAAGCCAAACAGAAAGAACACAAAAAAAAATAAATTCCATAAAATTGACAAATCACTTGTAATTCAATAGGAGTGCGTTGAAGTTGATTTGTAAAAGTATAGTCTCTAAATTCGGTAGAGGTATCTCTAAATCTTCATCTAAATTAACCCAAAAAGGAAAAGGCGTATTGCGAAAATCTGGGGTAAACTTTATCAGATGAAAGTTATGAACGAGATAAATTATGAAAAGAAAACCATTGATGCAAATTATCCAAGAGCCCCTGGTTCAACTTTACTTGTTGATGATAAGTTAAAAATTGTTTATAACAAGTTTTCCACAAAAAGAGTGCATAGTGATAAGATCCGTATTAATATGATATTCTGTCATGGTACTGGGATGAATAAAGATTTATGGACCTATTACATTGATAGATTATTCAAGATTACAGACTCAAAATGGTATTTAGGTTCTTGCATAGCTATAGATTGTGTAGGGCATGGCGACTCTGCTTTGCTTAATGAAGGAAAATTAGGGTGGGCTTATGATTGGAGTGACGGCAGTAGAGATATCTTAAAAGTAATTGATCACGAACAAACCAGTTGCAATGACTTCATTAACAATAGATTAAATAAAACAATATTGGTGGGCCATTCTTTAGGGGGCCACCAATCTATGGTAGCATCATTTTTGAATCCTAGTTGTTTCGATGTTATTGTACCAATTGATCCTATCGTCTATACCGACAAGAGCTTTGATATGTATTACGGCAAGAATTTCCTGAGAATCGGTAAGTATATCGAAGACGAATTTGATAGTCTTGATGAATTTTATAAGTATTATCGTACAAAGTCATTCATAAGTAGAATGGAACCAGAAATATTAGACAACATACTCAAACACGAATATTATACGGTTGAACAGAACGGTAAAGTAAGATATAAAAGTAAAGCAAGCAAACTTAACCAGATGGCAGTTTATGGAATGAATAGAATTTCTTTGAAGAGATCTACAGCTGTTATGCCTTTGCTTCTGAACAAAGTTGTACTTGTAGTCGGAGGTAAATCACCATTCAATAACTCAGTTGCAGTAAATTTCATGAAGAACAACATAAAGAATTTGTTATCATTTCATTCCATCGAGAATGGAGTTCATTTACTTAATGGTGAGAATCCAATGGAGGTTCTTGAAGTACTTTCACAAGTCTTAAGGCTGTGTGGTAATGATGCCGTTCTCAATAAGAATTGGTACCCTGAGGTTTTATTTAAAAATAGAAATGATATTTTGAAGAATAGATCAGAAATTTTCTTAAGAGGTGATATTGAAAGATCTTTTGATTTCACAAAGAGCCATTTATAATTTGTTAATATATAGAGTGATTTGAATATAAAAAAATGGGGGCGAGCTGGGAATTGAACCCAGGGCCTCTCGCATGCTTGTGTTTTAGAACTCGTTGTACGAGCTTCGCTACCCAAAGCGAGAATCATACCACTAGACCACACGCCCAATTTGCGAGATTTCCGAGATATTTCAAATATAAAGTAATTCCAAATGCCAAAATTTTGGCAAAAACAAGCTTTAAAGTGTTCCAAATACACTGTAACTGCTATCCAGTGATCTACAGAGCTAAGAGAAAAGCTTTATAAAGTTAGAAAATACAAATCCCCCCTGAAAAGCAGCTTAAAAGAAAAAAGACTGAAAAATTTCTACATTATGTTTATACAAATAAATAATTTCTACATGAAATGACAGCTGTAGTAACTGAAATATTTTTAGCTTAGGCAGCAGTACCTAATTCACTCTTAACCCAACCTTCTAAACCACCTTTCACAATGATGTCCTGTAAATTAGTACCTAATTCACCAACTTTTTGGGTCAATATCACTTCACCATTTGAATCAACTACAGTGACACTAGCGGTGGTAACATCCCATTTCAAGAACCATCCAGTTCTGATAGTTAATTCATTGGCATCTTTGTATTTGGCTCTCAACTTATTGATTAAATCAGGAATTTCTAAAGTTAATAAAGCATTATTAATGGAGTTTCTGGAAAAGATATTACCAAAAGAACCAGCGACCACCAATTTCATTCCTTTAGCTAATATAGCAGTAGCGGCCTGTTCTCTTGATGAACCAGTACCGAAATTGAACCCACTTATAATGATATCACCGGCGTGAACTTTATTTCTGAATTCACCATCATAATTTTCCATACAAACTTCAGCCATTTTTTCCTTAGTAACATCATCTTGATAAGTATACTTTCCTGGATAAATACCATCGGTATTAATATTATCAGCGTCACATAAAATCAATTCACCTTCAATTGAAGTAGGGAAACCTGGTAAAATATCAACAGCACCTTTAGCAGCAGAATCATCTGCTTTTGGAGCTTCAGGAATGTTAATTTCCTTAACGATTTCGGGGTTTGGATTAACAGGCTTACCTTCCAATTCTTCAGGACCACCGATTTTACCTAAAACTGCAGAAGCAGCCACAACTTCAGGTGATGCTAAGTAAGCCAATGCATCTTTAGACCCCATCCTACCTTTGAAGTTTCTGTTAGTAGCAGAAATACCAACTTCACCAGGTTCTAACAATCCCATTCCTAAACCGATACAAGGACCACAACCGGCTGGTAAAGGTTTGGCACCAGCGTCAATAATGTCTTGCCAAGCACCAATGGCTTCAGCATCTTTTTGAACATTAGATGAAGCAGCAGCTACATAAAATTCAACATCAGGATGAACCTTTTTACCTTTCAAAATATCAGCAGCAGCTTTAATATCACTTAATCTTGAATTGGTACATGAAACTAAATAAGCCTTGTTGATTTTAAGATTTTGTTGTGATAAATCGTATAAAGAGTTTGAGACTTTAACTGAGTTTGGCCCAGATATATATGGACTCAACGTAGTCAAATCAACAACTAAATGTTTGGCATAAACAGCATCTCCATCAGACGTTACTGGGGTTCTTAATGCATCAATGGTATCTTTGTTAATTCTTGGATGAGGTTGTGGTAATTTGGTTATTCTTTCTTCGTAATATTCGATAAGAGTATTATCAATAGGGAATAAACCAGATAATGCTCCCCATTCAGTAGTCATATTGGCAATGGTTAATCTGTAGTCAATTGGTAAATGTTCCACACCATCACCAACGAACTCAATGGCATGGTTTAAAACTTCATCATTATTGAAGATCCCACATAATGTGACAATGATATCTTTACCAGTGACTCCTTTTGGTAACTTTCCTTTCAATTCCACTTTAGCAACAGGTGGAATTTGCCACCAAGTTTGACCAGTAGCCCAAATCGAAGCAGCATCGGTTCTGACAATTGGGGTACCTAATGATCCAATACCACCATAAGTGTTGGAATGAGAATCTGAGGCAACTGTCAAGTTTAAGGGGAAAGCATACCCTTCTTCAATCATAATTTGATGCCCAATACCTCTACCAGCGGGATAAAAGTCTATACCTTGTTCTTTGGCGAATTGTTCAATGTTTTTGTACTTGGTTAAATTTGTCTCAGATTTATTTTGCACGTCATGATCTAAGGTACATACAATTTGACGGTTATCTTTGACCTTCTTAGCACCTAAACCTTTAAATTTAGTGGCAACAGGCCATGAATTATCATGTGACATACAATGGGCTGGTTTAATTGTAACATAATCACCACTATATACTTTTTTAGTAGCACCTACTGCATATTTTTGAACGATTTTTTCAGTTAAATTCTGACCTCTAAATTTGGTTATCGAGGAGGAAAAGTTTCTAGAAAATCTCATATTCAATACCCAATGTCCCTAATTTATATGCTAACTACTAGAAGTGTCTTAAATGGAAATTAAGGGTTCAAAGTGGGCCTTTTCTGGAGTATTACTATTATGTAATTGAAAAATTTTGCGATTTATGTCTGGATCTCGATAAGACATCAAGACATCTTGAGACAATGAGTCAGACTCAATCCCACACTTCATATTGGTCAATGAATGAGGTTGTGAATTTATGCATTTGTGTACTAATAGCATCTTCGTATGTGGCGAGTATTCATAGTTTCAAGCCCAAGGAGTTGAGGGGCAAGGACAGGAATGATTTGCAGGTGATTCATTATCGGTTGAAAAATGTAAGCATTTTGTGTGGGGTTTTGGTTATAGTGGTACCCTTTCATAGTTGGATTAGTTCATTATTGAACCAGAGTCTGAAATTGAAAGAAACAATTTTAGAACTGTGGTATCATAATTTCAAACTGCTATATCTCATTCCAACTACATTGACCGACGTCTTTAACATATTATACTGTCTTGGGTCAATATGTGTGCTTTATGTGGGGCCAATATTCGAATACCTTCAAACAAGGCCAAACTTTTTATATGATTTCAAATTGGCATACGGTAATATCTACGGATTTAGAGATCACATATTTGCTCCAATCACAGAAGAAGTCATCTACAGATCAATTCTTATTCATTTGTTATCTTTGAACTTTTCTTCGTCTTCTATAATAAGATACAGCCCGCTATTATTTGGTATAGCCCACATTCATCATGCTTACGAGCTAATAACGGTTAAAAAGTTAAATCCTACCATGGTTATGTTGAATACGATTTTTCAGACTGTTTATACCACGTTATTTGGGATGTTGACAAGTTATGTGTTTATTAAGTATGAGAACATATGGTGTCCTATTGTATTACATGGAGTGTGCAATTTAATGGGATTTCCCGGTATAATTGATGGTAGTATAGGTGTAAAGGCGATTTACTATGGTTTATTACCTTTGGGAGCCTATTTGTTTAAAAAGCTTATTTTTGATTAGGTTATCACAATCGGTCTGATCTCGGGCAAGTATCGTTATAGAAGAGTCCAAGCTCAATTCATGATCATCATTGACTATTATCATTTTAACTTATACCAAGGATCATTAATATGAGGTTCGAGTGGTATTCGGATAAGTGTAAAGAAATGTAAGGTCAAGACATGAGATTCATATTTCAAATTTCATAAAAACTTTTGTAAATAGATGCATATATAGATAGATCATAACCAAAGAAGGTGTTTGGTAACATAGTATAAAGTAATTCCTATTCTAAAGATATTAATGACTTGTGCAAGTGATATGCGTGCTATAGGGGTTATCCGTTTCACTTAATACACAAGTCACGCCACAGATCTCCGAATTCTTTGTTCACAATAAAGTCACTTCTCTTTCCTCTACAAACAACTCAATGGTCTTGACACATATACCTAAACATACTTATCATTTATACTTCCATTTCAGTACCTGAATTCAATCCTTTGCTTTTCGCTGCCTTCAGGATAGATGTAAGGAACAATAGCCTCGCGAAAAATTTTAAACCGTGTATTTGGAGAAACAAAGTACTGGATCTGAAATTAACCCGCTTGCTTGGTGAATTACACACAAAGATCATCCAACAGTTCCTTGAAATTAAATTCATTTACTTTTAAACCACCTGGTATCTAAGAACTTCACATTACACGCCGTTGATATTTCCAACTGAGGCGTATCTTTATCAACACCAAATCAAATCAAAGCATTGATTATATTCATGTATATATTATATTAACTATTAGTCATTCGTTTAAGTATATAATTAGCATATAATGATATCAGCATCAGGATCAATCCAAGATCCCCAGAAAGAATCTCCTCCACAGTCAGCACCACGAACTCCAGCACATTCCCAACTGTACTTACAATCACAAACAACACCACAAATGCAAAACTACATAGATTCCAGTTATGCTTCGGCTGCCAAAGATATAGAACAGGAAAAGAAGATGGTGGCTGCATTAAAACGATTGTCTATAGGACATTTAATGACGTACGATCCAGACTTACCAAATAATGAAGATCGTGAATTTCTACAATTCCAAGATTTGAAATACGACGATCAAAGAAAAGATTCCACATTAAGAAGTCCTTCAAGGTCGCCATCACCTATATCACCATCCAAAATATCACCTTCTAAGTCGGTCTTGTCATCAGGCAGTTCATCAAAATCACCTACACCTTCGAGAACTCCCTCTAGGACTCCATCTAGGACACCATCCAGAGTTCCAAGTTTAAGAAATAGTAACGATTCCAATGAAGATTTAAGACCCAAGAAATCAAATGATGAACTTAATTTAGAAGATGACTTATTGTGGGTACCTGCTAATTTACATCCTGAAGTTGACCCTGAAAATTTCAAAACTCATGTACAAACCACAGTTGAAGAATTAATGGAAAGACAATTATCGCGTAAGAATTCGCTTAAAAGACAATCATCATTATCCAAATCAATATCCCGTAATGACTCAACAAAGGAGAACGAAGATCCTGACGATCAAGAAACTTTAAAAGATTCTTTGAAGACCCCATCTCCAAGTTCTAGTTCGCCATCACCTTCCCCAACTAGAGAATTATCGCCAAGAGGTGATTCAAGATATAGCAATCCCTCACTTAGGGATTTATCTAACGAGTTACATCATTTATCTAAACTAGCTGGTAGAAATTCAACTGATGCCGTTACGGTCGCCAGGACTCTTTCTGCCTCTTCTTTGGGGTATACAGACGTCGAAAAACTAGCATTAGATGAAATGAATGTTTCTCCAAGATCACCATCTCAAGGAGTTGATGATTTATACGATCCAACTTCACCTATATCCCAGAAGACATACGAAGAGAACAACTTTCCTTACCCGTCAAATTATCATCCCAATGATGTTCTTAACGTGCAAAATCAAGAATTCTCTTTGAGAAGATCAAGAAGAATGGACTACAGAAAGCAAGCTCAAACTCAACAGATGGGATCAAAGTATGATAAAGCGGGCAAATTAGCAAACCTAAGGAACAATTTGTCAACCCTGGTCGTACCTAACCAACCAAGAATTCGTCAGAAGCATGTATATAATCAACTACATCAAGCTAACCAACTGCAAGCTCCTCCTCAGGGCCATCAAGTTAACCAAGGCCCTATTCAGCATCAAAATCAACCTAGATACAAAGACAAGAATAGAAGCTCACAGGCGTTGTTTAATTATCGTAATCCACACTTGGAATCCTCCGATATTACTAAAAATATTTATAAGGATTCTCCATATGGTTCGGTGGGCCCTGCTTCTCCATTAGATGATAAGCTTTCCACTACAAAATATACTCAGCATAACTTGACAGCTAAAAGGTTATCTCATGTCAAGGTAAGTCCACAGATGCAAGCTCAACTCAAGTCATCATCTAGTACTTCATCAATTCCGCCTTCAAGGCTGGCCCCAAGATTACAATCACGTAGTAGATCGACTAGTGGTGATAGTAATTATTCCCATTCTTCTCAACATGCTGGACCGGGTCCTCAAGTACAAGTACAAGGTCAACCAGGACAAGGACCAGTACCACAAGCACAGTACATGCAACGTCATAGGGGCTATAATCCAGCTTATCCACAAGGAGCTGATCAAAGAAGACCCCAAATGAGGTCTCGTAGTTCGGGTAGTTCTAATAGTTCCGGTTCAATACCTTACAGTCAACAAGGTCCTCAACTGTTACCACAACAGATGCAAGCACAACAGGGCCAAAAGATTCCACAACAGGTTCTTAAGCCATTGCCACAACAGCAGGTACCTCAACAATTGCCACAGTATCAGTATCAATACCAATCACAGTCTCAACCCAAACAGCAAAAGTATAAACCTCAAAATGCTCCAGTTGCTCAACCAATTCAACAATTTCCTCAAGAAACTAAATTAGAGGGCCACCAAATCTTGGAAGAACCCGAGAGAAGTCCCTCACCCTCACCAAAGAAACAGTCACCAACTAAGGCGTCTTTTGGAGAAAGAATCAGTCCAAAGACTTCACCTAGAAAGAGCCCAAAGAAGAGTTCCAAGTCACAAGAAGCTGAACTTAAATCAAGACAATTGAATCAAAATTTGGATTTATTAAGAAATGAGATTAACGAGTTTAAGGAGAGTTTGAATAAGAATGAAAAGGTAGAGTCTCCTGTTATTATCGAATCACCAGAATCAAAGGATGATGCTAAGGATGATATGGATTTCAGCTTCGAAAAGAGTTACCAAGATCTAAGCGTTGAGGATGATTTAGAAACGGAGGCTCAGGATGTCTTACCCGAAACTGTAACTGATAATGTGCCAGAGACGAAAGAAGCACTTGATGGATCGGAATTATTCAAAGGTGATAGAATTGACACTGAAAGACTATTAGAACCCGATGGTCCAAAGGCTCAATCACAGATCCCTACTCAAGCGGTGGTCGAAGACGCTCAAAAACTTGTCTCCAGCCATGAGAAGCAAACTCAGGAAAAGGTCCTCGAGGAACAAGAAACTGAAACTTTGAGAGAGACAGATGATGAAGAGACTCAAATTAATTCAATAGATCGAATCGACTCGCATGAAATATCAGATCAGTCGTCGGTTGATGTTGATGATCCTTTCCATCCTTCCCAAAGATTCTCCCCAGCCCAAGAACAAGGAGAAGTACAAACTCAACCCGAAGGTCATCCAATAACTCAATTACCAAATCTTTCGAGCCAGTCATTAGCCTCATCATTAACGTCGAATGAATCATTGAAATCGGCCCCTTCAGTCAAAACCAGTCCTGTTAAACAATTGAAGAAGAAGAAATCATGGCCATGGATGAAAAACACCGAAGTACAAGGACAGGGCCCTGGTCAAGCACAAGGAAGATCAGTTAGCTCTTCATCAGTTGAATTAGCGACGGTCCCTGAAACTAAGACTCTACCTAGTAGATCAGTTTCTTCTCCCGAAGTTTATCATAGTAGCAAAGAAAAGGAAGTTAAGGAAGGTAGAGTGACCAAAGATGTTAAGAAAAAAGGTAAAGAAGATAAGGAGAATGTTCTCAGTAAGTTTTTCAAAAGAAAGAGAAGTAATTCAGTTATTGAAGAGTCTAAGCTAGAGAATAAAGTTGATAGCAAGATAGACCTAAAGCTGAGAAGCGAAGAGACAGTCGTTGAGGAATTTGAAGATAAGAAGGCACAAAAGAAGGGAATTTTCAAGAAGAAGGGAAGTAAGAAGGAAGAAAAGACCAAGTTAGGTCTTAGATTGAAATCCTCTGGCGTTGGATTGAACGAGGCCAAAGAATCTGATGATATGGAAGTTGATAAACAAGAATCTGCACCAATAATTGATGAAGAGAATTTGAAACAACAACTCAAGCAACAGTTAGCCAAGGAGGAAAAAGAAGGACCTAAAGTTCAAGAAAAGAACTTAAAGAAGGAAAGGCAAGGCAAGTCACAAAAGGAGAAGAAAGAAAAAGAAAAGGAAAAGGAAAAAGACAAGGCAGAGGTTCAAAAAGATCAATTAGAGAGCGAAGCAACCCTGAAAGAAAAGGAAGACAAAGATGAAGAAAAGCCTTTACAAACTACGCAAGAGGTTCAAGAGAAATTAAAGAAGTCAATTAAAAGAACATCAAAGGCTAACCAACCTATTGAGTTTACAGACTCTGCATTCGGATTCCCATTACCTCCACCATCACAGTCAACTTTAGTGATGTTGGATTACAGGTTCCCAGTTCATGTTGAGAGGGCTATCTATAGATTATCACATTTGAAGTTAGCTAATCCAAAACGGTCATTAAGAGAACAAGTTTTGTTATCTAATTTCATGTATGCCTACCTTAACTTAGTGGACCATACCTTACATCTTGAACAGATGAATAACGACGTATCTGAAGAAGGGTTTGGCGATGGTATGAATGTAGAGTTTAATAATGACGAAGTTGTTACCCAGGAGTTACCAGTGGATTCCTTAGATCTAGACATTGAATTAAGTGCTTAAACTGTGAACCAGAAACACTTTAAATAGCATGATATTGTGTGTAGACACTTTTGACGATGAATATACGGTTAAAACCAATCACGGTATGGCGTAAAAACTCTAAACAAGAATGTCTCTCAGCCATAGCCACCATAACCCTTCTCTAACGCGATAACCTGATTTTGCCGGTGGTAAATTCGGCTAGGTTTAACTAACTCCGTATGAGGTGATGTTTATTTTCGCGACACACGTTCAAAAATTTTCTGTTATAAATCGGTTGAAATTCAGGTACAACAGTACACAAATAGCGTACAGAGTTTCGAAGCAGAACATAGTTAGTGCCAGGACGTACGGATAGAGTAGGAGTATATACCGAACATGAATAGAAACTTACCTTTAGTATCATCAGCGGAGGTATCCAAACATAACAGCCCAAGAGACGGATGGGTCACCTTATACAACCGTAAAATTTATAATGTCACAGAATTCATTGAAGGACATCCAGGTGGAGCAGAACTTATCTATGACTATTTAGGTAAAGATATTACCGAAATCATGGCTGATACCATCTCTCATGAGCATTCAGAAAGTGCTTACGAAATGTTAGATGACGAGATGCTCATTGGATATGTTGCAACTGCTATCGAAGAGGAGGAATTATTGAATAATAAAAACAAAACCCCTGTGGAAGTCAAACTCGATGATGGAGATTTCTTTGCCATGGACGAATTCCATGACAGATTACCAACTTTAGAAAAATTATCTATTCAAACTGATTACGAAGCCGATGTTAAGAAACATAAATTTTTAGACTTAAACCGTCCCCTTATACCCCAAGTTTTATTTGGAAATTTTACAAAGGAATTTTACCTTGATCAAGTGCACAGACCAAGACATTATGGTAAAGGATCAGCACCTTTATTTGGCAATTTCTTAGAACCTTTATCATTAACTCCTTGGTGGGTTGTACCTACCCTTTGGTTATTCCCAAACTTGTGTATTTTCTATGTTGGGTTTGTTAACCAAAATAAGCTCATTGCTTTAAGTTTCTGGTGCTTAGGGTTATTTATTTGGACCTTAGTTGAATATTGTCTTCATAGGTTCTTATTTCACTTAGATCAATATTTACCAGATCATCCAGTGTTCTTGACACTCCATTTCACTTTACACGGTGTTCATCATTATTTACCTATGGATAGATACAGATTAGTATTACCACCAACTATGTTTATCCTTTTAGCTTATCCATTTTACAAGTTAGTGTTTGGAATCTTCCCATTCTATATGGCTTGCAGTGGATTTGCCGGTGGTACTTTAGGTTATATTATGTATGATTGTACTCACTATTTCTTGCATCATACTAACTTACCAAAGTATATGCAAGAATTGAAGACTTATCATTTAGAGCATCATTATAAGAACTATGAGATGGGTTTTGGAGTTACTTCAAGATTTTGGGATGTTATCTTTGGTACTGAAATCACCGATACTTTCCAAAAGAGAACATAAGTTAGAATGAATTACGAAAATAGGTAACAATTGTATATATATATATATGTTTAATTTAATAGTTTAATGTCTTATCTAGTTTACTATCATTTAATTATTATTTAAAGTTAAGGAGTGCCCGAACCAAATTTATCATACCCTCGCGATGCAAATCTCATCTCCAGTTTGATCTTCTTCTTCTCCTTCTTCTTCTTCTCTCTACTCTAATAACTATGGAATCTTACAAAACTGACTTTTTGGATCTTGCGTTGGAATCAAAGGCTTTACTTTTCGGTACTTTCACCTTAAAATCTGGCCGTAAGTCCCCATACTTCTTCAATTTAGGATTATTCAACAGTGGAAAACTTTTATCAACTTTAGCAACATCTTATGCTAAAGCTATTATTAAGTCAGGAATTAAATTTGATGTTTTATTTGGTCCTGCTTATAAAGGTATCCCATTAGCCGCTATAACCATTGCCAAATTAGCCGAATTAGATCCTGAACACTATGGTAACGTTAAATATGCCTTCAACAGAAAGGAAAAGAAAGACCATGGTGAAGGAGGTTCAATTGTTGGTGCTTCAATTGAAAACCAAAAAGTTTTAATTATCGATGATGTTGTCACTGCCGGTACTGCAATTCACGAAGCTTTTGGTATCATTGGTGATCTCAATGGTGAAGTCGTTGGTTGTATTCTTGCCTTGGACAGACAAGAAACTGCCACTGGGTCTGAGCTTTCAACCACTCAAGCAATCCTGAAAGAATTCGATGTACCAGTTTTATCAATTACTTGTTTAGATGATATTATTAACCATTTAGGTAAAAAAATCGATAACAAGCAATTAGACGATATTAAAGAATATAGAGAGAAATACTCTCCAAAAGTTTAGACCAGAGAGATAAGAGATAGACTACGTAAGTAAATAAGTAAATTGATTCATTAATTCATTCTTTGTTTAATTTTATGCAATTATGGTTCGAGTCTCTAGTCTTTCAAAACAATTTGCAGTTACCTCGTCGAAGTTAGAACTTCAAATGATAATCATCCTCATCTAATCTAACCCCTCTATGATGTAAGGCATAGTCCATTTTATCTTCTTCTCTCAAATGCCTTTGCCTTAATCTAAAAGGTAAGTGATCAAATCCTTTGTTCCACGATATATCCTCTTGATCCTTTTTTAACGCAACAACACTATCAAATAACTTTTTCTTCTCTTGCAAGATGTATTTCTTCTTCCTTAGTTTTTCCACAATCCTTTCTGACAGCCTTGAAGCTAACGTTGAATCCACCTTTTCCAAATAATCTTCAAATTCAAAAGGTATGTCTCTATCTACATTAAACCCATCATACTCATAATCGAACTCAGGTGTGACGAAAAAGCGTTCACATCTTTCGTAAAACGCTTTGCGGTCCTTTACTTGATATAACCCTATGGGTAACAGAGCCTCTGCCAATAAAATATCTTGCCAAGTGAATGGCTGTTCAAAAATTGAATCCAGACGCTTAGAAAGCTCAATAAATACTTGATCAACTTTATAACATAATTGTTCAGCCATAGTATCAATAACTTCACTGTCCATATCAGTCATCAATTTTTCACTATTAAGTATATTTGTATCTTTTATTTTTGTTCGGATAGTCTTATGGATTTGTGCTTTCATTTCCATCATAAGGTTAGCTTTGAAGTCCGATTTTTCTTCGATCGCGTTTAGTGCAAGTAACTTGGTATGTCTAGCTTCATCTGCCCCAAGCTTTTCATCTTCAGGATCACTGTCGATTTGAATTGACTCATCCGATTCAGATTCCGACTGTGCTACTTTTAATTCCTCTTCCACCTCTGAATCGGACTTTCCATTGTTGTCTTCATTATCGTCGTCATTCAGATCGTCCTCTGAATATTCTTGCTCTTTAGACACCTGTAAATCTTTTATATCCTCTTCAACATCTTCTTCTTCCTCTTCATCACTATCTGCATCTACTTCCACCTTATACTCCTCTTCTTCGCTATCTTCATCAGCCCATAGTTCAAACTCTTCAGTTTCTTTTGTGTCTCCAGTTTGTTCACTTTTACTCGGCACAACCTTCCTCGTGGCCCTCCTTAGCCTAAGAACATCTTCAGGATCTGATTCTTCATCGTCTTCATCAAGAATAAAGTCACTTATTTCAGAATCCTCGCTGGGTGGAGCTCCTCTTAAATTCCTACCACCTACAATCTTGGAATCCACCGGCGTTGTGTCAAGCTTCCTCTTTTTCACGGCCCTTTTCATTTTACGCCATCGCTGAACGTCATCAAGGTTAGCATCAGGTTGATATTCGATTGCAATTGGCTCTACGTAGTGTTTAGACGTTTTGGGATCAGGAACTATCTCAAATGGTAATGGCCATTTAGTCCACGATGCTTGGGGAAACGTAGGATCTACTAAATGTGACAAACATGCTGAATATAGATGGATACCCAAATCGTGACGGAAATCATCCTCGAGCTCTGCTATGGTCTTTTGGTATTCTTTGATCTGTTGTTTGTGTTTATCCATACGCGATGAGATGCGATAGTTCACTGTTAGTTGATAGCATACAAGAGTGGTCAGATAAAGGAAGAAAATCTTGGTACTTGAATTCATAGCGATATGTCATATAGCAGATGATTAGATATGTGATGGTTACATAGAAAAGAGACCTCATAACAGTAGTGATTACATAGCTGTGCATTATATACTCAAAAATCTAACCTCTTATCTTCATGATCTTCTTTTTAGGCACCTTAGGTGCAGCAGGTATCTTTGGTTGTTCTGGCTCTGGATCGTATATATGTTTGGTCATAGGATGTTTCATAGTTAAAGGAGAATGAATTGGAACAATGGTGTTCATTCTGAATCCTTCGACCTTTGGTATAATTTCCGGTACATATCCATCTTCTTTGTACTCTGGAGGTATTGGATGTCCACTTGACTCATCAATACTCTTTAATGTAGTTGGATGCAGTTTTAAGAAATTCCCAATAGAATTCATTATTTGTCTTTTGTTCTTTATAAATTCATCGATAGGTTCACCATCTCTCTTAATCAAAACTTTCACTCTACCAGGGTTACCAAAATCTTGTGGATGGGTTTTATCTAATTCTAATAATACTGGCAATCTTAAAAACCTACATGCATCAGCAAGTGTTATGGCTAAAGGATTTTCCACTGCTTTTTCAATAGATACTCTTCTTCCTTCTTTATGAGATCTGTTCTTATCAAAGTAACAAGGATAAATTACTTGATAGGACCTGAATTCTTTCTTTTCTTCATCTGTGAATTGTCTTGGATCTCTTATATTTTCTGGCTTTACATCTGTTTTGTCCACGGCAGCGCTTTGTACAGGTTGAATTGAGTTGCTGGTTTCATCTTGAGATCTTACAATGGATGGTTCAGGTCTCAAAGGGGCAATAGGCGTCCTTAAATTAGGATCAAATTGGGCGATGTCCATATCCATATTATCGATATCCTCATCATCGACTTCTTCTAATACTGGCCTTTTCGACATGGTGTACTGAGTTTTTATGGACTTTATGTGTAGGTAGTATAAGGTGTTGGAAAATTTGTTGAAAAGTTCGCACTGATTAGTGGGGCCTCTTTAGTGTAGCCTCTTTAGTGTGTGACAAGTAGATAGCCAGCGCGCAATAGTGTAGAGCTAAGATGGATAAAGATACTACTGAAACTCCTAAGATTCTACGAGAATGTGTGGATTTATTTCTATCACCGAAACACAATAACTATCCCATACCTATCGAAGTAAATTTGAATGAAAAATATTCCACCCATCCCGATATTCAGTACTTTAAAAATCTTAAGAGTAAGAACCATTATAGTTACCATAAATTCAAAAGAACTCCACAAAAGCAACAAAAATATGACAATTTGTTAATATCGGATTTCAACCCGTTTTCAAGAACTGGATTAATAACGAGGTTATCGAGTTTTACAACTTTGAATTGGAGAATTCCTGGAAAAGTCAATGATATAACAGAAATAAGATGTGCACAGAATGGATGGGAATGTATATCAATTTCCATAAACAACAACTCAAAGAACCATTTGGTTTGTACCTCGTGCAAAAAGCTTATCACTTTAAAATTTAATGATATCGATACCGAAGATTACGAAGATTTAAATATCCATTTAGGTCATGAGTATTTGAAGCAAATTCAAGTCGCTGCACATGATGATAGTTGCCCATGGCGAAACTTTGAAACTCCCTTGGATACAATTTACTACGTCAACCCTTATTTGTATAAATCTGACAAGTTGTTAATAAGTAATTACTTGAATTGCGTTAAGGGATTGGTGGAGAATTACAGCATTTTAAAATCCAATAGTGATTTCTTCACTGATGTCATATCTACCGATAAACCAGACTTGGCCGAATTTGCAAGAATCACTAAACATTGGCTTTTAAACAAATTTTATAATGATGATAAAGAGAATTATAGTTCAAATTTAGATCTGATACCTCCTTGGGTTTATTTGATTGGACTACAATCATGGGAGTTCAAAGTTCAATCATTTTCGAATCAACTAATAATCTTTTTGGTTTGTCCCCAATGTAATAAAAGAGTATTTGTAGACTCGAAACATCATTCACCTATCAGTAAAGAAGTATTCAAAGTCCCAGTATCTACCAATTTAAACTTGCCAACTTCGAAAGTACTCACGCCAGTGAAGTATCCTCCTAAGCTCCCAGACAATGAAGAGGAAGGTGAGACTTTGGATCTTCTAGAAGAACATAAAGACTGGTGTGTCATGAAGAAGAAGTTCCATGAAACTGTGATAGCGGATCATTTGTATGATATAATTTTGAAAGCTGAAGATAGAATTGGTGCAAATGGAGAGTATATAGAAAAAGAAACTTCCATTGATATGGAATTAGATTCCACAAAGAGACGAGTTAGCATGGATGTTAACGAAGGGTTAGATCGGTTAAATAAGTTAAGAAAGCTTTTCTTGGGTAATTAAGAAGGACGTATAGAAATACACATTTAGTGCTAAATTACTATGTTATACATTTATTAAATCAAGAAGGAGGAGCACTAAAATCTAGTAACTCTAAGAATGTTTCTTCTTTATCATTAATGTTTCTTTGTACAGCAGCAACACATATGTTAAAATCAAAGCTGACTTGCCAAATACCTCCGGTGACATCAGCTAATAAATCTCTAACGAACTTACCAGTCCTAATGTCCCACAATTTCAACAACCTTTCACTACCACTGACAATTCTTAAACAGTCATGTTGAAAACAAGTTATGGCAGCGGTGTGGCCCTCTAGCTTAGAATAATTTTCACCTGATTTTGGATTCCAAACTCTCAAAGTTGAATCAGCAGCTGCAGACACCAAATATTCTTTACTCAATTCTAACAACCCAACCAAAGAAGCATGCCCTTCCAAAGAATGCAATAAATCACCTTTTTCAAAATCCCATATGTGGATAGTTGAGTCCATGGATCCGCTGTAACATAACTTGTTCTTGAAGTCTAATGCTGTCGAATATATACGGTCACTATGACCAGTCAATACATGTTTACAATTAGCATTGTCAAGTAAATCCCAAACTCTAACGGTAGCATCATAAGATCCACTTACGATTATATTACCATAAGCAGACACTGACCTAACTGATTGAGTATGACCAAGTAACACCTTAACGAGATAAGGATTTATAGGGTCATTTATATCGTAGGTTATGGATGATTCTTCACTAACCTCTTCATCCGATGATCCGTCAACCAAAGGTAATTTCCATACAATCAAATTATGATCTCTGGAACCAGTAACTAATAATGGCTGTTTAGGGAAAATTATATCATCACCAGCATCAGTTCTACCGATTTTCACTGGATGAAGGATATCTAAACATCTGACAGTAGAAGTATGACCCCTGAAAATATGAGTACATTTTCCGGTTTCAATGTTCCAGATTCTAACAGTTCTATCAGTGGAGCCACTAACTAAAGTATTACCAGTATATTTTAAAGCCCAAACTCCACCTTCATGTCCTTTCAAAACCTTCAACAATTCACCAGTCTTAGTGGAATAAATATTAATAAGCTTATCGTCAACTCCACTAATGATTTTATCTTGGTCATGTTGCAAACAAGTGACAACGTTATTTCCAGAACTTGGGATATTTATGGAAATTCTCTTTGGTTCATATTTTGGATTCATCCATCTATTATATATGGTTTTCCTTTTCTTATAAAGTAAACGAGGAATATTTATTTTAGCATTGGAAGCATAAGAACCACCCCATTCTTTTATAAGTTGGTCAGGGTTAGCCAACTCCTGTTGAATTTCCTCATCAGAAATCATCAACTGATCTTTCTTTAAAAGATGGACCCAAACATCAGAACTATTGAGTAATTTATTCCAATTACTACTTGTTAAAGAAACGTTGAATAAGGTCTTATAGTCTAGCTGTCTCAAGATATTGTGAGTGATCTCTGCAGGTAAATTGGTCAAGAAATCACGAGTTAAGCCATTTTGAATTAAATTACTCAACGAGCTTAATGACGACCTATCAACATTTTGCAATAATTTAAATACTAAATAATGTTGGTTTCTTTCAGTCAAGAAGTTTGACAAATTTTGAATTAAATCAATTAATTCAATTTGTGTGCCAGGTACAATTGACATTAAGCTATCGATGGAATCATTCATATCATGCTTTAAAGCTCCCAGAATTGGAGATGCGCTAGGTGATGGTAATGGTAACTGTTGAACCTCTTCGATATCTGATATTGGGGTATTGGTAGATGACGTCAAACCATTAGGAGTTCTTGCCTGAATGCTTGGTCTAGTTTCAGAGGGTTGGGCATTATTATTAAACGAACTCGTAAGTCTTCTTTTGGGAGGATGTGATTGCCCACTAATAGACGATACATTCATGTCAGTATCACTGAATGTCATAGCATCTGAGTCATGTTCCATATCTTCTTCAATACTTTCACTATCCCAATTTCTTTTCCTGTTTTCTCTTTCTCTATCATTTTTGGCAGTACTGGTGATGGTGCCGGTCGTACTAGTGCCAGCAGTTCCCGTATGAGTTAATGATAGCTTTTTATACTCATCTTGTAGCCAAAACTCTCCCAACTTTCCGTTTGGTTGAGTTAATTTGTAATCAAATTTAGCTGTTTGATTCTGCAATGGATATAACGGTGGTTTAGTATTATCTGACATGATGTTGTTGGTTAATTATTCCCCACCTTATGGTAAATAAATTTATATACTGTTACAAGTTGTGAATTTTTTTAGACAAACGGCTCTTTTTGGTAAACTTGGACTTCCTCTATACTTCTGAGCCTCCTATTATATCCTATAAACTTTTGCTGTGGGATTTCCCTTGATTATAAAATATTTGACTTTTGTCCCTAACTATGACTATGAATGAGTTGTAAATAAATAAAAAGTAGTGTCGTGTTCTCAACCTCTAAATGTATAAATATGCAAAGTTTTTCCACTCTATCGAATCAACACAGTTATTATTTATTATATTGACGTTGATAACAGGGTGATTACGTAGTTTTTGTGGTTGTATCTTACAATATACACGTAGTTTTGACTAATAAAACTTTGTCCTTTGAGAAACTGAGGTTGTGTCTTTACCCGCAATTGGAATATTGAGTGTCTGTGATTGTTCGAGAATTGGGTACAGTACTAGCTTAAGATACCGTCGTATTCAGGAGGCAAAGCCGGGCACCATGTGGCGCAACGGATGAATAGAGACTAAGGGGTAAACCTAATCGGTACGACATCTTCAAAAATGACTTTCTAAACTTTAAACAGGGTTTACACTATAGTTGACTATGTACACTACTGTCGGGTAGAATCTCGTATTTCCCAGGTTGAGATTCGGCAATAAACGATTTAACGATTCTATATTCTAAATACACTTCCTAACCTAAATATTTCTAATAGAAATACCTGGTTCACCAGGAACAGCAGCTTCAACAACTTTACCACTTACAGTGATTTCAACTTCTTCACCAGTCAAAACATTCTTACCCTTCTTTGAACCATTAGCAAATTCAATGACTTCAATTTCTTTGAATTCAACTGTAGCTGAACTCTTTTCAATGTTTGATAAGACAGCTTTAACGGTGTCAACTTCGTTGAATGTCAATTTTCTATTGAAAACCGTCTTTGGATCCTCTTTGGCTAATCTTTGTTTCAACATAGAAATGAATGGCATGGCTCTCTTCATATCTTTACCAACTTTTTCTTTGATGGCCTTGTTGTCATCCAAAGAACTTGATTCAAACAATTCTCTAACCAACTCAATATAGTTATCTTGCCACTCAGGGAATGAAGATGAAATGTATAAGGTTAATTTAGTTGGTTTTGTGCTATCAACATCAGGCGATTTACCACCCTTTTTAGACTTCAAGGCAGTAGCTTCAGTTTCTCTGATTGCTCTAGCCAAGTTCTTAACATAAGTTAAGGCATCAGAAACAGCAATTGATATTGGCTTGGAGACTTTAGGGAAAGCAGCAGTTTGAATAGATCCTTTTTTACCTAAAACTTCACGGTAAATGTATTCACTGAAATGTGGAGCAATTGGAGCAATCAACAATACTTGAGTTTCGATGTATCTAAGAATCAATTGTTTGTTCATACCAATAGTATGAGAAGTAGAGTCTCTGTAATAATCTCTTGCAGTTTGGAAATCGAAAAGTCCGAATTTCAAGGCAGCCTTGTAGTTAGTGGCAACGTATTGGTCGTAAGTCTTTTCAATCAATTCATTCATTTCGTTTTCAAAGGCAACATCGTAGAATGAGTCAGCTTCACCAGTTCTTAATTGGTCTTGGTTTTTAACAACTTCTTCACACCATTCTTTCAAGGTAGTTAATCTTAAAATGGCAGCATTAGCATTGTTTTCCTCAAAGTTAGCATCTTCAATAGTATCACCAGAATCAGCTAAAGCGATTCTTGCGGCATCAGCCCCGAACTTTTCAGTGATTTGTTCCAAAGTCAAGAAATTACCCGTGGATTTGGACATCTTGGCGTTGTTCAACATCAAATGACCATTAGCTCTGACTCCCTTTGGCCAGAATTTCTTAGGGAATAAGGCAACATGAGTGTAGATGAAAAAGGTTAAATGATTTGGAATTAAGTCTTTACCAGAAACTCTGCAATCTAATGGGTAGAAATACTCAAATTCTCTTCTCATTGATTTTAATTGTTCAATTGGAATGTCGGTCTTAACATCATCACGATGAGCAAAGATATAATCAAATACTTCATAAGTCATTTGTTCAGGTTTGATATCGAATTTTCCTTTCTTTTGACCGTAATAATCACTATGTAAGAACCTTGAAATAGTATAATAGGCCATATAGATAGTGGAGTCACTTAATGATTCAACAAGATATTTTTCATCCCATGGCAATCTGGTACCTAAACCGAAATTTCTAGTAACAGCCCAATTCTTCAACCAGTCTAAGACCCCTTCAAAACCGTGTCTGGTTTCTTTAGAGAAAGTTTGCATGTTTTCTAAACATTCTAAGGCTTGAGATTTCCAAGATTCTTCACCATAATCAATATACCATTGGTCTTCTAATGAAACAATACAGTCATCACCAGATCTAGAAATAACAACTCCTTCAGGTTCATTGTAAACAAATGCTAATTTAGCATCGATTAAATCTTGCTTGACTTTAGGTTTAGCAACTTCAACTTTATCACCTTTATATTTACCAATATTCATTATACCATTATAGTATCCTTCCTTATAGGCCAATTCTTTAGCATTAGCTAATTGAAGAGCATCTTTTGGAGATTGGATCTTCAATTCGTTGACCAAGAACTCGGCACATTTGTCACCATACTTTTCAGTGGTGATAATTGGGATAATATCATCACAAACCCAGGATTTCTCAATCTTATAGTATTCTGGTTTGTTTAACAAGTCTTTGGTGGTGATATAATCATCAGGAGAATCAGATGGAACACAAGTAACAACACCGGTACCTTTGTTAGCCAAAACAGTTTCCATAGGCAAAACTCTTAAATTTTTGTTAACAGCTAATGGGGCAGTAATTTGAGATCCAATTAATGCAGAACCATTAATTTCCAACACTGGTTTATAGTAACCTCTCTTTGGGGTGATCTTTTGGTATGACATGTTCTTGAAAGATCTTTCAGTACAGATAAAGTATTCGTTATTACCGGCATCGAATAATCCATAATTGATCTTTGGTGATACAAAACAACAAGTTTGACCATACATAGTTTCTGGTCTCAAAGTGGCAG
Organism: Yamadazyma gorgasii; assembly: GCA_003708985.3. Classification (NCBI taxonomy): domain Eukaryota; kingdom Fungi; phylum Ascomycota; class Pichiomycetes; order Serinales; family Debaryomycetaceae; genus Yamadazyma; species Yamadazyma gorgasii. The sequence goes on along the minus strand of PPPC03000004.1, from coordinate 1,281,412 downwards.
CAACAAGGAAAACTTTGTTGTCTTTGGTGTTGAAATTACTCTTTTCTAAGATAGATTTAGCTTCATCAGCAAATTCAGTAATTTCAATCTTAATACCAGTATACTCTTGTGGGTTAACACCTTCACCAGATTGTCTATCATGATCCAAACAAGCTTGACCATCTTTTTCACTGTAAATGGTATATCTTTCACCAAATTTGATCTTACTAGCCTCTCTTAATCTGGTGATTTGCCATCTGATAAAAGCATCATAATATGGGTTTGCATCAGTGGTAACGAATGAACGTCTCCAATCAACTCTACCACCTAAAGCACTGAAATGTTTTTGAACTAATGGTGGGAAATAATGTAACCAATAAGAAGAATCAGCAAATTTGACAACTTCTTCTTTACTGATACCTAATTGCAACATGATTTCAAATTGATACTTACCTCTACCTTGTTTAGCTACAGCCTTTGATTTAGTAGCTTTGAATTTGGTAACATCTTCACCTTTAGCTTTAACCACTGGTTTTTGTTCTTCCTCTTCAACTTCTGGAAGACATCCTGAGAAGTCTTCACCAAACTGTTCAATTTCTCTTTTAATCTTATCGGCAGCTGCCTTAATTGGCATACCAGTACAATGGAAACCCAAAGGAAATAACACAGTTTTACCCAACATTCTTTCAAAACCAGCAGCAAATTCAACTTTGGATAAAGTGAAAGTGTGTCCAGCATGTAAGACCCCATTCATATATGGATATGGGAAGGTAATGAAAAATTTTGGATACTTTTCTCTTAATTCATCAGTGTCTTCGATGTTAGTTTCTTCGAAAGTTGGAGCATCAACCTCAAAAGCCTTCTCGTCTGCCCACACTTTTTGATATTTCTTTTCAATATCAACTAATACATCTCTACGAGCTGTATTCTCTAATTTGATTGTACCACTCATATGTAAAAATTTTCAGATTGAGCGTTAGCGAAAATTTGAGTCAGTTGGAGTAGTATCATGAGAGTGAGTGAGAGTGAGTATGATACGATGCCTAATGATGTTTACTATGAACTAATTACCCGAACTATTTGCGTTTTCTTTGAACGGATGATGGTATGAAAAGATTAGCGTTGGCAGTGGCCGTGGTACTGGCCTTATTACCACCTTTTATATCTCCTTTGTTTCCTATTCTTAAAACCTTACCCTTAAATTCGGCTGACTCTAGTGCTAGAGATGCTTTACCAGAATCACCTACACTAAAAAATTCAACTATGACTGCTTCCTTTTCGGGAAATTGTAAAATTCTTTTTACTTCTATGCCTTTTTCTTTGATAAATGTTTTTAACTGATCCTTTGTGGTGGTACTACTGACTCCTAGTAAAACCACACTTAACTCTTCTTTGACATTCCTGACATCTTCTTCAACACTTGACTTTGCCTTTTTTGATGGGAAAATATTAATAGGTCGATTTTCAAATTTCTTACCATTGTATTTTAAAGCTTCTTGGACAGAAGTTTCAGAATTAAATACCACAAACCCAAATCCTCCATTTTTATTACCTTTCAGTCTCATTTGTTCATTCAATGGTAGTACAACACTTTCTATGGATCCAAATTGCTCAAAGAACTGTTGTACCTTGGATTGTTCAATCTTAAAATCAAGATTAGAAATATACACTTCTCGTTTGTAGATGCTGCTTTTTTTCTTATTATCAGTGTCTGATATTTTAACCACTAGTTTATAAGTCTTTTCACCTTCTTTCAAAATCTTTCCATTAAACTTAGAAATTGCGGTTTGGGCATGTTCAGGAATAGTGAACTCCACATAACAGAATCTCCTTACCTTATATGTTGTCTGAGTAGGCAACCTGACCTGCAATACCGTTCCTATTTCTCCAAACATTTCCTTAAACGAACTTTCGTCCATATTAGGAGGAAAGTTAGTAACCCATATAATACAATTTTTGAGCCTTTCAACTTCTATCGTGTTATCACCTATTCTCTTTAAGGTCTTTGTTAAGGCTGCAAAAACTCCTTGAGAGTCTTCAAATTCTATTATAGCTTCATAACCATTGGCTTCGTTATATATGTTGAGGTCTAAAATACTACCACAGTCTTTAAAAAGATTTGATAACTTCTTTTCAGTAATATCCGACGGTAAGTTCTTAACCTTTACTTTATTTTGCTCTCTATTTCTATGCTCATCTTTCATATCTGTTTTAACTCTCTTATTCGTACTATAATCTTCAGGCATTGTTCTCTTTCTAGGACCCGACTCTATATCCTCATCATGAATATGCTCTTGTTCAATTTTATCCAAGTCCATTTGGTCATGTTCACCTCTAGTGTTCATTAAATTTCTTATCACCTTGTCTGCTAGAACAAGAGTCTGTTGATAAGATAAAGGAGTTCCAAAAACTTGTTCATATCCTAATTGTTCCTGAATGATTCTTTCTGGCCAATCTAATTCGTCGGAAATATTAACAGCATCTTTAAACAAATTCGAAATTTCCGTGTAGGTAAAGGAGTGTCGTCTATAGAATTCGAAAGCATATATCCATAACTCACTTTGGTGTTTGAAATGACCTAATAGTTTGTCCAACAACTCTATAGCCTTTGTGGTTTCATTATGAGATTCATAGATTGATATTGATAACTTTTCAACCGAATGGAATATGTCATTATTATCTTGTACTGCAAAAGTAAAGAACGTGTCAATGTCTTTACTTAAATCATCAGATTGGGTGAAATTATGATGAGATAAAATAGCCAAGGCAAGAACTTTCCAGTCATCGTAAGGAGTAGATTCCATTAGTCCTAAGTAATCGATTCTTGCTCGTAAAGATTCATATAATTGTTGTTCATCTGGAAAAGCTGACAAGTTCCTTATGAGTTCCGCATAGGAGATACATGAATTGGGGTACATCCTAACGAATTTGGGTAGAATATCTGCCAAAGAATTGGAATTGTGAACCTTAGTGTAAAGATTGTATATGTAAGTGATCCATACCGATATCCAATCTTCATCAGTTGTCAATGTATCTCCGGAGTATAATGACCTATAAAATATAGCAGAGATCTGTCTGAACTTCTGTGCATAGTTTCCAACATCATTTATATAATCAGACCATAGTTGATGGTTTTGTGGTTGTTTAGATATCTTCAATTCATGAGTTTCATAATATTCTTGTTTCTTTTGTGTTTCGTTATAAATCTTTTTGGCTGCTAGAATGTTCTTGTCATAGGTATCTTGGAAGTGTTTAGATATAAACCCCGAGGTTTCATTAAATGACTCGTCTAGAGTCTTATGAGGATATGATATTCTCTTGATATATAATCTCCATACTCTCTCTAAATCTTCTTCGTCACCAGTTTTCGAGTAAAGGTCATTAAAAAACGTCAAAACTTTATCCCAAACTAAATGACTATTGGCATAATCATTGACAGTGTCATTTAATGCCCTGATGAATACTTCTTGAATATCAGAAGCTTCTACTTCTATGCAGAAGTCTAAATATTTAACCCAATAGTCAACGATGGGGAATTCTTCAAGAAGACGCTGATAAAAGTCACTCACATTTTTGTTACGTTGCTTTTGATCACCAATTGAATATAGTTCTTCAATGATAGTATTAATCTCTTGTTGTGTCCAAACAAAGTATTCACATTTCCCAAGCCTCAATTTCAACAACCCTTCAATATCACCGGGATTTTGCGATTTGTAAGCATTTATTAGTTGATTGTGATTGTCGATATTGTACGGTTCGTCTTTGACCTTTTGCTGTAGTAGGTTTATATCGGTCATCTATCAAGGTAGTCAGTCGCAGTGGGGCACCTAAAACTGGAACCAAAAATTGAGAAGAGCATCGCATAGATTGGTTTTGGTTCAGATCTAGCACAGCTTATAGAATCATGAATGCCAGACTGTATCTCGAGTCCTATGGATGGAAAGAAGGAGAAGCTTTACAGAATGGGGGTATCAGGAAACCGATATTAGTTCAGCATAAGAGAGATACAAAAGGGTTAGGGCACAATAATCAAGAAGGGGAAACATGGTGGGAGAGTTTATTTGATGGGAATTTGAAGAATTTAGAAGTTAGTTCGGGAGCTAATGGAGTTCTGTTGAAGATAGACGATAGTAAAGTAGAGGCGTCAATAAGGAAGAAAAATTCTCCATTATATAGGATGTTTATAAAGGGAGAAGGATTAGCAGGAACAGTGGGTAGTACTGAATTTAATGAAGTTAAAGAGGTTAAGTATGATGTGGAGAAGTTGTTTGAAAAGCAGGTTCATTCTAAGTTGGGTAAGAGCATGGAGAAGGTAGAGAAGAAGGAAAAGAAGGAAAAGAAGGATAAGAAGGACAAAAAGGAAAAAGCAGTGAAGAAAGATAAGAAGGAAATGAAGGAAAAGAAGGAAAAGAAAGAAAAGAAAGACAAGAAAGACAAAATATCAAACCAAGACAACGAAGAAAAGAAAGAAAAATCTAAAAAGGAAAAGAAAGAAACAAAACTTATAAAGGATAAGATAAAAAATAAAGTAGAAAAGATCAAAGAAAAATCAAAGGACAAGAAAGAAAAAAAAGAAAGCAAAATTTCTAAAGAAATACCGAAAAAACGTAAACGTGTTGATGAAAAGTCTTCTTCAAAGTCAAAGAAACAAAAGAAATGATTATATACACAAAACTCAGTACATAGAAACTTAATATAATAGATACCAATCTAGCATTTATGCGGCGTAAGATTAGAAGGAGACTACGCGAACCTATGGACCGTGTAAAGAACCAACTACCCCATTGGAAAGCTTACACAATTGGTGTTACCACGCTATATTGTTTGCTTAGAGTAAAAGGGACCTTGTTTTATATATGGTTCTTTAGTCTAGGAGTTTTTACAGCCGTTTCTGTAATATTTTATTATATATTCCAGTATCGTGTACCCAAGTATAAGGAGACGATAAGGAAAGGTCATTTTCAGTTTCTTGACCAAGGGGAGTGGGAAAAACAATCCAAATTGTTGACAGTAGATCAGGATGAATTGAATAATCCTATATTTGAGGAGTCTTTTTTAATATCGGAAACTTTAGACGAATTTATCAGTCTTATACTACAGGAGTTTATTGATAGTTGGTATAGTAAGATCATTCAGGATAATTCTTTTCAGCAAAGTATACGATTGGAGCTCAAGAATGTTTTCAAGCAATTACAGATAAGAATAGCCAAACTTGATATATCGAAACTATTAGTTAGTAAAATCATTCCCATAGTTAACGATCATTTTATTGACTATATAAGAGCAGAAGAAAGAGTACAGGCCAAGATAAATAGCAACAAAGGAGGCAAAGAACAAATAAACCATGATATAGATGTTGCTAGACAGTATAGAAGGGGAAAAATTCATCCTGGAGTTACTATTAGTAAAACCGAAAATGATGTTAACGAGAAGAAATATTTAAGACTGCAAGTTGGTCTGATTTTACCGTATTTACTATCCGACAAAGAAAATGGAAATGATATAGGCTTGAGCTTAGTACGAGAAATCTTATCATGTACAGTTTTGACTAATATATTTCAATTACTAGGTGAAGGAGATTTTTATAATTTGCTCATAGTGAAATTAATAGGAGATAATTTGAAACGTAGAGATCAAGTGAAGAAATTAAGGGCAGCGTTGGATGAACATACTAAGCATGAAGTCGGTGACAAACATGATAAGATAAAGGATTACATAATTACTGAAAATATGGATATCATCAGTTATAATGAGTGTTTAGAGAAGATAAACAACATGACGTCTTTGGATGAGTTAAAACAATTGAGGGTCTATTCATCGTTGCAGTTGTTGACACCTCATGATGACGAAGGATTTATAGGAAGAATCAAGGAAGTACAAGTTCTTGTGGAACATAAGATTAAGAGTCTAGAGCAAAAAGGAAGCATCGGCTTGACTCAGGTTTTGCACAATCAAGCTTACTTAAAAGAGTTTTCGACATTTCTTAAGAACAAAAGAGCCTTAAACCTATTGGAATTTTGGTTAGCAGTTGATAACCTTAAAGCTCCGTTAGGAGATGATGATAAATTATCATTGTCACTCGGGTTTAGTAACAGTGAAGAGATCAATAACATATATTCGAGATTTTCAGACTTAGGGCTAAGCGGTAAGATAGAGGATTATGTCAACTGTGAGGACTTGGTTGAAAAGGCTGAAGTCTATAAAGAAGTAAGAGAGGAACTAATTAGTTTTCAACAAGAAGCATTTGCCCAACTAGAGAAAGAGTTTAACGAATTTGCTAAAACCAATGAATATAATGAGCTTACGAAAACCCCAAAGGAAGTCAGCACTGAAGTCAGTCCAGTTGTCATTCAAGCGGTTGAAGATGCATTTACGCAGATCATGAAGAACAATGAAGACATCAATAAGAGATATGAACCTGAAAAACAAATACTGACAATTGATTTGAAGCGAGATTTATTCGGATTTGATAAGAAGACCGACGAGTCTGATAAGAGATTATTTGATGGAGAGAACGATTATAGTGACGAGTCTGGTACTGATAGTGACTCCATTTATAGCAGTAATCTTCAATCGTCAGTGGATCTTCAATCATCAATGGAGTTGCTGGTCAATGATCTTCAATCGACGGATGCCAATTCTGTAATCGAAGCCGAAGGTCAACAATCTTTAGTGTTAGCGGCACCAGGAAATTTAAAGTTGACTGAAGAAATTGGAAGACTCACAGATGACATAAATAGATTAACGGAACAACAGAATATCCTTATACCGTTAATGAAGAAGGCAGAATTAATGAATAATTTGAATGAGCTCAAGATTTTAAGAAACTCCAAAGCAAGTTTGGAAAGGGAGATAAATATCAAAGAATTACAGAAACAACAATACATAGTACAAGAAAGTGACAATAGTTTATATGGGAAATCTACCGTGAAGATTCAGAGTTATATAAACGGGCAGGAGAATGGAAAAGATTTCATTCTTTATATTATAGAAGTTCAGAGGTATTCGAATGATAGCAACACGGCCGGATGGATCATTGCTAGAAGATATAGTCAATTTTATAAGTTGCACGAATATCTAAAAGCCAGATATTTGGAGGTAGGCAATTTAAAGTTTCCGAAAAGAACGGTTTTTAAGTTACAAGAGAGGCAAATAATTGAATTAAGAAAATCTATGTTGCAAGAGTATCTTGAGCAGTTGATCAAATTGCCTGAAGTTTGTTCCAACAAAGTATTCAGGTCATTTTTGTCTTCAGAAAACTTTGATTTAAGACATCAAGAGGAGACTAGCAAAGATCTGGTAAGTAATATGTTTTACAGAATATCAAAGAAGTCGTCCCTAAAAGCAAAACCAAAGACAGATCCAACTGAGGTTAATATTAATTTGAAAGAGATGGAGAAAGAATTGAAATCTTTTGACGAAAAGGAAATTTTCATCAAGCCCTTAATTGACGTTTTAGTAACCATTTTCAAACTTAGGAGTTCCAAAAATTGGATAAGGGGAAGAGCATTGATTGTGATATTGCAGCAAATATTTGGTACCACCATCGAGAAGAAAATACATGAACAGATTGACCAATTAATCCAGGAAGAGAAGATATTAGATGTGTTGATTATGTTGAAGAATATCATATTTCCTAATGGTAAATTTAAAGATCCGCCCATAATTAGATCAAACTATGAAAAGTCCAGTACCAGAGAAGAAGCAGGAGCAGTATTGGCAATTTTCATGAAGGACACGTTTAATACAATATTTGGGGTCAGTAACACAAGGTTTGCCAACGGATTAATATTCAACATTCTACAAAATGATTTTTTGATAAGGCATTTGTTATTTGAAGTTTTGGATGAGTTGTTAGGTGAATTGTTTCCGGAGATAGAAAGCAAGTAGTCAGGACAAGCTGATCCGACACGACACACGACAATGTCGCTCGAATAGGTAAGTAAATTAGGGGTAATGAAAATCAATAGATTGCTGAAATATTAGTTTAAAGCGGGATAATGCAAGAGTTTATACCTACAGTAGATGAATATAACTTAGTTTGATGATTTCAGTGGCCTGGATTAAAAGTTAGCCCCAATGCAAATCATATGAGGTTTCGTCTATTGCTCTGCGATAAGACCCGAGGTTGTCGTACCCCCTTAACTCTATCAACCAAAGTGTTCTTACTGTTTAGTGCATAAAATGGATGACAGCCCTAAAAGCCCCTACAGGAACGTACATAATGAGCGCTACCCAACTTTGTTCTAGTTCCTTCCTAGCCAAGAAAGTCATTCATGATTCGTCACAGTGGGTGCGAATTCCAGAGATCATATAAATTTCAGGGGCTTAGGTATCACATTTGTAACCAGTCTTTTCTTGACGAATATCCACATAAATACCGTCGAATAGATTCAACTCAACTCAATTGAACAAAATGGGGTCCGTTGACGAAAAGAACAAACCTGAAGTGCCAGAAGGATGGTTAGCCAAGTTTGATGATAAATACAAAGCCTGGTTTTACGTTGATTTAAGTACTAAGAAATCCCAGTGGGAAGCACCAAAAGGAACTAAATTTGCTGGAGGTGACGATGTACCACCACCATCTTACAGCCCAAACGAAAAGCCTGTAGGTGGTGAAAAAACTAGTGGCATAAGGCCAGAGGATAGAGGACTTTTCCACCACAACTCAAGACCACAGCAAGGGTATCAACAAGGATATCAACAGTACCCACAACAAGGATACCAGCAACAATATCCACCACAAGGTTACCAACAATATCCTCCTCAGGGATACCAACAGTATCCACCACAGGGCTATCAACAATATCCACCACAAGGTTATCAACAACAACAACAACGTAGTAGATTTGGAGGTGGTGGTTTAGGTGCCGGTATGCTTGGATTAGGAGGTGGTCTTCTTGGAGGTATGCTTATTGGAGATATGATTAGTGATAGTCAAAATGATGCTTATCAAGATGGATATATGGATGGGCAAATGAATGATGGAGATTACGGTGGAGGTGATTTTGGGGGTGGAGATTTTGGTGGAGGTGATTTTTAAAGTGTGTAATTTATGTAATTGTGATTGATTTATGAAGCATCCATGAAATATACGTCAATTGGTTATATTTTTTATATAGGATTAGGTAGGTTCTTTCCTGGGTAGAGGCTAGTACCAAGCTCGCATGTTAGTATTATCAAAGATGAGTTGGTAATGACACTAAAGAAAATCTTGTCCAACCAAAGATCGCACAAATTACCTTACTCCATAATGAGGTTTACTAGAGTTTTAAGACAAGTTGAAGAAGTGTTAGTCAGATCAGCCTCAGGTAATCCTACTGGTCTTACTGGTATTTACCAGCACCCCAACCCTAGGCCCGCATTAGTTTCGCTTTACAATCACACTTTAAAATTATTGCAAACCAAGTTCCCAGAATCCTCCATCTACAGACAGTCAGTTGAAGCATTAACCAAGAACAGATTAAAGATTGTCGAAGAACACGAAATCACCGAAGAAATCGAAAACAAAATTGGTGACGGTTTGATAGAGGAAATTGTCATACAAGCTAACGACGAGTTGAATTTAGCTCACGAATTAGCTGAGTTAAAGTGTTGGGATGAATTAGAAGAAAAACCATTAGACGACCAATGGGTCTATTTTGGAAAGAAGATTTAGACGTCATGTGGTCTTGATGTAATAAAATACGATGTATAGATATAATAAAAGTCATTTTAGCACTAGCGTCATAAAGATCCAATTATACATTTAAACAAATAGGTTCACTATAGAAAGTTGATTATACAAGGAGGAAACGAACAAACTAACAACAATTATTCTTAATCGAATTACCACCCTTACTAACGTCAATACCACTACTACCCTTTTCTGGTTCAGTATCGACATGTTTCTCTTGAATCAAACCTGCTAATTCATAAAATATTGAATCAACATTTATATTAGATTTAGCACTGGCTTCCAAGAACGAGACTCCCAATTTGGATGCCAAATCTCTTCCTTGATCAGTAGTAACTTGTCTGTTTTCACTGTCATCACATTTATTACCCACCAAGAAGATTTGTGCATCTTCATTAGCGTGTTGAGTGACAGTTTGGAACCAATTTTCAACGTTTTCAAAACTTCTGGCATCGGTGACGTCGTAAATTAATACAATACCCATAGCTCCTCTATAGTAAGCAGTAGTAATAGTTCTGAATCTTTCTTGTCCTGCGGTATCCCAAACCTGTAATTTGATCTTCTTACCGTTACTCTCAATAGTTCTAATTTTGAAGTCAATACCTATGGTGGTGATGAATGAAGGATTGAATTTATCTTCAACAAACCTTAACAACAAACACGACTTACCAACACCGGAATCTCCTACTAATAACAATTTCATGATCATGTCATATGATCTGGATGGGGCTCTTGCACTCATTTTCCGTTTACTCCTAAAACTTTGGCTATGTCTTAATTAAGGGGTTATTTCACTGTGTGTATGTTCTATGTTATAACCAACGTGTTTATGTTCACCGTTTATTCTTTACCAAAAAATCCGTAATTAACAAATAGTCTACAATTAGGATAAGGTTGCTGATAAATGATGGATTGATTCGTATTGAAGCGTCCTTGGTTGATATTCGGAGTGCGACACGCTGAACCAGCCCTCACCCAACTATTACTAAGTAGAGCGTAACCGAATTTGAGATTTCATTGCTGGTGGCTAGTAATGGAACTATATTTATTCTATACATACGTCAATCTAAATGTCTACGACACAGCTTATAAGAAAACTTCAACATTAATCTCAACAAAAGATGCAGCATATGGAATTTCGAAACTCTTCATAACTTCAGGGTGTAACACACCAACTGATCCGATAGCTAATGCCTTTTCACCTTCACCGGATCTGAAGAAAATCTTAGCACCTCTACCTGGGAAGAAAGTTGGATTGGTAGAATCTTCTTCTATCCAATAACCTCTTGAAGTGTTTTCCTTTGGGTTTTCAATCCAATTTGCCCTTAATGTTTGCATCAATTTACCTAATAACCCTTGGACATATTCAAACCCTGAGGTTTTACCAGCAATTATAGCAGCCCAATTTCTTTGATTTATGGCCTTTCTTTCAACCTTATCATTTTTCAACACAATATCACCACATTCGAAAACCTTGATAGGTAAAGAATGTTTTCTGTTTTCTCTGATAGTCTTTAATAAACCTGGTAATAACGTGGTTCTGACTACTTGATATTCGAAGGTTTTTGGATTTTCCAACTTAACAGCAGTCTTATTGTCATCTTTTTGTCTTAAAAACTTGAAATTTTCATCGTGGGAACATAAAGTTAAAGCCAAAATTTCCAGGTAACCAGCTTGGGAACTTGCTAATCTAACAATATCAGCGATCTTATTGATTGGTAAAGCCTTGGCAACTAAAGTTTCATCCTTTGGTTTGGTTTTGACTAAATTGTTGAATCCATAAGCAATAGCAGCATCTTCCATAATATCACATTGATGTAAAATGTCTGATCTGGTGATAGGAATGGAAACCTCTAACAACTTAGGGTCTTCTGATACTTTAGCATCTAATTCCATCTTAGTCAATAACTTAGCAATTTGTTCACCGCTCAAGTCTAAAGCTAAACATGAGTTGATATATTCAATTTCAGCTAAAGATTTTCTTGGTTCGATGTTTGGACACAATCTTGATTGCCCGTTATGTTCACTTATGATTTCAACTGGTTCAATGACAAACGGTTCTTTACAATGGACAGAAAACATAGCAACTAAAGTTTGAATAACAATTTCAGTTTTAGTCTTATCAGTACCAGTTACATCAATAAAGACATTCTTAGTGTTAAGACTAATTTTGGAATGATTAGAATTAATAATTGGTGGTAAAGAACACACGGTTCTTTCGCTATCCAAAATAACAGGATAAACAGGAGAATCCCTAATTATATGTAAATATCTAGATAAGTGCTTATCCTTTTCATAGAATTCCATTATTCCCTTACCATCCATGACTTGGGTTTGGTTTAATGGTGCAAATTTGATATCTTCAGGTTTTAAGGCTTCATAGGTGAATGGGCCCTTTATGGTATCTAAATCGTGAGTACCAATGGCAACCAATGTTCTATTACGACACAAGTTGGTATGTAATTTATCTTGTAAAGCAATGAATGAGTCATAACTCCTTTGATCAAAAGTGATGTTACGTAAGATAGCGGAGGCTGCGTAAGGACGAACTTGTTCAACAGATTTATCAATAGTTAACGTGGTTGATGGTTTGGTTAATTTGTAGTTTGGAGTTGAAGTTCTGCCTAAAAATTGATTCAAAGCTTGGGAAATCCCTTCGAAACATAACATATCATATCTGTTAGCAGGAATCTCGATTTTCAATTGTGGTCTTTCATCTCCTACACAGTCTTCGGTAGTATCTTCGTCTAATTCAATACCGAATTCGAAACAAAGCTCGTCGAACTCTTCAGTGGTATAAGTTTTACCTAAAGATTTGTAAAGATCTTCTTTATCAACTGCAATAGTTGGCATGGTCTTAGTCTACTTGGTTGAAGATTTTTCGCGCTGAAAAATTTTCTGACCCTTAGTCTGAGAGAGTTCAATTGTATGTACAATATTCCTATATAAAAGGTTAGTGCTACTTTTGTTCACTTAGGTCTTCGGATTTGCCATCCGAGTCAGTGGGGTTGGGTTTGTTTGGTTCATTTGGTTCATCTACAGTAACAGGTAAAGTTAAAGGAACTTCCTTATCATTATCAGCTTTGGCAGCCGATATTTTCTCAATCTCTTGAACTTCATTTCTTATCTCATTAACGTCAAACATCGGTACTTCGTATTCTTCAGAATATTCCTCTTCTTTCTTTTGGTCTTGTGGTTCTCCCATATCCTTCCACCAAGTATTCTGTTTAGGCTTGAAAAAGTCCTTCCAGGTCTTTTTGGGGTTCTTGGTTTCCATTTCCTTTTGCATCTTTGCTTTAGCTTCATCGAATTCAATAATCAACTTCCTTTGTCTTTCAGTTTGTTCAACATCAGGCTCTTCAATTTCATCGAATTCTTCATTAAGAATCTCCCACTTTAATTCCTTTAATATCTTGGGGACAGCCTTTCTGTACGACATATGTCCTTCCACCATACTAGTGACATCTAAGTTCTTTATACCGTAACAATCTTTGATTTCCGATAATCCAGCAACTGACAGTAAACCTCCACTTGTGGCTCTGAACAAATATCCTAAGACCCAGTCTTTCCTTGAATAACAGTTGATAAAATCATTACTAACAACCGATCTTGCTAATCCTAATTGGTCTTTATTAACAGTTAATGGACTTCCCATAATTATGACGTTTTCAATTAATCCAAAACATCCTCTTTGTGCTAAATCAATCAAACACGAATATACAACTCTAGCCCCCAATGAAAACCCAACTAAAGTTATGGGTCTGACTCCCATATTCCCTGAAACTAAATTATCAGCTAGAATCTTCCCAGCTTTCCAGGCTCTATCTAAGGAAACATTCCATGGATTATCAACCAAGTATGTTAATTTAGATAACAATACTGGAACTTGAATAGCTGCCATCAATGACGATGCAATGGTTGCCCCTAAAATTTGTTGTATAGAAGTAGTTAAAGCTTCACTGGCCAATATACCAATGGTTTGACCCATAGTTGTTAACATTTCTGGCTCCCATAACACCGAGAATAAATCTCCCATAACTGGGTCAACTGTGGAAAAAGGTAATCTAACATCATCAGCTTTACCTGTCATCCACCCACTAACAGTTATTATTAAGTTAGAACGTTTGTTATCATGCAAAGGCTTAAATTCAAAAGTTTGAACTTCTCCAGCTCTTCTTTCACCAGCCTTATGACCAGCTTTGGCTCCTAGTATAACTCCACCTGTGGTAATTATAGTAGTACCTCCAACACCTGCTAAGAATCCTCCCGTTCCCCCGATACCGATTGTAGTCAAACCAGCTGCTAACCCAGCTCCTATCACTGGAGCTAATAAACCTGCTGACAACCCAATGGCCAATGTACCACCCAAAGTTGCTAATCCAACATAGGCCAACCTCTTATTTCTGTTCTTTTTGATGTATTTGTTTATATATGCTTTATCGTTTAACATTTCTTCCTTATCTTCTAACGACTTATCCTTAGTCTCAACCTCTAAGCTATTCAACAATCTTCTTTCAAATTGAAATATTTCAATAGGTTCAATTCCTAACACTTGAGAGAATCTTATCAACAATGATCTCGACCTACTGTCATAGTATCCATCACTTAAAAGTAATAAGAATAAATCACAAATTAAAATCCATTCTAATGAAGAACCTTCCTTGGCCATGGATTTCTTTACTAATCCAGAAGTCAAATCCTCTACCTTTAAGCCATGGACACTTAGATTTTCAATCATACGTTGTTCGTCTTTAGTTAAATCCATATGACTATAAATCTTGTCAATTATGTATTGAGACCAATTGCCAAAATTCTTCTGGGATGCACTTAATTGTTTACCAACTTTCAAAGTTGTTGATTGCTTTATATTGGCCAACTCCGTAGCCATATCAACACTGATCAATCTGACTATACCACAATATGAGAATTTCTGGCTTTCATCTAACATGTCTTTGGTTGATTGCAAAGCTTCCTTAGATTCGATATTCTCGTCTTCATATAAGTAATTTTCATCATCTGATTCTTCTTCTAAATCACCTTCACGGTACTTTGCAACCTTCTCGTCCACTTCTCCCTTACTTATGAACAAGAAATCTGTCTTTTTGTCCAACTCAGCATACTTAGCAACCTGTTCTTCATTATCGATTCTCGTGTATCCTCCATTTCTTATTTTAGTCTCAAAATCATTAGTTGCATTCGTGGTAAATTGCAAGTTGCCCTTGTCATCGTAATAGTCTAATTCGGTAATGGTTTTCATTGTTTTCCAACTAGCTTTATTTCCATTAAAAAAATCATCCTCGTTCTTTTTTAATTGTTGCTCTTCATTAGGTTTAGCCGGATCTTTAATCTCGTCTATGTCCTTCAAAATGTTCGTAGTGTCTATGTCTTTACTCTGAGTATGATCCACATCATCCTGGGTCAAATGTGATACATTTGCTTCTCTCAAGGTTGCCCCAATGGTTTTATTCCTCTTACTTAAGTCAAACTCTACAAAACTTCCATTATTGTGAATGTAACTATTAGAAGCTTCCGCAGCTGATTCATCGTCAGATGACACAACCGTTTGATGGCTAATGGGCAACGAAGGTAAAGCGGATATACTTGTCCTTGTACCAAACCCAGGTCTATCACGTGTTACTAAATTCCCACTTGAATTGTTATTATGATAGAAACTATCATCTGACATGGTTAAGGGTGCTCGCGCTTGATTTCAAAACAGTGCAAGGTAAGAACAAAAATAGGCACCCACAAAACACACAGAGTAGCACAAAAAAAGCACATAGAATTACAAAAACACGTAGAAGAACAGAGAAATGTTTGCAACATGGTTTTACTCAAAGCGTCCCATTAGTCAAATGACCGTTCGCAGAGTCCAGGAATATGTTGCCTCGAACATATGATCGAGCTACAACCATGATAGTTGCCTATCACGAGAGCTCAAGATCTATCCGATTATTTTACAACCTGTCGACGGAGCTGCTCTGTTTAAAATTGTTGAACAACATTATTATAAACATTGACAAACCATCCATAAAGCTTAGTTCATCTAGTACCGTCATAATTATCGCTCAGACTCCGAAGAGGACCAACAACTATTCCAATACGTTAAAACAACAAACTAAACCGTCTGACGACAATGGAATGATAAGCCAACCGTCTATAAAGGATTAAACTTGCTTCACGAGCGCCGATCTGCTACGACGTATCTCACAAGTTCCTACTGGTAACCCGGAGGTTTAACCAATGATCACCTGGAGACTTAACCGTAACACAGGTTGATATCACAATTAAGTGATGAGAAATTTTTTTTCTCACTGAGGGTTTATATAGAGATGGATGTCGGTCCAGTGTCGGATTAACGCATCTCATTTGAGACATTTTTTCTAAGTGGATCTAATCGATTATAGATAAAATGTTAGGCAAAAAGAAGACAAATAAACATAGTAGAACACAGAAAGAAGCCCCCAAACCACAAAACGAAGCTGGTAACGATTCTATTCCCTTTGAAACTGAAAATGCCCTTAGTCCTACCGCTATTATAGACTTGTTCACTCAAGAATTTAAATATATCTTAGACAGTGAAGAGTTGCCTGATTTCATTCAAGAAGTCAAAAGCCAGCTTTATGAGAGAAATTACTTGCAGGCGTTTGACAATGATGATAAAAGGTTTGCATATGCCGCCAGGTGGACGCCTGCCAGGGCATTATCATATTCATCATTATTTTCTAGTTTACCCGATATCATAGAGTTACTTGAAGAGCCAGAATCAGCTAAGAATGTTCTTTGCATAGGAGGGGGAGCTGCAGGAGAATTGGTAGGTATAAGTTCGGTGTTCTGCAGATTAAAAGAATATAATTCCACCTCCAATTCGTCATTGAATATCGATATTGTTGATATAGCAGATTGGTCTACTATAGTAGGGAACTTAACCAAGTACATCAAAACCAATTGGATTTACAAATCTGAAAGTTTGAATACAAAGTTTTTACACTCAGATATCCTATCCAACGCCTACACCAATTATGGTAATCTCAATTTAATAACGTTATTATTCACTACTAATGAACTCTTTGCCGAAAAAAAGGCTGAGACTATACGATTGTTGCAAACATTGAACAAACAATGCAAGCCAGGGTCATTGTTGCTCATAGCAGAGAGTGCTGGATCATATTCCCATATAACTATCGGTACTAAGAAGTTCCCAGTGCAATTTATGATTGACATGATTTTGTTGGGTAAACCCCAAGAACAAGGAGCGTGGGAATTAGTTAGTGACAGTGATAGTTGTTGGTACAGAATCAACGATAAGGATATAAGTTACCCAATGAAATTGGAAAACATGAGGTTTTTTTATAGGTTATATAGGAAGGTATAATACATTTAAGCTTTAAACTTATGGGCTTGGCTTGTGATTAAGTTTGGGGCTTTTGTGCTTTTGGGCTTTGGGGCTTTGACCTAAATTCTCATAGACTTCAAACTTAAAACCTTAGATCTTCGGGTCTTATCGGTAAACAGTAAACGCGACTAATATTAAAGTGAATGTCAACTGAAAGATTAATCATGTCAGGAGTGAGGACTAAACTTACTGACGAAGGAATTGTTCTATTAGAGCAAACTTTGGTGCATTCTAAAGATTTCACCAATTGTTATAGTTGTTTTCCTGAGTCCACAAATCAATCGACCACAAGTTCGGCTAACTTAATACCCTTTAAATCGATTTTATATTGTAAAGCGGCATCAGAGGATAGTTATAGCTTGACATATGCAGTAGAAAAAGGTAAATCAGTAGAAATTAAACATATCAATATAACCGTTGACAATTCTCCTTTGAAGGACTCGGATGTTGCCAAATTCATTAATGAAAATGCCTACAAAGACAGTCAAATATCCCCTTCCATTTTAGTATTGATAAACCCTAAAGGTGGCCAAGGAAAAGCGTTGAACATATACAATGAACAAATTGCACCCGTATTAAAAGCTGCCAATGTTAAAACCGAAGTCCAGCAAACTAAGTATCATGGCCACGGTAAAGACATTGTAAAAGAGTTGGATATTTCCAAATATGATATAATTTGCTGTTGTTCGGGAGACGGGATCCCCCACGAAGTTATGAACGGCTTTTATCAAAGACCTGACAAGATTGAAGCTTTCAATAAAATTGCTGTGACTCAATTACCTGGTGGTTCTGGTAATGCCTTATCGTTAAGTACTCATGGTACTAATGATGCCAAATTAGCCACAGTACGAATGTTAAAGGCCACCAGAACCAAATTAGACTTAATGGCAGTCACTCAATTGTCAAATGATGGTGTAAAAACCACAAGTTTATCATTCTTATCTCAATGTTATGGAACCGTAGCTGATGCTGACATTGGCACTGAGCATTTAAGATGGATGGGTCCAATCAGATTTGATATCGGTATAGTCCATAAGATTCTTACTAAAGCTACTTATCCTTGTGATTTATATGTTAAGTATGTTACCCAGGAGAAACAGGAATTAGTCAATTTTTTCAATAAGTCTTTAGATGACGCTAAAACCAAAACCATATCGGAAACGACAGAGGGTAATTTCAGACTTTCCGGCCCATCATTAACAAGTCCACCACCAGATGACTGGATCCAAGTTTCCGAAGAGATAACTTCTAAGCTAAGCATCTTTTATGTTGGTAAAATGCCAATGGTTTCAAACGATACTCAATTCTTCCCAGCAGCTTTGCCCAATGATGGTACTATGGATTTGATCATAATCGATTTCAATAGTTCAATTCCTGAAATAGTTAAAGCTTTATTATCCGTCGACAAGGGTCATCATATCGATTCAGATAGTGTGTCACACCATAAGATAGCAGGGTACAGACTAGTGCCTAGGTTAAAGGATGTGAAGAGACATTACATTTCTATCGACGGTGAGAATTTTCCAGTTGTAGATACTCAAGTAGAGGTGTTACCTGGAATACTAACTGGGTTGTTGGACAAGGGTATATATGTTGAAACCTATTTACATGATTAGATTTACAATGAACTTATGAAACTATTTATGAGAATATATGTATTTAACGTATCCTAAACGTCAACTGGTTTTTGCAGATTAAGATTACTGATCATGATTCTACTCAACTCATTCAACATTTCATTATACTTGATATTCTTTCCATTTATCTCTTTCTCTAACATCTTCTCATTCTCTACATAATTTTCAACTAGATCTTCAAGGGCTTTGCAAATGAATTGAATAATTTCTCTGAACATTTCCAAATGGCTTTCATTGAAAAATTCAATGGTTTTCAATGGTTTGCAAATTTCGGTCATGTAGCCAATGGATTCTTCATACATCATAGGTTGAAGTCTAAGTTTAACATTTAACACCAATTGCTGAAAATGCTTAGACACGAGCTCATTTGATTTTGTAATTTTATCTAAATCAATAGCAGTTTTGAATCTTTCATCCTTTTGTGTCACTAATTCCAGCTTAGCTTGTTCCAATTCATCATTTACATCTTTATATTGCTTAAGTAATTGATTATATTGCTCGGTTCTTGTATTCTTATCATGATAATTGGTAGTAATTTGAAGGGTTAAATCATTTATCAAACTTGACTTCTCAGCTATTTCAACTCTAACATCGTTCAATTCATTGGTTTTGTGGTCAATGGCTAAATTTAACTTCTCAATCTTAGCATCCTTATCATTCAAGTCGACTTTGCATTTATCAATAAAACTTTGATATTCCCTTTTTAATAACTTGTGATCAATCGTCTTATTGTTCAATTTCTTGGTGACATCTTCAAACCCATCCTGCAATATCATCATCTCATCTTTAACCACCTGATTATTTCTTTCATATTCTAAATTCTTGTACTGTAATTCACAATTTTCAACATTAATATCATTGATGATCTCTTCTCTGACAAGTAGTTGCTTTTTAACAGCTTCGTACTTAAAGTTGATGTTTTCGAGTTCTTCATTAGCACAGTCCAACTGTAATGATCTTCGGGTGTTCTCGATATTCTCTCTTAAAATGATATCAGAATTTTCTTGTTTAAGTTGGCTCAGTCTGAACTGTAAGTCAAAATTTTCAGCTTCTAAATATTCTATTTGGGAAGTTAACTTCATATTTGTCGTCTCCAATTCTTTGATTTTTGACTCGTGTTCTTGTTTTGCTTTATAGGCTCTCTTCTCATATTCTAATTCTCTATCTTTGGCCAATTCTAACTGTTCCCCAAGTTCTTTACGTTCTTTGGATTTAGACAAATCTGTTTCTTCGGCTATTCTTCTAGCTTCTAAAAGATTAACAATCTCCTCGTTTAATTCTCTGTTCTCTTGAGACACCTTTTCGATCCTTTCTTCTAATTCTCTATTCTCTTCAACTACCATTTCAACCCTCTCCTCCAATTCTCCCTTTTGCTTAATGAACTCTTGAAGCTTATCTAAATCCTTACCAATTGCATTAGCATCTAAAAGATTGTAAAAGTCTTTTACTTCCTCCATCATAACTTTATTGGACAATTCGGTAAAGATCAATGAACTTTCAAGTTCATGCACCTTGTCATCTTTAATCTTGTTCTCCTCCAACGAAGCTTCTAAATCTTTTTCATATTGAACATTTTTCCTGCTAATTTCTTCATTCTTGAGATTCAACTTTTCATTGGCTTCTAACAATTCTTCAATCTTCTTCTTACATTCTCTATACTCATTTTGGTCAATTCTCAACTTATTAGATAACAGCATTAATTCGGCAATATCTAAGTCTTTATCCTCAATAATCAGTTTATGATCCTTAAGTATCATCAAAACACCATTTAAAGAGCCAACCAAATCCTCATGGTAATCATTGATTCCTATGGTGGTCATAATTTCTGTCATCAATTTTTGGGCCATGACAGTTTCATCAGGGAGAAATTCATTTTGACCAGGAGCAAACAAACCTTGCATCAGGCTATCTCCATTCAATATTATGCCACTGGAATTTTGATGGTTGTATTCTTCACTAGTGTCATCACTAGTATCATCGTTGGTACCTTCCTCTTCTATAAAATCATTACCAATTCCATCTCCATCAATCCTCTTTCCTAAGGTATCTAAATCTACTTCAATGATGCTACTTGTTCTTGACAATCTTGGATTATTTAACCAATCAATATTCTCTTCAAATTCTAATCCAGGTTCTTCTTTGTTATCTAAGTCTTTCAAAATCTCTTTACGATTCTCATCTCCAAAAGAACCTGTATCATCGTAAACTGAACTAGGTATCTCCATTGAAACTTCGACGTTTTTATTTTCATCAAATCTAACTTTTGACTTCTTCCTTAAACTGTTAAAACTTAAACTTCTTTTGACGGCAAATTGTAAACTTTTCCTCCTGTTTAAAGTATGTAAGGAATCGAATGGATCAATGCTTATTTCACTAATTTCTTTATCATGAAATGTTGGTTCCTTCTGAATATTGTCACCAACTTTTTCAATCTCTTTCTCTACACCTGATTGAGTTCCACTAGAGGATAATGCTAAGGAATTAGCTGAAGAACTCGAAGATAAAAACTTTTTGAACATCAATGACACAAATGTGGTTTTGTGATTTGGCTGCGAAATTTGGCGGCACAAATTAGACGGTTTCACGATGAATATTGACTATGGTGTTTCACAGAAAAAATATAAATTGGGCATATTGAAGAATAGAGTGAAGAATTATATATCATTTTGAATGAATCTATTCAGTTTTAAATTCTTGAACAAGGGTCTGTAGTAAAAAAAAAGAAGGAAATTCCATTCGAAACGTAATATAAACCATAGTATTCGTCGTGGACGATGCCATTAACAATAGAAGACAGCTTAGTTAATAGAGAATAGTTTGTGTCTGTCTATTACAGTATTAATGAACACATCCATACTCTTTAAGGAATTGACTTCTCGTAAAAACTCCAAATCTGCAATATTCACGCCTATAGAAACAGTTGAAAAAATATTAAAAATGAAAACAATTCATCAGATAAAACTTACGATCATTTAATACATGTTCATATAGAATCGATGAACACTTAATCCGTAGAATTATAAAGAACCTCTTAAATCTACTAATTCCTATTTGTTAGTATGTGTTTGAAGTACATCATTTCGTGTTAGTTGATTTCAATTTAAACCCAAAGACATTGTTAAAACGGGTAGAATCATGACGATAACGCAAATAGACTAATCATTATACTCAATACATACCATTAAGTGTGTAAGTGTAAGTCAGATTATGGCAAGTGACAAGTAAAGTGAAAAGTTTTTCAGTGAGAGACTGAGATGTGCAATTTGATTTTACGTGCGGTGCTCGCCTGTATATTATACCTTTTCCTATACCCAAATGAGCCAAAAATTCAATCCTGATTGATTAATTGATTGGCCCAATTATTTATAATTTCGACTTTTTTACCCTTGTCAGATTCTGAATTGACTTCAGAAGTTTCTGCTCTTTGTTCAGTGAATATTTGATCTTTTGTACTGAGTTCAAGTTTCTGTAGCTTGGGAAATGAGTTACGCAATGAATTTAACCAGCTAGTCACACAACCAACAAAGTTCTTATCAGATGGGTATATGGAGTTTTTGGTATTTAGAAATAGTAATTCATTCATTATTGCAACATTTTGCTTGGATCTCTTCCACACAGGATTCGAATCCACACTCATATCATCAGATTCCTTGGTCTCTATAAAGTTCATTGCATCTAGACATTTCATATTGGTCAAAACCGCTCTAGGATTGACTTTATCCAAATTAATTGAATTATTACGACATTCAATTACTTTATCGATGAAATTGACTTTAATGTTGGTAATTTTACCTTGATTGTTCAAACTGAAAATCCTAGTAATTAACTCCGATTCGGTCAAGTTCAAGTAATTAAGTAGGAAATCGAACGTTAATACCGAATATGATTTGAAAAAATGTATTAAGATCTTGTCAATAATCAAATCACCAATTATTACTAACGACTTTTTAAATATTATGTCGCTGTAAACTTCATCACCAGAAACATCATTGACAAACCTACTAAATGCATTCAAGTCAAGGTCATGGAATATATCAATTAGTAAAATCAATTTTTGGAACTCTGGTTCTTGAACGTAATGTTGGGTTTCCTGGGATTCAAACGGATTGAACTCATTCTCCGTTATAACCGATAGTAAAATTAAGTACTTAAACACAACATTCTTTTCGTTAGAACCACTTTCATCATATTGTTTGAAGCTTTCATAGAAGTTTTGTCTCGAGGAATCAAAATTGCCATGGAAAAACTCAATTTTACCACCACATTGTTTGATTACTCCAAGAATTCGTGGATGGGCAACCGGCGATGCAATTGTAAGTGATTTCTTATATAAGGCATTTAGTTTGTCAACGTCAATAGTTTCAGCCAAGGATAGCAACTCAATTTCGCTGGCAATTACCTCTAAAGAATAAGAGTTCCTTGTAATTTCTGATACCTCCATCAATTTTGAATTTAAGCCTCTTATAATATCACTACATTCTCGTAAGTTATTCTTGTCCAATAATAATATCGAAAACCTACTTAAATTCACTTTTATCCATAATCTATCGTTATTATTACTTTTTCCAAGCATTGATATTATATCCAATATGATATTTGTCAACTTCAACACAAAGCCGTTATCTTTTATTATGGAATAATTGTTAAACATTTTATTGATGGATTCTTCTAGGTAGTTCCGGTCATTGACTTTAGGTATAAGACCATTTAATTTTTCTAGAGTCCGTAAACTTTTATCGAATTCATGATTCTGGAAATATATTTTGGCTATTTGTTTCGTCAGTTTAAATATCCATATTGCTGTTTCTGGGGTAACTTCGATATTGGTGATATCAGTCAATTTCTCAATAGCTTTTAGTTTATTATCATCTTTGAAAGCTTTTGCAGTATAATATTGATTCTGAATCTGTTCACCGTCATTAGAATCATTGAATTCATGTTCACTTTCCTCATCATCCTCGAATTCAAATTCGTACGATTCTTCTGATAGGTATTCGTCCTCTGACATGTTAACTGTAGGAGTATGCGACTGAGACTTCTCGTTCTTATCTTATTCTCCGCCGTAGCACTAAATATTATATTAAGCTGACAGATAAGGCTTAGATGGAAGCTTAACTTCAGGAAATATATGCAAATACCTCTATCACTTTCTTAAGCTACTTTTTTAAGAAATTAGGAATCGTTTGAAGTTGTTTAAACATGGTTTATATTTATTTTCATATGTTTATACGTAGAAAATATACAATGGGAGAGGGAATCATCTTCAAACAAAGTCAAGAAGTAGTCCAGAGTCATTTTGGTTCATTGGGGGTAGAATTGAGTTCTCTGATTTGGGGAGGTCTTGAAGCTTCGAGTATCTCTTCATTACAGACTCAATTTTTATATTTCGAAAATATACCATTTTAGACAACTATTTGAGCTTAATTTAAGTTTAATATAATTATAAATGTTCAAGGTATTTAAATATCCTATTTTCAGCTCAAAATTCCCAAAATTTTGATAGCAGCTATTTCAACATATATCAGAATTTTGGTGTTTTGTCGAAACTGCTCGTATGGCGCAGCGGTAGCGCAGCAGATTGCAAATCTGTTGGTCCTTAGTTCAAATCTGAGTGCGAGCTCATTTTTTTTAGTTGTCTAGTCCTGTAAGTAAAACATCTTGTAGGATGGTTTATTTCATTGTTTATTTCATAGTTTATATTGTATGTAAGTCTATACAAATATTTATTATACGAATACAATCCGAATTGTTATACTCAATGCACCAAGCTTCAGTTAGATGGCTATACTATCTCTAAATCATAAATTACGAATGGTTCATAATCCGGATCAACCAATGAAGCATATTCGTGTAAGTTAGATTTATTAGAAAATCCATCACCACCCAAATAACCAAATTTTGCAACCAACTCTTTCTTAGCTTTGTCAATGTTTCTGAAATTATCTTTATTGAACTTTATTAAGAAGGAATCAAATTGTGGAGGTAATCCATATCTCAAAATACTTTCAACATAGATTCTAATAGCCTTTATATGAATCCAGTTGTTTAAAATTTCCAGGTACCCGGTTTTAGCTAATCTAATTAAATCATTCTTCAGTTTTTGTTCAGTAGCTTTTGTCAAATCAAATTCTTTTCTCATTTCGTTTAACACATCTTCATCGTAAGTGAAATCAGTTCTTGGTTGCCATTTTTTCTCTCTTGCAGCATTGATGAATTCGGTTTGATACTTTTTGAATAACGATACGGAGTATAAGTTATACTCTTGGTCGGAAGTAATTAATTTGGCACTTCTTGGTATTACAAACTGAGTTAAAGTTTCATAAGATTTCTTGAATTCATCATTCAAATTCTTTGGGACAGCAATCAAAATCGTAGTTAAGTTTTCAGACCCAAGAATGAAATCGTCCGGTTTAACAATATCATGTAAGGATTTAATTGATAAATCACCATTTCTTTTACGATCAGCCGCTAAGAAATTGGATTTAGCAGTTTGGTAAGTTTGATAAGAAGCCTTGACATCATTGTCCAAAGTTATGGCTTCATTGGAGATTATATCAACCAAATCTTTGATGGATTTATCTAACCTATATTTTGAGGAATTCCAATTAAAGGTTTCGACGAAATCTAAAACGTTTTTGGAATTAACGGTTCTAAATGACTCGGACTCTAATACAGTACGTAAAATATCAACTAATTTAGCAATTGAGACACTTAATTGGTTATCAATCTTCGATAATTCTTCACTTTCTTGAACCAATGAATCTAAGGTTCCAATTTGGAATTCGGGGATTTTGAATTTACTAAGGGGTAAAGTCCCACCATTCAAGGTTGTTTCCAACCATTGTTTTGATTCAATGGACTGTGGCAACGAAAATAAGAAATATTTACAAATCAGTTCCATTTTAATATCCCTTGAATTAGAGTGGTGGTAATTATTGGGTTATCTCAGTTTCAGGGCCAACGACTTTAGTGAGGGTATTGGCCGGGTAACCATTAACTATGGGTGATTTAGAAGTTAGGGGTTTTTAAACCATAACTTTGATTCTGAAGTTTTGGTATTGGAAAGTAGATTCCTATATTCCTATAATTGGTCACTGGTAGTGAATAAGGAGAAATTGTCTCTAATTAAAAAAAAAGCAGTTCCATCATGGCGTCAGTATGTACATATTTTGAGATGCGATGGTTTAGAAATTTTTCAATCATGTCTAACTCACTTGAAGTATGTATAAATAAACAATAAAGCTGGGGCGTTAAGGGGCTATATAAACGCATAGTTTTGTGACACACAATGGAGGAAATATACTAACATATTAAGGAAAGATTAAAAACACATTCAAGTGCATTTGATGGGTTATTGTCATTAATACCTGCCAAATATTATTATGATGAAGCAACTCAAGATCAGTGGCAGCAAAAGAAAAAATCGAAAGAAGAGTTGAAGCAAAACAAAAGACAGAAGTTAGATCCAAGTTTACAAAATGATCAAACCATGAGTGCCAAAGAAGTAATGAAGGTTAGAGCTGAAGATGCCAAACCCGTTACTTTACCCGGAAGAATTGTACGTCAGGAAGAGCAAGAAGACGACGAGGATGGAGATGACGAATCACAAGAAGATGATGAAGAGGAAGAAGAAGATGATGATGAAGAAGACGAAGCTGAAGATGAAGATGAACACGAAGAACAAGATGATAAAAAAGAAGAAGCTGAAGATGAAGATGAACACGAAGAACAAGATGATAAAAAAGAAGAAGTGAATAAACAAGAACCAGAAGCTCAAAAGTCACAAGAAATGTCAGAAGACGATTCCATACAAATTGAATTCGATGACGAAGGTAATGAAATCAACCAGCAAGCACAAGCACCAAGAGTTAAAAAAGTAAAGAAGCAATTGACTGATGAAGAAAAGAAGAAAAAAGCTGAAAACTTACAGAAATTAAGAGAGAAATTAGCCAGTAAAATCAATAATCTCAAAGAAAGAAGAAAAGCACCTGGTACAAGAAATGGGGGAAGTATAAAGTCAAGAGATGAGATTTTGGCCGAAAGAAAGAAGAAGGCAGAATTGAAACAGAGAGAAAAATTAAAGAGGAAACAAGAAGAGATGGAATCAAACTCAGAATTTGAATCCGACCAGGAAGATAATGAAGATAATGACGATAATGAAGAATCAAATGTATTATTCGGTAATATAACGTTTAAAGATGGTACTAGAGTTACCAGTGATTTAAGCAAGATAAGATCCACTGCTGATAAAAAGAAGAGTAAAGGACCTGCCAACAACGATATAAAGGCACATTTATTAAAGTTAGAGAAGAAGAAGGCTCAGTTAGCTAAATTATCCCCAGAAGAGCAGTTGAAACAACAGGAGAAGGATAAGTGGCAAAGATTAATGAATCAAGCTGAAGGTATTAAAGTCAAAGATGACGAGAAATTACTAAAGAAAGCATTGAAACGTAAAGAGAAACAAAAGTTAAAGAGTGAAATTGAATGGAAAGACCGTAAGCAATTAGTCAAAGACACCATAGCAGCCAAGATTAAGAAGAGAGACGAAAACTTAAGATTAAGGAAAGAAAACAAGGGTAAACCAAGAAAGAATCAAGTCAGATTGAAGAAGTTCACTGGATTATTGGGAGGAAAGAAGAAGAAGAGAGCAGGATTTGAAGGGTCAGCGAAATCAAAGTCAAAGAAGAAGTAATTACAGTAGTAGGTTAAGGTATAGATGTGTAAGTATATAGAGCATAAATGCATTATAGTCGTTAGGTTATATTGGTTCTCTATTCACTGTCTGTTCACGCTTGTTTCGGTGAAATGCACTATGCAATAGATACATGTGATATATACTACGGAATGTAATTTAAACAACACACCGAATGCAGAACTTAGTTTAACCAATCATTCACTCACTCTCGCTCGTGTAACATAGTAGCACTGATGCTGGATTCCTGGCTGAATTTCCAAAATCTTCGCGAAGGCGAAAATTTCTAATTCATAGCATAGGAAAGGGATAGCATTGCATTACATATACACACTTAGTAGACATCTTACAACTTTAGTATAGGATATATCAAGTGTCATAAATATTTCAATAAGGGAACAGGAATAGATTACGGATTAAACAGGATACATAAATAAAAACAATAAAACATTTCAGTAGCAATGACCTCAACTAGTGTCGGATTTCAATGGGGTACAAAAATAAATGAAAAGTCTATTAGACCAAAAACAGAGATAAGCAAATTCAAGTCAACTAACAACAAAAAGAGAAGACTTCATGAAGATAGAAAAAATGAAAAAGTTGAATTTGATTTCAATGGATCTGAATTCAAGCATGATTATAGACCTATCATAAACAAAAGAGCTAAAGTTCCAATCATAAAAGGGGAATCATTACCTATACCAAGAATCATCGAAAGTTTAAGTCACGAAGCTACCAGTAACTTGCTAAATGATTTAATTAAGATTCATCCAGAATTAAACGAAACCATCTTGAAACTTCAACCTAAAATTTCCGTGCAAGATTCTATTAAATTGATCACGGAAAAGTTTTCATTAATTAAAGAGAATCTACCATACAAAGGGGATTTGGAGAACGATTATAGTTATTTAAGAATCAAGCCATTTTTGAATGAATTTTTGAATTGTTTAAGTGATTTTATACTAAATTATTTACCACCCATTGAAACTAATTTAGTAAATTCATTGAATTTTATTTTGTATACCACCAACTTGTTGATTGAATTACCTTACTTCAAAAATCAAGAATACAAATACATAAAGTCTAAATGTTTTGAACAATTTTCAAATACTTGGTTGATAATTTTAAACAACATTTACGATCCAAATAATAGTGATGACGACAAAGAAGATAATGAGAATTTATATAATTTCATCAAAATAATTGATGATTTAAGCTTAAAGCAGAAATTACAAGAATTTAATGATAAATGTGATGATAAGTTGGCTAAGGTTTTGGAATTTATTGATAGTAAGTTTGATAAAGTTAATTCCGGAGGATTGAATGAATTCATTACTATTGATTATTCTAACTATTCATTGACTGCAAATACCACAACTTAGTCAAAATTATACCATGGTGTTAAAGCCCAATAGGAGGTTAATAGGTAAATAGGTAATAAGATAAATTAAAATAAATGCTATTCTATTATACACACTATTAAATAGTAAATTATTATTTCTAGTTAAATCTAGAAAGAACACCCCCTATTACGTCTTCACTATCATCTTTTTCGTGTCTCTTTCTTCTTGCTTCCTTTTCCAATCTTAAGTTCCTTTCCAATCTCATCTTTCTTTCGTCTATAACATTCTGGGTTTTCTTTCTTAACAATTTCCTAATACCGGAATTTTTGGACTTGACATTTGGATTAACTTGATACCTTTCTTCTTGAGTATCTTTGACTTCATCAATTTCACCTGGTTTCAATCTGACAGTGTTGGCACGTTTATCTACAGTTCCAATCACATTAGGATCCAAAGTAATGGTATCGGCTGGTAATTTGTTAAGCAATGATCTGACTTCTTGTTGTTGTCTTTGTTTGGCGGATTCGAATGGATTCAATTCCAAGGCATCGTAATTGGCCTCTCCACTTCCAGGTACGATCATGTTTTCCACAGTTTTAGAAGATCCAATAGTTAAGAAATCTTCAAACGGTACAAATTTCAATTTTTCAACTTTATTTGATGGTAATAAATGATCCATATATGGAGAATTTTGCTTGGATTTAAACATATCCTTCCAAATTGTTACATGAGTGTTCCAACCAGTTGATACTAACCCTGTATCAGAAATATCCAATGATTGCAAAGGCATTGGTGTGTAATATTCATCAACAACCTTCAATTTTCTTAAATCCCATAACTTCAATGATTTATCCATACTACCAGTCACCATATACTTTCCTTCTCTGTCAATGGCCAAATCTCTTAGTGGTCCACGTGAATTTTGTAATTTGACCAAAGGTGTTGGCATTGATGGCGAGTACATCGTTACAGTTCCGTTACTATGACCAAGATGTATAACACCATTCCATGGGTTTTGTTTCATTGCTTGAGTTGGTCCTAATTTAGTCCTTATTTCACTGATTAACTGCCCAGTAGAAACATCCTGATACTTTAAATATCCTGTGTTACCGGCTGTAGCCAATAAGAAATGATATGGAAGGAACTCTAGTAAGGTATTATCAATATGCTGTTTCAATCTATGCAATTCTAATCCAGTCTTATCGTATATGAATGTATACTTCTTTTGAGCTACGGCGAAGTATTGATCATTGTGTAAATATTTAACGGCATGGACGGTTTCATTCAAATGCAATTCACAGTTTAACTTTCCAGTTTGCCAGTCCATTGATGCTACGTGACCTTTTCTTCCTCCAATTAACAATTCACGGCCATTTCTAGTATAATCTATTTGATATGGCCCATAGTCAGGTAAATTCAATTTGAAGGCTTTTTTAGAGATATTGACATCCACTACATCTTTAATATCGGATTGCTTGAACTTATACGTTCTTTCCATAGGACCTTCAGCCTCTAAAAACCCATGGTCTTCTTGTAATAATAAATCAGTACCAGCAGCAGATCTAACTGCTTCTTTATATTGTTTATCCACTTTCTTCAAACCGGCGTTGATTTTCTTATCCTTACTATACAATTTACGCTTGTTTTTCTTTATGTCACCCCTTTCGTATTTGGCGGTTCCAGGTCTATCATATGACCCCATCTTTCCTGTTATTGCCATTTTGCTATAGGTTTGAATTATTATCTCATCTCAAAATTTTTCGCATTGCAGACTGCACCACCCACCGCACCCAGGCCACGATCGTTCCCCAAAGTTAGTGACAGAATCTGTCGCGAACCGCTAACAGTATAATCTGCAACACACCACAGAACTTCGCACTTCATAAACCTTCACACCACTAGTCGTTTGATTTTTAGCATTGATTGTTTTTCAAAAGTTATGTCATTCAAATTGTCGAGATCATTGCTTTATACCACAGGTCTTGTAGGGTTAGCCGTTGGAGGTGTCTATAGTCTTGACGCCAGATCAGGTATTCATGAATATGTGTTTTGTCCTATCATCAGAAGAGTCACTGATGCTGAAGACGGCCATGCTTTAGGGATCTGGTTAATGAAGCATGGGTTAACCCCAAGATTGTTCAATAATAAAAGTCCAGATAGTTTAAAAGTTAATGTGTTTGGAACCCAATTAAACAATCCTATTGGATGTGCTGCTGGGTTAGATAAAAACGGTGAAGCTATTGAATCATTATTCAATTCAGGATTCCAATATGTTGAAATCGGTTCGATTACTCCTGAGCCACAACCTGGTAATCCTAAACCAAGATTCTTTAGATTGCCTAAAGATGAAGCTGTTATCAACAGATATGGGTTTAATTCTATAGGAC
This sequence comes from Yamadazyma gorgasii, assembly GCA_003708985.3. Taxonomy (NCBI): domain Eukaryota; kingdom Fungi; phylum Ascomycota; class Pichiomycetes; order Serinales; family Debaryomycetaceae; genus Yamadazyma; species Yamadazyma gorgasii. The sequence goes on along the minus strand of PPPC03000004.1, from coordinate 1,250,302 downwards.
ATTTCAACGTAATGGCCAATTTGAAGTTGAGATTAAGTAAATATTTCAATCCAGAAATTCATGACAACTACAGTTTAAGACCCGGTAACTTATTAGGGATAAATTTAGGTAAAAATAAGTTTGGTGATGAAGTTGAAGATTATGTTAAAGGAGTTCAGAGGTTAGGTCCATTAGCTGATGTTTTGGTTATAAATGTTTCTTCGCCAAATACTCCAGGATTAAGAGATTTACAAAATGAGAAGAAATTGACTAATTTGTTGACTACTGTAGTTAAAGAAAGAAACTTATTGCCTTTAAATGCATTTGATAAAAGACCACCAGTGTTAGTGAAAATTGCTCCGGATTTAACTGAGCCTGAAATCGAGTCAATTGCTAATTCCGCCAAGGAAAGTAAAATTGATGGAATAATTGTATCAAATACAACCATTCAAAGACCTAAGGGTTTATTGACAAATGATAGTATAGTATCAGAAATGGGGGGATTGTCGGGTAAACCAGTGAAACCATTTTCATTGAAAGCTTTGAAAACTTTGAGGAAGTATACCAAGGATTCAAATCTTGTTTTAGTTGGATGTGGAGGTATTTCTAGTGGTAAAGACGCTTTAGAATTCGGAAAAGCTGGTGCCAGTTTCATCCAATTGTATACCGCTTTTGCCTATAAGGGACCAGGATTGCCAGCAAAAATTAGAGATGAATTGGCCTCAGAATTGGCAAAAGAAGGTAAGACCTGGGAGCAAATCATCGGAACTGACGCATAGACTCTTCATGTATATCACAGTATAGAAATATGGTATTTTTCAATAAACCTCTCTCAAGCCTCTCGCAGTTATGAAAGTGCGGCTCAATAGTCAAAAGTTCGACTTCGCGTTTGTAAACCAAAATAAACACAAATGGAATCATCATCAAAACCAACTACACCCAAATCTCGAGCTCGTAGACAACTGCAAAGGTCTTCAGGAGTTTTCGGACTTCTACCACAATCACCAAAAGTGCATTACCCTATAGATGCTGAGAATTTACCGTTAGAATCGCCTAGTAATGTTGAGAGGTTCGAACAATTATCTGATGCCATGGAAGAGTTGGAAGTTAATATGACTAATCTTCAACAAATCCACGAACTGATATCCACAGGGTTTAATGAGTCGTTTTCAAGTTTGCTATACGGATTGTCCATGACGATGTGGTGCATTGATTTTCCGGGTACACCATCAAGAGCTCAATGGGAGAAGTTGAATGTAACAAATGATATAGACGAAAGGATTAACGATTTAAACCAACAGATAAGAATTTTGAAGCAAGAGAATCAATCATTAAACATTAAATTAACTAATAAGAATAAATTGAAACCAACAATTCTAAAGACAAGACGTACGAATGTTGATGAAAGTTTCAATTCAACTGACAATTCATTTATAAATAATCCTAGCAGAATACCCAAGAAATTCACCAAACCAATTAATAGGGTTCAAACCACAACTACCGCTGTTACAAGCTCTGGTAACGGCCCTAACTTAAATCAACCTCCAAGATACATGAATGGATTGTTTAATGCTAGTACTAAAAGGAGGATCGAAAAGAAACCTATAGGTATACATAATAGGCCACCTTTCAGGTAAATCAAGCTGTGAGATGTGAACCTTAAGCAAATCTTAAGAAAACTTTAAGCAAACTTTAAGTATATAGTGTATGATAGTGTAATATTAAATAATCATGGTCCATTAACTAACTTCTGCATCAATTCATACTTCACCTGCTGAATTGATTTCTGTTGTTGATTAGCAATTACCATTAGATAATCCTTATTCTCCATCGAGTTCATGATCACCTGACGTCTTTCTTGTTCACCATAGTTCATCGATTTGTCTTCATTTTCCATTTTCCCAGTGGCCAGCATGCCCTCTTTAAGTGCTCAAAATTGGTCGCGATGAAAATATAATGACACCAGAAGAAAAGAGAAGGCTCCTACAAGAGAGGAGACAAGCCAAGATGAAAGGTGGCAATGCCACAGAAAGACTCAATAATATATTGAACCAAGGATCATCTGTCAAATCGGCTACCTCCGTTTTAGATAAGGATAGTTCCAGTCCAAGTACTCCTATTACTCCTAGCAATGCTACCACTGCAGGAGTAAGTAGTTCCACTGCCACCCCCACGATTCCCAAACATGTCAGAGGCCATGAAAATGATGACCCTGATACTTCTGATATCGAACAATTAATAAGTCATAGAGCATCACCTAATCCATTCAATCCAGGGTCTGAGCCTCAACCAGATCTTGATGCCTTCTTCAACACCATGTTTGGTGGTAATGGGCAACAAGGACAAACAGGTGACCAAGATCCAATTGCAGCCATGATGATGAACATGATGAAACAACAGCAACAATCTGAAGGTGAAAACCCTGACAATTTGAAAGATATGGAGTATGAATCAAAGTTATTGAAGTACAACAACTATAAGCAGAAACAGTTGAAATTCAAGTTCTTGCTAATTAGATACTTCTGTATCATTGCTAACTTTGTTTATCATTTTGTGAACTTTCAGCAATTTAGATCCTCTAGCTACAGTTACATCAGACAGGAAATATCCACCAATTCCAATCAATTTGTCTATGTATTCTTATCGATCGAAGCCATGATTTTGTCGAGTTATTACTTGATATCCACGAAAAGAAAGGTAACAGAAAACATCGGCAATGATAACTTGATTTTGAAAATATTTTCCATGGCATCCATGGTACTTCCAACGATTTCACGTTATCAAGGAATACTTGGAGGTATTGTTAGTTATTGGGAAATATTCAATATTTTTCTTGGTGATTTAGCATTAGTGGTTGTGTTATTTGGTATCACCAGTTCCCTAAAGTAGGAGAGATTTAAATAGTGTCCGCATATCTATTTACATGAATATATACATCTTAATTATGACCAATTCTTCTTCATATCTTGTTGCTTAGCCTTTAACAAACTTTCAGCCCCCTTGAACTTCTTGGTCTTGATCAAATTGTAAACCAACAACCCTGTGCTTGCTATACTAAGCCCAAACCATGTAACTAAGTATTGTAAGTGGTTATTGGTGAAATTGACTTTTGGCACAGTACCAATTGGCACTCCATTCTTTATGAATTCAAATTCTTGATATTCGATTTTGAAGTCAGGATCTTCAATTTCATTGTTTTTACGCTTAAACATCGATAACCATCCGTTACCCAGTTTCTTATAGTCTGGGTGATCACTCATGTCATAGATCACCTGACAATATATAGGCAAACTGCCAGATTGCTTAGCCATGGCTTCAACATCAGGTACAAAGAATAATCTACTATCATCGTCATGAGAGAATTGTAAATTTGATCTTTTTGGCATGTTTCTGAAGAAACCTTCAATTTCAACTTCTCCTTGTGGAAAACTTAAATGTGATAAATAATTGTTCTGTCTAGTTTCAGGAATAACTTTGTCTCTGGAAATCCACCCTCTTTCAACTAGAATCGGATCACCACCATCTGATCTCTTGAATGGAACTATAACCAAGTACCCAGTTTCCCCGTTCCTGATTCTTGGCCCTAAAAACATTTCCTGGGAATAAATGAATTCTCCTTTCACTTTGAATCTTCTAAACTCGAAATCTTTGATAGCTTCAGGATCTAAATCCGGTGGTAACGTAGGTAAAGGAGGTCTTGCAAGTAATTTTTCAGCCTTTGAGATTAAATCAACCTTCCAATTCAACCTTTTAACTTGCCAACATCCTAGACCAAATGATACTACTGGCATTGCAATCATCAAAGAAAAAAAGAACTTTCTTAATATTGGACTTGAGGATTGAAGGATTTTTTCATTAAGGTCAGGAGCGGATGACTTGATTGGTTTCCAGTCAATGGTGGGAGTTTTAACTCCTCTTTTAAACGTTAACCTATTGATTCTAGGAAAGGGAATAGTACGTTTCATGGTAAAGTTTTCCTCGCGCTTTTAACAGTATAAGAAGTAAGAGGTCTTAGGAACTGGAACGTCTTACAGGACCAGCAAACGGACTACAGAGCCGGAAAAAACATTCGAGTAGTTAGATGTGAACATTAAAAACCATTTATTAAATTAAAATTGTAATATAAAAAAATAGAAATCTATTAACATGTACAACTATCAGTATATAAAATAACGTATTCTACAACCATTGATTTACCATTAATAACATCAGTGGTGGTAGAGTAGCCTGTTGAGTAATCACCAGGTGGGATAGAAGTAACAGCATTAGTTGGAGTTGTGAAATCAGCAGAAGAGCTGGAAGATGAACTAGTGGTAGTAGCACTAATGGAAGCAGCACTTGCGGAAACAGCACCAGAAGGGGAAGTAGTAACAGCAGAAGATGAACCACTAGTAGTTGTTGAATCACTTGTTGTAGTAGAAACGCTTGGTGCAACCGATGAAGGATCAGCAAGAATATCTGAAGGTTGGGCAGAAACAGCACTTCCAAGAGCAGTTGAAGGAGCTATAGCTGTTGATGGAATATCAGTACTTAATTCTTGACTTGAAGTTACAATGGAACTTCCGTAAACCGTTGAACTACTATAATCACTGAAAGTTTGACTGACAGTAGCAGTGACAGTAACAGCACCAGAAACAGATGGAACTGAATCTGAAGAAGTCTCTTGGGCAACGGCAATAACATAACCAGTACTACCAATTTCTGTGGTAGTAGTTAAAAGACCATTGTCATCAGTGTAAATATACTCAGTTTCATAAATTTGCTCTACATAACCAACAGTGGTAGTTACCGTAACAGTAGGAGTGACTGTTATATCAACAGTAGTAGTAGACTCACCTAATGCAGCACCAATTAACAAAAGGAATGGCAAATAGTTGGCTACCATTGGATATTTGCACGGTGAAGTATGACAATAAAAAAACAAAAAGAACTTTTTATGGAGAGGAAAAAAAGGGTCTCAAGGATTAGCATTTATAGCAACGCAATGAGCATTATCTAAACCCCCATTGTTCCTTTACTATGTGATCAATAGACATTGCCTTAGGTGATGTATAATTAACCAGCCATCTATTGTGAGATCGTCGTAATAATATCCTGCATATAAGTTGCGAACCGTCTAAAAACGGTCAAGTGATGAACTAATATTGAATTAAGCATTTTAAATGACAAGACATGAGTTGAATTCGACAATTCAGCCAGCACTGGGGGGTTATAAGGCAATTTATTATCTTTCAATTAGTGGTTGTAGTTAGATGGTGATGAAAAAATATTTTATTTTTTATTGAGCAACGGTAAGCTAATAGAGGAATTTCCGAGATTACTAAGGCCAAGCCAGATATTAAGCCAGTACATGAAGGTTACGGCACTTGTTTATGTGTTTATGTTTATGTATTTGTATATATTTTTATGACGTAAATTCGTAAGTCGTGAGATTTATGGAATGTTTAAACCTTGAAGGGAACTTGCAAGAAATGGAAAGAATTCGGCTAAGAATTAAGTTCGGAATTTCCAGATGTCCTTTGTTTGATATTTTCCACCGTTTCTTTTAGTTCAGGATATTCGCCCACAAGCTTGTTCCCTAAAATATCCCTTAATTTCCCAAAATCTTCCATCCTACCCTTTAATCGAGCATTAGATTTAGCATTCACTTCGATGAATTCTCTGGTGTAAATATCAGGGTTTCTACCATCTTCTATATAATTAATAACATCTATGGGTATAGGATACTGGGCAAGATTAGGGTCTAAATTCAATTCACCTAATTCGTTTATTATCTGATTGAACCCATACACCAACGCCTGAAATGATTGCTGAGTTCCTGGAGTATCATGAATTCCTGCACCTACATTAATTAAGTTCTCTATCAATACTTGTAGCTTTTCAGAAGCATCGATGATTGGCTTATTTTCGCTATTTGCTTCGAGACTTGTGGTTGTCATCAGGTTCTACTCACTCAAAGATATGTGCGAGATTCTCGTTCGTGTAGGTGTTTGAATTGGAATAGAAAAAACTGCGGAAAATTCTAACACTTTTGCAGCAACTTCTACCGGTACTATGAATGTGACGTTGAAGTATGACCCAGCCAAATTCAAAAAGAAACAACCTAGAAAAACTGTCAAAAGCATAGATAATTATAAACAATCGCTACAAAGCATAAAGAATTATGATTTCAACGACGAGGAGTGGTTACTAAATGTTAAGAATGTTAGTGAGAGATTAAATTTTTTAAAAGAATCCTATAAGTTGATCAGCTCATACCGAAGAAAAAAGAGTCGTATAGACCAAGAGGTTTCAAGTGATCTGAAATTATCGAATTATTTATCTGAAGAGGAAGATACTGTTATTAGCAGTACTGAAAACACTACCAATAATACCCCAAAAAGGAATACAAGAAGGACAACGGTTAACACATGAATTGATATTGAATGAAATAGGGTTTGGAGGTTTTTAGAGTACAAGTACATATGAAGTTTGTAATAATTTCCAATTAATCATCAAAAACGAATCATTTACAACAATTCCTAACATTCCTGAAGTTTGCAAATTTTGCAATTACACAAACTTTTTATATTTAAATTAAAATCAAAATTAAAATAAACGAATCATGAATAATAATATACTTACTGCTTTTTTTCACATATCTCTATCTACCTGATTCTTCTTGACTAATGCAACTATATTGACTTCATATTATCCCATTGATCAGTTCAAATACGTGCCCCACCCAAAACCCATAAAAACTGCGAACGGGAAATTTATTTCATCAACCATGAAACCAGTTGTATCTTCAGGTAAAGCGTACTTCTGTACGATTTTATCGGTGTTCGGAGTCGTTATATTATCAGTCATTGGATACTTGTTCCAAATTGGTCATGAATCTATGGTTGGATCCATCAACGACCCAGAAAATGGTGAAGAAGTAGCAAAGACAGTTTTTGGGGCAGTTTTAGTTTATTTAGCATTCTTCTTGTTCTGTGGATGTCAAGTTTTAATTATACAAAGACAGAGTAGAATTGCTTTATAGGGGGCGTACTGAAAGCTATTTCGACAATAGCTGTGAATAATTGACTAACTATAATATAGAATTTATATTAATATATAAAACATGGATTTGTACTATAATTTAGCAACAGAATCTTTACCGTTTTTCCAATAATTACCACCAACCCAATCACAAATATCGAAAACCAAACTTCTTAAATCATTCAATTCTTCATAACTTACCCCTAAATTGATTGCTCCCTTCAAGTGTCCTTTTAATTGAGGATTGACATCTTGAGGTATCAAACTCGTGACGATAATCATTGATGTCTCCTTTTCGCTTAAGATCTTGTCAAAACTCAAAACATTAGAGTAGACACTTTGGTAGATAAAGTACCACAAGTCAGGATAGCTCTGGTAAATTTGATTCTTGATTTTCTTGTTGATGTTGTTAGAGTAAATCTTGTTCCACAACTCACTACCTTTTTTGAGATTCTCTAAGGTGACATTATTGTTGATAGAGTTCAAATTTATAGGTCCATCAATGGTGTCAAATATTTCACTCGAGTCAAATTTAGTGCCATCAAAATCCTCTTCAATGATATTAGATGATGATATGTTATTATTCTTGATCAAGTTGGTTCTTTGCATAGAATTGTCAACGTTCTTAAAACTGGAGGGTATAACATATTTCAAGTTATTCATACAATTGATGGCTTTTGGCAATCCAATCAATGGACTGATTTTCAATATAACCTCTTTGAACTTCAATGTAATTAAATTTTGATACTCAAATATATTGGATGACTTATTGAACTTAAAATGTAATGGCAAGTTCTGATAATAGGTATACGGAATCAAAATATCAGGTAACCCAATCCCAATACTAGTCAATTCTTGGTACTTGTCACTTGAGCTAATTGAATCATTAGCTAATTGAATTAAGTACTTGTTGGTCAATAGACTATCATCATTTTTGAATTCTAACAATTGTTGTCTTAATGCAAAATGATATAATTTGGGGATATCTTGGGGTTGATTTAAAACACTTAAACAAGCACATGCAATCAAAAACCACGAATTCTGTAACGATGGATACTTATATGCCAATCTTACTAATCTTTCCCCAGTTATTACTGTCATTTTTGCTTTGTCCTATGAATTAATGATAACTAATGATAACTATTGTTAATGTCACAGCTCTGAGTCTCAATCTCAACTTTTCTCAATTGTCCTCGGATTGGATCTTGTGAGATTTTGATTTTACTATATCATATATTCACACTATGCTATCTATCACTTTTAGCTATACATGCTCATTCTATTATTATACGTTAATTATTATTCATTAAAAATTTATTATGCGTTATGGGTTATGCTTTATGCTTATGCTTCTTTATGCTTTATGCTTCTTTATGCTTTATGCTTCTTTATGCTTTTATGCTTATGCTTTTATGCTGTGTTTAAATTTACGAGGGAAAATGATAATGAGCCGCACCTTCTAATTTGCAATCACTTGGGATTATGTAACACTAAACCTCCTTTTCATTATTCTACTCTTATATTGAACCAGTCTGTAGGTACCTCTCTTAATAATAATTCCTAATATTTGTTTGTTGATTGGATAAATATTATTAAAGATCTTAAATAAAAAATCAATCTGATTGAACCTTTCCTGTTTATTTGAACCCTTACACCAACTACAATCCCCTAATTTGAAACTACAATAATTTTGAAAAACTGACAAGATATCCAATTCGATTTTCTTAGTTAATTCAATGTTAAACTCTTCGACTTTTAAAATTGATGCTAAGTCAAAGATGTTCAATTTTTGAGCGTAGGTTGAATTTGATGGTTCAATGGTATTTTGATTAGAATCCGGTTTGAAATATTTAGGATTCTCTAAAAGCTGTTCGATTTTAGTGAATTTGGATTTCAATTGTGTAACTAATTTTTCGGAGTTGTAGGAGATTTTAACAGTGAAGCCTTCGGTGTATTTAACCTTAGAAGGTTTGTAGGTATAAGCGTTGACGTTATAAGAATGTTGGGCCAATTCAATAAAATTGATGGGAGAATTATCTGAATCAATTATATCCACTTCTTTATCGTTGATTTCATTATCACTTGACTCTGTAGTATAATTACTAAATAAACCATCACTACTATCACTGCTTTCGCTACTTTCACCTTCAATAACGCTCTTACTCCATATCCCACTTTCTTCTACACTGTCAAAAGTGGAACTGCCAAAATCCAAATCACCTTCGAAATCACTAAAACTAACCTCTTCATTTTTCCATGTATATTCACTATCAGCCAAGCTACTCAAACTCATAGGGGTAGGGCGAAAATCAAATTCATCATAGCTCAAAGTTGTATTCAATAAACGAGGATTAATAAATTGCATAAGGGTCTTGATCTCAGTTACAAGGATTTCAGGTTTATTTATATTAAAATCCTAGGGGTTATGGGTCCTGATGCATGTTATTTTTTGAAACCGTGCTTAGATAAGAATTCAAAGATCGTAAAGATCGTGTGTGTTGTTGATTGTTTATGCAGACCAAAGCATCAATTAAGGGATTGATTATTGGTAACCAGGTACTGTAAAAGTCTAACTACATATTTCTTCTCTTACAGTTGAACCCAAAAACATTTCACACCTCCCTCATGAGGAATATATCAGTGAGACATTCAAGTCTAATATAGTTCATATAAATAACGTCTACAGCCATCTACATCTATGCCCATTTTAGATTGTAAAGGTACGACATCCCATTAACGTAGGTACAGTTTTCAGTGTGATTAATTGTATCATGCACGGTTTATTTTCTTGTTTATTGTTGTTTGTTTTGAACGTTATAATTGAAACCGATGTGATGAGTATCAGAGATTGATAATGTGATGTGTAGCATTAGAACGTTTTCCACTGCTATTTTTTTAGGGCTATCTATTAACTATTGGAAAATTAGGGTTTGCTATAAGACCATGCTTTAATAAGTTCTTGCCCATTACATGGGTTTCTAAGGGTGTTATCTAGCGTGACCCAGGACCAGATCTTGGACCCCAAATGTGGAGTTTCACTGGTCTGCATCATGTATGATTTGAAAAAGAAATTGAGAGGAGGTGCTCCTGAGGAGTTTATTATCGTAAATAATCCTTATTTGAGTTTCCATTTATATTGTTATGGATTTCAGTTAAAATTTGGCAATTCTTCACTTTTTGAGTGAGTTGCTGGACCCTTAGCTATGGTCTCACCTCTTTACTCTTCCTTATTATAGCTTTCTACAAAGTAGAAATAACAAAAAAACTCGTAAAAAACGCCAATCATAGAAAAGAAGATTTGGTAGCCCTGTTAAGTGGTCTTGTGAACCCCAATTCATAAATTTGTGGCTAAACCCCACTATAACCTAAGATAAAAGATTTGCATGATTTACACACTGATTGGTTTTACGGACTACAATTATTACTTGCATGTTGCAGGAAGATCAGTGATACAGGTAGGAGGCTTCTAGATGATGAAATTCCGTGTATTACCCGGTTAGTATTTGGCAAGTGAATGAGTTAGTTGTTAAGTCGAAACGGTCATCAGAGATTAGCAGTAAATGATAGAACTTGGCTCCTACCTATTACCAGTAATTGAACTCCAAAAATCAAGCATACCTAAATGAACACCTAAACCAATCTCTTGAAAAATATCCCCCTCTATATGTATCTCAACTAAAATCATGTGTGATAACTTAAATGACACATTGCATGGCTTATCTTTTTATTGCTCTTAACTCCTTATTCAATTACACTAAATCAATGGAGTTACAGCTTGTACGATCAACTTTATGCCTTAGGTCTTCACAGGCACGGAGATAGTTATACCAGTTCAAGTTATTACTCTAAAATAGCCCCACCATTCTATCAATGCCATTCGAAATTCCATGCAGGTTTTAATCACTACAAATTTTGGTTTTAGACGGGTAATAATCTACAGGTTAACACCTAGAGACTAACTCATGCAAGTCACAACCCTATCAACATAATACCTTCTAACTTTTATTATCTATTTACCTACCTATTTGTAGTTATTGTCCTTGTGATTCCTTTTGGGATGTCAAACTAGCTCTTTTTGTGGCCCCACTTTCATATAATTTCCTTTGTAATCTCAAAGAATTATTAAAACTACCCCCGTATCTAACTTCACTACTCATGGATTCTAAATTCGACTCCACGGCTAACGGCTTCAACTTCTTATCGTTCAAGTCTTGCATTTCTATATTCGGAGCATAAAGTTTCTTGCCACTGTTAAATAAACCTGTATTGTCAATTATCTCAAGTACGTAACTTAACTGTTCCCCCGTCTTTTTGTCATTGAAGAAATCAATCTTGTCCCCATCGAACAATTGAATTTTCTTTCCTTTACCAATCATTTGGTCATTAACAAAACATGAATTTGTGCTGAAATCTAACAACCAAATATCATCAAGACATTTAGCAGGGCTCTCATAGATACTCAACTCCAACACTGGATGTCTCTGTTTGTTGATTAAACAATGAACTTTGGACATTCTGTCGTCAATGATAAATGCATCGCAAGTTTCATTACGGCCAATTGCAAATGGGTTGAATCCTTGACGAATTATTATTGGTTGTTTCACCAACAGTTCCTTAGTGGGTTTCAACACTATGAAAGTCTTAGCTGGGATTGACTTATGACGCTTGGAACTATGTTCAATATCTTCCAACTCTCTTTTAAGAGAAGTATGAGGTTGTGAAAGTGGCTGAAGTGGCTGCACGAGGGGTTGTGAACTGGGATGAAGTGGTAATTGAAATGGCTGTTTTGGTTGACTTTGTGGCAAGGGAACAACTCTTTTAGGAACCTTAAATTCTTCTTTCTTCAAGGGTCTCATCATTAAATCTTCATCATCTATTCTACTCATTGATGTGATGGCAATACCATTGTCAATTCTATCTTTATCAATCTTTCTGGCCTGTTGAGACTGGGATTGCGATAAACTTATCTGACTATCAGAGTCATCTTGGATACACCTTATCCAGTCATGATTCAAAGCTTGTTCAGCTGTCAATCTCAATTCAGGCTTGACTGTTAAACATTGAGATATGAAATCCATACCAGTGGCACTAATACGATACTGAATCAATGGGCTCTTATGATACTCCCCACTTTTAATCTTAGAAAACATCTGCGGTTGTGTGTTACCATTGAATGGTAAATGTCCTGTTAATATCACATACACCAAACATCCTAAAGACCACATATCGACGGAATTATCATATAATGTTTGTTGTTGTTGAGAATATTGGGTTTGTGGCTGGGAATTTCCAAACTTTCCGGTGATGATCTCAGGAGCCACATATGCTAAAGTACCACAAAAAGTTTTCATGAATGTTGAATTATCACTAATTTTGGCTAATCCAAAATCAGTAATTTTAACCGTTACTGGATCGTCTTGCATGATTAAAATATTATCAGGTTTTAAATCTCGATGACTTATACCTAACTTGTGAACGTAAACGATCCCTTGTAAAATCTGTTTAGTTACCACCTGAGCTGCTACTTCTTCCAAAGGTCCTATAGCTGTGACAAAGTCCATCAAATCACCCCCAGGAACGAATTCCATAACTAAATAATAGTTATCCATATCTTCGTAAAACGATTTTAACTTCACTATATTTGGATGATCCAACTTCCTTAATATCGATAATTCTCGTTGAACTTCTACCATACCACCGCCGGTATTCAAGGCTTTACGTCTATTAATAATTTTCACCGCATATGCATCACCAGTGGACCTTTCTATAACCTTTTTAACGGTTGCGAATGCACCTTGTCCTATGGTTTCATTATGAATTATAAAGTCTTTATAGATCCCTTCGTCGCTTACAATCCCTTGATTGGTAGAACTTGGATTGAATAGTTCATTGAACAATATTACAAATTTCAATTCGTCTTTCTTGACACCTCTGCCTATGAATATTTCGTCTCCTTGATTTATCATGTAATTGGATCCTTTAACCAATCGATTATTATTGAGTAAAGTCCCATTAGTAGAATTATCCTGAATCCATAGACTTTTACCTTCCTTATTGAACCACAATTTGAAATGTTTATTGGAATATCGGGTGCTATTGGTTAACACTACATCATTTTCGTTATTCCTTCCAAAGATCCAAGTGTCTTTGCCATTGGCTATATTGAGATCAAAGAAGGTATATTGGCCAGTAGTACATATTAATCGACATAGATGGTTGGGGTCTGATTTCTCCTGTGAACCTGATGACGCCTGGGTTGGTTGTGTGGCCTGTGTAGCTTGTGTAGGTTGATTCATAGGTAGTACGCGTCGCACTTAATTTTGAGTTTTGAGTGAGAAGAGGATCACTAGACGACACTCTGACTAAGGATGGTACTGGTTTTGTATGTTTTTGTACTACAGTAAGTTATGTGTTTGTGGTTCTGTGTTTGTGGCATTAACCATTATCGTTCTTTTAAGTAAAAGTTTCAGTTCTCAATTCATTATATTACGTCTATACACCTATTATACATTTTTTAATGATCTAGAAATTGATGCAACAGGTTCTAAAAGATGTTCGTCTTTGAAGATTTGTTGAACAACATCGTTTTCGTATTCTAATTGATTCAATTCCTCTTCTTTATCATTCAAATGATGGAAGATAATCCAGAAAAGACAACCAGCGATGAAACAAGCAATAGCCAAACCAGTAAAAGTCCATACGAATTTAGGATCAACGGCAGTTGGGGAAAGGGCAATACCTAAGGCACTTCCAATAGCAGTCATGAATAAATACAAGGAAGTAATGAAAGATTTCATGGAAACTGGAGCCTTAGTGTAAGCATATTCTAAACCGGAGATATTGGCGAAAATTTCAGAAAGACCAACCAAGACGTAGACTGGAGTTTGGATGGCAACATGGACATGGTTTGGAGTGTTGGCATATTTAGCAGCACAAGCCATTGGCTCATCGTAACATGGACCAGCAGCGTAAACGTAGTGTTGTAAAACAGCAGCGTAGACCATTGAGGAAGTAGCAAACATGAACCCAATAAAAATTCTAGTCATAGACTTTAAAGGAGTGAATTTTCTAATGAATGGATAAACAACTCTATCACAAAGTGGAACAGCAATGATAATGGCTAAAGAGTTGAAAACTTGTAACATATCATTTGGCATTCCGTGCAATTCCATATGACCACTCATAGTAACGAAATTAGAGGTCATTTGACCGTAGACTAACCAATAGATTGGGTAGAAGGTAAAGACTTTACAAGCAATAATAGCTCTCTTAACTTCTTCAACAAAATGGTCGTCCCATGGGTATTCAGCTTCAGGGTTGACTGATGGTTTAGCAGCGTCTACATTGAAACCGTGGGTAGCACCAATCCAGGTGACTCTGAAACATTTAGAAATGATCTTATCAGCAACTGGAACTTTAACATAATGGTTTTTACCGATAAGTAAAGCAGCAACTGCAACAAAGAAGAAACAGAAAGGTAAAAGGAAAGCAGCCCAGAACCCAACACGACTTTCTAATTCAGTGGTAGCAGCAACCGATAAGGAACCAATGTTGATCATAGCATAGAAGATCATATAAACTCTTTGAATAGTTAAAGCTGGATCAACAACGACTCTTTCACCGGTTTTCAAGGTTTTGATGATAGGTTTTTCCTTTGGAACTTGATCAGCAATCAATGGAGAAACGTTAGATTTGACGAACCCAGTTGCAACACCAATGATAATAATGGCAGCGATATAAGTACCAATAGCGGCGTTTCTGGTGGTAATGGAAGGAATTGAACCCATGAATAAAACAAAGATACCACAAATGTAAATACCACAAGCCATAGAAATGGTTTTATATTTACCCAAATAAGTATCAGCAATATAAGCACCAATAATTGGAGTAACATAACACCAAAATTGGAAGAAATATGATAAACCAGTAGCACCTTGAGACCCTAATTGCAATAACCCTTTTGGAGTGTCATCAGGACCGTTTTGCATATAGTTTTGGAAAGGAGTGGATAAACCATAGTAACTGAATCTTTCTGCTAATTCGACAATGGCAACCAACCAAGCTCTCATTGGGATGGACCCTGAAACATGTCTTAAATGCTTTAATTCTTCAATGGTGGCTTCTTGTCCGTCTTCAGTGTGACTGACTACTTCCTTTGATGAGTTAACATCATCAATGTCTTTTTCTTTTAAATCTGAGGCTTCAACTTTAACGTGTTGTTCAACAGATTCAGATTGTTCCTGAACTGGTTCTACACCAGCATCAATTTCTTTATTAATGTCTGACATTGTAAGGTCAAAAGATTATTCGAAAAAAAAATTTTGCAGAGATTAAAGGATTTATAAACGATTAGATTCTCCAATTTATCAATGACCAATGATAACAGGTTATCACCTAAGCTTAATTTGGAATGAAACTATAACAAAGTTGAAAAAGAAAACCGGAACTAGTTAACAATTGCCTTGTATATGAAAAAAGAAAGTGGAGTTCTTTTTTTCTTGTCTGAAAATGCCTTACGTAACCTTGGTATAAAAATAGGGTATACAATAAGAAATGTCCGGTACATACCCTAATCCGGGTTAATTTACGTATTATACCGTACCTGTATTAGAATTTGCCTTTTGGTGAATAAGAGTTAAAGGTTGATAAAAACTATATTAGCCATAGCTAATAAACTAAAAGTAAATGCGTAGTATTCAAACGCAAAATAGTGATCACCGTTTCAGTTTCGGCCCACTCTCCCCCCACCACCATTGTCACTATGATGTATTTTTGGGTGCATCGTCATATTACCCTAAAGTCTTCCGATGACTTGGGAAAATCCTGCAGCGATATTTTGGAAACGGCACAAAATTTCGACCGATTGGGTAATTCCCAAGTGACAAATTTTAAATCCTGCGAACAGTTGCTCATTTCGAAAGTCTTGACTCATGAGCCCTTAAGTAAGGTTTCATAGAATGTTAAGTTTGACAGGTCCTTTTGATCGTGAGGCTCTAGCTCCTCATATAATAAAGTTTGGACTCCACAGGACCACTTTTTACGGCGTTTGTTTCAATGTTTAATCGATCAACTTACAGTAGCTTCAGGTCTGTTTTCGCTAAAGGCTGCAGCATAGGTCCCGCCGCTTAAAAAATTTTTATCCGGGTGGCTTCAGGTGATTATTCCGTTTTGCGTGATGCAACGTTGTAGTGTCTTTCCTTTTTTTGTCCCCGTTAGTGTTAGTTATTGCGCTTTGTGACTGTTTAACCTTCCTGATTGTTTAATGCCGTTTTTGCTGGATAGGGTTCGCCAATGCACCTATTTTATCGTAGCATACAAACCTTAACTATTACGGCACTTTCCGTTTAAAGACTTATTTTTACGATGCTGCCAAGCAACTTTATTAAAGATCTCTACATTCTATACACTATATCTATAGATAAGGGCCAAGCTTAACTTAGACTTTTCTTGATTAGGCACACCCCGTTAGGCACACCTAATTAATAGGCCAATATCCTGGGAATAAGAAATGCATCTTTTCCAATAATTCCTTTTTAACGGCTTTTGGATTGGTACTAACGGAAAATTTCATTGATCCTTGTAAGTCTTCCCCGATACCTAATGTGCCGTTCTCAAACTCTGCAGAGATGACTTCAATTAACTTTTCAGCCATCTTACAAGCATTTGCACCATTGGCCTTTAAGTTACCAACCACAGTTTCAACAGTCACTGGTTCTTCGTCAACATTCCACGAATCATAATCAGTTGACATACAGATCATTTGGTAAGCAATTTCGGCTTCTCTGGCTAATTTACTTTCAGGAACTGCTGACATGTTGATAACATCTCCACCCCATGATCTATACAATTGAGATTCAGCTCTAGTACTAAATTGAGGACCTTCCATACAAATTAAAGTCAAATCTTCTTTGGTTTTAGTATGGAAGGTTGGGTTCAAGTTTTCCTTGTCAAATCCTTCTAAAAATCCTGACTTTGGAATGCTTTC
Source organism: Yamadazyma gorgasii (assembly GCA_003708985.3). Lineage (NCBI taxonomy): Eukaryota > Fungi > Ascomycota > Pichiomycetes > Serinales > Debaryomycetaceae > Yamadazyma > Yamadazyma gorgasii. The sequence goes on along the minus strand of PPPC03000004.1, from coordinate 1,233,315 downwards.
ACTAATCAATTTGTATAACTTGAGATCAAATGGTTCTCCAAACATAGCATGAGCAACGAACCCCTTTTCGAAAAAGGTATGAGGTCTAATACCTTTAGTTCTGTCAATGATTTGAGAAGGTAAAACAAAGTCTCTTGGTTTGATTTCTTCTCTTAATGAACCAACGGCAGAGAAGGCAATGATAGCCTTGACACCAATTTTCTTTAAAGCAGCCATGTTAGCTCTGTTTGGAACATCGGTAGGTAACAAGTCATGGTGAGTACCGTGTCTGGCTAAGAAAGCAACTGGGAACCCATCGTTCAATTCACTGATGGTAATTGGACTTGATGGGAACCCCCAAGGGGTTGAGATGGTTAATCTGGCGACTGGTTTTAAATTTGGTAAATCGTACAATCCCGTACCACCAATAATAGCCAATTGAATTGGCTTAGAATAGGTATGAGGCAAAGAAGCCAAATCAGGAAAAGTTTTGTTACTCATGGGGAACTTCCAAGTATATTTTAATTTTGAAAATGGTTTAGATTTAGGACTCGTGGTGAAAAAAGTGTGGATCTAATGCGGCCGCATGGTGTTGGAAATCAGCGGCGCCAAGCGGTCCCGTAAAACGACATCCTACTTGGTGGTGATACCACGACATCGACATTATACCAAACATCAAAAGTGCGCGGATCAAAAAAACGAACAGGATAGTCTCCAGTCATTCCTACAATGCTAAGAATCATAAGATCATATAGTAAGAAGCCGAGATTAAGTAAGATCAAAGGCGATAGAATAAAATCTTTAACACTCCACAAAACCCAAATACCACCACCAAAACCAAAGCTGTATATACCCTTTAGTAAGTTCCCCAAGATTCCAGAACACATCGAACAAGAAACACTTAAGTTGGGCCAACCTGACATCGTACCCAAAGACCCAAAACAAGATTACGAGATTCCAAAAGAGTCAAGCAAGACCCACATAAGGGCCCAACCAACTGATAAAGATAGAGCGATGTTGGAGCAGTTGGATAATCTTATGAATAGTAATGACGAAGGACAACGATTACAAAGTCAATTTAACTTAACGAAATTATATTACGATAAAGATTCATTTGCATATAAAAGTGTGCCTGAGCACCCATTAAAGAAGTCCATCAGTGGAATGATCAACTTAAATCCATATTTAGACGATATAGATGACGAATATTTATGGGAAATTATACCTGAGAACAAATTGTTCGGCAACCGTTTCCACCAACAGCAACTGTCTGAAAATGAATGGGGGAGATCTCTTTCTGATGAAACCAATGAAATGAAATTGAATACCGAAGATATTAATCGATTTTTGATCAAGTTTAATAAGAACAATAAGAGCTTCTATCATAAAGTAAATGGTAGATATAAGTTAAACCGGGAGTTAGTAAGGGAGTATAAGCAATTGAATTTGAAGAAGAAATTGAATATTTTAGACGAAAATCCAATTGATTTTGATATTGAAGTGGCAATAGAGAATAATGATTTGAATTTGAAGAAATAACTTAATGTGCATTGTCTATTCAACAATATTTAATATTACATTTTCATAACCGTACTTGTGTTTGTTCTCTTCGAAAACTCTTTTTAGTTCGTCAACGTATAACTTATGGTAGTGGTCCAATATTTCAGGGGGAATTTTCGTACTAGTTTTAGATTTTCCTTTACTGCGTTTGTGATTGTCCTCAGAGGTCTCTTCTTGATTTTTAGTAATCAAATTAGGTGGGACGTAAATGGGGTTCCCCATACAAATGTTTATAGGATTTCTGTACGGTAAAAACCCGAAATCATAAATAAATATTCCTCTTGCACTGAAAAATGGGATGGTGAAGGAAAAGGTTTTCTTCAACCATTTTTGAAACAAGTCCCCCAAAGAACCAGCTTTAGGTTGAATTATGTTATAAATATCAGCTTCACCAAATCCGAAAATTGGTACTAGATTAATATTTCCTAATTCAATCGCTAATTTAACAAATCCTTTACGCTTGTTCAACACCAATTTTATCTCCTTTTGGGCTTTAGTTTGCTTGATTGGCTTTTTATAACTTTTCCCCACAGTTGGATTGTTAGTGACTCCTGAGTTCAATAGCGATTCCTGAGCTCCACCAACCACAATACAAACAGAATTATCACCGTTATTAATAAGGGACCTAATATTGGTGGCAGATGCACTGGTCAAGCCAAGACTCAATAAATAATCTCTGTAAAACGGTAATGTGAACTGTGTAGTTAGAGTCAACGGGAAAATCTTTCCAATATTAGGTAATAATGGTTTGTACTTAGAAGGGTCATGGAACAAATACCTCAAAAACTTCAAAGGTGGTTCAAAAGGTTCATTTCTAATGATATTTGTGACAAACAATCCAAACACACCCATAGATATGACACCATGGGGATGATAACCGAAAATGTACCGTGGCCCATTAGTGATCTTTTTGAAACCATCATGACTTCTATTCAACCGTTTGCCTAACCCTAGGTATTGGAAGATTTTATCAACTAAGGTCGTAGAATACTCACTGACCAAATCCTCTTCATCTTCAGCAAGGGCCAATTGCTCATCATTATCACTGGTTTTCTCCATGGTAAACGTGGGTGGATAGTCACATGGTTTATGAACTCTGATAGGGAAATAATCAACAAACCATTCCCAAACAATCAAATTCTTCACCCAATCTCTGGATCTATAGGCTGCTTTACCATTGGTAGGAGTGTGCAAATCAAACCCATACCACCAGATGATGTATGGCAAAACGATCAATACCCAGGCTATCCAGCCTCGGGACACTATCAATAAGAACAATATAACAAATGCAGGGATCGACACTGTGTGCCATATCACCCCAATTGTTTCTAAACGCCTTTGTAAAGGGATATTCAATGGGGCAATATTGAGAAATCTTGTTTTTGTGTTGACAACGATTTTTGACTCGGTTTCATCAGTGGCAGGGTCAATTGGTTGCAACACTGGCTCTTCGACAGTGTCAGCAATTGGAGTCTGATCATTGTCAGAACTTCTAGAAGCTCCTTTTCTTCTTCTGACGCCCATAGTGTTGTAGATGAGTGGTATGTGGGAGGAGGTGGGTAAGGTCTGATGTGGCCCGCCCGCCGCGATTGCTTGAACCCCATATTTTATTCAGCTATGTACAGTCTTTATACAAATCAGGTAATTATTTACCGTCACAAATCAACCTCTAGATTTTCATGCAAATCGTCTGATAAACGCTTTAATAACTCGATGTTAGCCGTTGCTGTGATGTTTCGGTTTCTTTCTAAGATTTTCCATGCTCCTATAAAGTCGAACCTATATTCATAGATGAGAGCCTTGCCTTCGTCATCCTCGTCTTTGAATATGGTAAGGACAGTTTCCTGGATTTCAAGACATTTTTGTATGACGTTAACGTCAAGATAAGGATTAATTAACATTTGGTTGAGTAAGAAATTCACTCTATTGAAACTGATTAAGATATCAGGTCCTAACACTCTAACTATGCCCAATAAATACTTTAATTGTAAGTCGAGGACCGTGGAAGAGTCCCCAAATCGATTGAACACTTTGTCTATGGACATAAGGTTTCTGTTCAATAATTCAATCAAGTCTGCGTCCATTTTTAGTATTGTTGAGTAAGCATTATTTAAAAGGTCTGTAGGATCCTCTAGCATAATACTACTAGGTAAATACGTCAAACATGAATAAATGCAATCTATAAACATGTCTTTTAAACATGTTCTCTCTATATCTATAGTGTCTATAAGTTCTGAAAGTAGTTTACAAGCTATTATCTTGTAAACCATCTGATGATCATTGAATAAATTTAGTATGAAAGACGTCAAAATATTCCAATTTTTGTGAGTGTCATAGTACTTAATTAGCACATGAACCTGGGAAATAAGTTCATAGTGATTATCTCTATCCTGTTCCGATTTTATATTCAATTTCGAAGGTTTCAATTTACTTTGTTTGGGAAAGTCTCTTATAAGTTCAAATATGTAATCATTATTCAAGTGGGGAAGAATCAAGGTTTCGTAGTCTTTACAGCTCCAAGGGACTTCTCCATACGATAGATATGCAAGTTTTTTGTATAAGTCCAAGCTAGGTGTCTTGGTGTACTGCTCTAGCAAAGTTTTCACCTCAGACTCTGTATATGACTTCATCTTCATCTGAAACTCAATACTCAAAACTTACTAAGAACTTAAATACGCGGTGTAGATCATTATGTCAAGAAAACAAATACTAAAACGACTTGTTCACAAGGAACCTGTATTCAACAAAGAAGTTCAGGATACCTATATCAAGAAACTAGAAGAAGGGCAAATGAGAATGGAGTCATTAATTGATCAAGCTGATTTCGCTATAAAGATTTTGAACCAAGAGTTGGCAGATCAGAATAACGTTACTGACACAAAGAAAGTAATTGCTAACTATAAACGGTTAGGCATAATCCCTTATTATCAAGATAAGAATGACGTGATAGCTATAAGCACGGCATCTATATTAGTGCAAGAATTGGTGGATCAACAAATCAATGGTACCAAAATATTTTCAAGTTTAAACCAACAAGAACTCGACATTATAAATAATTTAGAGGCATTTAAAGGTGAATACCAAGCGTTGAATGACAATATTGATGATCTTATTCAGTTTAAACAAACCCAAACCCAGTCACAAACACAAACGCAATCCCAAACTACAATTCCTACAAATTCTAATACTGACCAACTAGATAATAAAATTACTGAGAGTGATAGTACCTTAAAAATCCTTAATAAAAGCCTTAAAAGACTAGTGATAAAATACATATCGTTTGAAACACCCCAATTGACCCTGGATGAATTGAATTATCGAATTCAAACTATTGTCGACTTAATCAATAAGCTTATCAAAAACCTTATTCTCAATAATGACTATTTAAGTATCACACCCACATCAACAGAGCAACAAATCATTAATAGTATGATAATGAATGACATAATTGTTACCAAAGGTCCTGATAACTCCGATAGCCAACTCCATATAAAATTACGAGATTATAGCAAATAGTACATGAAAGAGGGGTACTATGCATGAGAAGCGTAAGGTTACCAAATTTTCGCAATCCCAATGATTTTCTTTTTCCTAAAACTTTAAGTTAAAAATTGTCCAACAATTGAAACAACATAAGGAGGTGGTGGAAATAAGGTTAACCATTGGTACATTGCATATAAAATTACGGTCATTGCATTGTGATATTCAGCATTGTGTAAAGTTACGTTGTCAAAACTCCTAGAGGTATCATCTATGTCGTTTGCGAAGAGAAGAAATAGAAAGATCCTAGTGTGTTATAATTGCAGGGTTAAGAAGAATAAATGTGATCGTGAACATCCTTGCGGTTCTTGTAAAAGATTGGGAATTGAGAGTACTTGCAAATATTCTGATGCTAAGAATGATAAGGATTCCAATAGTCTAAGTCCTACTACTTCCAATGAGGGAACTACCACATCCGAATCAAACCCTCCTCCTAGATTGGGGGTAGTGGTTTCAAAAGTTTTACCCCATATACCTTTAAATGGTACCGACCCAACAGTTCACATGCTATGGCATTATTGGGCATTTTTGGTACGAGATTTTAATTATTCCAATTTTTCAATATCGAGATCAACTTTAGGTGTAATAACATCAAAAACTAATATAGAAGAAAAACATTTTCCTGAGATTCAACACCCAATACTTTATTCAACATTTGATACCGGCAAAGTTAACATTCCTGCTCTCAAGAGGTCCGTTAATGAGTATGGTAAAGATTTGGGAGTAATTTATTGTTTGCTGTATAATAAACAAGAACCTTTATTTGATCGAATAAAGCTGCTTCTACCCAACGAAAAGACGTTAATAACGTATCAAAAGATATTTTTTGAAAGTATCTGTGAATATGCACCAGTGATCGATGAATTTGAATACTTTTCCCAGTTGAAACGATTATTAAATATCATTATTCCATCCAATGAAAAGATCGCTAAAATTCACATCGCATATAAACAAGATTATGCCATATTAGCCCAGATACTTCTTGTTACGCGTATAACGTATGTTTACCAAGTGTGCACTGGACTAGGAGCGGACGATTCTCCCATGTATTTAGAACTCGTGGATTTAGCAGAAGAATGCATCCAAGTTCACGGATTAACCAACCAGCCTACATTACCATTGTTGCAAGCACTAGTTTTATTGCAATTCTATAGATCAATTGCTCCAGAAAGATTAAGCGGTTTCTTATCAGATCAATTGTTGAGGTCTCAAATTTTGGAAATTGCCCATTCCCTTGGTATGACAAGAGATAAAGCAGTTTTGATGTTTGATAATTTAACTCCTGCTATGGATAACATGCGTAAGAAGATTTGGTTTCATATTTTCGAATCAAATACTTTCAATGAATGTTTGCATCTTGGCTCCATGAGACCTTTAGTTCATTATTTCGATTTATCATGGCCTGAAATTAATGCTGATGTTAATAATTATCGTAATCCTGTTACCGAAAAGAATATAATTCAAGGTTTTATAAATAATAGGCCAATAGTAGAAGTCATGGATGAAATTCTTAAGTTTACACAAAATGTTGTACCCAATTACCTCGACATAGAGCCATTACTTACTAGACTAGATAATGCCATTAATGATAGTGTAGGTGATCTTGAAGATATTCTAAAACTATCACCCGGTTATCATAAGATACATAAACTTAAGTGTTACTTAATGGCAAAAATGGCGTTAGTAGCAGGGATATATAATTGTTGTGATGCCTGTGAACGAATCCAAACTTTAAAAGGTTATGAATTTTTATACAGTTGTTTAAAGCATTTGCATGGAGATTTGGGAATGCTAACCCCTGAAATTTTAAATAATAGTAATGAAAAGTTCGGTGGAATGTTTAAACTTGTTATTGTACCATTATTAACTTATGTATTCAATTTGACTTATTTTGTTTCATTGTTTTTGATTGTTAGGTTGAAATGTGTTATTTTAAGATTCAAGAATAACGAAATCGAAGTTCAGGGATATCAACCAGATACTGACCAGCGTGATACTCCCGAAGCAACTTCTTCGAATCATTCAGACCTCCTCCATGATTTTCATCAACCTACTTCTAACGAACCCGAAGTTGACACTACTGAATCATATATAAATAGCTATGACAATTTCTGCCAAGCATTGAAGAAATATGCAATTGTAAGATTGAAATATTTAATAGAAATGAGCAGCTACAACCATATTTCTTTAAAAATATTAAAACTTGATATCAACAATTTAACTTTGGGATTTGATGATGCAGGACTTTATGAAGTTTTGGCTAATAAGGTGATGTATGCCCACATTTCAGCGCCAACCTCATTTATTGATAAAACAATGGAGAGCTTCAACAAATCATGGCATATCATCAAAAAAGAAAATCCCGATCCAGCCAATTGTTTCACGGTGGCTGATATTTTAAGGCAGGATCCTCAATTTGATAAGAAACTAGCTACGTTCATTAAAAAGGACAAGTTGTGGACCGCCAAGTCAATTATTAATCTTTATAATGAAGTTAACGTACCCAAGGATAACGAACCCAGTGATGACGAGTTTGTATTTATAGATAATGCTTATTCAGCATTGCCCATGTTCAAGGGCTACTACGAACTTAGTGTAGAGTAATGTACAGTAGAATGTAAATACATAAAAAATTAATATCTTATTACAATAAATACCGACTGTATCTAGCTACGATGAATTAAAATTATTTGGAAGCTTTTGATGCAACTTCGACGTCGATGGTTTCCTTCTTTTGTTCCAAGGAGTCAGCAGCTTCTTCATCATTAACAGTAACATCACCCAATTGGTTAATATCGTAACCAATGGAAGTTAAGTAATCAAGGAATTCAGCATCTTCTCTACCAACAGCATCTTGTCCAACCCTTGGTAAAAGGAATATACAACAGAAAGCTGAAATCAAATTTAAACCAGAAGAAATGTATACTGGACCTTTGACCCCATCAGTGTTTCTAATAATGACTGGGAAAACATAAGTACCAACAAAGGCACCAATTTTACCGATAGCAGCAGCAATAGCATAATATTCACCTCTAATAGTGGATGAAGAAGTCTTAGCAGCTAATAAACCAATGTTATCACCAGCGGAAAATTCCCCTAAAGTGGAGAAAATACCAAAGACAACAACGAAGGCACCGATTTCCGTGGATAATGAATCATAAGTTCCAGCCATAATGAAACCAACTAATGCTTGAAGAACAAGACCGAAACCACAAGTTAATCTTGGACCAAAATAATCAGAAGCAATAGCACCCAAGAAAGCACCTGGCATGTAGAACAAGTTGAATACAACATTCCAACCAAAAGCTTTGTATAAGTTGTTGCTTCCGTCAGCGTTAGTGGTCAAACTGGCAAGAATATAACTTGAGTAAGTACCAAATGAATATCCTGAGAAATCATAAATGAACCAAATCAATGAAACAATGGATAATCTGAACCAATAAAATTTGAAGATAGCGAAGTATGGCACTTTTTTAGCGTTTTTAAGATTCATTTTCTTGAAAGCAGCAGAATCTGACATTTTCAAACGTAAAAATAACAAAATAATTGGCATAACTGAACCAAGACCTACAGTAAGTCTCCAAACAGCATTTAAGTGATTTTGACCAAAGATCCATAAAGCGACCATGGCAACAAAAGCACTGATAACGAAACCAGCATCGATCATAAAATTGGTGAACCAAGCAAAGTATCTGTTTCTGTGACCAGAAGGTAATAATTGGGCAGCTTCAGAACTAATGACAGAGGCAGTTGGATATTCAGAACCAATACCAATACCTAAGAAGAATCTAAAGGCAGTAATAGCAGCAAATAAACCTTCTGGGGAACCATTCGCACCCCAAGCACCGGCAGCAGTTAAGGCTGGTAATAAAATCAATAAACAAGTAGCAAAGATCATACCTCCTTTTCTGTCAATATGATCACTGATAATACCAAAACCTAATTGACCAACAACGGTACCAACGAAAGCAATGGATGAAACGTTGGAAATAGCATTACTATCAGAATATCTTGCTCCGTAGATAGTAGACAAACAAGTGGAAACAGTTCCAATAGAATTGTTGACGTACCCATCACTAAACAAACCTGCACCAGATGCAAAGACAGGCCATAAGTTCTTGGCTTGGACTTTGGTGACCTCGTTAACTTCGTTTTCATCAGCAATTTGTTCCTCAAGCTTCTTACCTAAGGTGACTTCATGTTTACTGTGTTCGATCCAACCAGTGGTTAAATCTTTGAAAGACTTAGGTAAATCTCTGGTTGCCATTTTTTATGTACAACTATTAACTGAAAAATATAAATGTCAAAAAACCGTTAGGTATTTAAACTAAAAAAATTCAGTATAGAAAAAGAAAAAAAATTCCTTGAAGGATTTATCAGAGATTTATATGCAGTGTAGATAAGAACGTGCTAGAGAGAAAATGTCGGGGTGCCGTATATTTTACGTACGATGCAGGAGAGGGTAAATTAGCTGAGTTTAGTCGTAAGGCAAACCTCTATAAGGAGACACTGTGAATTAAGCAACAATGTAGGACATGTGCAGAGTCATACAGTCCACAAAAGTCTATCCAACACCAGATCTTCCAAAGTTGCATCTAGATATATGCCCGATTAACAATGCGCCTCAAGTACTAAATAAAGTTTTTCGCTATAGGTCCTAAGGTTCGACATGGCAATTACTGATACAATTAGAGTATAGACATTATTTTCATCCACATGGGGAAAATTTCTTTTGATATAATATGCATAATAAACGGATATGGCTAAACGAACAATCTGCTCATCTCTAATTTTAATATTATTGTTAAATCAAAGTGAGGGACATGGTTGTGAATTTCACATTTTCTCATTCCTTTTTTTTACCCTTTGAGAAACGGGGATTTTCGATTGGGGTTAAAGGCTAAGAAAGGAATAAAGTTTATACGCTGAAGATAAGGTCGCCCCCAGCCCAGGCTTTGCATTAGTAAGTGTTGTCACACGTTGATGGATCTTAAGCCACTTAATAGTTGTCAACGATATTATGCAGTACTTTATGGTTTTGAATTTTCTGGAACAATTACGGAAATTTCTTACCTAGAGCCGTCAAAACTACTTTGAGACATTTCACCATTTAGGATCGTGTGACATAATACTGAAACGGAAACATAGACAGAAACAGAAATTTAAATCCTCGGCCGTGAAGTGCGAACCTCAAAATATCTGATTGAAACCGAAGCTGGACCGAGAAAGATTTAGAGTCGCTTTGAACCTTATGTCGCAGCGACATAGAATTATGGCGGAATATGTCGCTACTATCGCCTATCATTCCTCAACGCGATTTCATCTTAAGGATATCTAACATGAGACCAACAATTTCTCCTATTAGAATGTTACGAACTCAAAGGTTCATTACTTTAATCATAGCATCTTTCTTTGGGATATTATTAATTGTTGTGTCCCTTACTGCCCATGAACACATCAAAACCGACGGGTCCGAGCTTCTTGGTAAAGCCAATGAAAAGTTCACTGACTACTTCAAGAATGTTAACCAATTCTGGAGTGATAAACAACTAGATGCTGAAAAAGAAAAGGAAGCCGAAAAATTAGAACAATCTGCTCATATTGAACATAAACCCCTAACTGCTGCTGAGAAAGAAAAGTTGAAAGAAGCTGAAAAGTTAGAAGATTCAGCAGAGGCTGGAACTAATGCTGGTACCGGTAAATTAGAGGATGCAAATGTAGTTGAATCCACCGACTTAGAAGATTCAAGTGTTGAAAATGCCGATGCTGACTTAGAAGCTGGAACTGCTGGGACTTCTGGAACTAAAGGGACTACTAACAACGTAGCTGCCAAGGTTCCTGCCAAAGGTACCACTGAAGGTACTACCAAAGGTACTACCAAGGGAACTACTTCTGGATCAGCAGCTGGTGCAGCTGGTGCAGCTGCCGCAGTTGATGCCGTAGATGCAGCTGATGCCGTAGATGCAGCTGATGCCGTAGATGCTGGTGCTGCAGAACTTGATGAAGATAGTTCTGCTGCTAAAGGTGATGAAGTAGTTGAAGACAAAGCCGTTGTTGCTGCCCCTGCCGCTGCAGAAGTAGCTGCAGATGCCGATGCAGTCTTATAGAAGCTGACAATATATTCAAGCATGTACTGACACTATAAACCTCTCCAAACCGACTTTTCAAAATGATCACCTCTTGGCTTTTCCTTTATCAACCCCAATAATAAAAATTCATTACAAATGTGTAAAAACCATGACAAAATCAATTTATCCCATTGCTCATCATCAAACTCCTTCTGTAAATCTTTGCTAATATCTTCCTTATCTAGATACTGCTTAAAGGCATTGAAGAAATCATAATGGTTTAGTGTGGGTGGTGCATCGTTTAGTAAATTGAATAACTTCACTGTGATAGGTTCAACAATTGAAGTCTTCTTGATTAAAGGGTTATTTAAATATTCATCACTGTTGATTAAGCTGTCCTCAATGGTTTTTCTTGAACTTGGCCTGATAAGATGTAACATTAGATTGTTATAATTCTCCAATAATCGGGGCGCCTGTTCTTCAAAATCTCCCCCATTGACAAGGAACACCTCTTGGAAGAGTGTAGGAACATTGATAAGAGCTTCGAGCTTCTGTACAACTTTCTCATCGGGATTTGAAAGTAAAAACTCTTTCCAAATCTTCGACTTTAACAATTGGTTTGAGACAACTAGACGATACAATTGAAGTTCACCAGCTTTCAAGATTTTTCTGATTTTTTTGAAATTTTGTTTGAGCTCGTTGTACCTCACTTTGGTTTCTTGGAATTGGTCCAATATGAACTTATCACCAAAGCAATCAGTCAATCCTTTTTTTGTAATCTCACCTTGTTTGTACTTGTGGTATTGTGTTTCAACGTACCGTTTATACGAAGGAAGCTTCTTAAGTATGGGCACATCCAGGGAATTGGGATCTTCAAAGATAAAACTGGAATAACTTTTCAGATAGAAATGAATCATTAAACTTAATTTAATTTCGTTCACCACAGAATCTAACGAGTTATTACTATTATCAAATCTGCTAAGGATTATTTGTATTAGCTTCGGATCCAACATTACCAGCGATCGTATGAATATTTGTTGAAGGATGTTGAAACAATGATGTTTGTTGGATAGAGTCTCAAATTTGTAATTGACAAGCTTTGATCTAAACTCATTATAAATATTATTACTTATCCAGTGACCTACATTATTAGTGGTTAAACCAAAAAGGATTTTAATCGGCAAATCAATAAGACTGAATATGTTTTTCAAGAATAAATTGATAGTCTGTGTCCCCACTGATTCGGTATCTTCAAATATGATAATTAAGGTTTTGAATTGATTTTTAGCTAATAATTCTCTTATTAACTCTAGATCGTACCTGGCTTGATCTTCTTTCTTGTCGTCGTCTTTCATTTCGCTTTCTTCTATTTCTTTGTCTCCATTCTCTTCACCATCTTCGTTAGTCTCACCATTAGCAGCTTCAGGTTGTTCGTTTTCAAGTTGCTTTATAATATCCCGTACTACCGACTTGATGGTGGTGGTGCTGCTTCTAGATTCGATCCGTATAATTTTCAATTGTTCATCTTTACTGATAACTCTGAAAAATTCGTCTAGGATTCTGTAATTATTGGCCCCATTGGAACTCAACAGTATGTACCCTGCATGTAATTTCTTACTGGGCTGTATGAAACTATTGGGAGTTTCACCTTGTGGAATTGTTACTTTACAGAAATGGTACAAATATTTGAATAACTCGTCATGAGACCTTTGTAACATATCGTTAATATTATTGATGATTTCTTCACTTATAGTTTGGTAGATTTTATACCTCGTCTTAGCTTTAGACTCCGATTCATCGTTCAACCGTGGAAACACCGTAAACTCTTCGAGTTTGGATTTCTTAGGTTCAAGAAAATAGAACGGTTTTTGGTATTCTGGCGGTCTTTTCATAACTTTCCACCTAGCACTAATCTGGAGTTTAAAGCGCGACCGAGTTTGCATCATTACCAGATACGATGTTGAAACGATTCCTTAGCACTGCTAAAAGCATAAGATCACCTCTTGTCATTTCAGAGGAAATCCAGCAAGCCTTAAGTGAAAACAAACCTGTCGTGTCTTTAGAATCGACAATTCTTACCCATGGGTTTCCTTATCCGGATAATTTATCCTTAGGTTTGGAATTTGAGACCATAGTTAGGGACAACGGTGCTGTGCCTGCTACAATTGCATTTATTGACGGGGTTCCATATGTTGGGTTAACCGAATCACAATTGAACTATCTAACGGAAAATTCTTCTACGGCAGTAAAAGTTAGTAGAAGAGATATAGGTCATGTGATGGCTAATAAGTTAAATGGTGCCACAACAATTGCATCTACTACCATCTTGTCAGCAATGGCCGGCATCAAAGTTTTTGGTACTGGTGGATTAGGTGGGGTTCATAGAGGGGCTGAAACCACTATGGATATTTCTAACGATTTGATTGAATTAGGAAGAAATCCTGTAACCGTTGTTTGTGCAGGACCTAAGTCTATTTTAGATATTGGCTTAACTATGGAATATTTAGAAACTCAAGGAGTATATGTCTCCACTTATAACGACGATAATTCTGATGCCAGCAGTATTGAAATCCCTGGTTTTTATGCCAGGAAATCTGGTGTGAAGTCTCCTAATTCATTCACTGACGTTAAACAAATTGCCAACGTAATTTATCAACAAAATGCCTTGGGTTTGGATTCAGGTAATTTGATTTGTGTCCCACCACCAAAAGCCGACGCCTTAGACCAAGCGTTCATTGATGGGATCATTGAAAGCGCAGTACAAGAAGCCGAACAGAAAGGTATTACAGGAAAGGAAGTTACACCATTCTTGTTATTGAAAATTGGTGAAATGACTCTGGGGAAATCTTTATCATCTAATAAGAATTTTGTCAAGAATAACATCAAAGTTGCTACAGAAATTGCAAGGGAGTTGGAGGAGTTAAAAGTACGTATGTTTTAGAGTATTGACAATATATACTAACTTATAGGAATCACTGCCACTGCAATTACAACCAGTATTGAAACGAGAAGAGAGACCAACCACAGAGCCTACAAAAGTAGATACTCTTATAGTCGGATCAATAGCTTTAGATACTATAAGTAAAGTAGACGAACTTCATATGAGCGACTCAAATCCGGGAAGTACCACAACATCTATTGGTGGTGTAGGACACAACATAGCATTAGCTAGTCATTACAGTAGAGGAAACATTAAATTTGTTTCAGTCATTGGTAATGATTATACTGGCAAATTCTTACAGAGCCAAACATCTATGAATAGTCAATTGTACTTGAAACCAGGCAGAACAGCTAGTTACACATCGATTCATGATCCTCAAGGAGAACTAGTCATTGCCAGTGCTGATATGAAGATTATAGAGACCGACTTTTCGGATGAAATTATATCTGAAATTGAAGCCTGCAAGCCTGGAAATGTCGTGTTGGACTGTAATCTTTCTTTGATAACGTTGCAAAAGGTATATGATTACGTTACAGCTCAATACCCCAGCACAAGTATAATCATAGAACCCACATCATTATACAAAGCGCAAATGTTAGGGGATTTGAACATATCTGTACACAACCCAATTCAATTAATAACACCTACAATCCAAGAGCTTGAGTCCATTTACACCAAACTTGAAGTCAATGAAAAGCTTGATGACGAATGGTTTGAAATCATCGATAGTTTGGAATTGTATAGGATTAGTGACATCATTAGAGGTGGCAAATTGAAAGAGTTATATGATCAAGGCGTTATTCAAAAGGCATTCAAATTATTACCTTATTTCAACAATATAATCATCAAATTAGGTGATAAAGGTGTTTTAAGTGTAGGAGTAAAGAATTCTAAATTCTTTATAGTAGACAATACCAATTCTACACCATTTTACATATATCATTATCCTATTCCAAAAGAGAATGAAAACCTCAAAATCGTTAATGTGACAGGAGCTGGTGACACTTTATTGGGATACATCATGTCTAACCTCAAAAAGCCCCAGACTGAGTTGATTTATAAAGCCCAGGTTCTGAGTGGATTATCTATAGGATCGCACCATGCTGTGAGTGAGAAAATCAAACATGTTTAAAACGTTAAGGACCAATAGGTTATTTTACTATGGAGCTAGTTTAGGGGTTGGAATGGGGTTGTCTAGTATGGTATTGAACATGTATCATCCAATATACTTAGAAAACATCAATTCTGTGGTTGTAGATAAATCTTTAACCCCTTTTCCTACTGTGTTAAATGGGTTCAAGTTATTGGGACATGGGATGAGACAAGTGACATTCCTTGGGTTCAATGTGTATGGAATTGGTATATATTTTGATGATAAGGCCAGTAAGAGCATAAAATCAATCTTGAGCCAATATGATTTAGCTAAGGATCTTAATGATGAAAAATCAATTGAAATTATTTCCAAGATTATTGACCAATCAGACTTTAAGATTAGGATATCTCCAGTTAGAAACACAGATTTCACTCATTTGAAAGATGGGTTCATCAAACTGATTCTTTCAAGTCCTTTAAAGAAACAATACGGCGAGCAAGTTAATATTGGTTTGGACCAGCTCAGAGACGTATTTAAACCTTTCAGAGGATCAGTACCAAAGAATCATATTCTTTTGTTAACTACCAACAAAGGGAAATTGAATTTCACTTACGAAAACACCAAGACTGGTGAAGTGCAAAATATGGGTCAAGTCGATGAACCAGTTGTTAGTAAATTATTGCTATTATGTTACTTAAGTACTGCCAAACCGTTAAGTGAGAGTTTACGTAAGAGTTGTAATCAAGGATGGAATGAATTAGCCTGAAGAGATTTGCAAACGGTGGAGAACTTTCCTTATTGGGCTAACCGTCCGATAAATCACCCCATGTATATAGAAATGTTAAAGTTAAATAAAATTAAGTTAAAAATAGATATTCCGGGTAACCTTCTCTTTTAGGGCTACGTCCACGTCCACGTCTAATTTTGGTCGACGCTGATCCTCGTCCACGTCGACCTATTTTCAACGATCGCGTTTGCCAGCCACGTAATAAATGTCGCAATATTATTATTTACACGCGAACCTCATCGTGGTCTTTAGGTCCTATAATTAGCAGTAATGTATATTGTTGGTATAAAGATCTCTAAAAAGCCTTACATAATAATAGCTTCCTTTTCAACGTTGGAGGAAATGGATTTATGTGGTAAAACTTTAGCACCGTTAACATAAATTTCGTTTTTAACTTCAACGTCATCACCTAAAACAGTGACACCTTCAGTTCTAGCCCATTTACCAATTCTGGAGTTCCAACCAACAATGGTGGATTTGACCCAAGCGTGATCTTTAACTTCAGAGTTAGCTAATAAGACAGATCTTTGGATTCTGGCACCTTCACCGACTTTAACGTTTGGACCAATAGTAACGTTTGGACCAATTAAAGCGGATGGGTGGATAGTAGCAGTAGGGTCAATTAAGACATTACCACCGTGAACGAACTTTTCTTTACATAATTTTTCTGGGCTCTTCTTACTTAAGGAGTTTAAGTATAAAACGGTACCAGATAAGAAATCTTTTGGTTGACCGACATCCATCCAGAAACCTTCTAAGTCAAAGGAGTATAAGGATTTTTGTTCAACTAAGATTGGGAAAGTTTCCTTTTCAATTGAGGTTGGTTTCATTTCAATTAAGTCAATAACTGATGGGTTTAAGATATATAAACCGGCGTTAATTCTGTTACCGACGAATTCGACTGGCTTCTCAACGAATCTATCGATCAAGTTTGGAGTATCTCTATCATGGACAATGACCCCGTATTTAGATGGTTCATCAACTTTAGTAGCAACAATAGTACCAGCACCACCGTGGTTTTGATGGAATTTGACTAATTCTTCAAATGGATAGTCACAAATAACATCAGAGTTTAAAACAAAGAATGGACTGTCATCTTTCTTTAAAACAGCTTCAGCTAATTTCAATGGACCAGCAGTTCCTAAAGGTTCTTCTTCAACTGAAAAAGTGATGGAAACACCGTATTCCTTTTCGTATTTTTTCAAGGTGGAAACCATAACTTCTGGTCTGTAGTTAACAGCTAAAACAATATCAGTAACACCGGCATTAGCTAAAGCTTCGATTTGATGCAAAATCATTGGTCTGTTGGCAAATTCAACTAATGGTTTTGGTAAAGTTAAAGTTAATGGTCTTAATCTGGTACCATAACCTCCGACTAAAATTAAACCTTTCATATTAAGAAGTTCGAATTAAGGATGTATTTACAATTAAAAAAAATTCACAACCACACAAATGTTAAAGTGAAGTGAATAAGACAAATTAAGGTCAAAGAAGAAAAGAATCAAAAAAAAATCAAAACAAAAAAGGGGAATTTTTTGTATATTTATATATCGTCGAAAAATTGGTGTCGTGTCGTGAAAAAGAAAATCTTTAAAATCTAACACGACACTTGTCAATGAGCTATAGCCAGCGGTATGGAATGCTTGAGGAATGAGTAAAACACGTATACCTTAGTTTAAGGTTATAGGGAGAGGGGAGTCTATGTAGGGGCACAATACGAGGGGTATATGGTGTTGGGTGCCAGGTGTTCTAAAGTATTCAGTGGACTGTGGGTTATAGGTCTGCTGCGAATAAGGAGTAAAAACGAGGCTGGTAATCTATGCCATTTGTGAAATGAAGCAAGCGAGGTTACAGTGGATATGCCCAAACACCTAAACAAACCGTCCATTGTATTCATTATCCTTATACCATGGCTAGGGTTACGTAATATGTATAAATGAACAAGCAATACAAGGCTCAAAATCGTATCAGATAATAATGGCCCTTATATCGGTGATGAACCACAATTGTTTCTGGCACTCGTACCTAATTGGTACAGGTTTTCTAATTGGTGTTCATATAATCGCGAGACATTATGCAGCAGAACTAAGAAATTCACGAGTAATCCAGCAATGATTCAGCCATTCCACACCACATGGTAAACACGTTTGTTTTATTGACTTTGTGGTTAGGTGCCGATCACCACTGTTTTTGGTGTCACCGATATTCCGTTGGATAATTCGGGGTTAGGGACATGAAGATCGGAAGATATTTCACAACGTTGATAATTTCACTGACGAAATGAAATTCGAAATCGAGTTCGAAATTCGGTCGGAAAAACTCGTTCGTATTTGATTATGTAAGGGCTATAAATAAGAGTGCAAATAGGCAAGGTGAACCGATGGTCTACTAATTCTTTCTACAATTCCCTTGATCTGACCATAACGTGCTACTATGTACTGTTGTGTATTGCTATAAGTCGTATTAAACTATATGATCTCTATGTCTCTTATGCGTGTTCTTAAATAAAATATAAATAACCGACCCAACACTTATAATAAAACTAATAGTAGTTAATGTGAAATATCTTCCAAGTTCATTAGTAGTATCCAAAATATTACCATAAACCAATGAAAATAATGTTGAACTCAATGCTGGGGCTATCATAAATGTCCCCCAAGTTGAACCTAAAATGTCAACTCCCCAAATCTCTGACACAATTGTCGGATAAATTGTGAACACACCTCCATATGTAAACCCATTAAGTATTGTGATTATGCTAATACAACTGTAATTGACTGACAAGAATTGACTTAATGTTCCAAGTGCTAATATCATCAATAAAATCCATATTTTGTTTATATAATCTGATAAAAACCCCACAAACAATCTGGAGGATGTGGAGAAGATTGACAATAGTGCAATCTGTTGATTCAAGGCTTTATTCTCATGGAAATGTTTTAAAATCGAGTTCAAATTGTTTTGAAACGTCTCTAAAGGTCCAAGGTTAAGGAAGAACGATAATAATAAAACCCACATTATGGGCGACTTAAGAAACTTGATGAATTTCTGTTGATGGTTTGGAGGTTCAATGGAACTTATAGGAATTAATTCAGTAGTCTCATCAATATTAATCTCCTTATGATCTACTACAATTGATGTAGCAATGAAGTTCAAGGTCCCTATTATAAGATATAATAGACTAAAGAATTTAAACACCCTACCTAAATCCAAACCATAGGACTTACTAACGCCTTTGGCAGCAAAATAGGGTAATTTTAAGATTAATGAGCCAATCAAAGACGATAATCCATAACAGGCAACTGGTAATGAGATTGATAACCCTTTTCTTTTTGGGAATATCTTGGAACAAGTTAACAAACTCAGAAAGTATAATGAAGACGTACCCAACCCAATGAAACAGAATGTCACACAAAATAATACAAGCAGGGACTGTTGGTCGAGATTGTTCTTTTCAGTTACAACATAGTTGATGAAATATGATGGAGCAAGGAAGAATATTGATAAAATTGCTAATAAATTTGTACCATAAACGTCTGATAAATACCCTAAAACAGGTAAACACAAATACATTCCAAATTGGGACAATGATGATATGATATTGATTTGAAAAATCTTGAAATTGAAGTATTCAATAAGGTATTGTGATATTAATGGGAATAATGTGATAGATCCTAGCAATAGACAGGACACAAGAGATAGTATGAATGATATGAGTTTCAAATATTCATGATCGAAGTGCTGAAGAGCGTACGATCTTATTCTCAACGACAAGTTATGGATCATCGTTATCTCTATTGTTTGGTATATGATTAGTACGATCTCACTATGACTCTTAATGACGTTAGTGACGGCCGCGCATTTCCGCAAGACTATGCTAGTGTCTAGGGCGAGTCACAGAGACACCAGAGAGAGTCGCAAAACTAAGCCGCTATTGCGATAAGTTTCAGTTATACGCATGGGCGCAAACCTTAACTCAGAGTCATTTATTAGAGCCAAAAAGTTTAATTGATGCCACAAAGCGACGACTCAGACCCAACTGACTGGGTACCAGAAATGAGTAACGAGGCATCTCCATTGTTAGCAAGAAAAGACGCAAATAGAAGTCTGACTTCGTTGTTCCAAACCCTTATCGAGAGTCAAGGATCCATCACAAATCCACTTAGAAGACTTTCTACTGACCGTAATTTCCAAGTTGTTTTCTCGAGACCCAAGAGATTGATTGGTAAGTTTCAAAAGATTTGTGAATGGCTGAATTTCTACACTGATACATCCAAAGTTTCCCTGAAGCTCAAGAAGTATTATGAGGACCAGAACTACTTGATTGAAAAGTATACGAAAATTGATAGGTACTTGGACGAAGAAAATATCCATTATAATATTTTGAACAGGTATACTGAAGATGATAGGGCTGGTAAAAATCCTATTGATTTGAACGAAGAAGAAACTGAAAAAGCTTCCCAGGAAATTACCTTTATAATCTTAGTGAACTTTTTTATAAATTTCTTGCTTTTAGTTGGTAAAGGATTTATAGCGTTGTTTACCAACTCCATAACGTTAATTGCCTCATTGGTCGATTCAGCTTTGGATTTTTTATCGACTTTTATTATTTATATATCCAATAGATTATCAAGCGATGAGAATAAGTTCAAGTATCCTGTTGGTAAATCAAGATTAAATCCCTTGAGTGTCCTTGTGTTGGCAGTGGTTATTATTACATCCTTCCTCCAAATCATTCAAGAAAGTTTCAAAAAGCTCTTTGAACCTCAACCAATCATTCTTGATAAATTATCGGTGTATATCATGATATTGACTATTCTTATGAAATTTGCTTGTTACTTATATTGCCTCACTAATAATTCAACTGCTATTAATGCTTTGGCACAAGATGCGAAATTTGATGTTATATTCAATGTTTTCTCAATTGTTATCCCAATAGCTGGGATTTACCTAGATATGTGGTGGTTAGATCCAATAGGAGCTATTTTCTTATCTGCTTATATCATTTTAGAATGGGCCAAAATCTCCATTGAGCATATAAACAACTTAACGGGAGCTAAGGCTGATGAATTGGATTATAAAGTTATTCTTTATTTATGTTATAGATATTCCAATTCCATCAAGCAAATCACAGCATTGAAAGTCTATCATGTTGGTGATAATTTGAATGTCGAAATTGATTTGGTGTTTGATGATTTAAGTTTTAAAGATGGCCACGATGTTGCTGAAAGTTTACAATATTTATTAGAGACGTTACCAAATGTGGAAAGGGCTTTTGTTCACATTGATTACATGAAAGGCAATTATATTGGACATCTTAATTAGTGTATTTATATCTTATGTAATTATAATATTATAATATTGAAAATAATAATGGCAATAATCTGTTAGCACCTGAGCTAGAAGTGCTAGAACTTGCACCTGAGCTGGCACTAGAACTAGCAGTGTTTTTAGCACTGGAGCTGGATGAGATAGCTGAACTGGAGGCAGTGTTTGAAGCACTTGCACTAGTTTTACTAGAAGCTTTAGAAGATTCAGTGATTGAGGCTTCTTCACTGGCTTCGCTAGCTTCACTAGCTTCAGCACTAGCTTCGATACCGGATTCAGTACTAGAAGCTTCAATGGCATCAGAAGCTTCTAATATACCACTAAAACGACTCTCAACTGCTGCAGTATTAATAAACCATTCACCACCTGAATTCGTGAAAAATTCGGTCAATGATCTAACGTTAGCATTGGTAGTATAAGCAGTGATATCCTCGTATTGAAACGTAGATGCCAAAATCTCTGAAGGAACTACTTGGATCAAACTCAAAAAATCAGCATCAAGTGAACTAATAACTGGATCAAAGTCACCGTCATCATCGTCACTATCGTCTCCATCATCGTCATTGTTGTCACCATCGTCACCTTCATCAGTGCTTCCAAAAGTCTGAGTCGCAAATAACCCAGCAGTTGTAGTCAATTCACCAAAGAATGGTGTAATACTAGCACCAACAGCACTACCAATAGCAATACCACTTCCTACTTCCATTTTATGGACGTTACTAGAAAATTTCCAAAACCGGTCCACGAAATACGTCAAATTCAGGCATGAAAATCATCGTAAAAAATAATCGGCCAACCCCAACAATACGGCACTAAACCTCAATTTACCCCGTGCCGCTACGTTAAGTTACCCAAAAGCTATGCTATTGCAGTAATTTACGATCAATTCATTGTTTACCTGGAAACTAGCAAACAATTCCCCCAAATTGTCATCGGGATTTGGCAGGAACGAATTTAGGATATAAATGTATACATGGGGTAATTTCAACTTCTTACATAAGAATTTGATAATAGTTGATACAGATTCCGTAGTTGATATTTTGAATATAGTGGGGTTTATGGGAAGAGTTGACCCGATTGGCTTAAATCGTATCGTTACTTTGTTAGAACTTTCCACGTGACTAGGGTTTGTGTTGTCGTCATGAGTATCATGAGTAGCACTATCGGTAATAGTGTGACCTGTATCTGGACCCTTATTGCTATGACTCATTGAGTTTGAGTGTGATTGCACGAGTTTCTCCTCGCCTTTCTCCTTCACTATACTAACACTACTATGAATCCCTAAGGGGTCTCCAATACTCTCTCTAACTCCCTCAATTGATTCCTCCCTCTCTTCACTGCTATCACTTTCACTCTGTAAAGACATTGCGTAGTGCGAAATTTGGAAAGTTCCATCAGCTACTTTATCATCGTCATTAAGGAGCCTAGAGATTGTAGTAATATCAGGGGGAAAATGTCGGAAAAGCTTAGTGATACTGAAAGTTTATCATCGAACACAACTATTGAGAATGATTCCATTCCTTTTGATCAAATTTTGATCAATTTGAAGTCGGCCTGTAAAGAGGCTGAAGAGTCTAAAGACTATTTAAGTTACAGCACATTATTAGATGTGTATCTTTCCGATCCTCATAAGTATTCTCATGAAGAAAGAGAGTTGCTATTGCAAGAGTTATTGGATATTTTGAAAGCAAATGACGCTTTGGTTTATGAAATTGGCTGGGATTTACCAAGTCTTGTGATTAACTATATTGACTCTGACTTTAAGTTTGATGATATTTTGAGAAAGGGACCTGGTGTTTATAAGACTCTTAAGATTTTCGAATTGTTGGCATTGAATGGTAATCCTAAGGAATTACTTTTGAAGTCTTGTGAGTTGTTGAATACTTTATCCATTCATGATATCAACACAACCGATGATTATCATATAAGGGAGAAGTTTTTGGACCTTAAGTTGTATTGCTTATTGGAATTGATTTCCTCCAATTTCAAAAAAATCGAAACCCTTTATCCTTCTAGGTTTTTATCTATGGTTGTATCTGCTGTTGTCAATTTCTCTTACCAAAATTTCAACAATTTTGAAAGTCATAACTTGGAATTCTTGTTGAAAAGGGTCTACACATTCGTGAGAAACTATAACAGTTTGCCGTTGCCTAAGAATGCTGATGCTAAAGATATTGAAAAAGTTAAAGCCGACGAAGAGTACTTGCAAAGGAAATTATTGGTTAGTTTCGTATCAAATGTGTTTTACGAATGTGGGAGAAATTGGTCACCAAACGAGTCTGTCTTGTTATTTACAAACATTAGTGGTAAGGAATTGACGTATCTCCAAAACATGGCTGTTTTGGATAGGTTCAATGAATTATGTTTGAGTTTTGACGTTGACTTCGTTGATATTTTAAGTAAGTTTGTTATTTCCACCAATGAGGTATTCCATAAAATTCTGGCTGCCACTGCCCTGCAAAAAGAGGATGAGGAGCTTGGTCAAATATTTGAACTTTTAGTTAAAGATTTTCAAGATAATTTATTAATTTCAGTTGCTAATTCTAAAGAAATTAAAATCAACGATTTAGGGCTCTTAATTATCTATAATCGTTATCTTCAAGAGAACTATCCTAAATCCATTAATGTCACTGTCAAAGATTCAATATTGATTACTATCAGATTGATTGTTCCAATGTTGGTTGAGCCAACCTATAATAATAAAGCGTTACATGATGTAGTAGTGTCGCTCAATTGGATAACTTTACAAGCACTGTTAGAGTCCAAGGGATCCAATGGGGTTCAATTGGAATTGAGCTCAATACCCAACACGTTGTTAAAGACCTATTTAACATGTTTGACTTACATAATGAATAAGAATGGCGATACTTACTATAGAAGCTTCAAGTATGTGGTATTGACCTTATTAACCAAAATTCTTACTTTAAGTCCGGAACAATTGAGTTATGATTTCATACGGGACTCAGTAATCGAATCTCCATTCCACAGTCTTAAGACGTCTTTGATAGGAGTTTTCAAAGAATTATTGACTAAAGACAAGCCTGACAAAGAATCTGATACTTCTAGTTTGGAACAAAGTT
Organism: Yamadazyma gorgasii; assembly: GCA_003708985.3. Classification (NCBI taxonomy): domain Eukaryota; kingdom Fungi; phylum Ascomycota; class Pichiomycetes; order Serinales; family Debaryomycetaceae; genus Yamadazyma; species Yamadazyma gorgasii. The sequence continues at coordinate 1,208,939 of PPPC03000004.1, read as the reverse complement.
TAGGAGCCCTTGATATTTCCAAACCAAAATTACCTTCTAGAAATACCAAAAAGGCTACTAAATTTATGACCTTGACTGAGGACAGGTTCAAAGGTATTCTTGAAATGATCAAATTTACTTACAGTAATTGCTTCCTTGTGGTTGAAAACATTGATAGTGATACCGAGGTTGAAGATGACCAAACTACTTACAAGCTTAATCCTTATTACCTAGCACCGTTATCGGCTTTGTTGAACTTATTAGTAGTTTTAAAGAATGATCCTGTATTCATTGAATCCAAGCCTCAAGTTGATGAGTTGGTTAAATCCTTACGTTTAGTTTTAAACAACTTTAAAGCACAGTACAAGGACTCGGAAAATGAATGCAATATGACTGATATGTTATTATTAACTTTGGATAGAGTTTAGATATAATTTATTTGTATTTAGGTATATACTAACTTCTTATTTCTTACCTCTTACCTTTATTTCCTTTTTTAGCATTTCTATCATCAACAATGGGTCCCCAGAATACAAAGAACCCCTCTTTCGTGGAACTTATACCTTCTTCTAATTCTAGTTCATAATCATCGATAAATGGATCTAGATAATCATATTTCCCCACTTTCCTATTCATTCTTGTTTCGTGTTGTCTTATTAATTGTTCTTCCGTCAACTCTTCCTTCTTCTTTTTATCGTCTTTCTCCTTCTCCTTTTCTTTCTTCTTTTCCTTTTCTTTATCTTCATCTTTGTCCTTTTCCTTTTCCTTTTCCTTATCTTCGTCGTCATCGTCCTCTTCGAGATCGTCATCACTTGATTCATCTAACACTTCTAATGCTGACTTGGCATTGGGATGTATTGTGGACCATCCATATTTCTCTTCTGCTAATTTTAAGACATTCACAACTACGTCTGATTTTCCACTTTGGGGGTTTTTAGGATCTAGCAACGGTATGTTTAATGCTATTATTGGTAATTCTTTTTCTTCTTCTTTTTTACCTAATTCCAATTCTTTGGGTGGCTCTTTTTCAGTTTTCTCAACAAGTTTCTCTATAGTCTTTTCTGACTTGTCTTGCTTTTCCGGTTGAACAGTTTCTGATTTTCCGGTGACCTTTTCTATTGGTTTATCAGAAACTGGGGTAACTTCTAATAATTCAGGTGGTGGTAATTTAACAACTTCTGGAACTTTTGGCTGTATCTCTTGAGGAACTGGCGTTTTAGCTTTCTTTGCATTAGTTGGCTTTTTTGGATCCGCTTTCCGTTTGGGTGCTCTTTTCTTGGGCGATTTTGCATCTGTGGAGGATTCAGGTGTTATGCTGGGAACAGCTAAATTTGGAGTAGCACCAACACCTGGAGCAGTGCCCACAGCAGGTACGGATTTAGCCTGTGGAGTAGGAGATGGAGATCTATCGGTGTTCATGATTGAACTTATAGACGTCTTGCTAGTAGGTAACTCAAAATTGAAATCGGTTTGAAACCTCTTTATGTGATCAGTTACAGGCTGTTTTGGCTTTTTTGCTTTAGGAGCAATTGACGGTTGAGTGACACTCTGACCTGGTGCAATCGGCAAAGTTGAATGGGGAACTGGGGCTATAAATGGTGGTGGGGCGTAAGCAGGTGAATCATTATCAAGAATCATTATCGGTGCTTCAGGACCACCAAGTTTAATATTTGGTTGAAACATCGAAACTAGATTTTTAATACTGGTTTTCCTCCCTGCTGTTTCTGGTGGAGCACTTGTGTTTGTGTCATTATTAGACGAAGATAACAACGAAGATATCGACACACCTCTATTGGACATGTTTAGTGTATTGAAACTGCGAAGCTTGGAGTTTGCGCTTGTTGCGAGATATGCGAGGTACAAGAAGACGAGTATCAGCTATAAATATATAATATAAATACAATGTAGGGTTAAGCCCTATCTAATTGAGTGGTAGTACTATATAAGCCTAATTTACTTAAAACCAAGCTTGTGTCACATCCGTATCCCTCTAAAGAATTCATCATTAAATCACCGTTCCAATAATCCGCATAGACCTTACACATTGGTAAACCTAAGCCTAATTTATATTCATAACGTCTTGCAATTAATTGTTCTAAAGTCGAAGTTTTGGACTTGGTATCATGTGTGTTTATGTCTCCCACTGAAGTATTGCTGAGTAAGGCTTGTCTGTCTATAATTGAAGACCCTTGATTGGTTACCTTTAAATTAGAATACAATTGCAATCCTGGAATTCGGTGAAAATTGGCTAAAGATTTCCGTGCAAATTCGGGATTCTTCCCAAATGACCAGATATTGGAGAGTTTGTTATGGCTTATACCTCCACCTTCGTCACTGAATCTGAATATGATTTGTTTAGAAGTGTTAATGATAGTAATTTTAATTGAAGGTAACTTCTTGGTGGTCTTATCACCATGTCTTTTAATGGTGGCCTCATAACTGTTCCTTAAGATTTCTCCAAACAAGTAATGTAAGTGAGGTTTCAAGAATGGAAATGAAATGTTTAAATCACCTTCAATCTCTAAATCAGGCATGTTTTCCTTATTAGGATATATCTCCAACATGGAATTCTTGATCAACTCACTAACTATATTTAAATGTTCCACTGGTTTACAATCATGGAACATTTCTCCAATATAATCGGGAGGCTTCAACTCTTGAGGTTTAGAGTTATAATTCTCAGTTAATGATAAATGTTCCTCAATAATAACTCTTCTACTGATTCTAGACCGTATCATCGAACTCATAAACTCGTCTAACTCCTTCTGTGGGAAGTTTTGAAGAATAGATACTTCTAAAGCACCCATCATCAAATGTGATAAGTTGAACACATGATCATCTAACATTATTGATAATTGCTTACAAAACTTATCATTTTCTTGTATACTAGTTATCTTAGGCATTTTCCGGAATGCATTAAACAGGTGATAATAACTCTCGTAAATCTGACTGAAATGTAAGTTGTTGACAATACCAAATGGGAGAGTCTGCAAGTCTCTGATTCTGATAGCCAACCTAATTGGCAATTCTAATCTAACAAAATTAGCACTCTGTAAAATCTTCTCTTTTGTCAATTTCTTACCATAACCAGCTAACTGTCGAAGTGATACAGGATGTGGTGTCATCTTAAGATACTTCATCATCACTTCATTTTGATAGAAGTGTTGAGGGTTCAAGATATTGGAATAACTGGGATAAGGTCCAAGATTATTCAAATACTTGGCTATTTCCTGCTTGTTTGATGTTGAAAGAAAGTCATCGTCTATATAAGATATCGGTGTTATATTAGACGAATTCCTTATGGCTACTAGTGGTAGTTTCAATGACCCTAGGTTCTTACGTATAGGTACCATTTTCGCATACATTTCTCATATCTCATTTTCTATCGTAAGACCCTAAAGAGTCATGGGTTTAAATACAGAAAATGCAGGGAAACAGAAAACCTGCGTTGCATGCATGGATTAAGACACCTTGTAGAATACAATAACTGTTAATATCACATTCCTTCGTTCCAGCCTTGATTTAGTCAAATTTCCTGCATATATTTGGGTACTGCACATAATATCACCAGCCATTTGATTACAATGATTCAGGGAGTGATTGATTCAAAATACTTTTAAGGTTTAACCCATCTGCTTCCTTAGAAATTATTATACCAATACTGGGAACACACCGACCATTTCTAAGTCCAAATAATAAGAAATGAACGTAACTGACAGAGGATATTATACTACTACGTATCTAGATAATGTTAATAGACGAAGCAGAAGACACGATGATGAACCAATACGTGGAGACGTATCACAAATAGAGTCACCAACAAGCACCAACTTTTCACAGAACATATATAACAACGATGATTTGGATCCTGATGAATTGCATGAAGAAATAACCCCGGCACAATTGAATTATCTTCAGAAAAGGCACCAAAGTCGAAATAGAAAGAAGAGTTACTACGACGACGAGTCTACTTACACCCAGGATCACAGTACGTATTCAAGGAACGAAAGCGATGCCCAACTTTACGATAATTATTACCATTACGACCAAAGATTGAAAATCCCCAAACCATCCCCCAGGTTTAAGTCTAAAAAACCCATTAAGAAAGTTGGTGATGATTATTATATCAACCAGAAGAAAAGGTACGATGAGGCCGAATTTTATAAGCCCACTAATTACACGCACAAGACGTTTCGAGATGTATTTACCGACAAGGATGAGGAGTCTGGGAAGTACAATCCTATGGAATTTGTGTTTGATGATCCAGAAAAGGTTAAGGAACAGGAAGAAAAACAAAAGTTGAAGAGGGCATTTAAAACCATCCAAGTCAAGCTAGGTAAAGATGATTATGACAATTATGACTATTATAAAAGTCCTAAAGCTAAAAACGCAGCAGCCGAGATTTTTGTTACCGGTGGGGCTGGCAGTGACGATGATTCTGATTTTGAACCAGTGCAGGAAATCGCTGAATCGGTTGATAACTTCGAACCAGCAGGGTTAAGTGAAAAGAAGAAGAAAATCAATTTCAAGAAGATGTGGAAAACCAAAACCAAGCAGTTGAAAAAGGAATTAGGTAAAGATTATATGAATAATATGGAGAAACAGTGGGAAATGGAAGATGAGAAGAAAAGAAGGAAAGAAGAGAAAGCACAACAAAAGATTGAAGAATTACCCGATGAAGAAGAAGTTATCCAAGCACGTCAACCTGCTAATTTCTATGCAGGTCCCAATCCTGATTTCCATCCAGTATGGAATTATTTATTGTCATGGTTAGTTTATGAACAACCCAAACTGGCACCACAACCACAAGCATCACAACCTGTTGCAATTGAGGATGAGTCTTTTATATCACAAGATCCCCAGCAAATCCAGACCATAGTTCCTAGCAAAAAACCAGTAAAGAAAGGTAAAAATAACCGTATTAAGATGACTCGTGATCAGATTAAAAGTTTCAACAAGAATATAGTTAAAATGAAAAATATGTGGAGTCTACCAGCCTCCAACTTATTCCTTAAAGATCCAAATTCACCCTTACTACAACAACAAGTAGCAGCTATGGGGTATGGATCTGGAGCCACTTTGAATGAATCTTTACCACAATCACTCGTTGACATTAACCCAATGGATGGACAATCTCAAGAGTTTGTAATTGAAGTAGAAGGAGAAGATGATGAATTTGATGAAGAATTATATTACAACCCAAACACTGGTCAACTAGAACGTGAACCACCAACATCACATTCTTCAATGCCAAATGTATTTGATTCAAGAAACTTCAAGCCTTCTACCGGAAACTTGTACATTGATACTTCTAATGGTGCAAAGACAATTATATCGAACATTAATTCCCTTATAAAGTCAATTAAACTTATGAAAATCATCTTTGCTCCTATTGATATAATAGCTGAAAGTTTTCCTAACTTGCAAACAATTGTGATCATGATAGAATTGGTGATTTTCATGTGGATCTTATATGAATTGAGTTTATTAATTGATGCCCTCTGCATGATGGTTAAAGCTATTTGTGCGCCAATGATAGCGATGGGAAGGTTTATGAATAGAATAATGTAGAACGGATTTTGAAATTATATATTGAAAAAAAAGGGTATATACTTATAAACATCTACCAGCGATAAATATAAGTTCACCTGAACGTCTAAGAATCTAAGAATCTTAAACTATGGTACATAAAGAACCAGAACCACCTTTTCCGAAGTTAATCGAGTAGTTATCTTTTGATTCAGTTTTCTTTCCAGTGTTGGTATTAGTTTTAGATTGTTGAGCAGCCATTATTGTTATTGTTTGATGATAAATTTAAGGAAGTTAAAGGGCTTTATATAGTTTTCTGGAGATAGAAGAAATACACATGGGCATTTCTCTTTCGGTCAGTTTTTGGTGGGTTCTTGTATATCCACCAATGTTATTACAGATGAAATATTTTTTACAATAGTTGTTTCAGATTGCAAAAAAAATTACCGGATTTGGATGTTACAAAGGATTTTTAAAATGAAACGGGTGTGGAGTGGAAATGAACTATCGAATTAGAAATCTCGGGTGAATTAACCGAAGTTTCAGATTTTAAGCTTTATTACCCAATTAAGGACTTACAAACGATTTTTCCAAGGAGTTTTGGTTGTTAGAGTTTTATTTTATAGCAGTTTTAATGTATTTGTAAATAACTTGCAGATGGTGAAACTGGATTATGATGTCCGAAGGGAAAATCAGGAGAAATATACATACATGTTTGATGATTTTCAACTAATGAAGAAATCTAGACCTTAAACTTACCCATGTGGGCATATTTTAGTATAAGCTAATTCGACCCAACTGGACCTCAACTATGGAGTCTCATCAAGTTCTCAGTCTCAAAAACTTTTCATGATTCGTACTATTCCTAGAAGGTTGATACCACTTAGACAAAGCTTTGGTCGTGGGTATGCTGTTAAGCCCGACAAAGAGTTGACTCCGGAAGAACTTCAAAAGCGTAAAGAAGAAGCAGCAAAGTTGGCAATGCAATCCATTAAAGATATAGGAAATATGTTATCGTTAAATCAATCTGATAAAGAAACTGAACCTATTGACACAAAACCAATATACGAAGATCCCAAATTATTTGATACCTTGAGTTTATTACATCAAGGACAGGTGATTAAAGAATTGCAAGAGAAATACGACAAGAAATGGCATAAATTAACATTACAAGACAAACAGTTGGGGTATTATATAAGTTATGGGAACTGGGGAGTAAGAGACAAATTCGATAACTGGAACCGGAATGACACTCCATACGACTTACCGTTTGAAAGTCCAAGTAAGGTAGGTAATTTAACTCCGAAACCGCAAGACAAAATCAAACAATTACCAGAACGTGATTATCGTTTGACACCTGTAAGGAAAGATCAATTTAATATCAAACGGTTGGATGCAGTCACTAAGGTTTTCATTTACGTCACTATCGTTATAGTATTAGCTGCTATGTATAGAGATAAGTATATTGGAGAAGATGGTAAGCCTGTGGAAGTAGTCATTCGTGATATTCATGAAGAGGAAAGACAAAAGAGATTAGAACAAGAGAGGTTGGAAGAAGAAAGAAAGCAACAACAAAAACAGAAGAAATGGTACTTTTTATGGTTAAGGTAACCAAATTACCAAATCACCAAATCTAACATGTAAATACTTATTATTGTAAATAGTTAATCATTACTATACACTATACACATACTACTACTCATCGTCTTCTTCGTCTTCGTCTTCATCTTCCAAATCGTCATCTTCATTCCAGCTGTTTTCAACAGTCTCTCTAACTCTCTTTATGTACTGGGAACGATGGTCTTTATATAAATTAGCAGCCTCAACATTAGCAGGTGAACTAATATTAGGATCATTTAAAAGCGACTGGATTGACGTCAAAATACTGGATACATCGTAGGTTGGCGACCATCTATTTTGTAATATATCCAAACACAATTCCCCACTAGCGTATACGTTAGGATGGAACATTTCACTTATGAATTTAACAGTTGGAGGCTTGTTAGGATATTGTTCATCAAATTGCAACAACAACTTAAATGTACCGTCTTCAAACGGGGTATCGGCTGGGCCTATAATAACTGCATTCCATGTCATGACATTATCCGGTAAGGGAGATGCTGATACTCCGGAAGGAGCATCCAGTTGCATACGTTTGAAATCACGCATAAGTCTTCTTTTAGCAGGAGTTGACATTACTAATCGGTTTTATTTTTTTGGGGTTTTGTTATCTGATTTTGTATGGTATGGGGTTATATGTACTATATTATGCTCTTGTATGACGTTAAGGGAGATGGGATCACGTTTATGGTAACTTCTTGATGATAGTGTCTTATTAGAATGTGTAAGAATGGTCTCGAAAATTTGCCTTTGGTTCAGTTTCGCGAGATAAGGATGGTAGACACTGTGAGAGATGCTGTGAGAGATGCTACGACAGATGAGAACTATTTTCAATGTATATAAAACAAAACAATGCATATAGGTATATTATCTATTACTGCAGATGATAAATCAAACAAAAATCAAACTCCCATAATTATAGCTAAAACATCTATAGCTATCTATGCTTGAACCTACGCTAACTCTCAACATAGGTTAAACTTAAACGGTTAAACTAATCGAGCTTATCAGCAAAGGATTTAAGGGTATCAGCGAATTGCTCAAACTTTTCCTTGATAGAAATAGTTTCAGTGGATTCGGTTGGCAATTCTTCACCCCAAAAATCAGTAATATTGTGACCAGCACCATTGAATGCTAAAATATTTGGAGTATCGGTTGGGATATCAGACAACAAACCTTTTGAACCGTAAGCAATCAAATTCTTCTTTAATTGGGCTGGAGTGATCGAATCAGCAGCAGTAAAGAATTCAGAATCAGCTGATGGTTGCAATGAAAGGTAGTAAGACAATAAACCACAAATATGTGGAGATGCCATCGAAGTTCCTGATAAAGTGGCAGTGGCTGAGTTGGATCCAATGTAGGTTGATAAGATATTCAAACCTGGAGCAAAGATATCAACACATTTACCGTAATTGGAGAAATAAGCTCTAGCATCAGAAATAGTTGAAGCACCAACGGTAATGGCATTTTCAGCAGCAGCTGGAGAAGTGTTACATGCATCTTGGTTTTCGTTACCAGCAGCGACGGCAAAGTTTAACCCAGCTTTAACGGCAGCGTTAACTGCTAAATCTAAGGCAGCAGATTTACCACCACCTAAGGACATATTAGCAGCAGAACCCTTGAATCCTTTCTTACCAGCCTTAGCAGCGGCTTGATGAGATTTGGCAGCAAATTCAACTCCCTTGACAACATCAGACATGGAACCGGAACCGTTGGATCTCAAGACCTTAACAGCAACAATTTCAGCCTTTTTGGCGACACCATAAGAGGCAGAACCGATAGTACCAGCACAGTGAGTACCATGTCCGTTATCATCAGCATCAGCATCACCATATGGAATGGTTGAACCCCAGGTAGCTCTACCAGCAAATTCAACATGATCAACATTAACACCGGTATCAATGACATAAGCGGTAACACCTTCACCACCTTCATTGTCATAAAGGTATTGGTTGAAAGAGTTTAAACTCAAAGGTTCTCTGTGACTGACTCTGGCTAAACCCCATGGAGCATCTTTTTGAGTGTTGAATTCAGAAGCATGGACCATGGAATCTTGTTCAATGAACTTAACAGCAGGATGTCTGCTAATTAAATCAATAGTTTCTTTTAAGAAGTAACCTGTGTAACCCATTAATGAACCGATGGAGAAGTCATCAACAATTCCACCTTCGATTTTGAAGTCTTTAGTACCAAAGAATTCGTGGTCTTGGGCTAAACCACCAATGGAGGTTGAGTGTTGTAAAGCAACCCATTCTTTATGGAAGTTAGCTTCATTTTCAGCAACGTCATCGTTAAAAACAATAATATACTTGTTTGGAATGACTTCTCTTTGTCTGGTGGCTTCAACAACTGGAGCAGCTTTATCGGCTGATAATAATTGGATATCCAATTTGTTCAAGATATTGGCAGATTCTTCTTTAAAGTGTTCGATTTCTTTACCAACAGCTTCTTTGAACTCTTCCAATTTATTGTTGTCACCGAAAACATCGATAATGTCTTCGACGGATGGAATAACTAAAGCTTCAACTCCTAAAGTTGCTAAGATTGAAAGGGCAACTGACTTTGTTAACAACATACTTATTAACTTACTAACTAACTAATTTGACTAACTTAACTATTTGGATACTATAAACGTTCTTATGTACCTTTTAATGATTTACCGAACTCTGAACAAAAAGAGTTTGGTTGGTTTATAAAAAGGGATTAAGGGGGTTTTATAGGATTTTTGTGGCGACTGATAAGATAAAATGCGGGTCGAAAAAAGAAAATGACTACTGTGGTCCGACTGTATATAAAGCGAGCCAGCATTGGTTATTTCATATGATCACACTACCAGTAGCGAGCCGAGCACCGAGCGACAACTTTTGGGCCAGGGCGAGCACAGCGAGAGAGTGGGCAGTGTGAATAGTAGTGGGGGGTATATCGGACGTTTATCGGTTTACGTGTATATTATGTAATCGCGGTTATCTATAAATTTGTAATAGTGGGGTTTGGACCAATGGCTTAGATGTTTGCAGTCAACCAACTACTTAAAGTATCACTATCGATTTCTCTTATTTCGTTTAAGCCTTTGACTACTAATTGTTGTGGATAATCTTTAAATCCGTTTAGTAGCATGAGTTTCTTGTTCATGGATTCGTTTACACAAAACCAAAATTTGTTAGGGGTAGTTTGTCTGGTTTTGTTTATAGGCAATGGTGGTGTGGTTATATGAGTTAATAATTCATTATTGATAAACGACATTATTTCTCTTACCCCATTGAATTGTTTATTTCTCTTGCAGTACATGTTCTGACAGCTGGAATAATCACATCCTTTGTTCAATTGCAACATATATCTCCTTTCAAGTCTCATTTGTAGCTTCATATGGTTATCGTCAATTATCGAACTATAAAGCGGTCCATAGCAAATATCACACAAATTCAAGTCGTTAGCAGTGGTTACCAAGTTCACACAGTTTTCATTACTGCATTTATTGAACGATTGTAAGAACCGATCATTTGATTGCTTGGTGTCAAGTTTATGTAACTGCAAATGTTTCCTCAAATCTTTACGTTTGATCAACTTCTGGCATTTGAAGCATTCGTCGGTTTTGTTTCCACACGAACTCTCATGGTTGGTTAAATTTTCAAACTTGTCTATATAGGTGGCTTCACCTTGAGGAAGAACCAAGTGGCAGAATTTACACTCATGCAATTTATTAGGACATGTTGTTGATTTATGGTTGGTAATGTAGGGTAAGTAGTCGCTAAAGCTTAGGTTTGGGTTACAGGCACATGTAAATGTTTGGTGATTAAGTTTCTCGTGTTTGAATCTGAATATCGGTGATTCTGTTGGGGAGTATTGAAGACATTTTGGACAATGCCAATGGCTTGATGGAATTTCACGGAGGAAGATTTTACCACAGTCACAACGGATATTATTTTTGAAGCAGAATGCTTGATGAAGGACTAGTTTTGATGTTTCTATTTGTTTTTGACAATTCGTACAAGTAGTATACCCTTCAGAAAGTTTTGATTCTTCAAATTCAGTAACCATATTCACTCCTTTATACTCTTTGATGCTCATCTGTAAACTAGCTGCAAACTCCCAAGTAAATGGTACAATATACAACCATTTCGAAATCTCATCATTATCAAACCCTTGATCTAAATCATACTTGCACTGATTTTGTATGTCCTCTATAACACTAAAAGGTACAACAATACTCTTAATATCATTAGTATCCTGTTCCATGGTACAATACTTGAAATTCTCTAAACTAACCAACTTCTCAAACCCAAGTAATACATCGACATTACAAATATCATCGTCTGTACTTACGTTTATCTCGATATCTGAAGTTATTTTCATCACATCTAACTTGTAAACCTGGATGTTCGGATCTACGTTGAATGGTAAGATCTTATCGATACTGATATCACCAAATTCCAACACTTTCGATGTATCGAAATTGAAGTTCAATTGCTGACTTGCCATAATGTCGTTCAAAGGAACAATATCCAAAATAACATCTGTATCTATTATGCTTATTACATCTGCATTGCAATCTTCCACTACCAATTCATAGTCATTGATCACTAATTTGTCGCCTTTATTCAAGACTGTGTAATAAGTAGTGAGATTGGATTCTAAGTAGTACTTCCAATTATTGACTTCATGATAAAACTGCAAGGGCTTGAGTTTGAGGAACGTCCCTTTAGGTATATCATTTGCTAATTCTATGGAAATTTCATCGTTCTCCTTGACATGGAGTTTGTCAGATATAAATTTAGGGAGCACAACAGTACCAGGGTGAGATGAGAATTGTTTAACCCCTACGTAAACTGAGTTTTGATGGGATAATCTGAAAATCAAAGGATGGGGCAATGTCTCCCCGTACGTATCAATCGCCTTTTCTAGGATATCAGGTGGTAAAATGACTTTATCGGAATTACTAGGTAAATCGCCATTGATTACTATTAGATTCATAGTGGCCAATTTCGCAGCTTTCGTGATACATGTCGTGTGTGATTTTGAGTTGCCGCAGAGTTTTGCAACTTACACAAAGCCATGAGTACTAGACCAAACGATATAGAAGCGAATTTCGGAATTGAAATGGATTTTATTGCAGCTAATGACAATGCGAATGTTTTTGAAGATATTCCTAAACTAGACAGTGAACTCCAATTGGATGTGCCAACAGATGTTGCCAACTTATATTTCAATACTGTTGATTCTGCAACTACTATCAATTCCTTGTTCTCAAATGATAGTACTGCTACCAATGATACAGAGATTTCACGTTTCAGCTTCCGTCTCCATAGAAGAGTTTTGAGAAGGGGGCCAATTGAACCTTATATTCCACCGCTTGCCTTGTTCATTAAATGGTTGGTCCTTTATCAAGCCCTACTTTTGATGCTTGCAGAGAATTTCGATCACGTAGATCGGTTTGTTGATATCTTTCCCTATATGGTAGACAATGGCGTTTACATGTTGATAGATTATGTTTTTTATGTGATACTCATCCTGGCATATTACTATATTATCAACTGTATTATTTCAGGTTTGACCTGGCTATATAGACGTGTGTTCCCTTTGACTGCATAATTATTTTGTGAGTCTAAACAAGTCCGCACAGGACACGATTGTTAAAGAAAACTCAGCTAATGCTTATATAAGATTAAATATATAATTAATAATTCTATTTTTGGAAATCCATCATCCCTTTCGGAACCTTCTAATCTCCTTAGCTTTAAAGCCCTCAATTTCAAAATATTTTTTGGCTGCGGAATGTAGCGGAGATCCACGTTTATCAGTCATATGACCTAACAATTGGCCCGGGATGTATTAAGCAATAGCTTGGTCGTGGTACAATACACCACCGTTGACTAAGATCGTCAATCCTAGCGCCTCTTCCCCAGTCAGTGCTCATCCCCAGATAAAAATTGACACAAATTCGTGGTGACGCCTTGGCACTAAATTCGTAAAAATATGCCAAATTTGTCGTGCCCCAGGTCTAGTACGCTAATTATTTCAAGTGTACAAATTGGGGATTTACGTGTCTAGGGGATTAGTCAACAGTCACAAGTACTTGGAGTTGGTACGCCCTACTGCAGTTTCACGTCGACGTTGGCAACAGTTTTATCCTACATGAATAAGAAAGTGTTAACTGGAAATCCACAGTCTAAAGTGCATCACATCGTGATAGCGCTAGTGCTCCTTACTATTGTGGCTAATATCACCATCTTTTACTTTTCCACAGATACAACGTTATCGATTCTCCCCAAGCTGAAGTCGGGGCCGTTGGTGGATCTTGATGGCATCGAGTTGATGAATGCCAATATTGCTGAATTCAATAGGGATGAGATTGTCAAACAAGCCATAGTACAGCTTAAAGAAGAGCTCCAGCCTGCGATGAAGGATGCCATCAAAACGGATCTTGAAAGGCATTATAAGAAAACGTATATGAAGGGTTTGGAGGATGAATTGAAGACTAAATTCACCCATAGTATTTTCAGACTCAATGAAGTATCGGGGCATTTGCTTGAAAGTTTGGAAGAAAAGTACTTAAGGAATCATGATCTAGCTTTCAAGCACTTTGTAACTCAGGACGTGCTCAGATTCATTCAATCTAAACCAGAATTGCATGAAAAGATCGATGAGAACGTACTAAATGGTGTACTCGAAATGCTTGATAAAGCTATCAACACCAGGCCCGTGTTTTTGGTTTATGTCAGTAATGACATATTGACAGAATATAATCCTCAAGTTGAAGTTAGAAAATTCTCTGACAAAGAAAGTAGTCCTCATTCCATGAAAACCCCTATGCTATTAACAGAGCAGCTGTTACTGAAATCAAAAATTGATGAGGAAACATTGGACAAACTACAAACCACTCATGACCTGTTGGTGAAGACCTTGAATATGTTTCAATCTGCTACTTCATTCAGAGGCCTGGGTATTGTCATTCATGCACGCAAGGAGTCTTTAGGATCTGCTTTGCTCTTGATAATCCATTTAAGAAGCCTTGGGTCGAAGTTGCCCATAGAAGTAATGGTCCCCAACGAAGATGATACCAATTCTTTTGTTTGTAAAACGGTGATTCCTACATACAATGGAGAATGTGTGGCTATAGAGCCAAAACTCACTAACCCTAGGTTAGAGTTATCCAAAAGAGGTAATTCCTTCTTTAAAGTACTGGGTATATTGGTGTCTTCATTTGACACAGTCATAAGTTTAGATGTGAACAGTTTGCCTTTAGTAAATGTTGATAAGTTTTTGTATTCACCAGCATTTTTAACCTCCAATTTCTTATTATGGCCCAGTGGATCCCAAAGAACTACATCGCCACAGTTCTATGAAATACTTAGATTACAACCTGGGGAAGTTGTGAGAAGAGATGGAATACCAAACGATCAAGACTTCTTGGCATATTTGACCAACAGGCAGTATCATTATCATGATCTAGACGGATTACCCCCTGCAGCTGGCACTGATTCAGGGCAGATGATTCTAAAAAAGTCAAAACACATGAAAAGTTTGATTTTGGCTCTTTACTATAACTGTTATGGAGAGGCTGGATTTTACAATTTAATATACCAAGGAGCACTTTCTAGTGATAAGGATACATTTATTCCTAGTATGAAGGTATTTGACGAACCGTTTTATCAAGTTGAACGGTATCCTGAAAGCTTAGGGTTCACGGATATTGAATTTACTGAGACTGCTTTAGTACAATATGATCCTCACAATTCGTATTTATTTATGAAAGATTGGAGAAATTGGCTTAAAAATAAACTTGTGGATTCTAGAATTTCCCCATACCAGTCTAACGAGTTTACGTCTAACTTATACAGGCAGTTCATAAGTAGTTACGAAGAAGGACTGGTTCCCAAGCCAGTATTTTTGCAGTTTAAAGGCACTCGAATCGATCCATTTGGTGGTGGTGATATATATGATAAACAATCGAGAATTTTGGGTGTTGACCACTATAAGAAGTTATTAGGCGATGATGATTGGGAATTGTGGTTTAATTCTATAGCTAAGTCTATAGTGTGTGATTTGGTCAAAGATGATGAGTATTATAAAGGAATTAATGTACATAGAGACCAGAAATGTGAGATAATGACTAAGATAGTGGAAGGATTATTAGAAACATCTTGGAATAAAGGAATGGTATTTGGAAGCAAGGATTTGACAACCGAATAATTTCACAGATAATCAGAAACGATATAATAACATTTGGCTACGGCTTAAATAAGCACGTTCAGCATTCGTTAGTAAATAGTAGATAGATACATACAAAGTAACAATCTCGTTTGCAGCCATCGCGATTCGAACTTGGCTGCCGCTGCGAAGACCATTTTTAGTCAGACGAATATCAACACAAAGAACCAACTAAAAGAGGCATGACGTTTGAGTTGATAGAAACTATCAACGTCGAATATGCTCCTGTTAGCATTAAGAAATGGAAATCAAAAAGAACAGGGTTACAAATCGTGTATATAAACCAACCATCACCAATAGTCAATGGATTTTTCACAGTAGCCACCGAAATACCTGATGATTCAGGATGCCCTCATACTTTAGAGCATTTAGTATTCATGGGATCGAAAAATTATCCGTACAAAGGATTATTGGACCAATTAGGTAACAGATACTTTTCATCCACAAATGCATGGACTGCTACTGACCAAACCGTATACACTTTAACAACAGCAGGATGGGAAGGGTTTAACACGTTATTGCCAATTTACTTAGACCATTTGATCAACCCTACATTAACTGATGAAGCGTGTTTGACTGAAGTCTATCATATCGATGGAAAAGGGAACGAAAAAGGAGTGGTTTTTAGTGAAATGCAAGGAATTGAAACCCAATCTTGGTTTATCACTTATTTGAAATTAGCTAAAACGTTATATTCCCCTAGTTCTGGATACTCCAGTGAAACTGGTGGGTTAATGAAAGAATTAAGACATTTAACCAATGACCAAATTAGACAGTTCCATAAGAATTTGTATAGACCTGATAATTTGAGTGTAATTATGACCGGGTCTATTGATGAACAGGAGATGTTACAGACCTTGACCAAGTTTGATAGTTCATTACCATCACTTCCATCTACTCCAAACAAGAGACCTTTTGTGGATTCAGTTCACGAAGAACCTTTAAAAGAGACAATCGTTCAACATGTAGAATTCCCTGAAAACGACGAATCTATGGGTGAAATGTTGATCAGTTGGATTGGGCCAAAGTTCGATGATAATGTTAGTTGTGAAGCTCTTGATATCCTTGGAGCTTATTTTTGTGAAAATCCTATTAGTATTTTGAACAAACATTTAGTGGAGATTGAAGATCCATTGACTACTAATATCGATTTCAATTCAGATGATTATTATAGAACAACCATCAACTTATACTTATCGGACGTTCCTACAAAAAAATTAGAGGAAGTCGATGAAAAGGTCAAACAACTCATCAAAGACCAAACTGATCCTAGTAAGTTCAATTTAGAGTATATGAGACAAACTATCAACCAACAGAAATTGAAATTGATTTCTCAAACCGAAAGAAGTCCTGATTTCTTCCAAAGATGTGCTGTGATTGACTTTATTTATGGTAATCCTGAAAATCAGAACTTGACCACATGGTGTAAAGACTTAAAGATCTATGAAGAATTGATAAAATGGGATGCAAACGATTGGTGCAAATTCATTAAAGAACAATTGGTTGATACTAATTCTGCTACTATTCTTTCTAAACCATCGGCCAAATTAAATAAGGAAATGAAATTGCAGAATAAAAAGAGAAAGTTGGAAATTAAACAGAAATATGGTGATGATGGATTAGCTGAGTTGGGTAAGAAATTGGAAAATGCCCAGTTAAAGAATGATACACCTATTCCTGATGACTTGTTAACTCAATTTGGTAATCCTGATCCTTCTAAGATTTTATTCATTGAAACTAAATCTTATAAGGCAGGAACCAATGATTTGACTATAGGGTATGAAACTGACGAATTTGCGGCAGTTCTCGAGAAAGATGATATTCCTAATAATCCGTTATTCTTTCATTTTGAAGACTTCAAATCAGAATTTGTAACTATAAGTCTTGTCATGTCCACAAATCAAGTAGACAAACGTCTATTAAGATATTTATCTATCTTGGAAGAAATCTTTAACATGTCCATACAATTGCCTGACAAATACATACCTTATGAAGAAGTGTTGGCACTCTTGAATGAAGATTTAATTGACTTTCAATTAGATAATGGATTTGATAATCAATTTTTAGAGTTCATTACCATCAAGGTTAAATGTGAAGCCTCCAAGTATCAAACTGCTATTGACTGGTTGAGCAAAGTCATGACTATGAGTGTAATGGAAGAGAATCGTATTAAGGTAATTATTGAAAAGTTCATTAACTCTTTGCCTGAAAAGAAAAGGAGTGATGAAGTTATGATGTATTCTAAACAATTCAGAACTTTGTATGATGATAATTCTATCAGAAAAGCTCAAGATTCCATTCACAATGAAACCTTATACAAACAAATGTTGGAAGATATTGTTAATGGTAAGTTTGATCATATAAAATCCGATTTAGATACTTTTAAAAGCCAATTGTTCAAGCTTGATAATATTAAGGTGTTTGTTAATGGTAATTGCAAAAAATTGAAGGGCCCTGTATCATCATGGAACTCTTTCATCAACCATTTTAGACCTTCGTCTGTTTCTATTCCTATTGGAGACTTTACCAGATCGTACCAGTTCAGATCAACAATAGGAAAAGCTTGCAGTTCCAAGGCTTATCTTGTTGAAATCCCAGCAGCAGAGTCAACGCATCTTACATCGTCTACACTTATGCCTACAAATTATTTAGACGAAGACGTGTTTAAAATAGCCTTAGCTGCAGAATACATTAATGCTGTAGAAGGACCCTTCTGGAGAGCAGTCAGAGGTACAGGATTGGCATATGGAGTCCATTTATCTAGAAACTTAGAGACTGGTTATTTGAGCTACAGCATTTATAGAGGAAGTGATCCTCAACAGGCTTGGCTTGTTAGTAAGAAGATTGTTGAAGACTTTGGTAACGGTAAAACAGTTTTTGATACTATCAACATTGAAAATTGTGTATCGACGATTATCAACGGAATTGCTAATAATGAATCAAATGTTGGTGATGCTTCAATGGTCAAAATCTCTGATAATGTTTTCAGAAGAAGAGGTCCAAATTACAAAGGATTACTCATCAATAAATTGAAGAAGATAACAGCTGAAGATTTAGTTGAAATTGTTAAGAAATATTTTGTGCCTTTATTTGATGCTAAGAAGTCGATATTATTCGCCAGTGTGTCACCATCTACTGGTACTGATATTGAAAAGTTTTTAATTGACCAGGGTTATGAAGTTGAGATTGAAAGGGTAGTAGGAGCAGAAGTGAAGGATGAGGAAGAAGACGATGAAGAGGAGGATGATGACGACGAAGACGAAGATGATGAAGAAGATGATGAACCTGAAACAGATTCGGAAACAGACTCTGAATAGAAGATTTTTAGAATGTCATATAATCATATAATATACACTACTCAGCGTCCCTAAACAAATTAAAACTACTAACTACATCATCTCTCATTGTTCTTGCCAACGTTACTAAATGTTCGTCAGAATTATTGAACACTATGCAATTAGCAAACATCAACAATATATCTCTTTCTAATTGTTGCAACAGGGTATACTTTGGATTGCTACTTTTCAGTTTAACTTCTTTCATCATACTCTTCAAATCTTTTGGTTCATATACCACATCGTAATAATCAGGGATTTCCTTTTTACTGACTGGCTGTAAGAACAAAGACGAAAATCTGTGGGACTGGATGTTATTAATTAGGCTTATAGCTATGCTTTGGAATTTCTTTTGATTGTGTCCTGGCGTAACAGCTGGAGATGCTGACCGTTTCCTGGAACTTCTTCTTGGTGTTTTAGCTTCCTCTTTCTCATCTTGAGCTTCTTCTGTTTTGGCTCTTGATCTAGTGACCTTTTTAGTATCTTCTGTTTCAGATTCAGATTCCGATGATGAGTCAGAAGATGATGATTCTGGCTCTGGAGTTTCTTTATCTGATTTTACTGGAGTTTTAGGTTCTGCTTTGATTTCTGGTTCTTCCTCTTTCTCTTCGTCTTCATTCAGTTCATCAACTTTTTCTTCTTGTTGCTTTTCATCGCTTTCCTCTTCTTCGGCGTCTTCTTCCTCTTCATCATCGTCGTCATCTTCTTCCTCTTCTTCGTCATCCTCCTCTTTTTCTTCGTCTTTACCGTTTTCTTTCTGTACTAGCTGTTCCTTTTCTTCAACCTCCATTTCCTCTTTTTCTTCTTCTTCTTCCTCTTGTTCCTTTTCATTCAGTTCTTGCCCCTCATTATCCCCGTCTACATCCTTCATTCCCTCCTTCCTCATGTTCTTCAAATGTTCGTGAAGTTTAGCTAGATCGTTAACGTTCTTAAGTAAATACTCAGAATACCGTTTCCCAGCATCAATCACTATCTCCTTGATTTGAACCGCATAATCTCCAGTATCAGCTTTAATCTGTAAACAATCACCATCAAGGATCAAAAATTGTGATAATTGGGAATTTTCCAAGTGTTTAATCAAATCCTCCTTTGTTTCTATAGAATCATCTGCTTGTGGTCTTCCAAATGTTTCTCTATATGGAACCAATGAAGACTTCAAATGAGTTAGAAATAAACTTATGTCCAACTTAACATTCAGCGAATCATAATGGGTTAGGATTTTATTAACAGTAGCTGCTATAAGGATGGTCAGTAGACCATTTCGTAAACATTCAGACTTGGTAGGCATGTTCGCAGTTTCGACATCTCAAGCTGGAGTATACAACTATGAGACTGGGATTTTGCCAATACTTAGAACAAAGCCCTCAGCAAGTATTAGAGTATCTTCAGAGTATCTGTAGAGTAAATATATAAAGAACCTAAATAGTAATAACCAAATAATAATCACTAGGAGTTCTTACATAAGGCAAAATAAAAGAATCGTATATACTAACTATGTACATTATACTCTACCAGTATCATAAACCCAAATAACACATCTAACGCTTTTGCATGTTTTGCATTAACAAAGCATTTTGTTCTTGGAATCTTAATCCAACTCTTTCACTGTGTTTTAAGAACTTTTCGGAACATTTCATAATACAAGTGTTTTCCTTGGAAGTCAAAGAAGCTGAAGTGAAATCGTTAACACAGTCTTCGAAACATCTGGAGACTAAGTTTGAGTACAATCTCATGAAATCTTTCATTTGTTTTTGTTCAACGATTTGTTGAAACTCTTGTTGTTCTTTACTGTTTAATTGATCCATGGTTGAAAATTTTTTATTGCTTCGAGAATGAGAACTGGAAGTATCAGTGCGATAGTAGGAGCGAGTGCATTACTGAGAGCGATAGGTGTTAGAGTCTTTGTTAGTTCCAGTTTCAGTACTAGTATGAGTTTACATATGTGTAAATTAAGGTCTATAACTATTTACATGATCAACAGTCACATGACCCAGGATACCTAGGAAATGCAACTATATCTTTTATATTTTCTATTCCTGTCAAATATAACATTAATCTCTCAAAACCCATACCGAATCCTCCATGGGGAACACTTCCTTGAAGTCTAGTGGTTAAGTACCATTGCATATCATCTAATTTCATATTACGACGATTCATTTCTTCGACGAGTTTGTGGTAGTCATGTTCTCTTAATGAGCCTCCAATCAATTCACCAATAACTGGGAATATCAAGTCAAAACATCCTACGGTGTCACCAGCTTCTGAAGAGGACTTGGATTGTGGCATATAAAAAGGTTTTTGTGATTTTGGGTAATCAGTAATGAAAACAGGTGACTTGAATACCTCCCCCGCTAACCATTTCTCGTGTTCTGTCAGTATGGAGTCGCCCCATACAATAGGGTCCTTTTGTTTAATAAGGTCAATAGCTTCGGTATACGTAATGCTTGGCCAGTCATTATCCAAAATTGTACTCCATCTCTGCTTCATCATTTGTCTTTGAGCTTTGCTGAACCTAGAACTTAAAATATCTTCACTATTTGCTACTACTTGAGCAGTGACACACTTTATCATGCGTTCACAGAAACTTGTCAATTGGGATATTTCGTCAACGTAAGAGATTTCAGCTTCCAACATCCAAAATTCACTTAAATGACGGTTGGTGTTGGAATCTTCAGCCCTGAAACATGGAGTCAACGTCCACACTCTATTCAATGATGGAGCCAAAGCTTCAAGATGCAATTGGGTGGAAACTGTCAAATACGAATTCTTGCCGAAAAATGGTTCGATCACCTTCTTTCCGTCAACAATGGTGGTTTTAGGGTTCAAAGGTTCAAGTTTGAATTGTTCGCCGGCTCCTTCAGTATCGGCTCCGGTTATCATAGGTGGTGTCACTTTAACAAATTGTTCATCGTTGAAAAACTTGAGGAATTCCAACTCCAATCGTGACCGTAATCTTAGAATAGACGACAAAGTCGATGTTCTGTGTCTTAATTCGGGATAGTTCCTTAAATACTGCAAAGTCATCTCCTTCTTCTGTATAGGGTACAGATCAGTGATATCACCAATTAGATTCAATTTGTGTTTAGAACTGTCGTTAGAAACATCAAAAGCAATTTCGAAATCTTGTGTTCCTTTGGACTCCTCGACTCTTCCTAATACATTAACACTCTGTCCCACTTTATAATTACCCACAACATCTGGGTCCTTACACACTATCGATAGATTCTTGTAGGTAGACCCATCGCTTATATCTATGAATGCAATTTTTCTAAACTTTCGTATGGTTTTTATGTGTCCTGAAACGTGAACATCATTACCTATTGGTGGAGGTTTATCGAGGATTTGTTTGATAGTTGGTCGGAGACTTAACCATCTTTTAATTAACATTTTGAGTCACCTCTTTTTGTCTCACTCAATCTAAATCTCACTACTCAGTGTAGCTCAGCTATCTCAGCTCAGCTCACTGGATGCAGCTCAATTGAGCGCAATTTGAGTGGCCTTCGCAGCTTCTTATCTCCCAATCTCAAACCACTGACGAATGCATTCACACCATTCCCATAGTGGACTGTATGTTAGTCATGCAGTTGATGATTTAGACTCGATTGTAGCTAAAGCCTATAAAATGGGGTTCAAACAATTTTGTTTAACCGAACATATGCCTAGATTATCTGACAATTACTTGTATCCAGAAGAGACTGCCAAATCATATACGTTCACTACTTTACATGAAATTTTTGATAAATACTATGTACATGCTAGGAGAATTCAAACAGAGTATGAAGCTAAAGGTATGGAAGTTTTAGTAGGATTTGAGGTCGAAGGTACCGATTTGCAACATCTTGAATTAGCTAAATCTTTCTATAATAAATTTGACATGTGTGTGGGGTCAGTTCATTTTTTGCATGGATTGCCTATAGATTTCTCCTACGAAAAGTGGGACATGGCCAAGGATTTGACTAAGGAAAAGACATCGAGAAATTTATTCTTGGATTACTTCGAATTACAACACAAAGTCATAAGTACATTACATCCTCCAGTTATAGGGCATTTTGACTTAATTCGCTTATTTCAACCTAAGGAAGAACAAGGAGACTTAAAACAATGGCCTGAGGTTTACGATCAAATAATAGAGAACATCAAATTGGTCAATTCTTATAATGGTTTATTTGAGTTGAATTCTGCTGCTATACGCAAAGGCTGGGACTCGCCATACCCTAAACCTGATATGGTTGCACTCATCCTACTGCTAGGGGGTAAGTTCTGTCTTTCTGACGATTCCCATGGATTGGCACAGATTGGTCTTAATTACCATAAAGTGTGGGCCTATATCAAAAAGGTTGGTATCACGAAGATCTATCATTTGACTAAAGACGGTGTAGTTGAAGAATCAGTTGAGGAGTTGGATAAAGACCCTTTTTGGTTACAGTATAAGTAATTTATTGTATAGACATTTATTTATAATTATTTACACTAACTTCATAACAATTAGAGTGTGGCCATCGGTTATAAATCCACTAAAATCTTGTGGTCTGAATAAACTCAACCCCATGGTTTGAAGTCCATCCATTTCCCATGTATTTGTAAAACTAATAGTATGCGTGGTAATAGCTGGTATTATAAAGCTAAGATATTGTAGTACCCTGTAGTCCTGGACCACCAGGTCATTAATCACCATATATTCAATTCTTCTTTCCATTTGCATCACCTTGCATCCTATTCGCAAAGAGTTTATAATTTCTATAATTTCTATGATTAATTTATTAGCCTATTTACTCGAGCGTTTTGTATATGCTGGTCTTCTTAAATAGCATTCACTAGTAAGATCTACCAAACATACAATAATTGACAGCCTTCTTATCACACTTGACACACTTTTGGCCTGGTTTTAATTCTGGTTGGTCAAATGGAATACATAAGGATTTAGCTCCCATTGATGGTGCCTTTTCATCAACTTCTTCTTCTTCTCCATCATCCTTTTTGGCTGATGAGTCTTTGATATCGTCTTCACATTCACTATCTCCACACCATGGGGCAACAATGACGTTTTTAGCATTCAATGTTGGAACAAAGTCTTTCCAATCCTCAACAATGATTCTGTGTGAATCGAAATCTTTACGTGCTTTTTCCAATAACCCTTTTTGCATTTGTTCCAACAATTCTGGGATCTTGGTCTCCAAATCAGCTAACTCAACAACGGTCTTTTCACCGTTGTCACGTCTAACGACGGTGACTTGTTTTTGTTTCAAATCTTTAGGACCAAACTCAATTCTTAATGGAACACCCTTTAATTCCCAATCGGAGAACTTCCAACCTGGGGAATAATTGTCTCTTTGATCGCTAATGGCTCTAACATCAGCAGCCTTCAATCTAGCTTCGATATCAAGAGATCCATCGTTGATGGCTTTTCTTTCTTCTTCGCTGGTCTTAGCAGTAATACCAACTGGGATTACTACAACTTGGTTTTGTGATACTCTAGGTGGTAACACTAACCCTTTATTATCAGAATGAATCATGGTCATAACTCCAATAACTCTGGTAGATAAACCCCAGGAGTTTTGGAAAGCAAAGATTCTTGGCTTATCAGCACCTTCAGGGTTTTCAACGGAGATATCAAACATTTTAGAGAAATTCGTTCCCAAATGATGAGAGGTAGCACCTTGGATACCTCTTCCGGTGGCAGCAATGAAAGCTTCAACAGTAGTAGTATAATCACCACCAGCAAATTTTTCGTTTTCGGTCTTTTTACCTCTAACTACAGGAACAGCTAATAATTCCTCATAAACTCCAGCGTATAATTCTAAAATTTGCTCAACCTCTAAAGCAGCTTCAGCTTTGGTTAAGTGAGCAGTGTGACCTTCTTGCCATAAGAATTCTCTGGTTCTTAAGAATGGTTGAGGATGTTTGAACTCCCATCTAACAACAGAGTTCCATTGATTCAACTTTAATGGTAAATCTCTGTGAGATCTAATCCACTTAGCGTAGTATGGATACATGACAGTTTCTGAGGTTGGTCTAATAGCAATTGGCTCTTCTAAATCTGATGAACCAGCTTTAGTGACCCAGGCAACTTCAGGAGCAAATCCTTCAATATGATCTTTTTCTCTTTCTAAGACTTTAGAAGAAACGAACATTGGGAAATATGAGTTTTTAACACCTAATTTCTTAATACCTTGGTCAAACCAGTTTTGAATAGTTTCCCAAATAGCATAAGAGTTTGGTCTTAAGATGTAACATCCGGAAACGTCATAGTAGTCCAACATTTCACCTTTAGTGACAACTTGCGAGTACCATGATGAGAAATCTTTGGTCTTGTCAACAGTAATACCAATCAACTTGGCATCTTCAAGCTTAGAGGCTTCTTTTTCTTCCTTTAACGCATCCTTTCTGGATTTTGTGGCGGGTGTGGAGGCTGGTGCAGATGCGGAGGCAGTGGCTTCGGATTCGAAATCAACAACAATTGGCTCAATTCCGATTGATTCTAAGTACCCAAGAATGGTCTTGGCTGATAAGGCAGCTTTTGAAGATTCGGTGGATAATTGTAAATCGGTTTCAGGAGATTTAGTGATATTAGCATCAATAATGAACTTGATGGAAGTGGCAGAATCTTTGGATAAATTGGCGATACTGAACTCTTTAGTGGTGGTCGAGAAAAATTGTTCAACTAAGTCATCTTTAGCCAATCTTGGTTCTTTGACATCAGCAGCTTTGGCAATGATATTGGATGGAGTTTGGGTTGATTGCAAGGCAAAGACAACTACTGGAACTGGAGTGGCAGTCTTGGCGGTCTTTGGTTTGAAAACCAATGTTTTGGTTGGAACCGCACTTTCATTGGTTACTGAAACTAATGATAAAGCAGCTAAAGATTGTTCTAATGCCATTTTGTAGTTTTTGTCCTATAGGCTAATGGGTAACTTTGAGCTTTTGATTTAGTTGTCTTGTCTTATCTGGTGCGAAAAATTTTTAGGAGCTGACATTTACGCTGAACCTGTCATTGTCTAAGTAAATATCATACCGTAGCCTATCTATAACTGCGAAAAGAATTTTTTCATGAGTCAGAAATAACCATATCATGTCAGTATATGTCAATGAAAAAACAGGAATTGATAGTTCCGAAGTGAAGGGTACCGAAGAGCACCCTTTCCAAAGTGCAGCTTATGCATTATTAGTCAGTCCTGACAGCAAAGTATTTATTTATAAACAAGTCGAAGACAGTGAAGAATTCGCCTATAGTGAGATTTCCAGTTCCGCTTTGAAGAAAGCTAAGAAGGGAGCTGAAGGGTTAAAGAAAAAACAAGAAAAGGCCGCCAAATTGGCAGAAGAACAAAAATTGAAACAAGCTGAAGCTGCTAAGAAATTAGAAGAATTGGACTTGATTAAAATCGAGGAAGATAAGTCATTACCAGCTGCTAAGAAGATCAAGTTAAGACATGTTCAACAATCCATTGATACCAGAGTTTTAGTACAAGGATGGGTTCATCGTTTAAGAGTTCAAAAGGGTTTAGCATTTATTACCTTGAGAGACGGTACAGGGTACCTCCAATGTGTTTTGACTGGTGATTTAGCTAAAGTGCAACAAACTAAAGATTTAACTTTAGAATCAACTGTTATTATAAAAGGGGTCATCAAGAAATTACCTGAAGGTAAGAGTGCTCCAGGAGGTGTTGAATTGGCTGCTGATTATTACGAAATTATGGGATTAGCTCCAAGTGGTGACGATGCCTTTACTAACAAGGTTCAAGAAAGTGCTGATCCTTCATTATTATTGGATCAACGTCATTTGACTTTAAGAGGTGAAACCTTGTCAGCAGTCATGAAGGTCAGAGCTGTATTGTTATCATCGTTAAGAAGATTTTTCGAAGAGGAAGGGTTAACTGAAGTAACACCTCCATGTATGGTTCAAAATCAAGTCGAAGGAGGATCCACCTTATTTAAAATGGGCTACTATGGTGAAGAAGCTTATTTAACTCAATCTTCCCAATTATACTTAGAAACCTGTTTGGCCGCTTTAGGAGATGTCTATTGTGTTCAAGAATCATTCAGAGCTGAAAAATCACACACCAGAAGACATTTAAGTGAATACACTCATGTTGAGTCCGAATTAGCATTTATAGATTTCGAAGACTTATTGAGTCATTTAGAAAAATTATTAACTAAAGTCGTTCAGTACGTTGTTGAAGACCCAGTTGCTGGTCCTTTGGTCAAACAATTAAACCCAAACTTCGTTGCTCCAACTATGCCATTCAAGAGAATGCAGTACATTGAAGCTTTGGAATGGTTAAACGAACACGGAATTCCTAACGAAGAAGGAGAAAAATTCAAGTTTGGTGACGATATAGCTGAAGCTGCTGAACGTAAGATGACAGACATTATCAACCAACCAATCTTGTTGACACGTTTCCCAGCTGAAATCAAATCATTCTACATGCAAAGATGTAAAGATGATCCAAGAGTCACTGAGTCTGTTGATGTGTTGATGCCAAATGTTGGAGAAATCACTGGTGGATCGATGAGGATTTACGATTATGATGAATTAATGGCTGCTTTAGATAGAGAACATCTTGATAGAGATTCATATTACTGGTTTACTGATCAAAGAAAGTATGGAACATGTCCTCATGGAGGATATGGATTAGGTACTGAAAGAATCTTAGCTTGGTTATGTGATAGATTTACAGTTAGAGATTGTTCGTTGTATCCAAGATTTACTGGTAGATGTAAGCCATAAGTGAAGTTGTCAGCGTATGTATTTATGTAGCTTGGTATACATCCTTATGGAGGTACTACTGTTTCTGTGCTGTGTTTCTGTGCTGTGTTTCTGTGTAACGTTTCTGTGTAGTGTCGTACCCGCGATGACTCATTTAGGTAATCTAAATTAACCGCGATGTAAAAAATTTAACTCAACTCAATGTCAGATAAAGTAGCTGAAGATAGATTATGGGGTGGTAGATTCACCGGTGCATCAGATCCTTTGATGGATCTTTATAACGCATCTTTGCCTTATGACCAAAAAATGTATGAAGCGGATTTAGACGGAACCAAAGTTTATACTGAAGGATTGAACAAGTTAGGTTTAATCAATGATGAAGAATTAAAGAAAATTCACTATGGGTTGGAAGAAATCAAACAGGAATGGGCCAATGGTAAATTTGTGGAAAAGCCTGGTGATGAAGATATCCATACAGCCAATGAAAGAAGATTAGGAGAGATCATTGGTAAGGATATTTCTGGTAAAGTTCATACTGGTAGATCAAGAAACGATCAAGTTGCAACTGACATGAGGATTTATGTTCGTAACAATTTGACTCAATTATCCAAATATTTAGGAGATTTTGTTACTACCATCATCAAAAGAGCCAGGAATGAAATCGATGTGTTGATGCCAGGATATACTCATTTACAAAGAGCTCAACCTATCAGATGGTCTCATTGGTTATCATCTTATGCTACATACTTTACTGAAGATTACAATCGTTTACAGCAAATTATTGAGAGAATTAACCAATCTCCATTGGGTGCTGGGGCTTTAGCTGGACATCCTTATGGAATTGACAGAGAATATTTAGCCAAGCATTTAGGTTTCAATTCTGTCATTGGTAATTCCTTAGTAGCAGTGTGTGACCGTGATTTCATAGTTGAAATCTTATTCTGGTCCACTTTATTCATGAACCATATTTCCAGATTTTCTGAAGATTTAATTCTTTACTCAACAGCTGAATTTGGATTTGTGAAATTGTCCGACGCTTATTCCACTGGCTCCTCCTTGATGCCTCAAAAGAAGAACCCTGACTCTTTAGAATTATTAAGAGGTAAATCTGGTAGAGTGTTTGGTTCCTTATCTGGGTTCTTAATGACTTTGAAGTCAGTTCCTTCAAGTTATAACAAAGACTTACAAGAAGATAAAGAGCCTTTATTCGATGCTTTGACAACTGTTGAACACTCTATATTAATTGCTACTGGTGTTATTTCAACTTTAAACATCAACAAACAAAGAATGGAAGGTGCCTTAACCATGGATATGTTAGCTACTGATTTAGCTGATTACTTGGTTAGAAAGGGTGTACCATTCAGAGAAACTCACCATATCTCCGGTGAATGTGTTAAGGCTGCTGAAGATAACAATTTATCAGGAATTGATCAATTAACTTTAGATCAATTCAAAGCTATCGATTCTAGGTTTGGCGATGATGTTAAAGATGTGTTCGACTTCGAAGTTAGTGTTGAAAGAAGAGATGCCATCGGAGGAACTGCTAAATCAGCTGTTCTTAAACAATTAGATAACTTACAAAGCCAAGTTAGTTAAATCTTATTCTTGGTTATCTTACAATAATCGTATATAAAATTGAATATTCACTAGACCTACCTCAACTGCTTTATCTTCTCTATAGCTCTATTAATTACTCCTTTCTTATCCCTTGAATACTTGCGTAATATTTCGTAACTCTCATTAGGTAAATCAACATCTGATGACACTGCCGACCCTTTCTGGTCTGTAGTATTAGAATCTAGTATATCAATTAGCAAAACAGGCTCATCTGGACTATCTTTTTCCAGAAGGTTTTTGGCTATGTTTTCAGCTACTTCTTCATGGTTCAACCCAAACGTTGGGTCTTTAAGTATTGTCCTAGGAACACTTTTACTATCATCAATGGAGGCGTCTCTAAATGACTCATTGAATACATCATAAGGTTCATTGGCAGGAAATTCTGATATTTTTGGACTATTCCTCTTCATCTGACTCCGACACGAAACTGAAGATAGCTTCCTTTCGTAAGTCAACGACCTTTTGCTAACTTGATCCAAATCTATCTGATTGAGATATTGTTTGTTAAACCCCATGAACCTTTCTTTTGCTGGAGCAAGTGGACTTTCTGGAGGTGTTACTGAATTGACACTCAAATTCAAACTAAAATTACTTTCATCAGACCCATAGTCCATAGAAAGTGATCTCTTATGTTTGTGATACTTAGGTCTATTTTTCGCAGCCAATCTATCACAATTCTCCATCAATAGAAATAAAAATAATCCTTTCCTAAGCAAGGAATGCCAGGGTTTATGTATGGTTTCTTGTTGAAGACCCTGGATCTTTACACTACGACTGATAGCCCAGGGTTTCGTTGCGTTTGCTTACAATAATGTGAGAATATGCAGATTGATGTAAGTTCAAAGGCAAAGTTCTTTAAATTTTCAATAAATCCGGTATAAAATCCCTTATTCGAACTGTTTTTGAATAGTCCCTTTCACTATAAGTTATTGTTCATGTAGGGTCAGCTAACGACAGTGGGGTATTGTTGCAGTCAAGATTAGTTGATAAGTTTCTTTTTCTGTGCTTTTTCTACTGATTTACTTATCGGATAGGGATAAACCACTTGATTGCTTTTGTAATACTCCCCTGGTTGCTGTGATTCACGTTCCTACGCTGTCTGTGTTTATTGGTGAAATTATTTTTTCATTCAGCTGAATGGGCTAACCTTGTGATTGTGAAATTCACATTTTCTTGTAAATTGGTGACGAATATGAATTTCATATTTGTTTGAAATTTCTATTTTAGGTTTTAACGATAAGATTCACGTTCAGATACGCATTGTGATGCTTTCTAATACCTAAAAGGAACATCGATGTTTAATAAACCACCCTCTTCTATAGTTATATTTACGGATGTTTAAAGCAGTAACCGTTTTAGTGTTGGAGATTTCTATGATCAACTCAACCGTTGTTCGAAAGACGAATCCAGAAGTGGATCTACATGACCTAACAGGACAGTGCCTTCTATCTACAATATTAGAGATAAGTACTACCATGCAAGGGTGTTCAAACTTTGTGATGCGACATCAATTTAAGGAAGGCGGGCTGCTCAACATTTCCTAATTCATATTTACGCTGTTTGCAGCATTCATGTCTTATATGTCTTACCAACCCCAGGATAGAATTAATACAGTGACACTAACAACACTAGTGTGACGATTTACTATCCGCAAACCAACCTCACTTAATTTGCAAGACTGTATATGACTGATAACGCATTGTTGCAAAAAATGATGTATCACAAATTGCGAAAGGTGGTAAAAATGTGGTGAGTTTCAAAAATACAAGTAACCAGGGGTTGGCTGAAAGTTACAAACACAAAGTCATGCAATCTTTAGAAGAGATTTCGTCTAATGAGGAGAAAATACTCAACCAGATCAAATTAGTCATTGGCAATGTTTCAAAAGAGCTTAATCATTTAAGTGAAGGTATCAATATTGATAACGTTATAAAAGTATATAATGATGTATTAAAGTTGTTAGTTAATATTCCTGGAATACACATTGAAACTTTGACTGAAGATTTGGTTACTCCTTTATTCAAAATAGTTCAATCAGAAGAAATTGAAGAGCTTAGAGATCAGTTGGTGGTCGTAGTATCAGTAACAATCTATCAAGTTTTGTTAGGAAAATCATTTGGGAGTATGGTGAACATTCTAAACGACGACAATACCAAGGATATTTTATTAAGACTTATTGGTGAAGAAAAAGAGAAAGTAGTAGAGGACATGGAGATACTTAAAATAAATGACTTGAAATTTTTCACAGTTTTTGGTGATCAAAACTTCAATAAGAACTTCATCATTTCATGTAGAAACTTTATCAAGACTTTATTAGACTTTCCGAAAATTTGGAAACTATATGAAGAAGTGAAACCCGGTTCACAGAGTTCACAAGCACACAAAGATGACAATCAAGAGGCAATCCTTGTAAAAATTACTCAATTGTTGCTCGATAATAACTTTAGAGACTTAACTGCCGTTTTATTGGTCAATACCCCAAACTTATTAGAGGAGTTAAACACCTTTTTCATTTCCAATGAACCTAAAATGGGTAAGGAATGTTTCGATATAATAACCAGTAATTTGATAGAAATCCTCAGTTGTGAATTCTACTCTAATATGGTCAAATCCAGACCAATATTGTTCCAGAAAATTGATAACAACACTGTTTTAAAGTTTCCTAACTCAACTATCAGTAATAAGAACTTGGAAATAGCACTTAAACTTATATTAGAAACATTGGATCATGAACTAAATGACTTTGCAAACATTAAGACAATGTTGATCTATATAAATTGGGGATTAAACCAACTCATTTCATACTCAGAGTTGCCTTATGGTAAATTGAATATTTATACGATATTCAATAAATTAAAGCCAAAAGTTTCATTAGTGTCCATGTTGAAATTGCAAACATTTCAATTGTTAAGAGTCTTAAATACTTACAGTAATATCCAGTTCCCTGAAAAGTTGGTTGCAGGTTTAAACATTTTCAAATTACCACCATTGGCCAAGTCAAACTGCTTATTAGACAACTTGAAATTTGTTGACTCGGATTTGGTTCACGACTCAAGCAAAGATATGGTATTGAATGGGTTGATCAAGAGTTTGAAGTTATTATCAATGTTTGCAAATGATGATTATGATGTAGAAGTTGATGAGGAAGATCTGGAACTTCATAAAAAGATCGTTTCCAAGAAGATTGAAAGCCTTTTAGGTTGTCAGTTGTTAACCTTACTCACCCTTGACAGCTTATTCATTGACCCTGTTACTAAGGATTTGATTGGATATTATATTATCCAAGCCTTGAAGGACTCCATTTCACGGGAACTGTTACAGGACAACCCTAGCCTAGTTTTAACTCATTTGATAACTTATGGCGAAGAGTTATGCTTAGGGGATATTAGATTTGTCAAGATATTTGGATATATCTATGACAAATTAATCAGCAATGACACAAATCCATACTTTGATTCGTTTGTAAGTGCTGAAGTTTTGAATCATTTGCATAAGTTTGGTAACGATGGGCTTTATTTAGATGGTTTGTATAAATTTGTGGGATTCAATGAGGGCATTAGTTTAGTCACTTTGAATGCTGATGATTATAGATTCATTTATGAGACATAGCCATAGACGAAATTATTGCTGACAT
This sequence comes from Yamadazyma gorgasii, assembly GCA_003708985.3. NCBI lineage: Eukaryota > Fungi > Ascomycota > Pichiomycetes > Serinales > Debaryomycetaceae > Yamadazyma > Yamadazyma gorgasii. The sequence goes on along the minus strand of PPPC03000004.1, from coordinate 1,176,313 downwards.
CTGATATTGGTAACATGTCGTGCGGGTGTAGCATCTGTGTAGTGTGTAGCGTGTGTAGCGTGTAGTGAGCAGAATGATAAGAGCGAGCATCTCATCGCACTAACTCATCTCAAAAAACCATGGTATTGAAATCAACTGCCGTAGGCGACATATCTGTATACCAAGTATCAGGTACAAACGTATCAAGAGCATTACCGGACTGGATTGCAAAGAAAAGGAAAAGAGCCTTGAAAAATGATATCGATTATCAAAACCGTATTGAATTAATCCAAGACTTTGAATTCAGTGAATCTTCAAATAAAATCAAAGTTTCTAAAGATGGACAGTATGCGATGGCCACTGGAGTATATAAACCCCAAATTCATGTTTACGACTTTGCAAATTTATCTTTGAAGTTCGATAGACATACGGATGCTGAAAATGTTGATTTTCTTATATTAAGTGATGACTGGACTAAATCTGTACATTTACAAAACGATAGATCGATAGAATTTCACACTAAAGGAGGAATTCATTACCGTACAAGAGTACCAAAATTTGGTAGAAGTTTAGCATATAACCCATTTAATTGTGATTTATTAGTGGGGGCATCTGGAAATGAGTTGTATAGATTAAACCTTGACCAAGGAAGATTTTTGAATCCATACCAGTTGGAAACAGACTCCGGGGTTAATAGTGTGGATATTAATCCGGTGCATGGATTGATAAGCAGTGGATTGGAAGACGGTAGTGTTGAGTTTTGGGATTCAAGAAGTAGACAAAGAGTTGCGAAAATTATGATCAATGAACAATTGAATGAATCTTGTGAAGTTACTCAAGTGAAGTTCAGAAATGATGGATTAAACTTTGCTTGTGGTACCAGTCAAGGAAAAGTATTATTATATGATTTAAGATCACCAATACCTACCATAACTAAAGATCAGGGGTATGGATTTGATATTAAGAAGATTATATGGATTGATGACAATGAAACTGATACCAGCAAAATCTTGACTTCAGATAAAAGAATTGCCAAGATTTGGGATAGATATGATGGAAAACCATTTGCATCTATGGAACCAAGTGTTGATATCAATGATGTAGCTTATATTCCAAACTCAGGAATGTTCTTCACTGCAAACGAAGGTATTCCAATGCACACATATTACATTCCTAACTTAGGACCTGCTCCCAAATGGTGTTCATTCTTAGACAATGTCACTGAGGAATTGGAAGAAAAACCAAGTGATTCCGTTTACTCCAACTATAGATTCATTACCAGGGATGATGTCACCAAATTGAACTTAACCCATTTGATTGGATCCAATGTTTTAAGGTCTTATATGCATGGGTTCTTTATTAATAACGAGTTGTATGATAAAGTCAATTTAATTGCCAATCCTAACTCATACCAAGACCAAAGAGACCGTGAAATTCGTAAGAGAATTGAAAAGGAAAGAGAATCAAGAATCAGATCTACTGGTGCTATCTCCAATACCAAGGTTAAAGTCAATAAGGACTTGGCTACTAGAATTTCTTCTAAACAAGGAACTGAAGAAGCCGAAAAGATTGTCAATGATGACCGTTTCAAGGAATTATTCGAAAACCCAGAGTTTGCAGTTGATGAACAATCTCACGAATATAAACAGCTTAATCCAGTACAGCAAGCCAAAGATAATGATAAGCCTCGTGGTTTAACTGCAGCCGAAGAGTCTGATGAAGAGAGACTCAGAAGTGACCACAGTGAAGAAGACTCCGAATCTGAGTCTGAATCTGAATCGGAAGAAGATGAGGAAACTAAGAGAATCAAAGAAGAAAAAGTTAAGAAACAAATGGAGAAATTACGTAAACAAAAAGAACAAAAACAACAACAAGATAAATTTATGAATGAGATGAAAGTGGTAGAGGAAGCCAATGATGACAATAAGTCATTTGCATCACAGGTAAAGAAGATTACCAAGCCTAAGAAGAGCGAGATCAGATTACAACGTCATGCTAAAGGTGAAGTTGAATTTTCATTCGCTCCCTCTAAAAAGGAGAAGAAGGTTCTGTTCAAGAGGAATGACGATGATGAAGACGAAGATGAAGATAAGAAAGAATTGAACGGAAGAACTAAGCAAAGATTTTCCGGAAGAAGAAGTGCATCCAGAAATCAATTTAGAGGAATGTAAATATAGTAATGTACAAGGTATCTATTAATATACATAATTCACAAAGAAATAAAGCTACTCTTGGGATAAAAACACGATCTGATTCATGGCAAATTCACATAAATGATCTCTTGAAAAGTCTTTAAATCTGTCAAAGACTAAATTTTCCACACATAAAGCATGGTTGATGGTTTGCCATTGACTCAATTCTAAATTCACATCATGTCCCAGTACAGGATCTTTATACTTCCAGCCGTTCAAGAACTTATGCTTCAATTTATTTTTTTCCAAGTCATAAACATCTTTCAACATCAAGTCGACCGGGTCGTACTTAGGAAAGTTACAATGAACAGCAAAAAGTTCTTTTTGAGGTTTATCGAAATGCTGGGCTTTAACACTATCGATCAATTTCATTTGTTGCCTAACAGTTAGTTTCTGTTCAAAAATCGGCTTTGTAACCAATTCTTCAACTTCGATTTCATCTAGTATTGGGTTCTTTTGGCCCATAGCAACGCCGTGAAACCCATCATCGAAGTAACCTAAAGTAGAAATGAAAGTTTTAACCTGGTAAAGCTTTTCATTACATGAATAGGCAGCAGCAGGGAAAGTATCTTTGTCACCTTCACCTAACTCACCCAACGAGAACAATTTATAGTAAAGACCAGGACCAAATAAGTTATAGTACACCGATAATAATAACGTACACCCATGGTCAGCCTTGTTGATGAGTAATTGACCACTTTCAGTAGACAAGTCAGGTACAGCACCTTCCATATCATGGAATGGTACGTCTCTATCTTTAGCGACATCGTAAGGCTCTAAATCACCTTCAATGAATTCAGGATGACGAGCTTTGTAATCTTGGACTTGGAAGAAATATTCCATCAATGCATCAATCTCTTCATCACTATCAGCATTGACCTCAATAGTTCTTTCAAGTTCGTCGTACAAGGAGAATCTTGTAAGTCTGGCTCTTCTATTCTCACTCACCTCTATACCAGAGATGTTATAATAGTGAGGATGAATAGTACGCCCCCAATAGTCTGGCCAAGTTATCATCCCATTGTCTTTGTAAAGTTTAGACTTGAAGACATCATCGGGATTTTGCACCACAAAGTTATCAGCATCAAGTAATAACACGTTCTGAAACTTCGATACCAACATGGCTAAAGATTTGTACTGATAGCCACCAATTTTGTCTCCCCAGTAACTCATGATACCAGGACCCAAAACGTCAGATAACACCACACACTCTCCTCCTAAATTCTTGATAGTGACCTCACAGAATTGCTTATCTTTGTAGTATTCTTCCTTGGTGGGTATCAACACCTCTACCGACAAATTACTACCAATTCTTCTCAATTGCATGATACTTAAATACGCCAACCAAGTGAATTTCCCACCTCCAACTATAGTGACTCCATATGTATCAGGTAGGTAAGGTGTAAAAGCTTCAATGAGCTGAATTTTGTTTTTAATCACCGAGTGTTTGGCAGTTAACTCCCGTTCGAATTCTTCATTAATCTTGGCTCTAGCATTTAAATTTGCTTTAGTGTTACCACCTCTCAATCCTGATCTATCCTGGTATTCGATACTGCTGTGTAGATCATCGTTTGTTATGTTTAACTTACCAATATTGAATACATCGAAAATGGCTTCAAATATAACGGTATTGTTGGTTTCTCCTTTTAATTTCCAAATACTTGGATCTACCAACACAGTACAATGCTTTCTAGATAAGACTAATTTGCAACTAGTGATGGTAAACACCATCAATAATGTCAAGAATATTGCCTTGGTTTTATGGACCTTCATTTGTTGATTTTGGTTTGCAATTATCCTTGTTTGTATATATCCGCCTTACGTAAGTTGGAAAATAAATAAAACCTTATTTCTGTGTGCCTTTATGTATGTGCTAAGGAGTATTGTTAGAGAAAACTAATTATGTACGGGTATCAATTGTTGTAACTTTAGAAGTTAAGTGTATATAAAAGCCTCAAGGATCTTAGGGATTGTAACCTTATTTTAAGATTTACAAGAAGATCCCCCTTTTTTATATACTTTGCCATTCTTGGGATAAACTGCTTACGTACTTCTACTAGGTTTCATTTTCTTTTTCCTGTTGTACTTTTTCGTAAACACTAAAAAATAAATCCAAAAATAGTCTACCTCATGTAAATAATGCACTGGTTATGGTACACGGCGCTACACAATTAACTTTGATAAACTGCCGCTTAACTGACTGAGAGGGAGTTATTAGACGCTACCTAAAACACCCTTCCCTTTCATGTTGGTTTGTGATATTAAGTCTGCACTTCTACAACTATCGTCCAACAGCTTAAGGGACGTCCATGCTTAAACCCTGTTGAAAATTATATTATCTCAACAACTAAAAAATAAGACTAAACGGGCCATTTAATTCAGATGTCGTATGATATATTTTGTCGCCTTTAAAGTGCAACATTAGCGCTTTACTCTATTATAGTCATAATTTGAATATTATTTGGTATTGGCCAATGAGCTCCCTATACACTCTTGTACTATACAAGAAAAGAAGTGACTTCACTTACCTAAAAGAGGACGTATAACTTCCATTTTAGTTCATTAATTCCTTTATGACAGCAATATTATTTGAAGTTTGCCTCAAACCTACGCAAATGAACAAATTAACATCTGACGCTTTCATGCATTTCTTTTCTGTACTGGCTCCAATTCCTTCATTAGTATTTATCATTGGCCTTTAATTTCTTTCATGATAGGCCAGTTTTCTTCAACGGATTTTCCGTGTGAATATTTTCTATGTATATCTGTGCTATAACACCGGTCCTATAATAAACCGAATGATAATGCGGTCTAGATGTAGTGCCCGAATAATAATTAATGTAGGTAGGTCATTACTTATCCTAATTAGACAATTAACGTTCAGGTCTAAGGGTATTCCCATTTTAGTAGGGGCAGGGGCCTTATAACATAGAAAACTACAAAGCAGAATAGAATTTGCTAAAATATCAGATTGTTCCCAACTAGGTTAATCATCATACGATCAAAAACCCCCTAGACATTCTTGATATTAAAGGCGACGATCCCTGCAAAGGGTTTATGAAATCTTATCTAATTTGTTGCGACCAAAAGTCCCTCACTAAGTTTTCTTTATCGCTTTTGCATTTTGCAAGCACTCCACGTTAAATAGGAAAATGTCGCACTACTTTTTATCGATTTTGAACGTTCGATTTGTTTAAAAGGCTGGGCTCTTCAGGGCTCCCAATAGGGCCAATTATAAACTACGACGAAGTAATCCCAAACCTTAATTGGTGGTCAATGAAATTCCGTATTTATTTTGAACTAAAAAGCCTGCTTGTCACTTAAAAAATATTAATTACTAAGTCGTTTTAGTAAGTGATGTCCTAAACCCTCGAATAATAACCCGAATTCAGTGGTGATGGAGTGATATTATTTGAGTTCTGCTCTTGTGACCTAGAATGAAGAACGGCAAATTGCAAGTATCTGGCGATGGACGTAATTACATAATCTGTTATACTCCGTATTGATTTAGGGTAACACGTTGAGAACAATTGTTCACCACGTAATTTTCTGGTTGCATCGATTAGTTTATTGGTTACAGTACAGTTTATCGGAAAAAGGACAAAGATTCCGGAAATTTGTCACAAATTGGCGTTTGTTGTGGAGGCGAAGTTCGAATTGGAGCCATGTTTGAAGCATTAGCTTAGAGGGTGTAGATAATATTGTGGAAAGCAGTCTTGCCATTAATCCGTTCGCGTCTCGAGGTTTAATATTTAACAGAAAAGGTAAACGATGAAACCGTAAAACAGCTGCAATGCAATACATGGGAATACCATCAAATTATGAACTCAAGCTGATCACTAACTCTCGTTTATGTTCAATTGAGAACACACCCCTTGCACGCTGGCTCCTTTAATAATTTCTGAGTAGCTGTGATCTGGATATGCGCCCTGATGTAAAGCTAAGCCCGCAGGGTTAGAGGGCTTAGGGGTTGGCACTTCTCACAGATTTAGAGTATACCCTTCAAGTATGCAACACTATAAGCATTGTTAACGGACGTGTTTCCTTCACCATCAAGAGAGCATCAATTTGAATTTCACAAGAAACACAACATAAGGCAAGCAGACCAATACAAAAGCTACAGCTAAAAATGATAGAGGTAAATTACATTTACAATAGTTCTACATTAAACATTTTACTACTTCTTATCCTGATTGTGCTATACCATTAATTACGACTCCCAAAATAGCCGCCAAGAATGGCGGCTAAGATGACAATAATAATAACACAAATAATAAAACACCACTTTCTCTTCTTTCTTGCTTTTTTGGCAGAAATAACCGCCTTGTTGGTATGACCAACCCCTTGTTCAATATCATGTTGAGCAGTAGCAACTTGTTCATCAATTTGCTGGATGGCTTGATCTTGTTCAATGACTAACTCTTCCATATCGTGGAACAATTGGGTTAATTCGGCCATAGTTCTTTCTAATTTTAACAATTCACGGTGTCTGGTTTGAACTTCACTCAATACGGTTCTGGCCTCACCTCTTCTATTACTTTGCATCAATGCTTGTTGGAAATATTGTTGGCTTTCGGAACTGTCTTCAACTACAGCTTTAATTTCCTGTTCAGTAGCTTCAGGCTTGATAATTTTATATTGTCTAGCGGCTTGAGCTTTGGTTTGTTCTCTGTTTTGGTTTTCAATGATTCTAAACTCTTGAATTTGCTCTAAAAATCTGTGTCTAACGTTTTCAATTTGTTCAATTCTGCTTCTTTCGTTTTTATGGACCGATGAAACTTGCATGGACTTGATTCTGGATTTCAAATTGTCTTGTAAGGATTTAGCTTCAGCGATCAAGGAATCAACTTGTTTACTATTGTATTCACTGTCCTCGTTGTTCAATTCGATTTCTTGTATTAAATTCCTTTGTTTATTGCTAATTAAGGAAATCAAATTACCGTATTGGTCCAATTGATTATTAACATCTTGAATCTCGTTCATGAACCCGACAAAATCACTTTGGTCGGATCCTTTGATGTCTTGCATTTCATATCCATACGGGTTACTCATGACGAATCTATAATTAAAGGCTTAGTTTTTTTGAAGGAAGGTAGACGGACAAAATATTAGTTCCTAAACGTTCCGGGATTTATTATCAATTAAGTGGTACACCAAGGTTCTTATACAACTTTTAGATATAAATATAAATCGATGAAATGCGTTATTGCCACCTATTATTATATTATAAACCACAAACAGCCGTGTTTTTTTTCGAGGATTGAGAATTTTTCATTGCCGACCAACCGTGTTTTGATAATGATAAACGAGGAGCGGCACAGGCTGTAGGGCGGACTCGACCGAGACTAGCGCCAAGTGCACCAGTGGTTTGTGCGAGCGACATTGACACGATAACGAGACGGGGGCATTGTGAATTGACGATGAAATTTAAACAATCAACTCATCTGGTGGCAGGCCATGATGGGGGTATGGTTGCTAGGGGATTATTTGCTAAGGTGTCTACTCCTCAAGAGTCTCAGTTTTATACTCAGTTGAAATCCGTGGATTCTGTGAAGTCTGAGGTATATTTAGGCGAATTATTAAGTCATTGGACCCCTACATACTATGGGAATCTCCAACAAAATCACCTAGATGAGGTGGACAGCGATAGGTTGAATGAGATTCAGTTTGTAGCTGATCTGGGGTCTTTGGTCACAGACTCCACTGCAAAAAGTTACATCCTAATGAATAATCTATACGAGGATTACATCAATCCAAGCATCCTAGATATAAAACTTGGGAAAGTATTAACAGATGAATATGCCAGTGCTGAGAAGGTAGAACGTCTTCGAAAGGTAAGTGAGGCAACTACAAGTTCGAGTTTACATTTCAGAGTATGTGGTATGAAGTTATACCACAAAAACAAATCCCTGCCTGATTTGAGTGCTTTTAAAGACCCAGAATCGAACTTAGAATTGGTTGAAGAAGACTCGGGCACTTATCTAAAGTTTAACAAGTATTTTGGTAGGAATTTAACTGCCTTAAACATGAAACATGCATTGAAGTTATACATTGAAAATGCCATAGATGATACGGAAATCCGCCAGCATTATATTAACCAGTTCCTCAAACGGTTGCAATTGATCTACAATTGTTTGTTGGATTATGAAGTAAGAATTATCTCTGGATCCTTGTTATTTATAATTGAGAACAACCCCATTATTTTAAATAGGGCCAAGGAGGACCTAGAAGATCTTGATCCTTTAGTACTTGAGGATTTACCTACAGAAGAAGATGATGAAGAAGACGAAGAGGAAGACGAAGAAAATGACAAACCAGTTGAACTAACCACAAAAGTAATCAAAAAACTTTCATCCCTTCACCTAATTGACTTTGCTCATGCCAAGTTTGTCCCAGGCAAAGGACCCGATGATAATATCCTAGAAGGTATTGAAAACCTTATAAACATCTTTCAAGAACTTTCACAATAATTTACGACCTTACGAAAACATATAGAATACAAATTTACCTTTATTATCTAACCTACTCTAAAATCTTTGTAATTTTACCAATGGCAATGGTTACACCTTGATCTCTTAAAGTAAATCTTCCTAATTGTGGATAATCAGCGTATCTTTCAGCACAAACTGGAGCCGAAAGCTCTAAAGAAGCAATAACCTTATCACCCTTTTTAGCAAATGCTGGAGCCTTCTTTGATTTTCTATTAGTACCCTTTTGTAATTTGTGTTTCAATTCAACAATCTTAACTTCTTCAATGGCATTATGGACGTGCATGACACATGAATAACCATTAGACAAAATCGATCTTAATTCGACAATAGCTACTTGAGCTTCGAATTTGGTAATGGTCTTGACTGGTTTATCGACGGATGTCAATACATAACCTGGTTGGATTTCTTCTTCTTCAACACCCTTTATCTTTAATCTGACTTGTTCACCACTGAATGCTTGTTCACATTCTTCTTCGGTTTCGTTATAAACGGTGGTAACTTCGACTTTGACTTTGTTAGGCATCAATAACAATGATGCATTTCTCTTGACATGACCACTTTCGATTTTTCCTTCAACAACTAATCCCATATCCTTTAATTTACCAGAAATTGGTAACATGAATGGACCATTAATCTTTCTGTCAACAGTTTTCATATTATCTAACCATTCTAACAAGGATGGACCAGTGTACCATGGACAATCTTTAGCTGGGACTCTGTCCTTTAATCCAGCACCAGTGTATCCAGAAACTGGCATGTATACGACATCTTCTTTGTTGTATCCAATAGCTTTCAAGTACACTCCTAATTTAGTAGTACATTCTTTATAACGTTGTTCGGACCATCCCACGGTTGGATCATCCATCTTATTAACAGCAACAACAATTTTGTTAACCCCTTGGGTCTTAGCTAATAATGCGTGCTCTCTAGTTTGTCCACCTCTTTCAAACCCAGTTTCATATTCACCCTTTCTGGCACTAATAACCAAAATACCAACATCTGCCTGTGATGCTCCACCAATCATTTCCGAAACGTACATCTTGTGTCCTGGGGCATCTAATATAGTGTATCTTCTCTTTTCGGTTTCAAAGTAAGCCTTACCAACTTCAATGGTCTTACCATCACTTCTTTCTTCCTTATTGGTATCCATGATCCATGACAAATACCAACCTTGTCTACCAGCATCGATGGCTTCCTTCTGGTACTTTTCAACTGTTCTTTTATCAACAGCATCGGTAAGGTATAAGATGTTACCACCCATAGTAGATTTACCAGCATCCACGTGTCCCATGAACATGATGGATACGTGATCTTTACCACCAAACATATCTCTGACGACTTCTTCATCGACAATATCATCTATTTGAGCGGCGGTAGAGGTTGAAGCAGATACTGGGGTTGGAGCTGGAGTTGAAGGTTTTGGTGTGGTTTCTTTAGCTACTGGTTTAGGTTCCGCTTTAGGTTCTTCCTTTACTTCTGGCTTAGTTTCCTTAACTTCATCCTTAACTTCTGGCTTTGGTTCTTCTTTAACTTCTGGCTTAGCTTCTGGTTTAGCTTCTGGCTTTGGACTGGACTCTTTGGAGTCCTCTTTCTTAAGAACAGTTGGTTTCTTAGCATTGGCTAACTTGATGTTGCTGCTACCTGCTAATTTTAAAGTCTTCTTTGGCTTAGCAGGTTGTGAATTCAATGATTGCTGTTGTTGCTTTTGGAAGTCTGCTAATGACATACCAGCTGGTTGCGATGGTTGTTGATAGCCTTGATATTGATTGTATCCTCCTTGTTGGTATTGATTATAGCCTCCTTGTTGGTAGTTGTAGGATCCTTGTTGTTGGTAGTTGTATGATCCTTGTTGTTGGTATTGGTTATATGATCCTTGTCCTTGAGTATTGCCTTGGTATCCTTGATAACCTTGTTGATACTGATTATATCCTTGCGGTTGGAATTGCTGATAACCGTAGGATTGACCTGGCACAAATGAAGCAGCACTGGCATTAAATCCAGCACCTTGGTTGCCCTGTGATTGGTCTTGGTTACCAATTGAAGTGTTTTGTAACTTATCACTTAAATCGTCTTGATTTGGATTAGACATAGTGCAATGAAAAATTTTCAGTGAGTATTAACTTTGATGAGAATGGTAGCCGCACAAATCGCTGCCTCGCGGGAGGTACCAGTGGGAGGTCGCAGTGTGGAGATAACATTTAAGGGTCAACTACCATGCCATTATTTAATGACCATCCTTACACATCAGTTACCATAAAAATCGACCAATTGAGTAAGCCCATAAATGATGAGATTGACACGTCCTTGGAGTTATATATCTCCGACCTCATTCATTTAATCAAAATCCAACCATCTACAGGTGCTACTGAAGCAGCAAGAGCTATCAGAAAGAGGATAAAGTACGGTGATACCACTGACGAGCAACTTAGGGCTTTGAATATCTTGGAGTTACTTATATTGAACTCTGGGTCTAAGATTGGTCCGGTTATTGCTAGAGATGACAAGTTATTGGACGTTTTAAAGGGGATAATTAATGGATCTGGTAAAACTGGACTCGGAGGGGAATATGCCAAGGACGTTCAAATCAGAGCCCAGCAATTATCAATTGGATGGAAATCGGAGTTACAAGGCTTGGACGGATATAAGTACATGGCAACTCTTTATCAAAATATTCCTAAACGGAAACATCATTCAAGATCAACGTCAAGATCCAATCAATTTGACGATGAACCTGAGGATGCGTTCAATGATAAATCGGCCATCAGAAGTCCATCCCCATCAAGTCCTGCTATGAACAGAAACAGGAAATTACCACCAAAGCGTCCAACTTCACCTAAACCGACATCGTCCTCCAGTTTTGGAACCTCTTCCTCGTTTGGAGGATTGAAGAAAGAAAAGAAAAAGAAGAAGAAGAGAAGCAGAGGTATTGCCTATGCCGATGAACAATTCAAAATTCCCCAAATCAACTATAAGATTGAAGCACCTAGAATCAGAGAGGCCATTTCTGATTGTCATACTCATACCACTGCCTTGAACAATCTTTTGATCTCTTTGCCTTCGGGTCATTCACCATTGGACGACGATAAGGTCATCCAAGAGTTTGAAAAATGTAAGTCAATCAGAAGAAAGATCTTAAAGTACTTACAATACGTTGGTGTAGGAGACCCTGAAGAGAAGAAACCTGAAACAGTTAAATTAGATGAAGAGTTTTTAGGAAGTTTGATTGGTGCTAATGAACAATTGGTAGAAGTTTTCAAGAAATACGACTTTATGGCTGGCTACACTGCCGAAAACCCTGCACCCGTCTATAGTGATGAAAGTAGTGGTGAAAGTTATTATAGTAGCGATGAAGAATATGATGATGAAATTGATCTGGTTACGGATGATGTCAATCGTGTCAAGATAAATGACATTGGCAGCAGTTCTAGTCCTAAGTCACCACCACCAAGACCTTCCAAACCATCAAACTTATCTTCTAAACCATCCAATTTAGGTTCCAACTTGACAGCTCCACATAAGAACTTAAAGAGAGCTGACACTAATGTTTCCACCAGCAGTGATCCCTTTGGAGACGGTAATGAATTAAATACAAAGTATTTGTAGGACTTAACAATAGAAACCTGTCATTATTAAGTAATAATATATGCATACATCTCATTGTTATAACCTCTACACCCGTGCACCAATTGCGTGAAATGCCGCATATTCGCAATCTCATACCGTAAACCTAAATCACTAAATCATCTACATGTCTGGGTCCAACGAATCTCAACTAAATCCCATACCCCCAAGTCCGACCTCACCACTGGCCAGTGCAGATAATGCAAATCTACGAAAACCTAGTGCCATAGTCCGTCCTAAACCGAATCCAAAATATCAGCCACATTTCAACCAAACATTACCATTACCAAGCATAAAACAGTTCAAATTAAATCACATAATAAACAATGAATTGCCTACTGAATCACAGCAGGTGATAGAAAACTTACTAAAAGTATCCACAAACTACAGAAAGGATCTTAAGAATGAGATCAGGCAGAAATTGTCTATAGAACAAAAGCTACAAAACAAAAACATCGAAATAGCCAAATTGGCAGGAAAGCTAAGTAAGTTGGTTGATAACGAAGTGAAGAGTATCAACAAAGTAATATACACTAATGGGGAAAATTCGGAGTTGAGAAATAATGTATTGGATGAAGAAGTGCTAACTATTTTTGATTTAAGTGAAAGTTTAACAGAAGACTTTAAGAGGATTACTGAAAAATTGGCAAAAGTGGGGAATATCAAAGATGAAAATTTCAAGGAGAAGTATCCTTTGCTTCATGGATATTTCAACAGGGATAAGATTCATGAGGAGCCGGTAGAAGTGGAAGCAAGAGAGACATACACACCACTGTCAAAAGCACAAGATAGCAGCGGAATAGCGAAAGAGACACAAACAGAATCACCAAAAGATAACAAGCACACCGTTGTTGAGACAAGTTATACACAAACCTTACCTGAAGATATGACGGCTGAAACATTTGAACAATTCATGTCTCAAACCCTAAATAATTATCGAAAAATCCAAAAAGATAAATACCTACACATCGATGTATTTCAAGATGAAACTCTTGATAATCTTGAATTATTCAATAACCCACATTTTGACAATTCATTGTCTTCAACCTTCCACAAATCTGAGAATCCGGTTGATTTGTTATATGTGGAGCCCAAGATCGATTCAATCAAAGCTCCCGCTACTGTAGATCCGACTTTACACACGTCACATTTTAAGAAGTTAAGGATCAATGGTGCTCCCATAACTTTCAAGAAGAATGCTTCGTTTACTGCTAACAGACTAGGAATAGGAAAGAAAGATGGTAATGAAGCTAATAACCAATTTGCCAATGGAATAGATGTGTTAAGATCATTTGCTAGGTCCAATTCTTCCAATTCAGAAGGTTCCTCACCTATCATCAGTACAGAAGAAGAGATAAGTGATACCATTTTATCTTCAGAGTCTTCCGATTCAGATTCCAGCGAAGAGAACACCTCAATCACGGGAAATGCTAATGATTACTATCACCTGTTAAAGCGGGACCTCCAATTGAAGAAGAAGCTCCTGCGTCAAAAACTACGGGTTAAAAAGAGAAGTTATGTTAGACAAGACTCGCCCAATCCCAAGCATGAACCTTCGCATCATATATTAAAACCAAAAGCATCGATCTTAAAGGCTACCACCATGCCATCCCAATTACCACCATCCAATTCAGGAACTTCCAGGTTAGCAACCACCAGTTTTGCTCAAACTCCGCCTGTGTCCGTTCCCAATGACGGTATGAATCGATCTTTAAATGTACAGATAGATGAAGAATTATACTCAGATTCGGACTCATCCATTGAATCCCCAATCCCATCAACATTCAACCCTAGTACTGCCACATGCTCCAATGGAGTAGAGAATTTCACAGCCCAAGGAATCATTTTAGGGGAAGAAGAGTCAGGAGTGGAGGAAGAAGTTTTAGAATGGGATGGAGTTCACGATGTCATAGACATGAAAGCCATCTCCAAATTAAGATCGTTTGTCGTATGATTGTATATTAGACATGTATTATAGTAAATAGACATTGATATTGATATTAAGTTAGCCAAACCCAGAAAAACCACAAAAACACTATGAAAAACACAATAAACCACAGCTTGCAACTTATACCTGCTCGAGTACTCATAAGTACCATTCTATTATAAGTATTCTTCAACGTTATTCTTCCGTTTTCGAACGTTTCAGTTATGTTATCGTTCAATTGCATTGACTTGTTGATCTCGTGACCCATTTTCACCCCTAGATCTTTGATCATCGACACCTTGTGGGTCATTGTATCTAATTCTTCATTGTTTTGGGACTCCAATGACAGTAAAAACGCTTCGTTATGTTTGGCTGAAGGGTTGGAGGATTTCTCATAAGGCGACGACACTCTGTGCATTGGAGGTTTACTTACTCCATTGGAGGTTGAGAATAGAGACGTTCTTAAGTCTCGTTGGTGTGCACTTATATTACTGGAGTACCTTGATGTCATGCCAAAGCCTTAAATTGCGAGACGAGCGAGCGTGTTGAGAGATTGAGAGTGATACGGGTTATGATAGTAGTACAGTTGTGCTACTCTGGCAACATGCTAGTATTACAGCGGGGGTAGATCTGTCTCATTTGCGGTAAATGTGCTTAACTGTATGTTGATATTGTAATTACCAGTAGAACTTTGCAGGTGGTTGATCTACCCCTAGACAGAAGCACAGCCTAAGATCAGCCTAAGATCAGCCTAATCAAGGACATCAGATGTATTCTTGATCTGTACTATACTATTGAGCAAAAGAACTTCCTATAACTCTCACTAAAACTTTAAAAAGTTTCTCTAAGCCCTTAATACTATATTATACACCATTTACCCCCAATATCCTTCTCAAAAATTTCCACCACAAAGAACGGTACAAGCCTATACAAATGTATTTCTACCCATCGCGAACTTACTAATCATGGAACCTACAGATCCTCCTAGATCGTTGAATAATGTTAAACATATCATTTTGGTTCTATCCGGTAAAGGCGGTGTTGGTAAGTCTTCTGTGACAACACAAACTGCTTTAACATTGGTTAACAAAGGGTTCAAAGTAGGAGTGTTAGATATTGATTTAACAGGACCTTCGTTACCTAGAATGTTTGGAGTAGAAAAAAGACAAGTGCTACAATCAAGCAATGGTTGGGTACCTGTGACCGTATACGATTCCAAAGACAAGGATGATAAAAGAGGAACCTTATCATTAATGTCGTTAGGGTTTTTACTTGGAGATAGAGGTAATTCAGTAGTATGGAGAGGACCCAAAAAGACAGCATTGATTAGGCAGTTCCTAAAAGATGTTAGTTGGAATGGTGGTAGCATGAACAATCCGTTAGATTACCTAATTATCGATACGCCGCCTGGGACTTCCGATGAGCACATTGCCATTGCTGAAGAGTTAAGATTTGCTCTGCCTATAGATGGTGCTATAATCGTCACCACACCACAATTAGTAGCCACTGCTGATGTTCGTAAGGAAATTAATTTCTGTAGAAAGATAGAACTAGATATATTAGGGATAGTGGAAAATATGAGTGGGTTTATATGTCCCTATTGTTCAGAATGTACCAATATATTTCTGAGTGGAGGTGGTGAAGCTTTAAGTAAAGCTTTGGAATTGGATTATCTTGGAAATATTCCAATAGCTCCAAAGTTCGTGGAAATGATAGAAATGCAAGATAACGAGGAACAAAATGGCAAGAAGAAGTTAATTGACTTGTATGATGAATCGGAGTTGAAACCAATCTTAAGTGATATAATAGACAAGATATTACAAAAGAACTTACCGTCAAGAGTTTAATAATGTATAGAAATGTATATAATGATATTTAATCGAGCTTTTGTTGCTTCTTCCATTTATTGATCCTCCTCTTTAAATCACCAGCACTTTGTTGAAAAATATTCAATTTCTTGTCCCATTTCATCTTTTCATAATCATCACCATATTTCTCATAAAGATCCCTTAACCAATCACTTTCTCTTTCTGATTGATGTCTTTCCTTCACTATACTGGCGTTCTTAATAGCTTGTTTTTGCAATTCAGCAATCACTGAATTATCTTTTTCGTCGTCTACGTCTTGTTCTCCTTGCTTCATGGTACCATAAATAACCTTTAAAACTTCTTTGGTTTCAGGGTCTCTTATTATACGGGCTTCACCTTCAGGTATTTTGGCAGGATCTTGTGTTTGTTCGATTTCTTCAATACTAGGGTTATGGCCCTTTGTCTGATTACCTTCACTCCATTTGACGATTTTTCTTTCTTGTCCCCCAGCAATATGCCCAAGCTTCGCTGTCAATCCCAATCGTTTATAATTCTGTTGTAACGTTAATGAATGATCCCATTTGGCTTCTATGATAGGGTTTGAATAAATCTTGATGTTTCTTTGTTTATCTTTGGTTCTTCTGGTGTTCTTACTTACAGATGACCTAGCCATCTTTCTCTTTCTAACGGATACCATCTTGTGTGTTACAATACAACTGCCTCACTTTTTTTAAGATGAGATGAGACTTTGGTTTTTAGTCCTGTATAAAGTGAGAGTGTTTAGTACCTTAGTATCACTAGTACACCAGTGTCACGGGCCACAACTGAATAACTTGTGGTAAAACTAATGCAACTCGTGTTAATATACTATTAATCTGATGGTTCTAGGTCCCTTCTAGTCATATTTAAAGAGAATATACAAAACACGTGATATATTATTAATTACACTATTAATACTACTGGTGGTAAAATATGCAATCCTTCCATTTACCTTATTCAGCCTTAGATTCATTTGAATCATTTGTTTCACCATTTGGTTGGTCTTTTTGAGGTCTTGCCCCGAAATTGCCTCTACCTCTTCCTCTTCCTCTGCCCCTGCCTCTAAAGCCTCTTCCCCTAGAATTTCCTCTTCCTCTAGAGGACATTCTAGGCAAGTTGGTTCTCTTAGTAGTTACGTTCAATTCTCTACCTCTGAATTCCTTACCATTCAAGTCTTCAATTGCTTTTTCAGCACTTGCTTTGGCTTCAAATTCAACGTAAGCATACCCTTTTGGCAATCCTGTATACTTATCGAACAAAATGGTTATTCTTTCAATGACTCCTACAACATTGAAGAATGTTTCTAATTGTTCTGGGGTGGTCTTAAAATCAACGTTTCCTACGTAAACTGAACGACTATCAATTTCCTGTTGTTTAGCTAATCTTTGTTCACGTTCTTGCTCAGTTTCCCCCTTTTTGAACCCTGAAGGTTTTTGTTCTGATGGTTCGGCTGTTGAGTCTCCATTGGTAATTTCAGAAGGTGGTTCAACCTTTGCAGGTTCTGCAGCGACTGATTCTTGTGCTTTTTCTGATACTGGTTCACTCATACTGATTTATTATGTATACCTAATGGGCAGAAAAACTAGACACTTTTTAGGTGAAGGATTCAATGGTGTTATGTTGGGACTAATATGTCAATAAATGGCGTGGTATCTACCAATTGATATGCTAGTGGTAGAATTGAAGGAGGTTTGCCTGTGTCTTAATGGAGAGATTAAGGTTGTCGATGCTCGCGACCTATACCCACAGGTACAGGTGCAGTGATACAGGTAATTTCAGCGCTTAAGCTAAAAAGTTTCCACGGTCTATTATTACACATTGCTATCTATATCCAGTAGAATACAACACTGAACTCTTATGGACAGTAATGGGTAATAGTAGACACTTAAACTACGAATCAGAATACAAAAACGTCTATTCAATAAATATTAAACTTCAACAAAAGCCCTGTAGGATGTAAAAGGTTTATCAGTGGATTTTGAAATTAATTCAACTTCAACTGATGGACCAATGAAGTAAACATAACCAGTTTCAAATGGCAAGACTTCATTTGATCCTTTAACTTTGATAGAACCGCTACCTTCAGTACCAATGATAATTGAAGGACCATTAAATCCATCAAAGGTTTGAACTTTGCCGGCTTGGGTATCAAAAATAGTTTGTAAAACGGCGAATTCAGCAATTGGTGGGTCATACAAAACAGATTTGACAGCATCACCCTTAGATTTAGGGAATGGCAACAATGGCATTTTTTGCTTTTCGACGGAATCGTAAGAATAAGTTAACATTTCAACTAAGTTCTTGACATCTTTGAATTTTGGAGTGAATCCAGCTCTGACAACATTATCAGATGCGGCCATACATTCAATGATATCTCCACTGATGTAGGCATGAGGGTCTTTAGCTTGTAAGAACATAGCTTCTCCCGGAGATAAGATGACATGGTTCAATAACAAACATCCACAGAATAAACCGATATCTTCTGGGAATTGTTTATCTAATCTCTGGATTAATTCTGGTAATTGAGGAGAAAGTTTGGTGAAGATTTCTGGTTGAGTCTTAGTTCTTTCGACTAAGGATTTAGCGTGTTGATTGATGACTTTTTCGTCAGTGTTCATTAATTTGCCGAAAACCTTTTGTAATAATTTACGGTTAGATTTATCTTCATCAGAACCTAAAGCAGCATCAGGTTTGATGTTATTGACGAATTCTTCAACTAAGTCTTTACCGATGATGTCATTTAATTCCGGAACAGATGTTAAAGTCTTGGCTAACTCGTTTAATGGTTTGAAACCACAGAAACCTTCGAATGAAGTAACAGCAATAGCCATTTCTGGTTTGTGGTTGTCATCAGGATAATTCTTTGGGTCATTAGCATGTAATTGTTTTGCTAATTGTTTATCAGGATGAGCTTGAATAGATAACACTTTCTCGATTGACAAAACTTTGAACAAGAATGGCAATTCTTTGTCGCTACCAAATTTGGTGATAATGTCATCGTGTAAGTATTGGCTAGGATTAGAGCTAACTAATTCTCTCAAAGTCTTACCTTCTTTGTCTTTGCTATCAACTGCGATAGATGGTACAGATGGATGAGTACCCATCCATAATTCAGCGTAAGGTTTACTTTCATCGATTTTGGTAGAAGGATTGGAACTAGATGCAAACTGAGCAACAGCTGAGGAGGATCCTATTTTCCCCCATCCATAATTTTGATATCCACAATCAAGTCTAAATAATGACATTTCAAGTTTGAGTTGTTGATGGGAAAATTTTCGTGGTTCGTGTTGCAACGTTTTGGTTTGTTTTTGTTAGTCCACTACCTTTTATGGAATGTCAAGCGGGGGTCTTATTGCTACTCATTGTCCAGGATACTTCATTTTCAGTTAATACTTATGGTCGCTGGAATTGCTGCCAACGTAACGGAAGATGATAAATTACGAAGTATTCAATTGTGGCCAATTCCACGTCGTATCTTATCGGACCTTAACAATCTCGTATAATCGCACTAGTCGCGTATGAGTGAGTGGTTAGAACAGAATGGTAATAGAATATCAACAAGTGTCAAATTGTCCAATAAGGTCCAGTTGAAAGGTAACAATACTCTTGAGGCAAATGTCATACTAAATAGCGAGGTTGATGTAGTAGATGATTCTGCTTATGCTATAATTCTAGGGAAGTATACCTATGTGGGTGAAAACACCAACATAAGCCTATCAGTAATAGATGAAACTGCTGGTAAAACCACTTATTGTCCCTTGAATGTCGGCTCATATACAATTTTAGGTCCGAGCTGTGAAATAAAGGCTGTCTCAATAGGGAACAGGGTCATAGTTGAGTCTGATTGTGTAATTCATGAATTTTCAGTGATCTATGACTGTTGTATTATACGAAAAGGTTGTGTAATACCTCCTAAAACCATTGTTCCTCCTTTTAGTGAAGTCAGGGGTACACCAGGCAAGGATTTTAAGATAACGACGTTGAATGGTGGGTATAGAAGAGCAAACGAAATCAGGGCCAAGGAGGTCCATTTAGTAGGTCTTTCGGAAATATGTAAATAGAAATATAGAAATACTATTCATTTATTCATTCTATACAAGCTGGATTATGGCCCTATTCTTTCTTAGGAAAATTTCCTATAATTCCAGTACCTCTTCCTCCTGAACTTCTTCCTGCTGTTCTACTCTTTACAAATCTAACGACAACGATTATGACAACAATCAAGAAAACATACCCTGTAAAGCCCCTTTCATGTACAAAGTCCATAAATCTTAATGGCTTAATATATGGACTACCAACTAAGTTTTTGCTCAACTTTACATCGCCAACTAGTTTGGGGTCTAAGAAATATTTCAAAATTTCCCTAATTCTATAAGGATCATTCTTTAAATCGTTTCCTTGAATATCAGTATCATAATAGTAACGATTATCTTTGGTTATTACTATAGTGTCTCCAGGAACATATAGTTTACTGTTGATATTCCAACCTTGATCATTGGCGAACTCTCTATTGTTAGCCAAATCAACGAAGGTGAACAATACTTGACTGGTATCAAACAAATGTGGAACTTCACGTCTCATTTCTTTGATAATCTCAACACTAGCAGCATTTTGCTTCTTTAATTCTTCCACCTTTTGTTGTTTAGCATCTCTCTTACTAAGAATATCGTTGAAATAGTACTCATTCTTGATTTGATAGTATTCATGAGCTGCTAACGAGATGTTATAAAGTGATTTATCAGTAAATGCTGCATTGTTCGAATCAATGAATGTAACAACAATTCTATCGTTGGCATTCTTCTCATCCTTCACTTTGCTGAAATAACTATCTAACAATTCAGGTTTCAATTCTTGGTATAAAGGAAATTGATTTCTTTCAATAAAATCAAGCACCTTATCTTTACTCCTGATATCTTCTGGAGCATAACTTTGGAAGACAGAAGTGAATAAAGTGTTGTCCTTTATAATGAAAATAGTTGGTCTGGTGGTTAAGGTTGTTGCTAAGTACATAGCTTTGTTGAACTCCCTTTTAGGTTCGTTCTTATCATAATTAATATAATCCAATATAGTACCAGCTTGAGTGTTTATGGCACCTTCAAACTTATTACTTTTAGCGGTATATAGGTGAATGTTGAACGGAGAATATGTCACATATTCTAAGATATAGGGTAATATGGCTCTGTCTTCATCGGTAATGGTAGTCATGTCATAATAAAAAACAATACTAACATGATTCATCAACGGATAGAATAATTCTAACGGTTCTTTGGGTAAACTTTTCCTGAAGTCCATAATTTCCGACAAAGTCTTAGCTGACACATTTTCATACTGATGATTTTCATACAAGTCCCTAGCAAATTTCTTTAAGGATTGAATATCAAAAGGTCCCTTGTAATCAAACCTAATTATTCCCGTCTTTTCTGGCAAAAACATGATAACTTTGGGTTGACTATTACTAGTAGGGTTAGTTAATTTCTTGAGACCCAATTGTTCACACATTTCTACATTGCTAAGACAACTAAAGTGGCTTGTAGCAACTGTGGTTAGAATCTTATTTGATAATTTGCTCCATGTCCTAAGATTATCCATGCAATCATAACACATTGAGTTAAAATCACTTCTACCACTTTCTTCACTTACTCTCCATTCTTTTTCTGTTCCCTGGTAAAACATTACCATTTCGGGTTGTTCAGCCTTACCGGCGATCAATTCTAATAATCTATCCAATGTAAGTTCTTTTGAAGCATTTGGTAAATCTATAGATCCTTCTTCATACTCAGCAACTGCATTCTTGACGAATTTCTTGAAGTTTTCAGGGTTTCTAACTAATGATCTTGGGTAAGTTTCAACCATTTTCGACTTTCCTAGCTTGGCTCCACTTTGTCTATCATGCACAGGACTATAAATTCTTAAGTTAGGATATGATGTGATTTCTTCACGTTCACACAAGTCACCACTCTCAATGCAATTGACTTGTCTCATTTGAACTTTCATTTCCCCCAATTCAGGGTAGAATTCTTTATAAGTTTTTTCCCATGTGGGAGCCAATTCCTTACAATGGCTACAGTAAGGTGAATAAAACTCAACAAATGATAACTGATCACTTGTTACCTTATCGAAGGTCTCCATGGTTAATGGTTCAGGTAAGGTAATTTGCTGTTGTTGCTTTCTTTGTTGAGCCTGTTCGAACCCTTTGTCGACAGATTCATCTGCAACATCCTCTGCTAGGGAGAGAGGGAGGGCTAGAATCCAAAGATAAGCCCACGTAACCACTTTCATTTGTGCGAGTCACCTAAGCGAGGGTCTGAGTTTTGTGAGGGATCGACAATGAGAGAGTTTGGGTTTCCTAATTGAGAAATGTCGATTCATTCTTCATTTATTATGCTATACTATATGCTATGTCTGACATGACCACTAATCTCTAATAAATACGTCTTGAAATATTCAAAACTGACCAATGTCACAGCACTGGCGGGAATGGTTCTCATTAAATTCACACCGTAGCCTACGTAAAATCCTTTCAAGCCTTCTTTTCTATAAATAGTGATGCAAAGATCTATTATTCCTAATCGTTTTTGAGTAC
Organism: Yamadazyma gorgasii; assembly: GCA_003708985.3. Classification (NCBI taxonomy): domain Eukaryota; kingdom Fungi; phylum Ascomycota; class Pichiomycetes; order Serinales; family Debaryomycetaceae; genus Yamadazyma; species Yamadazyma gorgasii. The sequence goes on along the minus strand of PPPC03000004.1, from coordinate 1,153,673 downwards.
CAATAGCTGCATTCTTGTGATTTGGCAAATGCTGCATTTGTTGTCTTGTTCTTAAGATTTCGTGTGGATATGTTATAGTACTGGCAGTCATTTTCGATAACGATGATGCTATCAAAAGACGAGAAAGAATTCCTCTTTGGTGCAACGTAGTAGTGTCATCATTCTCTATGTTACAATGTAATAATTGCTTTAGTTTTTCATATACTGGAAAATGGATTCCAACATGGATCAACCCGAATAATGTTGGAACTAAACCACTATAGAACACTTTCATTCCTTCTTCTTTATACATCTTTCTAAAAGCATCGACAGTACCATTATAATAAGTCTGGTTGAATTGATTCGTACCGGATACAGTTCTGACGCTTTGGATCATTAATCTTGTTTTAACCACCCAAATAGGATTAACAGCTACTGATGACATTAATCCGGCAGTAACAGCTGAAAAGAAATGGTAAACAGACCCATTGTCGATATTTAAATTCTGTTTAAAGAACGTAGGATAAAATCGTTTTGCCTTTTCATACACCGTAAAATATATGGCCCAAGTTGGCAAATACCCGACGGTTATTGGGATTATTCCTCTATAAAACCCTGAAATCCCTTCGTTTCTAAGGATATCTTTGAATGTTCGCAAAAAGGTAACAGACTTACCTTTACCACCCAAAGCTTGAGCTCTGGTTTTTATGACATCCAAAGGACATACCACGACTCCGGCTAAGAATCCCGATGCTGCTCCTGATATCATTACTAACTGATTGGCTGATAACTTTTGCAATAATTTCGGTGGTGTGTAATCTCCTAAAACTGTTATTCTATGTCTAATTGGGAAATTGTGTTTAATGGATTTTCTGAATTCCATTTCTTCTCCTTGAACTGTATCTGAGAAATCTTCATCTTTTCGTATTTTGCCTGTCATTTTCTGTTCTCGTTAGTCTATATTTACGTGCTTATGTATGGGTACGTGTTGTTATGACCCTTTGTACTCTCTCCTTGAATCGTTTTGTATCCGTAGTATATCCGTTTTGTACGATCGGTATTTGTAATGCCGATTGAGATCTTATTGTATCCTGTTCAATAAAACTTCAACAAAATTGCCCCAGATTTCTTTCGGTTTATGACAATATTAACCTTCTCTACTTTATGAATCTATCGTTTCACAACCTGTGTAAAACTCAAACAAATCCAAAATTGCTTCCTGTTGAATCGGCTCTCGCTTACCACTTCCCTGTGCAACTGACAACCTAAAAACAGCAATTCCAGTCTATGAACTAACTAAACCCCGATAAACTTTTAGTTAATGGATTTGAAAATAAATCTCCTGAAAAAACTTCAACTACAAGTAAAAATTTGTAACCAATCGTTCCGGATCCTTGGTAATGTTAATGCTATAGATAAACCCTTTCCGCACGGAACGAAAATTTTTTTCGCAGTGTTCTAAGTAAAGGATATGGTTAAATTTGCATTGAGACTTAAGGCTGAATTGACAGATGTCACGGAGTTGAAACCCATTGATGAACCTCAATCTCCTTTTGAGTACACCTTCATTATAGAATGCACAAGTTGTAGAGAAGAGCATGCGAAACCTGTCAATATCAATAGATTTGAGAGCCATGAAATTACTGGATCAAGAGGTGAAGCCAGTTTCGTGTTCAGATGCAAAAATTGTAAATCAGAACACTCTGCATCGATTGTTAGAACTGATGATTCATATGATCCCGAGAAAAACGGTAAATTTGTCGATATTTTAATCATTGATGCTAGAGGAATCGAGTTTAAGAAATTCATTCCTATTGGAAACTTCCAATGTAAAGGATTGGACTCAAAGTCGACATTTAAGGAAGTCGACCTTGAAGAAGGTGAGTGGTATGATTATGATGATGATGCTGGTTTAGAAGTTAGTATAACCGATGTTAATTGGTCGATCGATAGAGTTTAGCCAGTAACTATAATGAATAACGAATTCTCATTTCAGCAAATAACATCCGTCGTTATCCTCTTATAGCCGCTCTACTTGGCACTACTCTCTGGTTACACTTTTCCGTGTTTCATGGCTATATTAGGGCCATCACCTTGGTTGAGCCGTACTCATTACTCATAATGAATCATATCATAAATGCGAAAATACTACCGGATTAGGACTTAAATCCGATTACTCACTCGGACTTACCATGGCTGCAAAACAAATGAAATAATTCAACTAACTATAAAGTCCTAACTAAATCCTTGATTATGTTCATCACAGTATGAGAACTACAGTATTAAGAATCAAAGCTGATTTAGACAATTGCACGAATTTAAAACCCCTTGACAATGAGGAATACCCTCATGACTACGGGTTCAAGTTTCGTTGTACAAGATGTCGCTATACCCATCCAAAAGAAGTATTAATAAATAGGTTTGATAGAATACCTGTTAAATTGAACCAGAATATCAATAGAGTTGGCAATTTTTCAACTTACTGTAAAGATTGCAATAATGCAATATTCATAATTCTTACAGTTCCAGAAACCGAGCCAGAAAAAACCGAAGACGACGATTATGTGCCGATTTTGGAGATTCATACTCACGGATGTACAATAGTTGACTTTGTGTTAGAAGATCAATTCCAATGCACAAATGTATCCGGCGAAATAATAGAAGGAGTCGACTTAAGATCAAGCCAAGATTGGACAGAATTTGATGAGGATAATGGTGTACCGATAACAATCACCAATTTCCAATACGAATTACAAGAATTAAGAGGTAATGGTGTCATCACCACTTTATAGAATTTAATAAATGTTTTGTTTTAGTAATGACTGCTGTGAGTTCTTTTTGTAGCTGTCATTGCGGTGCTTAACCCAAACGGAAAACAAAAAGTGCCGCAACTGTTAGGCAACCCTTTTCGCAACTTTCGGTTAGATAAAACTTTATATAAGGCCGAAATCCCCATTTAGAATAAACATTTCTTTGGCAACCTTGTATGTCGAAAAACCTTAGTGAAGCTTTAACCCAACCAATCAAAGATCAATTAGATAAAGTAGAAACCAAAATGTCTGAACACAAGGGAATTCAATTGTTTTCAAAAGAGTATTATGCCGCATGTACAATAGGAGGGATCATTGCTTGTGGACCAACTCATAGTGCCGTTACACCTTTAGATTTAGTCAAATGTCGTCGTCAAGTTGATTCTTCGTTGTATAAATCTAATATCCAAGGTTGGAAAACCATTTTGAAAACTTCTGGTGACTCCATATTCACTGGAATCGGCGCAACCTTTATAGGATACTCCTTGCAGGGAGCAGGTAAATATGGGTTTTATGAATATTTCAAAAAGACTTATAGTGATTTAGTAGGTCCTGATATTGCTAATAACTATAAAACTGGAGTTTATTTGGCAGCTTCTGCTTCAGCTGAGTTTTTGGCTGATATTGCCTTGTGTCCTTTAGAAACTATTAAAGTTAAGACCCAAACCACAATCCCCCCTTACGCTACCTCAGTAATTGATGGATGGAAAAAAATCACTGCTGCTGAAGGTATTGGTGGATTATACAAAGGGTTAGCTCCTTTATGGATGAGACAAATTCCTTATACAATGGTTAAATTTGCCAGTTTTGAAAAGACTGTGGAATTGATTTATCATTATTTGGGTAAACCTGTTAGTTCTTATACACCATTACAACAAACCGGGGTCTCGTTCTTGGGAGGTTACATTGCTGGTATTTTCTGTGCTATTGTTTCACACCCTGCTGATGTTATGGTGTCCAAGATCAATTCTGAAAAGTCCCCAACAGAATCCGTAGGTCAAGCTGTTCTGAGAATCTACGGTAAAATTGGATTTGGTGGATTGTGGAATGGATTGCCCGTCAGAATCGCTATGATTGGTACTTTAACTGGATTCCAATGGTTGATTTATGATTCGTTCAAGGTTTATGTCGGTTTACCAACTACTGGAGGTCATTAACTTAGAGAAGCTATAAAGAGCTAGAACCGTAACGGTATATATTAGTGTGTATGAATGTAATCGATCTCTTATATTTTATGCAGCTACTTCCAAACATTCTTGAACAAATCATCATCTGAGTAGTTAGTTGAAGATGTGGATGGTTTTGTGGAAGACCATGGGTCTTTTACATCTGACCATTCGTTATTCCAGGTTGAGGCTGGTTTGTTGGCACTGGTAGTCGTAGATGCAGCTGTTGATTTGACAGTTGAGGGAGAACCAAAATTCAACCCTTCTAAGGAATTACTCAATAAGTCAGTTTGAGTTGGTTTTGCTTGTGATGTTTGGGACGACGATTGGGATAATGGTTGGGATTGAAAAGATGACTGGAATTGTGAAGGTGAAGGTCTCTGAGCAGGTTGGACAAAACTCGAGGTTGAAGATGATGGTGATGAATATAATGATAAAATCGATTTCTTTAAATCCGGACGATTGTTGGTCATACTACCACCAGTGGATTGTGGCGAACTAATACCATTATGATTTGGTAATTTAGGCAAAGATTTTGGTGGTTGAGAACTTGGGATGTGGTTTGGCACCGGAGACGATTTTGTGGAAGTATTTGTAGAATTGGACGCAGACACCGATGTAAATTGACCAAAGTCATCATCCAACAAATTCGTTGATGTGGAAGGTGTAGGAGTAGATTTGATAGTCGAAGCTGAACTATTCTTTTGGGCTGACTGTTGCAATAAATCAACAGCTGGTTTGGCACTGGTAGCAATCTTCAATGGGTCAGGCACGGTTGGTGATGATACCCATTTCTTTAAATCATATTTAGTACGAATGAAATTTTCAATCTTCAGCTGATCTGGCACATACCCTTGTGGTAACTTAGCTTCCCAGTAGGAGTTACATTTTTCATTTCCCCACTTTACCATGGATTCAACCTGTTCGTCAGTCCAAGCATCTAAGTCAACTGACTTCACTTTGGAGATATGGACCCCCATACTTCTATGGATCCCTGAACATCTTATACATATAAAGCATCCCAAATTCCACGAAGCCCATCTTGGGTGTGCTGTGGTTTTACAATCAACACAAGTTCTATTGGCTTCTTCCTTCAATAATTGTTTTAGGATCTGTTTGTGCCTTTCAGAATGAGTCTTCTTTGACGAAGGTAATGCAGTGTTGGATGACCGATTCATATTTGCGTACTCTCCTGTGTCTGTCTGTGTCTTGTACTGTTAATATAAATGTGTCTGGGATGTACGTTACCCCGACTAATGCAACTAATGTGTCCTGATTCAAATTCACAGATCGACGAGTTGAGAATGTCTCAGTTTTTGAATTGGAGTGTGTGAGGCTCGCCTCACTGTCCCAAGACTTTTTTCCAGTTCTTCTCACTGGCCACCCCTATTGTTTTAAATCCAGGGTTTTCATTTTCATTAGTCTTCGTATTTATCGTCACCAACAGTTTCATGATAACTATATAACACTACAAAATTCACTACAGTTCATAAAAATAATATTTATTCAAAGTTCAACGTTTTTTTATAATTCTTTATCCCTTCAGCCAACGATCATCGGGATCTAAATATACCACAAATTCAAAAAGAATGGAGGAAAAGGAAATGAAAGAGAAAGGGAAGTTCCGACAACCACGTATGTATAGTCTCGAAGAGGTTAAACAACATAGTGAAGTTGATGATTTGTGGATTGTCATATATAATAAAGTCTACGATGTAACTAAATTTGTTAAGGAAGAATTACACCCAGGTGGTGCAGAAGTAATAATAGAATGTGGAGGTTGTGATGCCACTGAACCATTCGACGATGTGGCTCATTCAAACCATGCTACTATCATGTTCGAGCCATATTTCATCGGTGATGTTATACCGTCTCAACACAAGCAATATAATTCTGTCCGTCAAAAATTGTTTGAAGCCGAAGAAAAGATGAAAAAGTTGAAATTGGAGAAAATCCAATTGGCTAAAGAAAGAAAGAGGCAAAAAAGAGTTAAGAATATAATGGAAAATTTAACGATATTCTTATTAATATTAGTGGCATTGTGTACAATATTATTTTATTTGGCACTACAAGTATTCAAAAGAACATACAGGTGAGATAACGTATTGTTCCCATCCAACTGGGGTATTCCAGTTATAGGTTAATTTATATAGTAATACATGGAAAGGTTTTACGTCTCCCGGTTAAGACAAGGGTTTATAAAATCTACCCTTGCTTGTGATGTTGTTAAAGTTAAAAAATAATTGGTCTTAAGGCCGATCGTAATAAAAAAAAAATATGTAAATAGCCCGACGCGGGGCTCGAACCCGCAACCTTTTGATTAAGAGTCAAATGCTCTACCGATTGAGCTAGCCAGGCAATTTTTATGAGTGGATCGGTTTACTATTATATGTTGTAATAGCGCCATCCAAAATTTTGCCAAAAAAAAGCGAATTTGGCTTTAAAACTACTCTTATAACGTTATTCTTAGTCATAATTATATATTAGTTAAAAAAAATTCATCTATAAATATACAAAAGCCCATTTGACCCTTGAATGCAAGCATCTCATCTCCGACTCACCACCAACTCACCTTTTCATGACCCAGAAACTCCCTAAACTTGCTCATTTGGTTCAAGTAAACTTCTTATCTCATCATCATCAAATAAATTATTGCCCTGTTCAAGCATCTGTGCTAATGCCATCAAAGATTTATTTGAAAAATTAGGATCTTTACGTAATTGATCCAATTGGTCTCCAAACTGTTCAGTCATCAATTGCAAGAACTTCTTATCGAGCTCTTCTCTTTCTTTAGTAAGTTTATTGACTAGCTTTTCACTGGAATCCTGGCTATCACCAGCCATAGGGGATTCCTGGCTCTTGAATGGCACTTGTCTTAATCTTGCTTGAATTGCAGCTTCCAACTCTTCCACTTCATTATTGTTAGTATGAACAACATTCCGTATATGTCCATCTCCTTGGTCTTCCCTTTGTATATTATTGTAATTATCACCTCCATTTGTGTTATTCAACGCTTCATCTTCGCTCAGGTCTGATGATGACAGTTCCGATGCGGAAGATACATCAGTTCTTCTTTTCTTTCGTCTCCTTGACACTTTCTTATCGTTGTTTATTCTTCCTGAAGGCTTATCGATACCCATTGCTATTCTTAGTTAGTTGTGTGGAGTTAGGTTATAATAATATAAAATTTTTCTGCGATGAAAGGTGGAACAAGAGCGCGGGTATGGTCCCAGCATCTACCACCAGCTTCATGATGTAGATAAGGAGGCCAGGTAACATGCCTTACATCACAGGTTTACAGATGAAAAACATTGGTGTAGAGTCTCGTGAATTATTTGTGTATTCTAAACCTGAATAACGTAATCGAAGTCCGCTCGGAAATTGCCTACTTCTTTTGACGTTTACTTGAACCATCTTTACCATTAGGTTTTCTCTTCTTAACCATGGACGTTAAATCATTAACAGGTGCTGAGGAAGAAGGACCCGGGGCTGCAAGCTTGCTGAGTAGCTCAGTACCTTTGGAACTACCTAATATTCCCTCTAACATATCTTGCTTTTGTTGATCAATCACTTGTTCAGCATTGCTCTCTATTTCTTCAATTCTTTCTTGTAAACTCTGAATAATTTCATCATTATCTTTCTTCTTTTCCGGGTGTCTTTCGTTATCATTCTTGAGAATCTGTATGGCTTGTTTGATATGGTCACGGGCTTTATCTTTAGCGGTATCGTCTTCCAAACAGAACTCTAATGCTAATGAAAGCTTAAAGTGAGATTCCCCAACTAACGATGAATACTTACTATCATACAATTGAGTTCTCAATTCTAAACACTTCTCTAAATCATTAGCTGCTTGTTGAAAATGTTCTGATTCTAAGGAAACCTCCCCTAACAAGTCATATACTTCCGATAACAGCTTCAAGGTTTTGATATAAACATTGTCACTGTCTTCTTTATCTGTCTTGAGATATGGCACAGTCAAAGACGATTTCAAGTCTTCATTTTCTTTCAATCTCTGTTCAAAAAGTCCTCTAGATACTTCTAAAATATCCCAAGCTAATTCCATATCAGTTTTGTTGTCATCTTCTTGTTCTTCTTCTTGAGGTTGTTCGTCCTCATCTTCTTCCTCTGCTTGTGGCCCTTCGTCGTCTTCTTCTTCTTCCTCTTGTTCTTCTAATTCTTCAGCCTCTTCAGCAGCTAAATCATTGAATTGAAAGTTCCCATTCTCCTCTTCTTGTCCCTTGGCCTCCTCAATTTTTTCACTGGTAATCTCTTGACCTCCTAAAACATCAGATTGGCTAACTCCACTCTCATACAAAGCTTTACCATACAATAAAAACAAGTCTGGGTCTATTTCTCCGGTTTCTTCTTGGTTCAATCCACAGGCTTGACCATAAGCTTCAACGGCCTTCTCGTAATCCTTTTCCCCTAATCCCTTAGCTCCTTGTCTAAGCAATTTATCAACTTCTTCAGAGTATGCCATCATTGATTTTTCAAAACGCGTATTATTCCTGTACTAACAAACATTATCCATCGTGCCTATTAATGTGCTGTCCCCAAAAAAAGCCTATACGATACAATTTAATGTCCATAGTTATATCTTCTTATCCACTCTTACGCCCGTACTTCTTCTGACCTGCCAGTCAATAAACTAATATTCTTTCGTTAAAGGTCGTGTCCTTCAAACCTTTTTGTTTATCGAGCAAAAGATCTTTGAGAACTTGCAGTAGTATTGATAATCAATATGAATATTACCCCAAAAAAATCGCTAAGGAGGAAACCTCCCCCATTAGATGGTACCGGAAGTGGAGTATCATCTACCAATAATCTGTCAGGAACTTATCTGATGTTTTCCGAACCTGCGTCGATATACGATCCACACTTGAGTCCTCAAGTAAGTCAGCTAAGTCCACAATCCAGTCCTCCCCTTCACAAGCACTCACCAACTCCACCAAGGATAAATACTTCATTCAATGGGACATTTTACGACCTGATTCTTGATGAACAACAAATATTAAGCATTGAGACCCCCAAACCAATGGGGCCCAAAGGTTTACCGGAATATGATAATAGTCCCCCGTATCCGATGTCCGACCCTATCAACGGTGATGATGATGATGATTACGACCCTTTCAATGAAAATGTATCCGTTCCTGTATCAACAACATCTAATAGAAATGCCGAGATTATAAATCAATCATTGTCGACACCTTCGAAGATTCCATCTCTTGGATATAAGGCTTTGGAGACTCCCACTAATAGTGACCGGTATGGCTACAACGATTACCCCAACTCCCCATCTCCTACGAGGTATTCTCCAAGAACTTCTCCAAGGAATTCACCCCCAAAAAATCCGTTCGACGGCAGATTATCAACACCTTCGCAGAGATCAAGAACTAGTCCCAGCAGAAGACAAAGTTCCAGGTCACCTTCTCCTAAGAAAATCTATGGCAGATCGCCATCTTTGATCTATGGTTCGTTTGACCAAAGAGACCTGTATAACGAAGATTATGACGATTATGAAGTTGACGATAGTTTTGAAGGATATGGAGGAAATTATGGTGCCAGTTACGGACCAGACCAGTCACCTGTTTACCAGGGTTATGCTCTGAATTACACCGAAGAATACGATGATGAAATTAATGATTCTCCCACATCGAAATTGTTTGATTTTTCAATGCTACCTGATTTGCCATCAGCCACCGATTCAACGGTTGATAATGACGGCTCTCCAAAGAGAATGACGTTGAATTCTGCTATTTCGTTTGTTCAGGGAGATTATCTCACCAGGCCAAGCGTTAAGAAGAAGAATGATGAATTACCACCAGTACCGTTAGACTTACCGAACCTACCATTTACGTCTTCTTCGCTAGTAAGTAAGCACTTTGCCATATGTGAAAACGTATGGTCCTTGAGTAAGATCTTCGATTGGTGTGTCAAACTCAAAGGATGGTTACATGATCAATTTATACTGAAGAAAGAGTTCAAGAAGGCATTAATAAAATTATTGGTGTACCACAGAAGAGATGTGCCTTTAGAAACGTTGTCACCAAACGTGGATCAGATCATATCGACATTAGTAAAGTCTGGAGCTATTTGGTTCAATTATGGAACCTTGCCTGATGAAGATGGTGTGAAGGCGTTACCAGATCCTACTGGCACCAGTCCTGACAGAAGAGAAGGCAGAGCATCAAAAGGCAATCCAGGAATTGAAATCAATGTTCAAGCTCATGTCAGTGGGGTCTTGATCGATTTAACCAAGTGTTATTGCTATGAAGGAGACCATCATAAGTTTGATGAAGACCATAATGAATTAAAGATCAATGGGAACAAATTAAGGTGTTTATCGTCGAGATGTTATGTGAATAGAGTTCTTGACTATGAGACTAAATTCAAGAACACTGACATTAGTGAAATCGTGTTGGGACAAGATTGGGCCAGTCACTGGAAGCTTACAGCTGAAGATATCAAGAGCTTTGAAAAATCTATGGCCAAACGGCAATCGTTATTGTTTGACCTCTTACGGTACGAACAAACATTTATTCAAAGAGCCAAAGTATTTGTCGAGACAGTAGCGCCAGAATTCGTTAAAACCGTGAAAATGGTGGTAGGGTCTCTGGAGATCATTCTGGTAGGAAAATTCGATGATGACATTATCCAACCTGGTAAGGAACTTTTAGCTATTCATCAGAAAACCTTATTTGAGCCATTACTTAAGATATTGATCTCGAATGGGAAATTCATCAAAGACGTAGTAGACATAGCTCAAATCTATTTTAATTGGTCTCAGATGGTTAAACCCGCCTTATTGAAGTACATTGCTACCATGCCAATGATTGAGGAGTTGTTGAAGATTCCTCACATCAAAGCATGGATTGATACTAAGGTCAGAGACTTACCTAAAGTGAAACATTTGAGGGTAAATGGATCATTGTTGTTCTTGAGTACTTTCAACAGTAGGTATCAACTGTTACCTCTACAGTTGGCCGACATCAGGGCCTCGTTTGATGAACAGGACTCTGAATACACTTCACTAACAAGGGCTATTGATAGTATCAAGAACACTAGCAATAAAGTCAACGAAATGAAACATCATGCCGATAATGTTCATAATCTCAAACGGATTCATAAACAATTGGTGTGGAAAAATAGTGTTGCCAGGATCAACATCAATTTTGATTCGGAAAATAGAAAGTTCTTTTACAGAGGTGATTTGACCAAAAAGGGAGATTTGAAAATAAACTCCTCATTGAATCATGTGATCCTTTTGGATAATTATCTATTGATAACAGAACGAGTTAAAAATAGCAAAAGCCATATGGTGAATTATCGAGTAATTGAAAACCCAATTCCTATAGAGTTTTTATTGGTTGAAATCAAGGAAAAAGAGACTCCAATTGAATTGAAAAACCTTGCCAATTTGACTCAACTGCATCAACAACAGCTGTTGCAGCTTCCACAAGAAGTTGCGGAGGATCCTTCTATTTATCCGTTTAAAATAAGGTACGCTGGCAGAGGTAAAAATAATTCATTCACATTTTCTACTAAGACAGATAGAGAGAGAAGTATTTGGGTGGATTATTTGATGAAATCACGATCTAACTTGTGCAGTAGATTAACTAAACTTGAACCATACCGCTTGAAATTGATTTCAAATACTTGTTTTGGGTATGAAGAGACTAATAAGATAACTAAACTTCAAAGTATTGCCCCACATGATCCGATTGAATTCATGGCAACTGAATCAATCAAAGTATTAGAGAGCTTGGGTTATAAAGGAGGTGATATCTACACATTGAATTCTTCAAGTCATGTGGTGTTTAGTACAATTTTATCAGGGACAAATTTCATTTACAAAACAACGAAATTTTATCTTATAGGGACGGTTTCTGGGGTCTATTGCACGGATATGAATCATGAGTGGAAACGAATTATTCTGGTTCAAGATACTTCAAAGATATCGGTATTGCCTTCCATGAACTTGGTTATAATGTTAAGTGGGGGACATCTTAGATACTATCCTCTAGATATGTTAATCAAGTATTACTATGGTAAGAATGATTCCGTCAGTAGTTTGGCATTATCCAACGAGACAGTATCGTTCTTTGAAGTTGGCACACACCGAGAAATCACTATGTTATTCTATGCTAAAAAGAAAGGTAGTTCGTCAAATTCAACTAATTTCAAGGTATGTATTCCTGAGACAGATAATGACGGAATATTCAGTTGTTTCAAGGTTGCTAAGAAGTTTTATGTTCAGGCTGAATGTTATGGTATTTCGATTTTTAATTCTTCATTTGCAGTTCATACCAGCAAAGGGTTCGAGATCCTTGAATTGGATAAATTACTTCCAAGATCAATCCCAGAGATTCCGTTTGCTGATAAAAAGATTGATGGCTACAGCAGAAGAAGCAACGATGATAATTCAACAGAAATTGAAATCATTAGAAAAAACGTTTACTCCACTAGCTCTAAGCCTTTAGGGATGTTCAAGTTGAATAATAATAACGAATTCATTTTGGTTTATAATGAATGTGCCATATTTGTTAACAAGCACGGGAAACTATCAAGGTTTACGATATTAAGATTTGATTATCGAGCTAAATCGATACGATTTTACAATAATCACTTGTTCACGATATGTGACGAGGCCATTGAGATCTGGCTTATAAGTGACTTTGTAAAAGGATCTAACAGGTTAATTCAAGTATTGGTGGGTAAAGACATAAAGGTTATTAATGAAGACGAATTAATGGTCAGTATGGCCAATCCTTTGGTGCCAGGCTTACAACTAGTATTTTCTTTGTATGAACGGAAAAATGATATTAGGCGATAATGAGTGACGGTGTGTATGTATCAAGTGTAATTGTATGTCGTACGTAGTACGTAGTGTAACATATGTAAATATAAGGATGGAAGACTCCTCAAGTCTTGAACGCACCTGAAAAGTTTTTGTGGGGAACTGACATCCTCGGAAAATCAATTTAGCAAAAGTTAACGGCAAAAAAGAACATGGTTGATTTTAACGTTAATGGCAAAGTAGCAGTTGTAACTGGGGGAACAAGAGGATTAGGACTTCATTGTGCTGAAGCTTTCGTTTTGAACGGGGCTTCAGCTGTTGTCATCACTTCCCGTAAAGTCAAAGCTTGTGAAGAGTCCAAACAATATTTAGAGAAAGTTGCCAAAGATAATGGCAAAAATTGTAAGATTGTGTCAATTCCAGCTGACCTTTCAGTTGAAGCAGAATGTAACAAGTTCTTTGAAGAAACTAAAAAGCAAGTCAGCAAGGTTAACATTTTGATTGCCAACGCCGGAGCTACTTGGGGGGCACCTCTTGGTGAACATCCAATTAGTGCCATGCAAAAGGTATTGAATCTTAACATTGTCGGTGTATTCAATTGCATTCAATTGTTTTCGGAAATGTTAGAAGAAGCAGGAACTCCTGAAGACCCTTCCAGAGTTGTTATCATGTCTTCAATTGTATCTTTAGTATCAATTGATCCTGTTGGTATTTTCGGATACTCTGCCTCCAAAGCTGGTGTTTCCCATTTGGGTAAGTCTTTGGCAACTAGCTTAGGTCCAAGAAACATTACTGTCAACTCTCTTGCTCCTGGGTACATCCCATCTAAGATGTCCAATGGATTAATTGAAGTTGGAGGAGAAATGATGAGAGAAGGTAATCCAAGAAAGAGATTAGGTACTAAAGAAGATGTTCAAGCTGCAATTTTATTCCTTTGTGCTAAAGAGTCTAATTACATCAATGGTATTGTCTTACCATTAGATGGAGGAGCTCACTTAAATCCAGGTGGGGCACATTTATAGTTTAGATAATTTGATTGCATTTACACTACTCAATTTATAGTTCCAGATTCTTTAACTAAGATGTGTTGATCTCTCAAATAGAAGGACTTCGGTTCTATCAGATTCCATGACATAATCTTAGAGATTTAAGTCTTGAATCCTCTAGGGAATTCAATGGAGTAAACGGCGCTCTGAGAACCCAGCCTTGTATTGCTTATATTTCCGATCACTATACAATGAGCCTGAGAACTTTGAGACTTCTCACTCGCTTCACTTCACTACATCATGGGTGCCTCATCGTCAACATTGCTTGACTCTCTCATGGAGGGTACAAACTTTGACAAAGATGAAATCGATAGAATGAGAAAAAGGTTTATGAAATTGGACAAAGATGGTAGCGGATCTATTGAAAAGAATGAATTTCTAGCAATTCCTGGGATCTCAAGTAACCCGTTAGCCAGTAGATTGATGGATGTATTTGATGAAGACGGTAGTGGTACGATTGATTTCCAGGAGTTCATTTCGGGATTATCAGCATTCAGTGGTAAAACTTCTAAAACTGATAAGTTAAAGTTTGCTTTCAAAATATATGACATTGACAGAGATGGGTTCATAGGTAACGGAGAGTTGTTCATAGTAATGAAAATGATGGTTGGTAAAAATTTGCAAGATAAAGATTTGCAACAGATTGTGGACAAGACAATGACGGAGGCTGACAAGGACGGTGATGGTCGATTAAGTTTTGAAGAGTTCAAGCAAGCAGTTGATTCTAAGTCGGTTGCGTCATCGTTGACTTTAAACTTTATATAACAAAACTACGGGAAGCTAAGCTAAGCTAATTCAGTGTGTATTTTACAGATTAAACGATTAAACAATTAAATATCTCTATTTACGAACAACTTCCCAACCATCTTCTTGTTCATTGCCAATTGATAATTTGGCAGTTTGATCTACAATTTCTTGTGCTTTATCTTCTTTAGTGGCTACTGGTTCAGGTTTAGCTTCCTTTTCTTCGTCAGATTCTCCTTCAATAGCTAAGACGTCATATGATGATTTTTGAGGTCCTTGTTCTTCCTTTTCAGGGTTAATGGAGGAGGCAGTGGTTGATTTTCTTGTTGATGCATTTCTTGATCTTGGTGGTAACTTAACTTCATCAGTTCTAGCTGATCCCCAATCTAATTCTGGCTCTTGCTTTCTTGGTCTTCTATTACTCTGTTGTCTTGGTGGTAACTTAGATTCGTCACTTCTGGCAGAACTCCAATCAAAATCTGGTTCTGATTTCTTTGAGAAGACTCTTCTGTTACTTTGTTGTCTTGGCGGTAATTGAACTTCTTCAGTTCTTGCACTTCCCCAATCCAATTCTGGTTCAGCTTTTCTAGGTCTTCTATTACTTTGTTGTCTTGGTGGTAATCCGGTCTCTTCTGATCTAGCAGTTCCCCAATCAAGTTCGGCTTCCTGTCTTCTTGATGGTCTTCTATTTGATCTGTCACCTCCTCTTACAGCACCTTCTTCAGATCTGGCAGCCCCCCAGTCTAAATCTGGTTCTTCTCTTCTTGGCCCTCTGCCACCTAATGGTCCAGTTCTACTAGATCTCCAATCTAAGTCGAAAACATCTTGCTTTTGTGGAGCAGCAACATTTACAAAGATTCTTCTACCATTGAAATCAGATGTGCTTAATTGCAAAGCCTCTTCCAATACGTTTCTTTCTGTGAAAGTTACAAATCCAAATCCTTTCAATCTTCCATCCTCTTGAGGTAATTTGACATCAGTTATAATATTGGATAATTGCATTCTCTTTTCGAAAAATTGGGCAACCTCATCTTCATTGATATCCCAGGGCAAGTTACTAACTTTAGCTCTAAATGGTGGCTCGTCAGGAATTGGATATTCTTTTCTTTCACGTCTTGATTCATCATGAGAATAATTGGATACGTCATTGAATGACTGTTGTCTTTCTGGAACTCCAGTGGCTGAAGTTGGAACTCCAATAGAGGTCATATCAACTTCTTCGTCAGCCCATGATCCACCACCAATGGAATCATCTGCTAAAAACGAACCTAAGTCCATTTTAATACTTTTTTTAGGTGCTAGATTTGTTAGTATAAGTTTCTATATTCCATGTGTTTCAGCTACACCATAAATTCATGATGTTGACTGATTATAAATAGTTTAACATACCCATAACTTGGATAATTTATTTAAGTATGTAGTGAAAAATTTCTCTGTGGAAAATTTTTTTCGCATTTGTCTGACAAGGTATAAGGAGACACGGTACTACAAGGTACCGTAAACCGTGACACACTCAGTACTAGGTACGGTAGAAATGGTACAAATAGTACAAAAAGTAAAAAAGGCAATATATTACTATTATTTAACTTAATTGAAAAAATTAAGTAAAGAATTAAAATATTAAACGTCTTTAATTTCCGTGGAGCCTTTCTCCTACTCTTTCTCAATAGGCTAAACCCTATTCTCAACTATATCTCTCTCGTTCGGACTAGCTGTAAACTCTTCATCAGCCGTGTGTACGCTTTGTGTGCTAGACATTCTACTGTCCGTTTCTCTTGCATCTGGTGCAACATTTTCTCCTAAATCACGCTCCTCTTGTGTTTCCATTTGTGTTTCCTCCTGCTGTTCTCCTTCTTCTCCCTGTTGTTGCACTCCATCTGTTGCATTTCCACTACCAACCGGTGTTAAGCCGTCTACATGTGGAGTTACTGATGATGAGCTTAGATCAGGTAAAGGCTGATTGGAATTTAACCTCCTCTCTTCATCCAACCTAAATTCGTGGTAAGCAGTTATAACTCCATAGTTGAATAAATCTTTTTTGGAAATACCCATGATCTTCCAAAATATTATCTTAAAAAAACTTGAATACTTTTCATTGGCCAATTCGTTACCCTTTGCTTCAAAATTGTGTTCGGCTAACGATTGATCTGATAAAATCATCTCAACACGTTCTTTGAGTGGTATGAGTTCATGTAACATAGCTCTCAAAGTAGGGTCTGTTCTAAATGCATCAAGGTCGATAGATTCATTCTCAGAGTCTTGCTCTTCGTCTTCTTCATTGTTTGGCCCTGCAGTTCCTTCGGCACGTTCACTTGTTGCATTTTCGCCAGTTTGGTTTTCCCCTTGTTCATTATTTGCATGAGTATGTGCATGATTGTGGGAATTGTTGTGTTGATGACTCTGACCTTCATTATTCTCGATAATGTCCTTGTAATAATAATCACGCTTACACATAGGACAACATGCTCTTCTTTTTGTTAACCAGGGATCTAAACAAATAGCGTGGAATACATGACCACAAAGTAATCCTCTCACTAATTCGTCATTTTCAAGTACTTCTAAACAGATGGCACATGAACCTGACGTGAAATGTAAAATATCATCTTCGTTATTTATGTCGGTAACTTCTTGGTGAGGACTTGCCCCTGTATCATTGGAACTCGTACCTACATCTTGTAACTCGATTTCTTCAAAGGTTATGCCAGCATCTTTTGATTTTGATTCTGTGACTTGTGGTTCGCCTACTTCGTGGCCCTCGTTGATTTCTGCTGCTAATTCATCACCCACAGTAGAATCGTTTCTATTATGTGCATTATCATCACCCTCTCTCAAAATTCCGTCTCTGTTATCAATATCACTTTGCTTCCCACCATTCAACCAATCATAATAACTCTTCTTGGGGAAAAGTTTTTCGACTTGATCTTCAGATAATTTCTTCATCTTTGAGAACCGGTTTCTCCTTCTTCTTCTCCTTGACCTTGCCCGTTGCTGTAATCTTCTGTTAATCACATCACTCCTTACAAAATTATGCTCTCTAATGTAATTCAACTGCTCTTGTAGCTCAGCATTTGTATGATAGATCGACGATATGTTGTTGGAGGTCAACCCAGGGGCTGATAGTGAATTCCTTTGAGCAATCGGATAAACGTGCAACCCGTATTTTGATCTAATAAAATATCGAATAGTGAAAAATACAAACAATGATGCAATAAATACCCCAACCCCTAATGCCATAAAGAACAACACAGTCGACGGAGTGTTGCCAACGAATGACGTTGAACTAACATTGTCAGCGGTGCTGTTATCCGATGGTGTCGATGTAGCTGAGGATGTGTTGGCAGTTGTAGTTGCAGTGGACGGTGTGGCTGACATTCTCTACTGTAATCCTGTGGTCTATCAACACTTAACTAACCTAGTTTAACAAGAATCCCTATTGATCAAACCGATATCTTTAAAATTCTGTCCGCTAAATTATCCCAATAAAAACTATTACTAAGAATACAACCTGGGGAAAATCTCACCTTCAAATACTTGCAATGTCCTTGAATGTCCGTATATATAGAACGCAGTGCACTTATGTAATCGGGCTTATACTTATACGGCCGCTAAAAAATTATCCTTCTTTACAAGGCTTGTAAAACCTGACGGTAATTTTCAAATGATCTTAAAATTGTGGAGCGGGATAAAACTCGCATTAGATAAGGGTTCTAGATTGGGCCCAATAGAGTAAGCACAATAAATGGAATTTACAACGGCATCAGTTTATTTTTAGTACTGAACAACGGCTAAGCTTCTATTTTGTAGTGTATTGTACGTAAGCCGGCAAGAACCGTGAGCTAGACCTGAGGATGTTCATATCACCATAGTCGGCGGGTGGTAGTGCCGAATTGACATACGTTGGCAGATCTACGCTACAACTAGAAAATGATCATTCCTAGAGGCTTAGTATATTACTAAGACCATTAATTTTACTAATACGGTCGTAGTATGTTGTAACTGCGGTCTACGGCTCTACCCCATAACGGTTCGGCAGTAATTCTACAATAATTAGATCTTGTTTAATTTATATATTTAGAAGCTAAAACTGTATAATATCCATTAAAATATGCCTATACAGAAAAATGAATCTTTATTAATAATAAATAACATTTATTACTGAACTTATGATGAGTTTGGAGCTTCCTTGTAAGAGATAGCAGCTTCTTCACCCATAGCTGATAAGATAGTAACGACTAAATCTTTACCAGCATCAAAATCTTCTTGAATTTTTGAACCTAATTCACCTTCTGGGACTTTGACATCATCTTTGGTGTCACCATCGTTAGTCATTAAAGATAAGAAACCATCATCAATATCAATTAATTGGTATTCGTTTCTAATAACGTTTGGAACTTCCATATTATGGGTAGATGGAGATAAATCTTCTAATTTCTTACCAGTGAAGATATCAATAGCGACTAAATGGACTTTAGCGTGACCGTGCTTACCGGTCTTAGAAGTAGACATATCAACAATTTTACATGGTCTACCTTTAATAACAACGTGACCGTTCTTTCTTAAAGCAGAACATTGTAAAGGATAAGTTAAAGCAGCTCCAGCAGAAACTTCAGCGAATTCCTAATATTGTTAGTAATTTGTTGGATATTGTTATCGCCCAACCCTGTATATCTGCAGACCACAGTTTTTATCAAACTTTATTATGAATTTCATGCAACTTTAATGTTGTTGCTTAATCAGCCCTTCTCGCTTTTGATCTTTTTCACATTCGGAGATCATGTGCCAACCTTAAAGTGTTGGCGATTTCATATCCCTTATAGACCCATTGAACTGGGTCAACTTCAAACTTGATGTTGTGGGTTGGATATTATGGCAATCATTTATTACATACGTGATTATCTTCAGACATATTGTAAATACTTTTAGATTCGTCGAAAAGAAAAGAATGAAAATTTTTTTTCTCTTCTCAAAATGTCAATGTCGCCCTCTCCCAAAAAATCGCTCTGGCCTTTTTTTTAGCTATTGGAGGAATCCATCGCAAACGAGCAACTCCATGGTAAATTTCAGCATGGGCCTCGTATTAGCAGTTAATTCCATCCCGCTTACGGTTACCCTGAATTTGATTGGCTTTACGAGTTGTGCTAGGGACTTGTAGCTTAAATAACACTACGTCTGATAACATGCAAGCATTTAAGCCCTGATCAGGGAGATATCTAAAACGTCCGACTAAGGAATTGACTATAATTGGCTTACATTGGTTACAGAAAATAGACCTGACACAGAAAGAGGTTCCAGGAACCGTTGTATAATACATTGATACTATCTACCATTAATCATTATTCATATATCAACTCTCGGATACAATAGTTTTGATACTTTTTTCCTTTATATCACTGACTTCAGATTCATCGTATTTCCCATTCTTCTCTCGTTTGATGGCTTCGATTAGGCTTGCCCATTTGTCTAGCAATTCATTGCATTTTTCATGTAATTTGAAGCTTTCATTCAACTCGAACTGGGGGTCTTTTAAAATACATTTTAACACTTTATGAATCTTCGTCGTTTTTAACAAAGTCAAATCAATTGGGAAATCAACCAACTTGTGTAGTATTAATCTTGATATCAGTAATTCATCGATTGTTGGACTTGACTTATCGGGTCTTTGGATTAATGATTTTTGTAGCTTGATTCTGCACAACCATAATTGTTGTAACTTTTGATCTTCTCCTGATAATTCAATCTTTTTGGGTTTAGTACTACTGTCAGGAGTGGAAGCAGTGGCATTATCCATGATTGGCCCTGGTGAAACGGTTTTAAATCTTTTACTGCCATTAACTTCACCAGAGGTCTTTCGTTTCCTAGTGACTTCGTCATCGGATTTTTCGTCGCCTTCAGACTTCACATCGCCTTTGGATCCATTTGTACCATTGGAAGTGCCATTAGTGTCACCATTAGTTTTGACTCCACCATTTCTTGTGTTACGTTTACTTCTAGGTTTTAAATTAATATCCAGTATTTCATCTTTAAAATCTTGAGTCTTTTCCATTTCGATCTCTTCTTTCTCCTCCTTTTCGTCTAATTCATCATCTGCTGCTTCAACTTCTTCTTTGTCTTCTTCTTGTTCTTCATCTAAGAAATCCTGTAGGTCACCCTTGTAGCCAACCTCTTTCCTTTCCAAGTAATTCATGAATGTGTCGAATTTTAAACCTTGGGCTAGCTTTAATGCAGTCTTCAATTTCTTCGTCTTGCTTCCACTCTTGATTGAACCTATGGTTTTGGCCAATAAGTCCTTAGTTAAGGGTTGAAGGTCTTTCTCTTCTAACCATATATAGTCCCCTTCAGGTATGAATATGACACAAGTATCCATCCTACGTTTCTGGCCCAATATACCTTCGGGTATCATTTCCTTTGGCATTAAAAATGACGGCCATGGTGGATATGATGGCATTTTCGATAAAACTAAATCACGAGGTTTAATCTTAGGAGCCATTTTTGCAAGTTATTAATTTTAAACGATGTAGTTGACCACTATTCTTGGTCTAATTATTTCTTATATCTGATGCTGTAAAATTAATAACTTTTAGGGGAGATTTGTAAATTAATTATTGGTGGAAGTTATAAAACTCGATAACAGCAACAATTCAATAATAACACCTGTTAAAAATTATTCAATAAACCGCGTAACCCAATATCAATTTCGGGTTCAATCTTCCTATAATTCGTATGGTTTTATAAACAATTTAATCTGTTGGTATTATCAACCTTTTAACGCCGATTAAAAGTGAATTATAACCTATAAACAACCCGTATTAACACAGTATCGTTCAATGAGAATTTTCTCAATTTTTAAGGGCGTGGTAGTGCGGTGGTGAAAAATCACAATAGGAACCATTATCGCCATAGGTTTGATTAATATTGGTCGGTGCTTAGGTTGAATTTGTTTTAAACTGGCTATGTTGGGTTGGAAAAGGGTTAAAGATGTATATGGAATCTTTTTCGATACTTTTTACATTTTTTTCGTTTTTTAAACGTTTTTTTTTAATTGTTGCAAAATTTAGATTCTCAATGTAAACTTCTCCTATTTGATAAGGGTAAGGGTTATTTATTTTTGTCGTTGAAAAGAATTATAAATACATTACAGGACTACCCATGTATTGATAGAAAAGGTGTTTTCACCCGAAAACAAAACAAATCAGAAACATTGTTTTTAACATGTTACTATGTAACTTGTGAATCAAATGTCTGCGTATAATATAGGAGATATGTGTTTTTTTGAAAAGTTTTGGAATGAAATTTCCTCACAAGAACGTGAATTTATAGATCCATCACTTTCATTTCATAACTGCCGATAACGCATCTCATTGCCCTTCATACATCTACATATCTATGGTCATTACTCTATTTGGAACTTTGTTTTGCGGCCTGGTTGCGACCTCTTTTTTGCAATTCCCTACTTCATTTTTGCACTTCATTTTGCGACCACTGAAAATATTTTAAACCATATTTGCAGTAGTATAGTGACACAAACATAAATAACCAAAGAGTCAAATCGGTCATTAAGGACGCCATTTAATAGATAATACCAGTATTAATATAACAAAATTAATACCGGATAAAAGCATCCCCTGCCACTAAAAAACTAACTACGTCAAATCCCGGAACCATAACATAATCTCACATTACCACATTTTACCACTTATACTACCACCCAAAAATGGAGCTAAAACGTCATAATGATGACATTTTGAATAATCCTATCAAAAGACAAAAATTACAGCAATTGAATGAGTTAATAAATTCAGACTTGAAGTTCAAATCGGTGGAAGTTATGAATTCCAATGCTGTCAAATTTAACAATCCCGCCTTGCACAATATTCCCCAAGATATCATGCCAATAATCAAACAACCATACCATGTCAATGATTTTTTCACTGATTTGAACTATAGTGACCAACGTCTTGAACAATTAAATGCCAAAAGTAATAGGATTACAACCATGTTTCCTCCACCGTTACCCCCACCAATCCCTAGTTATATTGATGATTATGGTCAGCAACGAGGCATCATGATCCCTTTCATATATCCGACACCTCCTATTATCAAACCGGACCCCTTAATGGGTGACACCGTAATAGGGAAGGGATATCAAGCGACGAAGAAACCGAAACGGGGCAGACCCAAAAAAGAAAGTCTAAAGTATGGCGAGGATGGTGACGAGGACGAAGATGATGAAGAATACCATAAAAATGGTAATGACAAAGATTCGGATACTGAAGAAGAAGATCTTGGAGATATGGTGGAATTAGCACCATTGCCATTCCCACCAAAAAATTATATGCCATTTCCGTTGAATGCTCAACTATCGTCATTAACACCGCATGATGTATTCACTGATTTCTTGGAAGCAGTTGATCTAGTTCCAAGAATTGATATGGTGGTTGCCAGTGCTGCAGGAACCTTGAATGACTTGAAACACTTGGCCATTCAAGAGAAGTTCTCAACTTCTGAATATGACAAATTACAAACTATTAACGGCCAATATTACGGAGGAAATGCTAGCAATTATTACGAAAACATAAACCTAACTAATAAAATTGATAAGTATAACCTAGGACCAATCAATCCGCTTACAGCAACTCCTTTGTATCCCAAGGTGGACGCAATATTGAGTGATGTTAACAACCAGCCAAATGTGTTGATGAGACGTCATATAAGAACAGTCATACCACCGAAAGAAGTACAAGGTATACCAGAAGAGTCAGGATCAGAATTTGAAGTTCCTAAATCCAGTCAACTTCTAAATACATCGAGCAACAAGGATTTCAATTCCAAGAGTAAAGAATCAAAAAGAGTTGAAATTCGTGATTCACTTGATACAGTTGACCAGTTTATTGGTAAAAACCGTCATGAGATCTACCAGTATAAAAAACAACAGCTCTTGACAAAGATCCATAATTTGAGAGAGCAAAAAATTCAATTCAAGACCAATGACATCAAAGATCAGGAGTTAGCAGAGTTTAATGAAAATTTAGAAATTGATAAAGATTTGGAGTTGATGAAGTTAAGGATATGGAATAATTATGAATATTTGAAACTATCATCTAATTTCTACAATGACTCAAACAAGACGTATAAAAAGTTCAACAGCACTACATTAAACAAGTTGTTAAAATTGAAGAACTACTTACAATACCAAAAAGAACATTTTGAAAAGGTTTTGAATAATGATAAGATGTTGAGTGATTTAGTGGACTTGAATAACCGTGATGTTAACAAAATCTTCAATGAGACTTCTAGTCGTGATTATGGTAAAGACCTCAAGACAATATTGAAGAACAGCCTAGATAACGTCGATAGTGCTAAGATTATAGAATCTTTGAAGTATAACGAGTTTATTTCATCACCATCATCTACCCCTGAACCAATAACCCAAGCTGAAACTAATGAAAAGAAGAAGTTTGCAGCCAACTTTGTAGAAGACATTACTGACTTCCTGACACTTACCAACATTAAAGATTTCGAGTTGATTACGGGAAATAACCTCAAGTTCAAAAAGGATAATAAGTTCAATAATATCAAACACCAAATCTTCAAGAATCCCTTGTATGAAACTAGCGGATCTGATACAAACTCTTACAGCACTGTAGGGGGAATCGCAAGTGATTCTGATGTAGGGTTGAAGAGACGAGGTAGAAGAAGTATGGAGGTAAATGAGGACAATTTACATTCGGAGAGTTATTTATTAGCAAAGATTTCAAAGCATTTTGTAGGTCCTCAGCCAGCTGATAATGATGAGTTGACCCAGGATTTTAATGATATAGGAATTAATTCCAATTGGAGTTAGTCTTGAATGAATATTATGAGTACGCATTTCTCTATTAACGTTCGCATTGCAACAGTATGGACACTTTCAATTACTATTACTATCTAATCCATATTCCAATAACTATCCTTATTGATTCCACGGTATTGATACCGCCATTATGGGACTTTCAAAGTTATATTGTCAATTTTCATATTGAAACCAACAAGGATTTTTTAATGATAACTAAACCACTCTGGTTCAAAACATTTGTTGCAATTGAATTATTATTCCAATTACCTTACTTCTTCATAGCCTTAAGATTAATTACCACCCAAAACCCTAAAAGACTCATCTGGAATATCATATATGGGTTCAATGCTAGTTTGACTACGTTGGTTTGTATAGTATATACACTTTTCGAGGGATCGAGTTATTTAACAACAGAAGAAAGCTATAAACTTATAGGGATCTACGTTCCATATTTTTTGATTCCATTAGTTATTATGATCCATAGCGTAAAAGAGTTGCTGTTGTTACTTCCAACATCACAAATCAAAAGAACTAAAAAATAGATCAGTATATATTAAGTCTAATTATATTTAGCTAATAATTCATCAGCCAATTCAATATATTGCTGTTCAGCATCTTCTTGACTAGTGCCTTTCAAATCTAACCATGCTTGCCATTTGTATTTACCTTTTAAGTCTAACATTCCTGGTTTCTTAGTTTCGTTATCCCCTACAGTGGCTTGCTTGAAAAGGGCATACAACTTTAATAATTCATCATCAGTTGGACGTTTAGGTAAATCTTTGACTGCATCAGCCTAATTGAGTTAGTAATATTCTTAATTGGGTAATTTTTCTCCGATCTACGTACTTTTTCATTAAATAATTGGGAAACCATTGTGGGTATGTATAACTTGAATGTTGGAGAATTGCGACTACCCAACCCCAAAATAAGGTTGCCACTTGTCGTGCTAGTACCGCGATACCAATAGTACGATTTTTGTAGTGATTTCTAGGCTAATTTGTTCCACCAGTACACCAGTACTAACACTGAGACCAAAAAAAAGGAAAACTGCCGTCATGGGAAACGGATTTTAACTAAAATTTTAGTTTCCGCATGCCGAATTGTCACCATTCCCGCATTTGCGTACTTACATAGGGGCAAGAGAAACGGCAACAAAAGAACTTATTTAACCTATGCCTTAACTATTTACAAATAAATACTATATACAGAATAACCCGAATTACCCTTAAACTTCTAATTGCTTCAAAAGTTCCAACCGTAACTCCACTCTTTCTCTCTCTTTATCAAATGTATAGTTATCAACTGTGGATACTTTAGTTGATTCATAATCATTATAATAATCGGTATTCAAGTTAGAATAGTACGTTATTATACTTTCAGCGTCCGAGTCTATTGAATATGCATCGTCTAATGAGGTTCCGGCAAAGTTTTTGAAATTATTTGAATTGCCAAGCAAATATTCATCATCATATAGTATATCTTGTTCATATTGATCTTGTTTAGTCAATGTTGATGTGGTCTTATTAGTAGCGGTATTAGTGCTTGTTTTGCTAACATCAGACATTGACGATTTGTTAGATTTACTTGATCTACTAGACTTATTCGACATGGTGTGGAAGCAGGTTTGTGGTGTCTTCTTCCTCATTGTGAATTTGGAAAATAATGATCTCTTCTTAACTTCATTGGGAGCATTAAACGTTATGACGTTCGTCTTAGTATTGATGTAATAATGTTGTTGTAAAGTTTCGTCGTATTGAACTTGCCAATCTTTCATGTTGTATTTGTGGTTTATGTGAAAAAAATTAATGATATTAAGTTATATTTATAATTTGACCAAACGGAAGGGCTTTTAAGTCCCGCCGCCTTTTTTCTTAGATTTAGCACCGTAAATTTGTAATACGGCTCGGGTGGGACAAAAAGCGATTAATAATCGCTGTCATTTTTACGGAGTTAATTATTCGGAAGCGAGGTTTTTTTTCGGTTTGTAATGCGCAGTTACTAACACGGATTGAAAAACGGGTTCTAGTTTATTCCATACGGAGATTACTTATTGGACCAGGGGTAACTTACGTTGAGCCGTGTCGGGGAGGTAATCTTAACCCGATTATTAGTTACATATACGATAAGAACATTTCTTTTTATATATATATTCATTAAAGATTATACAACTATATCATCAAATTCAACTTCCTTAATTAAGTCATCCATAATTCCCAATACTCTATAACTACTTTTAGCTATTTTAACTTCGTTCGTCTCTTTTTGTTCTATCATCTTTTTCAAATTCAATTTTGCATCCTTATTGGCCTTTTCGTTTTCTAAGTTGATCAAATCTTGGTAGAAAACTCGGGTAACCGTTTTTAATCTTAAGAATGGGTTTCCACCTTGGTCTTCATCATTCATCTTTCTCATCATAGAAGATTTCAATTCAGCCTTTTTGATGTTTTCCAAGTTCAATTTTCTATTACGTTCGTTAACTTTGGCCATGGAGTTGGCAGACTCTTCCCTTTTTGAGGCGGAGTTTATTAACATAGTGTCCAAGTTCTTTAACTCATTGGCCAATTCTTCAACTTTTTTAAGATCGTTTTGTTGCTTGGCAATTTTCAATTGATCCATAAGTTTGGCTTTTTGGAAAACGGCATCAAATCCGTTCAATGTTTTGAATAGTTTCTGCTTATTCTCAATCATTTCATTGATCTCATGATCCGTCAAGGACTTTTCGAACAATTCTGATCTAAGCTGTTCAGCTTTATCGTTTATGTCATCCACGTAATCGATTTCTTCGTTGGTTTTCGACAATTCTCCTAAATATTTATCAAATTCAACTTGTTCAATCTTATTATCCGAAAAGATATTTATTGGGAAGCTTTTGGTCTGCTTTTTATTTTGACTTACTACCAAATACAAATCACTTTGGAAATTTGGCACTTTGTATTTTTGATCGGGTTTATGTTCAACATCTATAATTTTTACCATTCTGTAGTGTGGTTGTTTAGTTGCAGGGTTGATTCCAAGGTTAACTCTACCATAACAGTCAATGATGATGTCTTCAAACCCTGGGTAAAAACAATATTTCAACAATACACTCCTACCGACATGTATGCTATTAATATCTTTGTACTCAGCTCTAACGTAAGTTCTTTTCCTGGTTACGCTAGACTTCTTTCCCCAGACAACTTCATCGTCATCATCTCCATAGTCATTACCTAAGTCCAAATCGTCATCGTCCAACTCATCATCCAATTCCTCTTCATCTTCATCATCCTCATCTTCATCTTCGGAATATTGCTTTCTTTGTTTCCTCTCTCTTTGCTTTCTTAACTCACTCAATTTATTAGTCTTTTCATCTTTTCCACCACTCTTCACTCTTTTACTGACTCTGGTACCTTTCTTCAATCTATCAGCAAGATACTTCTTTTCATTATACCTTTCCATCTCTTGCGATCTTTCAAAAAGGATTTCTTCCCTAGTAATTTCATCCATTTCTTCTAATTGTATTCTATCTTGTTCATCTTTGTACTTACCTTCAAGGGGATATGGATTAATCAATTCCGATTCTGGAGAATAATCATCTTCCTCTTCTTTAACATCTTCATGTTTACGTTTTGGAGATTCATCTTCTGAATCTGTGACCCCTGCTAAAGCTAATAAATCATCATCAATATCTGACATGTTGGTGTTCGTTAATGGTGAGAATGAGCGGTGCGAATGGGTGCGCCTTATCCTTTGCAACCATACCACTAATACCGTAGTATTAACAAACACAATAAGAGGATTAGTAAGAGTTAGGGTCGACTGAGTCTTCCTTGCATATCCATCTTTATAAGAAACCAATTTCTGGTTATTTATTATCTTTCAATACGAAGTTTTAAGCACTTATAGAGAAAATACAGAAATCACGTGACGCTGTGACTGCGAAAAATTAATATTATAATTTATTCAATATAATGATATATAATTTTTTTTCTTAGTATGACAAAATTGATTTACCAATAAGTCTTCAAATCCATTCGTTTATGTATCTTATAATGTAAATGAAACCTTTGGGAATAAAATTACAAGACTTAGAGGAAAACAAACACCTTAACGTAATCTTCTAGCTTCTCTTTCAGATTCCATTAAGCATAAGATATCGTTTTCTCTAACTGGACCTTTAACGTTTCTAACGATAGTTCTTGAAGTATCTTCTAAGAATTCAACTCTGACTTGGGTGACACCACCTCTTGAACCGGTTCTACCTAAGACTTTAATAACTTTAGCTAAAGTAACTGGAGTTTTAGTATCCTAAATTGTTAGTATATGAGTTCAAACTTCACACAGTGCTTTTTATGTTTACATGGATATTCTGGGACAAGTTCTAGTATGATTTGAGTCGTTATTTGGTAATTGATGTTGTAGTCCCTTGATTTAAGAATGGTTTTTCCAAAGATATAATTCCATGATTCAATCCCGTAATTTGACATATAAAGTTGTCATCAATCTCATACTATCTTACTACATCCTTTGTAACATGTAACCGTGTTTGTGGATCATTTTGTTCATCATGTAGTACATACCATATTTGATATTTAATTTGTAAATGAAAAATTTTCAGAGACAAAATTTTTTCATTTTGAGAAACGAAAATTGGCAGTGGCACACGACTTTGATTTAGAAGTTCATTTTTCAGTCGAGGTTGAAGAATCGCCAAAAAGGTCGTGCAAAGACGAGCCATCACACGGAAGTTGACACGGTAGACGGAAATAATCAGTCCCTTGTCAATACTGATAAAGATGGTAATGATAAGGCTATACAAGGTCACGAGAGTGGCCGAAAACGGAGTTAAACTAGATAATAATATGCGGATAGCCTTACAGTATTATATTATAATCACCAAAGCCTCTTTTAGTAACGTTACTAACCTAAAACATTAGAGAAAGGCTCGTCGGATGTTTTTAGGTTCCGACAAAATTCCTCTTGCTTTTATTTAAGTCACATAATATCACCAAATTTTTGACACCAAACTTTCAGTAACTTGCTTTCAAAACAATGACCACCGAAGTACAAGTAGATGTAGATGACGATATACCAACTATTAAACCTGAATACGATGTTAACGGAAGGACAGGTCCTCCTAAAGGAGTAAGGTTCCCAAGAACTTATGGAGAATCATTTAAAGATTGGGTTAAGCATTTGACTGTGAAAAGCGATAGTTTAGTTGAGTCCAATTTGTTGTCAATTTTACCATTCTATCCAGAATCCGATGGCAAACGTACTGCCAAGATCATAAACACCTATATCGACAATAAGAATTATATTCATGAATTCTGCATTGAAAACACTGAGCCAACAACTAGTGGCGATAAGCCAAAAGAGATTGTATTGATTCATGGATATGGAGCCAGTTTAGGGTTATTTTTAACCAATTTTGACGATTTATCAAGCTTACCTGGAATTAAGATCCATGCAATAGATTTGTTGGGATTTGGTTTCAGCTCAAGACCTTCATTTCCTAATTTACCCTGTGACACTGTTGACGATGTTAAAAAAGTTGAAGACTGGTTTATTGATGCTGTTGAAAAATGGAGAAAGAAGAGGGGCATCAATAATTTTGTCTTAATTGGACATTCATTCGGTGGATATTTGAGTAGTTGTTATGCTATGAAATATCACACTAAAGAAAATCAATTATTGAGTAAATTGATTTTGTTGAGTCCTGTAGGGGTTGAAAGGAATAAGTATAGTCTTTTAAGGAACATTCCAAATCCTTGGTTTAATGATGACGACATTCAAAAGCAAAATAAGAATGATCATCCTATTCATTTAGAACATGAATTAGATAGACCCCAAATTATTCAGAATTCTTCTTCCAGTGAATCAACCAAGGTCAGCACGACTCCAAGTCCCAAAATACATCCGAAATATAAAGACATCGACATGGATGGTGACGATGAAGAAGGATTGACCAGAAGAAGAAGACTAGTCAACTACTTATGGACTAAAAACGTAAGTCCGTTCACATTTCTTAGAATTTTAGGACCTTTCAAATCAAAATTATTAAGTGGGTGGACTTCTAACAGATTCAAGGAATTCTATGAATCAAATAAAGAACACTACAATTATGTCCAAGATTATTGTTATAGAACTTTCTATAATAAAGGGTCAGGTGAATATGCAATTACCAGGGTCCTTGCAATTGGAGCATTACCTAGGTTACCATTAATTGATAGAATGCCCCAATTTCTTTCATCCCAAAACTTGCCATCGTTTTGGATCTACGGTGATAAAGATTGGATGAACGTGCCTGCTGGTAAGGAAATGACGGTTGAAGTCAATCAATTAGCGAAAGCAAATGGTTTAGGAAAATTGGCTAGTTTTAAGGTTTTGTCAAATGCTGGTCATCATTTATATATGGATAATCCTACTGATTTCAAGCGTGAAATTTTCAAATTCATTGGTTACTTGTGAAAACTAAAAATAAAGCATAAACTCCTGTAAATAGAATAAATTTTGAATAGAATATATGATTTTGTAGCATCGCTTAATCATCAAAGTCAATCTTGAAGATTTCTTTCTTTTTCAAATCAATATATTGACTTAGTTTCCCTAAATTTTGATTATGTTCATCGAGTAGTTTGTCAAATGAGCTGTTTAATTGACTGTTTAGTTCTTTTTGCTTCTGAAGGATTTCATCTTCAAACTTTTTCATTCTGGTAACCAACTGGTTATTGAAGACGTTTAAGTTGTTGAAAATCATATCATACTTGGTTTTAGACTCAGAAGGATCGTTAACTTGAATCGAATCATTAGTTCCTTGTTCTAAAGGCTCTGTATGTATTTGACTTTCAATCCATTCATCAGGCTTAGATTTGTCTTGCTTTAATTGTAGTTGGGAATCGGTCTGTTCAGGCGATGCAGGAACCTGAACACCTTTATCATTTTCTTCTTCACTTTCACTGATTTCAGTAGATTCTTCGTTTGTATTAGATTCAGATAGTTTACCTGTTTGTGACGCTTGAAATGTGGTAGGACTGTCATTCTTGGTAAAAGGCTCATTTACTTGATTCCTGAGTCGCTTGTGTATTGGTGACCTTTGGGGTAGACTTCTCTTACGAGGAGAAGGGAATAAGTTATCTTTCAAGGGTGACAAGTCGTAGCCTAACTCCTTCTTTTTCTTTGCTAAATTCGTTTCTACATTCATTGCATTATTAAGTTTAATTTTCTTGTGTTCTGTGGTATTGAAAGTCAGAGAGTTTAGTGAAACTTCAGGTTCAGACACATTCATTATCATATCAAGATAATTTCTTTGGCTCTCTTTTTGGTTTTCTTTTTGACTTTCATTTACCTCTTTAGAAGGTTCCAAGGGTATTTCTGGGGTATAGTCAATGAGGGAGAGAACAACTTTCTTTGGTTTCAAAAAAGCTGAAGGTTTTAATTTGTTGATAAACGATTGCATTTGGTAAGCATTTTTCAAAGTTATATCCAAAGTGAAAGCGTTCATTCTATAATTGACGGAATTAAACCGGTCAGTCTTCAACTTTTTGAATACCAATTGGATTTGTGATTTTTGATATTGGTAATCTTTCAAGTTTGATAGGTTCATGATCCAATTGGTATTTGTACCTAACCATAGAATTAGAACGCTACTGATAACTTGAATGAAAATAAGATTGGGTGAATGAATATCAAATTCTTGGATTTGTTTACAAGTTATATCGGCAGCTTGGTAAACATTGGTGAATGTAGGATTATAGGAGTTAATAACATTTAAAATATGAGAATTATTATAGGTATCAAAGGGGAAATCATATTTGTTGATAAATCTAAGGATATTGATACCAGAAGTCAAATCATTGTTTAACATCAAATTTTGTTTAATTCTAAAATGTGCCTTTGATTTTTCATACCATTCTTTCAAAGAAGTAAGATCACGTCTTGAAATATTGGTGGATAGTAATATCGTACTGGAAAACCAACTTGTAAGGGTGTGATTCAAAGTATCTTGAAAACATTGTAATAAAACCGTAAACGTTAAATTCTTTACAGCTATAAGTGACTGCCAATAGTTGAATAACTCTGGGATATATTTGTACCCTTTTAAATAAACCAATACCATCCATGACTTGCAATTAATACGATCTATCTCATTGAATATTTCTAAGATTTTATCCCTTGTTTCAGCGTTCCAACTATCATTTTCAAGCATTAAATTGAACCTCAGCAATGTATTATCACTAATGATTTTCTCATTACATAGTTGTTCACATAAAGCTGACAATCCTTCCGTTGAGTTTATCATTGTTACCTGTATCAAAGGTTTTGCAATCGTAGCCGCACCGCACTTACAACCTCAGCTAAGGAAACGCGCAACTAAGAAACACAGACAAGTGCGTCACTTAGACGAAATGAGTGATGAACCAGAATATGATCCCATAAGAGGTCAAGAACGAGTGTTTACTACTCAATTATTGTTATGTCTTTGGATTGGTATATCTTCGTTTGTGTTGTTCTGTCTTTTGCGTTACAAATGGCCCCACATATACGCTATAAGAACATTACGTAAAAGTAACAGTATAATGAGGATATTGCCTAACAACTATTTTGGATGGGTTAAGGTAATTATTCAAATAAGTGATGATGAGATTTTGCAATATAGTGGTTTAGATACTTATGTATTTTTAATGTTCTTCAAGCTAGGCATGAAAATATTCTTTCAGTTTTCAGTTTTAGCAGTGCTTATTCTAAGTCCTGTCAGATATTATTATACAGGACATTATGATAAAGACGATATTCCCATGGTAATGAAAGTGCTAGGAGATGTTGTTCCTGGGTTGGGTTTCGGAATAGGTTCAGGTACTGAACAGCCTTTACCGGATTTGAATGAAGATTTCCCTCAGTTCTTATGGGTATATCCAGTATTTGCCTATATCTTTTCGTTTTTGAGTTATATTCATATCCATGATTATACCAAGACCATAATCAAGGCAAGACAGAAGTATTTAGCATCCCAAGATTCAATCACAGATAGAACTATCAGATTAGACGGAATACCTCATAGGTTGTTGAAGCAAAAGACTACTGATGTTTTAAAGGATTTCATTGAGGATTTGGGGATAGGTAAAGTCGATGAAATCAAAATCATTTATGATTGTTCACCCTTAGATGACTTGGTAGGAGAACGTAAGAAACTCATCAACAAAATTGAAAATTACATCTCCCGAACTTACAAGTTAAAAATCGATATATATCAAGGTGACTTACCACTGGTTAAGTTGCAGAATTCCATCAACACTAGCGATATTAGATTGGGAAAGTATATGGCAGAATTGCACCAGAAAAATCAACAAATCAAAGAAATTCAGAACAAGTATCGTGATCATTTTAATAACAATCTCATTCTCCATGATGATCCGATTTTTAAACAATTACCAAGTGCATTCATAACTATGGATAGTGTAGCATCAGCTCAAATGGCAGCTCAGACTGTATTAGACCCAAGGGTATATAAGTTGATGGTGAATTTAGCACCAGCTCCTACTGACATAAAATGGCCCAACTTGAAGTTGACTTACTACCAAAAGCTTTTCAAATCATACATGATAACCTTCGTAATAGTGTTAAGTTATTTCCCCATATTCTTCCTTGTCTCGTCGTTATCGACATTATTGGACTTGAAGTCTATATCCAAATTCTGGCCGGCTTTGGGAGATTTTATCAAACAATCAAGTTGGTTGACAACCATTGTAACTGGTATCTTGCCCCCCTTCTTATATTCCTTGCTTAATTTAGTAATACCATACTTTTATCGGTATTTAAGTAAGCAACAGGGCTACCCATCCAACAGTGACATTGAGTTATCAACTTTGTCAAAGAACTTCTTTTATATATTCTTCAATTTTTTCTTGGTATTCATCATTACCGGGACGATTTGGGATTATTTATCATTTATAAGAGACACCACCAAAATTCCTTATGAGTTAGCAAGATCTTTGAAGAAGAAGTCTTTATTCTATATCGATTTGATTTTATTGCAGGGATTAGGAATGTTTCCTATTAGATTATTGCAAATTGGAGATGTTGTTCTATTGAACTTAATCGGGAAGGTGTTCTTATTGAAAGACTTTATTCTAAAGACTCCTCGAGATTATAGGTTCTATTACTTCACACCACCAGTATTCGATTTTGGTATACAGTTACCACAACACATTTTGATATTCATTATCATTCTTATCTATTCTGTAGTGCTGACCAAGATAGTCACTAGTGGATTGGTTTACTTTTTCTTAGGGTACTTGGTGTACAAATACCAGTTGATTTATAATTATGTTCATCCACCTCATTCCACTGGTAAAGTATGGCCCATTATCTTCAGGAGATTAATGTTAGGAATTCTTTTGTTTCAACTATTTATGTTTGGTACTTTAGCTTTAGAAGGGACCCTTTTATTAGCAATATTGATCTTGCCATTGATGGTAGTAACATTAGTTATGACATTAAATTACGAGAAATATTATTTACCTTTGAACAATTTCATAGCGTTAAGGGCTATTCAAAGTCCTTTCGAATTTGATAAAGAATTCGATGACGATGAAACTGTTGATAACATGAATAATGATTTGATCTCCATTCTAGACCAAAGCTCATTATTAGGATTACAAGAGCAAAGACATTCACACACACCAGCACCTAATGCGGGGGTCAATGAAAGTTCTTTATTAGTGAATGGAGACTTTTCCGTGGATTATGGCAATATGGTGAGAAAGAGAAGAATCAGTACTATTGACGAAGAACGTGAACAGTTTTTAAATTACACTTACCCGAATCTAGGAGCTGAATTAGATGGACCATGGATTGAGTTTATTGGTGATAATGTGACGGTACTTAACGATGAGATGGAATTAATGAGTAAGAATTTGATAGTGTCAGAGTGGGAATAATTAATTAATGTAAGTATATTGGAACGCTCTTAATCTCTAGAATCGTACGAACAATTAAACGGATTAATAACGCAATTACCCGATTTTCTTTATTTTCCTGAGGTAACGTATGTGAACCTTGCTGCTAAAACCAAGAATGTCCTTTAGTCGACAACCACAAACACGGTTCTCAGTGTTAAGTTCACAGCCGAATTGACACCATTCCAGGCATCAAGAATTCAAAGCATAAACACAAAAACATCGACCCCTTCACGAATTAATGTAAACCTTCACCATTGTTTCCTCAGTCGCAATATACGATGCATTGACGATAAGGGTTGCAAAAGTTGACGAGACTAAATAAGCGAAAAATAATCTAACATTTAAGGTACGAAATTCCCAGGGACACAAATTAGGGGATATTTAAGGCACAGATTCCCTAGAGAACATTTACTGGTTGTTCGGCACAGACCACAAGAATTAACACAAAACTATTTTATTTTATACCCTACCTAAATAAACATGAGTGAATAACACCATGAAGAATTAAATTCCTAAAGAATTAAAATGACTATATAAAAATATCACGAAATATCAGAAATTCACATATCAGAAAATTGATCAACTTTAGATTTAGGACCTAAACGTCTCTTTGATCGTTTCAGTTTTAATTTTTGATTGTTTTTCCGAATTTGACTGATCTCAATCAACTTTTCATTTCTTAAAATCTTGTCAGTTACATAACTGGGTTTGTCGATTGAGTAATCACAACTGATACCATATTTCTCACAACTGCCACAACAAGGTCTGATTTCATCACACTTCAAGTGCTTGATTCTGCAAATCCAGCATCCATTCTTGGATCTTGGTAACAATCTACGTCTGGTGTATTTCTTGACACCAGGGATACCAGGAGTGTTGGCAGCGGAACTACCACCAGAGCTGTTGCTGGCGATACTTAAGTTTCTTTCTTCATCAAGCTTGGAATTTTTTCTGCGCTTGTTGAAGTGGAAATCAGGAGTCTTGATGGGTGAGTCAATTGGAGTAGATGACGACGAGTGTCTGTCATAATCGCCATTGGCTAATCTCAAGTTTGGCAAAGATGGATGGTGATGGAAGGTGGTTAATTGGGGAATGTGTGCTGATTTGGGGGTGGAGTTTTCAAACTTGTATTTATTGTTTAATGGTGAAATATCACTAAAGGACTGAGTCGACAAGTTGGTCTTCAACATCAAGTTTTTCTTAGCCTTGTTACTACCGTAATGGTTAGTGTAAATTTCTTTATAACCATGGGATTCCGGAGTTAATGAATAGTCCAAAAAGTGATTGGTGTTGTGGAATTCAAAGTATTGATTTTGTAACATAGGATAATTGGAGTTGGAGGCATTGAAACTATCGTTGATGGAATCTAAAGATCCGATTTCGTAATCAGTTAAGTTATAGATATCACTGCAATTATCAAATGAATTGTAATCTTGAAATGAAGTGTATGAAGCATTGGAATGAGAGAAAATTGATGGGTTATTATTGGAGTCGTTATCTATATGGTATGAATTATTGGATTGGACCGAATTTTGTCTGTTGGAGTTAATCGAGGTACTTATGGAATTGGTGATAGGACTATTGGATATACCAAACCCTTGACCATTGAATTGAGCCGAGTGGACTCCGTTGATATTGATGGTTGGTGAATGATGGGAATGATATCCATTGTTAGTGGTCATATTCCCAGGGATTCCCGAGGCAGTATCAAGAATTGGTGGTGGTGGCATGAAATTGTTCAATGGGTAGTTGTCATCTTCATCAATTGTTTCAATTGTACTACTGGGAGAATAATTTTCCATTGACTTCTTGACTTAACGAACGATAGTAGATAAAAAAAAGACTGAGCCACTGCTAATAAAAAAAGACTCAAATATCCCCCAAATGAACGGTTTTAAGTGAAACGAAAACGAATGTGTGTGTTGTATAAATGAATGACTAGTAGTTAATTGAAAAAAAATTTTAACCCAATTTTTAACCCCTTAAAATATATAAAAAAATGAGTGTTAACTTTTTGTGGTAAAAAAATTAAAAGTGGTAAAATCTAAATGGGTGAAAATTTTTAATTCCGCTGATTTTATGTAGTAATATGTCGAGGCAGATGTCGAAAATTATGTATGGCGATTTTTAAGTTGTACCTTAAAAAAGCTTGAAAACCGGATGATAAATAGGCTGATGAAAAATGATAATCAAAGTTTAAACTTAGAAAAAAGATTGACTTATAATATCAAAATGAACGCTGGAAGTTGATTTTTCAAAATAGATTTGGAAAATTAAAAATGGACTAAACACAATGACAGGTTATGTAGATAATAGGTTATTGTTACGATTTTATCGGGGAGGTCGATTACGGAATGTTAAGGTTTTTTTTTCTGGCAATAAATTATGTAGAGCAGGTATTATGTGCAAAGTGTTAAAACCGGTTATGGACGTTATATGGGGCTAATAATATTACTACGGAGGTATTGTTCGTAAGTAGATGGGCGTAAGTAGATAGGTCATTTTAAGATTTTAGTAACTGTAGATATACGTTCTATTACATAATCTGTAGTTTATGGTTTATAGATTATAATCTATATGATACCATTGCAAGTGTCAGTGCCAGTGCCATTGCAGAACCATTGCAGAGCCCAACAGACCACAGTGGGGAAGTGCCGCATAACTTCTCAAGTATAGTCTATATATCAGTAAATAGCGGCATTGTCTTCCCAAACCATATTACTATCTAAGCTTATTATACGGACAATATACAGTACGAATTGGTCCCACAATAATTATAAACTATAATCATAATAGGCATGTGAATCCAATTTCTCGGTATGTTTAATATTTTTTTATTGTTGACCCATCGCCTTATTTTTTTCATGCTTCCCTCAGCCATTAACAGAATTGCGGGTAACGGAATTCATCGTAATTGAACAAACGTAAATAGCAAACTGCTATTAATAAATTAGCCGATAAACTGAGTTCATGGAAATGACTTGGCTCAAGAGCGTAGTTTAAAATTCAATCTAGTAATTTAATGATGGAAGCCTTAGGTAATTAAGTAAGCAATGATGTAGATCTTACAAAAAGGGGTACGCATTACGGTAAACACAGTTTCGGTACAATAGCCGTTGTCATAGATATTCCCTAAACAGGATACGTAGTTCATTATTCCTTTATATTATTATGTATAAACCCTAAAATCGATCTAAACTTGGTTTTTTGGGCCATGGATTTCAAGGCATTTTCATTTACAGTAATTCTTTGTTGGTTTCCCAATCATTGCAACTTTAGCCATTAAAGTCGTGTGGTGTATTGATTTCCGCATCACCTCGCGCTCGCTCGCTATTTAACTCATCTCAATCGAGAAAAAAAAACTTTACATATTTTTTACACTTCTGGATTACCAGCAACACTAAGTGATTATAAGATTTAGTCAAGCAAAAATGGCTAGAAGGAGATCAAGAATTACATGTTCATCTTTTTTTAATCCTTTAAATATCAATGCCGTATATTTAAATGGTTCGCTGGATGAATACAGTTTTTAACCTGTAGAACATTTACTTATCTTTGTCAACCGTTAACCTTAAAATTGCCTTACCGCACCATCCCACGTTATCTCCTATGGCTCTTTTCTCCTATATAAAGCCGTTCAATTATACGTTGAGCTACTTTACGTTACGGGACCTAAGGTTACGGTACGCTACGCTACGTACCCTACATTACGCTATGATGCGTTAGGTTACGGAATACGAATACGTGTTGTGGTGGGTTAAGGTTTTTCCCGTTGCCGCAAATTTACCGACTAATCTCTCGGGGTATTGTTACAGAATTGTTGGTTACAATTCTTTTGTCATACAACAATAATAATAAGATTTAGCCTAAAAAAAGAACTTCCGATTTGGGTCAATGCTTTAGAGGTCTTATCTATGAAATCTGGTTGTCACTTGTATTGTCTATTTACATGTATCATAATTTACTGTTACATTCACTTTGGTAACATCGTTGCAATCGTTCATTTATTGCATTTGTGACTTCATATTTCCGCTGTTTTCAGTTGCATTCTTTTGGGCTTCTATTTTTTGATTATTTGGCGTCCATTTTTAGATTTCCAGTTTCTGGTTGCATTATCAGCTTCTCCCATTGTAACTACTTTGGTAAGTATTGCTTTAACTTCTTTAAATGACCTCCCTTAGATGTTACAGGCACAAACGAGTCTAAATGACTGATGGAATTGCTACTGAACCCTCCGTTCCCATGATTTCTTCCTGCTTGTTTTCTCTTGTATCCATTACCAGTTTTAATAAACCTTTTGGCAGCAGCTTTATGGGTCTTCATCTTATTTCTAGTCTGGACAAGGGACATATTATTCACACTTATATTGTGACTCATATTGTGCATGGTGTTGGGTATTATATTACTCTTTACGAGTTGGGATGTTTTTGTGGATATGAATGATTTGAACATGGTTGACGAGAATTTTTCACTCTCACTGTTAGTCTCAATTCTAAGTCTCAGTCGAGCAGTTCTCACATGTCGCACCCCATAAATCTTACACCAAACCTATCTGATGCAATGGAAATATAGTCCCATATCGGTTCGTTTTTTGAATGGGGATTCGTTTGCTACTTCCGGTGTGAGCTTGATTCTTACCAATAATGACTCAACGCTTTCTGAGTATAATTTGACTATTTGCACTTTACCAAAATCGATTCTAGATAACAGTCAGATTCATGTAACTAATGACAATTTAGTCAAGCATGATCAAGAGGAAGTTACTTGGCTTGAAGCTGTTTTAGATTTTGCATTAGAACTTAAAGTAGAGGACTTAGAAAATTTCAGGAAATTTGGGTTCAAATTCGTGCCTCAAGACCAACCTTCTAATCAAGTTACTTGGTTACTTAATTTGGTTAATCCTAGAACAACAAATACCCCATTGAGCCACAATTTAAAGGAATATGTTCCTGTGAATTTCACCAATCCTAAAGAGCATTTGCCCATTGAAGTATTGTCGTATCCTTTTACATTCACCAATCCCGTTATCTTTTCAAGATTCAAGATCAATGGTTATATAAACTATTTCAATGATCTGGGGTATTTGTCAGATATCAAGTATTTAGAGAACTCTCTCGGAAGTATTGTGAATTTGTCTAACACTGGCAGTACCACAGAGAGTATAGGATTGGTAATGTCGAATTTAAGAAAGTTCAATGGAGACGGAGATTTAATATTTGTTCTATCATGGAAATTCTTATGGAATATAATAAGTAGTCACACCAATAATTTTAGATTAAATAAATTGTCTGGCTTATTTGCTACACAACCAAGTTCATTTTCAGTTCCGGTAACTAATTTGAATAAGTCAATTGTACCAATTTTTGTTAATAATTACAGTGACAGAATAGGTGCAAGTTTGGGGTCAAGTTGGGGGTCATGTATAGTATTCAATCATCAATATTTGTTAACCAATCACCATGTTATCAAGCCTGTGTTAGATAACAAATCTATTGCTACAATCAGACTCAGCAATGGAATCATAAGGTTGACTGATGATGAAATAATTGTACCATTCAAAGCCGATTTGGCATTTATACGATTATCCAAAGACAACCAAATTAGATTAATGAATTCACAGAACAAACCAATTGAGTATACGACATCATATGAAGTTGGTGATAATGTCAAATCCGTTAGTTATGGATTATTTTGTGACAAGGAACCAATTATAACTTTTGGAAACATTCAAGCTGTTAAAAAGTTGCCAATATCAACTAAGAGTGAACCTAAAACTACAATCGACAGTCCTCAAATCAACTCTCTTTTAATATCATCATCTTCGTGCTGGAACGGATCTTCAGGTGGTGGATTATTCAAAGACGATAAACTCATTGGTATCATTTGTTCGAATGCCCAAGTAAGGTTTATGAATCTTGAAACCAATAAAGAGGAACTGGAGAAATTAACCAAATTGTCGTTTGTGTTACCAATCGATTTGATTTTACGATTCTTCGACCCTATCAAGTATGAATTAACCAAAGATTTTGAAAACCTTTGGAATCTAGTGCCTTATCATAAGGATATAGTAGCTAAGCTTTAATATAGTCGTACAGTATTTCTCGATAATTTCTCATCTCACCTCACACTTTACTAGTACGATTCTCATGAAGAGTCTAAGATTTTATTCTAAATTACCAAGGCCAAATTTAGACATAAAGTCCATAATAGGCAATTACCAGCAATACTATGACTCTATAGTCAAACGAGAGCTAGGGTCGAAGGTTTTAGATAATTTACAATTCATTCAAGACAATAGAACTAAAGAAATAAACCTCACCAATGAGTTGAATAATCTCAAACATCAAAGGAATTCTTTATCGAAAACCATAACCAAGGACAATAAACAGCTGGTAGTTGCACAACTTAGTGAACTTAAAACCAAAGTCAAACAATTAGAAACTGAATCGTCGAAATTGTCTGATGAGATCTTCCACAAAGCTGAATCATTGCCTAACTTAATAGATGATAGTGTAACTGACCATGAGGAGATTGTGGAGTACATAAACTACGATCCCAATGAAGACTTGCCTAAAACACAGTATGACCATAAAACTATTGGTGAACGTAAACAAATCATGGATTTCGATTCGGGGTCTAAAGTTTCCGGTAGTTCATGGTATTACCTTATAAATGATGGAGCTATGCTAGAACAAGCGTTGATTCAATATGCAATATCCTTAGCCCGTAAGAATGGTTATAATTTCATAATACCACCCACTATAGTCAAGAATGAAATCATAGACGGGTGTGGGTTCAAACCAAACGATCAAAACAATGAGCAACAGATTTACCAAATTGCCAATAGCGAATTGTCACTTATTGGAACCAGTGAAATTCCTTTAGCTGGTCTTCATGTAAACTCATCTTTTCCTTATAAGAGCCTCCCCAAAAAGTACGTAGGACTTTCACGTGCTTTCAGAGCAGAAGCCGGAGCAAGAGGTAAAGATACAAAAGGGTTATATAGAGTGCACGAATTCACCAAAGTTGAACTATTCCATTTCACCAAACCTGAACTTTCAAGTCAAGAACTCAACGAAATTTTAAACTTAGAAATTCAAATTATCAAAGGGTTAGGCTTAAAGGCTAAAGTTATTAATATCCCTTACAATGATTTGGGTGCACCTGCTTATAAGAAGTTTGATATTGAGGCATGGATGCCTGGTAGACAAAGTTGGGGGGAATTGACAAGTACTTCGAATTGCACGGATTACCAATCAAGAAGATTGGGTATCAAATATTTGGATGAAGCTAAAAAGTCACATTATGTCCACACATTGAATGGTACGGCTATGGCAGTACCAAGAGTGATTGTTGCAATAATTGAACAATTCTATGACGAATCAACAGATAGAATAATTTTGCCTGAAGTTTTAAGAGCTTATATGGGCAAGGAGTATATTTAGGTGGGCTTAAGCCAGCCACTTGTATATAGACTAAAAATCGCCAAATGTATATATTCCTAAATTCTAAAGGGCCGTACTAACCACTCTTTTCTTATCCTTTTCACTTCTCTTGGGAATCAGCTTCAATTTCAAATCATGCAACTGTTGAACATTTGTTAAATGCTGAGCGTTTAGAAGCCTATCATCGATTTCAACTTTCGACCTCTGTAATAATTCGTCGTATTGTCTTTGTAACTCACTTAAATTTTCATATTTTGATTCATACATTCTGCATAACTCATTATACTTCAAATTAAGCGTATCTAATTTGTTTTCCATTTCGCTGGTCTTTATTATAAGGTTTTGATTATCACGAATTTCTTGTAAAAGCAGTTTTACTTCGTCTAAGCTTGATGTGGTATCTACTTGGCGAGTATCAAGCTGATTGGTTTTTAAATCCTTTAAGCTGCCCAATATATCTGACAATAATTGTTGTGATTTAGGATCCAAATGCAATTCTTTCAATTCGTCAATTATAGGGTCAATTATATCCCTGGCATTGATGTTCGAATTCACC
Source organism: Yamadazyma gorgasii (assembly GCA_003708985.3). Taxonomy (NCBI): domain Eukaryota; kingdom Fungi; phylum Ascomycota; class Pichiomycetes; order Serinales; family Debaryomycetaceae; genus Yamadazyma; species Yamadazyma gorgasii. The sequence continues at coordinate 1,110,361 of PPPC03000004.1, read as the reverse complement.
AAACTTTCCAATAATTTGTTCAAGTTTTGATTGTTGTTTTTCAGTCTATCAATCAATTGTGATAGATCGATTTGACTCTGTTTGGTAGATACCTCTATGTTATATAATTGATTGTATACCTGCTTGAAGTTTTCATCGATATTGTCACTTTGTATAAACGACAATTTGCCTTTGTTGGGCGATACTGTCTTAAGGACATTCTCTTTCTCCATAGTTGATATTTATATTTATGTGTATATTTGAAACGCGTTTGATCGCGGTGTTTATCTTAGATCTTACAATATAAAGAGCATGTCTAAAACCTTTATTAAAACCCAAACTTACTTTTAAATGCTGAACTATACATCTCCCTCTTCTGTGACTCAAGTCCATCATTCATAGCTTCACTCATACTATTGGCATATCCATTCACCGATTCTTCCACCGAATCAAGCCCATCTCTAAGTGATCTCATAAACCCACTGGTTCCAAAGTTACCCCTAGCTCCAGTGGCTTTTCTAACTGGTTCCTTATATCCTTGGTCCTGGGTCTGTAAGCTTCTTGCATTGGATCCTTCATAATTATACCCGTAATTCTGAGTAGGATTGGCTTCAGGACTAATATTATATGCCAACTGACTCTCTAAATTCTTGGGTGGTTTTCTATTAGGTCCTCCTATAAGTAAATTCAAATCCTCTGTCGTAACAGCAGTTGTTCCTTTAGCCCATTGTAATGCCCCTACAGTTGGTCTAGGTGGTATAACAGAATTTTCGTTGAATAGTAAATCAACTGTATCGTCTTGCTTCTTCTTTTTATCTACCAAGATTGATAAATTGATAAATTCACTATTTCCAAACTTGACAAAAATCTCTCCACTAGGTAAAATATTAGCCTTGGAGATATTGTTCAATTGATAATTCTTTATCAAATCTTTAGATAATCGATAATCAGCAATTTCACTTAATGAAGGTAAGGAGCTAAATTTTATAAACCCAGTCCTAACCACAGTAGCCAATATCACACCATCTTTTCCCCAATTTACTACCCCAGTATTACAGCAATACTCGTCAATCACTTTATGGGATAACTTCTGTTTAGGGGGTTTTAAAATCCTTATATCTTTGTCGGAGCATAGAATTACATAACCTGGTATAACAATTCCTGAACTTAACTTATGGAAAACTTCTTGAGTAGGAATTGCCGAGTGGCCCTTGATACTTATAGGAATGATTTGTTTGATACAAGAATCTTCATTGGATTTATAATTCAATCTAATGGACTTATCAGCAAACACAACCTGGAAGCCTCCATTAGGTTGAGGCAAGATTTTGAAATATAATAAGTTACCTCCTTCATTGGTACCTGCCATCAACAAAATCGATGAATAACCTTCTTGACCGTACTCCAAAATCGCAAATTCCAATGAAGTTATATAACAGTTTGGTGTAGCAGTTGGCACTATAGAACTAATGGAATCAATGTTATAGATAACTGCTGGTCCTCTACCAACATCGCACACAACTAATTTCCCAGTCTTGTAGGCTATAGCCACAAACCCAATATTACAAACCTTCAAGCTGCTAATTTCATTAGGAGTTTCAAGTTCCATCAAATGCGTGGGCAAGAACGTAGAACTGGAGGCGAACGAACCTCTTATTCTTTCTTTAATATCCAAAATCTTAACATCATTATTAGCATGTTGAACTGGACAATTAGTGTAATTTGGGGGATTAGGAGTTCTTCCAGGGTTCATCTTTCCAAATTTACAAAAGACGACATTCCCGTTTCCTAGACCCACAATCAAATCACGGTCTTCAAATCCACAAGAGACATGACTAATATATAAATCTTTAGGATGGTTACAAGCTAACGTTTCTTTCAAACTTATTTGGATTAATCCTTCTTGTTCCCCAACTTCACCTCTAGTGATGTCCAATAATCTGATAATTCCCGTCTCATGACCTGTGACTAATATCTTACGGTATGCATCATTATAACCAACAGGTTTAACATAGTTCTCATTAACAGCAGCTCCACCTTTTAAGAGCAATTCAGTCTTGGCTTGAACACCTGATGAGATTCTACTGGATTGGACACTATACCAGTCGATACGTTTAATTGATTCTACCGTTGAAAATGTTACTGGAGGATGAATGAACGCGATTGATGGTGGTAATAAAACTTTCCCTAAATCAATCAACACATCATCCAATGGAGTGATATAAATATTGTTGAGATTTGATTTCAATATCAAATAACTCGGATTGTGTCCTCCATGGAAATAAGGATGTCCATCTTGAGCAAATGGGATGATCTCTTGAAAGAATTCAGGTTCTCCAATACGGTTCTCATAGAAAGGTATAACCAAATTCTTCTGACCATTACTAGGACGAGCATAAAATTCCCCCTGCTTTTCATGGGACGTCAAAGAGTACTTCAAAGTTATACCGAAATCTAAAATGAACACCATATTTGATTTATCCGTGAACCCTCCTACAATGACCAATTTGGTCAATTCAGGGTCCAGTCCACAGATCCATGAAACATTCTGAATAGGGAAATAATTATCACTATTTTGTGTTAATTCTGGTCCTGGCTTATGCAAATTCAAATCAAATAATCCTCTCGACTCTAATAAAGTTCCAGAGTTACAATCCCAGAATACCAATGAGTTGTCCCTATGAACTGTAACTAAATGCAATCCATTAGGATGGAAATGTGCTTCTTTCATTTCACATACAATTTCCTTAGGATTAGAAAACATTTTTCGTTTACCGTTATTAGCCACATTCAAACTCCATTCGAATCCTCTGCTGCCCTTACCAATTTGATAAACAAATGAATTCTTGATATCTCCACTTGTTAGCGAATACAAAATTGCACTATGACTATACGTTACTAAAATCGTACCAATATCACGAGGATGCCATTCAATGTTTAACACCGGTGACAACTTCTCTTTTGGTAAGATACGTTTCTGCAAATTATCAATTCTTAAAGGAGCCATATTCAATCTGTCAACATCAAGGAACACCAACCCACCATTATTCAAACCAATTATCAACCAGTCTAAGCTTGGGTCCAGCTCAACACAACTGACAGACCCCGGTGGCGATAAAGTGGCAAGAATTTTCTTACTATGTAACGATAATATGGTTATGTTTGAATTAGCCAGTATAGCCACAAGATAAATTCCTTTGACAAACTTCAAGAAGGTAATAGGAGTTGGGGAGTTGAATTCAAATACAACCTCAACAGTGCTTTGTCCTAAAACTCTAATTTCATGGTTTTTGGTCGACACTGCAAGCAATGATTGAACTGGATCAAATGCTATGGCAATAATGGAATTCTGAGGTAATCCATATTGAATGATCATTTCAACATTTAAGTTCTTAGAAGACAATTGAGGGGACAAATCATCTCTATTCTTTATGACATTTGAAACCGAGTTGAGCGATATAGGATTTTTGACTTTCTTAAACATTTTGTTGATCCTAGCCACTGTCTTAGCCTCGCTTCACTGTTTAGCCTTCGCACTTCTCACTACTAATTCTCATTCCAGTCTCCAGATTGTTCGCACTGTTGATTTCAAGACACGTAATGGTATGTATAACTCAATTACCACAAACCCCAATGTACTAACCAAAGTTTGATCAATTAGTTGGATTATCTATGCTTGGTGTAGCAACGGTTGTATTTGCCTATTACACGACCTGGGTATTTGTTTTACCATTTGTTGATGATTCCAGTTCCCTCAATAACTTATTCTTACCAAGACAATATGCTATTACCATTCCTTTAGTATTACTATTACTTGGAGGAATTGCCGTAGCTTCTTTCATAGCCAATGTATTAATAAAAGAAGCCAACAAGAAGAAATTAAAAAGTAAGAAAGATTAACATTAATGTTTTTATTGTTCAATTATTAACCTTTAGGGCAACAACGTTCCAGACATCTGGATCTGGGACTGTCGATTCCTTTAATGGAGACTAATGAATGATTTAATATACGTTTATACATTAAGATCTAACTATGAAGTCACCGGTCTCTGTCAAATACTTAACTCCTTTATACGGTTTAACATTGTCACTTAATCCTTTAGCACTTATGATTTTGATGCTATCGACTTTCAAGCCACTAGGAACACATCCTTTGTTACTATAACTTAATTTGATGAAATTGGGTTTAAGTATAGTGCTATTAACAGGTTCAACTGATTTATCAGAACCTGAATCCTCTTCAATATCATCTGTAATTATACTACCATATAATACAGGATTGATGCCAGTAGACAATGTTCTTAAATTCCATTCAGCTTTATTACCACCTTTGAATTGAAAGTCTCCGTGGGTCAATCTGTTAGACTTGATATTTAACAAATTGGCGACGTTGCAATTGATTTCAACACTCAAGTTTTCAATCTTAGTAACTCCATTCTTGATAGGTATGTACAATTTGATTTCGAACTCGTTTTTGTTGATACCTAACCCATAATTGTATTCGATATTAACCTGTCCAATCATTGATAATTGTTGGTTCTTGTTGAATGCGTCTAGATCCACACAATAATTTAATAATTCAAACTTTCCATCTGGTGGTATAAATGTTAAACATTTATTTTTGTGGTAATTATTCAATTCAATACATTTATGAAACCTAGGATTGTCTAAAGGATTATTGAAATTCACTTGTAATGTTGGGATTCCACTTATATGACTAGTAAATACAACTTTACCTTGAATAGTTCCAGTAATTGGAGTCAAAGTTTTGGAAGATGATGGGATATTGGAATAAAATGCTGAATCAAACTGTTTTTGGGGGATTTTCTTTTGTGCTGATTTCAATATTACACTAATAGTTTCGTGAATATCAACATACATTTCATTGTTAGTATGTTTGACATTAGATGCTCTCCAAGGTATGGATTCATTAGCAAATGGTTTTGTGACAGTTTTAGCAGCAGTCAATTCATTGGTCTTACTAAGAATTGTCGATAGAAAACTTTTAAATGGAACTAAATCTTTCAATTTATTGAAATCAGTTACATTGGGTATACCGTTATCTAACATTTGGTTGATTAATAAAGTTAAAGTGTCGTTATTGGATTCGATTTTAGGAATTACTAAAGGGGTACCAAAGTAATCCTCCATAACTTCAATCAATCGGCTTATAAAGCCGAATGGCAATATTGGATTGATATTTGATGATGTCAATGTATAGATGATGATATTTGAAGTCTGATATAAATACACAGAATAGTCCTGATTGATTTCAATGAGAAACCCTGATTTATTGTTAATAATAGTTATAAGGGCATTAAAGCTTGGCGATTGTAAATTTATTAGGTATTCATATATTAGGTTTTTGTTAGTGTCCGATATGTAGACAGCTTCAAACATGGTGGATATAGAACTCGCACTACGCACTAAAATTACGGTATTTTACATTGCAATTTATATATTCGTTACTTATTTTTCTCACTAAGGCTCACTGGTAAACAGCATCAATATGACACCAATAACATAAGAGGCCATCCAAATTTTCCATGACTTTTTGAACAATTTCCCTAAATGCGATAAAGATGGTGGTGGTAATTTCATGGTCTTAAAGTGTTCAACCTCTTCATAACTAAGTTTAAAGAAGTATGAACCCCTCTCACGATCTGGTACTAAGTATAAGGCCACTGTTGACATTAACATAAGAATTGTTCCATTCCATATGGAAATGCATTGCCAGGGTAATAAGCTATTGTCATCAAACAATGCATATAATATAGGATAAACTAAACTAGCAACAAATGGCCCTAAATTCATAGCTACAAGGAAAACAGGAACTCTGGCCATCAGACTTCCACCCTTGTACCAATGATGACATTCGAAAAACATCCAACTGAGAAAGGCTGAACCGAAAAACTGTGAAAAGAGAACATGTAAATGTAATTGGAAGGAATTATTGATACCAACTGACATGAAACTGGTTAAACCCCATAGTATACACATTATTGACATATACCTACTAGTCTTAAAGAATATAAATGATATTAAATGAACCAAATAACCTATAGGAGCGACTAATGCCGAAATTAATGCTATACTATTCAAACCAGCAATTTTATGGAGATGAGTTTCGTCTTTCATTTCTGAGTTATAGGTCCGGATCGAAACTGCACGTTAGTATTTTTCAACCTTTTAATATCTTACAGCTTTAGGGCTTTCCCATTCAAGTCTCTAAAGTTCATCTTATACATACTATTTTGATAATAAAAATGGAACGTAAGGCCAAAGAATATGAAGGGAAGAACATAATGATCTAATCTTTTGACAACATCTTTGACTATTGGGTCATCTTCAAAAAAGCTGTCCACTATTTGGTCTGACTGGTCTAAACCTACCAAGGTTTCTTCTTCTTCCTTGGTATTTTGTGTATTTGACATAACCCCTAAATGCGAAATTTTGTCCTGCTGAGTGATTTAAATGAGAGATAAATGCGGCAGACATACATGAAATTCCCACTAATCCTTGTACATATTTTCTAGTAAGCCCTTTTATCACCGACAATACAAGACTCAGGTGTCATGTGATTGAACTATCAATCCTACTATGCAATCCAAGAATTGACTGTTCCTGAGTGCCTGAATTATATATTAGGTCTACTAAAATTAATCATACTTGTCGTAATAATTTATGAGCTCTTTAACTCTAAAGCGGACTGGTAAACAGCACTAATACCAGGGTAATGACATAGCTAACCAACCAAATCTTCCATGACTTTCTGAATAATGTACCAATAAGTGATAAAGATGATGGTGGTTGCTTCATAGTCCTAAGGTGTTGAGCCTCTTTGTTACTAAGCTTGAAGAAATATGAACCTCTCTCACTATCTGGTACTACAAAAACGGCCACAACTGCAATCAAGAAAATATTAACTCCATTCATTATGGAAATAGACTTCCATGGCGAAATTCCCTTGACGCCATCAAAACACGCATATAAAATAGGGTATAAGAAACCAGCAAGGAATGGGCCCACGCTTGCAGCTAACATTATAATGGGAATTCTAGCGATCAAACTTACTGTCATATACCATTGCGTAGATGCAAATAAAATCCAAGTGAGAAAGCATTGACCAAAAAATCCTGAAAAGAAGACGTATGAATGTAATTGAAAGGGACTGCTGACTCTCACTGACATGAAACTCGTTATACTCCACAACATACACATAATTGCCATGAAATGGCTATTTTTGAAGACCTTCTGTAATACAAGATGAAGTGGAATGCTTAATGGGCTAGCAATTCCAATTATAAATAAGACACTTTCAATACCAAAGATCGTGTCCTGGGAAATATCGAAATCGAATTCATGTTTCATTTCTGATTTATATATACGCAAGAAGACTACATGTTAGTAAGGTAAAGCTAATTTCTAGACTTTCTTGAGTGGACTTTTACATACGACTTTGGTAATAATAATGGAATGTAAGTCCAAACGCTATAAAGGGAAGAACATAGTGGTCTAATCTCTTAGCCACATTTTCGGCTATTGGATCATTTCCATAAGGATTGGCTGAGACCTGTTCCGGTTTGTCTGAATCTATCAATATCTCTTCTTTCTTTAAATTTTGTGTATTTGTCATATCCCTAGATGCGAAATAAATCTTGTGAGACTTAACTATGGAACGTGGTGAAAAAGTGCAAGAGATAACAGTGTACTAAAAGCTACACAAATATCCCTGAAATTGTACAGCAATCATCTAAACTTTGTATACTAGCCTTTAATAGGGCTGGTTACAGTTTGAAGTAACATCCCTATAAGAAACCCCAGAACCCAAAACTTCCATGATTTTCTGATTTGTCCTTTTATCGTCGATAACGTAAGTCCGGGAAAATCGGCTTTATAATATCTAAGACTATCAATTTCTCTATAATTGAAATCAACAAATGATCGTTTACCGTAATTAGGAACTAAGAAAATTGCCATGATTGACAATGAGCCAACGACCGCTCCGTTGATGATACCTATCCATTTCCAACCCGATAAGGATTTAAAACCATCCAATTCATAGAAATAAGGATGTAAAGCGGATGCCAAAAATGGCCCTAAACTAGCAGCTACTAGATAAATAGGAATCCGTCTAATCATGTTCTCGCCCTGATACCATAATAAAGCTGAAGATAAAAACCATGCTAAGAAACAATTACCACAAAACCCTGATAAGAATATAAACACATGTAAACTAAAAGAAGAGTCAATGTATAATGACATGAAACTTGAAATACTCCATAACCCACAAATTATGGGTATATAGATATTGTTATTGAGTATGTAAAACATGAGTGTGTGAGTCGTAAAACCAAACATAGTAGTAAACCATCCGAAGATGATTTCACTGCTCACAAGGGCAACGGAATAGTTTGAGTATTTTATATTTAATTCTTGGTTGATTTCCGGCTCATTACGTAGAATCACTGTATGTTAGTTATTAGTTATAAATTACTAGTTCTTAGCTGTTAACGATTATTATTGTACATACTATCTTGAAAGTAACAATGAACCACCATTCCGACCGCTATGAAGGGAAGAACATAACGGTCCATTTTGTATGCCACTTTTTGAGTAATCCTGTCATATATTGCCTCATTCAGTAAGGGCTGTTTGTTTTCCATAATGAAGTAAAAGCTGGAAACTTTCGCCAAGTTACGAAAAAAAGTACGAAAGGTTATGAGACTAACAAATACTGCGAGTAACTAAACGCTTATGCAGTACTAGATCCGGTGTTATACACAGTATAGAGTACAATTCCGGAGCCGAGAGACCAGAGGTTAGCACCATATTACAACTAAGGGGATATATTGAGTCGAGCCATAATTAGGGGATATGATAAACCACCATAACTTTTTTTAAGTACAATACTTCAAACACACACACTATCTTAACCAAAAGTACTTAAAAGTTGGTAAATCATTGAACTAAAATTAAAATATTAAATTATCAAACGTCACAAAACAAACTTAACACAGGCAAACCTACTTGTGGTTTTCAAGCAATGAAGATGAAGCTTCGTGTTCAGCAGAGATTTCGTCGTCATCAACATCATCAATGTCAACATCTAAAGCCTTAACAACATTGGTTTCAATGTTCTTGATATCAGCTACACCGTAAACAGCAATGGCAGCTAAACCTAAGAACGCAGCAATACATGAGAATACCAAAGCAACGATACCTTTAGCAGTGAAACCAGCTGGTAATGGTTTAACTTGAACGTTTTCACCAGTTAAGTCAAAGAAATCTTTGGTGTTGTTGGCAGCATTACCTTCCCAGTTAACACCAACTTTCTGACAAATATCTTTATGATAGTCAGTAATTTGTTGTTGAGGGTCAGAAACAATGGCTTCAGGAGCTTCAATCAATTGAAGAGCTAACCCTTGTTCCAAATGCCATTCAATATGACAATGGAAGAACCAAACACCTGGGTTATCAGCTTTGAATCTAATAACAAAGTGAGATTGAGGGTTAACATATAAGGTATCTCTCATCATTGGATATTCTGGGAAATCGGTATGGTTCTTAGGATCAAAAGCAACTGGAGGATCGTTATCGTCAACAGCAGGACCTCTGTTAAGAACTTGGAAAGCATGACCATGTAAATGGAAAGGATGGGTACCGGTATCTAAATTATTCAAGACGATATCAACAACATCATTTTCTTGTAAAACGAAAGTGTTGGTGTTAGTACCGTAAATAGTAGCATTGGAAGCATCGTCACCAGCAGATAAGACAGTTAATAAAGTTGGAACCTTTGGATAAGTGTAAGTAACGTCATTAAAGAAAGCATAGTTAACACCATTACCTAAGTTATCCATCTTAACATCAACAGTGATAGTATAATCGGCATCATCATACAAGGTAGTGTTTGACAAAGGACGTAAGTAGAAATCATCAAATCTAGCATCAAGATCATCAATGTAATATTGATCTGGTTTATCACCATCAACATCATACATCATGTAAGTGGTACCGTTCAAAATCAAATCACCTGGAATGGTATCCAACATAGTATCATCAGCCTTATGCATAAGAGCATAATTCTTATCAGCAGTTGGTTTAGTTCTGACTAATACGGAATAACGTTGAGCAACAGTGATATACAATAAATCAGTGGTGTTCTTTTCAACATAGATACCATCAACTTCAACAATTTCAAACTCATGGTCTTCCAAATAAAGATATTGGGATACGAAACCACCAATATTGACAATTCTAAGCAAATAAGTAGTATTTGGTTGAACTTCCCACGTATTGTTTCTAGTATCGTTAAGCAAGAAATTTTGAGGAATTGGTTCAGCACCAGTTGGATTATATCTGTTTAAGAAAGATTTGATTAAATCTCTACTTTGATCATGATACCATTCACTTAAGGTGATAACAACTTCTTCATCGTATTCGTAAGGGAAATCATCATCTTCAATAATAAAGACCCCTCTCATACCGTCACCATATTGACCAGCGGTATGGGAATGGTACCAATAAGTACCAACTTGATCACTAACAGTAAAATTATACAAGAAAGTTTCACCTGGAGGGATAGGACATTGAGTAATCATTTCAGGACCATCCATTTGATTTTCCCCAGGTAAAAACATACCGTGGAAATGTAAAGTAGTATTAGCATCATCTAAACCATTGGTTAAGTATAAATTAACTCTGTCACCTTTCTTAACTCTGAGGGTTGGTAATGGCCATTCACCATTGAATCCAACAACTTGTCTTTCGAAATTCCCATCAGGGTTTGCATTCAAATATGTGGTAGTAAAATTCCAAACGTGAGTTTCAGCTTTAACTAAGTTCACTAATAGCAAACTAATTAAAATATTAACTAAATTCATTTCTTTTTAAAAACTTATTAGTCTTAGCCTAAATCCCCTAATCGACTAAAGAAAGTAAAAAAAACTGCTCAATTGTTGAATTTATATGAAAATACAATGTACAATGTGCCAAACCCAAACTCAAAAATTTTTTCACTTTCTTTGGGTTTTGTACGCAGGTTGACCAATAATGATGCCATACTCCAAGGAAAAAAAAAATTTTTACGAAATGGAATTATCAGATTAATCTACATGCAAGGAGATTGAGGAAGATAAGCCATTTTGCAATTTCTTGGTACCAGTTTTTTAGAGTTTATACAGAGGCTTATTGGTATCGAACTTGAGCTAGTAGTTAATTCTGTATACCATTAATTGCAAGCCTAATTGTGGTATGAATCATTAGTAGCAGTACCTAACAAAAGGAAATTGTTTTTATATGCAGTAATTTCTCATACAGGATAAGTCTGCCGTGTGGTTTGGATGCTCGGACATTGACATGATTGGATGAAATTCAAACCTAATTTCGTCAATCCTATTCTATGGACTAAGGCGATCGCAGATGGATTTATCAGATGGTAGAGGTCAATGACGTACTAGAAGGAACGATGGTGGGGTTTTATAGCCTTGACCAAAAACCATTGACATATGGCTCGTATTCATATGATTGTAACCGTTATTATCACCTGGAGCCAACAATAAATTTGACACGCACTCACGCTTAAACTTTACTCAATATTGGCGGTTGTAGTAGTCGTTTTAACCGTATATATAACCGAAGCCAAGAATTCTGTCAAACTTTTGATTTGTTGGTGTAGGAACTTAAATTAGCTTATTGGTTCTGGTGGTGAGGTGGAGGTATAGTTAAGCCTACGTATTCCATAAACTCACATTAGTAAGCTGCAACATTTCATTGTTGGCTGCAGTATAATATTGTCAACTACTGTAACCCACGGAGAATGTTTGTCAAGGAAGATATTGGCTTTATTGTAAAAATACGTCAAAAATGTCTCGTTTATGGCTTAGAATATATTTTAAATGTTCGATGTTTGATTGGACTACTTACTTAAAGAAATTACTTTCAACGAATGGTAACTTTGCAACAACTCCTTCTCTCGTCTTACCTCTGACCTCCACTTCGACTTTGGCTCCGATTTTAAATTTCTTATCAATATAAGCTTGCCCGATATTATAACCTAAAACCGGCGATAATAATCCTGAGGTAACGTAGCCAATAACTTGGCCATCTTCAGGGTTCAAGATCTTAGACCCAGTTCTTGGGGCAGGTCCTTTAGAGGTGATCCCAATTCTTCTGGTGGAGAATGTAGATTTGTCATTGATTTGACCAATGATTTTATCATACCCATTGAATTGTAAGTCCTTATCTTTGATTGATCTTCTTGATTTAGGAATTAACCAAGTCAATGAGGCTTCAACTGGAGTGATGACTTCATTCAATTCATTCCCATAAAGACACATTCCTGCTTCTAATCTTAACGAATCCCTTGCAGCCAATCCAATAGGTTGAACCAAGTCAGGTTGTTCGTCAATTAAGCTTTGAAAGAATTCATTGCTCTGTTTGGTTTCTTCAGCATTAGACGATGGAATACTCAATTCAAATCCATCTTCTCCAGTATATCCAGTTCTGGAAATTTGAATTTCATTGGAAATAATGGAATTGATTTTGGTTCTTGAAATGTTTCCAAATTTCAATTGATTTAAATCGGAGTTGACATATTTACCAAAGATTTCTGCTGATTTAGGACCTTGGATTGCTAACAAAGTTCCCTCAAAGTTCTTGTAGCTTAAATCGTCAAATCCTGCCATATATTTCTCCATGAACGCAATATCCTTATCTCTGCACCCAGCATTGGTGACGACGTAATATTCATCTTCACTGATTTTGGTTATAATACAATCATCAATTATTCCACCTTCTTCATTTAACATAACAGTTAAACTTGATGAATTGTTGACTAACTTGGATAAATCAATAGGAGTAATCTTTTGTAAGAACCCGATACTACCCTTACCCTTGAAAGTATGTTGTAACATATGACTTACATCAAATAATCCACATTTTGATCTAACCCATTTATGAGAGTCAATATGGGATAATCCTTTATATAAAATCGGCATTTCAAAACCAGCATAAGGCACGAATTTTGCATTGTATTTCAAATGACTTTCGTAAAGAGGTGTTTTCAATAAAGCACTGGTTGAATTAAATCTAACTGATTTTAACATGTTGTTGCAACTGTAGATTATCGCTTTAGCAGCTATTTTTGACTGCGGAACAAGAAGGAGTCGCGTCAGAGTCGAAACCGAGTCATATATTCTACTAACTTTACTCTTTTTTAATCTTAATCTCTTTTACTCTAACTCTTATTCTTGTTTTAGTTTCTTAAATTAGTTTCACTCTTTGGAATTGAGTTAGGTGCCGTCTAACTTCTTAAAATATCATTCATTGGCAATAAAAATGGTAAAATAACGAATGACAATAAGATAAAATAGATCACTATGGCAATAAGCAAATACCCCAAATAATCTTTGATCCTTCCATAATTATCATCGTGGAGCTTCAAATTATTGCTGTTTTGAGTTTTGTGAAACAAATAATGACCATATAAAACATAACCTAAAGGTAATACCCATAATAACGGGAACACTAAAGATACTAAAATAGTTAAAATGAAGATATGAAAGTATTGATTAACATGGTAACATGCTTTACAATGACATTTATTCAATTGATACTGATCCATGGTAGTTACTTTGCTTCAAAGCCGCTTCATTCATATTTATATGATTTTCAATGTTTCAGATTGATAAAAAAATTACCGCATTTAGATGTTACAATAGACTTATATATATCGATCGACTGTTGTTTTCACTCCCTTAATTATTCTGATTAGGGTCAACAATTTGTGTTCAGTAGGTGTATATAAGAGCTTTGATTGAGGAGTCTTGTCCACTTCTTAACGTTTTTCACTAGGTCCTTCTGCACTATCTACCCCAACCTCTGCCGCTCAAGTACATCGCGTAGTCTACCGCGTTAGATCTGACATGGTATACTTTAGCCCCACAGAGGTTAAAGATATAGTCACCCTTCTACAAAGTCCAGATGCTAAACAAAAGAACAAGGGATTGAAACAACTTTCGAAGTCATATCGTATAGAGGTTGACCTTCAAGAGTACAATGAACTAATGAAGACCTTATTACAACTAATAGCTGAGAAATCCGATAGAACTGGTAATAGAAGAAAAGACGCTAGTTCTTGTATACTAATGATAGTGAAAGGTTCCATAGAGGACGAAGAAGAGACGTATAAACCATCAATTTACATTAATCATATGATTCAAATGCTAAGCTTGGTGGATGAGTACACTTTGTCGCAGTTTGTAGGAGTGTTTGATATAATACTATCCCAACAGTATGTAAGGGACCATCTAAATGTGGACAACTGGGTTCAAATATTTGAGGGATTGGTTTCTATTATGGGTTTTTCAAGTTCAGTTTCATTTTATGATGGTGAATTGGTTGCCAATTGTTTAATAACTTTGGTATGTTTGGATTCCATAAACCACTTACCAATTTACTATAGTAACTATAGGCTGTTCTTAACTGCATTTAAAACTATTAAAATAGAAACAGTCACGAGAAAGTATCTCCAAGTGAGCAACCGAATGATAATTGTGTTTTCCTGTAAGGACTTGGACTTTGTGTACGAGCTAATCAAATTCAGTCTTGAACTCATGATTGCAAATATCCCTAGTTCTGGAAAATTAGGTCTTTCCGATGAAATCTGCAATTTTTTGAACTTAGACATGGTTCATGACTGCATGATATATCATAGAAAGGCTACATCACCTAAATTAGTTGAAAATATATCACTATTTGTGGAGAACTCTTTGGGACACCTTGCCGAAGAATGTTTGAGTTTCAATTCCGTGGGCCTAACAAAAACTCAAAATACCCAACTCAATTGGTTTAAATTACACTCCATATACTTCAGAAAATTGAGACCAGAATCCTGGCTAGCGATTCAAGGTATTACAAAGTTAATAGACACTTTTTATAAAATAAAGCCTGATACTGTTTCCGACAGAACTGAGGATCCTGACTTTAAAAGAAGAAAAAAGACTTCTGCTGTTTTAGATGCATGTAATTCTGTATTCGATTTTGTCACCAGATTAAAAACTTCTAGGAGTGATCCTTATGCAGATCACGTTTTAGGGCTACAATTATTGATGTTTCATTTGGAATTATTTCCCATACCTATAGAAGCAGAAGATTGTTCAGTGGTGGATCTTAGACAATCATCCTTGTTTGAAGATATTAACTCGCCAGTATCTCCATACTTAAACTTCTTTTTGCGTACTGTTGATAATCTGGAGATCGAATTTTGGAGGTTCATGGCCTTAAACTCATTGCTAGCTAACATTTTGAGATATAACCCGAATATCAATATCCCTGTGGAAAGAATTGTGTATATTTTGAAGCTTGTTCTTCCGTCACTTAAATCCTTAGACAATTGTAATGTTTGTGGCAGTATTCTATATAATCTAGTGTCGATTGTTTGGCACCAGAAACTTCAGTTACCTGTTGATAATGGGTTGATAAATCAGATTCAGACTATCGTTGATTTACCTGAGACCTCAGGACCAACAGAATTCAATGATTATGGTATGAAAGCTTGGGTAGGTATTGTTAACTTGCTAGTGATCTTGGATAAGAATGTTGAGGCTATCCGAACAAAAATAGTCAATTGGATGGAATGCAAATGGGACCAGCCTTTTGATCCTGAAGATCGAATGCACTTCAAGCTGAGTCGGTTGAAGACTCGTAGTAGAGGCTATCCTGATCGATCATTTTGTGAAGACATAGAACTATTGCCTAGCTTCATAGACTGGTTAATGACAAAGAAATGGAGCGAGAATGAAACGACAATTCCAATTGGTATTCAAGAAATTGAACTATACAACACAAGTTATTATCTACTGAAGAATTTTGATTCGGTTTTGAAGTTTGCTTTGAACCCTCACGATTCAAATGTTACTCCGTCCAATTATCCCCTACCAGGCTATACCTTTAAGCAACTATTTGAGTTCAATAACTTCAAGCCACATTTTTTGAAACTAGTCACCAAATTTGAAGATTCAGGGATTGGAGATACCATTGATATCCTCAGACTAAATATGATAATGAGAAATCTTGGTCTTAGTATAAAGTGTAAATTTGATAAATCCATAAACCAACGTGATTTGGTTGAGATTTTACATGCAGCAGATGATATAAAATTACTCCCAAAAAAGTATAGGAGCCTTGAACAGCTTTTTCGTCCTGGCTATACCGATTCCGTTATGTATTTCAAGGACGAATTCGCTTATCGTAAGAAGAAACGGGGTTTATTGACTGTCAGTGAACTTGAAGATCAGGATAGAAATGAACCGTTTGAACCTATTATGCTTCTTAATGCCATGATCAAATTATGTAAACTTGACTTTGATCTGAGCCAGCCTCAAGCCATAACTTTTCTCAAACGTGAAGATCCCTATAAAGTGTTAGATCAAGAAAAAATTGTATACGGGTTATACAACCTTTTGACTAGTGATCTTGAGTTATCCAAAGAGTTTATTTACGTGTTAGGAAATGGTCCGTTGACTGATATTTTGTTCGAAAGAACTGAATTGGTACTTATATGTGTTTGTAAAGTTATCCTGAGATTCAGTATGGATGATTGTAAGGATATGATAAATTGGATATTAATGGCTGGTAATAGGAAATTGATTTTAACTACTAATTCTTGTATCAGCTATTTGCAGATGTTAATAAATCTCGTGAGCAAAGGAGATATTACTAAACTCCAACCATTTTTCACATATTTCGAATTCGTAACTGCTGATATAAGAATAAAGTTAGTTCCAGATATTAATAAGTTTTTAGCTATTGCTAGCCCTTCACTACAATTGGAATTCTACAAAGGTCTCATAAATGTATTCAAATTAAGTTCTAAGGAAGAAGTTGTTGAATATTGTATAATCTTGGGATCTTTATTCACTGTTAACTTGCAAATCGTTAATTCTGTAATTTTTAATTTATTAGAATTGGGTATTGCATCATCAAGTATAGACTTACAAATCGATGTGGCACATATTATTAAATCCAGTCTTGAGAAAGTTAGTAAATTTTGGAATTTCCTGTTTCAAGACGTATTCAGTATTTGTAAATTTGACATTTTCAAGTCTTGGTGGATTCATCATAAAACCTTTGACAACTTCCCTTATACGTTGCTTGGGTATAAGATCATGGATCGGTTCTTCCAGGATTATCTTAGTGACTTGATAGCTATTGCATCATCAACTAATCATCAAAGTTTGGATTTTGTGAGACGATTTGCAACTCAGTCCATTATTGATTCAATTCCGTTGGCTATACCTTTAGCTTATACCAAAAATGGAATAAGACACGAAATTGATGAAGTTTTCAAATCATTAATTGGAGATCAGTTTCATATTCAAAGGGAACTTCAATTAGATAATCTAATAGTTGAATGTTTTAGGTTGCTTAATGTTTCAGATTTATCATCCTTGACCAAGTTTATTCCTAATAATAATGAGTTTGATATTATAGAGAATCCTTTCCCTGTTAGTTTATCATTTGAAACTGGGATGACTTTGATCTTGTCATTACTTAAGAAATATCAACGGATAGATTATTGGGATTCCACTCATATGTATTTTCTTATTAAGAGAATGATTATTGATTTAGACCAATGTTTTACTGAGGAACAGAGAAGAATGGTTTTAAGAAGAATAATTATCATTATGTGTTTGGGTGGTGATAATGGTTTCCATAGTTCTATCTTACGTTTATTGACTAAGTTATTGGAACAAAATGTGAGTGAAAGAAAAGTGTTTTTGAGCTTTTTCCAAATAAGTAAATGTCAAGGATGGGATAGCGTTGATAGCGATCGAATGGTATGTTGTTTGCTATCTAATTTGCTAACTGAACCAGAGACTACGCTTATCCAACAAATATCCAATTACAAGTCAAACAACACGAATTTATTTGAACTTGTTTGTAATAAGCTTTTGAATATTCCTAACCTTAAAACTGAAGTTTTCTTCAAAACCTTCACGGATTTCAAAAGCGATGGATCGTTCGATGCCATAATTAACCTTATAGCGTTGGTCCATGACGACATCGTGATTCCAGACGATCAGGAATTGGTAAAGGCTTTAATTTCTACTCCATTGCAATCGTATCCTTTGCTGTTCAAAATATGGTGTTGCAATGTGATCTCTCAGGATTACTTTCATCATGATATGGAAGTCAAGGATTTAGAGTTTCGGGAGTTTAATGAAATCAAACCCATAGATGATGCCATTACTAATATAATTGATATCATCGATAAATTCAGATCTGATAAGGGTTCTCATATTTCAAGTTTAGCTGATATTGCGATGGGAATCATAGGAAACGATGTTGATGTGTTGAAGTTCACTACTGGTTATGAACGATACTTTAAAAATACATCTGATACTTCGTCATTTATTCACAAAACGTGTATGGATATTTTGGATGAACTTAAAGATATCAACCCAGTTCTTCCCATAATCAGATTATTTGCACTCAGCGTACCTCAATTTTGTTTAACAGCGTTCCCATATATTGTATATTACTTTTTGCAGACATGTCCTAAGAAATGTGATACTGTCACTAAGTTAATCAATGAGAACTTGAACAAAGAATCACCCAAACAAACAGCTGAAGTAGTTCTTAACAGCATCCTACTCATAAGAACTTGCAATAGTTCAACGTTTAAGTCGGTTTATTCGAGTTTAGACATCAAAAGAGTAGGTGAAATTGCTAGTCATTTCAATTATTTTAAAACTTCACTTATGTTATTGGAAGAGTCGCCTCCAGAAGATTGGTATAAGATTAATTATGTGAATCATGTGTTTGAGTCAATTGATGATGAAGATCTATTGACAGGATTACCTCAGGAGACAACATTAGAACATGCTATGAAACTGATTTTCAAAACTACAGCATCCACTGAGAAGACGCAGTATCAATTTGGACAAGTCAATTCGGATCGATTATTCAATAACGAATTGGACAAATCGGCATTAGTGTCAACCATGGCACAAGATGGGTTGGATGGGTTGTGCTCGATAATTGGCAGTGGAGATGATGATTATGAATGGTGTTGGAAACTCAGTAATTGGGAACTACCAACCAATAAACCTTCTACTAGACATCATTTCATTTATAATGCATTGAAGTCCATTAATGATTATCAAAGTTTTGATTGGATGTTTGAAGACTTGATGGTAATGAAAGACCAGTTAGTTTTATGTGATAATCCTAAGGACTTTCATGAATTGGTCGAAGATTATTATCAGTCAGTTTTTAGTATTTGTGACTTGAGGACCCTTCAATTATCATTAAATTCTGGGTCACTGAACCCTGAGTCACTGGATCTCCAGCTACTAGACTCTAGGGCCATCTCCGCCAACACTAATATTCCATTTAGTAAACTTGAAAATGCCCTTTTGGCTAGATCCATAGCCTTTCATTCATTGTCGAACAAAGATAAAGATCACAGACTAACTCGGGCTATTCATGAATTGGTGACTTATAACGATTTATCCATAAAAGATAACCAACAACAAAAGATGATAAACTCAATTATACTTATAGACAAACTTGCCAATATGGCTGAAACTGCCAAACCTAAGTTACAACAATTATCGAAATTCCAAACTGCCAAAACGTTTTGGAAGCAGCATCATTATAGTATGGCGGTCAATCTTATGGCCAATGTTAAGGGAAGTAGTAGCTGGGATGATAAGATCATGAACAAGACACAAAATTACATTGACTCGATCTTGGTGGGGTGGCTAGCTAGTTCAAGGCAAGATTTACCAAATAACATCATGGAAAAGTATGTGATTCCCATTGATGAACTACAGAAAGTTGATTTCAATCCGTTGACTCCACAAATATACCATAAGCTTGGACAGTTTTGTGAAACCCAAGGAAAGTCTGATGACCTCAATAATCAAATAGCTAAATTGGAAATCCAGTTCAAAGCTAAGCGAAAAGAACTAGACGATATTAAAGACCATTACTCTAAGATTTCAGTCCAAAATGACGAAAAGAAACAAGTCCAGAAATATTACACTAAGCTTAAGGGCCAGTACCAGAATGAGTTGGTTTACTATGAAAATTTGAAGGACATAAAATTAAATTTTATCAACAAAGCAGTTGAGTATTACTTGAGAAGTATCACCGAAAATAATACGGTTGATGATGTGGATAGTGTGGATAAATTCTTCTCATTATGGCTTCAGGATTCCAATAAAGACGATTTGAACCAAGGCATTGACCCCATTTTAAAGTCTATACCATCATATAAGTTGACAGGATGGATTTCTCAGTTGATTTCAAGATTGTTAGATGAATCGAATTCTTTCCAGAAATTATTAAGCAAAATCATCAAACGGATCTGTTTAGATCATCCTTATCATTCATTATACTCATTGTTTTCATTACAGTTCAATTCACTTTATATAGATGACTCCAATTTATTGATGATGTCAAAGGTCAAGGCTGCTAATAAGATCATTTCATCGCTATCCATGGAACCCAATTTGAACTATTTGGATAATATTTTCAACCCCATTAAACAGTTTTGTCAAGAGTCGATTGGATTGGCCAAGTACAAACAAAAAGGAAAGTACATTAACTTAAGCAAAGTTAAGGAATTAGGATATTGGACTAATTTACCTTCCATTCCTTCACCCATACTGTCATTACCCTTAAATCCAATATCTCGTCAGCTTGAAGTACCTGTACTTGTATCTATGGACCCAACCATTACCATAGCTACTAGTGGGTTGAGTTTACCGAAAATTGCAACTTTTAAATTAAGCAATGGATTGCAGCAGAAGGTGTTGTTTAAGTATGGTAGTGATGATTTACGACAAGATTCGATTATGGAACAAGTATTTGAAAAAGTCAATGAGTTTTTTATTAAGGATAAACAAACCAGAACTCGTAACTTAAGAGTTAGAACTTATAAAATCATTCCAATTGGACCTAAGAGTGGTATAATAGAGTTTGCTTCCAATTCCATACCATTGATTGATATTATCAAGCCTTATCATACTAAAGATGTAATGAAACTTGATAAGGCTAAAGAATTGATGAAACAGTGCCAGACTGATTCTCGAGATCAGAGAGTTAAGGTTTACAGCAAAATCACGTCCCAAATTAAGCCGGTGTTGAGGTTATTCTTCTTTGATACGTTTTTAACTCCTAATGATTGGTTTGCAAGTAAACTTATGTACTCAAGAGGACTAGCTGCGTCGTCAATCGTGGGGCACATTTTAGGACTAGGTGATAGACACTGTAACAATATTTTAATTGATAAGTTAAGTGGAGAACCGATTCATATTGATTTAGGAGTGGCATTTGATCAAGGGAAGAGATTACCAATACCTGAAACTGTGCCATTCAGACTAACTCGAGACTTAGTTGATGGGTTAGGTATTACCGGAGTTGAAGGAATATTCCGTCAAAATTGTCAATATACTTTTAAAGTATTGCGAGAGAACCAAGATCATATAATGAGTATTTTGGAAATATTAAGGTACGATCCGTTGTATTCATGGAGCTTATCGCCATTGCGTAAAGCTAGGTTGCAAAATGAAGGTGATTTGATAATAAAAGAAGTAGAGCAAGATGTTAGTGAGGGTGGACAAGCCGTTCATACGGTACAAGAGAAACTATTAAGTAATGGTTTGAATGAGGAAACTGTAGTACGGGAGTTGATTAGCAGTGCAGTGAATGAGGAGAATTTGGCGATGATATATTGTGGATGGAGTCCATTCTATTAGCTTTGTTAGTCCTATAAATGGAGTAACCTGTATATAATAAAAGAACTAAACTACTTATCTTTTCATCTTTGGGTCAAGATTATAACGTTGTAAAATGATATAAATAGAACACGACAAAGTCGTACAGTAACTTTGTCTAATGTGGGAAAGCAGTGCGACTTTCCACAGTGCGATACTATGCACGATATCATGTACGATAATATCATCTCAATTCCTTTACTAATTGAAACCCCTGACAAAACTCCAATTAAACAAACGTTCCTATCGTTAGGTCTAGAGTCTTATAAGAAGGGTCGTAGGATTACGGGAATTCTTCCTGAAGGAACGTACTCAATTGAATTGAATGATTTTAAGTCTATCAAAACTAATAGTACTGATACTGATAAAGAATGGAGTGCTAAAGTTGAACAACTATTGCCGTTGGATAACACTTTACCCCCCGATGAATTAGTTATGAGTGCCAAATTCATCAATGACCCGCTGTATTATGAAGAAGGAGAATTGATTGAGGAGTATGATACAATTAACAATTTTGTTACTATAGAGATCAGAACCCCAGGAAAATTATCAAAGGTGTTAGGAGAATTCAGACTCACGGAAATTGAAGTGTCAACGAATCTTTTCGAATGGATACAGCAACTCATAGACAGTAAAGTTGAAATTTTGAAGACATATACTCAAATGAAACAACAATATGATGAGATAATTGATCAGAGGGATAGTTACAAAAAAGGGTTGGAAGACAACTTGAAAAATCACAAATTGATAATTGAAGATCTCGAGAATAAATTCACAAAGATTTTGTATAGCAAGAAAAGGAGAATCATCGAGTTATTGCCCAAATCTGACAAGGTTAACAATTTGAATGAGGTGTTTGAGGAAAAGGATAAGAATAATTTGAATAAAATAAGGATAAATAAAGACGAACTACCTGATAATTTAGAAGATGTTTACACATCACCAAGAAAAAGAAAACCACGAAGTTCTACTAAGGGATCATCAAAACCTAAGAGAAGGAAAGCCAAAGAGATTAAGAAAGAATCCGAAGATGAAACTGAAGTAGAGGATGATAATGAAACTGAAATTGAGGTTGATGATGAAACGGATGTATCTGAGGAATATAAGGTCACAGATCGGGAATTTGTGGATCATGTTTTAGGAAAGGAGGAGGATGTAACAGATTATCTGGAGGGTAGTGATGAGGATGAAGGAGATGATGTAAATGATGTTATGGATGAAGACATAGATGATTTAGAGGATGAGGATGAGGATGAGGAGGATGACAAAGATGAGGATGAAGATCAAGAAGATGCTAATGAAGAATCTAAAGAAAAAGTCTATGAAACAAAAACAACCACCATAAAAAAAGAACCTAATCAACATGATTCAGATTCAACTATTTATAGCGAATCAGAATAACTATATAGGATAATGAGATACGACTGTACCAACCCAACCGGACTTATTTTAAGTGTATGCGACACTCCAACCTTCACTCTTGGCAACTAACGAGTAATGTCGTAGTTTGTATTGTGTGAACTATTGTTCACTGGTCCCTTTTTACCTTCTCTTCGCGACAGTTTACAGTAACTGATGACGATGTCGTGGCGGCCTAGATCAAAAAAGAAATTTCAGCTCATCTCATAAGCCAAATTTACAAAATTTCTAACCGTATCATCCCAGCTTGTAAATAACCAATATACAACGTGGAATTCAAGCTACCTGATATTATAGACCATTGTAGTTGACTGTTGGTACCCGATTTTGCAACGTCATCTATTACTTAAAAACAAACACGTAAGGCCCACCGCGAGAAAAAAGCCTGAGAAAAATTTCATTACAAACAGCAGCAAACACATCGTTTCATTTCATTTACAACATCTAAATATTACTAAATTACACATTTAGTAACTAAAATCATCTATTTCCATCCATAGTATCCAAATCATAACTTCCCCCCAAAAGTAAGGTGTATATTAGGTGAAGTAGATTGTTAATTTTTGTGAAGGTCACCGTGGTTTTCTGTATATATATTTTATCGTTATAGATTTTATATTCATTTCATATTTTTTATATTATCAAGGTTAGTTACACAAAAGGGTTTTTCATATATATTTCCATATTTTAGCATAGATGTCCTATTTCACACCGTATCAGGGCATGCCCCAAGGTGGGATTCCACCCCAACAATATATAAGCCAAGGATATTATTATGATTCCAATGATAATTTGAATTCAAATGGCTCTTATGACTTATATCAAGATAATAGCTATCCAAATTCAGGTCCTAGTGGTCAAGAATCGTTATCACCGGGTAATGAATTCTACGGTGATGACGGATCATATCTCAGTAGTAATGGCTTAAGTACCAACTCCAATAATAATTTAATTTATCCTCATAATGATGGCAATGAATTTTTACCACCACCTCCAAATTCAGCTTCGTTGCCGGTTAGTGATCACTCAAGTAGTTCTTTGCAGTATATTAGGCCACCTCATCATCCTCACCAATATAGCCCTAATGCGTCATTTAGTGCTAGTATGAATTCGGCTCCTCAAACTCCAGGTCCAAATCCGTCAGTGGCTCCTTCAAGAACCGTTTATTTGGGTAATATTCCAAGTGATATTCAACCCAACGAATTGTTGGATTATGTGAGACTGGGGATTTTGGAAGATGTTAAAATCTTACCTGCTAAGAATTGTGCATTTATTTCATTTGTTGATCATCAACTGGCACTTTTATTCCATTCTGATTGTATATTGAAGAAGTTGAATATTAAAGGAAATGATATTAAGATTGGTTGGGGAAGAGATTCGCCAATTTCCCCAACTGTTTTAGAAAGCATTCAAAGAGATGGAGCCACTCGTAATGTTTATTTGGGTAATTTGAATAATCCAATTACGGGTCAATTGATTACCGAGCAAGAATTAAGAGATGATTTATCAAGCTATGGGATAATTGATAGCATTAAAATCATTCCTGAGAAGGGTATAGCATTTATTCATTTCTTGTCGATTTTATCGGCTATTAGATGTGTTGCTAATTTGCCATTAAAAGATAAATATTTAGACAAAAAGTGTTTCTATGGTAAAGATCGTTGTGCATTCATAACTAAAACTCAACAACATAATGCTGCTCAATATCTAGGCTTAGCTCCAGGTATGGAACACATTGTAACTG
The DNA here is from genome assembly GCA_003708985.3 of Yamadazyma gorgasii. Lineage (NCBI taxonomy): Eukaryota > Fungi > Ascomycota > Pichiomycetes > Serinales > Debaryomycetaceae > Yamadazyma > Yamadazyma gorgasii. The sequence goes on along the minus strand of PPPC03000004.1, from coordinate 1,085,428 downwards.
CAGCTGATCGTGAATTTATTTCCAGTGCTTTAGTTCAACAAAGTGCAGCTGCGGCTCAAATTGCAACTCACGCTGGAGGTGCTAATAACTTAGGAAACCGTACGGTCTATCTTGGTAACTTGCATCAAGATTCCTCAGTTGAAGAGATTTGTAATGTTGTCAGAGGTGGGTTATTACAAAGTATTAGATACTTAAAAGAACGTCATGTTTGCTTTATAACATTTATTGATCCAATTGCTGCTGCTCAGTTTTTTGCCATGTGTCAATTACACGGCTTAACTATACATAATAGAAGAATTAAGGTTGGTTGGGGAAAACATTCAGGTCCTTTATCCAACGCCTTAAGCTTAGCAGTGTCAAATGGTGCTTCAAGAAATATTTACATTGGTAATATCACTGATTTTAATTACTTCAACCAAGATAAGTTACGTCAAGATTTTTCTAATTTTGGTGATATCGAGCAAATCAACTACTTACAAGAGAAAAATTGTGCATTTATTAATTTTATCAATATTTCAAACGCTATAAAGGCAATTGATGGTATTAAATCATTTAATGATTACAAAAGCTTGAAAATCAATTTTGGTAAGGACCGTTGTGGGAATTTACCAAGACAGTTCCAACAACAAAATCAGAACCAGAGCCAAAACCAAAATCAAAATCAAAACCATAATCAGCAACAGCTGTCACTGTATTATCAACAAGGTTATTCAGGAAATTCAAATTATGCTAACCCTCAAATTCACCAAGGGGTGTATCAACGTCCTTTGTCGGCATTGTCACAGCTTTCAGATTCTAATTCAGTAATTTCCAATGTAGGGCCTCCTTCTGAGAGGTCAACTTAGATATAGGATGAAATTATAAGGGTTTATAGTTATATATGAGTCTGGGATTAACTCTATCTCTCTATTACATCTTTGGCAAGAAGAATATAAGGATTAATATCATCAAAAACAAAATCACACTCCCTATACTAACTTTTATCAAGAACCATAACGTTATGGTGTTACCAGATTTGTTCATTACATAATTGTTCAAGTTGCCACCTACGATATTCATAAAGCTTTCATTTGCTTGTAGGTTGTTCTGAGTCCTATTAATTAACTTCTCGTCTGCTACCAATTTATAGGACATGTTTATAGCCCCATTTTTCAAATCAGCTGCCAAACTGCTCAAATCATGGATCAAGTCCTCTTGTATGGATTCATGGTAGCTGTTTGTGTTGTCAAGTAGATTGGAATTGGTTAATAATCGTTTTCGTAACTGACTTATATCTGATTCCACATCTGGTGACGAAGTGACTGTAGCATTGATGGATTCTTTAGGTTTATCATCTTCTTTGTCTTTTGCAGTTATCTTACCGATCTCATACAACGATTTATCCACTGTGTACTGAAGATTACTTAGTTTGTTATTAACACCTTGGTAATTCTTATTAGATTTAAGACGAACTAAAGATGATTTCAACCTGATTAGATCATTATTGATTTTATTTAATTGTAACTGTTTTATATTTGTGTCGTCGTATGTGTTTAAATCAATTGTATATTGATCTATTATTGTTTCGATGGTTTTAATAGATGTCATGTAAGTGATCAGGTGCGTATGCGATTCTGTTGAAGAGAATATATGAAGAGGATATATGGGTAGTACTTCCTTCCAGATATTATATAGAGTTGGGGACATAATAGAAATATAGGTAACAATATAATGTAACACGGTATAATAAACACTTGACACCTTTATATACCTCATATAAGGTCTAAAAGTACCCTTTTGTTCGTTCATACTATTAGAGCCCACACTTAAAACGGCCATGTTTAACCCAGTAGGTCATGATTATGAAAATCAATATCTGCCCAACTACTATCAAACAACGATCTACGAAAAAAATGATCGTGGTTAGCGAAAAAGGCATATCATTATAGAAACTTCAAACTTTGCCTAATCATAAATCATAGGTTTTCATTCTAACATTTCATAATGAAAATTTTCTGAGACTCGAAGACCTTTGTACACGTCTGTCTGGAGTTCATTTTCTGGAGCCATGGAACACCTATAAAAGGCAGCTATAAAAGATTAAGTGAAATGTACTGATTACTTGTTACACTATCCCTCTGGAACACTATATTTTCTTTACTCCAACCGCTACTTCTTAGAACAGAGAATTTTAATAGTAATGATTATATTCAAGTATGTAATATATAAACTAAAATTGTAAAGCTTGACCTTTTTGTTTCTTGTTTCCACCTAATTCGAAATGCTTACATCTCTTTAATGATAATTGTAATTTGGTTTTACAGTTAACACATTCCAATCTTAAAACAACTTTCTTGGTAGTTTTAGCTTTCTTTTTGAAAACTGGTTTGGTTTGACCACCGTAACCACTTTGTTTACGGTCATATCTTCTCTTACCTTGAGCGAATAAGGAAGCTTTACCAGCTTTATATTGAGTAACTTTATGTTGAGTGTGTTTTCTACATTCCTTACCTTTACAGTAGGTTTTTCTAGTTTTTGGAATATTAACTAAAAATTGTTAGTAATTTGTTTTAAATCGGTTTTTGGGTTATAATATTGAATAAATATACGTGAACGATGATTCTCTTATTCTATCTGATACTATTCTTTGATTTGTGATACCAAATATTGGTTTGTCAGTTTTTACTGAACATCATATAAAGTCTCCACTTTTCTTACAAAAAACTATTGACACTTCTCTGGTATATGATATATCTAATACTATTGAACTTAGGTACATTTCTACTTTCAAATATTCTTATAAACCCTTTAATAATCCTATGACATACCCATTGTGAATTAACGTTACTTTGAGTAAATTTTTTTCAGTCTCAGTTAACACTTGTGTGAGAAATTTTCAATTTTTGGAAGCGTACACGATATTAAAAAAGTAGTCCTAGGGCGCGAGCCCTATTTTGAACATGTATAGCGTGTGCTTAGTTTAGAGCTGGTATTGAACTACTAACCGGATCTCGCTAGATACCTACAGTGTTACCGAATGGTTAAACAAAATATACATATAGCTACATAAACATAAACATTTTAGAGAGTCCCTAGGATCTAGTAACAGTTGTGTAGATAGTAGAAGTTGAAGTTACAGTTTCATCGGCTTCACCTGAAACGTAATAATCATAATCTACTATACATACACCTGATGATACGGAAGTAGTAATGTTTTCAATTATCCATGAGTCAGTAGATGTTGAAGAAGCATCTATACTTGTAACGGTTGGAGCATTATCAGTGTTAGTATCAGTAACTACAGTTTCTATAGTGGTTGCAGCAGTTTCAATTGATGTAGTGGTTGGAGCAACAGCTTTAGCTTGATTAGTTGAAGTTGAGCTCGAAGTTGAAGTAGTGGAAGTTGACGTTTCAGTTGGAATTGAAATATTGGAAGTATCAATTGGAGTTGGTGCAACTGTAGTATAAGTAACTGGAGTACCGAAAACCGTTGACGTAACAGTAGCGGTGTATAACGTAGTAGTTGTAGTATCAGTATTAACAATAGTATTAGTATAAGTTGAAAGCAGACCTTGTACGATATGAGTGTTTGTGATGACGTTGTGAACAGTTGTTTGTAAAGTAACAATAACTGCGTCATCATCATCTCTTTTAACGTTTTCAGTAGGTGCACCTAAAACTTTACCAGCTAATGATAATAAAATACTTGATAAAACTAAATTTGATAATTGCATTGTTATAAAAATTGACTAAACGGTTGACTTGGATTGAAGTAATTGGAAAACAAAAATTAATTTAAAAAGAATGACTAAAGTTTGTTAAAGAGTGACAGTAGTTGGAAAAACCTACAATTAATTAAATGAATGGATACCTAGGGAAAGGATTTAAAAATTTGACTTGACTTGTGTTAACTAAAAAAAAGTTGAAGGTGATTATTTGTGTTCGGTGTCATATTTATAAGAAAGTTAATTTCTAAGGCAACTGAAGATTGAAGCTGGTAATAAATTCCCGATTTGGGGTTTGTCAGCCCATCAACCAATGACTTAATCCTGGATCCAGGTTTGGCGACGTTACATGGAATATTTTTCTCATCTACTTACTGGAAATGACGTATAGATTTGGAATGATCCAGCCATTGCTTCAAGTTTCCAAGAATTTCCTTAAGAAGCAGTCAAAAAATTAGCCGAAAGGGCTTGTAGGCTCCAGTACAGAGATAACAATAGTCCATTGCTGCTAAAAAATATTAAAATTCGGTGTACCCTGCAGGTGTTTTACTTAATTGAGGTTATACCAGTAAAGTCGCATTTCAGCACTAAATGGCTGGTTGCAAAATGACAACCGCCGCACTACGGAAATTCGGGAAAAATGGTTTGGAGACTTCGCAAATTTCGACCTAACCTCATAAACCGGGTATGGTTCTTTTTCAGTTGGTACGAGGCAAAGTTTCAAACAATATTATTTTAAAGTTTTTTATCCCTAAAATGTGGAACTTTAAATAATAGTCGTAAATTCGTAGATTAAGATCTAATGTTTATTTGAATTTTTGGCAAAGAGAAGCTTGTTTATACGATATTAGTAAGTGCCTTACGGTGTTATCAGGGTCTTAGAATTTGTAATTATTAGTCAAACATCCGTTTAAGCCATTTAATTCTAACGGTACTATCGTCTACAAGTGATTTTAGTAAGTTCGGAACTAAATGCCGCTTTAATTTCCCCACCAGATCACCCATTTCCTCTGCTATATCCTATTCTCTGGACGTATAAATAGAAGTTGTTGGACTCTTATAAAAGCTCAGAGCTCATTTGCAACCCGAAGGCTTTCATAGAACGATTGCGTTATTTTACACTACAGTAGACAGTGCTTGCATTCTGCAGAGTATCCCGGATATACAAAACCAAAACCAAAATCACATCAGATCGTACCATACCTTTATAATAGCCAATTGAGTAATACTATCTTAATCTATAGCTTGAAACATACACATATAGATAATTGCTTTATTGAAACTTATAGAGAAATAGTCCCCAACAATTTTGCCACATAATTTAATTTCTTATCCCTAGTTACCCACTTTTACCATTACCCTTGGAAATAACGGTCGTGTCCTGCCAATCCGAGCAGACCGAATTACCTCGAAATTTTCCTAGTAAAAAGCGTCTTTACATACAACCAAGTATGAGTAGCTTTTATGGCAACCAGGCTTCAGGAAACAGTGGGAGTAATTCCAACCCATTGACATTCCCATCTTATACTTCAAGTCAACTACAACGGATCTCATCTGATAAAAATAATCAAAATCTAACAAATCTAAAACACAGATTACCCTTACCACAGGAAAGTCAACATCACCAAAATCATAATATTAATCAATCCCATCATTCCCGTAGTTTGAGCAACAATGGGTTAGTCAATCCTGTCCAATCCATAAATAACATGTTGTCATCGGAATTGAATCCTGGTACGATGTCAACGTCTGTCAATGCCACTGCCAACAATCCTAACGGTGAGAGTAACATTGAAAAACGTAAAGAACGTAAAAATCGCCCGGGCCAAAAATTCGGAGCCAAAAAGAGATCATGGGTCTGGTCATGGTTTGTTCAAGATAGCACTGATCCTAACACTGCAGCCTGTGACTATTGTGGTAAAGTTATAACTAGGTTGCCCAGTGATAAGGGTAGTCCTAAGAAATTGAGTGAACACTTGAAGACACACAAATTGACCACTGATTCGATCAATCAGTCAAGATCTATTCCAATTGATGGCAATGGTGTCACTTACAGTCCTAATGGTACCCCCATGAACTTTCCTCCTTCTCATTCCCACCAACATCAACAACATGCATCTCATCAACCTCACCATGTACGTCCTCAAGCAAATCAACAGGCTCCAAGACAACCAATCAGGCAATCGCCAATACCACATCAATCTTCAGCACTGAGTCTGAATCACGTTTCTCCTCCCCCTAACCCTGAATCACAATCTCAAGCTCAACCACAGGCACATCATCAACCCCAACCTCAGCATCAGCCTCAGACCTCATCTAACCCTGAAGCTAAAAGACAGCTAAATCCAATAGCTTATAGTCTAACTAATACCAGACGGTTCCTTTCGACTGATTTTGACAATACCCCTTATTCGAGTATGAAGTTTCACAGGCATTTGTTGAAGTTTTTGACCGACAATAAATTATCCATTAATGTATTGAAATCACATTCGTTTCAACAGTTGATTTATGATTTGAGGTCTGATTCGGTGGTCGAGCTATTGGAATTGACTAATTTATACAGTTCCTTATTAGAAGTCAGTAGATATGATAATAATGAGTCTATGCAGACTATGCAAGAGAATACCATTACTCAAACTATCAGTAGAGCTGTGGACAAAAGGGATATGAATTAATATGAATTAATTTTGTAGTGTATTTTATTTTTACTTCTTTGTGAGTACGTGTATATTAATGTATGTTATAGGTGATGATACTTTTTCAGTTTATTTGAAACCTGTAGATTTCACACATAAATTAATATTTAATTATTACTTAAAAAGGTCAACATAGAAAAAAAAAAAAGGAAATATTTTTAGAGGTTATAAAGACACCAATAGGGGAAGAACTAAGTAGTAGGAGAAGACAAACTGGTATGATTTAACCATGAGAGCATATTATAGTCATTATCTCTTTAAGATAGTAAAACCTTATATAAAAAGTAGAAGTCGAAGTCACTAAATTTCATTTTAAAAAAAGAGGTTGAAAGACTCCAGCAAAGTATATGTCAAAGCAAACAAATTGAACTGTCTGATTTTCCTCAAACCCTGCTATAACCTATCTCATGGCTAGTTCTCCTTTTGAAGTATTCACATATCACAGCTTATAAAAATTCCGCGCAAATTGAAAATTCAGGAAACTTAGTAATGTCGAATGTTGAAACCTCTAAATTATATGAAACCATTATTGAAGAAGTAATCAATGACTCAAGACAGGATTTCGAAAATAGTGGGATTGAAGAATCAACCTTACAAGATTTAAAGAGAATATGGTGTGAAAAATTGAGTCAAAGTCAAGTTGCTAAGTTTTCATGGGATGATCAATTGAATTACCAAAATAATCATTTAAATTATTCAGATGACTTAAACAATCATAATGTTAGTCAGGGGGGTTTATTAAATTACAACTCCAACAACGATCCTAACCTTATTCACAACAACAATTTGATTAGCGATAGTAATGATAATAATGATGATTTAGGCATACAAATACCAAATCTAGCCAACTTCAAAGAGGAATATGATGATAATGATGGATTAATGTTACCCACAGTAACACAAACTGACGGAAGTTCTCAACAAATTGAGTTCACTCTATATGGAGACTCCAAAGAGTTGATTAGAAAATTAAAGAAGTTGAAAGGGGTTGACGGGTCGCTTTCGGATGATGAAGATGAAAATGATTTATTTAATGACTCCGACGATATCAATTCAGATTTAGATGATGACTCTGAGATTGGCAAGTCTGATGATGAAGATAATGAACAGGATGGCCATATAATGTTATGTTTGTATGATAAAGTGCAGAGAATCAAAAATAAATGGAAATGCAACTTAAAGGAAGGAATTGCCAATATTAATGGTAAAGATTATGTTTTCCAAAAGGCAACAGGTGAATCTGAGTGGTGATATCCCACCGCTTGAATAAAAAGCAAAACCTCAAACGGTTATGTAAGTGTACAGGTATATGATTTTAGGAAATATTTCAAATAGAATTAATATAAAAAAGTTTCGTATATTGACTCTTAGTACTACTAAGTTATTTGCAAACTAAGGTTGAACCCTCTTAATGAGAACCAGCACCTCTACTAACTTTTTCTAAAACTGTATCATATTCGACTTCAGTCAGATCAGTACCTTGGATTTCGTGAGCAACACCGTTCAATGATCTTCTTAATGAGTCTTTGGAAGAGGCATAGATCATTTTCTTTTTGATAGTTGCAGTATCTGGTGACCAGGTGTAGAATAATATTTTAGCTCTTTTACCTTCACCACCACCAATTTCGTATTCAAAGTCATAGACAGCGTATCTACAATCATTTTCAGGCAATTTACTTAAAAATGTATCGTAGTCACCATCGTTGGAGGTTTCGTCCACGATAATTTCACTGTTGTTATCGTTTAAACGGTAAATAACAAATTTGTATTTCTTACCTAATTTTAAATCATTGAAGGCAGAGATTGATTCATCAGCAACTGAGACACTATAACTTGTTAGTACACCATTCATATAATGCGGTGAATAATATTGGTAACATACCCTGATCTTGACTACAATTGTTAGTAATTGATTAGCTAATGGATGAATTGATCAACACGTACCATTTTGTATTTGTTGAAAGTTGTTCGACAATTTGACCCCTAATGCGCGGGCGACACGACTGAGTCCGCGTAAATGGTGACCATAGTAATGCTATAGCCTCTAACTACGATGATATGACTTGACAAGGAGGTTAATATGGAGGAATGAAGGTAATTGAGTTACTTATTGTACAAGGTTTTGAATTAGAGTTTAAGATTACGCGTATATTATTTTCATTATAGTACAACTGATATTCTAACAACTAGCATTGTAATAACTAGCATTGTAATAACTAGCATTGTAATGCCTAGCAAGTAATGGGATATTTGCATTAGATATTTGAACCCTTATTAACAACCCCAGCAGCATAGGCTAAAGCCCATGATCTACTTTGTCCACTATCTAAATTATCATAACTGAAACTGCTACCACTGAAAAAACTGTAACTGCTTGCAGCATCGAATAATGCTTCATTCATTCTTAAAATCCCTAACCATCCGTCACTAACGTCATCAATGAATGATTCAACTTGTTCACTCCATTCTTGACTGACAAATGTTTGTCCTCTAATTATAGCACTTACTGGAGTAATCGGTAACATATGAATACCATGAACGTATTCAGGGTGGGTATCAGAATAACCGAAGTAAGTACTGTAATCTTGCTTATTATCGAAGATGATACCATCGACTTTGTTACCAACGAAGTTGGAAGGTTCCACAGAATTATCATCACTGAATAAGAAGTAATCATTCATTGAGTGTTTCATAACTTGTAACATCAAATCACCCATCGATTCTAATGGTTTATTATCGGTGATCCTACCCCATAATTTAATACCATAAGCATAATTATAATCTTCACTACTACTTTCTTCATTTTGTCCATCAGCACTAGCGAATAATCCTGAGGCCCATGAATGTCCATGGAACCAATCGAAGGATCTAAATACTGGGAAATAGGTATCCTTACTGGACGGGTTTGAAACATCTCTGATTAATCCATTGACCCAATCTTTAGCAGTGTCACTTGCCCAAGTACCACCAAATTGTTGGTCAACTTTGGCAATGATAGCAGCAGTGTGGACAAAGTACCCATAATGGAAATGATGGTCATTATACCATGCTGCACCAAAATCATTAGCAGCAGTACCGGTTTCAGGGGCAGTACTGGTAATACCTCCCATTTTTGTATCATACATTAATGGATAATCAGTTTGCTCATTGTTAATGAATACTTGGTAAGCATCTTTTAAGGATGCTAATAATGTTTGGGCCAAGTCATCGTCTTGGATAACATCATTAACCACTAATAAAAGGTTAGCGTACTTACTCAATGACTTTCCGGAGTAATACATAGAATTGTAGGATGTAACAATGGATTTAATATCAGCTTGGATTTCTGTATTAACGGCATCAATGATAGCAGCCATTTCGTCTTCAGAATATGTGAAATCAGTTGGCAAAAATTGTAACTCATATTCCAAATCTTCATTAAGTGAAACCGTGTCAGTTAAGAAACCTAACATATCCCCTTTGGTAGTAGAACTCAAGATTAAAGTAGTAGCTGAATTGGCAGTATCAGTACTAATAGAATTGAAATGGTGTGGTAATAAATAAATTAATGGAGTACAGTTAGTTGAAGTACCATCAACATTATAAGTCCAACCATAATTGGCAGTAGTTCCTCCATTAGTGGTACCAAACAAGGTAGTTGAAGTAGGATAACAACCAGCAGCAGCATTAAGGTAGTCCTCAACATCGGTACCGTCAGGAACAAAACTGACTTGAAATACTGCTCCTTCTATCGAAGTGCTACTTACAATATTACCTGATTGAACGGTGAACTCTACATTATGAAGTGCCAGTGAAGTGAGCCCAGAAATGTAAATGTAATAGACAACCCTACTTTGTAAGGTAATTGTCAATCTGATGTAATTATCCGTTGTCTTTTGACCGACTGACAAAATCCCAACCTTTGATGAAATCTTTGGTATAGCCCCATTGCTGTAAATACCAGTAACAAATCCCATACCTTGTACCATTGGTACTGTTAACTGGGGTGCAGCGGATCTTTTTTTATCTGGCAAACCTGATCCTGTAAGAACAGCAGTGGCTGACATGGGACCCATTTCAGTAATACTCATGGTAACACCGTCTTCAAAACCTACAGCTGATAAAACAATTTCTTTAGTCAAGATAGGATTATAGTAATATCTGGCATAATCTGGATTGTTGGTATTATCACTAACAAACACTCTATCAGACGCGTTTGTATGTTGGATGGTAAGACCATAATAAGTGTTCTCATCGAATGATAATCCATAAGGATAAGTCCAGATATTATTGCTTTGGTCACCAATAAAGAAATTAGTATAAAACTTATTAGTCTCGTAAGGAGTATCAGCTTCTAAATTAACTGGGTTGAAACTGATTTCACCATGTGTAATATCTGGTTCTTCGGTAGCGACTGGAACAAATAAATCACCAACATATCCGTTAGGAGTGGCTGCAAAAGCTCTAGCAGTGAATGTAGTTTGAGTACTACTGCTACTAGTTTCAGCACTAGACGAGGCTGAACTACTAGCTGAGCTGGAAGAAGAACTAGATTCAATAGAACTAGAAGAACTTTCTACACTGGAAACAGATGCAGAACTAGAACTCAATTCGCTAGAACTCAATTCACTTGAAGCAACGGAACTAACATTGAAGTAACCACTGAAAGATGATGACCCTGAACTTGAAGCTACCGTTGAAGGTGAAGATGAACTTGAAGCCGAACTTGAAGTTATAACTATTGTTGAAGGAGTTGATGAACTGGAGCTGGATTTTGAACTAGAACTAGAACTTGGAAGTGTTGTTGAAGATTGAGTACTCTCAAACCCAGGATCGTAGCTACTCAAATCAATTGTTGGCACTGAAGAAGAAAAACTAGGTTCATTGGTAACAGGATTTTGTTCACTTAACGTTGAATCACTTGGATAAGACAATGGAGGAGGTGCACTGGTAGTTGGACACTCATAAATGATTGTTTCGACTAATTCGATATCTTTAACAATTTCAACGGTTTTACAAACATGACAAATGTCGGAAACTGCTACAGTTGAAGAAGCAGTAGCAGTAGCAGCCTTAGTAGTTAAAGTTGAACCTGATCCTTTAGTACCAGAACCGGAAGAACCAGAGCTACCAGACCCAGAAATAGTTTCGGGTTCACATCCACAATCTTCAATGATTTCTACCACCTTTTGCTTATATACTATAACCACAGGAATCCCTGATTGAGCTGATGTATGAGTTTGCAGTGAAACATCACCAAAGATGTCTTGTAACGAATTTTCGAAACATTCATTGGACAATACTACTGCCAAAAACGATAACCACAAGTAAAGTTTAGATAAAGATATCATTTCGGAACCGGAATGGTAATGTTAGCTAAAACAAGGAGAGAAAGGAAAGCTGAAATTAAGGGGGGAATCATCATTATATATTAACGAATTAACCGCCCTCTATGGTAGTATAAAGCGACAGAATCGTAGTAAATGTTTGTTTACTTTCGAGTATTTAATCATCATTGCATAAAAAATAATCTCCGGTTTATGACTTACGAGTTATGATCGTGCATATACAATGCGACATGGGTTTGGCGTTTTTGTTTAGTCCAGGGACTTGCATATACTAGCTAACCCACGGTAGCCAACAATGGGCCCGTATCCAGCTTAACTCCTGTGATGGTTTGGGTATATTTCCGATATTAAGGCGTGGATGTCCTTATAGCAACTACCAACCTAAAGTGGTAAGTTTTAGCTACGGTTAGTATAATTGAGGTGAGACATTGTGGGCAAGGCGATAACGGTTATATCATAAATAATATCGGTAAACAGATCGTCGATATAAATTTTTTGGTTTATTATTTGAATAGCACACAATTGGATTCATAACGGATATTGATCATCGGTTATATGCTGATGACGCTAATCTTTTGCTTGACATATTATGAACGCGATAATGTAAATTGGTAATGTAAAGTGGTGATGTTGGACCAAACATGGGTGGATGTAAGAGGAGACAATTATCGTAAGTTGTAGTTTTACGTGGTGCAAAAATGAATTATGAAGAAAATATTGGACGTAAAAATTTGGTAAAAATATTCTGAGATTATATAGAATGTATGAGGTCTATCATTAAACCTTAATATCGTCAAATCTTTCCACACGTTTACGGTTAGTAACCTTATCCATAGAGATGATAGTAATCATGAAAATGTGGATGTAAATCTTACACTCTGGTAAATATTAAAGTTTGAGGATTTCAGCGTTGAATATTTTTTCAATTATTTTCTGTATTAGTGAAAAAAGTCGACTAATTCGGGCGGCTATAACCACTGTGGTACTTTTTGGACTCATTGGGAAGGTCTGGTCTTATTGTTTACTGAAAGAGGTTTCGCTAAGTTGAAAATATTCATTCATTGGCCTGTAAGTAACCAAATATATCTTTTTACTTCGGTTTACCAACAAAGTTATCATGTCCATTCTGAGCATGTTGCTTTGCATTAGGCAGTTGTGAAACATTAGTTTGGTGTTGTGCTAGACCAGTTTTTCCTAAGTGAGTTTAGTTTCTGTTGGCCTAATACTCCTTGCATTCTCCAGCTGTTGAACGTTTGTTGGAGATTTTTGTACTCCCAGAATAAACTTATCTAATCTTAGAGTTTACATAGTTTTTCACAGAAATAACTCAGAGACATCTTTACATTGGTTTCCACAAATCGGCCGGAGATCGTAAAACTTGATCTATCTTTTTTTTTACTCTTTTGTATATATATTTTTTTACTCTTTTGTATATATATAAGCCACGCCGAGCCATTCCTAATCATTCGAATTATATGTGTACTATAAATGATGGTAAAGATCGACGTATCACAGGTTCATTGTAACGATGGGAATGGTTGATTTTGTTATCGATGTTCTTACCTAATTCTTTCATGGGACTTAATAGCTTACGTCATAGCTTCATAAGTCCGATTTTGTAATTATAATTCGTCTAAATGTTATATTTGAAGATATTGACCTGAATAAAGGTTGAATTTATCTATTGAGTCTTGGGGAAGATAAAAGTTAACTTAACCACGTTCTAAATGTCTTTTTGGGGCCAAATTGGGAGCCCATTTTTGAAAGATTGCTATATATGAGGAACCACTGAACGAAACTTCCTGAAATTGCTTTTAATATCTTCATCAAGAATGGTTTAGTCTAAATTGATCCTTTAGGTAGCGTAAAAAGCAATTTTCGGAGAGTTATGGCTAAAAAATCGTTTCAAAAATTAGTTCAATGACGAATTTTCTTGAATTTCCCGGTAGTATGTTGGTGTTTGTCGCAGTGGAATAGACCGCCGTGAGCGCTGCGGACCCCTGACCGAGCGAAAAAATAGCACGAGTACTGAAGAATTGTGGGTGTAGTGGCCGAGTGGTTTTAAGGCGGAAGAATCAGGGTCTTCTGGGCTTTGCCCGCGCAGGTTCGAATCCTGCCTACATCGCCATTCCCTTTTTTTGTAGTCACTTTTTTTAGTTCTTTGCCTTGGTGACCCATGTTGGCAATCGATTGGCATATCAACATTGTAGCCTAAGGGGAACGTTGCACATAGAACGTACGTTTACTAAGAAACCAAATCTCATCTCAATGCTCGCGTTCCCTCACATAGTCAGTTCTCAATGCTAGATTTATATCAAATCTTAGAAGTGGACCCATCAGCGTCTGCTAGTGAAATCAAAAAGGCATATAGGAAGCTAGCGTTGAAGTATCATCCTGATAAAGTAAGTGAAGAAGAAAGAATCGAAGCAGAACACAAATTTAAAGAGATAAGTCATGCTTATGAAGTATTGATTGATGAAGATAAAAGGTATCATTATGACACATATGGAACCGACGAAGACATGCCAGGATATAATACAAATGGATTTTCAGAAAATCCTTTTGATAATTTCTTTGGTGGTGGACAAGAATTCCACGGTAACGATTTCCATAACTTTTTCAATGGCATGAATAATGGACATCACCATAAACCTAAAAAGACCGAAGATGCAATCTTAAATGTTGATATAACCCTCGAAGATTTATACAATGGGAAAACTATTAGAACAACGTCTACTAGGAACATTATTTGTAATCATTGTAAAGGAACCGGTGCTAAAAAGAATGCCAACACCAAAGAATGTAGTACATGTAATGGTAAAGGAAAAGTCCCCAAAATCACCAGACCTGCTCCAGGTTATGTTAGTCAAACATTTGTCGACTGTAAGACATGTAAAGGATTAGGAAAGATCTACAGATCCAAAGATTTGTGTAAGAAATGTAAAGGTGAAAGGGTCATCGAAGAGACGAAGATCTTAGAATTTGAAATCGTTAAAGGTGCTAAATCAGTGGACTCCATTGTATTGGCCCAAGAATCTGACCAGTACCCTGGACTACTTACGGGTGACGTAATATTAAAATATAATTGTAAACCCCACAATGTATTTGACAGAAGAGGCGATGATTTATATTGCAAGTTTACCATATCGTTAGTTGATTCATTATGTGGGTTCTCCAAAGTTGTTGTGAAACACTTGGATGGTCGTGACATCAAAATATCAACACCTCTAGGCAAAGTGATAAGACCTGGCGATTTTATTAAGGTTAATAACGAAGGTATGCCCAAGGGTCTGAAGAAATGGTTTGGTAGTTCTAATGGTGATTTATATATTGAAATCGATGTTGAATTTCCTAAAGATAATTGGTTCTTAGAGAAGAACGATTTGGTGAAGTTGAAGAATATTTTACCTAGTGAAGGCGTTGCTAAAGATGAAGTGGAAGAGAATATTGAGTTAGTTAGTGATTTCACAGTAGTCAAACTGAAGGATCTTCCAAGTTATAAAGAAGAGACCGAGACCGAGAATAGAGATGAATATGAGTATGGATATGAGGAACCAGAATGTAGACAGCAATAATTGCTGATATAAGAACTTAGCTGCAGTTATGATTTCATGTATATATTTACCCAACCTTTTCCCTTCTTTAGTTCCTTGTAAGATGAATTAATCTAAAAGTTCTCTTAAATCCACATCATCTAAGCCTAACACGCTTTCTCTGTCGACCTCGTCTTCCTTAATGTCATAAACGTTGTCTATGCCAACATGTTCGTATTTCGGGCGGAACTGTATATCAAAAAGATCTTCCTCCTCCGTTGATTTGAGTTTGAGGGGCTCGGGTGCAAACTCTACACTATTTTCGTCATCAACTAATTCGTTGAAAAGTTCTTGATTGTCCTGAAGGAAATTATCCAACTTGCTTGAAAACTTCATACGTTTGACAGGATCAACATTTACCAAATGTTTGCTGGATTCAGGTGTCAATCGGGTTCTGTCATTAATTATCAACGGACTGATTGGTGTTTTATTCTGTATCGTCTGTTTCCTTAACGAGTCAGAATCGTCTTGATACAAATCTGGTGATCTTTCAGCAGATTCTTTATCAAGTATGGTGTTACTGTTGTGTTCTAGCTTGTCTTTATTCTCGGTTTTGAAGGTACTTAAACTCGACTTTTGACGTAAAAGGGTTGGTTGCTGTGCTTGCGTTTGTACTTGAGGTTGTTTATGAATAAATCCCAATGACGAACTTGATCTGGATATTGGTCTTGGAATAGTAGGATGATCAATGGTCGATTTAGATCTGCTTAATGATGGCGTGATCTTGTTACCATCTTTACCGCCTAATGGAACTCTTAATCTTTTCTTATTGTTAATATTCTTTTTATCAGTTTCTATTATTTCATTTTCCTGATTCAAGTATTTAATGTTATTCAAGGTATTTGACATTTTGTATTAACGGGAGATGTGTTTGTGTAGTTGATTAAATGTGATTTTTTAACGTGTTTGTAGACGTTTGTGTGAATCTTTGTGTGAAATTTGGTGCAATTGCTTGTCTCTCCTTGGTTTGTGTTTATATTTTAAAACCGCGCGACGGTAGCATGCCTCACAAAAAGGCTGAGAAAACCCTAAGAAACCACTTACTAATTTCCTATAAATATGGCAATAGAAAGCCAGTTTATAACAGTATCTTCAAGTTCCACTGAGCTGGCCTCAACATGGATCTATTTAGTCGATTGGATCTTAGTACTAGTGTTTGGAGTCCTTTTTATATTCTATTTCGGTAGATTAATAGGGTTCTTAATATCATTCATAACTGCTATAGTAAGTAGAAAATCCAAGGTACGACTAAATGTGGAAAGTGTAAGACTTTCAATCTTAGGAGGAAGGTTCATGATTAAGAATTTGACGATTATGACTGAGAATTGGACAATATCAGTACTAACATTCAACCTAACTTGGAGGTATTGGTTAGGAGGCCATACTAGAATTTGTGAATATTTGGTTCAACAAGGCGAAGATGATAGTGAAGTTGTAGGATTAAGTAAAACTGATAACGAGAAATTACCATCAAGGTTTTTATTAACTTTAGAAGGGTTAGAAATCTATTGGTATAACCGAACTTTTGCCTACGATTATATAATGGAGATGTTAAATAAGGAGAACGAAGAAACTGTCAATTCTAAAGCTACAGAAGGTTTGCGTCACAGAAAGGAATCAAAGGAAGAGCCCAAAGAAGAAGAAACCTCAAGCAGTTCATCGGAAAGTGTGCAAATGGATACTTCAGATAAATCATTAAAGGCACTCACGAGATTATTAAGATTCTTACCATTAAGTTTGATCATTAAAAAAGCAGTCATGATCCTTGGAAATCACACCACTCCAAATCTATTAGTAAGTACATGTAAGCTGGCTAATGGAATCATAGATATAAGCAAATCATCCAACACGGCCGATATTTATCGACAATTTTTATTATTCGAACTTAAAGAGTTTCAGATATTGTTAAAACCAAATATTATGTATGAACCAGAATCCCGTACGAGATTCGCCAGTATCAAGAAGTTATTTTCCAAGAAAAACAGGACGGTATTGGAAGAGCTTCAATGGGGTGGATTAAGAAGATATATCGAAACTGGTGATGATGTGCTAGATACAATTTCCAATACGGAAGAATATGGAAAATATAGCTTGATTCTCGATACCGTCTCAACAAAAGTAAATTATTATTATGACATACCTGGACATGAAGTTAATAGTACATTTCCCGATTATGGATGTGATATCGAAGTTTCAATGGCTACTATTCATTATGGACCATGGGCTGATAAACAAAGAATTCCACTTCAGTCAATGTTTTTCCCTAATATTGGTAGAGATACGGTACCCACAAAGATTAACAAACGTCAATATAATGGATTCAAAGTTAATATCATAGCATCGGACGAAATGATTATTCGTGTACCTACTAGAGAATCATCCAAAGATAAAGAAGCATTAAAACGTCACACGCAACCTCAAAATAAACGTCCTTTTGGTTGGTTAGAGTTAAAAGCAACTGCTAATTCAAGTATAAGCATTTTTAGTTCTTTCATATCTCTGGAAAAGTTTGGAACTGAAAATAAGCTTGATGTGGTATTTATTCAACCAGAAGTAAGATCATCGGTTAACCATGATATATTATATACTGCTGATATTCATACTATGAATGCAGATATGAGTTACCCTTTGGGATTAAATGATCAATGTAACTGGACATTCAACAATTTCAGTTCTAATGCTAGAATATTCTTCTTGAGAGAACATACATTGTTATTTTCAGATATTTTTGCAGATTTTGCCTCAGGACCTCCACCTAAGTATGAGTATTTCAGACCATTTAAGTATTTCCTCAATTGGGATTTGAGAGATTATAAGTTATACTTGAACGTGAATGATTCTAATATCATTAATAATCCATTGGATTTCACTACTAACAAGTATTTATCTTTTCAGGGGAATGAATTGAAGGTTAATTTGATGATACCTTTATTAGGACAGTTTTCAAATTCCACTAGTGTTGAATTCAATTGCTTTGCCCCATTTTTCGATTTAGTGTTAGATGTACCTCCATGGCATACCATAAATTCATTTTTGAGTCAAACTTACACGTTGGGAAGAGCTCACAATTGTATTTTCGAAGGAAGTTATACGTTTCTAAGTAAAGTTGAAATCTTTGGGTTCAATAACATTATAATAAAATGCAAAACCGATGATGTTTCATTGAAGTTCTATGGGTTCTTGGTTAAATATGTGTTTGTGTTACGAGAAAATTATTTAGGCGATAAGTTTCATTTCAAGACGTTTGAAGAGTACAACAATGAAATGTACGATAACTCAACTGAAGGTAGTGTTAACCAGGATTTTGATTATTGGAAAGTGATTAAAACCGAAAACAATGTCGACGTGATATTCAGTTTCCAAGTAAGAAAAGGGTTATTACTATTGCCGCAGGATATATATGGATGCAAGGCCCATATTGGGTTGTGGTTCGATTATTTTGATACTGATATAAGATTCACCAACTTTTATATGGATATGCAAGCCGATTTTAGTCCTGTAAGTGGAAGGTTCATGAAACTAGAGAATGAAGACATTATATTGGACAGACAAGGCTACTTGAAATTAATCAACAACGAAAAGCCTCATATAATCATTGATGACTTGACTGTTCATGGTCATAGGATGTTTGGTATACCACCAGAAGAAATTACTTACTTTTGTAACTGGAGAACGGCCACCAATTCTATAACCATCAATGCTCCACCTCCTTTTTTGGATACCTTGGGAAAATGTATTAGTAACTTTTTAACATCTTTTCAAGATCTTGAAAATGCATTGCACCCAACCGTTCCTGTAGTTTACGATGCTATAGTATTCACATTTGATTGTCCTACGTTGAATACAACGTTGTGGTGTGAAGACAGCAGGTTTATGATAATCTGGAATTCCCTTTTATTAACTTTCAATGACATTGGTAATGCAAGGTATTCTAATAAATTGTCATTGAAGGTTGATGAGATGATCCATAAAGTTGTGGCCAACAATGGTGATATTCTAGCAGTGTTCAAAACATCATTAATTCTTGATAACCCTACTAAAAAGGCTGATTTCTCTCATCATGGCAGATCACAACAAGAACACATTAGGTTCAATGATGCACCTTTCCATAGAGCCCCCTTTTTGTTGAATGAAGAGAATAGAAATGCCAATTATAAAGAAGCTTATGGAAGTTTCATTGTTCCTATATCATTGATTGATGTTAACTATCCCTTGAACAAGTTTACTCAAGCAGATAGCGATTCATTGAATTCATCTACTAGTTCATTGAGTGATGATTTTGAGGAACCCTTCTCAAAAGACCCGTTCACGAAAGAAACCTTAAGTTGCAATTACAAAGATGAAGACTTTCAACCTGATTCTCAGACTGATGAAAAGTTCAAACATGACAATATGATATTTGTGTTTTCCGAAGTTAAAGGATATATTACTCCAGAAGCCATTCGTACATATGGTATGTTCAATAACACATTGGTGGACACAGAATTGGATGTGTTGATGGATATGTTTGAAAAGTCTGTGGTTAAGAAATTGAAGCTTTTGATGTTGAGGGTTTGCAGAAACGATACTTTCAGGATTGTGTCACCATTTGTAAATTTATCGTTTGGAGAAACCTATGGGACTAACGAAGATTTGAATTATCTAAACGATAAGTCTGACATTCAAATGACTATTGTCGAACCATCAATTGCCATGTCCAAAGAAGTCAGAAGGACTGATGTTAACGAGGACAAGGATGCAACTTCTAACAGTTTGCTTGATTACGAGGTTGAAGTAATAGAAACTTCAGCTTTCAGCATCAAAAACATTTCCATATGTTTTATTAAAAGCTGTGATATATTTATGACTGATTTTGAGTTTTGGATGACTGATGATACTCAAAATGTATTTTCCATAAATGTTGATAAGATAACTACTAATTTCAACATCACCAAATTAACTCATTTGATCCAATATCTCAATGCCACCCTTGATAAGATTTTGCCTTCAATAGAAATGCTCAAAAAGCCCCAACAATTACAACAAAGAATGAAAATGGCCCTTTTGTATAAACTTAGTATGGCATCTAAAACCATCGACCACGATCCAAGTGTTCTTACTAAACCAGCGTACATGATAAGATCTTTGAAGCAACACATAAGATTCTTTGATACATGGCTTGTGATGATCAGATTACGTCATATTTTCGAAAGCATGTCAAAAACCTGGCAAGTTAATGAATACCACAACTTAAACAACTGCAATTGGGAAATTCCTGATAATGCTTATGACGAAGTAATGGATACGTTTTCCAATTGGAGAAGTTGGGAAGCCAATTATCAGGAACGTGAGATGTTTTTCCAGCAACTATTCAATGTAAAGCCATTAAATGAGAAGAAGACTATTGGACAAATCCTATTGAATAAAGTTGAATTTAAAGGCGGTAATGACGATTTTGCTAAGTTTGATAATGTTGCAGTTTCGTTTAATGATAGGAAGGTTGATGCACGGTTTTCTAGAACTGAAGAGGAGAATGATTTTGATGCTAAATTAGGTAGCTTGGAAATCAGTGTTAATTTGGGCAAATATAACAGTAGTTTATCGCCAACTATCATCAGAACCATCCCTGAAATTGTCCAACTCATGGACCAAACAGTCCCTAAACCGAATGTCAAGCTAACCAAAGTAGAGACAACTACAAGTAAGAGATCGTTGAGAAGTGCTAGCAAAGTCACTAGCAACTTTGGATTTTTCTTTATATTCAACATTAATGAATTAAGTCAAAAAGTTTCGCTTGGCCAAACTAACGTTGAATTACTGGCCATTGGATTGAACTCAACTGGATTATACCAAGCGATAGAGAATGAAAATCTATTCACGTCCACTACCTTGATCACCATGCTAGGATTAAACTTGAAGAATTGTGGTAGCATAGGATTCGAGGACTTTAAACTTGTATATGGAAATGCTTGTAACTCATATCTTATAAACTTGTTCATGGGATCAAGCTTTATCGAAATCATTGACCATGATTTAGCTAACACGATCAATGGAATAAAGAAGGATTTAGCGATGTTTGAATTTTTGGACACTCAAAAGAAGCCTCCTCAAGCTCCAATAAAGGTTATCAATAAGGTATTAAGTCTTAATGCGGATTTAAGCATCCAATTAAATCATTTTTCCTGGGTTATTGATATTATGAAAGGCTACAGGTTAGAGGGAAATGCCATTGATAGCAATGGATCGTTCATGATATCAGATGACTCTATTGATGCCGGATGCTTATTTCAAAAAGTTCTGGTTACCTTGAATGATAAGACCCTGATGATTTTGGAAGTCAAGAATTCTCAGTTGTTCAACAACATTAGAGTATTTAAGAATGATGGACTTCCTGCAGTATTTATAGACTCCCAGTTCGGGTATTCGAAGATATTTTCTCCAAGGTTGATAAGGGCATTGAATGAGTTTTTGGATAATTATAAAGACATAAGCCAAGAAGTCGACAGATTACTAGAGGTACTATCTGTGGAAAAAGGGCCCGAAGACTCTAAAACTGCAAACACATCAAAAATAAATATTGCCCAAATTCCAGTTGAATTTAAATTCTCCAATTATTATACTCAAATATCATTCTTATCTGATAGATCAAAGTTTTCATTTGAAATGGAGGAGGTATTCATCAATGTCTATAATTTCGACCCTGTGAATGGGTTTAAAGTCATTGATTATAATGGATCAATTGTGGTTCCAACTTCAAGAATTTCCATTGCTGATAGAAACATTCCTACTGGGTTATCGAATCTTTTGGATTTCAATATGTCAATTAAGCTTTTAGATGACATCGATAAGAAAGATAAAGGAAAGTTATTAGAAATTCAATCTGATTACTTTAGGGTTTGTTCCAGTGTTGGAATGGTACAGAGGTTAATTTATTTAACTGATGAGTTAACCATCATATCGAAGAGAATTAAGAGAGAGTTTTCGTGTTCAGTTCTGGATACAAAGCAAGAACTGTCACAAGCAACTCCACAAACAACTCCACCGCTGGCCCCCCAGGGAATCAAAATATCAACGTTCCATTTCCTTTCCTATAACTTTTGTCTAGGATGGATCTTTGAAAATGGAAGTAAAGATTACCCAGGGATCATAATTGGTGCCGAAAGGTTTTATGCCGTTACTGATGAAGGCATGGGTAAATTGTCCTTGATTGACGCATACTTATCAGTGGCTCATGGGGCAGAATCAACATCATTTTTTGGCAATTCCGATAGTTTAGAGAAGAACCAGCCTAATAGAGCATTTTTACCGTTCGTTCAATACGTTTACATTATCAATGAAGTCAATGGATTAAAGGACATGAAGATCAATATATCTGGAGACGAATTGGATGTGAAATTCTTATCTGATTCGTTTCAATTGCTTGAACTGTCAGTTAATTCCGTATCTAATGTTCAAGCCGTTTTCGATAAACGTATCAGACCCATGGATAAATGGAAAGACGACACCAAGACCGACGAGGAGCAACAAGTTGATTATATCAATTCATTGAGATCAACGTTTGAATCCATTGAATGTAATGTCAGATTTGCTGGTTCCAATGTCTTGATTCATAGATTGGACAATAGCACCTCACCATTGTTTTTGCATTTCCCTGCTGTCAGGGCTTGTGTAAGCTATATCCATGACAAAGTTGGGAAAAAGAAGCATATCTTGAGATCACAATTGTTCACGTCTTCGAGTGATAATAAATTATACCTGACTTGTGTACCCGTTGTTGCTGATTTGATTGGTAGTATTAAGAGAGCTTTGAAAAAGGGAAATAGTCAAAATTCTGCCAGTTCCTCTCAACCAAGCGTACCTACTAAAAATGAAAAAGACAAAATCAACTTTGCCAGTTTGCTTAAAGAAACTGACTTGTATTTAGGTATAAAAGTTGACAAGCAAATTTTATCATTGAGTTGTGAACCAACTGCTAAAGTTGAAGCTGTGGTTGGAACTGAAGGGTTAAGCATCCAAGTGATGTCCAGTAATGATGCCATCAACTTCTTAGGCAACTTAGAATCAATATCGATTTCTTTACGTCATATTTATTCTCGTGAAGTCAGTGGATATTTCAAGATAAATTCTATTTTATCAATGGTCAGCATTAGATTCGAACCTCAGCTTTCTATTAAATCCAGTGGTCTGATTTCCGATGTGGATGGATACATTGATATCAAACAGTATCAAGACTTAGAGTTATTCAGAGACATATGGATTCCTAGACACATCCAAAAGAGTTTTGAATCAAGAGCTGATGAAGATGAAATCAAGCAGGGTCAACAAGTGGATACTCTTGCCAGCAACAAGAATATCGCCTTGAGATTCAAGGAAGTATCTACCACCAATGCTATACCGTGGATTTTGACTTACATGCTACTTAACGTATCGATTAAGGTGAATTTCGGACCGTCATTGGGAGAAATGGTCTTTGATTTGAATAAATTCTGGGTGACATCTAAGAAAACTAGTGATTGGACACAAGAATTGAAACTAGGTATCGATAAGTTTAGTTTGACCAGTAAAGGAAGATTGGGAGGTGAAATCAAGGGTAATGATATTTATTCTCAATCAGCTATATCCTGGAAAATAGGTAATCAAACTTTAGATGTGCCATTGATCTTGATGTCAGCTGGCATTGAAAGATTACAAGTTAAGAGCACGTTTGATTATCACTTATTTTTGGTTGTGAATTTAGAACAGTTTTCGTTAGACGTATTCAATCAAAAGTCGGAAAACATGATCAATAAGGACCATTTGTTTGTGACTACCGGGTTCAAGGGATTTGAGATCTTTATGTCATCGTTCACGGTGTCTAATATTTATGATATTTACATCACGGTCTTGAGAATGACCCAGGAGAATAAGATATCGTACAAACAGACATTACACGATTCTAAAACGACCAAGAAGGAAACAATCTTATCCCAAAAGGTTCACAATAACGCTATTCTCGAAACGGTGAAGAAATTGGAAACTGAGTTTGAAGTTGTGATGGGACTGTTGAATGTTTATATCTATCCATCATCGTTTGACGATTCTAAGGTATTGGTGATCAAAATAGACGAGTCCAGTGCATTTTTCTGTCAAAACGAATATAATGAAGGAATATCCAATCAATTAGAAGTTCAATTCAATGACTTGGTTGTATCATTATCAATCAACACAACCATAGCCGAGAATTTTGTCATCAACAGCACGGTTGATGAGTTTATTAAGTATGCCCATAAGGCAAGAGGTGGTAATATCTTTTTATTTCCTTCGTTCCAAATTTCCATGAAAACCTTCCAGAAATATAGAAGTAGTTTGGTGGAATATCTATACAAATCCACGTTCGGAGGGACAGTTGACATCAGATGGAATTTAGGGTCTGTAAACTTCATAAGAGAAATGTATTCCATACACTTGAAGTCGTTACAATCCAGAACTGAAGTTAAGAACACAATATTGCAAGAAGATATTGAATTCAACCAATCGATATTCGATTCTGATAAACACGTTAAACCCGAACCATCGTTATTAAGTGATCCAATTGAAAACAAAGAAATTGACGATGCTATCAATGACAAGTTGGAGAAAGTTTCTAAAGAGTCTAAGTATAATTACTTACCGTTGGCCCCACCTATCATTGAGGCACCACAATTAAAAGAATTAGGAAATGCAACACCACCATTAGAATGGTTTGGTTTACACAGAAACAAGTTTCCTAACGTTACTCATGAATTAGCTATTGTTAACTTACAAAAGGTTATCCATGAGATTGAGAGTGAATATTCTAGGTTATTAGGACGGGCCTAAAAAACCTTAATTAGTTATTCACCTACATAGATGTTATCTATCTGCATATATACACTGTATATCTATTTACATTACATTATTTACATCTAATGAGTTAAGTACCATCTACCTTTAGCCTTTCTTCTTGATAAGACTTTTCTACCATTTTTTGATCTTAACCTTGCCAAGAATCCAAATGTTCTTTTTCTCTTTAATGTCGATGGTTGATATGTGTTACCTCTAGTTTTGAATCTTCTGAATATCCAACCAAGTGGAGTTAATGGTGAAGCTAATGGTGTGAATCGACCAGCTAACGGTGAAAATGCCAAGGGGGAGAATCCTAAAGGACTGTTATTTAAACCTCTATTTATAGGAGCTATGGATGTAGGAGTCGTCCTTCCAGACATTAAGGAGAACTGACGACTAAACCTTATGGATGGTGACAATCTGAACATGAGTGAAAAATTTGTATGAGAATTTGTGTGAGAATTTGTGTGAGAATTTGTGTGAGAATTTCTCTATAGTTAGTGTTAGGTTGAGAAAGTGTGAGAGAGAAGTTAAAGGTGTGTGCGTTAAAAATTTTCAAATCGCATCTCTGCTCATAGTGTAGAAGTATCACTGAAAGTAGATAGGAAATACTGCAAAATACATACAATGATCAAACCAAGAAGAGCTATACCCTCGGTTATAAATACTCCAACTGCAGTCCACATTTTAAGTCACAAACCTATAAAACAAGACGATGCTGAGGTATTGTTAACTAACTTTATAGATAGCAGTGAAAGTCTCGATGATCAAGACATTAATGGATTGAGTAACAATACTAGCAATTCTGCTATATTAAGCCAATTAAAAAGGTTACAAAGAGACTTGAGAGGATTACCACCAAGCTTAGATGTTTTTTCATCAACTTCCACATCAACAACTACCGCAAATGGAGAATCCAAAAAGATCAAATTTGAAGATGATGAGCCAGAAAAACCAAACAAGAAGATCAAATTTGATGAAGAACCAACAGAGGAGCCTGTTAACACTATAGAGAATTTAGCAGAAAACTTAACAGAAGACATAACTGTTGATATAAGTATGAGAGATGTAGAAGATGAAGACATAACTGAAGAATCTATAGTTAAGAAGGAGAAAAAGGAAAAGAAGGAAAAGAAAGAGAAAAAAGAAAAGAAAGAAAAAAAAGAAAAAAAGGAGAAAAAGGAAAAGAAGCATAAGAAGAAAGATATATAGATATAGCATGGACATAATTAATGTATAAAGGTACGTATGAAGAATAGTAAGTGTCGCATAAGATTTCCCATAAGATGAGATGTCTATGTCTCACCCCATGTCCCACTCTGTCGCATTATTCGCATTTGTTTACTTCTAACGTGTATCCTAAACATGGCAAGAACAAAAAGAAGGATCTCCGATAGTGACGAAGAATCAAGGAATGAAACGTTCATCAACAACAGCGATATGCTCAATGATAATCAATCGTCAATACCTGAAAACCCCAATTCAAATACCGAAAAAGATGATACTGAAGGGTTTGAAGATGCTGAAGAAGGAACAAACACTGATGTATCAGTGGATAAAGATACACCTGACGTGTCAAAGCACAATGTGACTCTGGATACCAGCGATGAAATCACCAGAGATGGAATGGATTCTAAATTGGACTTCTCTCAGGTTGTTGATGAGGTGAAACAGCCATCTACCCAACCTTCTACTGAATTGCCAATAGAACCTAAGATCCCCCAAAATGAACCACGGTTAGTGATTCAACAGTTGGTTCTAACCAATTTCAAATCATACGCTGGACGTCAAGTGATTGGACCATTCAATGCATCATTTTCAGCGGTAGTAGGCCCTAATGGGAGTGGGAAATCAAATGTTATTGATTCTATGTTGTTTGTTTTCGGGTTCAGAGCCTCTAAAATGAGACAAGGGAAGTTGAGTGAATTGATTCATAATTCTGAAGGGGAAAGAATGGAATTTTGTCAAGTCGATATTCATTTCAACCATGTCATCGATGAAGATGATACTACTACAGTTTTGCCAGGAGAATTAATTATAAGTAGGAAAGCTTACAAAAACAATTCCTCGCAATATTATATAAATGGAAAGACCAGTAATTATACTGAAGTCACCACGTTATTAAAGGAAAAAGGTATTGATTTAGACCATAAGAGGTTCTTGATTTTACAAGGTGAAGTTGAATCCATCGCTCAAATGAAACCTAAATCCGAAAAAGAAAATGATGACGGATTATTAGAATACTTAGAGGATATAATCGGTACGTCTCATTTCAAGCAAAAGATCGATGAAAATTTGGCGAAAATGGAGCAGTTGAACGAAATTTGTGTTGAAAAATCTACAAGATTTGAATTGGTGGAAAAGGATAAAACCGCTTTAGAAGAAAAGAAAGACGAAGCTTTGCAATTCTTAGCGTCCGAGAAAAAGTTAGTAGAATTGAAATCCATACAGTACAAACAGAATTTACAAAAGAATAGTGAAAAATTGGAAAAGACTGAAAATGAATTAACCGAATTGAATGAGAGCCACAAGGAAGAGATGGCCAAAAATCAGGAATTGGTGAAGGTGTTGAAAGATAACGAATCATCACAAAAAACTTTGCAAAAGCAGATCAATCATTATAATAAGGAAATAACTCATTTAACTGATAATCAGAAGGCTATAAATAAACAAATTGTATCGTTAGATGAGAAGATTAAGAACTTGAACAATAAATTAAAGAAAGTCACGAAAGCCAAGGAAAACTCAGAACATGGGTTATCGATGTCTAAATCCAAATTAGCCAACGAGATTGAAATCAGTCAAGAATACACTAAAGAATTAACTGAATTATCCGAAAGTCTAGTGGTTGAAAAAGCCAAGCTTGATGAGATACGATTAAGCTTGAAATCTAAAACTTCCCAGTACACTGAAGAAATCGAAAGACTTAGTGGTCAATTAGAACCATGGAATGATAAATTGAAATCGGTTGATAGTGAGATCAAATTAATTGAAAGTTCAATTGAAATGTTGGAACTGGAAAACCAAAAGAATCAAAAAAATTTGGAACAAGCTAGAGCTAAGTTATTAGCTGTTAAAACCAAAGGGAAAGAAAAGGAACAACAGTATACCGAATTAACCGAAACAATTGACCATTTAACCGATCAGATCAAGTTAGGGGAAAGTCAACTACTGGAAGAAAAGAAGAGTCTTGATAAATTCAAGAATGAAATAGATAATGATCGGAGAAAACTTCATGAAATGGAAAGTATTGCTCATCATAATCTGAATAAAAGTAAAGTTGTTAACAGTTTGACCAAACTACTGAAGAGTGGAAGAATTCAGGGATTCTATGGCAGATTAGGGGATTTGGGTGTTATTGATGATAAGTACGATATTGCTATCTCTACCGTTTGTGGAGGTTTAGAATCGATGGTGGTGGAAACAGTTGAAACTGCCCAAGCTTGTATTCAATATTTGAGAACTCACAATGTAGGATATGCTAATTTTATATGTTTACAGAAGTTAAGAAAGTTCAACTTGAACCCCATCAACACTCCTGGGAATTCCAAGAGATTATTTGACTTGATTCAACCAAAAGATCCTAAGTTTTTGCCAGCATTTTATAGTAAATTATTTGATACATTGGTTACAGATAATTTACAAGAAGCTAGACAAGTTGCTTATGGACCTAGAAGATTCAGAGTTGTTACGTTAGACGGGAAAGTGGTGGATACTTCGGGTACTATGTCTGGAGGTGGTAACAAGTTTGAGAAGGGAAGAATGTTGTTAAGGTCTCAAAAGACATCAGTTGAAGAAGTTGACGAAGAAGAAGTAAGGCAAGAGAAGCAAAAAGTCGAAAGACTTCAAGCTAAGTATGATGAAATGTTTCAACAGTACAAGGTCAAGGATACCCAATTGATTAACTTTAAAAGTGAATTGGTTAAAGCTGAATCCGATTTCAAAAATGTGAAGTTGGAGATTGAAACTCTTAGTAGTGAAAAGAAGGAAGTTTCTAATCTTATTAAAAGGCTTTTAGAATCGGATGAGGATAATTCTGAATTAGAAGCCAATATTAAACAAAAGAATGAACTTAAACAAGAGCAATTAACCAAGCGTAATGAACTTAAGGAGTCCATGAAAGATTTGGAAGGGAAGATTAATGAATTAGAGGAGAAAATCATGGAAGCTGGTGGGGTTGAATTGAGATTACAGAATTCCAAAATTGATTCCATTAAACAAAAAATCGAAATTCTTAATGAAAAATCAAGCAATGACAAAGTCAGCAAGAGGAAGTTGGAAATGGAGATCACCAAACATGAGAAAGTTATACGAGAATCGGAAGAAGAAATCGAACAGATCAATTCAGATTTGCAATCAGTTTCTTCTAAGGGTTTAGATGAAGAATTAGTCGCCATTACTAAACAATTGGAAGAGTTAGAAGATAAGAAAACTGATATAGAAACTCAAATGAACGACCTCAAACAGGAGTATAACAAACAACAAGAGAAGATCAATGAATTCAAATCCTTAGAAATCGAGTACCATAATAAACTCGAACAATTGACGTCTATCGTAAAAGGACTCAAACAAAGGATAACAGATGATGAAATTAATATCGAGAACTTGATACCAAGAGATTATTCTGATTATATTAGTTGGTTACCTGAAGAAGAACAAAGAAAATATCTTCCAGGGAATGATGAAATTGAAGAAGATTTAGAGGAACTTGAGAGACTTGAACAGTATATGAAAACAGTCAAAGTTGATATTGAAGTCCTTAAGGAGTATGGTGAAAAGATAGGAGAATTTAAGCTTCGTCAAACCGAATTGAATGAATCATTAACTAACAGAGATGAAATCAAAAACTATTGTGAAGAATTGAAACGTAAAAGATTGGATGAGTTCATGGAAGGATTCAACACTATATCGCTATCATTAAAGGAAATGTACCAAATGATCACAATGGGAGGTAATGCTGAGTTGGAACTTGTAGATTCGTTAGATCCATTTTCAGAAGGTATCTTATTCAGTGTCATGCCACCAAAAAAATCATGGAAGAACATTTCCAACTTATCTGGAGGTGAAAAGACTTTGAGTTCTTTGGCATTGGTATTTGCTTTACATAAGTACAAACCAACACCATTGTATGTTATGGATGAAATTGATGCGGCATTGGATTTCAGAAACGTCAGTATCGTTGCTAACTATATCAAAGAAAGGACCAAAAACGGTCAGTTCATCGTTATTAGTTTGAGAAATAATATGTTTGAGTTGGCTAAGCAATTAGTTGGGATCTATAAGGTCAATAATAGAACTAGAAGTATCAGTTTGTTGAACAAAGATTTCTTAACCGTTTAGTATTGTATTTATAGATGTAAATTATATACGAAACAAACTACGAAGCAAACTTCAAACTTGTCGTTATCATTCTATAATACATTAGATATACACTTATTTACACCATTGAGGTATTCATATATTCAGCAAGTCATTCTATTCCTCTTCTGAGGACTCACTGACATCATCATCACTACTCTCAACCTTATTAAACAAACTCAATTGATCTTTCAACTTCCTGACCCTGTCCCATTCGTCTTCTACGGGGAACAAAAAGTTATAAATCTTCAACACTGTCTTATCATCCAAAGCATCCATATCTAATTCCAAATCACCGTCTTCAGGCATGTCGATAGAATTTCTGATGATTTCAATCAATTGCAATAATTTCAGTTCCGATAAATTAGTTACGGCTTCACTAACTTGCTTTTTCATTTCGTAAGTAACAGTTTGAGTTGGATTCAATTTGATCTTCTTTTTGGATCCATTAGACATGGAGTGTGATCTTGAATGTCCGCCTCTCTTACCTGAAGTAGACTTCTTGCGTTTGTTCTTTTGACGATTTTTACGTTTCAATTCACGTTGTTGTTTTAATTGTAATAAATGATCTTGCTTCAACTTCTTCAATTCTGATGTCATCCTGATGATCTGGTCTTCCAAGAATTTAATGGCAGGAATTGACGATAAAGTTTGTTCATCCAAATCTGAGTTATCTAAATCTGAATCATATTCCAGATCACTTGGTTCTTCAGGTTTAGGTTGAGGACGGTTGATCCATTTCTTATGGAAGATATCTTGCAATTTATGACCCATCATATTAACATCAGTACCTTCGGGATTGAATTTATAACAATTTTCAAAGATTAAATTGACATCGTTAACAAATTCTTCACCATTTTCATACTGGTTATTGGATAATTTCAGTTGAACTGTGCTTAAATCCATTGGTTGCTTGATGACATCATAGTAATTTGGAATATTCAATGCTACAGGATCAACTGGTTGTAAAAATGGAAAATTATAATTTATGTGTTTTTTGCTCATTAATTCTTTCAAGATCTGACCACAATATCTTAATTCTGAGGCAAACTTCTTATTTCTTGGTCTGTTGTCATATGGCAATTCTTTTGGCTTTGGTGGATGGCTGACTCTTTTAGGTCTGTTACTGGCAATTGAATTATCTTCGATTTCAATCTTTTCGACTTTTTCAACTTGTTGCTTGGTAGATCTTTTCGAGTTTTCGTATTCTTCAACATCGTCAGGAGGGAAGTTCATAGTATGTTTCTCAAAATAAGTTTGAATATTTTTTGCCATTTTGGAAATGGGGGATGATTCTCCATTAAACTTTAAACAATTAGCAACCATTAAATTAAAATCGTCAAAGAATCCTTCTTTGTCTTCATAAGCATTTACTTGTAATTTCTTTTCGATTGTACTCAAATCCATTGGTCTTGGTATGAAATTGTAGTAAAGAGGGATATTTAACTTGACAATGTCAACGGGTTTCAAAAATGGTGATGCATCCTTAAGACGTTTTATGGTTTTTATGATATTAAGGGCAAATTTGGTTTGATGTTTTGGCATTGGATCACTTGGTAAATTGTTCATATCTGGTTCAGGTGGAGGTGCTGGTGCTGGAGTCATTTCAGCAGTTGGTGGTTTTATTTCTTGCTTTACTTCACCCACTTCATTTGTATCTGCAAGCACGCTTGTATCAACTTTATGATCAACCGACTCACTTGTTGGGGAAGGTGATGGGATGGGTGGACTCAAAGGATGATTAATTACCGATTGCTGCACTTTATCTGACATATTTCTCTTTTTCTTTTTTCTATTGATTATATGTATATACACTTAAAGAAAAAGATAAAAAAGTCGTCCCAAAACCAATTTGGTAAAAAAAGTTTGAAAAATCCAAAAGGGGGAAATTTAACGGTATTTAAATAATTTTAAATGTGAAAAAAATTTTCAGTGCTGGTCGTTTAGATTTTTTAGAATTTAAGGGGACAGATATGAATGGGAGTGTTAAATTACGAGAGATTGACGGTTGTAGTTGTTGGTAGTGTCAACTGGAAAGTAACTTGGGTAATAGGCGGCTGAAATTGATGAATTAGACCCTAAATTAAATCGTAACTCTAGCAATCGTAGAAGACGATGAGATGATTAATTGAGAATAGGGGATGATAACTTAAATATGGCAGATCCTGAATTTTGCAGTAAACTATGAACGGCTCGTTTTATATCGTTTGGATTTGGAGACGATGAACTTATAAGTCCGTGGGGTTTTCAGCGTCAAGTCAATTGATGACCTTTTCTACATAAATTAATCTCTGAGTCATTTGGGGATTTTCAGTGGCAAATAATCATGTCGTATCTCTTTAGGTAAATGTCTAATGTCGCACTTCGTCCATTGACCGACGTGGTTGTTAAAGTAGTGCATACAATAGGAAATGCTGGTTGTGAGCGATGATAGACTTTGGGACTACACAATACTCTACGACAGTAACAATAGCCCAAAAAGGCTTGCGAATATTATCAAACTGTTTATATACAAATTATATTATACAACTATATTACAAACTCAACCGTAAACTCAACCATAAATTCAATCAAAGATTCAAGGTTTAGATACTATAAATGAATAGATAAAGTATCATTCTGACTAAATCCTTTATTACAACTTGGACACCTTCTTAATCTAGCGTCTAATCTCTGTTTGACACATTCGTTACAGAATACATGTCCACACACTGTCAACACTGTGTTCTTCCAATTCTTACTGCAAACTGAACATTTGACCATAGACCTAAATCCATTCAATTCTTCTCCACCACCACTGGAATTGATTAACCCGTTCTTCATTTTTATCATTTCCAATTCTTTCAAATTGATCTTTTTCTGGTACTCTTGTTGGAGAGCTTTCTCATTATTTAACTCTGTCGTCAATGAATCGATTTTCTCGATCAATTTCACCATTTCTTTGGATTTAGCATTGGACTTTTCCAAGATTTGATTATTATTAATATTTAAATTGTTAATGATCTTTTGAAACTCTTGGTTAACTTCTTGCAATTTGGCAATCTTGGTATTCATTTCCGCCTCCACAGTTTTCTGATGTTGGTTTATCTCTGTTAATTTGCTCAAATTAAGTTTAAGTAACTTATTTTCATTAGTTAAGTTATCTTTCAATTTCATAATTTGGAAATACTTCTGGTCAGCTTTGGACTTTTCAATTTGGTACTTTTTGATTAAATTATCTTGATCAATCTGTGACTTGAGTTTAACATTGAAATCGGTTATTAGTGTCTTATAACTTTCCTCCAACTCCTTTATGATTTCTTCATTGGTCTTGTCGCTGCTACTAAATGATATCTTACTTAAAAGTTCTTCATTCAATTGTAGAAGCTGTTCGTTAGATTTATTATGCTCTAGTAACGTGATTTTGTTCAACAAATCATCTCTAATGTTTCTTATTCTGACTAAATCCTTTTCATTCTTAGAAAGAAGTTCTTTCAACTCAGCTATCTCTTGGTTATGACTGTTAATAATCTTACTCTCGATTTCTTGAAGTCTCTGTTGATAACTTTCAATAACTTCCGTATTATCATTAACATTAAAGTCTTTAATGACTTCCAATTTAATGACATCAACCTTCTTAACTTCCCCTGTGCCTTTCATACTTTCAATGACCTTCTCATATTCTTCTATAACTCCTTTAAGTTTACTAACTTCTTGATCATCAACTTCTGTCTCCTGCTCTTGTTTTACAATACTATTCTTAACTCTCTGCAAAGTTTCACTTTCTTCACGGTCCTTAGCCTTTAGAAGCTTATTCAACTCCTCTATTTCTTTCATTAAACCTTCATTGATGATTTTAACTCCTTCATCTTTAGTTTCTAAATCTTCATCCCCTTTCTCCAACTTCCGTTTATAACTATCAACAACATTCTCCAACACTTGATAACGTTTCTTATAGTAACTCATTTGTCTCCATATCGCTTGCTTCCTGAAATACTTCACATCCAGTTGGCTGAGGGGTCCTTCTTCACTTAGTTCGTCATACTTTCTTTTCTTCTCCATAGTCGTCTATCGTGTTGAAAATTTTTTCTGGCGCGACTCTGAGTTTACGGTATAGATAGCAAACAGAGATCAGAGTGGATCCAAGGCAATTGATTTGAAAATGGTAAAATTCTGGTTCCTATGGTTGTTACTTCAGGTAGTGACTTGTGCCAAACACGGTCTTTTCAAAACTTGCGAACAACTGGGGTTTTGCTCTAGAAATGTCAAGTATAGTCCTACTGCTAATAATTATCATATAGGTGAATTTAAGGTAAACCACGAGAAAAACGCAATATTCGGTCATGTAATTAAACAATTACCTGAAAGCACTATAGAATTGCCGTTTGAGTTGGGGATACTTGAGAATGGTGGGATTCATTTTGTTCTAGACGAGAATAGGAACGAATTAGCTCTGGTGAATAGCACCAGATATTCCCCTAGTTCGTTTTATAATTTACCCCAAACTATGGCTGACGTGACGATTAACGATCACAAAGTATCTTTTGGTGAAATTGATATAATATTATCACGTGATTTCAAAATTGAAGTGTTTATAAATGATTCATTAGCCATCACCATTAACGAAGACAATCTTCTAAATTTCGAACATTATAGAACTAAAACAGATGAAAATCAATTGAATGAGGGTGAAAGTGATTTTAATATGTTCCAAGACACTTTCAAAGATTCTGTTGATGATTCTATTCCTCTCGGACCTGAATCAGTAGCATTAGACTTCAAATTCCATTCCCATTCTCATTTATATGGAATTCCTGAACATAGTGATAGCCTTGAATTAAAAGATCAAATGTACAGGTTGTTCAATGTCGATATTTTTGAATACGAAATAAACTCAACTTTGCCTATGTATGGATCTATTCCATTTTTATTAGCAGTTAATCCTACCAATACCATAGGATTGTTTTGGATAAATGCTGCTGATACGTATATCGACATATCCACTACTGAAAACGGTAGAAGGACACATTGGATAAGTGAAAATGGGAAACTTGAGTTTGTTATTCTTATTGGAATTAATCCTCAACAAGTCAATCAAAATTATGCTCAAATCACAGGAACTACAACCCTTCCTCAACTCTTCAGTTTGGGATATCACCAGTGTCGTTGGAATTATAATGACGATAAAGATCTTATACAAATAATCGACAAATTTGACGAATATCAGATACCTGTGGACACTATCTGGTTGGATATTGAATACACCGATGCAAAGAAATATTTTACTTGGAATTCCAACTTCAATCCTCAGTCCCTTTTACCTCACCTTGATCATACTGGAAGGAACTTAGTAGTGATAATAGATCCTCACATAAAGACGGGTTATGAAGTAAGCAAAGAATTGATTAAGAACAAACTTACAATCATGAATCATAAAAATGAACCTTTTAAAGGACATTGTTGGCCTGGTGAAAGTGTTTGGGTTGATAGTTTAAATCCTAATGCTCAGCCTTATTGGGATAGTTTACACTCCTTGACATATGAAGGGTTTTTAACAAACTATAGTAATATCCACCTTTGGAATGACATGAATGAAATCTCAGTGTTTGACGGTCCTGAGACATCAAGTCCCAAAGATAACTTACATTACGGAATGATTGAAGACAGATCAGTGCATAATATAAACGGATTCAAATTCCATAACCTCACATACGAATCTTTAGTGAAGAGACTTGAACCAACTGACCGTCAAAGACCGTTCATTTTAACTAGATCCTTCTTTGCAGGCTCTCAAACCACAGCTGCGATGTGGACTGGTGATAACATGTCGAAATGGGAATATTTGAAGATTTCAATACCTATGGTACTTAATAATGGATTGGCTGGTATGCCATTTGCTGGAGCTGATGTTGGAGGATTTTTTGGTAATCCAAGTGCAGAATTACTTACTAGATGGTACCAAACTGGAATATTTTATCCATTTTTTAGAGCTCATGCTCATATAGATTCAAGAAGAAGAGAACCTTGGGTTCCTGGTGAACCATTTACGTCTATTATAAGAGATGCTATTAAATTGAGGTACAAACTTTTGCCTGAGTTTTATAATAGTTTCAAACAAGCTAGTGAACTGGGTGTGCCTGTTTTAAAACCAATGTTCTATGATAATAATAACAATTATGAAATAGAAGACCAATTCTATTTAGGAGATTCAGGAATTTTAGTTAAACCTGTTACAGAGTCTGAACAACAGAGTCAAACCATAATAGTTGCTAATTCGGAAGTTTATTATGATTTTACTAACGGTGTACCATCTGGTGAACCTTTGACGGGAAACAGGGAGATTTCTACCAATTTGTCAACCATACCAATGATAATAGAAGGGGGACATATAATATCGACCAAGCAAAGGTACCGTCGTTCGTCAAAATTGATGGTCAATGATCCTTATACGATTATAGTTGCGTTGGATTCACATGGTAATGCTATTGGTCAGTTATATATTGATGATGGGGAATCGATGAATTATTTGAAGGGACAATTCATTGATGTTAAATTTAGTGCTTTTCGTCAAGGGTCTACTACCTACATTACTAGTGAAATAGTTCATTCTAGCGAATTATCAGTTTCGAAGAAAGTCGATAGAGTCATAGTTTTGGGTGTTGATAAAGTGGTCAGTGTTAAGGTGGATGCTGAAGATAGTGAGTTTAGTAATGATGGAAAGGTTGAGATAAAAGTTAATAGAGATATAGGATGGAAGGTTGAAATCGATACGGGGATAATTCATGATGAGTTGTAATATATATTCCGTTCGTTAATCCGTTCGTTAATCGTAATTCTTAATCTTCGTTGGTTTGTTGAGTTAGGCTTAAATTGACTAGGATGCAAGTTCAAGTTCAAGCTCAGGTTCATGGTCAGGCTCAGATTCAGATTCAGATTCCGGCTCAGTCCCAGTTCTTGGAAAATCTGAGTCCTTGTTGAAATATTCTCTAATCCTAGTGGCTAATCTCACCAAATCAATCCAATATTCCTCTCCTATTCTATAAGGTACCAATCTATCTTGTAATCTACTCAAACAAAGTAAATGATAAAAATAGCCATTGTATCGAGTCACCAATTTCCCCAGTTCTAAATCCAAATCTTGTTGGCAAGATACACAAGTTTGAATCTCCGTTAATTCCGTTTTTATTTCCTCAAACTGATCATTACTACGAGTGGTCGTGAACTCTCCAAAGTCAACTCTATTATAAGCCAAATTGCCTACTTTGTACTTATCTTGCTCCCAGACTTTGACTGCTTCATCATCAAAAATGTTCACCACCAAATGTAATTTACTAAAGTAGTCACTAGTCACTAGCAATTTCAAGTTTGCTAAATTTTGGGTCAATGACCGGTTGCCAGGCACTCTGTTTTGAATGTGTCTTGTTATATGACTATGCTGAAATGCATGTTCGAACTGCAAGGCAGAAATTCTAGAAGGGAATCCACTCACAACCAAAAGCATTTTCCATGGTCTATAACCTTTCTTCTTAGTACGCCAAGCACCTGCTTTTATCTCACCATTATGTTGCCGTAACCTCCTTTTTGGGTTTGTGGTTGACCCTATGTAATGAGCATTCTTCTGGGTCGACCTTAACAAGTAAACTCCATAGAAATTGGGAATATGATGCATATCATTTAAGGATGTGTCTTAAGTGCCTCAAGTGAGTACGCGCTGTATAGGGTTGACAATCCCGTTACGGTGCGTCTGCAGTGTTGGGACTCAACGCACGTATAAACCAACAGTTTCAGCTTAGTGCTAGGTCCATTGGCTGCGGCTTAGGTGCGCAATAACCTAGCCAGGGTTTTAAAGTTTATTCGCAAACTGGTCAACACTACATTAATTATCAATTCATTATTGAACGTCAGCCAACATTATTCATTACCAAACTTAGCTAGTACCGACATTACACATAACACGCAACACAAAACAGCTCAACCGTACTTGCACGAACATTGAGTCACAAAAGACACAAATCCTAAAAATAGAAACGATGTTGAAAAAAGAAGAATCTGACCATTTATTAACCAATGCCAGTTCCAACCAGAGTGGGTCGAATGACTTTGTGAGGAAACTTTATCAGATGTTGCAGGAAGACAAGTACAAGTCGATTGTGAGATGGACCAGAAATGGTGACTCGTTTGTGGTGATTGACACCAATGAGTTCACCAAAGATATACTACCCAAGCATTTCAAACACAGCAATTTTGCCAGTTTTGTCAGGCAGTTGAACAAGTACGACTTCCACAAGGTCAAGATAAGTAACGAGGCCAAACGAAACTACGAGTATGGTGACGATGCCTGGGAATTCCATCATCCTGAGTTCAGAGTCAATGATCGTGATGCTTTGGATAACATCAAACGAAAAGGTCCCACCACCAAGAAGGCGGGCGACACCACTAATGGACAGTCAGAGAATCCACAAACCCAGTTGTTGAACAGTTTTAACAATTTACGAGATAACTTTGAAATGGTGAAAAACGAGAACAAGAACTTAGTGCAAGAAATCAATGTTTTGAAACAGAAGTATAAGAATGTTATTGAGAAATTAGTAATTATGAAGTCCCATGATGAAAGATATTATAGATCCATGAACGTTTTAGTCAATAGTTTGAATCAGAACGGTATAAAATTACCACCTTTGGACTTTCCCAATCCAGAAGAGGCTGAACAGTTGGGTCAGTTGCCGACTGGACAGTTGCCGACTCAGTTGACAACTCAATTGCCGACCCAATTGCCTTTAGCAGGACAATTGCCGGTACAAACACAAGTACCCAATCCAGTAAATACCGGTCAACCAGTTACAGGACCGGTACCAGGACAAGTGCTGGGGCCAGTTCCAGGACAAGGTCCAACATCTGGTCTGGTGGGCCAGGCAATCAATTCCCCAACTCACAAAAGACAATTTTCAAACCTTCAATCTCCAACTTACAATTTCCCCAACCAATACAATGGCACTCCTACTAAGAGTAAATCTCCATTACAATCTCCACCAAACGTGTCATCAACTGAGCTAACTGTGAATGGGTCGGTCATAACCACCAATCTCACTAATCCTAAATTCCATGTATTGCTAGTCGAAGACGATAATGTTTGCATCCAGTTGTGTCGGAAATTCCTCGTTAAATATGGTTGTCAGGTGACAGTCGTCACCGATGGATTGAACGCCATATCAACCGTCGAGAACAATAAATACGACTTGGTGTTGATGGATATAGTGATGCCTAATTTAGACGGTGCCACTGCCACCAGTGTCATAAGATCGTTTGACACAAAGACTCCCATCATTGCCATGACTGGGAATATCGAAGAAAACGATTTGGTGACGTATTTACAAAACGGGATGTCGGATATTTTGGCTAAACCTTTCACAAAGGATGATTTGTACTCGATATTGTCGAAGCATTTATTGGGGAATGAGCCGGTAAATTCTGTGGTGAACCAAGTGTCTTCAGTCAATTCAAGTCCTCCAACTGATATGTTGATTAATAATGATGATCCAATGTTGAAGAAACAGAGAATAGAGTGATTGGGTGTATTCTAGTGTTGTATAGGATGATAATATATGTATTATATTTGTTGGTTTTGTGCGTTAATGTTTTGTTTCTATATTTTTATCGGTAACTTTGTCATGGTTCTCGTCTATAATGTCTTTAGTGTGTCTGATGTCAGTAGTGTCTCTGATGTCAGTAGTGTCTCTAGTATCTTTAGTGTCGGTAATAACATGATACGCCAAATCAGAAAATGCATTCCCCCATACCCCCTCAGTTTCCAACCCTGAAACCTCTACTCCCTCAAAGTAATATTCCTCATACTTATACTCTATAACAGGCAATTTCACCTTCCTTCTTCTAACAGTTATAAACTCCAAATCTTCACTATCATCAACCAAATTCACTAAATGTGACAATGTAGGATATTGGCTATGAAGTTTGCTTTTAGTTAATCTTTCAGTATGACGCATTATATGATTACATAGTAAATATCTTGGTTTGTATTCACTTATAATCTGTTCGGTTACGTCTAATGGAGCATGAGGTAGAAAGTATAAAACTTCTTTATTTGGTACAAATGTCTCTTCAACTGTCATTCCTAAATCTTCTAACTTCTGTTTATCGTTTTCTGTGAACACTGGATCATATAAACTAACAGGGGCATTTAAATGTTTCAGTATATTATAGATATAACTTAGCTGATATAATGGTATGGAATCGTCTAAAGAACCTAATGCAAGACATCGTATTTGTGTAATTGAAGACGGTAGTAAATTTAGGGTTTGTTTGTATAGATCACTGGACACTATGGTATCATTATATTTGAGGAATTTGGTATCTTGGGTGAATTTCGGTATGGGTTCCTTTGTTTCTAACATTGAGTGAGTGTGAATGATGAGGCTGTTGTGAATTCTAACGTTTAAATACGCCAAATTGTAAATATGGCACTTTTGGGGTTATAGAAAAAGAAAAATGTATATGGTGTAATGAAGTAAAGAGTACTCATATTATCGGTCAAAATTTAATTATTATAGCTGTAATCACAGTAATTACAACATAATTATAGCGTATAGTGTACAGAGTTCAATCTGGAGTTAAGCTCAGCTGAGTCCTACTCATCTCATCTCTTGTAAATACCTAAAAACCCACCCAAATCCCCCGATCCTGCCCCCATTCCTCGTCCAATACCAAAACATCCTTTTACCCACTGCAAATCACAAAAATCAAAGGGCCACCTCAAACCGTCCCCGATATGTTTGCTTATCTTCACCTTCCGGCGGTGTACCCATCGCACTGAAAATTTTCTCATAAATTAACCCACACCCCATCATCTAAATAGTCAAAGTGTCCGAATTCAAATCAAATATTATCAATAACAGTGGCATGAGAAAGTGTAAAATCTTTGTTGGTACTTCCCATCCCGAATTAGGACAATTGGTTTGTGAAAGACTCGGAGTTGAACCTGCTCCTTGTACTTTAAAAAAGTTCTCCAATGGAGAGACCTCAGTTCAGATTGGTGTATCGGTCAGAGACGAAGATGTTTATATTATTCAGAGTGGGTCCCCAACTATAAATGACCACATTATGGAGCTTTTGATTTTAATTTCGGCCTGTAGAGGTGGTTCGGCCAATAAGATCACGGCAGTAATTCCTCAGTTTCCTTATTCCAAGCAGTCCAAGATGAAGAAACATAGAGGGGCCATTACTGCTAGAATCTTGGCTAATTTGTTGGTAATGGCTGGTGCTGACCATGTGGTTTCCATGGACTTACATGCTTCGCAAATGCAAGGGTTCTTTACTAAACCAGTCGACAATTTGTATGGGGCTCCTACGTTATCAAGATGGATCCGTCATAATATTCCTGATTGGGAGAAGTCAGTGGTAGTGTCGAAGAACCCCGGTGGAACTAAAAGAGTCACTGCTTTGGCTGACTCTTTGAAAATCAACTTTGCTATGATCCACACCGATCGTAGAAGAGACCATGATAATTTCACTGGCAACAAAAAGAAGAAGATTTTGAGCAGCAAAGTGGAAAAGTCAAAGAATGGCGATGATTTCGAGGAAGAAGACAATTTTGTTGGCGAAATGCAAACCGCTAGAGTCGTTCAAGGTCACGTTGTTGATGACGATTATAAAAATGGAACAATCCATGATCAGTCAGAATCAGTACTCTCTACTCCTGACAGATCTCATTTAGTACAGCCATCGATTTTGGATTCTGATGCTTTAGGAGGATCTTACGATGCTACTAATTCCGATGACGAGGACGACTTGAACTCTTCCGTCCACGAAAAATTAATCACGTTAGTCGGTGACGTCAACGACCGTCCAGCCATTATCTTGGACGATATGATTGATAAGCCTAATTCGTTCATTGCTGCTGCCGAGCACTTGAAGAGAAATTGTGGTGCCAATTCGGTGTACGTTTTAGGAACCCACGGTGTTTTCAACGACGACTGTTTAGAGATTTTGAATGCTTGTGATTGTATTGACAAAATCGTCGTCACCAACACCTACCCAATATCCAAGGAAAGAATCATCAAGAACAAAAAATTGTGTGTGATTGATGTGTCGCCAATTTTCGCTGAATGTATAAGAAGAGACCACTTTGGTGAATCCATATCGGTGTTGTTTGATTCTTTAG
Source organism: Yamadazyma gorgasii (assembly GCA_003708985.3). NCBI lineage: Eukaryota > Fungi > Ascomycota > Pichiomycetes > Serinales > Debaryomycetaceae > Yamadazyma > Yamadazyma gorgasii. The sequence goes on along the minus strand of PPPC03000004.1, from coordinate 1,042,774 downwards.
CTGCCATTGAGTGATTTTGTTATAGAGGGATGAATAAATGATATTTATGTTGTTTCTTTTTGCTTTTGTGTTTGATTTTGTGTTTGTGTAACCAACGATGCAATCATTTGGGTTGCAGTACTATCTCATTCATGTGGAGATTGGTATTAACGGAGCGTTGGAATATTGAATGATAATATGATTTGTGAGGTATTTAATTGTTTAAATATCTTTGATTATTATCAAATATGTGCTAGAATTCTTTGACTTTTTTTTGACCTGTTTACCTGTTCTTCTTGAAATATGCTCTTGACCTGTTCCTTGACCTGTTCTTTCACTTCTCTTAATCTTCTGAGTATTTTACGTGTCCCTACCATATTTTCTATATTCCACGATGTTGCGATCCTGAAATCTTAGGGTCCAATAACATGTCAGATTCATCTCCTATTGATATTGCTGTCAAAAAGAAATTGGATCAGCCAATGTCCCCGTTGAACTTGTCGCCTACTCATCCACATACGCCATTATTCAAGAAAATTGAAGGCGAGGCAGATCAAACCGAGAAAGCAATGGCATCAATTGCTCCTATGTTAGAAGCGTTTAAACCTAAAACCAGCAGTGAAGATGGTATAAAACCTGAAACTTATCTGCCAGAATCTGCCATCAGTGATGAGAATTTGACTATCCCCAATAGCAGTACATCTAAACCCAATTCATCTTCAAATTCGGGCCCTTCTTCTACTAGTGATGTCAAATCTCAATCCATAAATCTTCCAAGAACCAACCAGAAATCAAGGTCAAACTCCAATTCTTCATCAACAGAGTTCCCTATGTTGAACAAAACTGTCAGTAATCCAACTCCAGCTAGGAAATATTCCATCCACAAAGAGTTCCATGGCCCCCAATTGCCTAAGATAGGTAAGATTGGGGTGTGTGCCATGGATGCCAAAGTAATGTCGAAACCATGCAGACGAATCTTGAACAGGTTAATCGAAAATGGAGAATTTGAAACCATCATTTTCGGTGACAAAGTCATTCTAGATGAAGCTATAGAAAACTGGCCAACTTGTGACTTTTTAATCAGTTTCTTCTCAACTGGGTTTCCCTTGGAAAAGGCTATCAAATACGTTAATTATAGGAAACCTTACTTAATTAATGATTTGGTGTTCCAAAAAGCTTTGTGGGATAGAAGATTAGTGTTATCTATCTTGGACTTTGCTAAAGTTTCAACTCCCAAAAGGCTCGAAATCTCAAGAGATGGTGGTCCTCATATTGATGAACAATTAGAGGAGAAATTGCTAGGCAATGGTATCCCTAAAGAATTCATTGAAAAATTAACAAACCAGTCAGAACCAAGTTGGGAAATGGTGGATGAAGATACTTTAAAAGTCAATGGTGAAATCTTGAAAAAGCCATTTGTTGAAAAGCCAGTCGATGGTGAAGACCATAATGTTTATATATATTATCCTAGTTCTACCGGTGGAGGTGGTAGAAGGTTATTCCGTAAAATTGGTAACAAATCGTCAGAATTCGATCCTGATTTAACGTATCCCAGAACTGATGGATCTTTTATATATGAGCAATTTATGGACACTGATAATTTCGAAGATGTCAAAGCTTATACTGTGGGCCAAAAGTTCTGTCACGCAGAAACTAGAAAATCTCCAGTTGTTGATGGAATTGTTAGACGTAACACTCACGGAAAGGAGATAAGATATATCACCGAATTAAGCGATCGTGAAAAGGAAATGGCTCGAAGTGTAAGTCGAATTTTCAGTCAAACGATATGTGGGTTTGATTTATTAAGAGTTGAGGGTAAATCTTACGTTATTGATGTTAACGGGTTTTCATTTGTCAAAGACAATAATGACTATTATGATTCGTGTGCTTCTATATTAAGGGAATTGTTTCTAGAAGCTAAAAAGTCCCGTGATTTGATCAAGACTAAGATCCCACAATCAACTAAATTGTTGAATAAGCAATTCTTTGAACAAAAGGAACAAAAATGGGTGTTCAAAGGTATGGTTTCGGTGATCAGACACGCCGACAGAACCCCCAAACAGAAGTTCAAGTATTCCTTCAGATCACCTCTATTTATATCCTTATTGAAGGGCCATAAAGAAGAAGTTATTATTAGAGAAGTCCGTGATTTAGAGGTGGTGTTACATACGGTTAAAATCGCTGAAGAGAAACAATTGGAGGATCTTTTCAAATTAAAACAATTAAGAACAGCGTTAGAAAAGAAAATGAACTTTCCGGGCACCAAGATTCAAATCAAGCCTTCTTTTTTTAAAGATGACATTGAAACTGTTGAAAAAGTTCAATTGATTCTTAAATGGGGTGGAGAACCAACTCATTCCGCTAAACATCAAGCAAGTGATGTAGGAGAACAATTACGTCAAAACATCAAGTTACTTAATAGAGAGGCTTTGAAAGATGTTAAGGTGTACACCTCATCCGAAAGAAGAGTTATAGCATCGGCTCATTTGTCAACTTTAGCGTTATTAGGATACGATAAAGATAATGATGAATTGCCTGATGATTTCTTAACTATTAGAAAAGATTTGTTGGATGATTCGAACGCTGCTAAAGATTTAATGGATAAAGTCAAAAAGAAGTTGAAACCTTTGTTAAGACAAGGAGCTGAAGCTCCTCCACAATTCACATGGCCACCTAAAATGCCTCAACCATTTGTGGTCATTAAAAGAGTATGTCAATTGATGAATTTCCATAAGCAATTAATGGACTATAACTTCAGTAACAAGAAAGTTGAAGAGTTCCAATTAAACTGGTGTTGTGGCGAAGACCCTATGTTATTCAAGGAAAGATGGGATAAGTTATTCCAAGAATTTACTACTGTTGAAAAGACCCATCCTTCTAAGATTAGTGAATTGTATGACACTATGAAATATGATGCGTTACACAATCGTCCATTTTTATCCAAGGTATTTGCGTTTGATCCTAAAGATGAGGAATTGATCAAACACTTAACTGAAACTTGCGGAGATACTATAAACTCTAGCGGTTTAGTAAGCGAATATCCAATCAACATTTTAGCTATGAACAATTTTAGAATTCCTAGTGAAGCATCCAATACCAACAGCAGTTCTAACCCAACGTCAACTTCATCTTCAGCAACTGCAAGTAAAAGAAACTCAGGATATAACTTATCCAATCTCACAAATGTGCACGCTTCTGCCGGGTCTTTGGGTTGGGTCTTGAAAGGAGCCACTTCTGATGAAAGCAATTTGAACAACAACACTAACACCAACATAAATCCTAACCATACCCCATCCAAACCAAGTGTAGAAAACCAAAATCCTTTTGACCAACCTACTTATGTTAGATTAAGAGAATTGTACCGTTTATCTAAAGTTTTATTTGATTTCATATGTCCTCAAGAGTATGGTATCAAAGATGAAGAAAAATTGGATATTGGACTATTAACTTCTTTACCTTTGGCCAAACAAGTGTTGAAAGATATTGAACAAGTTAGAAATAGCGATTCTCCATCGGTTTCAATGTATTTTACTAAAGAGTCTCATATTTATACATTGTTGAACGTTTTATACGAATCCCAAGTTCCTATGCAAATTGCAAGGAATGCGTTACCTGAATTGGACTATTTAAGTCAGATCACCATCGAAGTGTTCGAATGTGATGATCCAAACACACCTAGTGGTAAGAACCATTCCGTAAGATTATCGTTGAGTCCTGGGTGCCATACCCAAGATCCTTTGGATGTCCAATTAGACAACAATCATTATATTGGATGTATACCAAGGATTAATTTGACTAGACATTTAGATATGGATTTGGTAGTACAAAGGTTAAAGAGTAGATTTACCAGAGTTTCGTTACCGAAGAAATTCACTCCCGTCAATATTCTGAGTCCTTTATCATCTGGACTCTGAGGTTTTTATAGACAATTATATATTATCATTCCTGATAACTTGTAATGGCGCACACTATAGAGCCAACAATGCCACTAGCTATAACAACGACCACGAGCCAAAAGACCAATTGGAGACACATGAGCTTTTTCAAGAAACCTAGAATGCAACCAAGCTTTTGTTTACTTCTTTTCCATATTGACACTCGTTTGGGGGCTGGAGTGACTGGTATTTGGGAATAGTTGTAAATCAATCGAGGAGCATTAGCAGTAAAAATATTACTAGTTTGGTTAGTGTTCTTAATTTGGGCTATAACTGGTAATCCAATATCTCTTTCTATTTGGGATTGTGTATACATCCAATCATTTATTCCTCTTCTGAAACTTTCTCTAAGATATGGGAGGTCTTCAAGGGTGGGCCATTGCCCTTCATAGGTTGGTGGAGGTGGATAATCTGGGGGACCAGAATGGGTTGAAGGGTTATCTGTGGTATCGGTGGAGGAACTTGATTGTATGGAAGGAGTTTCTGTAGTATCTACTGTGGCAAATGTAGAATTTATGGTGGTAGCATCGGATAGTGAAGAACTTGAAGAGCTTGAATCTATTAACATCACTTCTGTAGTTTCAGCTGTTGTTGCAGAACCTATTGAAGGAGTATCTACGTTATCAATTGGTGCAGCAGTTAAAGGTACCGAGGTGACTTCTGTATTAGCGGTAATAGTGTTGGCAGTACTTGTTGAACTAAGTTCTATATTATCTGACATTACATTAGAGATTTTTCTGAGAATATGGATTTATAGCATATTATTTATAGTTGCCTAAAACAGTGAGCATATAAGGTCATTATATCATATCATCGAATTTTACTCATAAATACATGACGTTATCAGATATGAGGTTACTAAAGATAAAACTATACGGAACAGAGTAAAAATATCAAAAAACATGACTAGTGTAAACAATCGTAAATGACCAAACAATGGCTGCAAAATAATGCGAGATTCTAAACATAAATATATTATCTACACACACCCGAAGGTTAGACTAAAAGTCTAAGCGGATTCATAAGAATCCCAATTATCAATAATCGATTTCAATTTTTCAGATTTAGTCAAACTATAAACCTCTTCGAAATATTCCTTGGAAATTTCAAATGGTTTAGCAGTTAAATTAGGGATATATTTACCAATTAAATCCTTTGGTTTAACTGAAGACTTTGGAATCTTCTTGTTCAAGAATCTTTGGAATGGTTTGACTCCTGACATCAAGTAAGATGAATGGAAAGGTACTGAAATACCCTTCAATGGAATAACAGCAAAACCTCTTTCTAAATCAATTGGTTGAGGTTTAGCTAATGATTTAGCACTGACTTCTTCGATAATATCATGTAAGTGCTCCTTGACTTGATCCAAGCTTAATTGTTGTTGTAACTTAACAATATCAATCTTGTTGATCTTCAAGACATTCAAAACGTTGGTTAAAGTATCTAAAGCTCTTAAATCACCAGCAGTAACATATTGAGTGTTTTCAACGTTATAGTTAACAATTTCTAATAACCAACCAGTCTTTTCAGAAACTTCATTAACAACAAATCTTAAAGCTGAATCATTGAAAGTTGGGTTGACTCTGGTTGGATTAACGGCACACATACCGTAATTGGACCTTCCTAATTCGTCTCTTGGTACAGCAACTTGCATGGTCATACCTCTGTAGAACACGACATCAACCAATGATTCAACAGGCATAACATTGGCTAACGATGATAAAGCACTATATTCACCTAATGAATGACCAGCAAACATAGCATCACTTGGAACCAATCCCTTGGATTTAATATCTTCATAACTGGCCTTTTCCATTAATGTTAAGGCTGGTTGAGTGAATTGAGTAGCTGACAATAATCCAGTTGGTGATACGAATTTGTATGAAGTAGTAGTATGATCAATATCTTTGAAGATCTTTTCAGATTTGATTTCTCCCTTAGGACCAATAGTTTCAAACATCATACCAATATAATTCTCTCTAATCTTTCTACCTTTCTTACCATTGAAGTGGATAGTTAATTCATTTGGATTATTCTTAACAATATCCAAGATCGAGAATCCATAGTTGTTGATGAAATGTTGATCAGCCTTGTCCCAAACTTCTTTAGCAACTGCTGACTTGTTGTACAAGTCCATACCCATACCTTGTTCTTGAGAACCTTGACCAGTGAAGACAAAGGTAGTAATTGGTTGTTCAATTTCAGCTTCACCTTCTAATACAACTCCATCAGTTTCAATGTTCTTGGTTTGAATCTTAATGATCTTTCTACCATTAATCATACCGATATGTTGTAATGTGGTTTGTAAAGTATCATTTGGTAATACCATACCGACAAAGTTACATTTGAAAGCTCTGACTCTTTCAGCAACTGAATTAGCGGCCCACTCTTCAACTAAAGATCTAATAGAACCCGATGAATACATTCCATGAGTGATAGTACCAGGTAATTTAGCATAATTAGCAAAAACTCTTGAAACGTGGATAGGGTTGAAATCTCCACTGACTTTGGCATATGGTTCATTAGTAGTTGGAGCTTTTGAAGTCAATTCTTCATTGGATGATAATGGAATACTTTGTTCAAAGATAACAGCTTGTTCAATTGGGTTACCGGTTCTGGATAAAAATTCAATGACTGGGTTACCAAATGATTTACCAGCTTCATAATTAACTTCAGCAATTTCAACAACCTCTTTAGTAGCTAATTCAATATAAACCTTACCAACAGTTTTGATTGAAGAATAGACATCAATGGATTTGAATTTGTAAACAGATTCACATCTGAAAGTTAAAGTTTGACCTAATAAATCTCTGTCGTCTAAACTTTCAAACCATTCCTTGGATTTCAAAATAGCCAATTCCTTTGGAGAAGTGATCTTTAATTCGTAAGGAGTTTCAATCTTCTTACTGAAAGTGTTTTCAAAATCTTGATAGTCTCCTCTGTATAAGAATTGGGAAGTAACTTCTAAGACTGGCAAGTCTTCTCTGTAGATAGTACCAACGACTTCAACCATCTTACCACTAGCTTGGTTTAAAACCGATTTGATTTCGGCCTTAGTTGATACTTTATCGCCGTTCTTTAACAACTTGGCACCAGGAATCATTCTGTAACCATTGGATAAATGAACTAATTTCAACAAATCACCATCAACAGTTTTAGGGAAAATAGCTGAGATAATAGCTTTCCAACCAATAACAATAGCGAAATCCATTGGGGCATAACTTTCTTTACCATTTCTGCTAACAAAAGCTTCTTGTTTGTTACCAATAGCATGAGTAAATTCACTTACATCCTTAGAATTGATAGTTAAAGTTTCACCGTCAATGACCTTTTCAACATCAATATCAATATCGAATGGAATTGAGGAACCGTACCATAATTTCCAATAGAATTCTTTGATTCTAAGGTTTCTATCTTCCATAATTTCTAAGATAGGAGCAAATCCATCGTTAGTTTGATACTTGAATAAGAATGGCAATTCCACTGGTTTACCGTCAGCAGTTCTGTGTTCAATTAAGTTGTATTCAATCAATTTGGTAGAAGCATTGAATTTAATGGTTACTACTGGTTTGAACTCATTCTTAACCAATTCAAAAGCAGTTAAAACTTGGTTGGTGGATGATTCGTAGTTTTCAATTTCAATAATAAGGTTCTTGATTGGTGACAACACTCTGTGAACAGAATTATCAACGTGGTTCTTACCTTGAACTATTCTCTTAGATTGAATGAACGCGTATAACCAGTTCAACTTAGACCCAGAAACAACATTCAACCAAGCATTGATATCAGGAATCTTATCAGTAGTCTTAATGATCTTGGTAGTACCTTTGATTTCTACTTCAATATCGGTGGTGTTGGCGACTGGATGAGGTGGTTGCGAGACATATTCAATTTCAGGAATCTTAGAAACATCACCATCATATTCATCTTGTAACAATTTCTTGATTAAACCTTGATTGATATTGTCCATGATTTCCTTGATTGGTTCATTAACTTTGTTAGTGAATTGAGCTGAAACTGGACCATGTAAAATACAGGTTCTTTGGACATCTTCGTCAACAACGGCTTCTAAATCTTCAGATTGCCATAAACTATCCTTCTTAAAGTAATAAGAAAAGTTTTCATCCAAGATTGGTACAAATGGACAAGGTTTTTGACCAGGTCTTTGACACAAGTTTAAGAAATAATCACAATCTTCTTCATTGATAAGTTGCAGTTTTCCTAATGAATACTTTTCAAAGAATTTAGCGGCGAAAACTTGAGGATCAACAGTTAATTGATTGTAGTTTTGAATCAAAGATTCTTTACCGTTTTCCGTGAATCTTTCTTCAACTCTTCTGAGGAAATCACCAAAGAAGTTTCTTAAAGTAATATCAATCCATCTTTGTGATTTCTTAACGTACATCAATTCAATCAATCTGTCAACAACTTGTTGGTAAGTCATATCCTCTAAATCACATACTCCTTGATCGTTCTTACCAAACCAAACCTTTTGGAAATCTTTGTTCAATCTTTCAATGATGTAATCTTTCTTGGAAGTTAAAGCTTCCAATAACTTAGCTTTTGGCAAGTTGAATAACGTATCATCAAACTCTTTCCATAATTTGATACCTCTAGTAGCAATTTTATGAATTGGTTCACCCATTTCAGATACAACAGTTAAAATACCACCAGCTGGCTTATTAAAGGTTTGTTCCCAGTCTTTATCTTTAACTCCGGTAGTAGCAGCAATAGCCTTCTTAGCATCTAAGGACGTGAAAGCTTCCTTTGAAGTCATTACTCTTGATCCAAACAAAATACCATCAAATGGCATAGGTGGGAAGTTATATTGACTTGACCAGCTACCGTTTAAGTATGGATAAGTATCTTCATCACTACCAAATCCTGAACCAGCAATCAAAATAATGTTAGAACACTTTCTGATTCTAGAATACATTTGTAAGATTGGTTGATGGAAATCTTCAAACGAATGATGTCCTCCACCTCTTCCACCAGTCCATTGACAGATGATTGGAAAGTTAGGATTGTGCTTAGCAATAGTAATAACTTGGTTGATAGCATCAATTGAACCTGGTTTTAACCCTAAGTGAGTTAAGTTCAACTCATTAATATACTCATTAGCTACTTCCAAGGAAGGAACACCAGCACCAATAGTCAACCCTTGAATTGGGTATCCTTTAGCTCTTAACTCCTTGATTAAAGGTATAGCCCATTGTAAACCTCTTGGATTGACATAAATCAAATTGACACTAATACCATAACCTGGTTTAATTTCGTTTTTGATTTTAGTAATAGCATCTTCCATCATTTTGGCACTGAAATAACCACCACCACCTAATTCGATGTAATAACCAGAATTCAAAGTAGCAATGACGAAATTTGGATTGACTGTGGTTGGGACCATCCCTGGAACCATTAAAGGAGGTCTAGAAATCAACTTAGAAAATTTGGTGTTAATGAAGATTTCACCGTCTTTGTTCTTGATCAAAGTTGGTTTGTATTGAGTTAACCAATTAGCTTGGAACTTGACCTTGGAATTAGTGTTGAAAACTTCTTGTTTGAATCCATAGTCGTCATCGTTATTTACATGGTAATCCAAAGTACCAGCTAAAATGATTCTTGAACCAGTACCATCTTTGTTCTTGTGAGTAAGGATTCCTAAACCACTTACACCACCTGGACCAAAATCTAAGATATGGCTTGAGTTGAAATTAGTGGCTTTTTCCCAGTTAACTGGTAATTCAATGATTAATTGAACTAATCTTTCAACAATAGAACCAGAAAGTGATTGCAAGTTTTCACCGTTGAAAGTGTCAAATACTGGAATATCAACATTAGCTGTGGGGAATTCGATATTGTTGGTAGTTAAGTCGTTAAGAATCAATTTGAAGGCATCTTTCAACAAATGGGAATGGAAAGGAGCAAAAATTGGTAAAAATCTGTTAGAAAACTTCAATTTTCTCTTTGAAAATGGAATTCTCGATTGGTCTAAACCAGATGAAGCCTTTTCATTTCTCAAAGATAAATTTAAACCATATAACGATTCAGGAGGACCCAGAACAACGAATTGATTTGGACCATTAATTAAGGAAATCGAAATATGTTTATCTTCAGGTAAATGATTATTGGTTTGGTCAATAAACCATTTAGTCTTTTCCAATGATAAATCTCTTATTGATAACATTGGACTTGGTCTACCTTCACCGTTTTCCAACGAGTCTTGCAACATTGAAGGTGGTAAAGTGGTATTTGGGTAAGTAGTTAAACATCTGAAACCTAAGAATAACAATAAATTGATGGCTTTAATGGAATTTTCATTATAACTGGACCAGTCATTAGATGATGCTATAACTAAGGAAGTAACTAACCCTTGACTGTGACCAGTAGTACCTTTCAAATGAGACTTGAATTGACCAGGATTAATACCTAAAATTTCGCAATCGATTTGATAATGGCATAATTGCAAAACTCCGATTAAAGGACATGAAACTGGCACAGATAATAAATAGTCCTGGTCTGGGGTCTTATCTTTACTTTCTAACCATGTGATTATATCGATTCCTTGGGTGTAGATTTTATCAGCACCTTCTAAGTTCTTCAATAATCCGTTCAAGTTGGTATTGATAGTGACTAAGAAATCCTTGATAAGCGGCTTGTAGACTTCGTATAAGTCTCTTAATTCTTCGAAATAATCATCAGTATTACCCTGACCCCCAAATATGGCGTATATATTGGTGTTCTCTTGGAATAAATTAGAATGTAATGGTTTGACCGGTCTCTTCAATAAAGTAGTACTCTTGTAGTAATTAGCTAAGATATTCTTAATTTTGGGTAAACTGGTTGGATAAGTTTCATCCTTAACTAAGTTCATAACAAAGTTATGGATATCGTTGTTTTCGAATAATAATTCGAATTCTGACAACAAGAACCCTAAGATTTCCTTGAATTCTTCAGGCTGTTGATTAACGTTATCATTTATGTAGCCTAAGAATTTGGAGAACAACTCAATAGGACTGGAAGGTTCATCATCGTTAATAAAATCATCAGTTGGGGTTGGTAAGGCCTTAACAAACTGTTGATTCAATTGTTGGAAACTTTGATAATAATTAGATGGGATTAATATGGTGAACTCCAAAGTCCCGTGGTTTAACTGGAAAGGTTTTGTGCTTGACATTTTCCTGACTTCACCAAAACTATACTTTAACTTAACGATAAGTCAATGATGGTTTTTATGGACTTTCTTTACTTTTATATTTTTTAGGTTTTTGTTGGTATTAAATTTTGTTGGAATGGGTTCCTGTATATAAAAAACTGTTGGTCTGATTTTTGGTGGTCAATTGTGTTGGTGTGTTGGGAGCTGAGATCCAGTACTGGTGACTCTCTAAGGACTTAAGAAGTGGTGTACTTGATGGGTGCTTATTAATTGGTAGAGGATAGGGGCTAAGGGTGTTTAGGGGGGGTTATTGATTGTATGGGTAACGAGATGAGCCCAAAATAATGTTCGTAATTGACGTGTCTAAAATAGGGTTGAAATAGACCTACGTGTAGGTGACAGACTAATTTGAGATAAATTACTATAATGACACTTTCATTAAACTCTACGTCAGATAACTTGCTCTAGCGTACCTTAACTATAACCACCATACATCCTATTATAGTTAGAACATTATTATGCTACTTCCTGTATATACCTCAAGTGAATCCTCAACCCTGCATATAAACTTTTGAGTAAACCCAATGATTTCTTGAGGGAGACATACGATTATAAAACCATAATGTCGTGTGGTGTCGTGTGGTGTTTTGTGGTGTTTTGTCGCACGGGTGATTTTGTGTTCTTCATTTTTGGTTTTCTCGTTTTCTTGGGACACGTTTGAATCCGGGTCATTGAGATGGAAGTTTTTGGTTTGGGGCAGTAAACGATTTTCAGGGGTTGATCGAGGTCCCTTGTAGTGATTCCTAATACACATACGATATATATAAAGAATACAGCCTCAACTATGAGCCAAATCAAGCCAAACCCTCTAAACACGTGGATCTACATCTCTTCTCTACTGATAAGAATTTCATTCTCTTATCTTTGATTTCGCATTCGCATCCGTACCGTTTTCTAAACATCTTGTCCCCTTTTCCTTATGGATATCATTAACTTAATAGTCATTGGTGCCGGTTTAATAGGCCCAAGACACTGTGAACACATATATCAAAGATCAGACACAAAACTATTTGCTATCATTGATCACAGTGCCAAAGGACCATCGGTTGCCGCTAAGTTCAATACCTTATTATTTAAAACCATTGATGATATGATTGATTACATTCACAGTAACAATTTAAATTACCCAGATGGGGCTATCATTGCTACTCCCAACCATACACATGTGGACATGGCTATGAAGTTGGGCCATTATGGCATCAATTTGTTAATTGAAAAACCTCTTAGTTCTACAGTTGACGACTGTAAGAAGTTTATTGAATTCTCTGAATCTAAACAGATTAAAGTTTTGATTGGTCATCACAGAAGATTTAATCCCTATATTATCCAGACCAAGAAGAATTTATCCAAAATCGGTACCCCTATTGCCATTCAAGGTACGTGGTGTACTAAGAAGAATGATGAGTACTTTTTAGAAAAGCCTTGGAGGACTGATGAATCCAAAGGCGGTGGAACTTTATTGATCAACTTGGTCCATGATTTAGATTTGTTATTGTACTTATTAGGTCCAATTACCAAGATTTATGCTGAGTTGTTGCCAAAACAAAGACCTTATGATGTTGATGAAGGTGCTGTATTATCGTTGACGTTTAAAAACGGTTGTAAGGGAACATTTATTTGTAGTGACAATATCGTATCACCATTCAATTTTGAATCAGGAACTGGAGAGAATCCTAATATTCCCTTTTATTCTGAAACCAGCGGGTTTTACAGAATATTTGGTTCTAAAGGAACATTATCAGTTCCTGATTTGAGATTGTACCACCAGAACAATAATGGACAATCGTGGACTAACGAAATTGAAGTTGATGATTTGAGTTTAAGTTATGATAATGATATGGAGATTGATGGTTTAAATACCCCCACCACTTCATTTTCTAACTTATTGTCAATTGGTTTAAGAACTCCCAATTACACCCCACCTGATTTATTGAATTTCACCAAACCAAAACCTTTCGATTTACAATTGAATCATTTTATCAATTTGATTAGGGGCGATGAATTAGAACTGAATTGTACTGGAAAGGATGCATTAAATACATTGTTATGTATTGAAAAAGTTTTAGATCTGGTTAAAAGTGGTATGCCAGAAATTGTTGAATATGTAGTTTGATCTAAAAAATTGTAAAAAATTACCACATAATGTTAAAAGTAGATAAAAATGAGTTAAAACTAAAAGAAAATAATAAAAGTTAGACAAAATAAAAAGAGTAGATGACTGATGTAATGATAATTGTTTATGAATATAAAATTTACTAATCTGATTTCTGCTTTGCATAACGAGCTTGAAGAACCTTGAACAAATAATCCAATCCAAATCTTCTTTTGAAGATTGACACCATAAAGTACCTTGGCAAAAATTGAGCCCAATATAAAAACTTTGACATTGTACCTCTGTAATAATTGATCTTTCCAATCTTACTGTTTTCAAAATCGCTAACAACTTGTTTAGCGTAGGTTTCTGGAGAAATAGGGTTACTATCTCTAGCCATAGATCTTCTTTTATCTAAAACCTGTTCAATCCCATCAGCCTGGTACCATGAATTAGGATATAATGGTCTGACATCGGCGATATTAGTCTTAACTCCACCAGTAATAATGTTGATAACTTTTACATCAAAAGGTTCCAACTCAAAACCTAAGGTGTTAGCATATGAATGAATAGCAGCTTTAGTACTTGAATAAATCGAAGAGAATGGAAATGGATGAAGTCCGCTGACACTACCAGTAAATCCAATAGTTCCTTTGGTCTTAATAATATATGGAATTAACGCTCTTGTCATTCTAATACATCCAAACACATTAACATTGTAACATTGCAAAACATCTTCATCTTCAACATCAATACCCGGAAATGTACAAGGCTGTCCGGCGTTATTGAATAAGTACTTAACTTCTCCATTATATTCAGTTTCAATTAATTTCTTCAACTTGTTAATATCGTCGTTTGATGTGACATCCAATTTAACAATCTTAACTCCATAACTTTCCAAGTCCTTCATCGGCTCTAATCTACGAGCTCCGGCTATAACTTTATAACCTCTATTGGCGAATTCTATAGCAATGGCATGGCCAATTCCAGATGAACATCCTGTTACAACTACTGACATATTCTTTTTCAAAAGTCTTCGAGTTCCAAATCTCCTGAATTTCCCTAAAATCAAATCCTTAAAGCAAACTCTAAATATGGGGCTGCGAACTGAAAGCATATGATAGTTACGATCCTCCACACAAAAAAATTACGTTATCTCTATTACTATGTACATTTATTTACATAAACCCGTGATATGGGTGAAGATATACGAAGAGTGGACATGGTCTGGTCTTGAGTTTGTTTTTTCTTTCAATCCAGTCAACTTCCTACAAGCTCTCTAATATCTTATCCTTGAAAAAATAGTGCATAAACTTCACTAATTGTCCATCCTTCTCAACATGCAACACTGGGACATCATAACAATACTTATCGTACCATTCTGCGTTTTCTGGCTTCATAATATCAACAATCTCAAGATCAACTTGTTCTTTGCCTTGTTCTTTGGCTTGTTCAAGACTATTGTCCAAAATCTTATGTGCGTTAGTGCATAACATACATCCTTGCTTGGTGAAAAATGTCACTTTCAGGTACAATCTTATGTTAGTGGTATATAAGTTTTTTGACTGTTTCCACGTTTGAAACGTTGATTTGGGTATTCTAGCTAACATCTATAGAATGCGAATCGAATCACACGATCAATTTTGTCAGGTCAACGGAATAAACATATAGGGTTGTTTATGGCTCTTATTTAAATAACAATATAATACGAAGCACCACAAAAGCATGGTGTACCCTTTCTAAAGAAAATAAAATGAAGATCAAAAAGAAAAAAAAGAATGATTCCGCCCAGGATCGAACTGGGGACGTTATGCGTGTTAAGCATATGCCATAACCAACTAGACCACGGAACCATTTCTGACGGGAAAAAAGCTCCAGATCTTTCAGAGTTGCCGATTGCTCCTAAAATTTTGGTTTTTGTCGGTTTTAAAGGCTTTTTTCAGATAACAATAACATTTACATTATACCACTCAATTAAAGAACATATTAACACAGTTTCAAGCAATTTTGATGGGGCGGTGGTTCAAATTTTAAAAATGTAGCGAATGACAGATTAAGTTTGATTTCTACATCTTAAAACTGAGCATAAGTCCCTATCAGAATCGTTTATATAAAAAGCATCATACTTTTGAATACTTCCTGGATATTCTTCATCGTATTCAAGTCTACCCCATAAAATACCCCATATTAGTGTATTTCGGTCAAATGATACTACAGTTAATCCGGTTTAATTTATTCTACGATTTAGAGAGTAAAGTAGGCTAAAAGTGTTGCTAGCATACCCTTCAGATCCTGTTCGACCCCTACATAAAACGTCTAATTCTTTCATCCCATATAACTTCCCCAAATAACATGTTTAACCACAAATTTTGCAACTTTGACGACGCGGCTCAACTCCGTACCGACTTTCGGTCGATGAGGGCCGAAATTCAGGCGTACCATGGCAAATTACCAAGCAAATTACCAAACAAAATTCGTCCATCTGAAAAACACCGCCATACGCCAACTTAAACAGATTCGACATCTCTGGAGTTAAGAAACAATATCAACATATTAGCTGATAAACTACAGGGTTCGGGATGTCATAGCCGTCAAATGATCTACGTAATGTCAGGGCAAGACGGTAACAACGGTTTCTTACTCTAAGACTCTGACCGGCCCCTATAAACTGTAAAGAATCCTCTGGCCCAACAGTGTTGTTTAAAATTACTTTTTACACCGTAGGCCAATTTTAGTACCATTTTTATTACTGGTTTAAAATTAGTACGAAAAAAACCGTGCCCGGATTAACTTTGGAACATCTCGGACTTTATATATTAAACGTAAAAGTCCGTAACTGCAAAAAATAATTGCTAACATGTCAGAACTGTCAAGTCGTAGTATTAACACCGATAGTGTAAAGTTTGATGACTTACCGGTAGGAACCATCCAGTTAACGGGAGAGAGTAATGAGTTCGTTCAAATCGGGAGAAGGAAGTACTTCAAAAATGAATTAATGCAAGCATTTGGAGGTAATTTAAATCCTGGGTTATCACCATTACCATCATACGATTTCGGAAATCCTGTACCACTTGGATTATGTGCATTTGCATTTTCGACGTTTGTTTTGTCAATGTTTAATGCTGGGGCTCAGGGAGTATCCACCCCTAATGTAGCAGTAGCCAGTGCTGTTTTCTACGGAGGGGCCATCCAATTGTTGGCCGGGATTTGGGATTTAATATTAGGTAATACTTTTGGTGCAACTGCCTTATGTTCATATGGGGCATTTTGGTTATCATATGCTGCCATTTTGATTCCCAGTTTTGGTATTGAAGCTGCCTATGCTGACGAACCAGATCAGTTAAGGAATGCCATAGGATTCTTTTTAATAGGGTGGTGTTTGTTTACGTTCATGTTGGTTTTGTGTACGATGAAATCCACGGTAGCATTTTGTGTGTTATTCTCATCATTAGCTATAACGTTTTTGTTATTAGGAGCTGGTAATTTATGTAATAACCATCATCTTATAAGAGCGGGAGGGGTTGTTGGAGTTATATGTGCGTTTGCAGGATGGTACAATGCATACGTAGGGGTAGCCACTAGAAAGAATTCATATTTAGTACCAAAAGTCATTTACTTGCCACATTAATTAGTTTATAGAAAGACGGTGTAGACAATACAAATTTATAGAACCGCTTTGTGTCAGGGATCGTACTACCTTTAAATATGTGAAGCGCCTCATTTTCTTTGTCTCACATTAGTAATGAACTTAATCTATTTCCTATTAATCCCAGTGATTTTGTGTCTAGAAAGAGTTAATGACTACACCTTCGACAAAATAGTTAGAAAGTCCGGTGATTATGTATTGGTGGATTTCTACGCCGATTGGTGCCGTCATTGTCAACAGTTAATGCCAACCATTGAAAAGTTGTCAGAACTGTATAAAACTATACCTGGCATAAACGTCGTCAAACATAATGGAGGAGACAGAAGTGGAAGGAAAATGGTTAAGAAATATGAAATTGATGGGTTCCCTATGTTAATGTTGTTCCATGGTGATGACCAGCCTATTCCATACGAAGGTTCCAGAGATTTTGAGTCTATTAACAACTTCATCAAATTGGCCACCGGTAATAATGAAATTGCCAATCCAGAGGTTGTTCCTGTTCATGGAAAAACTGAAAAAAAGATTCTTGACATCAACGATAGCAATATTGAACAATTGGTTTTGAACACAAACAAAAAGACGTTGATGATGGTAGGAGGACATTGGTGCCGTCATTGTAAACAGTTGAAACCTAAAATCGAAAATATAAACGAAATATATGCTAATGATGACGATATACAGGTTGCCATAGTGATGTTGGACCCTGAAAATGGTACCACCAACAAATTAAGAACCCAATTCGGTATTGATGGTATACCTGCCATACTTTGGTTTGATCCAACTAAAGTTAACGAAAACAATATGAAGGCTCCTGAATTATATGAAGGAAGAAGAAATGTTCCAGAATTATTGAAGTATATAAATGGAAAGGGTTTTGGTAGAAAAGAAGATGGCAGATTAACTTCCGATGTAGGGAAATTGAACGTAGATGTGTCTCAGGTGTTTAAGCCTGATGTTAATGATTTGATATTAACGGTCATAGATGAAATAGATAATATTAAAGGTGATGATAGAGTCAAGAAGTATTACAAAAAAGTTATAGAAAAGGGACCTGAATTTGTACAGAAGGAAGTTAAAAGGTTGAGTGCTATGGTGGACAATAGTATAGATCATTTGAGAGCTGATACAATTGATTGGGTTGACATTAGATTAAATATTTTAAATCATTTTGGTTAATTTATTATAAATATATTTACATGTATAATTTACACTTTTTCTCTCTTGCTGATCTCTCTATTTCCTGTTATCTTTCAATCTTTTGTACTTTCTCTAGTTTTCTTTCTCTATATAACTCTATCCCTACCATGAACCAAAATTTTGAATCAACCTGGTATTTTCAGGAAATACTTTCCCCTTTAAAACACATTCATCAACAATACTCTTGACATTCAATGGTGTGCATCTTGCTAACCAGATATTCTTCCTCAGCTTCTTTAAATAAATAATAACATTGGCAGAGTACTTATGACCACCAACATGATTAATAAATACAACTTGAATCCCATCGGGTCTGCTATCCCCGTAATCTCTATAAAACCCTAAATCCCGAGTATAAATATCGATTTCTTTCTTCATAATTGGTGCAGTTATACCACATCTTTTATCTCTAGTTCTGTGTGAACACAAGAAAAGGTAACTTTGATTTAAGTCCTCTTCCACTTTGAAGGCTCCCCTGATTTGTTCTCTTATTTCACTTATAGGCACATCGTCGATGACTGCTTGAATAGTATGTTGCAAATTCGAATTCAATTCACTCTCGTCTATGTTTCTAATCCATACGAATTGTGGCAAGATTAAAATATCACCTTTGGTCCCGTTTATGTAACCAGGGTCATAATCATCAAATCCGGGAGTGCTTTGTGAACTGACATTGACTTTGATGTTATTATTTGGTAAATTCTTAAACGATGCCTTGCCAATAAATTTATTTACCTTGTGACTGAAACTTTTGGATTCATTTACGGCATCATGGGCCCAGTCGGCTTTGTTACTAGGTACTACGATATGCAAACCAAACTCACTGGTAGAGTTCCATAAACTATCGCCGGTTTCAACTTTAAGGGAGGATGGGAACCTAGTGTGGCATGTATCACATTCAAATGAACAAGTAGATGGTTCGAACCCTTTAGACTTCAACTCCTCTTCGTAATTAGGAGTCTTCCCTAATACTTTATCAAATAATCCCATTATTTGCTTTTGTGGTTTGTGTTTGTGGTGTATGGTATGTGAAATTATAAGGAAATGAAAATCCACATCTATAAATACTTTGTGAAAAAAAAGTCGGATCGATACTAGGGCAGCACGGAAAACTATTTTGACGTGCGGAACTTAACATGGCACAGGTCCCGTGTCATGCCTTATCCGGGCAAGGTCTGAGGCTATAGCTTAAATATCGAATAACATTTAAGGTTACCCTTGTGTCTTAGATTTGCCGTGTATGGTAGCAGGTGAAAATGTCAATAAAACAAGTTTACAAGGTTAATAACACTGTTTACATATAGAAGAACCCTAACAAAACAGAATAAAGAAATTCAAAACCATCACCAAAATATTGTGTACTTCGTGCATAACCACTCAGCATTGTTCGAATTTGACGTTGACAACCATCAGGCATACAAACAAGTCTCAGATTCAAAAAGAATGGCTGCTAATTCCGACATCTGAGCTCATCGACATTTTATTTTTTCGCGAGCCTCAAAGGGGACCTTCCACAAACCTCAAACAGCCAAGATAAGACAATTTTAGGGTCATTAGAACCCCTGATACTTAGACACCCGTTGGTAATATAACAGAAGCATTCTACAAAGCTTTCCAGTGACATATAAATATATTCATACATTTCAAAAAACGGAGAATAAGGGGTAGACACTGCAAACGTGAGGTGGCATGATTCAAACTGAAATTAATTCAATTGACATGGATAAACCTTCCAACCCGCCATTACTAATCAAGAAGAAGAGTGCATCATCATTAAGTGAAAATAATCTATTGCCTTCAACACCCAGTTCGCTAAGGAATGGAAATTTGGACCTCAGCAACGAAACATCTCCTTCGTCAACTAATTATAATTTGAACATTGATAACATATCGAAATTGAATACTAATTCGACTATTACTGGTAATAAGGGGGACAAGAACGAAGAAGATGAGAGTAAAGAGCAAGAGCATGACAAAGTTGAACCGCTGGTCCCTAAAACTAATGGAAATACCCTTTACGAAATAGATCCTTTGCATATACCTGATGACTCCACGGCTATAGCCAGCAATAACACCCCTAGTAATTCCAAGAATGCTAATAATGTTAATAATGTTCATCATGAAAAACCAATCCCTAAAGTCAGACCAAACCTCAATAAATTTGATAGAAGACACACAACTAATGATATCCAAACCTATAAACTCAAAAAACACTCTGGTGATCAGAATAGTTTGAATTCTTATTATCCTAATAGTTCCATGAACTCATTCCGAAATTTCACAAAAAGAACAAGTCTTGATTATCCCAAGAAAATAAATTCCAATGATTCAGCTAATAGTGAAATGCAAAGAATGAGAAACTCCATTATACTCAAGAATATAAGGAAAAAACGTAAAGATTTTTATGATGACGACAGAGTGTTGATTGGTAATAAAATAAGTGAGGGTCATGAGAACTTTGTTATGGCCTATAATATGTTGACTGGGATAAGAGTGGCTGTATCCAGATGTAGTGGGTTGATGAAGCAATTGACTGATGATGATTTTAAATGTTATAAGAAATTAACCTTCAACATGGATGGTAGCGAAATGACCCCATCTTCCAAATATGACTTCAAATTCAAAGATTATTGTCCAGAAGTATTCCGTGATTTGAGACAAAAGTTCGGATTGGATCCTGCTGATTATTTGATCAGCATAACTGGAAAGTATATTTTATCAGAATTAGGATCTCCTGGTAAAAGTGGTTCGTTTTTCTATTATTCTCGAGATTTCAGATTCATCATCAAAACTATACGTCATTCCGAGCATAAACTACTCAGAAAAATTTTAAAACAGTATTATAATCATGTGAAGGCTAATCCTAATACGTTGGTAAGTCAAATCTACGGGTTACACAGAGTCAAAATGCCATTAATGAATGGAGTCAAACGTAAAGTGCATTTCATCGTTATGAACAACTTATTCCCTCCTCATAGAGACATTCATTTGAAATTTGACTTGAAAGGTTCTACCTGGGGTAGATACACTCAGGGGCAAACTCAAAACGGAAAGACTGAGGTTGAAAAGCCTTTGAAAGATTTAAATTGGTTAGAAATGGACCAGAAAATCAGATTTGGTCCTGACAAACGCAGATTATTTTTTGACCAATTAGACAAAGATGTGAAGTTCCTTAAAGCCATAAATGTTATGGATTATTCGTTATTATTAGGAATTCACGATGTTAAAAATAAGTTACAGAAACCAAGTTCAGGGTATAAAAATTTATCAATTTTTGATCCAAAATCGAATGATAAATACGATTTAATCAACACCAATCCCCGTGACATAAATGAAACTGATCTTCCTACCGATGTTTACCCTGGTAGGTCCAAGTTCATCTTTTACGGTCATGATGGTGGTATTAGATCAACTAATGAACATAATGAACCATCAACTGAAATTTACTATTTAGGTATAATTGATTTCTTAACTAGTTATAGTTTAAAGAAGAAATTAGAGACGTTTTGGAGATCTTTAAGTCACACTAGATCTACAATTTCAGCGTTGCCTGCTAATGAATATGGTGATAGGTTTTTAAAGTTCATAAAGAAAGGTACGACTAAGGAGAAAGTCGATTAAGACGCAGTTTATTATTAATAGAGGGGTGGGAATTAGGTTAGCATAATATTGTTTAGAACTAATGTATTGCATTACGATTTTATCTCTCTTAGTAACTCTATTATATACATAAAAAGATTAAAATGTAAAAAAAAAGGACAAATGCTCTAGGAGGGGTTTGAACCCACGACCGTCGCGTTCCTCACACGACCGTGACTTTAGGTATAACCTGTTCGTCAGTCAAACGGCTATAAGCACGAAGCGCTAACCTCTGCGCCACTAGAGCACCTGCTAAAAATTTGCGCCCGGTATTTGAGTCATAAATAAACTTTTTCACAAAAACTTTTGATTTGCGATTTTTTCCTTCAGTTTTTCGTTTTTTAAGTAACTAAATAGGTTTTAAGATTCCCAGATGAAGGATCTATTGTTTTATATAGTTTAATTATAGAGTTGTCTCCCATAGTTTCCAACTAACCAAAAAATCGTCCATATGCAGGAAATGCCTGTAAATGACAGATGACCCTTAAAATGCCTAAAAACTGACAAAACTCCGATTTATTTTAAGATTCCTTATTGTTGAACCTCTTCTAGGTCATTAAACACTAAAAGCCGGTCTTCAAGTCGCTGACAGCCTCAAATCTAAAATTGAGGCTAGAATAGCTGCAAAATTATGTTTAGCATAGAAACTACAAACAGTGAGAATTTCAAGTGAAATTTATAATACACAATCAAATTAAGTTTAGGGTTATTTTTTAAATTTGCTATTTCTACCGTAGTTAGCCGTATAAAAATTAACGCTTATATTATCAATTGATAATAGTCACACATCCACAGTTATCATGGGGTTATTTAGCAGTTCAAGGAAGGTATGTTTATTATGCTGATGTCAAAATCTCCCCAGACTTTTAGTAGCAACGTTTCCCGTACTAACTAATTTTTAGAGACAAAGCAGTTACCAAGGGTTCAGTAAATACACCAATGAAGTTCAGAATTATGAAAATAGCATAGCTGGGTTACCCAATAACGGAATAGATAGGACATCATCCCTTAGTAATAGTGCCGGATCTGCTGCGTTGGCAGCATTGAGATTACATCAAAATTCACAACCACATGACCCCACTGTTTCTAACGGCATTGGCAGAACAAGATCATTAACTAATAGACCCAGCAATTTGAAAACATATACGTATCATCCTAAAGGTTCATACACTCCGGGACAAGCTACTATTCCAAATGCTAGAAGGTATAGTTCGTTGACATCAAATACGAAACCTCCCCAGAATTTAAAGCCGGCCAACAGAGTAAATTCCTTAAATTCGTCCAATTCATTAAGACGCCAAACCTACCACCCAGAAAATCATCAACCAGAGGAGTTCAATGACGACTACCAAGAAGAAGGTGATATGGTTATCACTACCCAAACAACGAAAGTCGTTGACAGTCAAGGAAGAGTTCAATCGATAACCACAAAGACCATTAAAACCTTACCGGATGGGTCAAATATCATAGAGACAACAACCAAGAACATTTCAAGAAGCAATTCTAGAAACAACAGTTTAAGGAATAATTCTTTATTAAGTCATAAGCATGAAAATTACAACTTGGATAAGATTGATGAGGATTTACAGGATTTCGAATATAACTACGAATTGGATAATGATCATTTGAAAGTCAATGGTAATAGCTACGAAGCCAGAAAAGATGATTTCCATGAAAATACCGAATTATTGAGGCTCAATGTCGAACCAACACGTTCCAATCAATCGGAAACTTCCCCCAAACCAGAACAAATTAAACCATTGAGATCGATTCTTAAGAACAGTCCCAAAGTTCCTCAAGATAAATTTGATGATGAAGCTAATGAGATGCAATTGCAGCCGCCAATTGATTTAGAATCTCCAAAACATCCTTATAAAACTTTAGGTACTCCATTAACTGAGCCACCTAAGTTCAAAATCCCATCGTTACCAAAAGATACTTCCAAACCTTCACCAAAGTCCACTTCAAAATCTAATGGCCATTTATCTCCAACCAAAGATTCTACAAGATCAGTAAATTCGGGTAATTCAATCAAATTCGATGATAACGTTGAGACCATACCGATCTACAATACCGATTTCAACCGTCCTAAAGTCTCGAATCAAGACTTATATAATAAAGCAATGCAAGTAGCCATGGAGAAAGTCTATGGATCTCAACAAGCAAAGCTGCCACAAGATGCTCCCCAAGAAACATATTCCAATAATGCACCATCTGTGATACCGCAGAAAATTATTGATAAGAAGGATAAACAGGATAAGAAATTAGAAATTTTAGGGCATTCGGGTGTGAATGATAATTACATTTATGAAAATCATCATCGGGATTTCAAAGTTCATTCATTAAGGGATGATAAACCTAAGGAAACCACCCATAGAGAAAGATCCAAGATGGAGAAGAAGCAGCAGAAAGAATACGAGAAGCAATTGAAGGAAGAAGAGAAACAAAGAAAACTTGAGTTGAAACAACAACAAAAGGCAGAACTACTTGCTAAGAAACAAGCAGAAAAAGAGTTGAAAAAGTCCAGTCCTAAGAGAAGATTATTCAGAAGAAAGAAGTCTGAGTATGATACTAGTACTATAAATAGTGATTTAACATCCTTTAGTTCTGGTGCCGGGCCCAGAGAAGTACAAGAGTTGACTCCTTCACACCCGGAAATTGAATCTAGAGATTTAAATGGGGCTGTGCTGGATACTGTTCCAAGGACTGTACCAGTGATTGTACCAGAACCTGTTAAAGAAACTATTCCAGAACCTTTACCGGAACCTGTAAAAGAGCTTGTTGCAGAAAGCGCTCCAGAGACTGTACCGGAAATCACAGCTGAACCAAAATCAGTAGAGTCTTCTCCGAAAATCAAAAAGAGTAATAGTAGTGATTTCAAACAACCAGTAATTCTTAAGCAAAGTAGTAAGTCTGACATAAGTCAACCCACTATATCTACTCCGGTTGTCAATTCAGAAAGTTCATTTGCAAAACCTGATGCTTTGGAGAAATCGGGTGAAGATACTACGATTGAAAATAATATTCCAAGACCTATTTTGAATGATGTTGAGTCGGCTGATGATTCTGGGGTATTATCGGAAGATGAATATGAAGATGTTTTGAATAGTCCAACTTCAAACAAGAAATTCGATGAGCTACCAAGAGATCATGAGGATGAAGCAACTATTTTGGAAGTAGTTGAAACTCCCAAACTCGAACAAATCAATGAATTTGAGGTTCCTAGTGTTAAGGAGGTGAATGGGACTCAAAAGGATATTAATGTTGCATCTACCGAGCCTGAAGCTGCTGTCGAGCCTGAAGCTGCTGTTGAGCCTAAGGCTGTTGTTGAGCCTGAAGCTACCATTGAATCTAAAGCAGCTGTGGAGGCTGAAAAAATTGCACCTGAAACTAAGTCAGACACAAAGCAACTTCAACCAGAAGCCAATCATCAATATTTAGCAGATTTAATCAACATCGGCAAAGAGCCTGTGGAAGACACTACAACGTCTACAATTCCAGAAACTCATGAAAGTTCAAGGTTTTCAGCTGATTTAAGTGCTGCCATAAAAAGAATAACTGACAGTGATGAAGAGGATGAGGTTCCAGTTTCTTCTACTGTCATTGAAGATAAAAGTAACGAACCTTTGATTACAGAAGTCAAGGAAGCTAATGAAGCCAAGGAGAAAAAAGATGATGATTTCAATCATTCAAGTGATGGAGCCAATTCTCATTTCACTTTAACCACCAATAATACCAAACCCGAAAAAGAGGTAAATGTTCCTGATCATGTTTACAAAGAAGCAGTGATAAGCACGTCTAAACCAAAAAAACAAAAACAATCAAAATTCAAGGAGAGAATCCTAAAATACTTCGTAAACTCTTACGATAGAAAATAAACTGTATAAGTAGATGCTTTGTATATTAAATGTAAATTTAATCAATGCTTGAGATCATGAATGATCTTTTGTTGTTTGTCGTATAGTCTAATATTTAATAACGATTGTTTTACTTTATGAAGAAACATTTTATCGAATGAATCGTGTTCTTCCCAAGGCTCTTGCCATAGCTTTTCCGGTTCATGATACTGTATTGGGTTTGTGTCTTGAGATGGTGAAATTGAAAGTTTATTATCTTCTAAATATTTGAGTGTTAATTGTTGAGTGGTCAAGTCTCTGTTACTACAAGTCATTGGATTCTTGGTTGGCACTAGTAAGGACTCAAAAGGGTGTTGGATTACCTTCTCATTTGCAGTATATTCATTATTTGATGAAATCTTAAAATTGTTTGATGAACCTTTGTTTGTATTTGAGTTTATACTTCTTTCTCTATATCTATTTCCTATGGGCAAAGAGTGTCCTCTTTTTCCTGAAATTGTGCTTTCATTTGACATTTGTTTGCAACAGTTACACAAAGAGAAAATGTGATTTTTGCAACCAATACAAAACAAAGACTAAAAAAGATTAGAAAAAATTGAAAAAAATTAAAAAAATATAAAAACCGTACCAGACACTTAATAATCTGCTTAATATATTACCCAAACTTTTTGGTTAGCCATAGCCTATGTTAGATAAAAAAAAAGTGTACTATATAATTTGTATCATACTGCAAATTGTCTCACTACAGTCCGACCTGTATCTACTGAGACTCGCTGTTACCTAGACCAATATTAGACCTCATCTCATCGCACTGAAAAATAAAAATTTACCATGTCTAATCCAGATGGAGGTGCTTCCATAAGCATCATCGAAATGGAAGATAAATTAGCCAGAATCAAGTCACAAGCTAATTCCAAATTGGAAAATCAAAAGCATCTTGCCCTTATATTGAGTGCTGTCGAAGAAAACATACAGGAGCAAAATAATGAAAAGACTCCAGTTGCATACTTCATATCGTTTTTATCATTATTAGATCAAAGTGTCGACAATGACGAAATCAAAGATGTTGGATTAGTAACAGCAGCTGTTTACTTCTTGGATCTTCTTTTGCCATATACTCCAAAGCCTTTGTTGATATCTAAATTCGGTGATATCTTAACTAAATTGGCTATTCCATTGAATACTGACAATGGTGATGCCCCATTGATTAGATCAACTATTGGATGTTTAGAAAACTTATTATTAGCCCAAGATTTTAGTACATGGAACTCCAATGGTGCTATAACCCCAAAAAGAGCCATGGAAGGTTTGATCCAATTTTCATTTGATCCAAGACCCAAAGTAAGGAAAAGAGCTCAAGAATCCATATCTAAGATCCTTTTAAATCCTCCAACCTCACCTCAACCATTCCATCCAGCTTCAGACTTATGTGGTATAAGATCTTTGGAAAAGTTAGTGGAAATTATGAAAACCAATAAAATCAAAGCCAACAATAAGGAAGTCAATTCTCAAATCATCCATTGCTTACAATTAATATCATCAATTACATCTTCAGGAGGCTGGCCAACTAACCAAATCGAACCTTTATGTGATGCCTTATTAGAAATTTCTAAAACTAATGATCAATTTTTAGTTTCATCAGCATTCCAAGCATTTGAAGGATTATTTCAATCTATGAGTAATGTTATAAATATGGACAGATTCACCCAAGTTCTCGATATTATCTTCGATTTGAAACCTTCAGTTAACGATACTCATTTGGCTGCTCCATGGTTGGCTGTTGTAGCCAAAGCTTGTGAAAGTTTTAGTATCTTAGATGCCTCGATTTATATCAAGAAATTACCTCAAATTATTGACATCATTTCAAGCTATTTGTCTTCAGATTCTAAGGACATTTATTCATCCTCCGCAAACTGTTTGATAGCTATAGTGTCAGCAATTCCAGATGAATTCTTATTACAACCAACCGACGCTGAAACTGGAGAAATCTACGAAAATATGGACGATTTTGTCGGTTCATTAGCTGCAAAAACCGAAGAGTTATTATCAATCAAATACCAACATGCATTTAAAGAAATTTTACAATTTGTTAATGAGTCTATTCTTAAGTTAAGATCAAGAATAAACCCGGATTATTTGAATATCATTGAAGTTATTGGTCAATGGCGTACCAACGAACTGGAAGATTTCTCTCATAATAAAGAAGCTGAAGAAATCTTAGCATCTGCAATATCAGTATTAGGACCAGAAGTTGTATTAAGCGTGTTACCTTT
This sequence comes from Yamadazyma gorgasii, assembly GCA_003708985.3. Lineage (NCBI taxonomy): Eukaryota > Fungi > Ascomycota > Pichiomycetes > Serinales > Debaryomycetaceae > Yamadazyma > Yamadazyma gorgasii. The sequence continues at coordinate 1,014,943 of PPPC03000004.1, read as the reverse complement.
GAATTTGACAAGTACCACTCAACCTGGTAGAGCTTGGTTATTGCCGATTTTAAGAGATAATGTCAGATTTTCTAACTTGAATTATTATAAGACCGAAATCCTTCCTTCCATCCAATTTTTTGAAGATAAAATTTCTAAATTGGGTAAGGATTCAGTTCACACCAAGATCTTTCAAACCATTATTGATCAAATTTGGTCATTATTACCACATTTTTGTGATTTACCTAAAGATTTAACTAAAGCATTCGATAATGACTTTGCTGCTCAATTAACTGATTTAATGTATACTAAAGTTGAAACCAGAAATGTCATTTGTCATGCTTTGAAATTGTTAGCTGAATCTTACATGGCTTACAGTGATGATGTCTTAGATGATAAACTTATGAAACAAGAATTATCTATTAAACAGGCCAAATCAAATTTGAAATATTTAAGTTCCAAAGCTGCCAATGTATTGTCGGTTTTGTTCAACGTTTTCAGTTCAACTGCCCCTGATAGTAGAGGATTTGTATTGGAGACTATTGACATATACTTGCAAATTATTCCTAAAGATGAGCTTGAAGCCACCTTTAATAAAGTATGTGGATTGCTTAAGAATGCCATGGATGAAGAAGCTAAGGAGCAACCATCAAAGAAGAAAGGAAACACTCCAAATTTAAGTATAACTATGATGGATTTGATTGTGGCTATGACCAAGTATGTACCACAATCATCTCATAATGCTTTATTCACCATTTTTTCATCAACCATAACCATCGATGATGGATTAATGCAAAAGAGAAGTTACAGGATTTTAAGTAAATTAGGTGAAACTGAAGTAGGTCAAAATTCTATTAGACAATTTTCCAATGAAATTATTACGATTTTAATATCATCAGTTGACTCAGTCAACGCTTCAGCTAGAGCCACAAGACTTGCATCCATCAATAATGTCATCGAAGTCTTAGCATCTGACCAGTTATATTTCATTCCTGCCATCTTACAAGAAATAATAATGTGCACAAAAGATGGAAATGAAAGAACGCGTAGTTTATCCTACCAAATCCTTATTAAGATGGGACACAAAATGAATGAAGGAGGAGTTATTGTTAACTCGAAAGTGCCAGGATTTGATGAATCAACTCCAGACTCACAAGCCAATATTACCGAATATTTCACAATGGTAAGTGGAGGTTTAGCTGCCCAATCTCCTCACATGATTTCTGCTGCTATTACGGCTGTTTCATGTTTGATCTACGAATTCAAGGACATTTTACCTGTAGATATCATGATGGAATTATGCTCAACTGTTGAATTATTCTTAACTCATAATTCTAGAGAAATTGCCAAATCTGCCATTGGGTTTGTTAAAGTCGAAGTTTTATCATTACCAGAAGATATGATCAGATCTAATTTATCAGAATTATTATCGAAATTAATGAAATGGTCACATGAACACAAGGGACACTTCAAGTCAAAGGTTAAACACATCATTGAAAGATTAATAAGGAAGTTTGGTATTGAACAAATAGAAGCTGCCATACCCGAAGAAGACAGGAAATTAGTTGCCAATATCAAAAAGACTAGAAACAGAGCTAAGAGAAAGGAAAAGGAAGGTGAAGATGCTGAAAAACAATCGTCCAAGAAATTCGTTTCTGCTTACGAAGAAGCATTGTACGATTCAGACGTTTCTGAAGATGAAGAAGATGAAGATGTTACTGAGAAGTCAAACAAAAGATCCAATCAATTTATTATGGAATCTGGTGATAATCCTTTAGATTTGTTAGACCGTCAAGCATTTGCCAAAATTTCATCTTCTAAACCTAAGAAACATATCAAGAAAGATTTAGCTGATAAGTTGGAAAAGAAGAATGATAAGTTTGTTTTCAGTGAAGACAAGAATCCTTTAGAATCAGCATCTTCTGGTATTGATGCTTACATAGACGCAGTTAACCAAGGTCCAATAAGAGGTCAAAAGGGTAAGTTGAAATTCAAACAAAAGAATGGCGAAGAGGATTGGTCTGATGATGATGAGCCTACAAGATCTAAGGATAAGAACTTTAAGAGTAAGAATAAGTCTAAAGTTTCCAAACCAAAACCAAAACAAAAATTTAAGGCTAAAAAGAAATTTTAAATTGGAGTTGATGGAAAATAGGTAATTGTAAATCACGTGATGAATAGTATAAATAGTCGATAATTTCCCTATGCGTTCTCTTCAAGATGATTCTAAAGTGTTTAATAATTTTTGGAAACTATGGATAACACTGTTATCGACTAAGCAGATACTAATAGACTGTTTCGTCATTTCAGGAGTTTAGCAACCACTGGAGAAAACGAGAGAGCGGTTAAAAGTAACTTAGTAGCAAAGAACTCAGCTACATACGTATAACTTTAGAAGTATTTACAATTTGAGTTAGTTACAAGAGTTATTTCTCCAAATGGATAGGATTTATACCTTCTTCTCTACTTCTTTAATATCATTCCTCTCTCCTACTATGTCTGTTACAGGTAATATTTCGCAGAATGAAAATCGCATCCAAGTAGGTGAAAAATTTATCAATGACAAAATCTCCTATAAATATAAGACTAGCCAGATTCGGTAGAAAACATCAACCTTTATATAATATAGTCGTAGCTAACAGAAGACAAGCACGTGATAAAGTTCCAATAGAAGTTTTAGGAACTTACAATCCAATAACAGTACCATTAACTCCAGAAGAAATTGCCAATGGAGAAAGACCTTATAAGCACATTCAATTAGATTTTGATAGAGCCAAGTATTGGTTAGGTGTAGGAGCATCTGTGAGTGACAGAGTTGGATTTTTGTTTAAAAGAGCTGGATTATTGCCTGAGCAATGGCCAAATCCAAATAAATTATCTCAACACATACCAAAACCAATTGTTAAAGAATCAAAAGTTATACAAGAAGCTTCAAAAGAATATTATAGAAAGAGGGATTAATAAGGTTTACATGTATATAACTGTATATAGGCTAAATAGCTAATAGTAAGCAAATTTAAACATTTTTTTGACTTTATATCTGAATCCTTTGTGAAAAGTTATAGGTTGAGTGGTGTCCGATGTTAACGGAGAACCAGGGGTTGCCGGACGATTAGCGATAGAATTGGACCTTTGATAGTCTGAATTCTGGGATGGAGACTCAAATTCGAAGTATCTCACCCAATTTGGCTGTTTTGGGTGTAATTGAATTGTTCCTTGATCATTGTGAGTTAGAACAAATTGGTCTCTAGGTAATTTGGCAATAGATTGAATTATCACGTTAGTGATACAAAGGTCAATATTGTTGCAGATTTTTATCATTGGTAAATTTTCATCGGTTTTGGGTAACTGGTTGACTCTGGTTTGAAGTATAATGAAATGTTTAGTGAAAACCTCATATGAGAAGTATGTTGGGTAATTGACCAAAAGGCTTTGGAAATATTGCAATAATTCCGTAGTTAAGTTGCAGTTGCTTAAAATAGTGATGAATGATTCGTTCATAAGTTCGACCTTTTGGTTGAGTAGAAACGTCTTCTTTATTCTGCCTCTAAAGAATTCACAAGGTTTTGCAATATGACTATCAACAGGATTATCAACTTCTGGTTTCAAATATTTGAACAATGGCAATTGATAAAACTTTATGAGTGTTATAACTAATTCAGGGGATAATGGAAACTTATAACCATTCAATTCGAATTCAAACACCATCTTAATGATCCTATAAAGCTGCCATATAATATCAATACTTTCACTAGATAAATTATAAAACCCTTCATCATCAAAAATCGTACTCAAAAGCTTAGGAACACTAAGACAGTATTCCTGGAAATCTTCAAACAACGTTGCATATAACTCCACAATCAAAATCAGATTTAATATTAAATTATATATATCATTTAACTTATACAGTGTTTGTGGATTATGCAAATTCAAATCATTTTTAATCAACTCAAACTTGGCAAAAATTTGTGACAATTCATTGCTGGGGTTTATTATGGTAGTGTTGGGATTTAATGTAGGGAAACAGGTGATTATATTGGAATCCTCTGAACTTATATCTTCTAATCTGGTAGACATTTTTGCAGCCTTTTGTGGTCGCACCTGATGGTAAGAATGAGAGTTGAGTAAAAAGATTATATATAGAATACAAACGCTATACAGCAGTATCAGTTTAATCGAATAAACCGAATCCCATATCATCATCAGATTCTTCTTCTTCTTCAGCTGGGGCTTCTTCTTCAGCAGCAGCTTCAGTAGAAGCAGCACCGGCAGCTGGAGCAGCAGCAGCATAAGCTTCTGGGTTAGCTAATCTATCTTTAATAGCTTCTGAACCTTCGAAGGTGTAATCAGTAGCAATAGATAAAGCTAAAACGTTCTTATAGTGGTTAACAACGGAGTGACCAACGGATGGAAGGGTTGGGTAACCAGTAGCTAAAGAAATTGAAGCAATGGTGTTGATGGCAGAAACGAAATGACCAACTAATTCTTCGTCAGTAATATCTAAGATAGTAGCTGGGAAGATTTGACCATTATCGTAAACTTGAACAACAGTCATACCATAGGTGAAAGGAGAAATGTTTAACATGTTCAATAAAGTGGCTTCAGATGGACCAACTTTACCGTTAGCTTCAACAACTTTAACATCAGAAACAATTTCAATAGTACCTCTGGCAATCTTGGTTGGGACACCTAAAGCTTGGAAGAAAGAGGTCTTACCTGGTTCCATACCGGTGTTACCAGCTGGGACCCAGACATCCTTTGGAGCAACGGCACCAGCTCTGGCTGGAGCAGCAACAACATTAGAGGTAACCTTTTCTCTGATGGATTTTAAGTCACCGTTGGTGAAGATGAAACCAACATTACCTCTGACGAAAGGCAATAATTTTTCGTATTGAGGTAATTCACTTAAGAATCCTCTGATAGCTCTTCTGACCATGGTGTTTTTACCCATTAAGACAGTAGCTTCACCTCTTAAAGATTTTCTGATTTCATGCATTTGTTGGGAAGAAACATTATCAACTCCGACAACGAAGATAGATTTGTATTCTTCTAATAATTCTTTTAATTTAGCAAAGTATTCAACTTTTTTTTCACGAGTACCACCCATTTCGACTTATATTTAATTGACGATAGGAATATTTAATGGTCCCAAAGTATAATGAGTTTTAAAAATTTTTCAGAATGTGAGGTTAAGGTGGAAGTTTGGGCGGGACACGATTTTGATTGAGTAGAAGGGGGTCACAACACTACATTAGCGAGAAGCCCTAAAGAGCCCTAAAAAACCTCACGCGAAATTTGTTAATAAGTTCATATATTCGTTGGTTTAATTTCTATTTAGTAACAATTTGTACTACATCTTCATCATGTACTAAATGGTTAAGTCCACATTTCTGTGGTGAATGCTTTGCTGATGAACCCCAAACTAATGCAAATTTAAATTGATTTTTCATATCTCTATGAATTGAATCACATACAGTCTGAATGTTAGAATGGTTCCTAACAACCATAGGATCATTGAAATCAGGGTTAATTCCTCTTCTTTTGGTATATAATCGTATGAGGCCCAATTGTCTCCATATTTCTTCTTTTAAGTCTTCGATTCCTAATTCCATCTCACATGACATTACTACAGTGTTAGGTAATCTAGCTAGTCTATCACATTCTTCCAATGATACCACATCCACCTTATTATAAACATACAAACATTTTATATATGTCACGTGCTGTTCATTTATGATATCAATAAAATCGTCAATGGTGACATTTTCATCTTTTATTAAAACGTCAGCATTATGAATCTTATATTCCCTTAATAATCCAGCCACGATTTTTTCATTAAGATGTACAGGAGGATTGATGGAATTCAATTTAACTCCTCCAGTGCTCTTTATCTTCAATGAAATATTAGGTTTCTCCTTGTTCAATCTTATACCCATAGTTTCAAGTTCGATCTCCAAGATTTCTCGTTGATCTTCACCTTTAGTAGCATCCAAAACCATCATAATTAAATCAGAGGTTCTTGCAACTGCAATGACTTGTTTACCTCTACCTTTTCCCTGAGAAGCAGCTTTTATAATACCTGGCAAATCAACAATTTGAACTTCGGCTCCATTGTACTCAAGGATTCCTCCAACAGAAGTTAACGTAGTAAACTCATAATTAGCAGCTTCAGACTTCGTATTTGTGACTTTCGATAAGAAAGAAGATTTACCAACCGAAGGAAACCCAATCAACGATACTCTGGCATCACCGGCTTTAGCAATTTCAAATCCTTGGCCACCACCACCACTTCCTTGTCCAGGCTGAGGTTCCAATAATTCTCTACGAAGTTTAGCCAATTTCCCCTTCAAGAGCCCAAGATGGTACTCAGTGGCTTTGTTTTTCTGGGTTCGAGCCATCTCCTCTTGGATCTGGGCAATTTTTTCAATCACTCCCATTTTGTGTTCTTGTAGTGTGTTTTAGAAGGTTGAGAACTGAGGATAGAAATCATCGCGAACTCATCTCATCTCTAATGGTTGAAACTTCACAGATAAACCCAAAGAAACCACCGCTGAGTCAGGAAAAATTATCCAAAATATTCGAGTCGGGTAATGGTAAGATCAAGAAGAAAATTAGAGACATTGAAAGGTTTTTGAAAAAGCCTAATTTGCCAGCTAACATACGAGTTGATAATGAGAGAACTCTCAAAGCATTAAAGATTCAATTAAAGAATAACGAGTCGTCATTTAAAGCTAAGAAAATCGCTAAGAAATATCATATGGTACGGTTCTTTGAAAGAAAGAAAGCTTTGAGACAATTGAAACAATCTAAAAAGGCTTATGAAGATGCTTTAAAAAGTGAGGATAGGAAGGTTATAAAGAAGGCTAGAACGGTTCTAAAACATAAAGAAGTTGAATTGGCTTATACGATTTTGTATCCTAAAGATGAAAAGTATGTGTCGTTATATCCAAACACTGAGTCACAAGGAGAATTGACAGAAAAGGCTAAATTAGGGTTAAAGGCTACTGAAGAGAAGCGTAAAGAATTTAAGAAGCATGTAGAACAATTAATAAAGGATGACAAATTGCCATTCAGTTTGGAAGATGTATTGAAGGGAAAGAGTATAGCATATGATCAACAACATAAAGGAGATGAAGAAACTGCACCAGATGCACCAGATGCTAAAGATGTAGAAAAAGACGAAGACGATTTCTTTGAAGAAGAATTGTAGATTGTTGCTTGCTATATATATGAAATAGTTATGATAATGCATAAATTTAGAGAATGTAATTCCGTATGGGCACATTAAGAATGGTGAAGAGTGAAAATGAGTGGGGAAAAGTATGGGGATGCAGTAAATGTGCATGTCTATACATAAAAACACTGTCAAACCCCAAATAAGGTATATGATCTACATATAATCTATATTTTGAACCCTGCAAAATAACTATAAATAGACAAGTGAAGAATGCTTTAAGAGTTAGTACAACCACTCTAGGAGAAGGTAGAACAGTTTCAGCAAGAATGAAAATTAATCAATTATTGTCATTATTATTTAGTATTGGAAGTGTATTTGGTGTCATCCAACCTTTAGCCAATGATTCACCTCCAGGTGTTGAGTACGCTGCTTACTTTGACAAAAAACTTCAAGGATGTGTTTCGTTCACAGGGTTACAAAACGGATCCATTGAAATTCATGTAGATTTGTGTAACTTCCCTGACTCTGGTGGTCCATTTATGTATCATGTGCACCAGAAGCCTGTACCTCCTGATGGAAACTGTACGGCCACTTTAGAGCATTTAAACCCATTTGGGGGCAATATTAGTAATTCAGACCCACGGCAAAAGGAAATTGGGGATTTAAGTGGAAGGTATGGAATGTTGCCAGGTGATAGTGATATTTCATACGTTGACCAGTACTTGTCATTAAATTCAGGAAGTCCAGCATTTATTGGTGGGTTGTCGGTTGTTGTTCATTTTGCAAATAATACAAGATATGATTGTGCTAATATCGTTAAGGTGTGTGATGGTAAGAGAGAGTTTAGGGGTTAGGCACAGGAGGGTATGAATAGCCCAGAGAAATATTATCAAATATATGCTAAAGTATTTAATGTATGTTCGTTAACTGTGTATCACTTCAATGTAACCTTCTCTTCATACCTAAGATCTATTCCATCATTAATACAAATAACAGTCACAGTTTTACTAATATCTTCAGGTAAATCTAATACACAAACAACCTTTCCCTTCTTTCCAACCATCTTAGGAGACGCTCTCTTTATCATCAATAACTCTGACTTATGTTCATCACACACAATTATAAACCACGACTCTCTTTGTGGTTTAGGGAAATGTGGAGCATATGTTATGAAATTGTTGTCCATGGCATAGTTCTTATGGGAAAGCACAATTTCAAGTTCATCTGGAGAAGGTTGAGTGATGGTCAATTCACTCACTGGTAAATGAGATGACACAAACACAAATTGATCTAATGCTTTATTGGAAGGACCATACCTTCTTAATTCTAAAGGATCATTTGAAATATTAAGTTTCTGTCCTAAACTATATAGTTTGGATTTACCCATATTTCCAAGCTTTTCAAAGTCATATGCTTTTAACTCTGCACTTCCAGGTGCTAAACCAGGCAAACATGAAACCTTTTCATCGTCATACCAGTATCTTTGTTTTATACAATGCATCAATTCAATAAATTTAATAACAGTGTTAATGTACCCAAATTCTGAGGATACGTCAATATATGCCTGAAGAATACGTAAAGATTGATCCAATACTGCTATAGTGTCTTGAGAATAATCAGCAATTGGTAGTTCAACTCTACTGATAAATGCTTGAATCAACAAATACGCTTTAACATGTGGATCCCATATAAATTCACATTCCATATCTTCTGCTTGATACCTCATAGCCTGAGACATTTCCATGTTCATTAGCTCTTCCCCATGTCTAGTTGCAAGTTCATCATATTCTGTAGCACCACATAACATGATAAGACAATTTCTAAACTCAAAGTCATTGCTAATATTGTGAACAATTCGTCTAATGGTTTTGTGTGATAAATAGTAATATGAAGATATGTCTAAGAAAGGTGTTGCAACTAATTGATCTTTACCTTTAGTTACCACACATTTAGATTCAATCAAATTGTCAATGGTTTCATCAATCAAATTTCCTAAGTACGACGATATTCCTGCAGTTGTAGTATCATCAATTCCGTAATATGTTGGGTTATTGTGGGCTCTTCTATACAAGAACGTCCAAGTTAAAAAGTTCATGGCATCCTGTCGAGTAGATATGGTGCCAGAGGAAATCTCTGCTCCAATATGGTTATCTAACACCTTGTGTAAAGAAGACTCAACTGGGAATCCAATATTCAAAAAATGCTTGTAAAACATCTTTTTAGATTCTTTTGTATACACAATGGCAATACCACTGGTATCGAAAGCAGGACGTCCAGCTCTTCCCATCATTTGCAATATGTCTGTTAAATCCATATCCTTATAACCTTCAATTTTTGAATCAAAAAATTGAGTTCCTTTGATAATAACTAAATGTGCAGGTAAATTGACACCCCAAGCTAAAGTTGATGTTGCTATTAAGATTTGAATTTTACCTGCCTCAAAGAGTTTATGAGATATTTGACGATCTGATTCCACCAACCCAGCATGATGCAATCCCATACCAAACTGTAACGATAATTTAAGAGTATCGTCTTTAACATTGGCTAAAATTTGTTGTAATTCCATATCATCAATTTTCAAAAATCTACGAGGATTATCTTCCATACCACACAAATGAATTAAATCTAAAGCGGTGAGCCTAGTTTGACGACGGGAAGCCACAAAAATTAATACTGGCTTTGTAGGTGAATGTTGTTTGATAGCCATAAATGCTGGCTTGTTCATGGTTTTCATTAATGGTGAAAATGCCAAATTATCAGGGAACCCATCAATATACATTTCCAAAGGAACAGGACGAACAGATGATGGGAAATTGAATAATCCTTCTTTAACACCTAACCATCCCGCCATATCAATAGCATTAGAAACTGCTGTAGACATTCCTAATAACCTTATAGGATTCTTAGTGTGAGATGCAACATAATTCATACGACTTACAATCATTTCCAAAATAGGTCCTCTATCACTTGCTAACAAATGAATTTCATCCATGATAACAAGAGATACTTGTTGGACAAATGTTCTGGTTTGCCAATTACGAGAAATACCATCAAACTTCTCTGGGGTGGTGATGATGATATCGGATTCTTTGATTTCCCTGGCTTCAGGCAATGAATCACCGGTAAGTTCTACAACTTTATGAGTTGTATTCTTAGATATACGAGCTCTCCAATCATCAACTCTTTCTCTGACTAAAGCCTTCATTGGAGCAATATAGACAACTTTAGAGCCAGGAAATTGTCTAAATGCATGCCATATTGCTAATTCTGCTACTACGGTCTTACCTGAACCTGTTGGTGATCCTACAAATATGTTGGAATTTGTGTTGTATAAGTTGAAAAAAGTCATTGTCTGCATTGGATTGAAATATTTGAACTTTGATGAATAAATTCCTTCAATTTGTTTATCGTGCAAAGCTGTTACTGGCAATGGATGAAGTCTTAACAAGTTTGTACGTATGGTTTCATTTGTAGGTCTAATTAAATGTTGAAACGAAATGGTGTGTACGGTTTCTGATCCTAACCAAGTATCTGAAATGACTCTAACCACAATCTGAGGTGGTAAAGGATCACTCAAAGGAATCATAAAATCCATTTCATGATTATGCAATTGTCGTTTGTTAATGATAAGTTTCTCTACATGCAAAAGATCAGAAGACTCTGACTCTTCAACAAAGATCCAGAAAAATTGACTCTTTCCATGAATCTTGTCATCCCATTTAAAATCCGCATCTAGGAAGATATGGACTCTCATTACATTGGATGAAATAGGAAATATTTCACTATCAATATCCATGTACGGAAATTTTCCAACTAAGTTGTAAAGAGTATTACCCATAGAACCATTATGAACTAAATCACCTAATTCAGCAGGTTCCATATCTCTTAACTCTTCAATACTAGGATTCTTAGCTCTCAAGTTTTTAAGCACTGGTTCACTCAATTCAAATTGAGCCATTGGATGATCAAATTCCCACACTCTTCTATCAATTGCTTTACACAAAGAAAGCAAAACTTTCAGAAATATACCCCACCTTCTGTTAATCCCAATCAAGAACAAAGCTCTACAAATTCTAGCAGAATTTTGGGCCACATAATTAGAATCTGCCACTAATGCAGACTCTTTAATGTTAGCTTGAGATATAAACGCCTGTAATAAAATATTGGTCTTTGACTGAGCAGCTTCGATTTCACCAGGGACTTGACATTGGGCTGATTCTTCTAGAAGTCTAGTTAATTCCACTTTCTCTTCTTCTCTGAATTTTATACTATCAAATTCACTACTCATGCTAATAATCGATAACACATCAGCTTCAGTAGCTCTAGGGTTCAACATTTGATTAAAGATCTCAATGGAGTTGTTGAGTAGATAGAAGTCAGACGCAATTCTTCCTAAATCTTTAGGTATGAAACTTCCTGAACTTTCTCCATAAATAATCATTTGTAAGCCATGTAATCTCCTAGCTGCTGCTATGATCATATCATGTCTTCTGTTATACAATAAGGGATCATCTTGCAATTCCTTCCAGTCGATTCCATAGGCAAATGGGTTTTTTCTCATTCTTACCATCATATAAGTATACCCTAGCCATTGAATACCTTCATCGACATTAGTTACACTTCCAAGAGAAATTTCGGCATTCAAATTATCAACCAACTTCTCACTTAATTTCGATTCAATTGGATGTTGTTGGGTTATTAACGAAATGTAATGGTCTAATTTATCACTGGTAGTACAAAGTATACCTGTCCCAAATTTCTCGTATTGAGGTCTACCAGCTCTACCAAAGATTTGGATAATATCAGAAATACCTAAATCCGTATAGCCACCTTTTTTGGCATCATAAACATCAGTTCCTTTGATGATAACTACAGCTGCTGGCAAATTAACACCCCATGCTAATGTAGCAGTACAACACAATACTTTTATGGCACCACTGGTAAACATTTTTTCAGTTAAATTTCTATCAGTTCTTAACATTCCAGCATGATGAACTCCAAACCCATACTGAAACAATTCTTTCATGTCTTTATTTCGGTTTTTGCCATAGACTTCTCGTTTAAACCGTTCATATGATTCATTTTCACTACAGTCAAATAAATCTGATTCATGATACTCACTAGCCTTAGAAATGAACCCTTTGGCAGTATTAATAGTTTCTCGTCTCTGATGAACAAAAACCATCACTTGTAAGCCTTGACTAATATACTCAACTAATTTTTCATATGATACATTATCGATATTCTCCTTGGCAGTTTTAGACCCGGTTTTACCTCTTACTCCGATTAAATCCTGCTTTAAAGGAACAGGTCTGAAACTTTGGTCAAAGTAAAACATTCCTACTTGTCGATTAACTCCTAAGAAATCTGCCACGTCAATATAATTCGGTAAAGTAGCAGAAAGCCCTACCACTCGAATCATCAGCTGGGTGCTTTCAACTTGTCGTAAAGTTCTTGCAACCAAAGTTTCTATAACTGACCCTCTGTCTTCATGCAATAAATGAACTTCGTCTATAATTAACAACCGGACTTTGGAAACCAACTCCGTATCTCCATTAGCCTTTCTAGTAACAATATCCCACTTTTCAGGGGTAGTCACAATAATTTGTGTGTTCATAATTTCTTGCTTGGTCATTTGCATATCACCTGTCAATTCTCTGACTTTTATCCCTAGCCATTGTAGTTTTTCACTATACTTTTCGACGATTTCTGCTGCTAACGATTTGAGCGGTGCTACGTAAATGATCTTAAATGCCTCGTAATCGATTTCTAACGATAAATCTCCTTCATCGTAGGTTTCTGTTGTGAACTGGTTAATTGCATGCAAAATCGTCAATAACGCTACATCCGTCTTACCAGCTCCTGTAGGTGCACATACTAACATATTCTCATTGGTATTATAGGCAACAGGATAAACAAGACTCTGCATTTTATTAAGGGTCAGATATTTGAAGGTTCCCTGACAAATATAATCAAGGTCTGAAATTCGTACTAGCTGATGATCTTTGATCCATTTGTTAGCTTGTTGGTCAGGATACGGTATAACTAGTTCTTCATAGGTTGGAGTAGATGTACGGATGGAACCCGTAGGTAAGGCGAAATTTTTACCTATAGCTGCAAGAAATTGACTGACATCTTCCTTTTTGTACACATGGGCATATTGATTGCCTGATTGTTTGGGTGCAAGGGATTCATTCTTAGCTTTGTTCTGATTATCTATGAGAAATTGAACTCTTTCTTCAGCAGTCATAAATCCACTATTTGTGTCGTTTTCAGATGATTTTTCAGAATCTAAGATTAGTTTCTTATTTTGAATAATCTTGGAAATCAATTCAAACTCCTCAAATCCTAAAATATCAAACAACGATGACTGGAGATGTTCATCACTGGGATTAGTTAATAAGATGTTCTTAACATTTATGTACAAATTTTCAGTATCATGGACTTTGGACACTCTTAGACATTCAGATTCGATTTCCTGTAAGATAGTAGCCTGTTGCTGCTGGTCATCCTTGACACTGTACACCAAATCAGTTGAAATATCGGTGAATTTAGATAAGATAGGATTTATATCCGACACTTTTTCTGCATCGGTATCTATGGAAGGAATGGGATTTTGGAATTGCAAAGTTTCTGTGACTTGCATAAGACCATTCATGGCTTGCATGTATGATTTTGTTGAGTTTGGGTCATAATTGGCCATTTTGAGTGGTGGTTCTTATGAGTCAAATGTACTGTTTTCGCAGTGGCCTTCTCTCTCTGTCACTTCATACTCTACAGTAGTGTCACATTGTGTGCAGGACACCAAATCCCATTTTTGTGAGAACAGAGAGATGAGATGAGATAATTTTTTAACTATGGTGAAGCCAGTGACGAAGCCTAAAAAGGTACAAAAAAGAAAGCAAGTAGAATCAGAGTCAGAAGAATCTGACAATGAACAATTAGTTAATGAATTAGATGATGAATTTAATGAAGTTGCTGAATTATTAGGCGAAGATATCAAAGATCCAGAAGCCAATAAGAAACCAAGAGTTGATGATGTAGAGAAATCAGCTCCTAAACCAAAAGTGGAAACCAATACAGATGATTCAGAAGTAAATGATAAATTCGAAGAAGCAGGATTTTCTGAACCTACTTTAAAAGCCATTAAGGATATGGGGTTTACTACTATGACCAAAGTTCAAGCTAAAACTATACCTCCATTATTAGCAGGAAGAGATGTCTTGGGTGCCGCTAAAACCGGATCAGGGAAGACTTTAGCTTTCTTAATACCAGCTATTGAAATGTTATATTCATTAAAATTCAAACCAAGAAACGGAACTGGGGTTATTGTCATTTCTCCAACCAGAGAATTAGCATTACAAATCTTTGGAGTTGCCAGAGAATTAATGGCCCATCACAGTCAAACATTCGGGATAGTTATCGGTGGGGCAAATAGAAGACAAGAAGCTGAAAAGTTAGCTAAAGGTGTTAATCTTTTAATAGCCACACCCGGTAGATTATTGGATCATTTACAAAACACACAGGGATTTATATTCAGAAACTTAAAGGCTTTAATTATTGATGAAGCCGATAGAATCTTGGAAATTGGGTTTGAAGACGAAATGAAACAAATAATCAAAATATTGCCTAAGGAAGAAAGACAAACCATGTTATTTTCAGCTACTCAAACTACCAAAGTTGAAGATTTGGCGAGAATCTCTTTGAGACCAGGTCCTTTATATATAAATGTGGTTCCAGAAACTGCAGCATCCACAGCTGATGGTTTAGAACAAGGGTATGTTGTTTGTGAAAGTGACAAGAGATTTTTGTTATTATTTTCGTTCTTGAAGAGAAATGTTAAGAAGAAAATCATTGTGTTTTTATCGTCATGTTCATGTGTAAAGTATTATGGAGAGTTATTGAACTATATTGATTTGCCAGTGTTGGACTTGCATGGTAAACAAAAGCAACAGAAGAGAACCAATACGTTTTTCGAGTTCTGTAATGCTAAACAAGGGATTTTAGTATGTACTGATGTTGCTGCTAGAGGATTGGATATTCCAGCTGTTGATTGGATTATTCAATTTGATCCACCTGATGATCCAAGAGATTACATTCATAGAGTAGGTAGAACTGCCAGAGGTTCTAACGGTAAAGGAAAATCATTGATGTTCTTGACTCCTAGTGAACTAGGATTTTTAAGGTATTTGAAAGCTGCCAATGTTCCATTGAATGAATACGAATTTCCAACCAATAAGATAGCCAATGTTCAATCTCAATTAACAAAGTTGATTAAAAGCAATTATTGGTTACATCAATCTGCTAAGGATGGGTACAGAGCTTATTTACAAGCATATGCTTCTCATCATTTAAAGACGGTGTATCAAATTGATAAATTGGATTTGGTGAAGGTTGCAAAGTCGTTCGGATTTGACGTTCCACCTAAGGTTAATATCACTATTGGAGCCAGCGGTAAGAGTGTAGAAAAGAAGCATAAGAAGCAAAAAAGAGTTTAAATGTACGTTTATGACACATCGTCTTGTTCTCTATGAGTTACTAAATACTAGCGCGAACCACCGCGTCTGGAGATACCCATACGCGATGTATAAAGAATACATAAATAGTAATGAAGATAGCCCTAGTAGGACCAGACCTAAGGCGAATGTCCCAGAAACTTACGATAAGCAAAACTCTTTCAGTTTGGCGTCTACTGGGAGAAGATATGATAACCAATTCTTCTCAATGTATCAATATAGATTGAATCATCTTAAATCGAGAGTTGATGAAGTTGCTATGAAGAAATGGGGAAACGGAACCATAAAAAGGGATGGACAGAAAATCCAACATGTCGACAAGATATTAAACATTTCAAGTAATCAAGTGTGCTGGGTGAGTGGGACTGTTTTTGTGGACATGAAGAACAAATTAAATATTCTTAAAGACGTTGAAAATGGTACTGACAACGTTTTGCCAGTAGTGCCTAAAAGTTATGTTAGTAGCGAAGGAGGTAATGATGCTACGGTGATGTTAGAAGATGAAAGTGGTAGGGCCATTTTACATGGAGACTTGTTGAATCTGAACATATTGGTTACAGGAACAATAGTTGCAGTATTAGGAGTTGAGTTACAGGCAGGTATTTTTGAAGTGTTGGAAATCCTGTATCCGAACTTGAGTCCACAAAAACCTTTAACACCCAAAGCAGGGAAAGAAGGAAAGGTAGCGATAATTTCAGGGTTGGAAATCTCCGATTCTAAAGAGTACCTGATCAAACTCGAACTCTTGAAACAATTTATACAAGGGTCTTTGACGTCAAAAGGACAGGAGATATCCCACGTTATCATAGCAGGGAATTCGATTAAACAAATTGAGCAAGAAGGTGATGATGACTATTTTTCACTGAATAATTATGGAACTAAGAACACCTCCAAATTCAACAGCGAATCATTTAAATTGTTTGATCAGTTTATAAATGATATAGTTGCAACATGTGACATCAGTATCATGCCGGGAGAATCTGATCCTACAGATATTTGCTTGCCCCAACAACCCTTACACAAATCGTTCTTCCTTAGCAGCAAGAATTACGTAGGTAGCAACATAAGAACGTTGACCAATCCTGCCTGGATTGAAATCGATGGTGTAAGAATGTTGGGAACATCAGGGCAAAATGTTGATGATATAATCAAATATTTACCCCAAGATAAGATCACCGACGAGACTGTGCTTGAAATTATGGAATCAACACTTAAGTGGCAGAATATCGGTCCTACGGCCCCTGATACTTTATATTGTTACCCATTTGATAATTATGATCCGTTCACATTAGGCGATGAAACACCCAAAGTTTATTTTGTGGGAAATCAAGCCAAGTTTCAAACAAAGACAGTTAAGTTAGGCGAGTATGACGTGAGATTAATTAGTGTACCCAAACTAAGTGAAAGTGGTGAAATTGTTGTAGTAGGAGAAGATGTTGAGGTTATTAAGATTAGTTAGCACTGGTGTGTTTGTATATAATTATGTCGTATATTTAATAAATTATTTGGCTGCATGATGCATGCATATGAAATAAGGTTAAACTATAATCTCAGAGTGATTCGAAGTCAGGGTAGGAGTCTAGACAGAGTTGGAACCGACTAGAAACGACCATAGAGTTGAGTACAGTAAAGCCGCATATGAAGTAACACAAACCCGGGCAAAACAGCTGGCGACAGTGTACAGAAACAAGAGAGATAATGATAGCAATGAATGGTTGTATAGAGAAACGAAAATAAGGGGCAGGGGTCGACATAAGGCAAGGCTACGAGGGGTTGAGAGGTCGAGACGTCGAGAGGGGTCGATTTGATCGGATCAGTACATGCAAAGCCAAGCCTAGGATTGGAGTATTGGGAGGGGGGATGACTGGGAAGTGATTGCCGGTTGATTTACGATGGTTGTAAGTTACTGGAAATTGATCGAATTAATAGAATTAATTGAAGTTGCACAATTAGCAACAATTGTCAAAATTGCTAATATGCAAAATTATGTGAGCTGTAGACGGAGAAGTGCAAACATTAGAACTAAGGGATCAAAGTGGGTGGTAGTAAATTAGTACCAATAAATGTTTGAATATGACCCTCTATAGACCTTAATCGACGTGGCTAGTATTTGAATCGTCCCAGCCTTTCCTTAACCTTCTTAAATTGCCCCATAAAACCTAACCTCTAATTCACACACTACTCTCCAACAATACATATAAATGCATTTTACGAGTTAAGGTTTGGAAGCGATTGAAACTGTGAAAAATCCTGAAAATTCCAACCTTACCTTAACCCTTCTTCCTTTTCCTTTTCCTTTGTGTACGGTACGATCTACATTTCCTAACTTCGACCACAAACACAAAACACTACCCTCAATTGTAACCAAAACATCAGTGTATAAAAATAGAATTAAGTTCGGTTCGGTCGTGCTTCAATAGATTTGTAAGTCATTCTGTGAGAATTTTTCCCGTTGAACATTTAAGGATAAACCACAAATTTGAATTCGTTCTTTTACTCAATTCAATCCTTTACCCGTCAATTGATCATTGATATAGCCACTGTTTTAGTGTAGTCGACAGTCATTACATAGCATGAGTTTCATACCAGGCCAGAGCCAGAGCCTGGGACATGGTCAAGCCCAGGGACAGGGCCAAACCCCGAACCAAAGTCAAGGACAAGGAAACCAACCTGGAGGCAAGAAACCGAAAAACCTTCACATAGCTCACAGAAGATCTCCAAGTGAATTGACCAACCTTATGGTTGAGCAGTACAATTTACAGCGTCAATTGGAGGCAGTTCAAGCCCAACAGAAGCAATTAATGCAACAGCAACAGCAAATGCAAAACCAGAACCAAAACCAGGGCCAGAACCAGGCCCAAAATTATAGAAATAACCCCAATGACTTAATGCCGCCACCTGCAAATTCATTCAGGTCCCATTCCCGGTCCGGGTCTATGAATTCTACCAATTCCAATAATGGACACAGAAGAACCGGGTCTGGTGGGTCCAACAATTTAGGGCATAACAGAAGACATTCGTTGGGATTGAACGAGGCAATCAAAGCTGCTGCTAACCAGCGTCAATCTAATAAGAATTCCTTGAGTCCTTCCTCCAGCATGCATGGTTCTCCAAGTCATCAGCAACCGGTTCAAACTACCGAAGATATTGGATCTTTCAAGTTCCCTGCCAATTCCTCAGATGCCGATAGTGACAGTTCTTCGCCAAGATTGAGTTCTTCTCCTTCTTCTCACAACAGGTCAAGATCTTTGGCGTACGGCCAACAGAGCTTTAAGTTCCCCCCGGAAAAGAACACTTTGCTTCCTCCAACACCCAATTTCACCATCAGTCATAGTCCTGAGCGTGGAGGTAACCACCAAAGAAGAGGATCTCATTACAGAACCAATTCTCGTAACTTTGATCCTAATGGCAATGTTAATATGAATACCAACTGGAGATCTCAACAGGGCCCTAATTTCCAAGGGTCCTTGCAATTGCCAAACAATCACCAAGTACATCAACGCCAGCAATCCAATTTAGAACCTCCCCAACCATTTGTTCCTGGCCACAGACCCCGTAATAGTTCGTATGGAGGAGGATCCTCAGTGTCATCGATTTCTCAGTTTTTACCCAACCAACAACAGCAGAATGGCCGTAAGTCGTTGTTCGCTCCTTATTTGCCTCAATCCTCATTACCAGAGTTGATAAACGATGGTAGATTAGTTACAGGGACGTTGAGAGTTAACAAGAAGAACAGATCAGATGCTTATGTGTCAACTGATGGGTTGTTAGATGCCGATATTTTCATTTGTGGATCAAAAGATCGTAATCGTGCATTGGAAAGTGATTTTGTGGCTGTAGAATTGTTGGTCGTTGACGAAGTTTGGGAGGGCAAGAAGGAGAAAGAAGAGAAAAAGAGAAGAAAGGATAACAACTATTCTAAAGGCTCTACTTCAGTTTTGAACGACGATATTCATAACGATGCTACGTCTTTGCCATCCGGAAACGAAGTCAACAACGACTCCAAAGATGACGATAATTCAAATAATCTTAATAGAAGAGGATCACTCAAACAAAGACCAACCATGAAGAAAAATGACGATGTTGAAGTTGAAGGACAATCGTTACTTTTGGTAGAGGAGGAGGAAATCAATGATGAGGTCAAACCTTTATATGCTGGACATGTAGTTGCAGTTGTTGATAGAATTGGAAACCAATTATTTGCAGGAACTTTAGGTTTATTAAGACCGGCTCAAGCTGCTCAAGCCGCAAGAGACAAAAAGGATGGTAAAGAATCGTCAGTTCAAACTCCAAGAGCTCCTAAAATTGTGTGGTTCAAACCAACCGATAAGAAGGTTCCATTGATTGCTATCCCAACTGAACAGGCGCCTAAAGATTTTGTTGAAAACCACGAAAAGTACGCCAATGATTTATTTATTGCTACTATCAAAAGATGGCCCATTACTTCATTGCATCCCTTTGGTACTTTAGTCAATAGGTTGGGAAAGATTGATGATTCCGAAACTGAAATTGATGCTATATTGAGAGACAACAACTTTTTGTGTGATGAGTATAATGAAGCAGAAGAGGATTATACTAGTGAGTTGCCTAGCATTGATACGGAATTGTCCAACAAAAACAGAACCGAGTATTTATATGATTATATTATTGCATTCAGTGCCGACGATAGTTTTGTTGATAACGCTTTACATGTTAAGAGAGTATCGGATACTAAGATTGAATTAGGATTCCATGTGGTTGATATTTCTTATTACATTGAGGCAGGATCAACATTAGATCGTAAAGCCAAAAAGAGATCGTCTTCGGTTTTCTTACCCCAAAAGACGGCCCATTTGTTGCCATCACAAGTGAACAATGTCATATCATTCAAGGAAAATGAGAAGAATTTAGCAGTATCTGTAGTGTTTGAAATTGACACCACCAATTTCGAAGTTGAAGACTTGTTCATCCATGAGTCGATAATTGTTCCTAAGAAGGTTGTCAATTACGATGCCGTTGATAAGATTGTAGGTGGAGGAAGCGTTGAAAACGTATCATCAGCAACTTCTGATTACATCAAGACGTTCAATTTTATTGCCAAAGAGTTCCGTCGTCAAAGATTGAATGATGACACTTTGGACATAACCCCAAGTTTGACTCTTTTGGATCAGCTTGATGACGAGAAAGTTAGATTGGATTTGAATATCTTCAAGGAAAGTAAAACGTTTAGCATTCTTAGTGAAGTTGGCCACAAGGTTAATAGTGCTATCGCTGCTAAGATCCATTCAGGATTAGGCGACAATGCATTGTTACGTCGTCATCCATTACCTACTTTACTGAAGATGGAAACGTTTGTTAGAAAGTCAGAGAATTTAGGGTTCAAAATCGATACCACTGATTCATCAACTTTGCAGAAATCAATTCTTTGCATCAAAGATCCAATCAAACGTCAATGTATCGAAATCCTTTTATATAAGTGTATGAACAGGGGGAAGTATTACATAGCTGGAAAACAAGATCCTGACAATTATGGCCATTATTATTTCAACTTGCCATTATACACTCATTTTACCTCACCATTAAGAAGGTACGCTGATATTGTTGTTCATAGACAATTGAAGTCATTAATAGCTAACGAGCCTGATACGGCAACTGATATCGAATCCTTGAAAGCTATTTCGGATTATTGTAATTTCAAGAAGGATTGTGCATCAAGCGCTCAAGAACAAGCCATTCATTTATTATTATCACAAACCATTAATGATATTAGTGCCGATGCTGGTCAAATATTGTGTATGGGTACCGTGATCCAAGTGTATGAATCATCATTTGATGTATTTTTACCAGAGTTTGGAGTAGAAAAAAGAGTTCATGGAGATCAATTACCTTTAGTCAAAGCTGAATTCGATAAGACCAATAGGGTTTTAGAATTGTACTGGGAAGAAGGTATTGATACTGCTACTTTTATTCCACCTGATGAAAAGACAACCTTGTCATACAGATCATCAATTAAGAATAAGTACAGGACATCAGCTAACGAATCGGCCAAGATTCAAAGCCAAGTTGATACTGAAAGTATCGTAGACAAGTTGAGTAAGTTAAACTTAGAACCACCAAAGGTTAATATGCCAGTTGCTACTGAAAGTGACGGTTTAGGGCCATACTTGCTGGGGTTGAGTACTAGGAAAGAGGGAGGCCATAATATACAAGAGATCAAGGAATTGACACAGGTTCCAGTTTTATTGAGGGCTGAGATTGGTATGGCATTACCATGTTTGACGGTGAGGGTTCTAAATCCGTTTGCGTAGTGGAGGTTAGTACGATTAATATAATATACGACAGCAATTCAATTATAAGTTGTAGTCCAATTTGTAGTACAATTAAACTAGCACGAGACTAGCACGAGACCTTGCGGAAGCATAGGAAATTCCCGGTAATTACCACCGATAAACGACAATTGGAATGCGAAAAATTTTATCATGAAGTCAGAGTCAGATACCACCACTAGTATAGCCAGTGACACTAAAAGTGGTACTACCACTGCCAATACCACCACCACCAATGAAACCAAATTAGTCAACAATATCGTTGCCAAAAGAAGCAAACTCAACAACGGTACTAATATCCCAAGACAGTACACTCCATTACAAACCAGAGTAGCATCACCATGTACATTAAATCCACCCATTGACAGTGACGGATTATCGTGGCCCTCATTAGGAGCTCGTAAGAGAATCGAACAGACTGAAGAAGAAGCCAAACAAAGAGAATTAAGAATCGCTGATGCTGTTAAGACGATTTTGAGTGAATTAGGTGAAGATCCAAATCGTGAAGGATTACTTGAAACACCTGAAAGGTACGCCAGAGCCATGCTATTCTTCACTAAGGGTTACGAAGATAATATCAGAGATGTCATAAAAAGAGCTGTGTTTGAAGAAGATCATGACGAAATGGTTATAGTTCGAGACATTGAAATTTATTCATTATGTGAACATCATCTTGTGCCATTTTTTGGTAAGGCTCATATCGGATACATTCCTAATAAAAGAGTTTTAGGGTTATCGAAATTGGCGAGGTTAGCGGAGATGTATGCCAGAAGATTTCAAGTTCAAGAGAGGCTTACTAAGCAGATTGCTATGGCATTAAGTGAGATGTTGAGGCCCAGAGGAGTGGCTGTAGTGATTGAAGCTACTCATATGTGTATGGTTAGTAGAGGAGTACAAAAGGCGGGGTCTTCTACTACTACTAGTTGTATGTTGGGGTGTTTTAGGGAGCAGCAGAAGACTAGGGAGGAGTTTTTGACTTTATTAGGGAGGAGATAACGATATGATTTATCTGACGGTTTTCAGGTACAGTTTTGAAGCTTTAGGAATTATCTAGAGGTCAAAACCTTATCTAGAGTGCAAAGAAAGGAGAAAGGAGCAAGGAGCAAGGAGAAAGGAGAAAGAATTTCAACAATTATGTTTACGACTTATGATTCAACTTCATACATATTTAGATATATACAACTTACTAAATACTAACCAAAGTAACAGCATCTAAAACTCCTCTATCATCACCAAATTGTCCAAAGATTTGCAATCCTTGTGTTTTATTAGTGGGCACGGAAATGGTAGGAAGTCCAGCCAAAGACATAGGAACTGTAAGAATATCATTGGTATATGCTTCTAGAGGATTCTCTCTCTCTTTATTTAAGAACTCTTCAATAGTAGTTGGTGTGCTGATAGTGGTAGATGATATAAGAAAATCACATTTGTTTAAACTGTTCTTCTCTGAGTCTTTAGGGACTAGTAAATGATTAGGTAAGTAAAAAACATCATTAAACTCTTCAACTAACTTCTTACGCAATTCATTAGCCCTAGCATAATGATCACCTGAATCTGATGAAATAGTATAATTGCCTAAAACAATTCTTCTCTGAACTTCAGGGCCGAGTCCTTCGGTTCTAGCTGTGAATGTGTCTCCATTTACGATTTTGTTGTATCTTATTCCATCAAATCTTGAAAGATTGGACGTGGCTTCAGCAGTGGCTATAGTATAGTATGCCAGTAACGAATCTTTTATTGAAGGAATAGAAACTGGTACGACAATATGTCCTTTTTCGAGGAGATTGTCTATGACTTTTGCAAGAGTTTTAGTTATATCTTCTGTTAATTCCTCAACTAAAAGTTCTTGTGGTACACCAAAAACAAACTTACCTTGTCGTATAGAATTCCTATCATTCACTGAATTGTTAATTTCAAGTCTGACATCTTCAGGGAGGGATGTTGGATCCTTTTCGTCGTACTCGTCTAAAACATCAAAAGCTTCTCTCAATGTCTCACAATCGCCCGAAATGATCCCCACCGTATCTAACGTTTGAGCATAGGAAATCACCCCCCACCGAGATATTCTTCCATATGAAGGCTTAAACCCATACAAGCCACAATTACTAGCAGGTAATCGAATCGAACCACCGGTGTCAGTTCCAATTGAAAAATCACAGATTTTTGCAGCCACACTCGCAGCACTACCACCGGAAGAACCCCCTACTATATAGTTATCCGACGAAAATAACGGATTGAAAGTAGGCCCATGAACTGAATTTGTGGTCGAAGAACCCATGCCAAATTCGTCTAGGTTAACTTTCCCTATAAGTGACGCTTTTGTGTTCAATAATTCAATGACAGTAGCATTGAACGGACTTTCGAAATTCGATAGGATTTTCGACCCACTGGTAGTAATGCCCTTGGTAAGAATATTATCTTTAGCTGTATACTTGAGACTATCTCCCACCATTCCCGTGTGACTGATTAGACTGTTCCATTTGTCGTAAGTACCGAAATATCGTACTAGCTTAGATCGTATCATAGACTGCCACACAAGTTCGCGAGTCATCAAAAATTTTCAAGGAAAGGACCCAACACTAAAAGACCACAAAACCATGGGCTTAACTTTGAACAACGACAAAAACAAAAACTTGTTGGCGTTCTCCAACAACTTGAAGCTTGCCATAGTTACCAAGGCGTTTAACGACAAATTAGAGATCAAAACTGATGATGACTCATTGAAATTGAGTGGTGACCAGTTTGAACTTATTGAACCTAATGCTATAGTTAAATATATTTCCGGGGACTTCAAAGACGATAAGATTGTTGGCAAGGAAGAAGGATTGATCTATGATGCATTGAAAGATGGTAAGAAAGAAGACGTAGTTGAATTTTTAAAAACAGAGAAAAGTCCATTTTCAAAGCCTGAACTCACCTCATCACAAATTATCTTGTTTAGTTCAATTTATCCGTTTTTAAAGGACATTGAAGGTAGTGAAATTGGAAAATGGGGTCAAGAATTTGCTAAGATTGATAAAGTAGCCGAAGGTGTCAAACTCGGACAAAGTATCACTAAAATTGAAAGACCTAAAGCTAACAACACCGGAGTTAGACACGTTAAACCTGGTAATGCTGTAAAGCGTCAAAGCGGTGAAGTCAACCCTGGCGAAAGAAATATTTTGATTACTTCTGCATTGCCTTATGTTAATAATGTTCCACATTTGGGAAATATCATTGGATCTGTGTTATCAGCTGACATTTACTCCAGATACACAAAAGCTCGTAATTACAATTCGTTATTCATTTGTGGTACTGACGAGTATGGTACTGCTACTGAAACAAAGGCCTTAGAAGAGAAGGTCACCCCAAGACAATTGTGTGACAAGTATAACGCTCTTCACAGCGAAATTTACAAATGGTTTGATATTGGCTTTGATTATTTCGGAAGAACCACCACTGAATTACAAACAGAAATTGCTCAAGATATCTTTATGAAATTGTACAACAACGATTATTTAGAAGAAAGAACCACCAAGCAATTATACTGTGAAACCCATAAATCGTTCTTGGCTGACAGATATGTTGAAGGTACGTGTCCAAAATGTCAATATGATGATGCTAGAGGTGATCAATGTGATAAGTGCGGTGCTTTATTGGATCCATTTGAATTGATCAATCCTCACTGTAAATTGGATAATGCCACCCCTATTCCTAGAGATTCCACTCATATTTACCTTAAATTGAATGAATTGCAACCCGAATTAGAAGAATGGTTTAAAGAATCTTCTACCAAAGGAGCATGGTCCAAAAACTCCATTTCTATCACTAACAATTGGATCAAACAAGGTTTAGAACCAAGATGTATTACTAGAGACTTAGTATGGGGAACACCTGTACCTTTGGAAAAGTATAAAGATAAGGTTTTGTATGTTTGGTTTGATGCTACTATTGGGTATGTTTCAATAACTGCCAATTACTTCAAAGGCGAAGGTAAAACTGAGCAATGGAAGACTTGGTGGAAGAACCCTAAAGACGTTCAATTGTACCAATTTATGGGTAAGGATAATACACCATTCCACAGTGTTGTTTTCCCATCATCTTTAATTGGAACCAGAGACACTTGGACTAAACTTCATCATATCAATACCACCGAATACTTACAATACGAAGGAGGAAAGTTTTCGAAATCCAGAGGGGTTGGAGTTTTTGGTAATAATGCTAAAGATACCGGAATTCCTGCCTCTGTATGGAGATTCTATTTAGCTTCTATTAGACCGGAGTCAGGAGATTCTCAGTTCAGTTGGAAGGATTTTGTTACTAAGAACAATTCCGAATTATTGGCCAATTTAGGTAATTTTGTTAATAGAATTGTTAAGTTCTTAGTTGCTAAATACAATGGGGTCGTTCCAAAATTCGACGTCAAGAACCTTCCGGGATACCCTGAATTTGAAACTGAATTAAATGAACTTCTTTCATCCTATGTTGAAGCAATGGAGGCTGTAAGTTTGAGACGTGGTTTAGAATTAGCCATGGCCATTTCTGCTAGAGGTAATCAATTCTTACAAGACAACAAATTAGACAATAGCTTATATGACAATTTCCCAGAAAAATCAGATGCTGTCGTTGGTGTAGGATTGAACCTCGTATACTTGATCAGTTCGTTAATAACTCCGTTTATTCCTGAAACCACCAAACAAATCAATGAGATCTTGAACACTCCGGATTTGATTATTCCTGATAAGTTTGATTTGTGGTTGTTGGAAGGACATTGTATTGATAAGCCCCAATATTTGTTTAAGAGAATTGATGAGAAGAAGATTGATGAATGGAGAGCACTTTATGGGGGCAAGCAGGTTGTGTAGGTATAGAGCGTAAGTAGAGCGTAAGCAGAGCGTAAGTAGAACGTACGGTAGATTAATATAGAAATTAATCCACGTGATCTCTATAAAAGTTTAGTTGACATGCTGTAGATAAGAAGTGGGGGATAACCTTAATTGGCTTAGCTAATGAATGATTATTAACCCGGTTGCGAAAATCACCGGGCGCACCCCACAGTTATAAAAGGGATGATCCCCGACTTCTGTTACTTTACCAAAGAATACAGTGGAACTTAAGGAATACAAAAGAACACAAACACAAACAGAACTAACACAAAAGAATACAAACAACATAAAAACAAATGTCAATTATTAAATCAAATACTTTCTTAGGATTATTAAGTGGATTAGCTTTACCACCATTAGCTACCAAATTTGTATTACAACCTTATATAATCGAATCCAAATATCATGAGATTGATCTGATAAAACACGATTTGGATACTATTGGATGGCAGATTAGGAATTTAGAGGAGTATAAGGGGTTTAAGGAAGAGGATGTTTATATACCTATTAGTTACTTTCAGGGAAGGTATTAGGTTAAAGTGGGGTGAGCACGGGTTGGTACTCAAAAGGTGTACTCAAGCAGGTGTGGTACTCAAGCAGGTATTAAGTACACCTATAAAAGATGGAATCAAGAGGAATAACATGAACTGAACGTCTGTACAATTATCATAAATAGAATATGGAATGAATACACGGAATTTTATATACAATTGGGTTACATTTATATAAAGTCTTGAAGAGATATGCCGACACACCTGCACTCATACTTCCTATAATTTGAAACACTACGAACTTTGATGCTGTTTTTTTTCTGACCACAAGACGAAAGATTTAAGGAAAGAATTGAAGGTTTACTTAGCATTGAAGATAGTATGCCCCGAAAAACAGCATTTGATCTGTTTGCTTAAGAGTCAGGTTGGAGCTGCAAAAACAAAAAAGCCAGACGATTTCAAGACTTTCCTATGATAATTACCTAAAAAGACTTCATCAATTACGCTGATCGATCTTTGACAACTACCCTATATTATCGCCTCATTGATTTTTAATGCGGCTGTTTGTTGCAAAAACGCTTTTGTGGATTTTTGTTTGTGCAACAAAAAATGGATCGTGAATTCAACAACCTACTTTATCAGGAAAACTCCGTTAGAGAACTCAGAGTATTGATTCAGACAGTGAATCTGTTTAATATCGATTGTGACTCCAGTCTCGTCAAAATTCCAAACCAAAATTTAGTGTATCCAACAAACGATATTACCCTTAATTACATTTTTCAAAATAGCCAAACCTTGGGTGCATTCTACGGGTTTGAAGGACCCAATAGAGTTCGTGAATTATTGCAGTTATACGGATTTGAATGGCAAGCTGTGATTTATAGAAAAATTGAAGAGGGTAGAAGGTTTAATAGAGAAAATGCCAATGATTTGAGATTTATTTTTAATGAACAAGGGTTATTACCACCTGGAATCGACATCAATAATGTCTTGGACGTTTCGAATCACAATGCAGCAGCAGATAGAATTACGGTTGTCGAATTCTACAATTTGCATGTGGAAAATAGGACCAGAGGGGGAATTATTTTATCCATCAGAAATCATTTAGTTCTGAGCCAAGACGAGGATTTCCAGAACGAAATTCGTACATACCCCGGAAAGATATTTTATTTTTATAAGGATCCTAATTTAACCAACATGAATGGTCTTAGAAATGATGTGACAACTTTAGTTCAATCACACAACCAATTGAATAATCAATTGAGTCAAATTAGAGCATCTATCGAAGTATTGCCCGCTCAATTCCAATCATTACGTGATGAGTTGTTGAGTTCAGAGAACCGAACTTATGCAAGAATCGAAGCATTAGACAACCGAACTCATGCAAGAATCGAAGCATTAGACAACCGAACTCATGCAAGAATCGAAGCATTAGACAACAGAAGTCAAACCACAATGAATAGATTACAATCCAGATTAATTAAATTAGAAGTTAGACAAAATAATTCCAATAAGCCAGTCCAACCCAATACAGCAATTGAATGGATTCCGATCGAAGGTAGGAATTTGCAGGATTTTCCTACTACTATAGGGGATTTACAGGCACTTAATAATGCCCAAATCAACGCTATTCTCGAGGCATATGACCTTTTAAGAGGAATTACTAGGGATGCAAGTTTGAGAAGCATCTATCAACACCTTGGTTTTTCTTTACAAGATATTTAGGCGTTTAGTTACATGTATTTGCAGTTACTCGCATACTCTCTAAGTCATAGCTGAAAAGGTCTACTTTCTTAGCATACACTTCTATTCATCTTTTCTCTAATTACTCTTAGGTAATTTTATTTATTTGCTCTAGTGTTCAGATCCAATTAATCTTTACAACTTCTGAACTCTTATGAGTTCTAACCCTTCTATGTTAACAAGTGAGGTACGGAAACGTGCTGCAGTAGACGGTTTATGAGTTTTAGTAACGAGTACTGCAAACCCATAAAAATGAAATAAGATGGAATAAATACGGAATCAACACGGAATCGGATATTTGTACAATTTCCATAGATAATGTAATGAATACGGCATCGGAAATGTTTATCGATTAGGAAATCGATTACTCGGTAAATAAACTTAGCCCTATATGCAGATATAATATAAACAAGATTTATGGTTATATACAGTCTTAATAGGTTTATGCAGTTCTATGAACTTTTATACACTCTTAAGCCCTCCTATACCCCCCTATATATACTATACACACTCTCTCATGTACATAAACAATCTGAAACATTGCGAAACAGTTTCCACGTGGATAAGTTTTCTTGGTATTCTCTACGGTTTTTACGGTTTAAGTGTCTATGGTTTAAGTATATAAGCTGACAAGATGTAGGAACAAAGAAAAAAAGGAAGAAACAAACAAAAATGAAAATTTCATTGACCTCAATAACCTTAGCTTTGGTTGGTACTGTGGTTTGTCATACAATTCCGGGAAAATCATCGATTTCTAAACAATTGACCAAAAGGTCCGAACTCGATTTAATTAACTTGGTTTATGATAATTTACCATATGAAGATATTGACTTTATCAATAAACATGTGAAACAATTGACAGCCTTCAATGGGTCTGATTGTGATGCTTGTAAGAATAAAATGGTATACGCAAAGAGTTTACTTGATGAAGATCCCGATAATCAACATTTGATCAGTTTAACGTTGTTCAAGTATTGTTTGGCTATTAATGATAATGACGCTGATGCCTGTGATAACACTGACTTCTTCTTAGAAACTCAGAACAGTGTTAATGACTATCCTATTGGGGCATACAATTCTGGGGTTAATAGCGAAACATCAATTGGAATCTTTGATAACGATTTTATGCAAATGTTGAGGAGATTCAATTTCAGCAATGAATTGGATATGCAATATTATTGTTATTATAAGGCTGGTGCTTGTGATTTACCAGTAACACCGGATGTAGAAGATATGATTGATTTAGATTCAATGTGGCCCCAAAAACAACCACACCATTTTTATCCACCTCAGTGTAATTCGAATGAAACCAACCAAAAATTCAATGTGTTACATCTTTCCGATTTCCATTACCAATTCAGATTCACTGTAGGGGCC
The DNA here is from genome assembly GCA_003708985.3 of Yamadazyma gorgasii. NCBI lineage: Eukaryota > Fungi > Ascomycota > Pichiomycetes > Serinales > Debaryomycetaceae > Yamadazyma > Yamadazyma gorgasii. Next base: position 984,490 of record PPPC03000004.1, on the reverse strand, counting down.
GAAGCTGATTGTGACCAAGGTACTTGCTGCATGATTGAAAATTATAACGAAGATTTACCTAATCAAGAGAATTATAACTTCACCAGTGAATATGTCAGTTATGGTGCTGACGAGTCTCAGATTGAATTAGCATTTTATCCTGATGCTGCCTATGAAAATGACCAGTATGAAAAAGGAGACGTCTATGACCTTCCTGATGGAAGAGGATGGGATTCTGCTATGTTACCAGCATCAACATGGGGTAATTATAAGTGTGATTCGCCTACGGTGTTAATTAACAATACCTTGAAAACAGTGGCTGATATGGTGGCTGATAAGAATTTTGAGTTCACTCTTTTTACCGGAGATTTAGTTGATCATGATAATATCCATTGTACACCTGAAGTTACTAAAGAAGCTGAAGTGTTAGGGTTTAAGTCTATGAAACATTATCTAGGTGATATCCCTGTATTTGCAAGTTTGGGTAACCATGATACATTTCCTTATGGACAAGTAGCTCAATTGAAATATGATCCAAATAGTACTTATCAATATAATAATGAACTTATGAGTGAACTCTGGGTCAATGACGGATGGTTACCGGAAGAAGAACAACCTATTATCAAGAGCCATTACTCAGGGTTTTCAACGGTAACAAGAAGAGGATTGAAGATTATTTCTCTTAATTCCAATTGTTATTACCAAAAGAATCTCTGGAGTTATATCAACTTAGAATCGGATCCCGACTCGTTTGGACAATGGAAGTTCCTTATAGACGAATTAGTTGAAAGTGAACAACAAAACCAAAGAGTTTGGATCATGGCTCATATTCCTTCTAGTGACGAAGATGCGTTACCAATACAATCAAAAATCTTTGCAAAGATTGTGGAAAGGTTTAGTCCTTACACAATTGCCAATATTTTCTATGGCCATACTCATAGAGACCAGTTCAAAATCTTTTTTGCATCCAATGCCACTAATGCCACTGATGTGGAGTCTGAGGTTAACATGGCATGGATTGGTCAGTCCATCTCCCCAAGAAAGAACTACAATCCTTCGTTTAAATACTATGAAGTAGAAGATAAAACCTTTAATATTATGAATGCCTATAACTACTACATGGAATTAAATGAAACTATGGTCAATGGAGGTATTGAACCCACTTGGAAGTTTGAATATAGTCCTAGACAAGTATACGACCCGCAATCTACTTGGCCAACTGATGCACCTTTAAATGCTACCTTCTGGAATAAATTCGTGTTGCAAAAGATTCTTAATACAACTGACATTGACTTCAATCAATTGTATTCTAACTTACAATACAGAAACACCCCAGTTCAACCTGATTGTGAAAAGAAGGGAGAACTTAGTGATAAATGTTATAATCAGAATGTATGTGAGGCTGGTAATTTTTTGACTGAACAGTATTTGAGATGTTTAAGAGATTGATACTTAGTTGAGGGTGTTTTTAAAGCTTATACTTATTGTATACTTACTTATTGTGTACTTAACTATTTTTAACTTTTATTACTATTTTATTAGCTCTTAACTCTACTTCCACATAAACCATTAAACTTTCTCCTCTATTATCTGTAATCTTCCATCTTCAACTTCTAAATTCTACTCTAAACCTAAAATCTTCCTCCCCTAAAACCCCTACCTCTACCTCTACCCCTAAAACCTCCTCTAAAACCTCCTCTCCTACCCATGTGTCCTTCTTGTGAAGCTTGTCCTCCATAAACACCTCTACCAAACTGTCTGCCCTCTCTGAACCCAGGATCTAAATCAATCGCCAAAACCTGTCCATCCAACTTTGTATCCTTTAAATATTTCATAGCATTCAACAGCCCCTGTTCGGTCTTGTAAATCACAAAACAGAATCCACAAGGTATGAGCTTGTTTCTGTCAAGACCCATGATGATTTTATCGATTTTTCCACACTTTTGAAACAATTCAAAGAGTTGTTCTTCTGTGGTGAGATTACTGAGATTTCCGACGTAAATTGTTTTGGAGTGAAGGGATTGTTCCAAGTTTTCGAAATTTTGTCTACGGATGGCCTTTTTGATGAGATAGGGCGAAGGTCTGTCTAGACGTTCAGCAGAATGGTTGTAGTTTTCTTCGAGTAGTTCCATATTGCAAGTAACAAGTGCGTACAAGAAACTGAGAAATATCTTCACACTAAATCCCAGTGCGAAACTTATCATCTCATCTTACATGTTCAAATCAGTGTTCAAATCGGGAATAAGGGCAGCTTACGATGTCCTGAACAACCCATCGTTTGCCAACGAACCTTGGGTCATATACCCCGCCAAACACAACACCACCGGAAAAGCTGCCTCGGTGTTTATATTCGATAAATCCAAGTTTGAGACCAGTATCAATAAACTATGTAGTCAGATGTCAAACACCAAAAACCCCAGGACTATCATCAATGACTCCTACGAACTTATAAGAAACGAAGTAATTCAGATGGCTAAGTTGAAACATCCACAGCTTTTGACTTTATACGAGCCGTTAGAGGAAACTAAGCTGAAGTTCCTCTTTGTGACGGAACCCGTCAGTGATACGTTATTAACGGTTAATATCGATAAGTTAGATGAGTTGAGTGCACAAAAGGGATTGTTAGAGATCTGTAAAAGTGTGCAGTTCCTTCACAATTACTGTTCAATCATTCATTTGAATATCCAGCCTTCTTCTGTATACATCAACAAACAAGGGGATTGGAAACTAGCAGGGTTTAAGTTCTTAGCAAACTTGAACGAAATATCGTTGAGCGACAGGGAAAACTTTTTCTTGCTTAATAACGTATCCATCGTTCCTTTTGATAATGTTAACTTGAATTTCGTGCCTCCAGAGTTGGTGATAGATTCTCAGCCAAGATTGGACTTTGGCAATGATATTTGGTCTTTAGGGTGTTTGATTTTTTACATTTATAATAAAGGAGAGTACTTGTTCAATTGTTTTGATAGTGGGAGTGTTAGTGACTATAAAACAGAGTTCAGGAAGTTTGAACTGAAGTTTTATAATCATCGACTTAATGATCTTCATTATGTGCTTAAAAATGTCCCCGAGCGTTTATACCAATTGTATCCGTTGATATTGGCTAGATATCCCAACGACAGAATCAACATTGATAAAATCATCGATTCTGACTTCTTTAATGGAAGTCTTATCAAAGCCATGTTTTTCGTTGATGAATTCTCAACTAAAACTTTAGACGACAAGTTGATTTTCTTACGTGGATTACTTGAACAAAGAGATGACGGTATCTTTCTCGATCAGTTCCCGGCAAACTTCAAAACTGTCAAATTGTTGCCTCTTCTTATAGACCTCATAAAGTCAGAATTACAACTTGGAGTGTCCAAGGATGAGAATGAACAAAGTCAGAAAGTCGAATTAATCAGCTCAGTTCTTTCAATAATCTTTAAAATCGGTTCAAACCTTTCTAATCTTTCGTTTAATGATAGAATCTTTGAAGGTTTGTTTAAAGTTGATCCTAGTCTTAGGCGGAAGCAACGTATTGATTATTTCGATAAACTTATAAACTTTTCAGTTAAAATAAGGCTCACTTTTGTTGAGAATTTGGAGGTTTTGGTTAATAAAGTTAATGATCATGATGTAATTGATTTGATCAAGAAATCTTCTTCCGTTATTCTTACCCTCCCATCAAATGAAGAACACCTCAAACAGGACCAGATTAAATTGCAAGACGAGTTTTTGGATAAGGTCGGCTTATTCATAGAGAAATTCGACTTTCCTTACATAAAGAATACGTTCTTCCCATCCATAGCTCAAGTATTCAAAACAACAACGATTTTATCGACGAAATTAGCAACCATCAAAGTATTTGAAACGATGACAACCAAGAATATCATCGATAGAGTCATAGTGAAAGACCAACTTTTACCTATCTTTCAGAACTTAAAAAGTCGTGACAAACGTATTGTAAACAATGTTTTAAAGTTCTTTAGTCAACTAGCTAAAGATGATAAATTGAATCTTGACTTGGAAACCATAGTTGAATTCATTTTACCTATATGTTTGAAATTGGTGTTTGGCTGTAATGATTGTACGCAAACTGAATTCAAAGAGTACATGAAGGTAATCAGTGGCATTCAAGACAGTTTGGTAAAACAGAAATTGCCATCTTTACCTACCAAAGTCACTGAAAAACAAGCCACTGCTCCTACCAGTAACTTTGATTCTTTGATTAATACTCAGCAGATAACAACAGGCAATTTAGATACGTTAAAAACCGGGCCAAGTTCAGAAGTTATGAGGCCAACAAGACCGACCAGAGGGTCTGCGCAGACGTCCAAAGCATCTACCCAGGCTTCTAGTTCTGTTTCTTCAGGTGGGTATAGTCCTAGTAGTTCTAATTCTACCCCAGATTATAATCGTAGCGGTTCAACATTTACATCAAATGGAACTTCAAGCTATGATAATGGTGTACTTCAACCAAAGAAGAATATCAAGCCTTTGACTTTGACCCCAAAGAAACCATTGAGTTTTGGAGCAGTTGATTCCACAAGTTTTGCTGGGTCGGCTGCTAGACCGACAGTCAAACCAACAGTTGCACCAAAAGTAGAACCCGACTTTTTAAACTTTGAAGGAACGTATGATAAAGAATTTCTGGAATTCCAATCAGCAACGCCTACACCAACGCCAACAGTGACACCAAGACCTGCAGTTCAGCCACAGACCCAAACGGGTACGGGTTCTCAATTTGGAATTGCGCCAATGGTACCTAAACAACCGATTGGGTATAGCGGAAGTATCTTGACACCACAGAAGAGGGGTTAACTGATTGGGCAATGATGAAGACACGAAGAATTAGCGGGAAATTGAGGGCTTAGGATGTTTAGGACATTGACATGTAGGAGACATACAATGGTGGAGAACAAAGGATGGAGGACAAAGAGAGACATAGGCAGAGCAGAGGTTCGCTAAAGCAAAATGACCCTGACAAAAGAGAAGGGATTTGATGGATACAGAAAGATGGAAATGGATTATTAGATAGAAAAGCACAAATAGGAAGTTAGGTACAAATAGCACAAATAGCACAAGTAGGACAATATCATCAAATAATACAAAAAGGCATTATCAGCACCATCTAAAAACTTAGAAAATTACATTATCGTCTTCTATATATATTATCCAACACTGAAGGAACTACAAATTAAGTTTGAGCCTGAGCTACTAACATACAACACACTAACATACAATAGAATGAGCCTAATTGACCGTAATAGCTACAGTTATGCCTTATTATCAACATTAACATTAAAGTCTCCCTTTTCAATAACAGCTTTAGCAGCTGCTGATTCAACTGACTTAACGAAATAAATGTCTCCAGCAGGCTTTTCACCTTGTCTAAGAACAATAAGCTTAAACAACCTAATCAAGGAATGTCTACCCTTATATATAGGCAAGACAATGATAATAAAGGCAGCAGCAAAACCCCATACGAACATAACAGCAGCATAACCTCTAAAGAAAGTCTTGGAGAAAATGTACTTGGTTCCATACAAAGGTATTGGGAAAAGAATCAAGAAGAAAAGCACAAATAGTATAGTGAATCCCAATCCGATTTTACTGTGCAATCTCAAGTCTTTGTCATATTTAATTCTTTCTTCTAAGACGAGTTTAGTGGCTTCTTCAGAACTTAAAATGTTGGTTAACCCATGTTCTTTATCGTAATCGGTGTTATCATCTTGTTTGATTTCCAACCAAACATTCCAGTCGAAATTGGCAGGTTTGATAAGGGTGATAATTGGCATAAGAATTAAAGGACATCCTACAGCCACAGTGTTACCAGCGGCCAAAGCTTCATTGGTGGATAAGGTGGCTAAGGAAATGTAACCAGATTGGGAAACGGTATAACCAAACCATACGGCAAAGGCAATTAAAGTCGATCCAATGGTACCACCAATATAAGCAGCAGCCGATAATTTGTTCCAGAACAATGTCAAGATGATAGCAATGACATTAACGTTGACAATAATACCTGAAGCGGTGGTAATGAAAGAAACATCGAATCCAGCATGAGCTAAACCAATTCCTAAACCGACAGTAACAACCCCAAAGGCAATGACAGTCAAATCAGCGACCCAAACTAATTTCTTACCGGTAGCTTTAGGGTCGACGTAAGCCTTGTAACAATCATGGGTGACCATAGCAGAAATGGCAATGGTTTCAGAAGAAAAGGCAGCAGTAACAGCCATAAAAACCATAACCAAAACCATGGCAACACCACTTCTTCCCATTAAAGCTTCGGCTGCAAAAGGCATCACTAAACCAGCACCAACTTGTTCAGAAGTCATAAGGTTAGGATAAGTAGGGAACACTGGAGAAGTTTCTAAAGCAGCAGCAGCTAAACCTAAGGTGGTGGAAAGACAGAAAGGTAAAGCAAACCAAGCAATTCCACCTAAGATATAATCCCAAATTAAACTTCTGTGGTCAGCAGCAATAGCCTTTTGGAATAATTGGGAATCACAAGCAGCAGCCCAACCAGCACCAAACAAAACTAAACCGAATAATCCACCTTGTTGGGAAGCAAATGTAAGGAAAGAACCTTCATGGTTACCAGCGATTGGTCTTCTTTGAGCAGTTTCAACTAACAACTCCCATAACTTATCAGGTGATCCTAAAGCTTCGTTGGTGGTATAAGTATTGAACATGAATGTCAATAAAATAACATAAATGATGACAGTATGGGCCCAATCAGTTAAGAAAGTAGCCTTAATACCTCCTAAAAGAGTATAAATGATTACTCCAATAGGAAACAACACAATAGAAGCGTCTCTGTTAACACCAGTAATACCTTCGAAAATGGAACTACCGTTAATAAGCAAATTGGTGGTATAACAAACCATTTGAATCAACGAATAAATGAAAGCAACAATATGAGCAGAAGGACCAAATCTAGTTCTAACAATTTCTTGATAAGTATGACAATTTGGAGCCTTTTTCTTCATTTCCAAAGCAAGGGTAGAGAAGATAATAATCTGAACACAAGCTCCAGCACCATACCACCATGCCCCACTAACACCCCAAGAATAGGAGGCAGTACAACTCAATAATAACGTACTACCAATAGTCCAACTACTGACGACAGCAGCAGAGATAGTAGCCGAAACTGATCTCTTAGCAGTCAATAACATTTCTGAATCTTGTTGTTCATTGAAGTATTTGGATAAGATCTTAGTGACACCTACCATTAAAATGGCAAAGGCAAAACCGACACCAACGATGATACCATAACCAACACTAATACCAAACACTTGACCATTAGCAGATGACATGATTGTTTGTGTTTGTCTAAGATATGTTAAGATAAGTTAAAATAAGTTTATTAAATAAGTTAGTGAAGTGAAGTCAATTAAGTTAATCTTAATCTTAGCCTATAACAATTAACAACTCAAACTTAAAACAATGGACATCATCAATTATAAATGAATTCTCGAGTTCCTTATCAAAACATCACACCTTATCTAACATCCATCGAATGATTGGCAGATCTTAGCGGTTTGACCAAATTGGTCATGACAATCAGCCAACAATGTGGGCTTTGTCAGGCTAGAGCCACCATGGGTCTGGCAGCCGTTGGGGCACCTGCACATGCGTTATCTTATCAACAGAAAGACCGTAACTACATACGCGAGGTATGAGCCCTAGGCACTTTCGCCGGAATTGCTCCGCATGAAGGAAATTCCAATTCCAGAGTTAGCGGAATACCAAAGAGGATGGGCTTAGGTTGGTGGGGTCATTTGAAATGGCAACCAAGGACGAACCAAAGATTTACAGAGCAATTGACGAGAAAGGTAGCGAAATAAGAAAGAAAAGTGGTGGAAATTGGTTGAAAATTGATGGATTAGATCCGCAGGAATTTACTGCAAAATTGCGCTAAATTTAAGTTACCCTACTTGATACTAGTAGTACTAAGTATTAGTGATTAACTATGAATTAACTAATTAACAATCCAAGTTATCATACTATTGAAGACTAAGTTATTATGCTACTAAAGAATAAGTTATTAGGCTATTAAGTACTTACTACTAACGACTATCTACTAACTAAGCGGCCCGACTAATTAACAAAAATCTAAGCTAACCCATAATGTTGATTGACAGCATCAACTGCCTTTCTAGCCATCTTAGCATTCTCAACTGCAGTTGGCATATCACTATGTAAACAGAACGTAATTGGACTACCACCAAAACTCAAATTCAATACATTGCCTTCAATATCAACCACTTGATCTGCCATTCCTGCCTTCATAACACAATCATAGATCTTATCAGGGGTTCTAAGTGATTTAGGACCTGCCTTAATTCTACATAAATCACCAGTTGGATTATAGTTCAAATCTGGGTAAACTTCTTGGATCAATTGCTGGCCAAGTCCATGGGCAATTTTAGTATATGGAGCACTTTTGGCTGCAACTAAAGGCACACCAAACACTTTGGCAGCTTTAATAACAGCTCTTTTAATGTCATCGTCCCTTTCAATGTAGAAGTATAATTCTCCATGAGGTTTGATATAGGCCAATTCCATACCTTCAGCATCTAAGATAGCCTTCAAAGCACCAACTTGATAAAGTACCATAGTATAAATGTCTTCAGGAGCTATTAACCAGATTCTTCTCCCAAATCCTAACTTATCAGGTAATCCAGGATGGGCACCGACTCTTACCCCATGTTTCTTGGCCAATTGTACGGTTTCCAACATGGTAGTTGGGTCTCCAGCATGTCCACCACAGGCAACATTGGCAGAATCAATATACTTCATAAGTTCGGTATCATTACCCATTCTCCAAGGTCCAAATCCTTCACCCATATCACAATTGATTTCGAATTTGGATAAGATTTGTTTATTGTCGGAAGCATCTCCGTCTAAAATTTCTGGAGATGAAGCGTTTTCAGTTTTAGTATATTCCGGCATTTTTAGTTATGAATGTGTCAAAATTTGTTAAATTTGCAACCTGTAAGTGTTAAATTTGCAATTATCAATTTATAAGCTGGGTTGATAACTTTTGGCAAACTCAAACAAAATTCAAATATTCCATTCGTCCCAATTATACGAACTTATCTACCGCCAAGTCAAAGTCATAAGATCCCGAATTGAGCTTATCAGTGGATTGATTTATTCCGAATTCCGTCAAAAGCGCATTCGCCAATTACTAAGATACATGCGGCGGAGGGAATTCCCTCCCATAGCGGATCTCCTGAATTTGGTAATTATCTCCTTTATGTAATCAATGGGATGATTAGATATCGAGTTCCAATCGTCTCAAGGTTTTCAGATTTTCCAAACTATCATCGAAAATGTTCAACAAAATCAAAAAGGTATTGGTTGCAAATAGAGGTGAAATCGCCTGCAGAATCATTCGTTGCTGCAAGGAAAATGGATTGAAAACCATTGCTGTGTTCTCGTCAGAAGACTCCGATGCCATGCATGTATCAATGGCCGATGAGTCGTATTTATTGCCTGGGGTTGGTGCTGCTGCCTATATCAATATCGACGAGATTGTCAAAATCGCAGTCACTTACGGTGCCAACGTGGTTGTACCAGGGTACGGGTTCTTATCGGAGAACAGTCAGTTTGCAGAGGCATTGGAGAAGGAAGGAATTGTGTTTGCAGGTCCTTCAGTGGAATCAGTTGAAACGTTTGGGTTGAAACATAGTGCTAGAACTCTCGCCGAGAAGAACAATGTTCCAATTGTACCTGGAACTGACTTAATTCAAGACCCAGCTGAAGCTGTCAAAGCTGCCAAAATCATTGGCTACCCAATTATGATCAAATCAACTGCTGGTGGGGGTGGTATGGGGTTGAAAGTTGCTTGGGATGAAAAGGAATTGGTTAGCTCCTTGACCGAGGTTATCTCCAGAGGAAAGGCGCTTTTCAAGAACGCTGGTGTGTTTTTAGAGAAGTATATTGAAGCTGGGAGACACATAGAAGTTCAAATTTTTGGTAATGGTAAAGGAGACGTGTTGGCATTCGGAGAAAGAGAATGTTCTATTCAAAGAAGACACCAGAAAGTCATCGAAGAAGCTCCAAGTCCGTTTATTCTGTTACCTAACTACAACCACAAAGAGCTTAGAGTCAAATTAAGCAAATGTGCTAGGAATTTGGCTGGTTCTATCAAGTACAAATCGGCAGGAACTGTTGAGTTTTTAGTGGATGACAAAACCGGTGAATTCTACTTCTTAGAGATGAACACTCGTTTGCAAGTCGAACATGGAATTACTGAACTTATCTATAACGTTGACTTGATGAAGTTAATGTTATTACAGGCAGAATATGAGGCCAAAGGCGAAATCGGGATCCCAGCCGAGATTTTGAAAACCGAAGGTGATTACGAAATCGATGAAGTTGAAGGCATTGCCATTCCTCATGGTCATGCTATCGAAGTCAGAGTTTATGCTGAAAACCCTGTTAAGAACTTCCAGCCATCACCAGGAATTTTACATTTGGTTGATTATGCTAAAGAAGTACCTGGCTGCAAATTGCGTATTGACCATTGGGTATCTACTGGTTCAAAAATCTCCCCTTATTTCGATCCTTTGATTGCCAAAATCATGGTATGGGGTCCTGATAGAGCTGCGGCAACTAAGGGAATGATCCAGGTGTTAGAAGATACTAAAATTCAAGGTCCTACCATCAATATAGACTATTTAACGGAAATTTTGAAATCGGACCCATTCCGAACCGGTAACACTTTGACGTCATTTTTGAACACTACCTTCGATTTTAAACCAAAATTAATTGAATTCTTACTGCCCGGATCTTATACTACCATCCAGGATTTACCTGGTAGGGAAAACATTAGTGCTGGGGTACCATTAAGTGGACCTGCTGATCCGTTGTTCTTTGAATTGGCTAATTTAATAATTGGAAATGATAGAACCGAAGCTGGGCTTGAAATCTCCATGAAAGGTCCTTCTATTAAGTTCCATACCAGTTCAATTATTTGTTTAACAGGTGGGCCATTTAAGTTCAAAATCAATGGTAAGCTGGCTCCAATGTTCACTGCCATTGAAGTTCCTGAAGGGGCAACTGTAAAAATCGGAGACGCTTCCGGTGATGGGGCTAGAGCTTATTTGGCAATCAAAGGGGGACTTCCCGATGTTGCAGAATATTTAGGATCTAAATCCTGTACACCTACCTTGAACTTAGGTGGTCATCAAGGTAGACCAATTATGGGGGGTGATTGTTTGTCTATAGTCAAGCAAGAAGTAAAAGAACTTAAATTCGGGTTCGAGTTACCTAAAAAGTGCATTCCCCCACTTGAAAAGGATGTTTGGGTTCTTAAGTGTCTTGGAGGACCTCATGATTCTGATGACATTTGTTCTCCTGCAAAAATTAAGAAGTTCTATGATACAAAGTATAGTGTGAACTTGAACTCCAACAGAGGGTGTACGAGATTGGACGGGCAATCCGATGTGTTTTCCAGAGTTAATGGAGCTGATGGAGGTGCTCATCCTAGTAACATTTTAGAGTATCCATACCCTACTTGTGGTATCAGTGTAGTTGGAAGTGTGATGTCATTATTTGGAGTAGATGGTTCAACTTTATCAGGGTTTGTATGTATCTCCACACCTATCAAGAGTGAATGGTGGAAAAACGGTCAAGCGAAGGTTGGAAGTAATATTCAATTTAAACAGATCAGTTATGGTGATGCCCTCCGATTAAACAAGTTAAGAGAGGATTTCTTGCGTCATGTTGAATTAGCTATCAAAACCGGTACAGAATTTCCTGAATTTAAAGACGAATTGGATGTTTATGAACAACCTGAACTGACTATTTTGTATCGGAGACCTTCCGATAAGACCTTACCTGAATTTACCATCCGTCAAGCAGGTGAAAAAACAATCGTTATTGACTTTGGTATTGAACATTTCACTCTTGTTAACAACGGTAGGATGAGGTTATTAGAAATGAAGATCAAGGATACTTTAGGAAAGTACTTAATTAGAAGTGAAGCAGCTACCGGAGCCATTGCCGTCATTTTTAAAGACATCGATAGAGCTGATCTTGTTAAATCGATTGTTGCCTTAGAATCGGCTATCCCTCCGACCAGAAAACTCAAAATCAAAAGCAAATTATACAAATTGCCTTTATGTTTCGAACACCACGCCTTAACTCATTGTATTGAAAGATACATGCACTCCCAAAGACCTTATGCACCTTATTTGCCTAACAACACTGAGTTTGTGATGAAAATCAACAAGATCAAAACCATGGAAGAGTTTAAGGCTAATGTCATTGGTCAGAGACAAGTGATCACAGCTGTTTCGTTTTTGTGTGCCAACACTTTATCAGTTAACATTGATCCTAGAACTCGGTTCAAGACCGGAAAGTACAATCCAGCACGTACGTTTACACCTAAAGGTGCGTTTGGGAGTGGGGCCGTTGCCCATTCCATTTATTCCATCGATTCTCCTGGTGGGTACATGATCTGGGGAATGGTGTTACCTGATTTGACTTGGAACACTTTTGGAAGATTGAACGTATCAGAAGGAAGGCCATGGTTCTTTGAAAACTTCGATCAAGTCGAATACTATGAAGTAGATGAAGCTAAATTAACGGAATTGAACAACCAGTTGTTGGCTGGAAAGTTACACATTGAAACTGAAGACGTTGAATTTGATTTTGAAGAGTACATCGAATTCTTAGAGTCCATTGATGGAGAATTGACTGAATTGAACAAGCAAAAGCAAGAAGCCATTGATAAGGTTATGGAGGAAGAAGAAGAATCTCGTGCTAAGTGGTTGAAGGAATTAGAAGCTGCCAAGGAGTCAAAATCAACCGATAGCAACATTTTGAACGATCCTTCTACCATCAAAGTCACTGCGGGAATGGCAGCCAATATCTTCAAAATTTCGGTCAAGAAAGGTGACATTGTTACCAATGAAGACGTCCTCGTTATTTTAGAAGCCATGAAAATGGAAATTCCAATCAGAGCTATAAGTGAAGAGGAAGATAGTGATGATGAGGAAGACGGAAAAGCTCCGACTCCTGAAGCTGGATCGTACGAAGTTCTCGATATTATTGTTGAAGAAGGTGACGTTGTTTCTTCTGGTGATGCTTTAGTTCTTATTAAACCTTATAACGGTTAAATATTACATAATATAGAGAATATATACACTGCTATAGTAGCGGACTGGCACCGACAGGTTCTGTATGAGAGGTGCGGCGATAGCGGGTGCCGCCTAGAGGTGTGTGCCACTTAGAGAGGTGACACGGAAGGCTTCCCTAAGCCCTTCCTCTATGCGCGGAACATAAAGCGGAGATTCTAAACTCTCACCTAAACCTCCCAACATGTACTACGACCCGTTAAAAGCAGCTATCCAAAAGTTATCACCAAACGTCTTATCAGCAGCCACTCCGTTTGCTATCCCCGTATTCGGAAGAATCAATGTCGGGGCAAGGATGTCGCTTTTTCATTACGACAACCAAATAATTGTATGGGCAGCCTTCCCATATTGTGAAGAAGTCGACAGATTGTTGGTGCAATTGACCGGAAAAACTTCCGATTTCAACGTTACTCATGTAATTATCCCTAACTATAGACACAATATGGGAGCAGCATCGTTCAAGGAAAAGTATCCTAACCTTAAGATCATTGGTCCTGATAAGTTGCAATTACCAGTGCCTATAGATATTGAAATCCCTACCGAATTAGGCAATAAAGTCTTGAAAGAAGAGGACTTAAAAGGACTTGGGTTGGATCCCGTGATTTATAAGAATTTTGAGTTTGTGTTCTTACCTAACCACAAAAACAAAGATTTAGTTTTGTACGATAAGAACCTCAAGTATATCTTTGAAGCTGACGTTGAGATCTCAGTAGGGCCAGCTGGTACGAAATTAGAACAGTACAGTGCTGATGCTGGATGTGATGAAGCCTATGATCCCCATTGGGGATGGTGGGGGAATGCTTTCTTAACAAGATTGATTCATCCTGGCAGCAATTGGTTTAAGGGAAGAATGAACAAGTTAGTAGGAGCTGAACAAGATGGAGAGGGCCGTAAAGGATTAGAGGCAGTGTATGGCTTAGACTTTACGAAGATGGTTCGTTGTCACGGAAATATTTCTGATGACGGTAAGGCAGACTTAAGGAAGTATTATGATTTTTTAGGTAATAGTAGCAAACTTTAGGCTTATCTCCGTTCCGAAATAGCGTTGATTACGAAATTGTATTAGCCAGCCTGTTGCTATATTTAATATATATTTGTCATAATTCTTCTAGGCCCTATTTTTCTAGGCACAACTACGGAGGAATGGCACCTACGGATTGTTATCTACGAATTGTTGACCTACGGAGTGTCAATCTGCGCAGTGTTAATCTGCGGATCATTGTGTACTTTGTAAGATCAGTGCCGATGGAACTTGAAAACATTCACCCGATGGAAAGTGGACGGCTTCCTTCGGCATTAAATTAATCCCGATCAAAGCCAAGAAATCTTAGCACCGGTGCCTAACAAATATAACGCCGTCCTACAAGTTTAGCCGAGTTAGTCACTTTCAAATCTAGCACATTTGTAATCTACTAAACCTCTAAGCCCCAAGCTAAGGTTTAAAGGTCTGGGCCTTTATGCGATTTGTCGTAATGAGATGAGGTGCGTTGCAGAAGCGTCTGGTACAGTGCGCCGCATAAAATGCGACTTTGCATAAATAGCAAAGAATTCCCCGGTTCAATTGGATCGTCATACGATACTTTTAATACAGTCGTAGTCTAAGAAAAAACAACAAGAGCTAGCAACAATGTACCCAGATCCATTAAAAGCAGTGGTTCGGAACCTCACCGAAAATATCGTCATAGCTTCCACTCCTTTTACAAGAGCTAACATCTTACATTTTGGTGCCAGAATGACATTGTTCAAATATGAAGACGAAGTAATTGTCTGGTCCGCCATTCCTTATGGGGACGAAGTTGTTAGAAGCTTGAAGATGTTAACAGGTAAGAATGACAACTTTAATGTAACCCATGTGGTTATTCCTGATGCTGTCCATACAATGGCAGTCGAGTCGTTCAGGAAAGCCTACCCCAAAATTAAAGTCATTGGTATGAGTGGATTGAAAGTCAAGGTAGACTATGTCATTGACGATAAGTTGGCTAATAAGTTGATCGATAAGGACATATTATCCCAAATAGGTATCACAAGCCCGGCCATATTGAATCATTTTGAATTTGTTTATTTGCCAAGTCATCAGAACAAGGAATTGGTTATGTATGACAAGACATCAAAGATATTATGCGAAGCTGACTTGATTTTAAATTTGGGTCCTGTAGGTACTAAATTAGAACAGTATTCTCCGGAGTTAGGTTACAAACCAAGTTTCAACCCCCATGGAGGATTATCGTACCTTACTAGACTTACCCATCCCGACTCTAAGTTCTTCAGAGGTATGGTTAATAAGACAGTCAAGTCAAGCTCTCCAGAGGTAAGAGAAGGGTTAAAGACAATTTATGCTTGGGATTTCACTAAGATTATTCCTTGTCATGGTAATGTCATCGATGATGGTAAACCTTTCTTTAAGAAATATTTTGATTTTTTGTAAACCCATGGTTTATGTGAGTGTATTTAATTAATATTTAATGTATGTAATGTAATAATTTGCGCTTTGATGTAGTTCAGTGTTCTTTGCATGTATATATGTACACCCCCGAATACACCCCAACACCAACTCCATCCCAAGAGTGGGGGATCGTAAGTTATATGCAGGATATTGTTATGTTTGGGGGTTTTTAGCTGTAGCATTATCTTGTGGTAGCACCTATAATATCGACCATTGGCCTAATCTCACGGTGACATATTCATCAAGTCCTACACGTACCACTAAGCTTGTGATAGCTGCGATCAAGTGATCCCGCGGGATGCGTAGGACTCTGCGCATACAACTAACATGACTGAATTTATAAGTTCAGAGACTAAACTAGGAAATAACATCTACACTCATGCAATCGAAGAAACAGACACCTACAAGACGTACCATGCGCTCCACGCCAATTTCAACTTGTCCAAGCAGATTCAGGAAAGATTAAGACCAAACTTGACAGGGTTCACTTTGGTTGGACCCGATAAGATCAATTTCAGAAGTGACGGGATATTTTTCATTGATGACAAGTTCTTAACTAACTATGATGACATCGAAGAAATCAAAGAAGGAGAATCTAACTTTTCAGTCACGTTTTTCAATTTAGGGTCCCAGTTATCGGGGCACGAAGGAATTGTTCATGGAGGATTGTTGGCTACGTTATTAGATGAATTAACTTGCAGGTTGGCGTTCCAGAACTTCCATTCCAAGAAAGGTGTGACTGCTAATTTGAACATTAACTACAAGAGACCATGTTATTGTAATTCAAACATTATGGTGAAGTGTGAGGTTATTAGGAAAGTAGGGAGGAAATGTTGGGTTCGGGGATTGGTTTATACGGTCGAGAAAGAGGAGTTATTGACTGAATGTGAGTGTTTAGTTATTGAGCCGAAGTGGG
This sequence comes from Yamadazyma gorgasii, assembly GCA_003708985.3. Lineage (NCBI taxonomy): Eukaryota > Fungi > Ascomycota > Pichiomycetes > Serinales > Debaryomycetaceae > Yamadazyma > Yamadazyma gorgasii. The sequence goes on along the minus strand of PPPC03000004.1, from coordinate 968,013 downwards.
TTAAGGATTTGTAGAACCTTGCAAAAGGAAGCCTATGAAAGACAAGGTAGAAGCAACTAGAAAGAACTAGTAGAATTTATTTATTCATTTATTAATTTATTCATTTATTAATTTATTCATTTATTGAGTTCTAATTTCTATTAATTATTCTCCGTTCTTCATTTGTTTGTTCGAGGAACGTCTCATACAGTTCTTGAAGAACTTAAACCTTGTTGTTTCGTTCCAGGACTTGCTCTAGAAATTTCAGTCTGTAATTTGGTACTCAATTGAGTCTCCAATTGATTAGTCTCCAGAAGTGTAACTAACTTCACAACCTGATTATCAGCAGGCTGCTCTGACTGTTCGGGCCGTTCATCTATGCAATGCAATCCCCTATCCCTAACAAACAAATTAAAAACCAAACAGACTCCCATTATAGGAATCGTCAAATAAAAATAATTCTTCAACGATTTCATATACATTCGTTTAACTGTAAGCACCTGCATTTCATTTAACCCCTCTATATCAACCTTACTATATATATGCTCTTTTAAGTAAGTTAAATAGTCCATCGGGATATCATTGTATCGGTCAGGATGGGCCATAGCATCAACAATTTGTGTAAGTAAACTATTGGCAATTATCAAAGATGCAATTGCAATTCCTAACGCTCCTCCTAATGCTCTTAAAACATTTCTAGTACTAATAACGACTGATCTATCAGCCTTACGAGCTTGAGCTTGAGCTGCTACCATCGACGGATTGAAAGCCCAACCAATTCCACTGCCCATAACGAACAAAATTACACTAATAACTCCTGGTTTGGTGTCAATATCAAACAACAACAACAACCCACACGATAACACCCACAAAACATATCCTGTGACAATCACGTGTTTATAATGACCGGACCAGGTGATGATCTGGCCTGCTACTACGCTTCCCACGGCTTGAATGAGCACCAAGTTAAGCAACAAAACCGCAGAGTACATTTCACTGTAGCCCTTGACGATCTGGAAGTAGTACGGAATAAAGTACTGGAACAGGAAGAAAACTATCCCGTAAAGGAAGTTCGATGCTAAGATCAAATCTAACAGAATGAGCTTAAACAATTTCAAAGGTATCATGGGAAGTTTTGGAATTTTCCATTCCACCACCAAAAAAACCACAAAACAAACGGCTCCTACAACGAACATGGTTATAACTATGGTACTATACCATTTATACGTAGACCCACCCCCGTTGATTGGAATCAAAAGTAAGGTCAAAGAAGCAGTTCCAAATAAAATCCCCCAATAATCAATGCTCTTAAACTTGTCGGCCCTTGAAAGCACCGAGTTCAAATGCTTCGACTTGTCTTTCACAAAGACATACGTCAAGCAACACTGAATAACAATAACTCCAGGCATCATATAATAAAAGTATCTCCAAGACCCTCGTAAAGAGAGTCCAGACATCAAAAATGGACCTAACGCACTACCAATTCCGATACTAGACCCTACAAATCCTTCATACTTTCCTCTTTGTTTCAAAGTTATGACATCACTCACAATTATGTTCAACATCGCCTGAATGCCTCCGTTTCCTATTCCAGCAAACGCTCTGAAAACATAAAATTGAATTCCGGTTTGGGCTAATCCACACCCTAAATCGGCAACCCCAAGCACAATAAGCGACCCTAACAACATCACCTTCCTGCCAAAAATGTCAGCAAACCGACCGAATAATACTTGGCACACACAATTGGCCAATAAGGCTGAAGTACCAGCCCAATTGATAGTTTTCTCACTATTTAAGTCCTTACCTATTTGCGATAGTACCACTGTGAGAGATGTTTGCTCCACAAAAGCGGTGATAACATTCAAGGACATTACTACCATAATTATCATAACTTGTTTAGTTGGTAAGAGATTTACATGTACGGCTCCTAATTGATCCGAAAGACTTTGTTTTTCCATTATCTCCACCTCTTCATTCTCCCTTACACCTACTCCTATCGTACCTTCACCTGTAGGACTCCTTTGAACATCAAGCTCGTCTATATCCAATAGCTGCTGTTGCATATTGTTAGTCATAAAAGCACGGACAATCTTAACCCGCATATTTATACCCCGCGCTTATCTACTGGTGCACGGGGGCCAATAACCTAAATGCCAGGGGTACCGGATTTGTCTGTCCCCCTCACTTTGGCTTGGCCAATTTCCATCTTTGCACTTTTAGCTCCGAATTGTATGGCTCTTTTCGGTTCATTTTTGATAAACGTTAGGCCTATGTACTCAGCAAGTTCTCTTAAAATCCATTTTCTGATCGGTTTAATAATCTCCCGACCCTTTTTGGTTTTAGTCCATTCAATCTTAATCTTAAACTCAGATTCAATATTGTTGATCACGTGCTTGATCACGTTTATATCCAAAAACGGGTACCTTAATTCTTTTCCCCAACCACTGATAACTCTATCATCTCTACCTAAGTTACGTTGATAAATAACCTCAATGTCATGAATTAACAGGTTACTAAGTTCTTTGTAGCATTCGGTGGGATCATCACCCGTGGTTAAAGTATTAAAGAGTCCTTCGTGTCTTGAATAACCACCGAACAATTCATCAGCACCTAGACCTGAAAACAATACTTTAGCCGTGGATTTGTACTCACTCTCGTGTGTGTAAGTGTCCCTGTTTGCGCTAAATTCTTCCCACAGTACCGTAAAATTCTTCAATTCCACCTTGTTTCCCACCACCAAGTCCGTACTAGCAAAGTAGAAAGCTATGGCGATACTTAGGTCCATTTCTGTATCTTGAGGATACATCAATTCCTCTACCACCGGTTTATGGAGTAACCATGATTTATAATCAACATTAATCTCTACTAATCTGACATTAACTCCCTGGAACTTCTTGGCTAAATGGAACCAGGACTTTAAACTCAATTGTCTATCGGGGGAGTCATCAGCAGATACTCCTGTTCTAGGATTATCGAATCCAACTGTAAGAAGGTCGATTTTCACTGGTTGGTTGAGTTCTGTGAAATTCTCAAGTAACAAGCCGGCTACAATTGTACAATCAATACCACCACTAAAAAGAACCGCTAAATTTGCTTCTGTAGATGTTAAAGGGAAGATTGTTTCTTGACGAATGAAGCATGATGTTTTTAGATGGTTGTATAAAGTTTTCACTCTATTTTCCATCGTTTCTTCGAGGGACGTTTCTGCCTGGTCAATCTCTCCCAAACAAAGAGGATTGAAAATTAAAGGCTCATGAAATTCTTTCAAAAGAAACGTACTTAGATCAAACTCATAAATCGTACTACCCTTACACTCATTATACCCTTCCAATCCCACCGAGGAAATCATCAACTCCTCTGTAAATTTATAACACAACGACCTTTTTCCAATTGTGTCCCTTCCAAAATACACCACATTTCTCTTTGTGTCCACCACCACAAACGCAAATTCTCCATTGATCTTTCGAACCACTTCTATACCATTTTCAACGATTTGATCAAGAAAGTATTCGGTATCGTTAGAAAATTCACAGCTCCTCTCATACAACTCGCCATTGAATTGAAGAACATATTGGCCTTTCTTTATTGGTTGGGAAGTGAACGGTTGTCTTAACGACAACACAGATGAAAATAACTGCAAACTACAGCTTCCAGCCGTCAACTTCTCATACTCTACATAATCGGGCCCTCTTCTAGCTATATAAGGAATCAAGTACTCAAATTCATCTATACCATTCTTGAACTGTTTTGTTTCACACCGCTCTTCGCCTATGATCGCATTAATTCTGTCCTTAACTTCTTTGATGTTCTCGGTCTGATCCGTCTTGATGTTATTGCCAAGTTTAATAAGCTGTTGATTTAGATCTTTAAGTATGTGTTGGTTGTTCAATTTGTTTATATCAGATTGGGAAAGATGGAGGGGTTTTTGGGATAAATGTCGTATTTTCACATGATCCTTAGTGTTCCATGAATCGTCGATTTGGATGTCATTGACGATTGGGTTTCGTATGAAATCTTTAGTTATAAGTGATAAGATTCCACACATGATGAGATGAGCGCGATAGTATACGAACTTTTTTACGCTATCTTTGGCGATGCTTGCACAGCTTGGCACCGCACCGGTTCATTAGTACCACACTTGGTTCATTATTCACTATAATAGTACATTACTAAACTTCTACATAACACCCTGCATTTAACAGCTTACATCTACACTCACTAAGCATCGCAGGAATGTGGCATCTGCCAACATATCTTAGGTGCCAAAGGATCAACCTTATGGCCCAATGCAACCACATATTCTCTAAAATTAAACATTCTCTGTGTGAATTCATATAATCTACTCTCTCCATTCTCTTTGTTTCCACTCCAACCAACTTCAGCAAATGCCCCAGCTCTGGACCAAAGTTTATGAATCAAATTGTTGCTGTCGACCATCTCACTCCACAAGGCAACTTCGGCCCCTACAATATGGTCAGCTTCTTCAGATGTCAAGTTTGCATAGAAATCGTATTTGTAAACCGTTTGCCAGTCTTTGTAAGGATCACACCATGATCCGGCGTTTGTGGTTCCGTTGGTCAACCATGCCCCAAATCCACAGTCTAAGTAATAATAAGTATAAGTGGATACAATTACGTCAAACCCTTGAGAAGTTAAACTCTTGATATTCTCAGCTCCTAACCATACTTGAAGAATGGTTTTATCCTTATTGGGCAAAGTTGCATTTTCAGAACTAACTATATCTTCCCACATAATAATTCTTGCAGCATCGTTTGTGAAGAAAATAGGCTGAGACTTGTCAACCCAATATTGAACTAATCCGTAGAAATCCTCGTGGTAGTTGTTGTAGAAAGCTAACACGTCCAGAGACAAGTTGTAACACTTGGCATTCAATTCATCGTGTCCAACATGAAAATAATTGTCAGGGAACAATCCCTTAAGCTCGTCGTAAACTTTTTGTACCACATCATAAGTTTCATTCTTAGCAATATCTAATTGACCTGGAGGTGGTTCAGCAGCAATTCCATCAGCCCACCATTCTGTTCCACATGAAACTAAAGAACCATCAATGTTTTTCCACCCAGCATTAGCATGTCCAGGAAGGTCTACTTCCGGCACAATTCTAACCCCCTTCTTACGAGCATACTGAATAAGACCGGAAATATCTTGGTGGGAATACTGTTCCAGAGCAGAATAGGCATCATCAGCCATTTGCGGGAAACTGTCTAAATCCACTGGCCAACTCTGGGTATCAGCTAAATGCCAATGTAAGGTGTTAAGTTTAGTTAACGACATCAAATCAATGTTCTCTTTGATCGAGTCTACCGTCAAAAAGTTCCTACCAGAATCAATCAACACCCCTCTGTGTTTAAGCAAAGGATAATCAACGATCTTAACACCCGATTCAATCTTGAATTGGTTATTTTCATAGATAACAATCTGTTGAAGGGTTTTGAACGCGTGCAAGGCTCCCCATACGGTTTTTGAGCTTATGGCGATGTTGTTGCTTACCGTCAAATTATACGATTCATCTACGCCGTATTGTAAGTCAGCACCAAGGTCGTCAATTGATACTTGCACTTGCCATAATTGCACCTGCTGTCTCTTACTAATCGACGGGTATGTTGCTCTAGGTCCTTCTGTGGCGGCAGGGTACCATTTAAGCTCGTTAATTGTAGCCATCATGTCTTTAAACCCTTCAGTAACCAAATCATTGCAATTACCAACCAATTTCATTGAAGGACTAAAAATCTTCTCTCCATCATTCAGCCACTCAATTGATATAGGCTTAGGAAGAGGGTTCACCATCACTCCTACCACTGCATTCACGACGCTGCTTACCACCACTGTAGTAGTAAACAAATCCCTAAATCTCATATTTCCCGCCGTCTCAATCAACTCCTCGAAATACTGGATTATTCTACTAAAGTACTCAATGGCGGAAATCGTGCTATTTATAGTTTTACCCCTTGGCTTGGAATGTTATCGTGTATAAGCCCCCGCCTTATCTTATGTGGTGTTAGGTGGTTGTATATTTGAAACAATAGGCTGTTGCAAAAGTTCAAAATGTAACCTATTCGCATTTGTGTTATCAGACTTTTGCTTATGTAAGGGGTAGGGGTATAACCAATTAGACTTTGGCGTCGTACAACATTTGGTGATATATATACCCCTATATGTAATTGGTAAGTTTTTGATTTGAATGATTGGATGGTAGAGTTGGAGTTTGGAGTTGGAGTTGGAGTAGGAGTTGGTTAAGTCCTATCTCCGATTTAAGGTACAATAGGAGAAGAGAGATGTTACATTTGTGTCAATGCTGGCTCTGTGGACTCTAGCCTCTATGAATTCTAGCCTTCTTTGTTTAGTTTCTCTTGGTTTCTTTGTGTGCATTGTTTGGTGCACCTTCTCTGTATATCGTCTAAACTGGCGATATGATACATCACAAATCTCAAACTCACTCCACCATCGCGATATGAAGGCGATATTAACATTTACCACTATACTAGCCATAGTGAAGGCTCTAGAACCTTCTGAATTCACTCCATTCACTCATTCCTTAGATCCAACATCCTTCTTTGAACAATTCAATTACAATTCCCTTGAAGACTCCAATTGGATCCCTTCCAAAGGGAAAAAAGACGATGGCGCCTATACTGGCAAATGGAATATTGAACCTCCTATCAAATACCCAGGGCTCAAGAACGACAAAGGATTGGTAATGAAATCCCCCGCTTCACACTATGCTATATCCCACAAATTGGCACAATCGTTGAATAATACCGGCAAGCCATTGGTATTGCAATATGAAGTGAAGACCCAGAACGGATTGACTTGTGGAGGTGCTTATATCAAACTCTTAAGCAAGGAATTTGATACACATGGTGAGTTTGATAACTCCACTCCCTTCCAATTAATGTTCGGGCCTGACAAATGTGGAGCAGAAGATAAAATTCACCTTATATTAAACAGATTAGACCCTAACACCAATCGATACGAAGAGAAAAAGTTGTCTCAACCACCCATGACCAAATCTACACCCCTTTCCACCCTATACACCCTAATTTTGTATCCAGATAGTGGATTTGAGATCAGAATTAATGGTAATGTTGTCAAAGCTGGTAATTTCTTAGAAAAACCTTCTTTACTTAAGCCTCCTTTGAACCCACCAAAAGAGATTGTCGACGAATTGGACGTCAAGCCTGAAGATTGGGAAGAGTTAGAATTCATAGCCGATGAAACTATAGTCAAGCCTGTGGATTATGATATCAAATTCGGTTCTCAATTCATTCCAGATCCTAGTGTTGAGAAACCAGAAGGTTGGTTAGAAGACGAAGCTGAGTTTATTGAAGACCCTGTAGCCTCAAAACCAAAAGAATGGGATGATGAAGAGGACGGTGAATGGAAACCTCCAATTATTAAAAACCCCAAATGTTCAGTAGGTTGCGGTAAGTTTGAAAAGCCACTCGTCGCCAACCCTGACTATAAAGGACCATGGATTCAACCTGTCGTTCCTAATCCAAATTACAAAGGTGAATGGTCCCCCAGACTCATTCCAAATCCGAACTATTACGAGGATAAAGCACCAACTAACTTAGAGTTGGTAGATGGATTGGGATTTGAGTTATGGACGGTAGATAATGACATTTTGTTTGATAACATTTATCTTGGCCATTCGATCTCCGAGGCTGAACTTATAGGTAACGATACTTTCTTACCGAAATTAGATCTCGAATACAAGGATTATGAAATCAATAAACCTAAAGCATTCAAAGGTCCTGAACCGCCACCAAAATCATTTGATCAATTAATGAAAGAAGAAGACCCCTCAACCATTTCCCAAACTATAACTTTCTTTAATTTACTTTTCAAAAGAGAGTTTTTGAATATGAAAGATTGGTGGTACGACTTCAACCGTGATCCTCTTGAGACTTTAACAACTGATCCTTTGAAAGCAATTGTCTATGCAGGGATATTCGTATTTGGATTCACATTTGTGTTTGGTATACTCAATGTTATTTTGTTTATGGTATCGTCATGGGCACCTGAAACAAAAGCAGCAATTAGAGAAGCTCATGAGAAAGTTAACGAGCCTAAGATTGTAGAGATTATAGACGAAGAACCACCTAAAGAAAAAACGTTAAGAAAGAGAAAGCATTAATCTATTAGCTGCTTAGTTGAGTCTATGCCTTTAAATTCAGGATACATGATATCTAAATACCTTCCTTGTCCTTGAAAATGTCCCAACTTTTATTTAAAGTAATAAAAACACTTTGACACAACATTTCTTCCTCAACACTTAAATTCAAACTACTCAATTTGTCAGGATGAATAGCACTGATAACCTTCATGTAATTGATCTTTACCTTTTTAGGCAACATGATATCATTTAAAGTGATTTTCTTGGTAGTCAAAAAAGGAAATCCTAGCCTAACAGGTAAAATGTCAGGTAATCCAATCAATAGCGTTCTTAAATTGTCTTCTTTGCCATTAGACCACTCAAAGACTTTTTGATGGATTTTATCGTGAAGGAGGTATTTTTGTTGTTCTCTTTCGTTTTGGGTTTTAGTTTGATTTTGGAGTCTTTGAAGGTTAGAGCCGTTAGCTGGTTTAGTTGGTTGGTTTGTGGGTTGTTTTGTTGATCTTGTTGGTTGAGTTACTGGCTTTGCCTTTGGCTTAGATGGATTGACAATGTTCCCAACCCGTCTCTTACCATCCATAACCTTCTTGTCGGTTACTCCCATCTGCACTAACTCTGTGTAACACTCCAAAGCCAACTCAAAACTCTCGATCATCTCTAAACTCTCAGCCTTTCTCGCAAGTAATTTCGTATACCACGACTTTATGGGTTTATCATTAATTATATAATCACCATCATTAAGTTCCTCTTTGCTAATTAAACTCAATCCTTCATTACAATGATCTCTGGCTTGTTTATAATTTCCTAATTTAATAAACGTTATGGCCAAGTTGGAATTGATAACAATTCTTAACTCATGGGTGGGTGGTAAAGCATTCAAACACTTTGTGTAGTTCATACAAGCATCATCATAATCTCCGTTAGTAAACGACTTGCTTGCTCGTTCTTTACCTGTATCATAATCGGATTTGAGAAACTCATTAAGTGGTTCTTTTGTTGTTTTTCTACTAACTGCCGGCTTCTTGTGTCTGTTTCTAGAAGTATAAGTAATTTCATCGTGAGATTTGAATTTTGATGAGCCTAAGCCAAGTAGGTCTTCTTCTTGGGTTGCTGGAACTGGTGTCGATGTTTTGACAGGTTGTGGAACTTTAGTTGCTTGAGGCTGTCTTGCTGGAGCCGGAGGTTGTCTTGCTGGTTGTCTCGTCGCTACTTGCGGCTTAACTGGCTCTCTAAACCCTGGACTTCTCTCTTTCTGGGGTGATCCAGGCGACTGAGACCTAGAACCAACACTCTCCCTAGCAATATTTTTGAAATTCTCATACCTCGTTTTATTTCTCTCTTTATCCTTCAATCTTTGAGCTTCCATAAAACTTCTTATAGCATCTTGGTCAATATTGTCTTCATCTTCTCCATAATCCTCATAGACTTGTCCGTTGGCCCTCTCTGATGCTTGGCTCTTATATTTCTGCTGATTCTTCATCCATGCTGGCATTGAGTTGGAACTTCCGTCTTTTTGCTGGAACTGTTCAATGTTCTTTATGACTGTTTCCTTAGATTTGTTGAACAAAAACGACGCTTTATTGAACAAGTCAGAGGATAAATCATTAATTGTGGAACCTAAATCAGGACTTTGAACTCTTGATCTGCTACCGTGGCCCTTGGCCGAGTTCTGGCTGGAAGGTCTCAGTTTACCACCACTCATTATGAAGTTCACACAAGCTTGCAAATCCAAACCGACTTCATCAATTGCTTTGTTTGCCGTGTCTACGTCAAATCCTATATCGATTAATTGAGCAATTAATTCATCTTTGTCGTCAGAAGCTTTGTTCGAAGCTTTGTTTGAGAATGTTGGATTAGCAGGGGATGCACTTGTTGAAGATCTTTGTGGTTTGTGTACCGATGCTGGTACTGGCTCCAGTACTGGCACTGGCTTGGTTTGTTCGGGTTCTGGAGTAAACGCATCTGTAAACTCATCATCCAATAAATTTATAGAATCCGTTGGTTGAGCCTTTGTTTGGTTCTTCATTTGGGACTGTTTCTGTGAACCTACCTGTGCCTGTACCTGCGACTTTGTATCATTAGATGCTCTCTGTGAATTGGTGTCAAAAATCGAAAATGGATCACTGGGAGTTTCAGGTCTTGACGAAGGACTAGGAGACGAAAAAATATCAAAATCATCCCAATTGTCCATTTTCGTGCCCTTAACACCTCCTCCATTTGATAAAGAACCGTTTGAACTAACGCCACTGCCATTTAATCCACCGAATCCCCCTAATCCACTTAAATCATTGAGAGACCCACCTAATGACCCACCTACAGACCCAGTTAAAGAACCACCCAAAGAGCCACCAGAAGAAACGCCACCCCTCTGTTTCTGTAAATCCGACAAGTTAGCCTTCCGATTCAACGCGGTGTTGGACGTTGAGTTCGAAGCACTCTGGAATATATCAGCAAATGCATCTTTTTTAGGTGGCATAGTGACTATGAGTGTCAGATCTATACAAACATTGAAATCGCGACAATACGCCGCGACACCGCGACATCTCTCTCAGACACTGAAGGCCTCACTGAGAAGACGCAGTGAGAAGACCTGAAAATTTTTTTAGACATTAGACAAAGACAAAATGCATTTGATGTACACTATTGGCCCAGACGGTAAAAGGTTATACACCTTGAAGAAAATCACTGAAGATGGTGAAATCACAAAGTCTGCTCACCCTGCAAGATTTTCCCCCGATGATAAATATTCAAGACAAAGAGTTACTTTAAAAAAGAGATTTGGATTATTACCAACTGATAAAGCTTAAGAGGGTAGATTAACTTAAGAGAATTTAACTCAGCCTTGGATGAAAGTTCAGATAAGAAGAGGAAGAGAAATTAGAGATCATGAGTTGGTGAAAGGTCTCGTGTGTATTATAAGTAGATTAATATAATGGCATTATGGATTTTAGGTGTTAGTTAGTTATTGCTTAACAGTATTCTACTGTGGACAGTACCTGTGGAATGTGGCTGTGGACTGTGACTTCTACTCAACTTGTGTACATGGTATTCTGTGCTCTATATGTTTGTATTGGACTATTTGAATTGCATTGTTTGACTACACGTACATTAGCATCCAACTTAATGACTGGGCGATTTATTATGGTAATGGTTCTTGATGTATTGCTAACACTTTCAGTTTCACCGTTCAAAACCTTTACGAAGTGAAGCATTTTTATCCTATTCTAGTAGCAGTTCCGACTCTACAAACTGACAACAAACATCTTCAGTCAAAAGTGGGTAATTAGACTTATACCCCGAAATTCATAAAGGACTCTTAAACAGGCTCTCTCTTCTCTCCTGTAGTCTCTAACGTATTCTTAGAAATAGTAGCATATCCCTCCCACATTTGTGATACAAGCTCTATTTCCATATTCTTACGGTTTATCTCTTGTAATGCTTTATTCATTGATACAATTGATTCGTTGAGGTTTTCCTGTAGTTAGTACTTTTTTGTTGGTTATTGAAGAATATACATGAGAGAGTACATACCATATTGTTGATGATTCTAGAAAGAATCGAATTTTGTTGTTGTTGGTGGGGATTCTCCATGTTGTTTATATTAGTATGTTACGCGATTGAGGACTGAGACAAAAAGTACCAGAGTGAGAGTTGGTGTACGGGTGCGAAATCGACCTAATTTGAATCCACATCTATATCTAACTACACTTAGCCCTTGGATTTATCAGAAGATCAACGGCAATAGGTCTATGGTCACTAATATACATCCCGTCATACTTGGAATGTAACATAGCAAAATCTTCTAATGTCAACGATATTTTATCCAGTGGTTGATCTCCAGTCTTACTAAATTCACACACTGGTTCGTCTACTATCTTCCTCGTGTACTTTGGTACAAAAATATAGTCAATTGATTGTCCTCCTGAATTTAACACTTGTCCATCAAAACCTGTAACCGTGGACTTTTCATGGCCATATTTGTTGAAGGGAGTCACATGATCAGCACTATAAATCATATGTTTTCTAATCAAAGCTATAGCATCGTCCTTGGGTTCAGCATTAAGGTCACCACATAAGAACGAAGGCCATTTATTAATGTCCTTCATCGTCTCCAAAATGAGTCTGGCAGATTCAACTCTTGACTCTACTCCCGTATGATCTAAATGCGTGTTAAACACATTGATGTAATTTCCTGTTGCTTTGTGTTTAAGTGTGACATATGACACAATTCTCAAGTACAAGGCGTCCCATCCTTCGTAAGCAGTTCTGGTGTCTTTTTCATTGAGCCAAAACGTATCGCTGAACACTAAATCCCATTCCGACGGACGGTACAAAATCGGCACGAATTCTCCAATGTCAGCACCATCTATTCTTCCTTCACCAAAATAGGCCCATTCTGGTGATTCTGGTGCTGAAAACTTATTCAACTCCTCCATAATATCATTCATTTGAAACTTGTAAACCTCTTGTAATGTGATGATACTATTAGCAGGACGTGTGTTGAACTTTATGGAATTGGTGATTTTTCTATACCTTCCACTCCAAGCCTCTTCTCCAGGATCAAGAGTCTCATGGCCCCCATTCTTAACATTGTGTGAATAGATTCGAAAACTCATGGGTGAAATTGTTATAGTTGAAAAATCATCTAGTATGCTAGGGTACTGTTTAGCTGGTTTTGTCACAGGTGCAAGTCCTTTCAACTCTTCTGCTACCGGAACTCCTATCTTTGAACTTTTGGGTATGGATGCCGGACTATTGCTGAGAGTATCTTCAAATTCGAATAGTCCTCCTTTTCCTTTATAATTTCTGAGAGTTTCATCGTCAGTTTCTTCAGCCATTATATTCCCATTGATATTCATTTCACTTGGTTTGGCTTTCATTATTCCCCCAAGAAACTTACCTGGGTTTTTAGGATCTTCTTGTTCAGTTTCAACTTTGGGAATGGAGTTTGGCCTGGTTTTGGGGGATGCATAAAGATCTGATTTAATGGTAGGGCTTGTTTTTTGGGTATTTGGTATTGGAGGTTCGTCATCAAGTGTTTCTTTGTATTTCGGTTTATTTTTATCTGGAGTTTGTTTACCATTCGTTCCTTTGGTTTCTTTGCTACTCTCTTCCTTGGCATTTCCTTTTGCACTTCCTTTGCTATCTACCTTATTACCTCCCTTAGAATTTCCTCCAACCTTGGCATCATCCACTATCTCTACCTCCTCCTCCTCCTCTTCAGGAACAGGTTTCTTAGTTATCACCATATTCTTTGGCTTAGACGGTGGTTTTACTTCCTCATCAACCTCGTCAATTCCATCGAACTCTTCGATCTTCTTCTTCCTCTGTGCATCTGCTTCTTCCTTCGCTTTCTGCTGCTCCTGCTTCTTCTCCTCTTCGGCCTTTCGTTGTGATCTCCATTTCTCAAACTCTGTTTCTTCTTTGGAGCTCATAGAATACTTCAATTGATGGCTCTTGTTGTTGATGAGATCTAGTCCGCTATTCCCGGATGACACCACCCAGAACCCAACTATCACCAATCCAGTAGTTAAGATCAAAATGTCTCTTAATCGTTTATTCCGTATCATGCCAGGAGGATTCAGGCTTATCGCGAAGTAGGCAGAGCTGAACGTGAGTAGATGAATTGAAAAATACAAACCAAGAGATGCGTGTTTTTATCAATTCTTGAATTAACATTCATAATCTTTACACTAATTTACTTCTCTTTAACTATTTCTAAGGAGTTCAAAGTTTCCGTAACCTTCTCCGGCCCTCCATTCCATACACCTTGAAATCTCTAAAAACACGTGCATCATCACGCGCACATCCACGTGAAATCAACCTAAAACCTCAGCTCGATGAGAAAAATTTTCAAACATGTCAGTTATAGGAATATCATTTGGTAACACCTCTTCAAGCATTGCCGTTGCTAATAACGAAGGAAAAGTCGAAGTTATTGCTAACCCAGACGGTGACAGATCAATTCCTTCCACCTTATCCTACGTAGGAGACGATGAATACCACGGACAACAAGCTCAAGCTCAGCTTATTAGAAACCCAAAGAACACTATAATCAATTTCAGAGATCTTATTGGTAACAATTTTGATGATGTCAACACTGACTTAACCAAAAATGGATCCCCAGCCATCAAGTTGGATAACGACAAGATTGGATTCAAAATTGACTCTGCTACTGTTAGTGTTGAAGAAGCCACAAAAAGACACTTGAAACAATTGAAAGTAGCTGCTGAAGATTATATCGGTAAAGAGGTCGAAGGATGTGTCATAACCGTTCCTACCAACTTCACTGAAGCTCAAAGACAAGAATTAATTGGTGCCAGTAATGCAATTGGCTTGAAAGTCCATCAATTGATCAACGAACCAAGTAGTGCGTTATTAGCTTATTTAAGCAGTAACGAAGATGAATACTTGACTGATAAGATCTTTGTTGTTGCTGACTTCGGAGGAGTAAGATCAGATGGAGCAGTAATCTCAGTAAGAGGAGGAATCTTAACTATCTTAACCACGTTACATGATAACCATTTAGGAGGAGATAAATTCGATGAAGCATTGATGGAATTCTTTGCCAAAGACTTCGAAAAGAAATATAAAGTCAACCCAAGAACCAATGCTAGATCATTGGCCAAATTAAAGAATGAAGCCATCGTTGTCAAGAAAACCTTGTCAAATGTTGCCACCTCAAGTGTTTCAATTGAATCCTTAGCTGAAGGTCTTGATTATCAAACCAGTATCAACAGATTAAGATACGAATTAACCATCAGACCAACTGTTGCTAAAATGACTGGATTTGTCGAAAAATTAATTGAAAAGGCTGGGTTATTACCATCAGAAATCAATGAAGTCTTATTGGTTGGAGGTTCTTCTAATACTCCTAAATTGTCCAGCGATTTGGCTTCAATCTTCCCACCATCCACCAAAATTATCTCCCCAACCTTCGAATCAAAATTATTACCAGATGAATTGGTTTGTAGAGGTGCTGCCTTGCAAGCCGCTCTCATTGAATCATTTGATGACGACGAAATCAAAGAAAGTTTACAACCAATTGTTGTTAACACCCAACACTTAGTTAACTCCATTGGTGTCAAAGCTGAAGACGGAAGTTTCGTCCCTATTGTGGTCAATGAAACCGCTTATCCTATCAAGAAGTCCTTAGAAGTATCTAACGGATCTAGTGAATCAGTTTTGATTGAGTTCTACGAGGGTAAGAAAACCGTCAAAGAAACCGTCATCGAACCAACCAAACCTGAGTACAGTGATGACGAAGAATACAGCGACGACGACAGTGAAGAAGAACCAGAAATTGTTAAGGACGTAGTTGAAGAATGTGGAGAACACTTAGGTAGTTTATCATTAAAAGACTTGAAACCAAATTCCAACTTGGAAATCATCGTAAATATTACTCAAGATGGTAAGTTACATTTGTCAGCAAGAGAGTTGAAGCTTGGATCTGTTGCCACTAAGATCGAATTATCCTTCAAGTAACTTCTAACTTCAAACAGTGTTGGGGTAAATAGACTTGTAGTGGGATCCGGGTGTGGATTGCGGAATTAGGTAATTTTTGCGCATCTTATCATATTTCGGACTGTCTATTCCACTATATAGATAACGGTGCGCATAGATAAGAATATAGATATAAACCTTGGAATCTCTTTATCAATTGCATCGCTCTATAGTAGATTCTTGTGTTAGTAGTCAAAATCAAGTTGCTCAAGGTCGGGTAAGTGTTCAATTAGTCCCTCCATAACAGTAATCAAGGTATAATAGTAAGTAAACTGTGATAATTGCAAATTCCGTAATTCCGTTTAAACCTGAATCAAAATGTTAACAGCAGAAATTTTGAATGAAAATCATAGTTTTGATGTTCCACAGCACGTAATTGATAATGAAATCAAAGCATTACTTTCCAAAATCGAACTGAAACCTGGATTCAATCCTAATGTTGAATTTGATCCAAAAAAGCATTTAAAATTCGATAAAGAAAACTTGTCCAAAAAATATACCTTTAAAGAGTTGGGTATTGAAAAAACTCATGTTAAACCATTTTCGGAAGTGGCAGCCACTGACCCTTTCGATTTGCTTACCGAAGAGGCAATCGATATGCTCAAATGGGAAGCATTCCAACCTCACATTATCAAAAAGTACGCTAGGACCAGTTTGGTGGGTAAAAAGATTGACGAAAGAAACTTCCACATCAGTGGATACATCGATGACACTAAGTTCACCAAATCTATGTGGACAGGTAAAGAAATGGAAGAAATTGTATCAATGTTGATGGGCACTGAAGTAACGTCTCCACATGTATTTACCCAAGGTCACATCAACGCATCGTTAGCTGACGCAAGTAAACCGGAATTAGACCCAACCGTCGATTATAAAACGTTAAAAGCGGAACAAGACAAAAAAATCGACGAAATGGACTCAGCCGTGGCCTGGCACTATGATTCTCCACCAGGAGTTTGTGTAGCTATGTTAAGTGCACCAGAACAGATGATTGGTGGAGAAACTGGAATCAGATTAGGTGATGAGTCGATATTAAGAATCCCAAACACAACTCCCGGTACTGCCACATTATTGCAGGGCAGAGTTGTTAAGCATATTGCCACAAAACCATTGAACAACTTTGACAGAATCACTTACGTCGCCAGTTGGACTCCTAAGGATCCTCTTGCTGAAGACACCACTTGTGCAACCAGTGAAAGGCCAGGTGCCACTCCAGGGTTCACCAACGACAGATTCTACCCAGTCTATTTGAATTACAGGTTCGAAAGAGTTGAAAAGAGATTGGCTCATTACAGAGAGATGTTGATGGGAAACTATCAAGCAGGAGAAAAATTCGACCAAAAACAAGCCATTGACTTCATTCAAGATATTGAAAAGTATTTAAAAGTTTGTTATCAGGATTTTGAAGTTTACAGTGATGCCCAGTATCCACCACCATTATTTTCAATTCCTTATAAAGACTTGCCAGACACCGCATCAACCACTGTTCCACCAAAGTTCGCTTAGGTCGTATTACTAGGACATACAGTTGTGTGAGGTTGTACCAATGCGGAAACTGTCCGGTCCTATTTCGTCAATAAGCCCACTACAGCCACTTCATAGCAAGTAAATAATGTCAATGCATTTATGTTGTTTGAGCATTGTTTCTGATTTGAGCTCTGGTCTGCTCCCCGCGAATCATTCTCAGTTATGTCCATTGTGGACCTATTTGTCCGCTGCCTAGGTCGGTGTCAAACTCGACCCTTCAACGGGAATCGTCTTATTTTACTATATATAGTAACATTTCGCATCTCGATCTAAACGACCCGTCCCCGTACGTTCCACAAAACACTCCCACCGTACCCTTAAGTTTACCCCTAAACGTCTCTAACCATCCCTAAGCTTGTGCCATGTGCCTTACAGACCCACCCAGCCCTGTCAACGGTGTTAACCACTACCGTCCGATGCACGTAATGAAAATGTCTAATGTCCTATTGTGCCCCTTTAAGTGCAGGCTATGTAAAAAAAAAAAATTGAGAAATCAACGAAGAAATATCCACGTCCCCTCTTAGGTTAAAAACTTGTGTTTACTATCGCTACGTATAACTTAAGAACAACATGGCCATTTTTAGAAGTAAATCAGGTAGAGAAGTCGAGTATGAGTCTCATAGCACCAAGGACTATAAGATGCACACTGCGAATGTCCATGATCCCATCTTGAGTGCTGTCAATGAAGCCCAACCTTTCGAAGAGGCTGCTGAAAGAAGCTTTGAAAGAAGACCCTCGTACTTGAGTCAGGATTCCAACACTTTTAATGACATTTTTGGCCAGAAAATCGGACAAACTGATATGTCTAACCCAACCAGATCAAGAAATGAAAGACCTTTGGATACTATCAGAGGGTTTGAATATGCCATAACTGGTGATGTTAGTTATAAAGACCAATTAGAAAGTCAAAGATTAGGATGGGGGTTCCATGAAGATTTCCCTTATTCCAACTTATCATCTTCCCAACAAAATAATTATGTAGCTGATACTCAAAATGGTCAATATGCTAGACCTACAATTAATTTTGACAGTCAACCAATGTATTCAGCCCAAAATTATTCAGCTAGTTCTTTAAAGAACGAAGCTGGTAAGAAGAAAAAGAAGAAGGGATTATTTGGTAGAAAGAAGTAATCGATCAGTGATCGATTAGGTTCTGACTAGTATTAGTTGATTATTTTAGTTGATAATTTTTAGTTGATTATTTTCAGTTGATTAATGCTAGTTGACAGTGTGTTGTTATGTTATGTTCTGTGTATTGACTTTATGTGTGTTTGTATGTTAATGTCTGTCTATGAAAATCAGGAAATTGGCTGTTTATATAAGTTTTTAGACGAATAAATAGTTAGAGTTCGTCTAAATTGCCGTAGATTATTGAAGAGCTTTGAGCGTAATATTAATCTACATCTTGCAGTCACACACGAGTTAACACCAGTTACAGACGACACCATTATTTGTATAGTTTTTTGTAGTTAAGAAAATGGTTTTAAGGTAAGGCGAAGCACATGTTTACATTACATACTATTCTAAGGTACACACAGCTCATGTGACCGAAACTCTAAACTCTAAGTAAGGCAACCATCGTCTAAACTCCGTATGAGACCATCAATTACGTAATGGCACCCACCACATCACCACCGCCAAATCGAGTAATTACCCGTATGTAATGACCACGATGGAGAAAATTCGTGTCGATTTAACAATGGTTTCAGGTTAAAATTTTAGTGTGTCGATACTGATTTTGGTGAGACGGATTCAGGCACCACGACTGAGAATTTGGGCGGTAAAATACACGAGACTTGATTTAAAACAACGGTTAAAACGTTGATGTAAAATGCAGAACCAACCATTTCAAGGGGTAGATCAAGTTCAGGGCCAGTTGGGACAAGGGTTAGCACAACTGGGGGTACAACCAGGGCAATCAGTAGGTCAAATGGCACCGGGAATAGGACAGGGTCAGCCACAAGGACAGGTACAACAGGTACAACATGTACAAGGACAGGTACCACAACCACAACCACAACCAGGGCAGCCTCCACAACAACCAGGACAACCACAACCAGGGCAACCTAGACAAATAAGCTTCAATGTAAGTGATCACTATCAAATCTTAGAAGTGGTGGGTGAAGGTGCTTACGGAATTGTTTGTAGTGCTATTCATAAACCAACGAACCAGAAAGTCGCCATTAAGAAAATAGAGCCGTTTGAAAGGTCGATGTTGTGCCTTAGGACGTTACGTGAATTAAAACTTTTAAAGCATTTCAATCATGAAAACATCATCAGCATTTTGGCTTTACAAAGACCCATAAGTTATGAACTTTTTAACGAGATTTATTTGATTCAAGAATTAATGGAGACTGACCTTCACAGGGTCATACGAACTCAGAAGTTAAGTGACGACCACATTCAATATTTCATTTACCAAACGTTAAGAGCTTTGAAATGTTTACACCTGGCCAACGTTTTGCATCGAGATTTGAAGCCATCTAACTTGTTGTTGAATTCCAACTGTGACTTGAAAGTGGCCGATTTTGGTTTGGCAAGAAGCATTGCCTCCAGCGAAGACAATTTTGGTTTCATGACCGAATATGTCGCTACTAGATGGTACAGAGCTCCTGAAATCATGTTAACATTTCAAGAATACACCACCGCTATTGATGTTTGGTCTGTTGGGTGTATTTTGGCAGAAATGTTGAGTGGCAGACCTTTATTTCCAGGTAGAGATTACCACAATCAATTATGGTTAATCATGGAAGTTTTGGGTACACCTAATATGGAAGACTATTATAATATCAAACTGAAAAGAGCCAGAGAGTATATCAGGTCCTTACCATTTTGTAAAAAGATTCCATTCCAGAACCTATTTGCCAATTTAAACAAACAGATCAATCCTTTAGCATTAGATTTATTAGAGAAATTGTTAATTTTCAATCCAACTAAAAGAATTACTGTTGATGATGCATTACAACATCCCTATTTGAAGTTATATCATGATCCAAATGATGAACCTATCAGTGAAAAGATTCCTGAAGATTTCTTTGACTTTGATAAGAAGAAAGACGAGTTGACTATTGAGGATTTGAAGAAGATGTTGTATGAAGAGATTATGAAACCTCTTTAGTGTAGTATAATACGATATTCCCTAGATCTTAATTTGACTTTGTGTTTTGGGACGTCTAAACAGTACTTATCACCGTGTCCGCAAACATACGTTCGTCCGTAACAATTTAAGTGAAATTTCCCTCATCCTCTAAACCCTAGCTCATACACCAATTCTCGTTCTTAATATAGAATCGACAACGCGTGAAAAATTTGAAAACACACCTCACCATGAAGTTCCTAAACGTCGTTGGATTCTTTTACATGTTAACAGCCATAGCCTGTCACAACGTATTGTTACAGCCATACGGTAAACAATGTTTCTTTGAGAACTTAAAGAAAAACGACGAGTTAGCCATTAGTTACCAAGTAGGATCAAGGGACCCTTCCAACAGTGAACAATTAAAAGCCGGATTTTCAATTGGAGCTCCTAATGGACAAGTCATCATAAAAAGAAATGATGTTGATCATGGTGACGAATTAGTTAAGGCTACTGTTGAAGGAAGATACACATACTGTTTCTCCAATGAAAAGTCGAATAGAGTTGATTTGGATGTATCTTTCAATGTTCATGGAGTTATTTACATTGATTTGGATAATCCAGATGCTGACACCTTGGATTATGCTATACAAAGATTAAGTCAATTAACCAGTGATATCAAGGCTGAACAAGGGTATTTGGTTATCAGAGAAAGAACTCATAGAAATACTGCTGAATCCACCAATTCTAGAGTCAAATGGTGGTCTGTATTTCAAATCATTGTTGTTGTTGCTAATTCTATGTTTCAAATCTACTACTTAAGAAGATTCTTTGAAGTCAAGCATGTTGTTTAGGATCAAACATAAAAGCTAAAAACTAAAGACTAATGAAAGCAATCAGCAATCATAATTATAAAACAATTAAAGTTTGTTCAAAATTGAAGTCAACCCATAAACTTTCAGCTAATTAGCTGGGCTGTATAAGTGTTTGAATAAATACTAGTATTCTTTAACTCTACCATTATATGCTTGGCTAAACTACTTCTTAGTACTGCTTGATTCAAAGTACTACCAACATGTCGTATTACCCTATTCAAATGTCGCACGAATATCACCTATTGAACACTAGCTAACCACCATTACAAGTCCGTAAATCCTCTTCAATCCTCCGAATCTGACAAACACTTATAGTCAGATTATAGTGGGGTAGAAAATGGCTAAACGGTTTAGGAGTTAAGACTTTGGGTTGTTCTGTTGATTATATAATTATGTCACACGTATACGGAGTGTTAATATAGAGTCAAATCCCAGGACTTTATTGTCCATTTTATTTCCGATTTATTGTCGATGTTATCGTCGATTTACTGTGGATTCGATTATTCAACTTGTCTTGGATTTATTGCCCTAAATTTGTTGCCCCATATTTGTGCCCGAAATTGTGCCCATAGTGCCATTTGTTGCCTTATTTGTGTCGTGTGCTTGTAAGTCGCCCTACTGTCGCCCTAAGGTCCTACCCCTACTTCCTAGTCCCCTACTCCACGCCCTAAATTCTAATAACCCCTTAACACTCCGACGAGCCATTTCTAAACTCCAGGCCTCTCCACCTCTATCACTATCCCAAAGTAGACACTTTAACCGAGTACACCTCTAATCATCACCGTTATATTCCGACTGTATATGTACGCATATGAAAAGTCCGCAATACTGTATGGAAACTTACCCCATATCCTTTTGACCGTAACCCAAACTTCACATCCCATAATTCCAGTTCACAGTCGGTTATAAATCTTATAATATCCTCAAATCAACAAACTGACTTTTTATAAGGTTACCAACATTTGTTCGACTTCCCTAAGTGCTTATCTCCATATTTTCAAACATTGCAAAGTCCGCAACTGTATTCGGAAAGTCACCCCTCAATAAAAATTCCCTTTTACCCACAGTTTAAATAGTCAGAAATATCCTGAACGCCAAACCAAAAACCCAAAATTATGTCAAAATATTTCCCAGAAATCAAAGAGTTACCCCCTGATCCATTATTTGGATTGAAGGCCAGATACAACAGCGATTCCAGATCCGATAAAGTCGATTTGGGGATCGGTGCTTACAGAGACAATAACGGTAAGCCATGGATTTTACCAGCAGTTAAGTTGGCTGAAGCCAAATTAATTAATGACGACAGCTATAATCACGAGTATTTGCCCATTGAGGGATTTGGTGATTTTGTTACCAGCGCTGCCAAGATCATTGTCGGTAAAGATTCCGTCGCTTTACAGGAAAACAGATTGGTCAGTCAACAAAGTTTAAGTGGAACTGGAGCCTTGCATTTAGCAGGAAAATTCTTGAAAGATTTCTATGGACAGAAGAATGCCAAAGTTTATTTATCCAAACCAACATGGGCTAACCACAATCAAATCTTTCAAAGTTTAGGATTTGAAACTGACACCTATCCATACTGGGATAACGACAATAAATCATTAGACTTAAGTGGATTCTTAAAGGCTATTGATGATGCTCCTCAAGGTTCCATTTTCCTTTTACACTCTTGTGCTCATAATCCTACAGGATTGGACCCTACTAAAGACGAATGGTTACAGATTTTAGATAAATTGTCCAAAAAGGACCATTTACCATTGTTTGACAGTGCCTACCAAGGGTTTGCTAGCGGAAATTTAGAATTGGACAGTTATTCAATTAGAACTGCCGTCGACCAGAAATTCTTCAAAGCCCCAATTGTCATTTGTCAATCGTTTGCTAAGAATTGTGGTATGTACGGTGAAAGAGTCGGAGCTGTTCACATAATACCAAGTGAATCCAGCGACAGTTTGAACAAAGCCATTGCTTCACAATTGAAGAAGATTATTAGAGCAGAAATCTCTAACCCTCCAGCCTATGGTGCTAAGATTGTTGCTACCATCTTGAAGACGCCAGAATTATTTGATCAATGGCAACAAGACTTAACCACCATGAGTTCTCGTATCAAACAAATGAGAATCAAATTAAGAGACTCCTTGAATGATTTAGGTACTCCAGGAAACTGGGACCATATTGTCAACCAAACAGGAATGTTCTCGTTCACTGGTTTAAGTCCTGACATGGTCAAGAGATTAGAAGAGAAGCATGGTATTTATTTGGTTAGCAGTGGAAGAGCATCAGTTGCAGGTTTGAATGAACATAATGTTGATAAAGTATCTAAGGCATTTGATGAAGTTGTTAGATTTTATGCTAAGAGTAAACTTTAGGTGAATGTTGTGTGATGTGCACTAATTTACGATGTACACTAGTTAGGTACACCTTATTTATACACTTTACTATGGACTTTATGTCTCTATACCATCTCTAAAGTGCTGCGATTTTAGCCTACGATTTTGTGCTGCGATTTCCTTGCCTGATTTTGCGGCCCTATATCGCACTATTACTCATAAAATTTTTCATTATTGAACATGTCAAGTTTTGGTACATTATTCAAAGTAACCACCTACGGTGAGTCTCATTGTAAGTCTGTTGGGTGTATAGTAGAAGGAGTCCCTCCTGGTTTGGAATTAACCGAATCCGACATCCAACCTCAGTTAACTCGTAGAAGACCAGGTCAAAGTAAATTATCAACCCCAAGAAATGAAAAAGATCAAGTCCAAATCCAAAGTGGTACCGAGTTTGGTAGAGCCTTAGGATCTCCTATTGCTATGATAGTCAAAAATGAAGACCAAAGACCTCATGATTACGGTGAAATGGACGTTTATCCAAGACCAAGTCATGCTGACTATACTTACATTCAAAAGTATGGTGTGAAATCAAGCAGTGGTGGTGGTAGATCCAGTGCTAGAGAAACTATTGGAAGAGTTGCTGCCGGTGCTATTGCTGACAAGGCATTAGCTAAAATAAATAACGTTGAAATTGTTGCATTTGTGTCAGCTATTGGACCAGTATCAATGAACAAAGATCCTAATGATCCTACTTTCTTGAACACCTTGAACACAGTCACCAGAGATTCTATTGATGCTACTGGACCTATCAGATGTCCAGACGCTAACATCAGAGATGAAATGGTCAAAATCATCGAAACTTATCGTGATGCTAAGGACTCTATTGGTGGGGTAGTAACGTGTGTGATTAGAAACTGTCCTATTGGACTTGGTGAGCCATGTTTCGACAAATTAGAAGCCAAGTTGGCCCATGCTATGTTATCTTTGCCAGCCACTAAAGGGTTTGAAATTGGTAGTGGTTTCGAAGGGGTGAAAATCTCAGGGTCTAAACATAATGACTCATTCTATTTCGACAGTGATTCCAACAGATTAAGAACTCACACTAATAACTCCGGTGGTATACAAGGAGGTATTTCCAACGGAGAAAATATTTATTTTTCAGTAGCATTCAAGTCAGCTGCTACTATAAGTCAAGAACAAAAGACTGCTAGTTATGATGGATTAGACGGAGTTTTAGCCGCTAAAGGAAGACACGATCCATCAGTTACTCCAAGAGCAGTACCAATTGTTGAAGCCATGGCATCTTTGGTTTTAATGGATCAATATTTGATCCAAAGTTCCAGAAGAGCTGTTATGGATGCTATCAATTAGATTATTATTTTAATGTCTTGTATAGCTCTTGTATGTACCCCTTATAATATATGATACAATAGAATCTATAGGTAGTAAATCGCACTATTGAGAAGTTCAAAATCGCAGATGGACAAGATCCAACTTATCCTTCTTACGGTCCTTCTAGGATTGGTGTTAGTGGTGGTAATCTACTACATACAAAACTTTGAAGTGAAGTCAACTAAGAAGCCAACGTTCTTAATCATTGGTCACAATTTCAGTGGTAAAACGTCGCTATTCTATAAACTCACAACCGATACTATCAAACCAACAGTATCATCTATAGAAGTGAATTATGGTGAAGTATCTTTACCTTTGAGTCAACCGCATATAAGCAAACCCTTCCAACTTATTGATTACCCAGGGTACTTAAAGTATGAGAACTTGTTCAAGAACTTAATTGAAGATGTTAACTTGAGAGGTGTGATGGTAATGATTGATTCTGAGTTGAATAGTATAAATAAGAACTTGAACTTGATTGCTATCAAGTTGTTTAAGATTTTAACTGTCACAGAAACCTATCCTAATGGTATTGATTTCTTGTTCATGGTCAATAAGCTGGACCTATTCAATAGTTTACCACCTAACAAAATTAGAAACTTATTAGAACAAGAGATGACTAAGGTTATTGAGAGTGAATTAAAGAATAATGAAGATGAGTTAAGTTTTTGGCACGAGTTTTTACCTTTCAAGTTTGAAAAATTACAAGGCAATATGGACTTCAAATCAGGTAGTGTTTTAAAGGGTAAGATTCATGAATGGGAGAATTGGATGGATGAATTAGTAGTTAATCCTGTTTAGTATTGTACATATCCTATCTACTTGAATTTCTAAAACTGACTGTTTGATGAAAAGATCTAGATCCACACCTAGACTATACTCTAGACCCCAATATTCAAGCCTAAAGATCCTTCAATCCCGTAGTTGACGGAAAGAAACCAGGCTCATTCATCTCCTTAGCTTTCTTCTGATTTACCTTCTTGTTTATATAGTTTCTTAACCTTATCTTGAACACGTCATTATTTAATTGAAACTTCTTAAACTTAAAGTCTTGAATTTGTTGTTTGACTTCCTCTAACTCTTTGGTGTTCTTCTCCTTATCAGCCTTAATCTCATTATACTTCTCGGTTTGTTTTTGCAACTTCTCCTTGTCAGACATCCCTGGAATCTTGCTGAACATACTTGGGGTATTCTCTTGTAATTTCTTGTCCAATTCCTCCACAAGCAACTCTAAGGCTTTGCATTGTTTGGTCAATTTGATGTAGTCTTCATTAGGAGACTTTGTTGCAAACGTCTCATCATTCAAATGGGAATAGCATATATAAAAGAAATCAAGGTTATTCTCAGTTATAAGCACGTGAGCTGTTGGTTTATAACATATAGTACAAGATTTCGATTGGCTAGTGGCAACTGATCTAAGGGTATAATCATTTTGGAAGGGAGTTGACATGCTCAGTCCGGTGCATTCGCTTCTAGTGGCTACGCTGAGCTGAGTATGTACGATATTAGAGTGTACAAATATAGTGCTAATTATGCTTCAATTTTCCCTATGAACTTCGGTCTATGCTAATAAATATTTGGACCAATCTCTATAGATCATAAAATCACGTGAATATATATTTCCATCGCTAGCACTACCTAAATCGCTAATACAACACCTGATTCGCCACAAAAACTAAGTTTGGTTGCAAAATGTAGTCACGGTCACGTATAAAACGACTAATCATGTGATCAGCAGTTATTGT
Source organism: Yamadazyma gorgasii (assembly GCA_003708985.3). Lineage (NCBI taxonomy): Eukaryota > Fungi > Ascomycota > Pichiomycetes > Serinales > Debaryomycetaceae > Yamadazyma > Yamadazyma gorgasii. The sequence goes on along the minus strand of PPPC03000004.1, from coordinate 941,452 downwards.
AAACTTAAACCCAAAACCATCATTAACAAACACTTACAATCTTGCCTTACCCATACACTCATCCACGTAACCCCTTACTACCCTTATCACCGTGCTATCTCTGGCTCCCCCGTCTCCCCATTCTCTATCACCCTACGTCTCATGTCTTGATCGTGTAACCGACAAATGTCTCGCGTTGAGCAAAATTTTCAACTTTAATGGAAAAAGGGGGTATCTCAAAAAACAACCAAATTAATCATCCAAGGTAAAAATCAGTAGTTGGAGATATTAAATTTTACCCGCTATTGCAAGCACAGAATTTGTATATAACGAAGTAAAAACTGGCTATTAGTTTAATCCAACCATAATTTTGATTGATTGAATTATATTAGTAACCACAAACCCAATTTTATAAAAAAACTAAATTTCATATTCGTTTTATATAAAACCCCAAAATGGCAGATCACCAAGAAGCTGACATAGATTCTATCGTCGACAGATTGTTAGAGGTAAGAGGATCAAGACCCGGTAAACAAGTCACGTTGTTGGAACACGAAATAAGATACTTATGTACAAAGGCCAGAGAGATTTTTATTCAGCAACCAATATTGTTGGAATTAGAAGCTCCCATCAAGATCTGTGGTGATATCCATGGACAATATTACGATTTATTAAGATTATTCGAATACGGTGGATTCCCTCCTGAAGCCAACTACTTGTTCTTGGGGGATTACGTCGACAGAGGTAAACAAAGTTTGGAAACTATTTGTTTGTTATTGGCGTACAAAATCAAATATCCTGAAAACTTCTTCATCTTAAGAGGTAACCACGAATGTGCGTCAATTAACAGAATCTACGGGTTCTACGATGAATGTAAAAGAAGGTATAACATCAAATTATGGAAAACATTTACCGATTGTTTCAACTGTTTACCAATTGCTGCCATTATCGATGAACGTATTTTCACCATGCATGGAGGTTTAAGTCCAGATTTAAATACTATGGAACAAATCAGAAGAGTCATGAGACCTACTGATATTCCTGATGTTGGATTGTTATGTGATTTATTATGGTCCGATCCGGACAAAGACATAACAGGTTGGAGTGAGAATGATCGTGGTGTAAGTTTTACATTTGGTCCTGATGTAGTATCAAGATTTTTGCAAAAACATGATATGGATTTAATTTGTAGAGCCCATCAAGTTGTCGAAGATGGTTATGAATTTTTCAGTAAACGTCAATTAGTTACATTGTTTTCAGCTCCTAATTATTGTGGTGAGTTTGACAACGCTGGGGCTATGATGTCCGTTGATGAAAGTTTGTTATGTTCATTCCAAATCTTGAAACCAGCTGACAAACAAGCTAAATATCCATCTCATCCGTTAATGGGCAACAATGCTCAAAGGAAGAAGAGAGGAAGTAAGTAAAGTAATTGTTAAAATGAATGAGAGTCGATGATACAAAATTAGAAAAACCATAAAAAATCTTAAAAAAATAACCCTGTTTGTGATTCAAGTTGTTTCATTCTCTTGAAACTTAAACTCATTTAATCATAAATTCATTCCAATCATGTTAACTAACTAAAGCACATCACATCAAACATCGTTTTTAGATATGACATACCAAACATAAGAATCTTCATTTCAGTTTATTAATACTTTTTTATTGTACTTTAACGATGATTTCATTCCTTATGAATTATTTCTTTAACGAAGATTAGGACTTTTAGTTCCAGCATTTATAGGTTTATAGGTTGTAAAGTTTATAGCTTGTAGCTCGTAGAGGTTTGTAAGACGCGATAAAGATTTGAAAGAATGGAATCAGTAATGAATATATAGTATTTCCGATTTCTGGATGATTGACTTGGAAGTCAATTGGTGATGATGATGTTGGTGCTGTTGGTGCTGGTAGTGACTTGAGGAGGTTTAGTTAATAGTTTGAATAATATATGATTTGTTCGAGTTTAGTTAATGTATATGTTTTGTTGTATGTATAACGTGTAGGATCTCTGTGTAGTAACTTGCCGGTGTTTCCGTGCATTTTAAGTATTCGCTTAGGTAATTTTACAGTGTCGTGTATACTTTCGGTATGTTATCAGTACAATTGGGACTACTTATGACCATGGTACAATACGTTTACATTTCATCTCTTGACTGAGCCAACTCTGTGGAGTCGCACAAATCGCAGTCACAACATCACCTGCCAGTCGTGTCACACGCAAGGAAAAAAATTTTACTCTTCTCAAAAGTTAACCTCAGAATTTTTTTCAGTTTTTTACTTACTTTAATTTGAATACAAGATGGTATGTTTCAACTAACAAATTCATAATACAAGTGTTTAATGAAGAATAAGTAATATCGAGACCGTAGCATTAATATAGTAATGATTTCCTGATAGATCAAGTTATTTTTATTTCAAGAAGTTTTAGAGAATGTAACATCATTAAGGAGATGAAAATTTTTGTCATTGCCATTAACTCATTCTAAATCAAGAAGAATTCAGCTTAGTCAAGTATCCAAACGTATAAGAGGTTTATTCATTCCCTAAAATCGCTTTTAACACCTTTCCAAGAAACTATTCCCATAAATTAGCATCGACTCAACTAATTCAGATCACGCAAATGTGGCGTTCTCCTTATTACCTCCAACACTTCTCCCTCCAGCACTGAATACTAACAATTTAGGTTTTAGTTCAAGATTTATTACACCCAAACCCAGCATCTGAATTACAAAAACACAAAAAGAAACAATTGGTTCAAAGTCCAAGATCATATTTCATGGATGTTAAATGTCAAGGTTGTTTAACCATCACCACTGTTTTCTCACACGCTCAAACTGCTGTTACTTGTGATAACTGTTCTACTGTTTTATGTACCCCAACCGGTGGTAAAGCTAAATTAACTGAAGGTTGTTCATTTAGAAGAAAATAAACTTAATTCCTTGTATAATTAATATAACGCATAGAATCGTGAGAGGAGAGTCTCTGAATTTTGTAAGTTGACGAAGTCAGCTCTTTACGTTTACTCCTGCAAGCAAATTGCCTGTGTTTCCTAAACCTCTGAATTCTCTTTAAACTCTTGGATCCACCAAGAGGTCCGAACGGTTGGTATAAGTGGAGATCTCCACTCGTATTTAGTGTGTCACACACTAACTTGCCTAAGTCTTGAACCCAATCTCCTGTGTCGCGATGTCGCGATCTGAAATGTCTAACTCTATAAACACTTACCATAAACAGAATAAATGTAAATACAAAATGGAACCAATGTCTAAACAAAGGCTTCTACAATCTAACAATCATCTCAATTATCACCACAAGTGAAGACACAAAGTACTAAAACACAAAGTTAAAGTTAGGGCATCGAGTACTCAGAAAAATGATAAAAGGTCTAGTGATATTGTCACTTATAACCTTTGTTCTTGGTAAAACCCTTTATGATTTTAATAACGGAATCATTTATGTTCATCTTGATAACAATGATATAGTGACGATAGATTTTAGTATTGATGGGAAATCCATGTCTGTGGAGCAGAATCAACAACTTACAGCTTTGAGTTCACCACCTCGAGGCACAGATTTGTTCTTATTCAATCAAACCTTGTATGGATTCAATGAAGACGATGACAAAATGAATTTAGTAAAGTACGATAATGTTAGTAAGTCATGGCAATCGATAGAGTTGGATTTTGATGACATAAATGATGGCAGATTCTATAATGATTCTAGTTATTTGACATCACCAGTATCTGATGAATTATATATTTATGGAGGCCAAAACGGGACTACAGCCAGTAACAGATTATTATCATTAAACTTCACTAATTATAAGTTTTCCAATATCACCACCGCCACCAAACCCCAATCCTTTTATGGAGCTGCCAACTTGTTAGCACCTAATCCTCAGACTCAATTACTCATTGGAGGAGAAAGTAATCAAGGTTGGCTTAATATGTACCAATTAGCCTCGTGGGACTTTTCAAGTGGATGGTCATCGATTCTGATTGATCAAAGTAATAGCACAGTTGTGAACTCTCGTAGGAATCCAACACTTTTACCAATTTTCAGTACTTTAGACAATAACAGTGACGATACTATCATAAATGATTATACCGTCAAACAAGTGATGATCTTAGGAGGTACGGACAATGATGGCAATGTGGCTTCTCCTGAAACTGTGATGTTAACTATGAATACCAACAATTGGTATTATGAGTCATTGAATGATTTTAATATCAGTGACTATTTGGGTTTTGCAACCATTTTTGACAATTTCATCGCAATATCATCCACAACTTCTAACTCCAAAAGACACCATTTACACAAAAGAGGCACAAACTACCAAGTGAATTTGTATGACTTAAACTTCAATAAAATCCAGGAATTAAGCATACCAAAGTCCCAAGAAGAAATAATTGCCCAAAACGAAAAAGCTAAACATTCAGTTGAGTTGAAGGCTATCTTAGGAACAGTAATACCGGTATGCAGTCTTGCTATAATTATCACTGTTGTATACTTGATCATGAAGAAAAAGAAGAAAGAACAATTGCAACAAGAGCTCAAAGACTTGAATTATCAGTATGAAAACTATTTCAACATAGAAAACGAAAAGGAACGTCAATTGGAGAGACAGAAAGAGAAAGAGAGGACCAGAGGTGAACATTTAACTTTATTATACAACGACTCTAATTCCACGTTAGATGTGAATTCCATTGATTCTTGGGTTAGAAAACGTCAAGAATTCGATAGTTCTAGAATCAAAGAGAACCCATTCATGCAAAGCCAAGACACTTTGAACGAGAAAGAAGAACCACAAGAAGAAGTAGCTACCCCCGAGCCAATGAAGACTATTACCAAGTTGAACAGATCAATGATCAAATTACGTAAATCTATGAGTTTCAACAATATGTCACCTACAAAAACATACAGTCATTCTTTGTTACCCGAAGATTTTGAATCACAGATTGAAAATAATGGCAGTGTGCCTAGCCAACAACCAAACTTGGCTAAGGCCGACTTGTCTAAAATCGATGACCATTACAACGACTTGGATTATTCGGATCACTCGTTTGACGATGAGTATGATTCGGACCAACACGAACACGATTCAGATTCAGACTTCAACCAATCAGTGGCCAATATGGATGTGCAAGTGTTAGTCAGTTCTAAAAGAAGAAGCACTCTAAAGGTTATGAATCCTGATTTATCTAGTATAGATGAGAGTGTGAGACAATCGAGTTTACGACAAAGAGTTCCATCTAATGAAGATGCTGATTTATGATTATGAATGTATAATATCATTACGAGTTTTCTTGTATTTTCGAGTATTTTTGTGGCTTACACATTTACTGTGTAGTTGTAGCGATAATGTTAGTCCGGTACCATCTTCTCTCAATTTCCTTATAATCTCACACTGTAACAATAAAATGGTTTGAACACTGGTTTACCTCAACATCTTACTAATCTCTACATCATACTAATTTCTAGGTCGGCCAACAACTATCAACTCACCCGTAACTGATCCCTAAATTCTTGGTCCGCATGGCCTCACTTTGTTCGGAATTATCTACCCCCAATTTCCGTCTACCTTATCCGTATCCACTTTCCAGTTTCTGGCTAAAAAAAACCCGCTTACCTAAGCACAAATATTCTCATTATCAAAAAATTTTGGAGACCAGAAACCCACACATATAACCCTTATAGGATCAAAAATATTAGTGACTTAACGTTACCAAGCCCTAACAAAGAACAAGCCTAGCCTTTTGGTATACGGCTATAACAAGTTTTTTATATATAAGTGTCAATAAACCTCGGTTGATTTTTAGTAATCCCGGTTAGTACTTAATCACCAGTTTCCTTGTATTGGCACGGAACCATGGATGCCGATATGAATGGGAATCCCGAGTCAGAAAATGTTTATACTTCAGAATATGATAGCTATAATTCAGGGTTCATCAAGCAGGAATACTTAGATGACGATTTTAATGGTCATAACCCTATGCAAGATGATGACAATAATTTGAACATATCATTCAGTATACCTGGAGCATTCAAAAACAACGATATGGAAATTGATGATAGTCCACCGTTCACCATTGAATCGGACTTGTATTTCGATTCCACCAGTCAAACCACTAATCCCGTTGATCAACGGAGAGAAAGCTTATTCCCACATAATCAATATTTCAATCGTCAGCAGTTTTTGAATTCTATTCAGAGTGGAACTCTGTTACTGAGTCAGAACCAACTACAACCACAAACACAAACCCAAAGTCAGCAGGGCAATTTGGTAACGACTCCTACCCCATCAGCTAATTTACAATTCGATACACCTACGTCTACTCACCAGTTTATGGCGTACGATAATCAATTTGACAATAATTCAATTTATTCATCGTTTTTGAATGATAACGAAACTTCAAGTTTCACCAACGATCATCTAAGGAACGCTTCAATTGACGGGACTGGTGGCCAGTATCATAGTCAAAATCCACAATCGTTATCAATAAACCCAGGAAATCCCAACTCCTTGAATATTGGAATTTATCAGAATTACGATTTGTCTCCTTTGACTACAACCACTTCATTAACACCGTCAGTAAACTCCATACAATCTAACCAACCATCGTTCTTCTCAGCTCACCAGTACTTACCAAGACATTCGGTTGACGTCACCAATTCACATAGAAATTCAATTGATACCACCTCGTTAAATTCTAATAGACAGCCCCAGCAGCAGAAACGAACTAGCAGCGGAAGATATTTGAATTTCAATTCCATATCGAATTATATTCCGTTCATGAATGATAAAGACAAAGAAGGAGCAAGAAGTAGCGAGGAAAGTCAATTGTCTCCATTGTCACATACTCCAACATCATTATTTTCACAATCCCCATCGCAGCCTGGTCCAAGGGCTCCCTCGAAACATTTGATCAGGAGCATTTTCAAGTCTAATGCAATCAACCATAATCCTCCTAACTCAACTGAGGGTGTGGGCATGACAGAAGAGTTTGAGAGTATAACCGAAGATTACAATTCTGAATTGTTAATGATGAGTCCACCAAGAGAAGAGGAAGATACTTTCGACAGTGCTCCACCCAAAAAGTCAGCCAAAAAGACTAAAAGAAGTCTTTTCAATAGATTCAAAACTCCTTCCAAGCTTGAAGACGGCGATGAAGTTGTCGATGATTCCAGTAAGGCCAGTGCTAACAATTCTCTCAATCATGAAGAGGATTTAGAAGACAATTTCCAAGCCAATATGAGCAGAACTCCTTCTTCGGCTAATACTGTCAGCACAACTAATCCGAACACCGGTAATTTGGACACTATCAATTCCAACAATTCCAACAATCATCATCAACCTGATTATGCTGCGTTATTTGAGAATGTGGGTAAACGTAAGAATAAGAAAGTCAGCAAGCCAACCTCTAATTCTTTATCGTTTACTAAACCAAAGCTGAAAATAAAGAAAGAGAGTTTGGATCAAGAGTTGAATGAAAGTGAAAATTCTTCGTATTTAAACAATGATGCTAAACTGTCGAAGCTGTACGACAGTGGGTCGCTATCAGTATCGACATCTAATACGTCACATTCTCATAACATTAATGGTACTGTGAATGGCCAACAATTAATGAAAGACTATGATGAAGAGGAAGAAAACGAAGATAATGAATCGAGTTTGGCTATAGCGTCGAAACGTATTTTAGGATCAAAGTTGATGAAACGCAAAGCTTCTAAGAAAGAAGCCGATATCAAAAATGTCAAAACCAAAGTTATATCCGAAGAAGGAGTTGAAGTGGAAGTTGATCTAAAGACTCTTGATTTGCCAGATAGTACCCAAGTTTACCCTACCAATGTTGTTAATGCCAAGTCAAGTGTTAGAGGACGTAAGGAGAACAAAGAAGCAGACTTAACTGATCTGTCAAAGATATATTTATGTAATTATTGTTCTAGAAGATTCAAACGTCAAGAGCATCTTAAAAGACATTTCAGATCGTTACACACATTTGAAAAGCCATATGATTGTGACATATGTCATAAGAAGTTCAGTAGATCTGACAATTTGAATCAACATTTAAAGATTCACAAACAGGAGGAAGAAGAGGCTAAGTTGGCCTCTGCTTGATTGGTTTTTCACTACCACAATACACGCATAGAATTTATTACGAACTAAACATCCTATTATACACTAAAAACTACCCATTTTATCAATTTCCTCTAAAATATTATTCGTCAATGGATTCGGATAGAAAATCTGGTTTGGACGTTGGTCCTTTTCTTCCTCTTCAGTTATTCCTCCACTGCAAATATTTCTCAATCTATGTTTCTTCATAGCATCTATTCTCGTGAATTCCTTCCCACATGGACACTTACAAGGTCTTGCTTCTAAGTGGCCCTTTACATGACGATTCAAATCGTGCTGCCTTACAAACTTCTTTGGACAATAGGCACAACTGAACGGCCTGTCACTCAAATGGGTTTGGATGTGTGATCTTACATTATACCGTCTCGTGAACTTCTTGCCACAGCTCTTGTAAGTACAAATGAAATGCTGGTTTTCGTCGGGTCCTTCCCAGTACTTGTCCAATTCTCCTGGTGGTAAAAGTGACGTCTTCTTGATGCGTTTCTTTATGGCACTTTGCTTTATAGCCAACCTTACATCTTTGTTAGCCTTGGCATTTGGTGATACTATAGGACTCCATTCCAATATCACCTTATTCTTTGATGGGGTTATGGGGTAGGTTGGTTTCAAGGGTGTCATTTGTGGAAGTGTGTTGTCAGCATCAACTGTTTCGTCATAATCGTTATTTATAGGCACCTGTCTGAGTGGACTGGAGTAGTAATTGCTCTTTATGGGTGATGAATTGAGTGAATTGGGTACCGGCGATGAGTAATCTGGGTGGTCGAAGAAATTGTTATCGTCGGAGAAAAATTGGGGGTTGTAGAACAAATTGTTATCGTTTTGGGAGTTGGTTCCATTTATTTGAATATTGTGGACCGGCGATGAATTCAAATGACTTGGTGATGATTCCTCATATGAACGAGGTTCTGGTGATGATTGTTCAGGAGATCCCTGGGACAACGTTGGTGGTGAAGGTGGTGGTAAATAGGTATTGAAGTTTTTGGTTTGTTGAGGAGGTGAAGGTGACCGTCTCTGTGGTGGAGACCTATTTGATGGTTGTTGCACTGGGATTGGGACATATTTCAATCTATTATCAGTGAACTGAGTTGATTCGATTTTCTTATCATCGTCATCTAATAACGGGCCAATATCATCAGCATAAACTGGAGATTTGGATCCACTATTCAACCTTCCTAATTCTTGTAAGTACTTGGCTGAAAATGAATTAACCATGGATTGTTTTAATGGTGATCCTCTTATAGGCAATTGGTCATTATCCGGGGATGGTGGAAACTTATAGGACCTAGGGTTAGCATTGGTGACAATGTAATCACTCTTCTTCTTCCCATCAGTTTGGGGAACTTTAATTTCATCGTTATCCTCGTGTATGGTTTCTGGTTTTGGTTTTTGTAAAGGCAGGGACTGTGTCATTGGAACTTGTGCAGTCTTCAATAATTGAATTGGCGATATTGATTTCCCTGAAGGGTTTGATACTGGATTCGATATAGGATTAGAATTACCATTAGAATTAGTATTGGACGACGTTAAATCGATGGACAATTGTTTTGTATGGTTATCAAACCCAAATATTGCTGTTCCACTTATTTTCCTACTATGTTTGGCACTGTGATTATAAAAAGAATTGGAAGCTTGATGGGAGAATGTGGTAGGGTTTTGGTTTTGTAAATCATTAACAAACCCTGTAGGTACATCTAAATCTTGTAATCCAATTAATGTTTGATTGAATAAATCATCTATTTCTTCATTGTAACCCTCTAAATATAGATCTAACTCTTCGTTTTTGATAACATCGTTATTGGGGATATCCCAGTTAGTAAATGGTTCCATCTCTATAATGTTACTAACTTGATACTTTAGCTTGTGATTAGTCCTTCGTTTATGTGAGTTTCGGGATTCTTAGAACTGAGTGATCGTTGGATTAAGCTGGTGACTTGCAGACTTACGGACTTATGTTGTTGAAGGAAAAGGAATGAATGTCTACAAAAAAACTTTAGATCAAAAGTTCCACTATAAGTTGATGCGAACCGATTGCAAAAACTTTCCGTTTTAGGTCGCAACATAAATATTTGCAATATAAAATTTGACTTACCCTGTTGACACTTAATGATAACAGTAGGGTGGAATTTGCATGCATATTGGTCGAAAATAATGGTGACGGTTCTATTATAGGTCGATATTGGTGTAAGGGTTCAATTATTTTGGTGGGATGTTGATATTTGATCAGTTTTGGTATAAATCGTGGTAGATGCGGTAGGTTTGGGGTTGGTTGGTGGGCTTGCGGTTATACGAGACGGCGACCTACACTGCACTAAAGTTGCCAATCTGACCCAAAATGAGTTAATTTACGGATTATTGAAGTTTGGCGTTTTGGTGATATTTTCTGGCGCCTTGTGGCGCTTTTTGATCGTTTTCAATGCCTTTTCCGCTCTTACCTTACATATATTCCCGTTAGAGTAATACAGAGCAAAAGAGATAAGAATATCAATCAATATATAATGAATGCAGACCAATAAATATCCAAATATTACCAGTTAAATCACTCTACTGTAATAATAACATCTTTCTTGGATCTTCAATTAATTCTTTAATAGTCTTTAAGAAGGTAACAGCTTCACGACCATCTAAAACTCTATGATCATAAGTCAAGGCCAAGTACATCATTGGTCTTGAAACAATTTGACCCTTAACAGTAACTGGTCTTTCCTTAACTCCATGTAATCCTAAAACTGCAGTTTGAGGCATGTTGATAATTGGAGTACCGTATAAAGAACCGAAAACTCCTCCGTTAGAAATAGTGAAAGTACCTCCAGTCATATCTTCTAAAGTTAATTTACCATCTCTAGCTTTTTTACCCAAGTTAGAAATTTCTTGTTCAATACCCAAGATTGATAATGATTCGGCATTTCTTAAAACTGGGGTAACTAACCCTTTTGGAGTAGCAACGGCAATTGAAATATCGGTGTAATCTCTGAAAACTAAGGTATCATTGTTTTCTATGGCGGCGTTAACAGCTGGAATATCTTTCATGGCTAAGGTAGAGGCCTTGGCGAAAGCACCCATGAACCCAAACTTGATTCCGGTCTTTTCTAAGAATTCGTCTTTGTATAATTTTCTCATTTCCATTAAGGCTGACATGTCAACTTCGTTGAAGGTGGTTAATGAAGCAGCAGTATTTTGGGATTCCTTTAATCTTTCGGCGATTCTTAATCTCATTCTGTTCATCTTAACTCTTTCTTCGTTTCTTGAGAAGTTAGTGAAAGAAACAGATTCGGACTTGGTTTCTTCCTTAGCAGCTGGTTTGCTTTCTTCCTTCTTTGGGGCTGGAGCCTCTTTCTTAGGGGCTGGAGCAGACTCTTTCTTTTCTTCCTTAGGAGTTTCTTTGACTTCTTCCTTCTTTTCCTCCTTTGGTGCTTCTGATTCAGCTGGAGCTTCACCTTCTTCGATCTTGACAATTTCTTGTCCGACTTCGACAGTGTCATCGGGACTGACTAACAATTCAGTAACAGTACCGTTAACTGGAGAGTTGACTTCGACATCAATCTTATCGGTTTCAATGGTAGCAATTAATTCATCTTGTTTAACAAATTGTCCTACTTCTTTGTTGAATGAAGTCAAGGTACCTTCAGTGATGGACTCGGCCATCTCTGGAACCTTGACGGTGTGTGAAGCAAATCTTTTGAAACTCATACTATTAATATGGCCCGGTTTGTATGAATTGAATGATTTGTTACTCAATTGCCTGGTGGTAACTCTAACACTGACATCAGGCTTTATTGATGATCTCAACATCAATGGTAAACGACGAGTTGAATTTTTAAGATTTCTTGATAACATTCTTATCGATATAATACTTAAATTAGTTAGCTTTGAATAAAGGGGGTGTGGCTAATTTATAGAAGTTAATTCTTTTTTTGCTTAGATTTCCAATGGGTGGTTTCTCATCAACAAAATGTCGGACTTCCCCAAATGTCGCCGTCCATTTCTTTCTCAATACCTCTAATTGGTTAGTTGGAGGTCGTCTCCTAAAACCACCGGGGATGAAATTTCCTTTTAAAAATTAGGCCGTGATTTCCTAGCATCGGTTATATAGGATATTCCGGGTTATAAGGTCACATCGCCTTACTATGGGGTATTAATCCGGGCTTCGGCTTGTTTCAGACGTGACACTTTGGTGACACTTTTGGTGAGTCTTATTCTGTGTCGGAGGGACTAGTAGCGGAGTTGTCGTTTGACGTTCTTAGTTACACCTCAATGTTACCCCAGCTTGAAGTAGGGTATGCGGTAGCGATTTTGCAGCCGTTTTAAACTACGTAGCACCTTTTTTTATTTGCTACTATTTACTTTATATATTTCCTCTAAAATTCTAGTCTAACATGAAACATGTGCTGGTTCTTCATCCTTGTCCTCATCCTCTGAGTCCTCAATACAGGAGGACAACCGTAACGTTTCATGCATCCCTTTTATTATTAGCAATGGACCCTGGTGACATTCCTTTGCATCCATTCCCATCCTTTCATATTCATCTAGAAACTTACATATGTTCTCCATCACTGATGGGTCGTCTTCATTATGACAGTATGTGTAAAACAAATAATGTTTGTGGTTATTATGGTATTCAAACACCAGGGTAATGTAACTGTCTTTGACGTAGCTGGGTCTTTCCAATAGTAATTCCAATGACACTTCACTGAAGTGGTCCATCTGGTATTAACTGATAATTACTGATAACTAATTGAAGATGTACCCAAGATCCCTTAAATACAATAAAATCCGAGTAACCTTAATTAAAGCCTTAAAATCTTTTCTTAAAACCCCCCAATTATTCTCTAGGTATAAAAAAGTAAAATACCTATTTTTAGATCCAATAACCTCTATAATTAGTCATAATTGAACAAAAAAGAAGAAAGAGCCCGACGCGGGACTCGAACCCGCAGCCTTTTGATAACTTCCAAATAAAAGTCAAACGCTCTAGCCGATTGAGCTAGCCAGGCTTTTCCTAGAAATTTTTGTTTTGAAATTCTTAAGAATACCTCCATCCTAGTAAACTCCGGTACACCAGCATTGTATTTTTTAGTTCTTGACTTGAAAGTGGTTTAATCGGGAAACTAACATATCTATAGGGTATGTGAAAGGTAAATAAAAGTCTTGATTTCTTAATTTTGAGTTTTACTTTCAATTTGGATATTTTTATAACGATTTATAACTTTTGTGAATTTTTCAAAATTTATAGAACTTGCAAAAAAATTAAATAAATAAGATTAATCTTGTAAGAAAATTCAAAAGAGTGAAAAAGTGTCCTAACTTTCAACTGACAAGAATCAAAGAAGTAAATCAACAAGAAACTATGCCAAATTTGACTGCCAAGGAGATGGCTGCAAATATATCATAGACTGCGCAACTCGGTCACTCTACTTCGCCGCATTGTAATCTCCAACACTATGTTTTCAAAGATACTTAACAAAGTTAAAGACCACGGTAAGGATCAAGTGCAAATCAATTCACCACAGAAACAACCCCAACACTCAAATAGTCAAAATGACTTGTACCTTCAAATATATTGTCATAACGTAAGGCAAGAGAATAACAACCCTATGAAAGGAGAGAAACCATGGAGCATAAGAAAAGAAGGAGTTTCGTATAGCATCAAATCCAATTCCAACGAATTTCCAACTATTGTTGGACTACAAGAAGTCAAGCATAACCAATTGAATGATATCCTCTCCTATTTAGGTAATGAATGGACTTATTTTGGTGTTGGCCGTGATGATGGGAAGACCAAAGGAGAATACTCACCAATATTGTATAAGAAAAAAGAGTGGACATTATTAAACGGTAAAACCTACTGGCTAAGTGACACACCACACAAACCTAGCAGAGGTTGGGACGCAAAATTGCCTAGGATCGTTACTATGGTGGTTTTAAGACATAGTTCAGGTAAAGTGGTTAATGTTGCTAACACTCATTATGACCATATAGGTAAAACCGCTAGAATTAACAGTTCTAGGTTAATTATGGATATAATGAACCAGACTGCTGGTAGTAGTGTCATTTGTGGAGATTTGAACAGTCAAAAACACGAAGAGGCGTATAAGACATTTACTAACGGTGGGTTGATAGAATCTTCAATTGGATGTCAACAGAGACTAGGATTCCAATACACAAACACAGGTTTTGAACTTGGCAAGTCTGAAAACTCCATTGACTTTATATGGACTACAAGAGATATACCAATTTTAAAACACCAGGTCTTAACTAGTGAGTTCAACGGTTATGTAATTAGCGATCATAGACCAGTAACTGCTATCATCCAGGTCTAATAAAGAGAAGTTACACAGCTAAGTTATCATTTATTATCTACTCATCTTTTAAGTCATCACCACTCAATGTAAAAGGTTCGGGCAATGGAGCTTCAGTGACATTCAATTGTCTAACAGTTTTTATGACTTCAAACTTCTCATCTGGTTTAGTATCTTCTAATACTATAACTCCACCAATCCCTCTGGATCTTCTTACAGGCACAAATCTTTGATCTTTCATGAACGAGACATAACTAGTTTGTGCTGGTAAAACTCTTGACAAATTTTCAATCTTGAATGGAGTTTTACTATAACGTATAACATCAATTTCTTCTTTCTCTTTTTCATCCTTTTCATCCTTTTCATCCTTCTCGTCCTTTTCATCTTTCTCATCCTTCTCATCTTTGACATCCTTTTCTTCCTTTTCTTCCTTTTCTTCCTTTTCTTCTTTGTCATCAATATCCATACCATCTTCTTCCTTTTTAAGTTGATTCTTCTTTGCTCTAGCCTTAGCCTTGGCAGTAGTCGATAAAACAGCAGTTGCTAATTTATCAGGTTGCTTTTCTTTAGTTTCTTCAACTTTTGGTGGGTATTCGAAGAATTTAGGTTTTGTATGGCAATTGATTTCAAACTTTGGTACTTTTAAATCTTCACCTCTGACCCCAATTATAGCAGTAGGTACAAATGACAATGACATGAAATGAGCTAATGGGAACCAATACCATGATTGCAAGAAAACAGCCAATCCAACTATAGCCTTTCTATTTAAAGTATTCGATTGAGAATTCTCTAAATTGATGGTGACATTACGTCCACCGGCATCAATTATACCTTGGGCCAAAGTGGCTCCAAACTTGGCTAAAGCATCTTCGTGTTTATTTTTGATAGTATCATATAATTGTTGACGGAAGTCTTTAACCTTAGGATATCCAACTTCGTTTTGTTGGATCAAAATCATTGACGTTGCCATAAGTGCACCTTGTCTAACAAAATCGACAGGATCTTTGGTCAAAGGTTCTAAAACTTCAAGAGCCGATGGTAATACTTTACCAGCACATGAGATTCCCAATGCCATTGCAGTACCATAACGTACATGAGGATTGTGAGATTGAGATAATAATTTGACAATTTGTGGAGTTGCAGTATAATCTCTGATCAATACAAACCCTAAGCACAGAACAGCTGCTCTCCTGACATCATCACTAGGATCTGATACTGCATAATGCAATAACTTTTTGATAGCCAAATTATTACCTGTACCAGCATAGGCCAAGGCAATTGTGAAGACACCTCCATATCTTAAGATGGCACTTTCTTTGGATAACAAAGTTTCGATATATTCATCAGCCTTAGTTTCTTGACCGAAATTTAGTAAAGCAATACCAATAGCCAATCCACGAATTATGTTTTCATGTTGAGTTTCTTCAGCATATGATAACATATCATTTATAGCTTCCTCATTACCAGAACCTAACATGACTAATCCCATTGCCAAACCGGCAGCTTGACCAGAAATAGCAGAGTCTGAATATAACACAACTTTCAACGCTTCATAAAGGGCTTCATTGTTAGTTGCCATACCAGCAACCCCTGATCCAAGACAGGCTCCATGTAACATAACATCAGTTTCATTGTTACCAGCCGAGTTCCCATGTTCGTCCAAGAATTTCTTTAAGTAATCAATGGTTTCTCTACCATGACCAGCGAAGATTAATCCTAAAGCAAAAAGGGAACCACCTTTAGTGTGACTTGAACCCGAAGATCCTGGTAAATAAGGTTTTAAGATATTTCTACCTTGAGATAAATTACCTTTGTGAATGACTCCCAATGCTCCAGTAGCTGAGAATTTGGACCAATTTGTAGCTTTTCCTAACCACTCCAAATTTTTACGGAAAAAGGAATCATCGGTTGTACCAGCATGAATAAAAGCATTGGCAAAAGTTACAGCCGAATGGAATATTGAACTTCTACCTTCTAAAAGGTTTTTGGTTTTATTCAAAATGGTTATATCAGTGTTATTGTTCTTATATAAGAAAGTGATATCTAAATCACAAGTTGGAACTCCGCTCAAAATGTACAATAATTTCGACTCGATTTGGTTTTCATCATTGAATTCAGAATCGTTCTTTAACTCGGTTATGACATTATCCAACAATTCTTGAGACGAAGAACTGACTAAATCAAAAGCCCCTTGATAAGCAATCAACTTTTCATTCTGAGAAATCAATTTCTTGAAAAGACCCGCAGCCAATTTGGAATCGTTTAGTTGAATGATGATTTTGAAGATAGTAAAGAAGTCAGGATTTGACTTGATGGTTAACAAAATATCAATCAATGAGTTTAATACTTTGGATTTGAATACAACATGATGAATAACGGTGTTGGTGCATATCAAGACATAGTTGATAAGGTTCAAACCTAATTCAACATTGGACTCTAATTGCAACTTCAAAATCTTTTCAACTATATCCAATCTAAAGGATTCTAAAGCAATACCTAAAGCCAATTTGAAGTCTTGGGTTTGAAGACATTTGTTTAACATCCTTTCAAAGATACCCAACAACTGAGAATCGATTTCAACACTTGGATTTTCAAATTGTTTTTGTGACAATGAAGTGTACAAGTTAATACATTGTGATACAATGGTTTCGATGTATTGACTCTGTTCCTCGATATTGAAAGCATCCCCAGCAGCCAATGAGTACTTGACGGAAGCCTCAAAGTCTCCCAAGTTATAGTAAACCTTGGATATAATCAAAGCTGCCAATTTTCTGTTTTCGAATGATTCATCTTCGTACAACTCTTCTAATTCGGTGATGTTGTTGGCAATCTCCGCCCACAATTGATCGACAATATCATTAAGGGACGACAAGGCGTAAGTCTTCAAACTTTCGTCCTGTTCGTTTAATAACGCTAAGTATGGAGCTGCTGATACTAATGCCATATTGATATCGTTGCCACCAAGTTCGCGATTGATTTTGGTTGAGTGAGGCTCAAGAGAAAGGCCAGACAGAGACAGCGAGACCGCGAGACACTGACACAGAAACAACTATTAAGAAATATATTATTAACATCTATAAACAAAGCTAATACAACAAACGAGTAGCAATCTTATAAGGAGTTTGTTCCAACTGTTCATATAAACTTTTGATATCATTTACATTGACATCAGAAATATCAGCCATCAAATAAGCAACTTCACCTCTGGAGTCAGAGAATTGTTTTTCAATATTGTAGATTGATAAAATGTTATTCACAGTCTTTAAGACCCCTGGAACGTTTTGATGGATATATAAAACTCTAACGGAGTCTTGTTGATCTAAGTCTAATCCTCTTAAGCTGACTTCTGGGAAATTGACAGCACCAGTGGAGTTACCTTCGTTGATGTATTTGGTCAAAGCAGTACCAACTTCAACACCGATAGCAGATTGAGCTTCTTCAGTAGAACCACCAATATGTGGAGTCAAAATCACGTTTCTTAATGAACATAATTCTGAAGCCCATGGGTTTAATTCGTTGCTGAATAAGTTTTCACCATTTTTAGCTGGTTCGTGTGGATACACATCTAAAGCGGCACCAGCGATTTTACCAACCTTCATAGCTTGAATTAAGGCTGGAATGTCAACAACAGTACCTCTTGAAGCGTTGATGACATAGGCACCGTCCTTCATAGCACTGAATTGCGGAGCACTTAACAAGTTCTTGGTTTCAGCAGTGGCAGGAACGTGTAAAGTAATGAAATCAGCTTTTGATAATAATTCGTCTAAAGTGGAGACTTGCTTGGAGTTACCTAATGACATAATCATCATAACGTCATAATAAATAACGTTCATACCCATAGCTTCAGCTAACACTGATAATTGAGACCCAATGTGTCCGTAACCAATGATACCTAAAGTTTTACCTCTGATTTCCCAACATTTAGCACTGACCTTGTTCCAAGTACCAGTATGTAATTCGATGGATCTGTCACCTAATTGTCTAGCTAAGGTGATGATTTCAGCAATAACCAATTCAGCAACTGATCTGGAATTGGAGAATGGAGAGTTGAAAACGGAAATACCTGACTTGGCAGCAAATTCTAAATCAACTTGGTTAGTACCAATACAGAAACACCCAATAACAACCAAATTCTTAGCATGACTTAAAATTTTTTCAGTTAATTTGGTCTTTGATCTGATACCAACGGCATGAACGTCCTTGATTTTTTCAATCAATTCATCTTCAGGCAATGAAGTTTTGTAAAATTCCACCTGATAACCTTGACCCTTGAAAATATCAATAGCAGTTTGGTTGACGTTTTCCAATAATAAAATCTTAATATCACCAGTTGAGAATGGTTTTAAAGCCTTAGTTTTAGTTTTTTGGCTTGGAATGTAATTATTAAGGTACGACTGGGTTGGTGACGTGGAAACAGCATTTGGTGATCCTGAAAGATTCAAGGATCTTTGCATACTTTGAGCAATATCTTGAGGGCTTGACATGTTGCAAAAGAGTCAGTTTAATTTTTCAATGCGCAGAATTACTCATAGACTCAGACCTCATACGAAAACCTCACAGATCCTCACATGATCTGGGGTGATCGAGGTTGAGGTAGTGCCAAGTGTGGGAACTAATTTTTAATACGGTGAGGTCATTAGAGAATGTAAACAATGGTATTTGTTAGAGTTTGTGATTATCTTATTATTTATTAAGTTTATTAAGTTTATTCTTGTATCGCGGTACCGGCCCTGTTGCGGTCATTTATCTGCTAATTAACAACTAACCCACTATTAAAGGGACATCAACTTTAACTACATTTTGTCCATCATCTCCTCCCTTATATCTAACACTAACCTGTAGACAATAAAGTCTGCCCATCAAACAACTTTGGAAACTTGGGGTCAATGTAACATTGTGTTTATTGACCACCTCTAAAGGTAATTCAAAATTTTGAACGAATTTAAACCCATTTTTGGTTTGACTACCATTCCAACTCAGTTTGAACACTTCTGGATGCGATGCCGATGTAATAGGCTTGAAATAGTCATTTATAGTATCTTTCTTGATACCTAAGGTACTAATGGACTTTAAGTAAAGGAACGAATTCTTTGATATGAATGTTTTGTTAGCTTTAAGAAATTGAATATAATTAGCAGTTTGGGACTTAATAGCTTGTAAGTTGTGTTTAGTAATATCGTCGTCCTTCTCAGCCGAAGGTACATTATGCAAGGATTCATAAAAGAAATCGTATTCAAACTCAAATGGTAAAGGATAATCAGATCTGAAAGACCATGCTACAATGTTGATATCAATATGAGCAATATCTGGAGGTTTTATTCCATTTTCTAATGACTCAAATACCAAACTGACTTGAATGGATTTAGTAACATCATCATCGATTCTGTTATATACTTGACTTACATGATCACTGGATATACTGTTGACTGGAAGTAATTCAGTTGATTCTGATTTACGGTCTATATTATACTTCATCACCAATTTCGGTGAATTGTATGCTAAAGGTTGTGATGGAACTCTAACGTAAACCTTCAGGGATCCAATGTTGACAGTTGATGCTAATAATTTCTTCTTCTTCTTACCAAAGACTGCAGTTGCAATCTTAGACCCAATCATTCTGTTATCAGTGAAATACTTATCGTCATAAACAATGTTATTCTCAATCACATGTTGTTTATGTAATAACGATTCCGATTGACTATTTGTATTATTAAAGTTATCAACAATTAAATTCTTATGTTTGATTTCATCAGGGTCTAATTCCTGTTTGGTCAATCTGGCATCGATTTCTTGCTCGACCACATTATTCAAGTTATTGATATATCTCCAGGTTGTGAGATACAAATAGTTTCTGAACAACTTCCCATCAATTCCAATGCTTCCATAAGTTTCTTTCCCAAACATTATTTCCTCATTAAAGTATGCCAACAACTCCTTAAGATCAGGCACAAACCGAACGAAATATTGTTTGTGTGATGATATAATATAGTCTTTCTCATTGCTCAGCTCATTGATTTCATTGTGACTCAAAGCATCAGCTTTATTATTCAACTTGTCGATGAATTTGGCTTCAATGCTATAACTTACACTCATATCGTCAAACGAATAATCTTTAGTCATCAAAGGAGTTCCTTTTGCCGCCATGAACCCATACCCTAACGCTTTGTTTAGTTCTATATTATCTGCTTGTCCATTAAATGAGGTTTTATCAATTCCAAACGATGGTGGGGGAAGGATGTGTGGTAATACATTGGATGAACACGTCGTATCTAATAATTTATTCGGGAACTTAAAGGTAAAGAACTTCTTATACTTCTGATTAGGATACAAAACTCTTTCCACAGGTAAACCTAGTTGGCAATTGTCATGCTTATCAGTAGTGTAAGTTTCATACTCAATACCAGCACTATTTGGAACATGTGTGACGTTGTAGGAAGCATTCAAATCGTACATTTTCAATACTTTCTTCATCAACACTTTGCTGAACTTGTTGTTTGTATAATCCTCAGCATCCAACTTCCTTTCAGCTGCCTTTATAGTTCCTTCTAAACTGACAGTGAAAAGACCAAAATTTATAGGCTTGCTTGAGGTGTTAGTTATAACAATGTATCCGTTAACTAAATCCCCGTTGGAATACTCTTTTAACCTTGTTTCAAGTTCATTGGCTTGGTGAGGTTCAGGCACATCTTTAGTAACAAAGATTTGTATATCAATTGGTGACGCTGTCAATTTAGGCAATTTGTCGATATTATCTAAAACTGTATGCCCATAAGTATCATGGCCAGCACTGATATTCGACAAATTATGAGGACTAGTAGTTGGCTGAAGCCCGTCTTCTTGTTCGTCATCACCAAATGCATAGTTCTCTTCTTCATTATATTCTTGAGCCAAATGATCCATTTCCTCTTGTGAAGGACTTTGCAACACACTGTCAATACCGGTGGGTCCTCTGCTATTACTGGAAGTTATACTGCTAACGGGTGATAAACTTGGTGGAGTAGGGGACGAATTCAAAGTATCTCCATACTTAGGAGGTGATATCGTCAAGTTTTCATTGAACTGATTATCATCTCTCTTAAGAATGGACTGAAACATTTGAAATGATGGCAATACATCAAAATATTCAGTATGAGCTCCACTAGTTGTCATAGATAACGAAGATACTTTACTGTCAGAAGTCCCCAATTTATCAATAAAAGCCTGCTGTTCAGGAGCTGGCCTATACGGTACATTTTTCTTTGTTTTCTGACTTAAAGCATAGATCAGACTGTTACCGGTTCTAAGAAGACTGCTACTGCTTTGTCTATGAATTGGTGGGGAAGTAGGAACAGAATTAGTTACACTGCTTGATGTGGTTGTATTTGTGGTTGAATTTGAATTTGAATTGGCAATGGAACTATCATACGATGGAGGCGTATCGGGATACTCTTTATTATCAGGTTTGGATTCGAAGTACATGGTAGAACTGTTGAGTGGTTCTTGGTCCTTTCCTGAGTCCCTGCCTTTGTCGCACAATGCCGTTCCAATCGAGTAATAGAGAGCGATGCCTTGCCTTGTACGCTTATTGCCTTTTGCGGATTTGACTGATCCCAAGTATACAGTATAAGGCAAACTGGCACAGAAAGAATTTATGGTACATTTATATTTACTTAAACACTACATAAAGCTAATTGCATAAGATTACTCAGGGACAACATACTCCTTGACAAATTGATCTTTAGTCTTAAAATAATCTCTAACAAACGAATGCTCATGAACTCTCCTATACCACTCCTTAAGAGCATGACAATCTTCGGGGATTTCCATATTAACGAACCCAAGGAAAATTACTCCACCAATGGCTGCTAAGTCGGCCATTGAAATAGAGTCTCCTGCAATATAAGGTCTAGTCTTTAAGAGAGAATCAAAGTAATGCATTCCCTTAATTCCTCTTTCCTTTTGACGTAACCCAAATTCCCTATTCTGATTAGTTTCAACTTTTGGTCCTAACCCTGGCGTACCATTATGGAAGTAAAGACTAATAGCTTCAAGAAATTCAAATTCCACTCTTCTTGTCCACATGTGAATTGTTCCTTGTTCAATTGGGGTCTTACCGGTGAAAATAGGATTTCCATCAATGTTATCAATATATTGAGTCAAGGCAACACATTCTGAAATTAAAGTACCATCAGCAAATTCTAATACGGGAATAGTCCCTGAATAATTATAATGTTCTCTAAATTCGGTTGTTTTATGATCTCCTCTGTAAAGATCAATATGGTGAAACTCTACTAAGTCAATCAAGCCTTTGGCATGTAACACCATTCTAACTCTAGCGGGATAAGGACCTCCTAAGAAGTCGTGAATTTTGACTATACCTGGTTTATTATTATCGAAATTTCTAGACATTTTACTATTTGTTACTAATCGTTGTTGGTTGTTTGTTATTGAATAAGAAGACAATTCATGTCATATTTATAGTAATCCCTCCATACTTCATCACTAATCATTAGAACATCATTAGGCGAGGCTAACCCCAAATAGCAAAGGTCCGAACAAATCTTAGTCAGAAAGAGAGTCAAGTTAAAACCGATATGCCTACGAATTTCCAGTTTAGGAAAAACCTAACGTGGGTATACGGTTATAAACCCTTACGGAATACCGCTAAGAGTGCAGAGTCAATTGGTCTCGCTTTTGTCTTGTGTAGGCACTATTTTTCTTACGTCATCAATAGAGTCAAAAACTGTCAAAATCCGAGACAAGCTTACAAATGTTACAATACCTATACTAAGCAACTCCAAATATAAATATCAATTGTCAGGAACCACGGCCGGTCAAGGCCTAATTGATCATCAAAGTAAAAGGATTACAAGTCCTAATACGCAGTAGACCGTCGTGATAATTGTGGTAAGTCATCATTTACTTGATATATACACTTGAAATCATCCAAAGTACTAGGTATATAGAAATATAAAATCTTATCAGACAGGAAAAAGTTATCTTCTTAAGATTCAGACATATGCTTGTCAATTTTTTCAAATCATCTTTTAAGGTTCTATACTCTTTATATCGAATATGTTAGACTAAATGTTAGTATTTAATATCTTGTCAGTTATGCATGAATGGTATTAAATAAAGGTTGTCATCAGCGGATTACCCGATCTGACTCGTCATCTAAGGTATCATCATTAAGATAGTTACATACTGAGTGTAGGACATGTTGACAACTGTCTACAAAAATGCCGTTTTATAAAACTAAATTCTACTCGTTAGTACAAGTAATACATCAGTTAAGCAGGTTTCTGAGGCCTACAATAATGCGTTGTCACTCATAAATTATTCAGTGCCCAGTGCAATAATTCCTCCTACGAGTATAACTACATACACTAATGTTAGTAAAGAATTCAATTAAACATTTAAAATTTAAATCAGGTGTTGCAAAAAACGTTCTCAATCAAAGAGATTCAGTTGGTAATTCCAGCTTGTGTTTTTTATGCTCATCATATAAATTCAAATCGATTCACATACGGTCTATTAATGTTAGTATAAGCTTAGACAAAAGTTGAACAAACTTCTTTCTCTATATCAGTAAGCCATGCATAATAATGTTGTGATCATTCGTTACGTCACAAACTCTAGTTTGATTGATTATTTGGATCATCCTAGTAAAGAAAGAAATCGTCTAAGTTTACATACTTGTTAGTTGAAAATTTTTCAGTGAGAATAAACTGAAGAGCAGAGTAAAGTAGTGAGCGAACAGTAGTGAGCAAGAAGTGTCCGGGTAATTTATTATACAATATAAAGTATATACACAAGTTAAGGCTTTGGAGGCATCATCATAGGAAAAGGAGTTGGCATTCCCGGCATAAAGAAAGGCATACCTGGAACCATGAATGGAAACATTCCAGTATTTTGTCTTTTCACGTCTTGTGAAGAAGTATCATCACTTGATCTCTTCATAGCATTGTTAATTGATACTGTAGGATCTTCTAAACCTAATTCTTTAGTCTTATCTTCTACGTACTTTTCAATCTCTTCCTTAAGCTCTTTATTCTCTATGAAATTATCGATGAAATTATCTCCTGTATTACAATTGGGGCAGTGGAAATCATTATCGATTAATAATTGTTCTAATTCGTCTTTATTATAATTGTAATTCTTCAATTTGTCCAACCTCGATTGCTCTGTGCAACATGGTAACATCACAATTGGTTCATTATAATTCAAAAGTTTTTTGGTGGAAGATAACGGATCAATAAATTGCCATTTATTATCATTGTCAACACATTCTAAGATCTTATTATCATATTCTTGTTTCAATTTCATTACTGCATTTTGTTGTTTCTCTTGATACGTTTTCCAAGTCTTGGAATCAGCCATGGCTATAACATACTCACCAGTATCAGTTATCATATACTTATTACCTTGATTATCAATGATTTCTCCTTCTTCGTTACTAACAAACTTCTGTTCAGTATCGTTGTCTGCTGCCTCTTTGGTGATAGTCTTTAAGTAACTTCTTGGAATACCTGTGGTCTTACGTAATTTTCTTCCTTCAAAATTTGGATCGTTGGCTGCTGGACAGTTCTTAATCCAATGGTCTCTGCCTCCACATCTATAACACATGTATCCTGGTGGAGGAATATCTTCAGGGTTAACAGGTGCGTTTGGTTTGTTATAAATCACCTTATGCTGACTTAATTCATCCTGGGTTTGGGCCCATGCTGTGTTTTGATTTTCAAACATCATTTTGATCTTATCTTCCTCACTCATGTTTTCGTCAATGGTTTGTTGGTTAGCTAGCAAATCGGTATTAACAGCATTATTGGCATTATTTATAGCTTTACGATTAATACGAGGCTTTCCACTGACATATCTCGACGCATTACCAAACCTGCTTACTTTACTAGCGGCAGGAACTCTTTTGGCTATGACAAATGACGATCTGGGTATAACATCTTGGTCTTGATCATATTCTTTATCAGGTTGTTCCAGATGATACAACTTCAAATCAAAATCGTTACCATCACCTAGTTGGTTTTGTATGATTATCTCATGTTTTAGATCAAACACGTTGATACCAGTCCCATCAAAATGAATGGTACTTTGTGACTTTTGGTGGACGAATTTGTAGAATACCGTCGATGACATGTTTGAACGGAGTGAGAAGTTGTAGCTGAAAAGTTGACCTCACAGTCGAGCTGAGCAGAACTTGAATCGCGAAACAAAACTCAACACCATGTACACTGATCACAGTATAGTGAACATTAGTGGGTTTAAATCAAACCTACCTACACAGACCGTTCGGTTACCGTTGAAGTATCCCGAAAGAGTGGTGTCTAAGTCCGTGAACGATCAATTTGTGCAGCAGATTTCAAGTAATGGTGAAGTTATCGATTTATCCAGTAACATAACATTCATCGAAACCGTATCGTTAGACATTTTGAATGATTTGAAGACAATCACATTAACGCCTTTAACTTTTCAGAATAACTTAGATATTGACTTACAGAACGTTCAAATTCAATTACCTCATAAATTGATTTCCCATGATTGTTTTTCCGTCAACATCATCAATACTAACGATGATATCAATTTAGTACTTGATTTCATAGACGAAAGATTTTTATTCATTACCGTCATTGTTAATCTTAAGGACTTCATACCTCATCAGGGGAACAAGTTCGAGTTCAATAACTTCAGAAACTGGGGAAATATCTCGGTGCCTTATTCGTTTGAATTGAGATCATCGCCATTTTTATTCAAATCCATTGATGCATTAAACTTCATAATTTCCTTGAACGACGGAGGTTTGTTGCATTTCAAAAGACTGGCGTATTTAACAGACTTTGACGTTTACAATTTCAATGATAAGGCCCAGGGATTAGGATTATTTGGATTCTTTGAAAGATCAAAATCCAACGATGCTTGTTTGGTTGATGCTATCCACTTCAATAACAATTTGATCACTCTTACCGTCAATAAAGTGTTAAAGTTTTGGGACCTAAACACTCACGATCTCAAATCATCAATTTCGTTAAGTAATGATAATTATTTAACCCCCAATAATTATTTTAAAATCGTCGATAACTCATTGCTATTTTACACTACGAATCCTTTGGAAAAAGTTCATAATAAATTCTACGTCGTCAATGAACAAGGTCAGTTACAAAACTTTGAAATTGAATTACCTGATAAATCATTTTATATTCAAGACTATTATGTTGATACTAATGAAATGACTATTTTGTGGAAATCCAACATTTCCAGTTCATTGTTGACTTACACTCTTGATAAAGATTTTACAGTACAATCAATCAAAAGCAGCAAATTTGAGGTGGATGAAAACTTCTTGAGCAGTTACAATCAAGAGTATTATATGATGGAAATATTGAACTCCAACTTCAATAGTCTTATTATAAAGACAAGTGTCAACATTCTAAGAGAGAGATTGAATTTACCAATCTTAGTTGACATAGATGAGTTTCTTATAAAAGAGACAATTGGTAATGTCAAGCATGAAAACCCGTGGTTTTTATTACAATCTATTATCGATGAGTACACCAGAAACAGTCAAGAATGTTTAAGAATCAATAGAGTTAAGAACGAAATCGTCATATTGGAAACTAATGGATTTGGCTTCACCAGACCTTTGACCGAATTTGAGAAACCGACTGCTTTGGATTCTTACTTCAGTGAAATCGACAATCAACTATCCAACAAATCATTTAATAAACTTTACAACTACATATCAACCTTATCAGAAATCACACCGGAGAATATCGATTACATTGCTGAAAACTATAAAGTTGAAATTTCCTTTGATAAAGTAAGCGAGGTATTAGACGAAACTTTACTTAACGTCTTTATAACAACTAAAGTTGATAGTGACAAATTTGAAGCTAATATCAGTTTACTCAGCAAGCATTATATCATCACAAGCATAAAGGATTTATTGAAGATGCACAAAAGGATTCTTCTAAAATTAACCTTGGCTTTGTGTAATTTGCAAGGAACCTTACCTAATATTACCGAGATATGGAACAAATTTCAAAATTTCAAAATACTTGATCTTGTACTTAATAATAACCCAGACATTTTATTCAATCAACCAATCATAAAAGGATCTATCCTTGATAAATACAACTACGTAAATGATGCCATCAATAATGAAGATTACCTTATAAATATAATTCTTGAACTTGTGAGACTCAATAGAGGAATTGAAATTTATGACATCTTATCGAAAATCAATACCAGTCCAAACAAGTTCTTGGTAGGCTTGATTTATCTTATCAACAAAGACACAAGAGGGTTTGAAATGGTTGAGTTCCAGAATTTCGTCAATTCAAGTTTGAATTATACCAATTACAAGTTCGCAAATGCCAATTTGAATTCATTTTTGAAAACCGTAACCAAGAATGACGAGTCCAAGTATTATCACAACTTGTCAGTTCTCATATCCAAAGAGTTTGGTAACTTCATTGATAAAGCTATTGATTTTGAAGCAAAGGCTATTGAGTTGACTACAGACAAAGAATTGAAAGCTCAATACTATGAGAACCAATTCAATTTATCATTAGCATCATTTAATTTACCCAAAATCATTGATTCATTGAGCAATCTTCAGCACCATGTCATTTACCTTGACTTGCTTAAAAGTCTTGTCCTTAAACTCATCCAATCAAAAGCCATCAATAATCTTTTCTCATACAAGTATTTCAGTGACAACTATAACGTGGTTGATAAGATCTTATTAGAATGTATTGAGTCCTCCAACTTGCTTGATTCAATCCATTTATTCGAAATTGTTTACTCTTGGAGAATTTCCCATTATGATAAGCGTAAGTCAATAGAGGCTTTATATACTTTCATCAAGAAGTTTGAGTCAGGAAGTTATAATTTAGATCAACAAACTTTGAAACTAGTAAACTTGAAGATTTTGGAGTTCTATATCATCATTTTGAATGGTTTAAGATCGTTTGAAAACGATGACGAACGATGGTTACTAGTTGGAGGATTAATCAGTTTAGAGGAGGTCAAGAATGAATACGCTAAGTATTTAAAGATAGTTGAGGTTTAGGTTTAGGTTTAGGTTTAGTCAGATATACACAAGCTATACTTTATCCCAAGTTCATAGTGTTACCCATACCCTTTGGGTTTGCATCTTTCCAATCATCCCATTCACGTTTCTTCAACTCTTCTTCTTCATCGTATTCATCCTCTTCATCACTTCCTTTTGGAGGTTCTTCGGGCTTTAACATCTTTCCATTAGCTAACTCGTAGTCTAGGTATTCTTCAACAGTCATAGATGGAAGGACTTGACCGGTTCCGAATACTTTTGATTTCAACTCTTTTCTGGTGATGGTAAAAGGTTGAAGGATACGACCGTTCTTAAGTAATTGATTAATTTTCTGGTTTTGGGGGATTTTATCCAATTTTGTACTATAGTCATCAGAATTGGGTTTAGATTCTGGCAAGAGTTCAATTTTAGGTCCTCCTTTAGGCCTGTTACTCAAAACAGCTAATTCCATATCAATTAATCCTAATTGAGTCAAACTTTCAATTATATACAAGTTGATTTCATCGATGTAAATTTGTCTCTTTTCGTCTTCATCCTTGACTTCATCGACTCTTGAGATTTTAGCTTTTAGTTCCTTTTCATACTTGTACTGCTGGATTTTCTCTTCTCTTGTCAACACGTAGCCTTGTCTTTGCTTTAGCTGCAAAGAATTTAATAATTCTAAGTCGTTTAATCGCTGTAAGTACTTGTTAAACAACTCCTTGCTTTGGTTCAAGTTTTCCTCTTTATACTCAACACCGATGTGAATCACATCTTTATCAGACATCTTGCTGAGATACAACAGTCCTAAATAATAGTCGACATTGAGAAACGGTAAATAATTCACGTTGATTTCTTCTATGAACTCATTGTCGCTGAACAAGTCTAAGTTTAGTATCATATGACTTATTAGTTCAAACTGAGTTATTAGTGATGTTAGGTCTTTTTGGAACTCTAGTGAATTTTTCATCCTTGAGTCATTTTGAATGGCTTGAAATTGACCAATCAATTTAGAATACTTCTGGTTGACAGTTTCGTTTTCACTGGCACTATCTGACATTCCTGTAACTATTTCCCGATGATTTCCAAGTCTCTGATGATCTAAATTTGCATTCAATCCGCACTAACTAATCTCACTAATCTCGCACTTAATTCTCACCATCCTCAACACTCCAGTTCAATATCCTTAATCATGAGTAATCCCGGATATTACGAATTATATAGAAGATCCACAGTCGGTACAACCTTAACGGATGCTTTGGATCAACTCATATCCGACGAGAAGATCCAACCGCAGTTGGCGATGACGATTTTATCAAATTTCGATAGAATCGTTTCTGACATGTTGAAACCAGAAGGGAACATAGCAAAGTCAAGATTGACGTTCAAAGGAGATTTAAGCACTTATAGATTCTGTGATGATGTGTGGACGTTTATAATCAAAAATGTGTTGGTGAAGTTGATTGATGCAGGGAATACGGATTTAAATGAACTGGTAAATATTGATAAGTTTAAAATTGTGGCATGTAATTCTAGAAAGGCTGGTGATGTTTAAAGTTGATACTAAATATGACTTAATGTATATTATCTATATTCTATTCAGACTTTGTAAGGGTTAAAAAAGTTGACAACGGCATATTTACCACTACTTGACCAAAACTGTCCATCACTTTTGACTAACTTCTCTTCAACACCGGGCTCTAATCCAACAGTGACATCAGCTTTACAGGTTCTTAACGTGACAAAAGGTAACCCAGCAGTAGCTAAGCTCTGAATGGCTTCAACGAATGGAGTAGTTTTTGGCCAAGCAACATCACCAGTGAGCTTTCTATAATTCAAATCCCCTTTAAAGATCATTAATTTCAGCGATTTGAATTGATTGTACACTGGGTAGTTAGGCAAATCCCAATAAGGCAATGGCAATGTCCAGAATTGGTCAGTTTTGATGTTAAACACACCGTTGGTAATGTAACCTTTTGCGGTGTGAACAAACTTGGAAACGGCTTCGTTGTTAAACTTTTCCAATTCAGTGAAAAGATCATCGAAATCTTTTGGTAAAGTGTCACTAACAAACCAAGGAATTAACTTACAATGAAAATTGACTTTAGATGCTAACTTGGTCTCAACTAAGTAAATTGCCAATACTAAATCACTGAACAATTCAAATCCTGAATTATCCAAAATTATATCAATTATACCACCTGGCTGAGTATTCAAGTAATCGTAAATGTTAGAAGTATCGTTAATAAGAATATTCTGTTCATTCAGCTTACGAGCCTCAGCCCCTTGGATTGATTTTATGTCTTCTAAGGAAACGTTACCAGCTAATAATGACAAATCAGTGGAGTTCCCCCAAAGAGAAATATCAATGAACTCCTTAAAATAAATCAACTTTTCAGTTGGTCTGATTCCATGGAAATCGAAATCAGCAAGCTTCTTACACAACTCAATAATTCCCAATTCACTGGAAACTAAGGTGGACTGTTTCAACAAGGCAAAGATATCGATTGAGACATTATACTTCAACATCACATTATTGATATATTGGTACAAATGACACTCTAAGTAGAGCCAAGGTCCGGTTTTCCATGTATAAGGTCCTCTTGTGGCTAACACTTCATTGTAAACTTTCAAATCAGGATTCGATTTAATTTCGTCAGATGTGAACTTTTCAACATTAGCATCAGAGTCAATCTTTTCGAGCAATTGTTCGAATTCTTTCAAAATTTCCGGAGTTTTGGTGGTAGTCAACTTTGGTAAATCATCAATACATCCCTTGATGATTTTTGGCCATCTAACTCTAGCAGTGTCATAGGCAAATGACAGTTTATCACTGTTCAAATACTGTTCTGGAATCATTTTCGCATCAATTGAACTCTGTTCGCCGGTTTTCATGATGCTAAGTGTCCCGGACTTCGCAGAATGCCTGGAATAAGCAGTTATGGAGGTTATGTGGCTTCAGGGGGACTGACGGTTGGTTAGCAGGTGTGTACGGGGGTTTATACACTTCCTGTTAACGGTTTCAAGTTTATGTCCAAGCATTGATACGAACAACTAGTTCATCGCTCCCGTACACCATGAGAGATAAGCCTAGAGCCACAAAAACACGTCCAGAGATAAAAGTGAGCCTACTAAAATACATTCAACTAATAAACATAAAATACAGAACCTAACCTAATTAGGCATTCTTTTTAGCATATTCAAGTTTTTGTTTCTCGTATCTTTTTTTGTCGTCTTCGGCTTTCTTTTCGTAAGGACCCTTAGCGTCAGCACTCAATTCCTTCCATTTTTCACCTAATAACTTACCAACTTGACCAAAAGAGATACCTGGGTTTTCAGCTCTAACAATATCTCTGTTTTCGTTAGCAAAGAACATGTAAGCACTTAAGGATCTTTTTGGAGCATCTGGGTCCTTCTTCTTTCTAGAAGCCTTCTTTTTTTCAGCAGCCATATTTGTAAAATTTGAACTGGAAGTTACAAAGAAAAAATTCAGACGTGGGAGATTATAAACATTTATATAGAGACAGGACAAAGTGCTGGGTGGGAAAATCAAAATAAACAAACTGCGACATTTTATTTTTTTTGAAATTTTCCTCACCGATTTTTAGGCGTTTATTAGGAGTTTATTAGGGCGTTTGTATGAGGGTGCGCCAATTTTTAGGGGTTATGTAAAGAACGCATGTGTCGCGAACAAATCCTGTGTCGCACTGTTAACAATTGCTTTAACTATGGAGAGCACTCAATTTATCTCCAAACTGTTAAATCTCTAAAACTTCATCAATTCCCACATTTTTTATTTTTCAACTGATTTTTTTATAGGGGTTGGTTGAGTTCTAGACCATCAAAACATGTCCACTTTGATTGTCTGAACTGTGTCTTTCTAATATATTGATATTTACAATTTCACGGTTGTTGATGATTTCTCACATTTCTCGTTTTTGCAACCCTTAACTATGGTGTTAACTTATAAGCAACGTTAAAAAGGTTTTGATCGGTTTCGTGTGATTAGAAGGCCATTAAACTTATACAATTGGTATATTGATCATGTTATGGTACCAGGATGTTATATTCTTCAGTTCAATGGCTTTTATTGTCCATAATTAATTTCCTCACTAAATAATTTTACTATGTAAAAATCTCTTAGTAAATAATGTTAGTAAATTATTATAGTAAGGAGTTTCTACTATGTATTGATAATTTTTAAGGATGGTTTTTACGCGCGCGACGGTATTGGTCTGAGATTTACTTAGGCGCGTTTATATGCTTGTAGGTTTTGAGGTATATATCTCTATGGGTCTATATATATGCAACTATATGCGTTATCTAGCCCCATATGCATTTATAAATTACACTATAGCCTATGCTACCAGTTATTGAGCACGTATTACGAAAATTGATCATACTCTCACCTTAGTTACCCTAAGATTCAAGTCATACATTCCTACATACCTAACTAATACCAACTGTTGTTATATTGAGAGGTATTTTGATATCCAAATTGTGGATATTGTTGATACCCGTTGTATTGTGGAACAGCTGGTTGACCACCTGGAGTGTTTGATCCTTGACTGGCTGGTTGTTGACCTTGTGCTTGAGGTGGTTGGCTTTGACCTTGTGATTGAGGTTGACTTTGACTTTGTGGTCCTGGTTGTCCTGGGGTAGGATTGGTGTATCCATTTTGGTTATAATATTGATTGTAGTAATTATAATAGTAAGGATATCCAAATGGTTGTCCTGGGATTTGACCAGGGATCTGTCCTGGGATTTGGCTAGGAATTTGTCCTGGGGCTTGTTGTTGTGGTTGGCTTTGTTGTGGAGCTTGAACATTTGGATATTGTTGTTGAGGTTGTTGCAAGTAAGGTTGTTGGTTTAAATTGACTGGGCTTTGTTCATATTTACTTGGGGTACCAGTGGAATTTGAGTTGGTTTGAGCTTGTGGACTACCGTTAGATTGTTGAGCTTGTTGTACTTGTAAAGCGGCCAATTGAGCGGCTAACATTTGGTTGTAGTTATTGTAATCAATTGGGTATCCTCCATATTGTCCTGGAACTTGAGAATTTTGAACTTGAGGAGTTTGATTGTAGTTGTAATAATCATAAGGATAACCTGGTTGGCCCGGTTGAGGTTGACCAGGTTGAGGTACCTGTCCTTGGGTTTGACCTTGTTGAGTTGGTTGTTGTGGTTGAGCAGGAGCTGAGGCTGGGGCTGGTGCTTGTTGAGCTTGACTTTGTGGTTGAGCTTGACCTTCAGCTTGCTTGTAATAATATTGATACTCGTCAGCTTTTTCTGATTTTTGTTCACCACCTAATGATCCAAAGGTGACACCAATATTGTTCAAGTTGTTGTTGTTTGGTAAAATAACAGCTGGTTCTTCTTTCACTTCAACTTCTTTAGCAACTTCAGCTGGTTTAGCATCTTCCTTAACTGCTTCAACGACAGTTTCTTTAACTTCTACAGTCTTAGCGACTGGTTCAGTCTTGGCTGGTTCTGGTTGTGGTTCTGGAACTTTTGGTATAGAATTTTGGATTTCTTCAATTGGAATATTTTCAATCTTCTTATCAACTTTCTTCTTTGGTGCAGGAGCAGGCTTTGGTTTTGGAGTTAACATAGAGGCCCAGGAGGTGGCAACAGGTTTTTCTTCCTTTGGTGCAGGTTTTGGTTCTTTTACTTCCTTAGTAGTGTCCTTAGGTTCCCTTGGTTCTCTTTTCTTCTTTGGTTTTTCTTTATGTTCCTTTGATTCCTTTGCTTCCTTTGGTTCTTTTGCAACAGGTGCTGGTGCCGACTTGGCGACTTCCTTCTTATCTTCAGACAAAGCAGCAGCCCATGAACTTCCAGAAATTGGGGCAGTGGCAGTGGTAGTAGAAGGAGCTGAAGCAGCAGCAGTGGTAGCAGCAGCAACTGCGGCTGGACCAGCACTATTTACTATATTGGCACTATTGGCGTTGGTGCTTGTGGCATTGGTTTCCTTCTTCTTGATTGGCTTCTTTCTAGGCAAAGGTTTTCTTGATACATTAGCATTATTAGATGAATGATTATTATTCTGATGTGATATATTATTTACAATGTCATTCAGGTCTAAATCTTTCTTACGTTTTGTATCCTTTTTAGTGGTGGTAGATTCCCATTTTGAAACTTTGCCACTAACAATTAAATCGACTACCTTTTCAAAGTCTGGAGTTTCAGTCAACAAGGTTTGTAAATCGTCGGTTGTCCAATCTGGAAACATTTCTTTTAAGTTAGCCAATTCACTGGATCCTGATCCACCATTTATATTTGAGGCTGCAGCGTCAGTGCCTCCATTGGCAACCTTTTTCAGTTGGCTTTTATATTTTCGTCCTGACATTTGTTATGTATATTATTATATAATATTTGACAATATTATACAGGAATTATGTGTAAGTTGTAAAGGTTTATTAAGTTCTGTGACCTGAAAAATTCAATGAAATTTTTCGTCGATTTTTTCTCACTGGGAGCTGCACGACCTTGCAGCATTTGAGCATATCGTTTATTATTCTATATAGGCTTAGTTGAATATAATGCAGTTGCAGACTAAAACAACGGGGTAGTGTTAGTAGGGGAAGAATGAATTAGTATTTTGGGGAAATTTCTAGAAGATCATGGAAAAACTTGGGTTAAATCGGTGTCTCTGGGTACTCTCTTGTCTCCATCTAATTTTGGTACTATAACTTCTCCAATAACTGATTCAAATAACCCGTAGATGATCTTCTTTAAACCTGTACCAGTCTGTTTGAAGTCAGGATAAGCATTAACTTCTAATAATTTCAAATCTAAATCTTCGTCTACTATAAAATCAACTCCATAGATCTCTGTACCATTCTCAATGATTTGGTAGTTAATTTTATCAGCCCGTGCTGCTCTAAATGTTTCTCTAGTTATTTGACATATTTTATTGTAAATGATGTTTTTTTGAAACAGAGTTAAATCTTTAAGGTCCCAGAACGCTTCAACTAACGGTTCGTCTTGCAAACAAGAATTGGTCAAATGTCCATCCATAGATATCTTGTCTTCTGATTGTCTTATTTCAAATGATGATTCCGCAAATAATGTAAGAATCTGTTTATATACAAACACCTGAAAATCTCCGTTCACCACTATGTAAACTCTGAAATGGAACTTTTTATTATTATAACTTGGTAACAACAATGGATTCTCCATATATTCCTGTACCACAAATTGTCTTAATTGAGAAGTAATAACTCCATTTTCTTCTGCTTCGTGTTCTTCATCTTCTTCGTCATCCTCTTCAAACAGATTGAAAATTTCCTGTAATTGATCAATAGTCTTGAACAACCTTATTCCTTGTCCTTTGTCACTCATGCTAGGTTTCAAAATCCATAACTTATCCAGATTTTCCACTTCATCTCTTAACTCATAACACTCATCCAAAGCGTCATCGAGAAACTCGGCATAATCCAAATCAAAGAAGTAGGTTTTAGGGAAACTTGTATGCAAAATCAGTTTGGGATGTTTTACAATGTAATGATGGATTGTATTGGCTAGGTAGTTCTTTCTGATCAATGCTTTACGGTACACAAACGTTGGAATAAAATAATTGGCTGGGTATTTGGAGATCAAGTCAAAGTCGAGGTCTTCGTATTCAGCATAATGATAAACCTTAGTTGAGGTTAAATCGTTAAGAATCGATTTATCATTAGTGACTTTGATTCCATATTTTTCAAACCCTAGTTTGATGGGTTGGTAGATATAGTTAGATTCGCTTATATCTAATAAGCAATACTTATTGCCAGCTGAAGTGGGCTCCGAAATAGACAATTCTCCAAATAAAGGTTCCACTTGAGCAAATGCAGCTCTCATTGGTGTAACACTAATATCTCCACTCAATAAAATTCTATTGTCACTATGATTAAAGTCTTTCAATCCATCACGATGGATTTCAACGAAATCCGGATTCCATTTATATTGTCCACCAATGTCTTCATAAAGAAACTGGGTATACTTGTTACGTAATATAGGAGCAAAATAAACTTTCAGATTCAATATATGAGGACCCAATGGGATATTGATGGTATATAATTCAACTCCATCGTTCCAATTCTCATATAAGTAATCAATGACTTTAATAGCCATTTTACTGGCATTTTTGATCTCATCAAAGCTATGGATCAGATCGTAACTATAACTGATAGCAAGTGATTTCCTACCGTGCAAAGCACCTTCCATAGCACTTCCCACGGTTCCGCTGGCTAAAATGTACAAATTACTGGAATTCTTACCAAAATTGGGCCCCGATATAACTAAATCAGCATCCGGATATAATTGGAGACCTACATCTACGCAAGCAGCAGGTGTAGAATCAATTAAGACCCATTCAAGATGATCCTTTAACTCTTGTTTTGTATCAAACGGACCTTCATAGTGGTTAATTTTATCGTTTTCAATTTCAGTGCTAGGTTTGGTATAGATATATGAAGGAGTTAAAACCTTTCCCGCAAAATGAGCTTTACCGATCCAAGACCTCTGTTGATTGGGGACCACAATTGATAAAGTCCATCCTTGTTGTTTGATCTGGTCTGCTAAGTACTTAATGTACGGACAGTGCTTATCATCTAAAGGACCATCGTCATTAACTAATAGGATATGCATTGGAGATGCGAAAATTCTCACTTCTCTCAACTTACAAGAACACATTCAACGAATTCAGGTTGAAGAAGCAGTCCCAACACAGTCCAAAGGAAATATAAAATGAGTGTTTTCATTGGGGGTCAATCAACGTTTCAGAACGTTGATCCTGAGAAGATCAAAATTGCCGAAATTCAATATGAAGCTCAAGCCATGGTGTTCAATAGTGTCCTTGATACTTGTGCTAAAAAATGTATAGGCCATGTTTATGGTGAAGAAGACTTGGCCACAGGTGAACAAAGTTGTGTTGACAGATGTGTGGTGAAGTTTTTCAAGGTGAACCAGATGTTAGGGAAGGAGTTACAGTATAATAGACAATTTAATGTTAATAAGATGCCAGAGTATATTAAAGCCAAGCTGTATTTGAAGGATGGAAAGTAGGTGCTAAACAGGCAATAAGCGGGCAATAAGTAGGCAGAGTCGTTCAGAGCAGTATGAGAAGAATTATGAAGAGTTGTTAAGAGTAATGAAAACAAATATGGATATCATCTCAACTACAACAGTGTGTATATAGAAATACAATAACTTAACGTTTATTACCTAGATTTGACCTTTAGTGTGGAAAATTTCTAAAGCTTCAGTAATTCTCTTAGACATAGTCTTTTCACCTTCTCTGACCCAGACTCTTGGATCAAAGTATTTCTTATTTGGTTTATCTTCACCATCTGGGTTACCAACTTGAGTCATCAAGTAATCCTTCTTGTTTAAGACGTAATCTCTAATACCAGTCAAGTAAGCGTATTGACAGTCAGTATCTAAATTAACCTTGACAACACCTGATTTGATAGCAGTGTCAAATTCTTGTTGAGTTGAACCGGAACCACCGTGGAAGACTAAGAATAATGGTTTGTCGCTTGATGAACCACTTTGTTTCTTAGCATAAGCTTGATGTTCAGCTAAGATTTCTGGTTTCAATTGAACGTTACCTGGTTTGTAAACACCGTGAACATTACCGAAAGCAGCAGCAATGGAGAAGTTTGGAGCAATTGGAGCTAAAGCTTCGTGAACCTTGTAAACGGTTTCTGGTAAAGTGTATAATGATTCTTTTTGGACGTGTTCGTTGTTAACACCATCTTCTTCACCACCAGTGATACCGATTTCCATTTCTAACCATTGACCAATCTTAGCCATTCTCTTGAAGTATTTGACACAAGTACCAATGTTTTCTTCATCGGCTTCTTCAGATAAATCTAACATGTGGGAGGAGAATAATGGTTGACCGGTTTTTTCAAAGAATTCTTCGTCAGCGGCTAACATACCATCAAACCATGGTAATAATTTCTTAGCACAATGGTCAGTGTGTAAGACGACTGGGATGCCGTAAGCTGGGGCAATGGCTCTGATGTAGTGAGCGGCAGCGATTGATCCGGCAATAGAAGCGTTTTGATCTTTGTTGTCAACACCTTTACCAGCAAAGTAAGCAGCACCACCTTGGGAGGTTTGTAAGATAATTGGAGATTTGGAGTCTCTAGCAGCTTCTAAAGCAGCAACGACAGTTGAGGAGGAGGTAACATTGATGGCAGGAATTGCAAATCCGTGTTTTTGAGCGTATAAGAATAATTGACGGACGTCATCACCGTAGATAACACCACTCTTGGTCTTTAAAACATCTAATACTGACATGTTATTATTTAGGCTTCAACAATTGACTTTGTAAACGTTAATTTAAAATTAAGTATTTATCAGAAAGAGAGAAAAAAAATCTGGGACTGACTCCCCTTTTATACTAAAATGTCGAAACTCACTGAAAAATTAAGCCATCACCTTATAGAAAATTGCAACATTTGAGAAGGGTATCACCAAACACCAATTGCCTAATTGAGAGATTATGCGTTTAAATGGGACAGCTACGTCATACGTTCTTTGATGACGTTGGTTATATGTGGTTGTTTTGTATGGTCTGATATAGCATGAGGTTCATAGTGGGTTAAGGTAAGCAATGTAAGTCCGAACTCAACCTGGATCACTTTGACCCGGAACAATTTGATTATGTAATATGAAACATTTAATATTAACAGCAAGAAGTGTGAGCCCATTAATACACGAAGGTATGAGGTAACATAAGACACGGTTGCTTGTAGAACTTTCTAGAGAGGATATGGGCAATTGATTCAATTGGGTTAGGTAAGAAGTATTGGTAGGTTGTGAGATTCTGGTAAGGTTTAAACTCTGTGATTAACTGTGTGGCTAAGTTAAGCTAGCCCGAAGTAGGCCAGGATGACCATGGGACTCGGGTCAAAAATATGCCAATCATTATTTACACCCACCTGTGAAAGTATCTTCGGTTTTTAAAAAGTATGGGGAACCCCGGTAATTTTAGGAATATGCTGAAGTTTCAACCGTTTGTCCGAGCCACTACATACCAGCTGTGTTGTACGAAGGCTAGACCGGCGTGGTACCACAGCTGTGGTAAGTTATGGAATTGTCGGTAGAAGTATAATTGCCCATACTTCTGAACAAGATCAAACCAAACAGTTAATTGTAAAATTGCAATTCCAAACACAATTATAAACTTTTGACACTCTTGATAATTGCTAACCTTAAATCTCTCCGAATCGCGAATTACCATATGGATGAATACTTTATAGAAACCATTGATGGGTTCCATTACTTCCAGTTCAACTCCCAAGATCAGCAACAATTCAAACAAATCTCGTCCTTAATAGCAGACAATTTAAGTGAGCCTTATTCCATTTATGTATATTGGTACTTTCTAAATAACTGGCCCCAATACTGTTACATAGTCAAGAACAGTGATTTCGAGATCATTGGGTGTATAATATCGAAAATCGACAACCACAAAGATGTACGAACTCGTGGATATATAGGAATGCTAGTTATAGAGAAGCAATACCGAAAAAATGGTATAGCTAAAAGATTAGTCAAACTAACTGTAAATAAAATGATTGAGAAGAATCAAGTCGATGAGATCAGTTTGGAAACTGAAGTTATCAATATAGGAGCCTTGAAATTATACGAAAGTTTAGGATTCATGAAAGTTAAACGATTATACAAATATTATTTAAACACACATGATGCGTTCAGGTTAATCTTGCCTATCAGTGAAAAGGCATTCAAGAGGTCTACATTTTTGAGAGTGGCTCAAGAACCTCAAGCTGGCAATTAATTATATCGTATAATATACATATACATATACAAACTAACTAATCATCTTCATCGAACTTAGGAGCTAAGTAGAACCTCAAATAACCACCGGCATCTAATTTGTACTCAAATAAGGCAGGAGTCTTATCAGCTAATTTAATAGTAATGGTGCTGGATAAAGAAGTAGCTTTAATAATATCATTTAAATATTTCAATCCGAAAGTTAAATCAACAGGGTTTTCTAAATTAACACTGATACTCTCTTCAGGGTGGTCCATGTCACTGTAAGGTTTTAAAACAACTGATCCACTTCCACTTTCACCATCACTACTGAATTTGAATGAATCTTTAGTAACAACTACATTTAAAGATTCACTTAAATTCTTTAAATCTCTGACAATTTTGGAGAATTCGGCAGATGGCATGGTTATGACACTGTCGTATTCCATATCATCGATATTTAAGAATTCAGAATCGATATCCATCAATTTTAATGAATATTCACTGACCCTATCCTTTTTCTTATCTTCGAAAATAGTCATAACATTATCAGGTTTATCTTCAGCTAATAAGGTTAAGAAATCTTCGTTGTTACCACATTTCAAAATCTTACTGAACAGTTCTAAATCAATACCTAAAGTAATATCTCTATCACATCTGTATTCACTAAAAGCGGTTTGACCAACTAATAATGACACTAATAAAACTCTAGAATCGTCAACGGCTTGAACTGTTAATCCATGTTCAGTACAGTTGAAATTACATAATTTAACACTATCTTTAATAGAGTCTACGATTTTCTTCAATAATGATGCTTCATCAAATTTACCTTCTAACATTGTGTAAGTGTAAGTTGAATTTTTTCAATAATTACGCGTAGTTCATGATAGTACGCGATATGGTTCTCGCGCGACGTTTCTTCGCTACTAGACTCAGGCTGCACTGAGTCTAGTGGTAAGCCGCATCGTACATGTTTTCGCATCTATTTGTGATCTATCATAGAGGGAGTGAAACTATTTTTTTGTGATCTATCAGACAGGGACTGAGAATAATTTTACTTAATTCGCTTAGTTCACTAAAAATGAAGAATTATTCCAAGGTTTGGAAGGAACCTGAATACTTGGAAATTCTTGAAAAACTTTTCAATAGAAAATTCGATGAAAATAAACCTGAAGAATTAGAGCTAAGCGGTGATGATTGTTATACTTTGTGCCAAGAGCTAATGAAAAATCAAGTACCATTACTTGAGAAGAAACCGGTGTTTGAAGATTTACTTCTTAACTTTCCTACAATATACATTGATGTCACAGATCTGGATAGTTTTTGGAATAGAAAGACAGTTCTGACAGGCACTGAAAATCGCTTCACTAGAAGAGTAGTTAAGACACCACAGCTTACAACAAACTCATTGTCCGAACACCCTGAAAAGAGACTCTATTTCGATAGCCTTCATTTAGTTTGTCAAGAAATTGGAGAAGAAGAAATGAGGGAACGCTACGATAATGCCTTGAACCAATTTGATGATTCGATATCTTATCCCGAGAATATGCGGTTTATTTTAAGTTTTATTTTAAGTGGTTTGTATGCACGGACTCCGGTACTTATGCGTAAGAGCTCCTTGAAAGAATTAAGTTACAACAGACAAGCGGTAACCTACTTTTATGAGGTTTTTGGTACCATAATAAATTGTATTTTCAAGGAGGCGTGGAATGATACAGATGTTGCTTTCCCCATGAATACAGGAAATGCACCAGACTCATATATGGAAGTAGTTCCTGACTTAATATTAAAAGAATGTGGCAAATATGGAAATATAGTTTTGGGAGAAGTTAAAAGACCTTCAATTCAACCTGTGATTGATCTATTAAACTCATCATATTCCAATAAAGAATGTCAATCAATATTGATGCAGTTAATATCTTATCAAATAATGAGCCAATGCAAACTTGGAATCCTAACCGATAGTCGTTTGTACCTTTTTATCATAATTGACCAAATCACTGGCGAAGAGATCAAGTTGAAACATTATTCCACTGAAGGATTAGATCACTACGATTTTTTTCCCCAAAAACTCTCTCCTAGGGGAGCATTTTTGACCCTTCTTACTGACATACTCGATCAAGAACCAGAGAATTATCGAAAAGAATCTCATGATATGTTCTCAAAGGTATATAATTGGGGGAAGAAGTATTATCTAGATAGTTTTTTCGGTTTAATCACACTTGAAGATAATTTCAAACGCTTTAAAAAAGCATATCCTGAGATGGAACCTTTTAAGAAATATGAACCGGTCGAATATAATGTTCCAGAAGGGTATCAACACCAAGTAGGCTATAGATTCAACTCACAGGTCTTAGAATTACCAAGGGAGATTGCCCAGAAATTCAGAGATCGGCCCATCATAGAAGATTATGATTCTGTTATTATCAAATTCTTTGATGCTAGCAGTTTGCACATGGATAATGGACATAGAAAATATGTAAGTAACACAGAACATGTGTATGATTTATGTGGTAACGAGTTAATGATTTATGGGAAGATCGATGAATATAATCAAAGTCACCCTGGAGAAGAGATTGACATTCCAGAAGTCCTACATAGCGGGTTCGGATCGTTATGGAGACTGGGTACTTTGGAGAAAAATGATTACAGTAAAGATAATCACATTACCTCTGGGCCCTTTATAATGATGGAAAAGTTAAATAAGAAACCTACCACCAACGACGATTTTGCAAAAGGGCTACAATTGTTGAAACTATTGTCAGAAGGAGGAATACTTCATCGTAACATAAAATATGAGAATATGTTTATGAAGGGCGATAAGTTCGTCTTGATTGATTATATAGAGTCTTTGAAGCAAGATAAATTCTCTCCAAAAACGAAAAAGGAATACCAGCAAAGTTTGAAGAAACGAAAATGTATGGCTGGTAATGCTTTTGATATTGCGTATGATCCAGCAAGAGCCACAAAAAGTTCTGATTTCAAGGAGTTCGTAGAGACGTGGCGGGCCGTGGCTAAAAGCCCACCATCAGGGGAAGAAATAGAGAACATGTATTTAGAATTGTTCACTGAAAACAAACCAGAATCGAATTAAGCTCCTTCGCCAAATGTTCTCCCTCGGCAATATAATCAATATCATACAAAGTAGTGGTTTGATATCTAACTCTCGTATTACCATTGTAAGTCTCTGGTCTTGCTTTTATTCCGAATCCATACTCTTTCATAGTAGCTTGTTCAACCACAAATCTTCAGCATCTATAGTGAAAGAAGGCG
This sequence comes from Yamadazyma gorgasii, assembly GCA_003708985.3. Taxonomy (NCBI): domain Eukaryota; kingdom Fungi; phylum Ascomycota; class Pichiomycetes; order Serinales; family Debaryomycetaceae; genus Yamadazyma; species Yamadazyma gorgasii. The sequence goes on along the minus strand of PPPC03000004.1, from coordinate 897,960 downwards.
ACTTTATAGTCTTTGTAGGAACTTGGAAAATCTTTGAAGGTTTTTTGGTGATTGGGATTGTATTTGAAGGGAGTTCTGGTGGTTTAAGGTCCTGGATTGACGGCTGTAATTTAAGTTTAGAACTTTCAAGGACTTTTTTATTCTCGTCAACAGGTTCAGGTTCAAATGATGGAGATAATGTGGGTGATAAAATGTCATTGGGTATGAGGTCTGGGGTATCAAAATCCAGATCTTCAATTTCATGTCCCTCATTATGTCTTAAATCAGTAAGATTATTTATAAAATTGTCTTGATTAAACGTTTTAACTTTCCTAGATTTACCCACTAATGTCATAGTGTCATCATCGTTGAAAAACATGAGATCCATGGAGTCATTGGTCAAATAGTAGTCATCAATTTCATCCAAATTCTCGTTTTCGTATTCCAGGACTTCAATAGTGGTGTCAACTCTTCAATATTGCACAACTTTCAAAGTCCAAGTGAGATTTGGGACTTAATGTCACTTGTGATTATAATGTTATTACCTAGGTAAAAAAAAGTCGTGTATTGGAAAGCCTATATTTAGAAGATAAATACAGGTACATTAAATAAGCAAAAGGAGTACAGATAACAATGGGGGGATTGATAAAGTGGAGGATAAGCCTGAAGATGTTGAAGATTCTTCGGAAGTGGGAGGGTGGCTTTCGGAAGAAGATTCTTCTGCGGTGTCTGAGGTATCAGAGGTCGAAGTTTCTGATGAAGTCTCTGATGAAACTGAAGGAGTCTCTGATAAAACTGGCGAAGTCTCTGATGCAACTGATGAAGTCCCTGATGAAACTGATGAAGTCTCTGAAAAAGACTCTAACTCACTTGAGACTTCAGAAGATTCAAAAGATTCAGGAGATTCAGAAGATTCAGGAGATTCAGAAGTAACAGACCCATCAGTTTGATAGCTTGAAACTCCAGCAGAACTGACCGCGGCAGAACTCGTAACATCAACAGAACTTAAAACCCTCGAACTCTCTACTGGTGATACCACAGCAGCTTCCAAGGTTGAACCACCATCTAAACCAGCAAGAAACGTGGAATAATCAAACCCGGATTCTAATCGTTCATCATGAAGTCTTGAATAATCGGAAGAGCTAATGTCAATTGGAATCGTAATTAATTCAACTACACTGTACAAATCAGATGGATCCTGACATGGAAATGATGAAACTAAGATCCCACCACCAATACGCGCACCACCAAGACCCTCTTCGTCATAAGCACAAGTATAGAATGTTGAACCATCAGTACCAAAAATTAATTTGCCGTTTTGAACCCCGAAACCCCTTGATGCTTCAGATTTCGGGCCCAAAGTTAATGCCTCTGGAGTTACTTGAACATAATCATCATCACCTAATCTTAAAAATCCAGTTGGTTCTTCTAAATGGAAATCTGTGTCGTCACCAAGTCCATTGATACTAACTAAATGGACGACACCAAGTCCACTGATATTAACGAAATAGGCGTCACTGTTTACTGTAATACCTTCAGACCCTCCAATTGATGCTAATTGAAAATCCAAATCTGCTCTAACTAAGCCTACAAATAATCCCACCGCTAAGATCAGCGATATCACTTTAAACATTGCCGGTTAGCTTTAAGTGCTCGAGTGGCTTTTATACTTAGATTAGGGTTTGCCAAGAAAACTAAAAATAGATTCAAGCGGATTTATCCCCCGTGGGTCTTCTACATAGAAGTCTATAGTGCAGCACTCTTCACATTAGGTGCTCACCTATTTCGCTATATTGGCCGAGAATCAGCATGTTTATATGTTTCACCAGCGCCGTATTGAGTAAATAATTGTTTTTGTGAATGAGGAAATAGAAAATCACTTGCTCTTTTAATTAGCTCTACCTTAGTAACAATCTTCGCGAATGCCAAAAAGTTGTTCTTATAGGACAAGGTTTGCCAGCCAATTTATATAAATATGGCCTTGATGTGATTCTTCATTTGCCACTTCGGTACTTATATATTCAACTACAATTACTAAATTGCCTTGAATAAATAGCCCAAAGATTTTTTAGAAAATTTCCATTTTAATTAATTTATTTTACTTTTGCGAATTTCACATCATACATAATCATATATTCCTATCTACTTCTTATCATACATTTCTTTTCCCCATTTTAATAAAGTTGATTTCAACCTACTGGCTCTAACAATGCTCATTCGTAATTCAGTCAAATTATTGATATACTCTTGTTGTCTTTGGGTGCTGATTTGTAAATAATTTATTAACTCGAGCTTCAATTCCTCACCTTCTGAAGTCAAGTTAGAATTGGCATTTTCATACTTTTCTAAAGTAGAAGGTAATTTGAAAAATGGATCTTGAACTTCACCATCATCTTCATCATGAGTTCTTGTGATACGTTTGGGAATTTCATCATCTTTTGGCTCTTTATCCTTGGAATCAGACACATCTGGATTTAGTCCATCAATAGGTTTAATCTCATCAGGAATGTTATCTTTGATTTCATCTTGTTTTTCGTCATTGGTTAACCCATGATCATATGAAGGCAATCCTAAATTGTCCTCTAGAAGGTAATACCAATCTTCACCATTCAATACTTGTAATAGTTTATTGAATGAATTCAAGGTGTTCTGTTCGACTTCAATCAATTCGATTAGTTCTTTAGCCAATTTGTTTAAAACGTTCAGTTTATATGTTCTCAGTATAGCTGGATGACATACAAGGTCTGAGGGATGATTGATAGCTGATAAGATTTCCGTCAATTCAATATTAAGTGGATCACCGTTATCTTCTTCGTCGTCATCTTCTTCCTCCTCTTCTTCATCCTCTACTGGTTCATCATCTTCACCATACCCTTCAGACTCCTGCCATTTCCTCTTATTCTTTCTAGTTATCGAGTCAATGTCACTGTTGCTATTAACTAAATATTCGTTTCCATTATAATCAATGACTTTTGGTTTTAAATATGTGGCATCTAATTTTTTTCCCCTGTTGGAGTCTAAAACTTTCGAATTTATAGTGGTAGGCAAAGCCTTAGTTAATATTGACTCTTTGAACTTTGATATTATATCGAGCGATTTTGAATCTAGCATTGTTTGTTTAATTTTTAACTCAGGTGTTCCTCAGTTTCTAAGTTTCTGAGTTTCTGAATTCTCAGTGCTCAGCTCAGGTCAGAGGTTCAGATGCCGGAAGTCGCATTGCCTGTGCGAAACGATAAGGACATTTTACTATAAGGAATACGTTATAGTGTGACCATAGAATTATAGAGGGACACACCATTATCACAGAACCAAAACTTGAAACCACCGAGAGAAGATAGTTCCAAATAAAAAAAATGAGTAATTTAGAGTCACTATCGTTCCTAGTCATTTATAATGCACATAATGGTGATCAGATTAAGATCCCTAAACCTGTACGATATCACACACTTCACGACTTCAAACAATTCTTGTATGAACAATTGTATATAGCCGAAGTCGACAATATCTTTTTATTGACCAGTTTCGGCATCAAATTGAATTTCAACATTATTAATGAGATAAACGAAGTGTATGTGTTTGACAAGAGATTGTTTAGTGACGATGGATTAGTGGAGAAGTATTGTGATATGAATAAGGGGAATATAGACAATTTGAGGTTTGAATTCCAACAACTTAGACAGAAAACCTTTGGTAAATCTACGGATATCAAGTCGAAAACTATGGAACTCAAAGAGTATAAGAACTATAGTCAGGAAATTGTGAACAGTGGCATAAAGATAAACGAACTTATTAATCAATATCTTAAACAGATTAATAATATTTTTAAGAGTTTGAATATTATATTCCAATTTATCAACAACTTTATAAATGAAATCGATAAGAGCTTCAACAATTACTTTAACTATATAAAGTTATTGAATTTTAAGACCTTACTGAAATCATGGATAAATTATTACCAAGGTTTAAAGAAGTTTCCAGTAGTCAAAATCGGTGATAAACAGTTTAAGTTATGGGAGATGTTGAGATATAATGATTTGGTGGAGAATGCTCAAGTGATTGATGAAAAGTTGCCAAAGGTGATGAATAAGTTTAATACTATGAATGCTTCTTTGGGTTCTATCAATGATGATAAAATTTCCATCGATAAGTTGATTGAACACAAACGAAAGGAATCTATTAAGAATTTCAAGAATAATTTGAATCAAGAGATCTTAAATCAGTTAAAGGGCAATTTGTCTCAGGTCAATGAAAACTTAGATAAGTTAGTAACTGATTCTAAATTAATTGAAGTTGTTTACAACGATACTAAAACAGTTCATACTCAGTTTTTGGAACTACTCAACAATATCATGGCCAACTTAGAATTGACGTATAAGTTCAAGCAGGACCTTACTAAATCTAATTACACAGTGTTTAACAGAATTTCCCAGGTTCAAATGAAAAGTGTGGATATAAAAAATGATTTGAAAGGCTTATCAATCGAGGGACTTAATTCTGCTCCTAATTCAAACTCCAACAATAACGACGTTAATTACGAAACGATCAACCAGATCAAACAATGTGAAAATTATCTTTCATTGACTATTGATTTACCACTTATATTTGGATTTGTGCTTATTGAAAAACGTCGACAATTCGAATGGTACGATTTCTACTCCAAAGGAATCGTCAATAACATCACTGAACAACTAGTGACAATAATTGACCATGAGAAATCGTTCCAGAAGCTTTGGTTAAAGAAGTTTGGGTCATTCATTAATCTTATTAATAATGCTCAACTTATACTCAAGCCAACTTTACCTAATCTTGATATAACGCTTATCAACAATCATGATCAATCGATTTTCAAGATTTTTGAAGATGTTGATATTGAAAGAACTGACATTTTAGAGTACATTAAAATCATTGAAACCTACGAATCAGGAAAGTCTGAAATGAAGTTCTTCAATCTTTTGAATACCAATTTTAAAGATCTTATCAAATCAACTAATAACATGAAATCAGTAGTGAAGTTAGTCACTTCTATTTCTACTTACACATCGCCCAATAACGACTTGACAAACTCCAAATTGAATAAGTTAATAGCTAACAATGAAGACAATGAATTCAATGAGAATTTGATAAAAGGTTTGAAGATAAGAATAAAGAAGTTAGAGGATTTATTACATCAACAGCAGTTTAGAAATATTTCCAATTGGCCAAGTTTTAGTAGACAACCATCTTTGAATGGACCTGGACCAGTTTTACCTCAAGGTCTGTCATTAGTTGCACCACCAATTCCTTCATTAGCTCCAGTCCAACCTCAATCACAATCGGAAGTCCAATCAAAAAGTCAGCCAGTTCCGAATACAGTGACAAATCCTACACAACTTCTCTCCAAGTCTCATACTCCTTTGGATGCTTCAACTACAATCGATAAACACCTTGACAATATCAGATTGCGTAAAGAGAACAAAGAACTTAGTCAGCAACTCATTCAACAACAAGAGGAAAACCAAACACTTAGAAGCCAACTCCAGCAAAGAGATCAAGAGAATTCTCATAAGGATAAAGAGATAAACGAACTTAAAGAAGAGATTCAAAGGTTAAAAGCAGAGTATGAAAAGAAAACTCAAGATCTTTTGAATCAAACTACTAATAGCAATGACATTGTGAAAGAGTATAAACTTATTAATGAATCCAAGGATGTAAAGATAGTAGATTTGACTAATCAATTAAGTCAGCAAAAACTTGAAATCAAAGACTTTAACAATGTCAAGCAAGACCTTATCTCTAACATGAGTTCAAAAGAATTAGAGTTTACTCAACAGTGTAAGAACTTGGAGAATGAGGTCAAAGCTAGAGACGAAAAGATTGATCAATTAGTTGAAGATTATGAGAATCTCATGGAGTTAAGCACTAAGAACAACGACACCATAAATGAACTTAACAATGCGATTATAAGGTTATTTAAGAGTTTAAAGAGATCTATTGGCTTGAACTATGATTTCTTCATTGAGTTCTGTTTGGTATTGGAGAGCATTGGATTGTTATTAGTAAAGGAGTACAACCAAGATTTGAAACAAGATGAGTATAAGATTACCAGAGTTAAAGGATTAAGATCCAAACACGATGATAGTATTGTGTCGATTGAGAAACCACTGAGTAAAGTTATAGGAGATATTCAAGAGACCATGTCATGGGTTAACGAACTAGATATCGATGATGCCAGTGATGTGAGAAGTTTGAATACTGATGACGATGATATAAAACACATAATGACAATTTTCAACTCAATTTTCAAAGAACCTGAAACAACAACGAAATTTGATCATTTCATCGATATTATCTCATTCAAAGATGAAAACCTTAATAACTTCTTTTTGAATGGAATCTCTAAACGTTTTAGAGATGTTGAAGGGTTTGCTAAGAAACTTACCAAAGAGAACAAATTGAAAATTCAAGAGTTGAACAAATTGCAAAAGTCTTTTGGTAATAAGTTATCAATGAATGATTTCCAGATAGGTGATTTGGTATTATTCTTACCAACCAGAATTGAAACGGTTGAGGGAGAAGAAGATGGTAAAAGACCATGGGCAGCATTTAATATTGGGGCACCTCATTATTTCTTGAGAGATTCGATGGACGTGCTGGACAAAGAATGGGTTGTGGGGAGAGTGACTGATATTAAACAGTTCAAAGTTGACGAAGAGAATATCAATGACAAGGAATTGAATCCATTTAACTTGAGTTTGGGAATTATATGGTATTTGGTAGATGCTAAGCCAGAATTTTGACTTGCCCTATATTTATCACTATCACTGTATATAAATGAATAACGAATAACGATTACTCTATAGCATTGTTGAACAAGTAACTAACACTCTCTCCATTATGCAATCTTCTTATGGCTTCCGCCAATGTGCTACTTATATCTATAGTCAGAATCTTTGGACACAATGCTAATTTGTCTTCTAATGGCAATGAGTTTGTGCAAACAACTCTGTCCAACTTGGAGTTGTTAAGTTTCTCTATAGCATTACCTGAAAAGATTCCATGAGTGACTAAAGCCACCACCTTTTCAGCTTTGTTGTCCAATAAGATATTACCAGCTTTGACCAAAGTACCACAAGTATCAGCCATATCGTCAATAATTAAACATATTTTATTAGCAACATCACCAACTAAAACCATTCTACTAACTTCGTTAGCTCTGGCTCTTTCCTTATGAATTAAAGCAAAATTTACGTCTAACTTGTCAGCAATCGATGCCACTCTTTTAGCACCACCAGCATCTGGCGAGACGATAATCACTTTACTTAAATCAAAGTTATCCTTGATGTACCTTAAAACACTTGGTTCAGCGTATAAATTATCTACAGGCACTCTAAAAAATCCCTGGATTTGTGAAGCATGTAAGTCTAAGGTTATAACGTGGTTACAACCAGCGGTTGTCAATAAATTGGCTACCAACTTGGCAGTTATAGGAGCTCTGCTTTTATCTTTCTTGTCTTGTCTGGCATAAGGAAAGTTTGGAATGACAGCTGTAATTCTCCTGGCACTAGCAATTCGACAGGCATTTATCATCATCAATAACTCCATAAAATAGTTGTTGATAGTGGATTCTCCACATCCAGTTTGAATTATATAAACGTCCTCATCTCTAACAGATTCTCCCACACTTACGGCGGTTTCTTTGTTTGTGTACTGAAACGAGCATATTTTAGCTAAGCTTAGACTTAACTTAGCAGCTATGTCTTTGGCAAGGTCGGGGTGGGAGTTCCCTGCTATGATTTTGATTGAGTTTTGATTATGGTGCATGGGGATGAGGTTGAGAACGTTTTGCGAGTGAGAATGTTGATGCTGCAACATTGAACTATTTTGGGTACAACACTAAGGCAGAATAGAGACTATAAGTATACATTATATTATGCTAAATACTCTCAGATAATCCTACCAACTCTCCGACTAAGCTAATATAATCTTGGATAAAATTATTAACCAACCACCAATGATGAAAACTACTATCTTGGCCGGTGGTTTTATCGAATTTAAAATACACTAATTTGATGATATCGTTAATCACCAACGAAACAAACTGAATCGACGAGTTGATAGAATAGTTATTCAAACTGTTTATCAACATGTCCAACAAATCGATGAACTTTGTCAATGTATTCAGTTGCTGATGCTGAGGACCGGATAATCCATCAAGAAAATCAATTAGATCAATGACAAAGAAGTTTTTGATTTCAGCAAGGTCTTTGTTAATGAATTCTAAGTTTATGGGGGTTTCAAAATTATAACTAACGAGGGAATTGATAAAGTTGGTGAAGTAGCTGTTGGAGTTGAAGTAATCCTTGAACTTAGTGAGGATCATTTCGTCTATGAATACAAGTTTAATAATCACTGTCAAGGAGTCATTCATGTTGACAAGAAGTTTGATGAGGATTTTAAACTTGACGATGTCATCACTATCACCCGTATCGGAGTTTATGAACTTTACAAGATTTTGTTTTAATACGGTGATTTGATTAAATGGTTTTAAAAGTAATAAGATTGATGTTAACTCTAATAATATTGACAAGTAAAGTCTATTAAATCCACTTGAGTTTGAATTTGGGTTTGCATTGATGAAGCTTTGGTTAATATCAATATGAATTTCACTTAAAAAGACATCAACTAAATTTCTATCTTCGTTGGTTAAAGAATTGGCTAATGAGAATTTCACTGTATCCACCCATTCAAGTAAATTAAATTCAGGAGGAAACTTGGCATTAACAGGAATGAATGAGTAGATCGGCTTGAACAACTCATATTCTAAGGAATTAGTGGAATCTGATCCTTTTCTATAATCTCGTTCATTAGAAACTTGGGGTGGAGCTGAACTCGATGAAGGTTCAAATGGCTCTGGCTCAGTCTTGATTGTCTTATACTTTGTTTCAAACACCTGATTCAATGCTGTCAATTCATGTTCGTCACATAACTTTTTGATTTCAGAGTTGACAATGTTATCATTCCAGATCACCCCCAAATAATTATATTTGGATTCTCCTCTGCTTCCTAATCTCTTAATAAGCAAATCGGGATACACCAATTTGATCAACTTTCCTAATTTACTTTGACCCAAAATCAACTTATGGTTATCATTAGTGGATTCATATGACGACGGATATTGGATTATTAACTTCTGACATATGATGAAATACGTCTTATAGAGGGATAACCTCGGAATGTTGTGTTTGGCAGCATCTTTATTATCAACCTTGGACACTTGTATCATCATATCTTGCAAGATTTTAATAGCCAAGAAGGTCCTTAACAACTCGTGATAATTGATATTGACTAATTTATTCTCCTTAAGGGCAGCTATGGCCGAACCATCAATCTCTTGACTAAGTGGCCCGTTACCTATTAACGTATCAAGGGTATCGGGAGTCTCAAAAACTCGTAAAATATCATGGATAATCTTCAAATTCTTGAATGTCACCTGTTTGTCCACCATAGTCTTGTCTAGTTTTGTTCCGTTATCAATTATAGTGAGATAATTGTTGTACAACAAGTTGTAGAATTCATCCAAAGGGATCAGACTGATTTTGTTAAGTAATGTCAAAAGGAAGGTATTAACGGAAACGGGTTCAATCTCAAACAAATCAAGGACAATGTCATTGATTTCGGAACTAGTATTAGTACCTGTACTAATGGATTTGGCAGTACCTGTACTACCAATAGGTTTAGTATCTGCGAGATGAAACAAGTTGAAATGAGACGATATCGAAAGATTCTGTTTGTGCTTGTCCACATTACTTGAACCCATTCTTGGACCAGAACTTGCGCTCGTACCAAGGGTTGTGCCAACACTTGATGGGCCAGCTATAGGAATAGAACTGGTCATAGGCTGAAACGGAGGGAACTGAGGAGGAGGACCATACTGAGGTATCGATGACATAGATGACAGTTTTTGATGATACTTTCGTTTCGGCAGTTTCCTAGGTGTATTAGCAGTTGACACCGGTTTGGTAACCGGAGAAGTTTGACCTAAAGAAGTTGGAACGGAACTCTGGCCAAGACTGACATTTTGAAGGGGCTGGGAGTATGATGAAGGAGGGGGCAAGTATGAGAATGAATCTATGAAGGATGGTTGTTCTATCAGGCCCGGGGGTATTTGCGGAGGTATTTGACTTGCCATCTGGGCTTGTGCCAATTGACTGGACATTTGGGCTTGTAGCATCTGACCCAGTGCAATCTGGCCCTGAGCCATTTGTGGATTGATTTGAGGATTCAAAGGTTGACCCATCTGCAAAGGTTGATTGAAGAAGGACCTTTCAGTACTCGGTAAGTTAGTGGCCAAATTCATATTGGACGGGAAGTTGTAGTAGATATTAGGATCCTCATATAATATAGGACTTCCTTGAGGCTCCAGATGCGTCGGACTCGATAAGGGATTCAATGGTTGATTTAATAACCCGGGAGAATATTCTTGTTTAATGTCACGATGAGGAGACTGATCAGAATCATAATAAACATTCAGGATTGAAGATTTTTGTCGTTTATGTTTATGTTTAACCATGTCATGAAGTTGTATTATGTGCTATGAGGAGATATTAAGTATTAAGTGATATTATGATGTAAGTTAAAAAAAGATTAAGGATAATCTATGGTCTATAGGATAACTATAGTGTGTGATCTATAGTGTATGACAAATGATTCGATCTAGGAGATCTATATGAAACGATGAAAATGCAATTCTATAATACAATGCAACGACACACGATAGTCACGTATCTGGTATATAATCAATTAACAACTAAAACCAACCTAAAAATAACTGGTTGTAAGGGCCCCTTTTGGTTGTCAAGGTCTCAGATCAAACGATTACTTAATTGGGTAAAGTGCCTGATTTAAGGGGGACGACTTTAGTAGCTAGGTTTTTTGTCAGGTCTAAACTCTAAATTGTTGATGATTTTCTAGGAACCTGACCTGGGAATTTTGCACAAGAAAGAATGTATTTAATTTATAAAAATCTTTATTTGTTTTCGTGTAAATAGACGAGAATTTTAGACGAGAACTGCGGTATAACGAGGAGACACCGTGATACAATTAGTAAGACAGCCAGTAGTGGGGGGCTCAGGGGCTGGGGGATTAGCGATAGGGACGTGCCAGGCTTTGCATAGAATCTGCCATCCAAGCACAATCCAGAGATATGACGATCGGGAATAAAGACACGTATTTTTCTCATTTACTTGCCAAATTAGGTATAGTAATTTGTTCTCAGAGAATGTAACGAATTTGAATGAGATATACATACAACATTTTATTCTATGGGTTTACTCCTTGTACACAGTACTGCATATTTCACACCATATTACTATGTTAATCCTCCACCATTTTCAACGGGCAACTCAGCGAGTAACCTATAACTTAGGTTTTTGAATTTGGGTTGATAATACTTCCTTCATTTCTTGAGCAGCTTCAAATAAGTACCATTTCAAGTATTTACTTTCTAAACCGTTACCTTTCTTACATGAGATATGTACATGTAACCAATCTTTCATAATCAAATAAGCACATCCAAATCCGTCGTCAATAACCTGTGACCAACCCCAACTTTGGAATGCCTCACTAGGAACTTGTGATGACGAAATGTACCATGTTTGAGAATAACTAAAAATCGGGTCGGTAAAGATTTCTGGTACTGGTTGTCCTGGTTCTAACATTTGCTTTAATCCTAAGAAATGTCTGTCAACTCCCTTACCATCGGCGGCTTCAACTAAATATGAAACATGTTGTTTACAGGCTTTATTGAAGGTGTCAACTTTATCTTGGACTGAGGCATCTGGATTGGACCAAGTCTCAACAAATGCCTTGGATTCGTTACTAACAGTTCTACCAGTTTCGGTTCTACCCTTTAAGAACTTTCTAGTAGCGGCACTTTCGTAAGTTGGTCTGATCTTTCCGGTGTATTTATAGTAAGCCAATTGCATCATCATTTGCACATATGCGTCAGGACTGACTTTGAATTGTTTGATCAAATTCTTACCGTATCCGTAGTATTGGAAGATTTCTTCATCGTGGCTGGCAATGGTTTCGTCGAATTTTGCAACAGCATCACTGATATCTTTTCTAACAACTGGGTTAATATCCCATTTAAGTAATTCTGGTTTGACTGGTAAATCTAAAGTCTTGACTGATTCAATCAATGGCTTTGGATCTTCCTTAGTAATTTCGGCAATGATATAGTTATTCAATTGCACGGTTGGGGTGGCGTCCATTCTTGAATGTTCACCTAAGAATCCCGAGTTTCCGTTGGCACTAATGAAGAATTCCAATGGTTTATCGAAGAAACGGTTCTTACCGTTTCCGTGCCAGCAGTTTTTGGATTTTTCTTCAATCGTAATTGGGTTGTTTGAATCCAAACAAATAACAAAAGATGAAGCATGGATGGTTTCTAAACTAGCAGCATTGATTGGAGATTTCTGCAATGATTCGTAAGATTTCAACCATTCGTCTCTGTTCAATGAAGTTAAACTTCCAATTGGGATACCTTCACCATACTTGATACTATCGTTGATAATGTATTGTAATGAACTGTAAAGTTGTTGCTTACTTAAAGCTTGTCCATCAAGATGATGAGGAACCTTATAGAAGTGGTTGTTGATGATAACCACAAAATAAGGATGCTCGAAACCATCGTATTTAACAGTGATATCGCTACCTTCAGCAGGAACTCTGGAATTGTTGAACATGTAACTGAAGGCATTCATACAATAAGGATTTCCTTTAATAACCTCAGGTTCTAAAGTTTCAGTATGAACACTTTCCATGAACTTAATGGTATGGTAACTGATTAAAGTGGCCTTTAACAATTGGTCCTTACCAATGGCGTTGTTGATGTCCTTGTGACTGAAGAAGTAAGAAACATATGGAACAACTGGATCTCTGTATGACATATAAGCATAGTCATCCCAAAATTCAGCTAACCAATTGTCTTTGTCCTTAGCAAAAGTTTCTAATTTTCTTTGCAAAATTGGACCTTCATTATTCAAGAAACTGTCGACCTTAGCCTTGGATTCTTCAAACTGTTTGGCAGTCAAAAATGGTTGGATGGTTTTAAGATACTTGCTGGAAGTTTCTTGCAAAGTTGGAACCGGTAACTTTGGCAAATCCTTTTGGTATTTGAATAAATCTCCCTTGATTGTAGATTGATGAAATTGTCTTGTCATTCTACCAAATCTCTTTAACATTATTTTTTTATGGAGTGATTTATGATTTGAGACGTTGAGGATTTTTAGGTATTTAAATAATTTTGTGGGGGTCCTTTCAACCGAGGATTTGTTGGGCGGAAGTTTGTGAATGTGGTACTAAATTTAGTGCCACGCGGCGAGAACTCCGTGGTGATGTGGCGGTAGAGGGAAAAGTGTGAGATGCTTAGATAATTACCGAGAACACTGTGATTTTCCATGGCACCATATGATCCTGGGGTGCGTTGAAGATTTACGAATTTAGACGATTGTAGGGTGGTGTTGGGTGTACAAGGGCAGGAGATCAAGATCCCGGGATTTTAGGATTGACCTTGTTATTGGGATTGTTGGATATGACATCATTCTGGTAGTATTGGTACGGGTACAATAATATCTGCAAATACCATAAGAGACAAAATAAAACCTTAAAAGAAAATGATCAAAGAAATCACAAAAGCAAAATTCAAACCACGAAAACTCTAATTCTTAACCACAAAACCATAACCAATTACTTACCATGCTAAGACTCTAAACAATGCAAAAATACAACCTTCAACCACGGTTCTTCCGGTACACTACTATTCTTAGCATCTGGGGTTTTCGGATACCCAAGTAACCGTTTTTCCGCATGTATGAACTTCAAGTAACCCCACATTCAAACTCCGAAACCTATACACAAATCCGAAGTGATTGTACTATGTCACGACCCCCTAATTGATTACCACTCTTTTCTAGGGCCCATCAACTGTAAATTCCACCTCTAGTTCATCTCAATAACAAGTCTCAATTACCTGCAGTACGTGTTCTCGAAAAATTGAAAATGGATCTATGGTCAATAATATGTATAGTGCTCCTAATATGGTACATAGTGATCATCTTTGTGGCATACAACGGGTTTTACGAGATAGTAAAGAACTATAGTGCCAAGAAATATCTAAATCTTCAACACTATGAACCAGTGACGATATTGAGGCCCATTAAAGGTATAGACCCAGAATTAGAAACCTGCTTAGAAACAAGTTTCGTTCAGAATTATCCAAGTGACAAAATCGAAATAATTTTCTGTGTAGATGAAGAAACAGACCCATCCATTCCCATAATCCAAAAACTTATCTCCAAGTATCCAAATATCGATGCTAAGATATATTTGTCAACCTATGAGTACGGGAAGAGTTTAGATCATTATGGGCCCAATCCTAAAGTCAATAACCTTGCCAAAGGGTTCTTGAATGCTAAATACGATATAATATGGATCATGGACTCGAATGTATGGGGATCATCCAACATTCTTGCCAATTCTGTTAAATGTCTTAACGATAATTTGATTGATGGTGGAATTACTAATAACGGCCCAAGAAAAGTTAAATTGGTACATCATGTTCCCTTGGCTATGGCTATTAATAAGAATAAATCGATATGGTCTAAAACGGGGATCAAGTTGGATGAAATCTTCTTATTCTCATCACATTCCAAATTCTACGTTAGTCTCAATAAACTCAATGTAGCACCTTGTGTTAATGGGAAATCCAATATGTTCAGAAGATCTGATTTGGATACGGCTGTCAGCAAGATTCCTTTCAATGATAACCCGTTTTTCAAAGACCCACAAGTAAAACAATCAGCTGAGACTGTCAGTCAATTAGGACCCGGTAATAGTCTCAAATTCTTTGCAAAATATATTGGTGAAGACAATATGATAGCCATTGCCTTGTGGGAGTTTATCTTCAGCAGAACCACCTTAACGTCAGATTTGGTTATACAACCTCTTAACAAGTTAGAGAACAGTACGCATGGGATCATTCAGTTCTTCAAAAGAAGGATTCGTTGGTTGAGAGTTAGAAAGTACATGGTGTATTCAGCCACATTGATTGAGCCAACCACAGAATCGATTGTTTGTGGAATCTTTGGTACGTTATCCATCAGTTACTTATTTTATAATAAGTTCTTTATTAAGAAGTTTTTCTTGTTCCATATGTTAGTTTGGGTTGTTACGGACTTTACTCAGTACTTGATATTAATGGAGAATATATTGAGCGACGATACGTCGAAAGTCCCTAATTGGATCAATTTTTCATTCGATTATGATGAATATTTCACTTGGTTGTTTGTTTGGGTCCAGAGGGAGGTTTTTGCATTTCCTATTTGGTTGATAGCTATTTGTGGACAGGAGATAGATTGGAGGGGAAGACCGTTTAGGATTAAAAGTGATTTGACGGCTGAGGAGCTTTAACTAACGGAGGAAGTTTGGTACACATTACACATTACACGTCAAAACACAAACAGAATAAAACGAAACCACAAACATAACAAATCAACACATCGTACATAACAACCACAAACATAAAAACCACATAGAACACAAATAGAACACAAATAGAGCATAAATGTATATAGCAATTTATACGAAATTTAATTATCGCTTAGCTGGCGTAACTTACACCGCCATGCTGGCATTCAGGTACGGTGTCTCGGTTAAAACACGTCAACCTTAAATTTCGAATTTCAAGCATTTGACTTCCTTAACTTGCAACAATTTTAATAGAATTTCGTTAATTCCTAGTTTCTATTGATGATATAGTATAAGAGCTTTCCCCACCTACTCCTTGACCCCTAACGCACTCTCTAGCCTCTCCCAAGTCTTCGTCCATTGGCCTTCTTTTCTCCACCACAGATCAGATTTCAGTGCGAACTTGTTTCATCAAATTATTTCAAAGGGGCAGCTGAGACTTTATCGTAATCCTACAGATATTCACCGGTTCTATTGGTTATAACATATAGACCGGTCTAGTTATTCATATATCGTTATTTCACATATAGTGGTATTTTAAAAACACGTGATTTCATTTTTTATCGTCAAATAACAGGTTGGTACCTTCGTTCGTTCCTTATTCATATTCCAACAGTTATAGTGTTAAAGAACCAAGATGCATAAAGACATTACACTCACATCGGAAGTCGACCCTTTTCATGAAAGCGTCCAGAATTGTAAGAAATGTAATCTTCCCATATATGAAGGTCATGCTTACGAATTAGGTGAAGATAGATGGCACATAAATTGTTTCAAATGTAGCAAATGTAATAGTTCATTAGGATGTAATTCCAACTTCCTTGTCTTAGGTAATGGAAACTTAATTTGCTCAAACTGTTCATATAATTGTAAACAATGTGGTAAGAAAATTGACGATTTAGCCATTTTGACTGGTGATCAGGCTTATTGTTCAAGTTGTTTTAAATGTAGAGCTTGTAAGAAGAAAATTGAAGATTTAAGGTATGCAAGGACTTCCAAGGGATTATTTTGTATGAGTTGTCATGAAAAATTAATGATTAAGAAGAAGAAATATGATAAAAAGAAAAAGCTTTTGAAGGAGAAGGAGCTACAGGAAGCGTCCGCCAAACAATCCGAAGAAAAAGAGAAAGAAAAAGAAAAGGAAGAAGAAGAAAGGCCTTTGCAACAACCAAGACATATAACGCATCCTGGCTTAACCTACAATTCAAATCAAACATCGACTTCTTTACAGAGTCAAAGTCAGAGTGATTTTTATGACTTATATGATAGGTCAAGATCTCCTACACCTAAATTAACCCCGCAATTAACACCTCAATTGAAGGATGGTGGATTATATGTGACGAGATCATCAAGTCTCACTTCCAAAGATAAGGAATTGCCTTCAACTCCTCCACTTCATGATAGTACCAATACAGTCACTACTGCTACAACGAATGGTGGCAAGAGAAGTTTAGATCCAAGCAAGGAAAGTATCAAAACTAAAGAAGAAGCTCCAGTTCCTCGTAAACCGGAAAGAGACTTTTCAATTGAAGAAATTGTTGATTCAGATGATGAATTGAACCATAGACCTTCAACTCCTCCAATTTCTGTAGCTCATAATCCTTTGACTCCAAATGTTAATGATTTCCCTATAGAGACAACCACCGAAACCACAAGAACATTATTACAACCAGCGGTGGATTTGAAACTAAAACCTGATTCACCTAGTTCAATCTCTCATACTAAATTCCAAGGTAAGAACCTTCTTATTCTTAGTCCTGGTCCTTCAGGACATGGGAGATCACCAATGTCTCCTGGTGCTGATGAAACTTTGGAATATGACAGACATTCTTTACTTCCAGAGCCTGAAAGAAGGTCCAATTGTCCTAGTCCAATGGCTAAACAAAATAGACATGCAAGAGTGGTGGAGGATAATGATGTATTTCATGATACACAAGAAGATAAACCAGAAGACAAAGACCCAATTTCCAATCCTAATTCATCAGAAGAGCATTTATTAGATAATCATTATGTCACTACTAATAGTTCAGTAGCTGACGATATACCAGCAACTCCTAAAAAGTCAACATATCAATCGTCAATTGTGTCACCACCACCAAAAGTTCCATTACCTTCAGTACCTAATTCCGGACAATCACCTTCTATTATGTCTAATTCAACACCGAGAGATATAAGTGTGTCCGACCAGTATTACTTAGATGCTATAACAAACGGAAACGAAGAATTATTGAATGGATTAGGCTTGGAAGGTATAGAGTATCACGAATATAATGATTTGAATAGGAAGAAAAATACCAAAGTTATTGTTAATCCAACGCCATCAGTTACTAACTTGGAGCAAGAGACACAACCTGATCCTGCCGGTAGTAGAACACCTGAATTGAATAGGAAACAAAGTATAATACGTACCCCAAGATTAGGTTTGAGACACAAGCGGTCAACCAGTGGGGGTAGTAACCATAATGGAAATAGTGGAGGAATCAAATTGAATTTTTTCAAAAAGGAGGACAAGGGTCATTCACGTCATGTTAGTGATGGTTCAGTTTCAGGGTCAATGATGCCACCAATGTTTAGTTCACACAGTAGGTCGAATTCCGATAATATCAACATTCAAATTGTTCCAGGAACTAATACAAATTCTCAAGGAATAAGTCATAGTAGAGGTACTTCGTATGATATTGAGGGTGAGTTGAAATCATTGAAATTGGAAGTCAATCAATTGGATGTAACCAAGAAGAATCTTATGAAAGACATTAGGAAGTTACAGGATGACAGACAGAAATTGAATAACGAGTTAGATACCATGAGGTTGAAATATAATGAAGAATTTAAGAAGATGAATCAGTTGAATAGAGAAGTGCAAGATTTAAGGAACCAGAAGAAGGAATTGGAAAAGGAGAAAGAAAAAGAAAAAGAATATAAGGCATCACCACAAATATCAGATGACATGATGCGTCATAATTCAAATAATTCTTCTTCTTCGATTGTTCATATAACGCCAGAAGAAGAAATTGAAACCCAGAAAGCAACAGCCACCAAATTGAAATTTTGGAGAAGACCTAAAATCACTACACCTACTGTTGTGGCAACCGGATTAAGCACATCACCTAGTAAAGAAGAAGAAGAGAACAAAAGAGGATTCTTAATGTCGAAATCAAGATCAACCAATATCTTGGATTCTTTCTTAGGCACTAATAACGGGCACAGCCATAGTAATTCTAGTATTGGACAAATTGACGAAGAAGATGCACCATTGTTTAATTCTAGTATTGAAGCCAGAAGCAAGTTCGAGAACAATACCATACCAATGATCATAAGTCGTTGTATAAAGGAAGTGGAAGAACGAGGACTTGATATGGAAGGAATTTATCGTATCAGTGGAGGTAATTCGGCAATCCAATCGATCGAGGTAGCATTTTCAAGTGTTAATATAAAGAATCCTAAAGATAAATCTTATGACAAGTTGAACGAAACATTGGATTGTGATATAAATGCAGTTACTTCGGCTTTGAAAAGGTATTTAAGAAAGATTCCTGATCCTTTAATTCCTTATGATTTGTATACCGACTTTATAAAGTTGAATTCAGTCAATGACGAGTCCAAGAGGATTCAGGACTTCAAAACAAAGATAATTGATAAACTTCCACCAGCCAATAAATCAGTTTTGGAAGTTTTGTGTAAACATTTACAGTTGGTTAATTCTTATAATAACATCAACAGGATGAATTTTAAGAATTTGTCAGTGGTATTTGCCCCTACGTTAGCCAGAGATGAAACAGGACAGAGAGAGATGTTAGATATGGGTCATAGAAATGATATAACTGAATTTTTGTTTATTCATTTTGATGATATTTTTAGTTGATTGTAGGATAGACTAGATAATATGTACATTACGAATGCACTGTACTCTGAGCCCAGCTTACTGTTATAAAACCATTAACCTTACCCACCCCAATACCATAAATTTCTATTTACAATTGGCCCTTGGTCCCTGGTCCGTAGCCCCAAGTCCTAGGCCCTAACTAATATCCTTGATCTGTGGATTCAGAAACATCTCTAACCTTCTGTCACCTGTTCTTAACAAATGTTCGATTGCACTAAATTGCTTTTTGGGAATGTTCTTATATCTCGTAAATTCATCATGCACGTACTCCCGCCATTTTGGCCGGGTTTCTATGGGTTTAGTTTTCACCTGTCTTAGACATGACCTATACAAATGAAGGACTTGTTTCTGAAGACCTGACTTCTTCATTTTCGATTTCGCAATTCGCACTACCTGATTACTATGAAGCTAGCTACAAATGAGAAGAAAATGATCAGAAGCTAGAAGGCTCATAACCTGTTATATAACTGTTGGGTGATATTATAATCAATGGTCAGAATATTTATTCAACTTTTGATGTCAGTATGATCATTTGGTAAGACAGGAAAGATGGGATGTTTTTTTAAGAGAAATTAGGAGTATTTTTGGTGTTTTGTGGATGTTTCTTTGACATATCTTGTTTTGCGAGCATGGATAAGCATGAACATACAAATAACGGAAAGAATAAGAAAGTGGTCCTTGTCAAATATTGTTTTCATTAAGCAAATCCATATCACTCTAGTACATTTTGGAAACATACAATGGGGAAGAATTTTGCAAGATCACCAGAAAAATCAGAAAAAGAAACGGAAAAATCTCCAAATAAATATCTATTAGTAATATGCCAAAACCATTAACCTCTATAACCTACTTATTTCATGTTGGTAAAGTCAATTTCACCTTCTCTACTACCGTCACAATCTCCATGAGCTCCACAAGTACAACTGTCTTTATTTCTCTTACCACATGAACAAGCTTCAGCTGATTTTGGAGCAACATTCTCAACACTTGCCTTTGAACAGTTACATTCTAAAGCTGGTCTAGCTCCACAAGAACAAGTAGATTTCTTAGCACAAACACAATTATCAGATGAACAAGCCATTATTTCTTAAAAGTTTTTAGAGTTAGTTAACTAGACAAATGACCTGACTTAAATAGTTTTTTTGTACTGCATGATTATATGTGCACCTTATAAAAACTAGCCAATCAGAGGCGCGATATTTGTCATGTTATTTTTGCAGCCAAGTATTTTTGTTTGCAACCATTTTGGTAATTCTCCGGTACTTCAACAGTGCTATAAACTAATTAGATAAAGATTTTCTGAAAGAGGAGTTTTTGATAAGGTGATATTTCCGAATCAGGCTATACATTTCCTAAATAAGAACAAATACCCTTTGTTTACATGTATAAGTACTAAATACAACCTCAAGAAACCACAAAAAAGTCATACAAACATAGCAAAACGAGGAAGTGATATGAAACACTGATGTCATAGAGGCGTCTTAACAAAAGTAAAATTACAATAATGTACATTACTACTTTGGTAAAGGGATATCAGTACCAGACTAAGTAATTATCTTTCCCTTAACCTATTCAATTTTTCCTGTAATTCTTGTCCCATTTCGGCTGAGCTATTACCTTCAGAGTTGATTGAATGATTGGTGTTTTCCTTTGCAGGCACAATATTCTCAAATAAGTTTGAAATAGATCTTGATTGGTTACCTGTGTTGTCTCTGGAATTATCTCCACTTTTCCTTTCGGGCTTTTCACTTGCTATAAAGGAGTGAAACAAGGTCGAGCCTCCTGACTGAGTAGTCTTCTCGTCTATAAAAATATTTTCTTCTTCTGCTTGTTGTTGTTGATCATTTAATTTCCGCTTCTTTATAAGTTTTGATTTCTTTTCCAACTCCATAGTATCTATATCATCAGAAAATCTATCTTGATCATCATCGTCATCTCTGTC
This sequence comes from Yamadazyma gorgasii, assembly GCA_003708985.3. NCBI lineage: Eukaryota > Fungi > Ascomycota > Pichiomycetes > Serinales > Debaryomycetaceae > Yamadazyma > Yamadazyma gorgasii. The sequence continues at coordinate 876,649 of PPPC03000004.1, read as the reverse complement.
ATCTTCTTGTTGCTGATCTTGTAAAACTGGTGGGTTAATATCACTGTCATCATCTTGATATTGTCGCCTTATTTCAACTGGTGTTTTGATATGTGATGTTCTTCTTGAAGTTTTGTTGACTTCAATTCCATGTAAGGGTGTAGTGGGGAACCTTTGAATCCCTTCGTCGACTTGGATCTTTTTGCCTTCATTTGTTTCTCTTTTAATGCTCTCTCTACTGCTGCCACTTCCACTGTCTATAGGATAATCACTGGAAATAAAGTTACTGGAAGAAAGTTCAGGTGGCTTAGGTAAAGTTGGTGATGAATAAAGTTCTTGAATCATCGAAGATCTTGGCTTACGTTCTTCAGTTTTAGGTGTTTCATATTTATGGGTTTCATATTTATGTGTTTCATGTTTCTGAGGACTAACCGTGACTCGTTGGTACTTATTCAAGGATTTCCTTAATGTTAATGTCACAGTTTCTTCTTTACCAGGAGACCTCTTGGTTGTGGATATAGGTGGTGGTAAAATGTTGGAGCTTTCAGTTGATTCGTACTTCGTAAGACCACTTGGTTTAGGGTTTAATTGAGGTGTTGACGATACCAATTTCTTTGGCTGTTCCGTAGACCAAGTAGGTGTCAGTTCCTCAATATTGCCTCTGAGTAAAGGTTTTTTGAAGTCTTTTTGTGGTTGTTTATCACTGGTTGATTCATCAAGGAGAATATTCTTATTGAAGTTCTGAGGCTGAAACTCTTCAGTGGCTTCTTCGTGAGTGTCAAGTGAAACATTCATCGATTGCTCAAAGAAATATTTCCAGTAGTTAACGTTTTTCCAAACATCATCTGATGCCTTGCTGTATTTCCGTATAATTGGGAAGATCTTATCATTTACGACTGCGTTTGATTTTTGTAAGTTTTCATCGATATCCTGAAGGACAGAAGTGATTTGTTGTTCCAATTTTTCCAATTCCATGGTGGCCATCAATTTCTGATCGTCTTCATCGCCTATGGTTGATTTCCTTATAGTTGACTTCCTAGCAGAACTAGGGGCTATAGAGTATCTTTTCATTGTTTACGCGTAGGAATTAAAGCGAGACTTGGAAGTTAGTTGAGAAGTGAGGGAGCGATGATGAGCGGGAAGAAAGTGCGAAGAAAGTGCGAAGCAGGTGCTAAGTGCAGGGAGAAGACAGTTAGAGAACAGTGCCAGTACTGCGAAAGAACTGAGAAAAAACCTCAAAAGTGTAATGGGAAACGCAATGTCAGTGTCTTTTGCCCCCGAATGTACTGAAAAGAAAACCAAATACGATGATTGTTTCAACAAATGGTATACAGAAAAGTTTTTGAAAGGACAATCTACTCATAATGAGTGTAGTGATTTGTGGGATGAGTATATAACATGTGTTAATACAGCATTAGCTAAACATCAAATCAAGCCAATTTTGGATAAGGCCAGAGAAGATCAACCGTTTAGTTCGGAGGAGATTAGACAGAGTGTTGAGGATAGTAAGAAGTAGGTGGCTCTAAAAACGAAGAAGAAAGAAGAAAGAAGAAAGAATTAAGAACGGAGGTAACGGAGAAAGGCGAAGAAAATGCTTGAAGAATAAGAAATTTTATCATTAGAAGAGTGCTGCTGTGTAAATCGATTCTTAACATTGTAAATACGGTACTTCCACTAGAACTTGTAAATAGAAATGTAAAATGTATGGTCACTGATTAAATCACTCTAACAAAGCTCACTCCAAGTGCTCGCAAAAATCAAAACTCTCACTTATAGCACAAGATGTTAGTAGAAGAAGTGCCCAAAAAAACCAATGCAAATAGTTCAACTGTGTATTTCACGTCATCAATCAACTTAACGGCGAGACCTTCAAGGAACCAGGACACTTCTGACAGACCTCAGCAGAAGAAGGCGAAAATCAATTATAATTTAAATGATTTAATGAATGCCCAAATTCAATCGGATCAGCCCCAAACAACAGGTCCTTTGAAGTCTTCACAACAGTTAACGTTAGAGAGACTTGCTAGTAAACGAGTACTCGATTTAAGTAAAGAAGGAACGGTTTCGAACTTTGAATTGCCTAAGAATTTCGAATATAAAGGCAAAGGATTGGCTAAAAGACAAGGGAATACTCCCAGCACAAAGAAAATATTATCAGCCAAGCGTAATTTGAATTCATATTTTGAAGAAGAAAGAAATTTGGTGTCATTGAACTCGATATTGAGTTTAAATTATCAATATTTAGACCAGTATGATTATTCGTCCAAGAAGAAGGTGGTTAAACCTACTAGACCTCGTTTGAAGTTGTGCTGTATATGCAGCAATGTTTCTAACTATGCAAGATGTGGAAATTGTGGGTTATTTTATTGTAGTATAAGGTGTAATAGGTTGCATCAAGAAAGTAGATGTAGTTGAGTCAGTTAAAGACAAGTGCGGCTTGAGTTACACAAACCTCAAGTATGAGATTCATTATTTTATGGTTAATTATCACGGTGGTTGCTATCATTCCAATCAACGAATATAACACCCTAGTTCATTATGCAAATGTCGTGTCGTTTTCCTATTGTATCAAAAACGGTTTGAATACGGGTCCAATTGAGTGTCCTATGGAACGATGTACACAAAAAGAATTTCAATCCATTGATATCCTTGAAACGTTCAATTTCAATGACCTAGGTGATATTGGAAGTGGATTCTATGCCATAGATTATCATAGAAAGACTATCATTTTAAGTTTCAGAGGCACAAGTTCAAGAAGAGATTGGTTTGCCAATATTGATATAATTCCAGTACCTTACCAACCATTGATAAACCTTAGGGATAATGAGGCAATTATTGAATGTGATGGGTGTAAGGTTCATAAAGGGTTCTACAACTTCTTGAAGAATAATTTAGAGGACATTTTGATCAAAGTCAAGCAAGTGAAAATCAAACACCCTCAATATAAACTTGTGGTGTTAGGACATTCCTTAGGAGCTGCTTTAGCTTTATTAAGTGGGATAGAATTTCAATTAATGGGGTACAATCCTTTAGTGTTAACATATGCAGGGCCCAAGGTTGGTAATAAGAAAATGATGGAGTTTGTTGATGATTTATTTGGTACAGCCAATTCTCATCTGATTAATGGATATGTCAGGGTAGTTCATACTCGTGATATTGTTACTATGTTACCACCATCTGAATTATTTGTTCATGGTGGTAATGAATATTTCATTTCCAAGAGATCTTTACCCCACGAAAGAGAAGATGTGGAAAGGAAGTTCTTAAAGACAAGTGAAACTGTTCCTAGTATTGGTAAGTTATTTCCTCAAACTGCCAAATATGAACATTCTCATTATTTTGTAAAGATTACTGGATGTAGGGACGAATCTGTATAGGCTGTGTATTATATTATTTACAAGTCATTAGCAATTTTAACCATTTTATTTACTTCCACTACTTTTTCTCTAACTTTTCCCAAACTCTTTCCTTGTTGTATTTCATAGTTATCCAAATTTAACCAGTTATTCCATTGAACCGTTTCTTTAGGTAATTTAGGTAAAATATCATCTTTGTGTTCTTCATCAGTTAATTCATTAAGATCCTCAAGAATGTTAAATCCTGTATCGAATGAGTCCATCATAGTGGTAGCGATAATTCCATTAGGCCCATTTTTGATCCATCCGGAAGTATAGAAACCTTTGATAACGTTATTAGAAGAATCGATTATCCTTCCTCCTTTATTAGGAATATGACTCCTATCAAAGGTGATCCCAAAATCTTCGGATGAGGCCAAAGGTGATCCTTTATAGCCGATTGACAAGATCACGAGATCATTTTCCAATTCGTGAATATCATTAGGGTCATCAACTGGAACGATTTGTCCGTCTTTCAAGTTATTCTTAGTGAATATTGTCTTCTTCAATTGATTGTTCTCAATTACAAATTCCTGAGGTGTCTTAAGGTACTGAAGACTCCATGTCTTAGTGTCATTATCTGGAACATCGTTCAGTAAATACTTCTGAATAGTAGTAAATTTACGCTTATCAGCACGACCCAACCCTTTGATTTCTGTTTCAAAGTCCGTCCATATTTTCTCTTCAATTGGTAAAAATTTAACCTTTCCCGTCTTATTCAAATCCAAAATCTCTCTTATTTCCTTAGTGGAAAACGCACTCTGCAAAAGCCCTCTTCTAGCTACAATATTGACATTCTTAACAGAAGACTTTTCAAGTAACTTCAATGCATCTTGTGTGATGTCGGTGGTTGCCCAATGTGATTTGGGATCTGCTAACAAAATCCTTGCAACATCTAAGGCTACATTACCATTTCCAATTATAGTGACATTCTTGATCTTCAGCAAATCAGGTGGTTGAAACGAATTGTTGTAACAATCAGGATGTCCGTTATACCAATTAACGAACTCACGTGCAGATATAACGTTTTCATTATCAGATCCAGGGATATTCAATCGATTGTCTCCAGTTACACATCCATAGGCAAGACATATCGAATGGTAATGACTGTTTAAATCTGCCAATGATAAATCTCTACCTATATGAACATTACCAAAGAATCTTGTTTTATCACTATAGTCTACCATAAGGTCTCTTAAGTACTGTTCACAATTTTTAACTTCGGGATGGTCTGGTGCTACACCATATCGGCTTAGTCCAAACGGTGCAGGTAAACGTTCGAAAAAATCGACTTTAACGTTGAATTTTTGAGTGGGAGCTTTACTAAGCAAATGATATGCAGTATAGAAACCTGCAGGACCCGACCCCACTATGGCTACCTTATATGTAGGGATTTTAGTTAAGGATCTAATGAAGTTAACCATAGGATTAGAACTTGAATCGCAGTGGTTTTGTGGTTACTTACCCGGACGTTTTCATAGAAATTCTCACTCACTAATTCTCAGTCAATTCTCACTAGCTCTTAAGTTCAGAATTGGTTCACTAATATAAATGTCAGAGAAAACTGGACCATCCACATTCTTAAGTGAAATATTAGGCACTCAAGTAAGTGTAAAATTACACAACGGAGTTGCTTATGTTGGAAAATTACAAAGCATCGATGGTTATATGAATATTGTTATGGACAGTACATCAGAATATGTTAATGGTAAAGCCAGTGGTGCAAAGTATGGCGATGTTTTCATTAGAGGCAACAATGTTTTATATATCAGTGCAGTATAATATCGTATAATATGATGCAAATATGAGGTACTTGTATGATACTATGTAATATAAGTCTATTTAATTAATAAATGAAGGTTTATAAAGTTATTCCCATATTCTATACATCTACACAAATAACTTCCATACTTTCTTATCAAATAGCAATAGTCTCAAAGTTCCCATAGTGAAACAACTAGCTATCAATAAAACCCCGCAATAGATAATACTATCGGAATATCCACTTGGTTTCAACCCCTCTCCTCTGATCAATTGACCTGCAACCGGTGACCCAATCATCGTTCCTACACCTCTAGCAAAATACATAATTCCGATCAACGCTTGGTAGTTTGCAACTCCAAACACTTCTGCTACTGTCAACGGAATTAAGGACGTGGTAGCACCTGAAAAAACTCCATAGAAAACCACAAACAGAAGGAATGTTTTTCTGGTTCCCACCAACCATAATGAAAACACAGTAATGACTGTAAAGCTATTGGTGAACACACTCACATTCAATTTACCGTACCTATCGGCCACTATCCCGAAGATTATTTTGAACACGGCGTTAACAAGGTTATTAACCCCAATGAAAAGAGCCCCATCCAGTGTGGAAAACCCTAAAGTGATTCCGTATTTGGACATAAAGAATAACGGAATAATGTATGCAGCAGATTGAAAGAATGACGAAAGCAACACCAACCACACTTTCAAAGAACCAAGCTGTTGCATATTCAAAATGCTAGTGTTGGTCTTAAACCCTTTGGTGTCAGGGGCCGTCACTAATAAACCACAGCTTACACCCAATACCAAATTGATTAAAGCTAAACTCCGAAGCCCCCACTGCCAGTCCAATTTGGAAAGCAATGCTCTGGTTATGTACGCCATAGCAAATCCACCAAACCCAGTACCACTGTAAATGATCCCTAAGGCAAACCCCCGGTGTCTTTTATAATAATATGGAGCAATTAAAGGAGGAATAGCGTAAATTAATCCACCTCCAATTCCGAACAAAATCCCCTGGGTAAACACAAACCCAGTGATAGTTGTACAGAAGCTGGTGGTAACCAAACCAACCGTCAGAATCAATGTTCCTGCTATCATCACATGATTTGGTTTGAAATAGAACAAAAGTGGTTTATTCGTTATAGTTGTAATATACGTCAAAGCCGTACTTAACGTACCGATAATAGCGGTTTTGGCATCGGAATAATTTCTTAATGGCCCCGTAGACGATGTGTAAAACTCTTGGAACACCCCGTAACTGAAACTTATTCCAAACACTAGAAATAAGCCTAGGAATCCACTGATCACGGTTCTAGTTCCAGCTGCATTCTGGAAAAATTCGTCCTTTTCCTCGTTCGGATCCTCTACATTGAACTGGTCGGTATTAATAGACCGATTGTCCTGAGAAGTGGTCGACATGATATGCTGAGAATCCCGTAGAGTGTCTGTATTTATAAGTTCTCTATTCATTGATATGACTAATTGGTGCGGTTGCAAATTCCGAGCCACACGAATTCCGCTGCCTTAACTTATTGTTAGTGTGGTGCTGCTACGGTGGTAGACTTGGTCTAACTCCGTGCATAATGTATACGTTGGGGGTATGATAATAACGGCAACTAACCGATTTTCGATCCGGCCATTTTCGATTACGTATTTTCATCTGCCAAAAGTTTTATTCTTTAGACTACTTATATTCTAAGTCCACTGTATTCTAAATCTACCAAACCTTTTACATTTTGTACTTTAGTACCCTTTTAGCTCATCAAATATTTACCTACAATACCAAAACTTGACCAGCCAGTGTCTCAGTATGTATACTCACGTGCCAGATCACATGCTCAAATTTGAACCAATAATTTTTGCGAAAAGTTCGGATTGAAAACTTTTCAATATCAACGAGAATGTCATTTGTTATTAGAAGACAATTATCAACTTTAATTCCTCCAAAGATAGCATCTGCTAAGGTATGTAGATAGTTTATACTGAGACTATATGAATCATTTGTCCGGGGAGATTTTTGAGTTATTTTTCATCGAGTTAAGATATGTTTAAATCAGTAAGATCACCGAGTATACGAAGTCAACGAATAGCACACAACCACCACCAATTAATGCAAAGTAAACAACCAATCCGTTACAAACAACCATTAGTCATCTGAATATATCAATAAACCAACTCCAACCAAGTCAATTGATCAATTTTCGTCCACATCTTATTTCATACTCCCACACCTGTACTCCCACCAAGAGTCCTGCCAATAGTCCCCCAAATAGCACCATCCCGAACCCTACTAACATCTAGAACATTGGATCAAACCCTAACGCCAAAAGAATGGCCGAAGTTGTTTCATTCTACAAAAAATTACCAACTGGTCCAGCCCCAGCCCCAAAAACCCCAGTTACTCCTTTAGGTAAATATAAAGCTGCATTCTTTGAAGGTGATAATGCTTCAGGTAAACCTTTATTACATTTAGCAATTGCTGTTCTTGTTTTAGGTTATACTTGGGAATACCAAACTCATTTAAAACATCATAAACATTAGAATTAGGTTCAGTGTATATCAATAGATAAAGTACTTTAGATTCTTTCTGTAAGTTTGTGGTTTGTGTAAGTCATGTTTTTATCTTGTAGGGGTTATGTAGAGAAGATTGATCGTATAAAGAGTCCATATAGGGAAAGAAGTAGTATGATCTCGGCCGTGTCGCTTACGCTAAGACTCGACTCTACGTTCAGGCTATGACTTTAAATCCGAACAACACAAAAACGCCATGATCCCCAAACCAAAAACCCAGCACCAGCCACATTCCTCTATAAACACCTTGCATCCTATACAGAAACCGAAAATAAACAATAGGTTGCCAACATATTTCCGGGTTACGTAATAATATGCTGTGATCTATATATTTGCTATTTTGAGTTTTGCTGTACTGCCCAGATCTACGTCATCACAAAAATTATTTTTGACCACAAACGTGTTCTCTACGAAAAGAACCCCTACATACATAAGGAACATACCCAAGTTCAGGCTACACACAGACCAAGGCTCTAGAACATCCCTACATCTTCAAGTGGCTCACAAACCAATTCTAACACATTCAACCCGGTCTGCCTTGTCAATCTTTTCGCACAGGGACAGGGGAAAAAAGTTTGGCGTTCAATTCAACACATCCTACCTGTAGGAGAAAACAAATTACTAGTCGAATACGTTTGTGTCTTGTGGTAGAAGCGACCATTACAAAATTCCAAGCGACACATAAGGACGTGAAATTGGATAGAATTGCATCAACAAAAATTCAGCTCACCCGAATTGAAGGGGTTGTAAATAGAACTGGAGAACAAAAATAGATGAATAACGAATATCGACCAGATCAGATGGCAAATAGTCTGTCAGTAAATAGTGGCAGTAATTCAGGGGCCGGTTCTGGTGCTGGAACTCCTGGCCATCCTGCCACGCCAAGAATGTTAAGAAGTATCAGTGGAAGTCTTAGAAACAGTAGAAATGACATTAATGATGATATGACATCCCCCAGCCAAAGACAAGGAGAATTCCAATCAAGATCAAACAATCATTCAAGAAACCCAAGCTTCCAACAACCGCCAAATCATCCACAAACAAAGGGATTTGATGCAAATGTTATGACACCTCAGACTCCCAGTAATCATCGAAGAATTCCCTCAAATCCAGTCACACCAAGCAGACAATCATCTGGAAGCGGGCAAATTCCTACTACTTTGAACCCTAAAGTTATTAATCAAATGGCAGGTATTTCTCCTAATCCTTCACAAGTTAACCAAGCCAAGGATTTGGCAAACCACGAATTGTTACCACCGGTAGCAATCAGTACGAATATGGAAAATAATAGTACGCTTGACTCTAAGATTTCTAGGAAGAAAGAGAGTCATCCACCTCCTCAGCAAAGTGCAAGTCACGGAAATCAACCACAAGGCCAGGGCCAAGGGGAACAACAACCTTTCCATAGAAAATCAATTGGTGATTGGGACTTTGTTAAAACAATCGGTGCCGGATCGATGGGTAAGGTTAAACTCGCTCAACACAACTCCACCGGAGAAATTTGTGCTGTGAAGATTGTCCCTAGAGCTGCTAAAATATACCAAAGGGCCCATGCCGACGATCCACCACCCCAAGACCAACAAGAGTTAAATCAACGTCAAAAAGAATACGAGAAGGAGTTAGCAAGAGACAAAAGAACTACAAGAGAAGGTGCATTGGGAAGATTGTTATTCCATCCTTACATTTGTAGATTGTATGAAATTGTGCCAATGACTAATCATTATTATATGTTGTTTGAATACGTTGAAGGTGGTCAGATGTTAGATTATATAGTTGCACATGGATCTTTGAAAGAGAGACATGCTAGGAAATTTGCAAGAGGCATAGCATCCGCTTTGGATTATTGTCACCGTAACAATGTCGTTCATCGTGATTTAAAGATTGAGAATATCATGATCAATGAAAAGGGTGACATAAAAATCATCGATTTCGGGTTATCTAATTTATACAGTCCTAAATCCTTACTTAAGACATACTGTGGGTCGTTATATTTTGCAGCACCTGAATTATTAAGTGCTAAACCTTATGTTGGTCCTGAAGTTGATATTTGGTCGTTTGGGGTGGTTTTGTATGTATTAGTTTGTGGAAAAGTGCCCTTTGACGATCAAAGCGTATCAGTTTTACATGAGAAGATCAAAAAGGCAAATGTTGAATATCCTGCATTCTTAAGTAAAGAATTTGTTTCACTTTTATCAAAAATGTTAAGAGTTGATCCAACCAAAAGATCCTCTTTGTATGAAGTGATGAATCACCCTTGGATGAATAAAGGATATGATTATCCGATTTCCTCGCATATCCCAAAAAGGGTTCCTTTAACTTTACCATTAAACCCTGATATCATTAAATCCATAGCTTCGTTTGATTTGGGTAATGTTGAAACTTTAACTACTGAATTGAGCAATATTGTTAGTTCCATGGAATATCAAATGAGTAGTGAAAACTGGTATAGAATTACTGAACAAGGTAGAGAATATGGTAGTGCATCCAACAGTCATATTTTACCTGATCCAACTGGTGGATTCCATCCTTTGGTATCAATCTATTATTTGGTGGATGAAATGAAGAAGAGAAAGAAGGCCAAGGAACAAATGGTTAAAGCTCAATTGGCTCAATTAGAACAACAAAAACAACAACAGCTTCAACAACAGCAACAGCAGCAACAAATGCAAGTTCATATACAACCACCTGAACAAGCCCAAATCACTCAAGTTCCTCAAACCAAACCTGAAATCATAAGTTTCCCAGAGCAAGCATATACTCATAATTCTCCATCATATACTCCAAGTGCAACTATGGCACCAAGTGAGCAAACTCCTCCTCCACCAAACCAAGAAACGTTGGATCCAAAATCAAGTATATTTAGAAGGTTATCAGGAAAATCGAAGTCTCCTGAAAAATCGAGATCACCAGAACCAAGAGATCCAATGGTACGTCGTGGTGTTAGTATGAAGGTTACAGCTAAGGAGAAATTGGATAGCTCATCAAGAGTTAATGTTAAACCTTCTAGCAAACAACCAAGTATTTCACCTCAGACTAGCGTTCAACAACCACAAGGTCCACCAGGTACACAACAATCTCCTGAACCTAAACAAATGATCAAAACCAGAAGTCATGGTAGATCATCATCAATCAATGGTCCTGGGAAGCATGGATTTGTACCAGTCGAATATTTACCACCATTGCCTAATATTGATACCGAAACCAACCAAATTGTTCCTAACAAGGCAACCAGTATGTCAGGAAGGAAATTACATCCAACCGCAAGATCTAAGTCACTTGGAGGCCATGTTAAAAAGAAATCCTTACCATCCACCAAACCTGATGTCAGTGGCCAAAATAGTGATGAACAAGTTGGCGATAATGAAGATGATAAAGGATTGTACGATGGATACTTTGATGATATTATGTTGGACGACGATGTTGATTATCCAGAAGTTCCACAGTTAACCGAAGAAGAGATCATCGAACAGTTCAATAATGCCAAACCTAATAGTATGCCTTCAATTGAGTATCCTAAGACATTATTCCTCAAAGGGTTCTTTAGTGTTCAAACCACGTCTACCAAACCATTGCCAGTTATTAGATATAACATTATCAATGTTTTGACAAGACTGGGAGTTAAGTTCCAAGAAGTGAAAGGAGGTTTTGTGTGTGCACACAGTCCTTCGTTACACACCGAAGATAACAACAGTGAAGAACTAGACAAGGATGAGGATGAAGAGGAGAAGTTATATGGAGACGCATTTACTACTACTTCAGCTGAAGAAGAGACCGCTTTCAACACTAGCATGAACAGAAGTAATAATTCAAGTAGGGGTCCAAGCAGACAGCCTTCGTTACATTTACAAACTCCAAGACAGCATAGACATCTGAACTCGATTAGTTCAGTTGGTAGTGGGGAGAGTCATGGCCACCGTCGTAAGTTTAGTATTGGAAACTCGATCTTGCGTCGTAAGAATGGCAGTCAAACTCAATTGGTACCGCCAAACACTCCAGCTGCTGCTAGAATCAATAAACTGTTGTATGGCGACGACAAAGACTTTGATGACATGAAATTGTATGACGACGATTCAATTGATAGTGTTGGCAATTTGATGATTGGAGGTGGTAGTGACATGTTAAGTTCTAGAATAGAACACAGAAAGGCTAAGATAAAGAAGTCACCACTTAAATTTGAAATCCATGTGGTTAAATTTCCTTTGGTGGGATTGTATGGGGTTCAATTTAAGAAGTTGTTAGGTAATACTTGGAATTATAAGACTTTAGCCACTCAAATATTGAATGAGCTTAAATTATAGGTGTGTAGATGTATAGCATATATTGAGTATTTATCATTGACTGCTAATGACGTGGACTTGACTTATTTCTTCAATTTCGTCTTGGTCTTGGTCTGGTTCTTTAGGTTCTTCGGGGACTTTCTCTTCTTCTTGAGCTTCTTCTTTGGGCTCTTCCTCTTCAACAAGCTCTGAAACTTCCTGCTTCACTTCTTCTACCTCAGGTTCAACACTGGCACTACCCCTCTTTCTATAATCATTATTCAACTTCCTGAACTTCAACCTATCCTCTCTTGTTAATTTTCCTGTGTCATAATTCAATGGTTTGGTCAACTGATCCAATTCCAAAGCCAACTTCAAATCCTTCTCCTTTCGTAATTGACGTTGTTCTGCAACTTCCTGCTTTTGACGTTCCTTAGCCTCTAATCTCGAGGACTTCTTCCTGGTAGCCATCAAGTTGATCAATTGGTACTCTTTACGTTTGTTCTGAATCGATCTCCTTTTCTTCATTTCCAGGTTAAGAATATTGGTCTGGAACTCTTCTGTTTTCAAGACCTTAAAAGGAGAGTTCTTACGCAACTCTTTTATGAATTCGTCATACTGAGTTAAAGACCATAACTCGATGGAAAACTCCACTTGTTCAAGAGATATATCGAATTTGCTTTGGTAAACTGATTCAGGATCTGTTGGGGCTAATTTCCGTTTCTGAGGGATCTCCAATTTAGGATACTTTGTAGTTTTCTTGTATAATTTGGTATCATTGAATAATAACACCCATTCTTGTTTTGTACCATTAGCAAATTCAGTTTTCAATACGTTTTGAGCAATATCGGACGAAGCCTTTATTCCTAGTTTATCGATGAAATGTCTGAAATTAGCCAACCCACTTAAATAATCAAGAATAATGTAAAATATTTCAAATTTCTCGTATAAGCTAAGACTGTGGAACAGTATATCAGTTTCAACATCACCTAGAGGAGTGTGAAGGAACAATTTCTTAACAATGAAATCGAAATCAGTGGCTTCGAACTTATTGGAGTTGGTTAGTTGGTTAACTATCGCCAATTTGAACTTATTGACAAATAACACCAGTTCGTCTAATGGAGGAGGATTGAATAACTCCAAGATCTCCATTTCAAATAATTCAACGTCAAAGTATTCAGAACTTAGACGTAAATATCCTCTGAACTTATCGATCCAGTTATTAACATAAATGTAGTAGAACGATGATCTTACGGTGTATAGTTCATGATCTGGCTTTAGGGTGTTGACTGGTAAATCTACCGGTTGTAGTTTTGCAAGAGCATTCTGTTGCTCTATTGTCCCAACCATACGCGTAGTGAGGCTAGCGAGAGTTAATTTAGTGAGAGTTCAAGTGAGAGTACTGAGACTCTGAGACTGGCTCTTTTAAATCGGGCCCTTTAGTCTGGCATTAAAGTCTAAGACTTTTAAGTCTAAAAATATCAAACTGCATTAAAAATTATCATGCCAGAGACACTGGACACAAACACAAAGATCGGTATCAGTTATTGTTTAATGCAAGTCTTACATGTAAGATCTACACAGAATCTAAATTGTCATTGAATCAGTAATGTCTGGATTGTCTCTCTATTGTCTTGCAGTTTTGGCAGGAGGTTCACTGAAATGTCTTAGACAGTCTCATAATAGTACAACGTCTCACGATTCATTCTATACTTCGTTGCAGGCCACAATACCTTGAGTCCATCTCTGCATGATCTTGCCTGTAACTTGAAATATGCGAAGATCATCTTATTTTTTACATTTGTGAATTCCACAATTGAGGAGGAGCTTTCCCACTCTTTAGCTGCCTAACACTCAAAAAGAAACTAAGACAAAACAAGACTACGAGTCATGAATCAAGCGACTCAATTACGAGTCATAAAAGAGGAGATATGTGGCTAAAAGGAAGTAATGTGGTGCAGCAAGTGGTGGTGCAAGTGGTGAAGCAACCAGCAAAGTAATGACGCAAACATTTGGAGGGGTTGAAAGCTTCAAGAAGGAGTAATCTGTTCTCAAAGAAACAAGTCTAAAATTGCTGCAAAGGAAGTAATCAGTCTAAAGACCTCCTTCTCCGCTTCATTTATAGGTCAAAGCAATGTCTAAAAGCGATCTGTCGCAAATCATGCACCAACCGGGAATACTCCTATTGTTAGCCCAAACTTTGGGGAAAACCTCGGACTAGGTTTTTCTGAGTTTAAATTGGTTAGGTCACAAAGTTCCATTTAAACGAATAGTGAGGGGGACATATAAAATAACCGAGCATAATGGTATCTAAGCCCTTCGGACTGAAACTAAGGTTCGGAGGTGAATGTAGGGTTGGATAATTAGGGGTAATTTGTGGGGGGTTGACCCTGTTGTTCCTTAGGTTGCAGCGGTATGTCGTTAGAGTGACTTGTCTTTTAGTTTTGGCAGTAGGAGTTAATGTACGAGTTTTTGAGGCTTTGAGAAGTGACCTCATGGTGTGGCAGGACTAGTGGTGGCAACGGGAGTAAAGTAGTAATATAGTGATAATAGAGTAGTCTATTGTAATTAGTGGTAGCAAATATACTAAAAACGGAGTCACCACACTTAGTTACCAAGACTTTTTTAGCGATGGTACATTAACGCAATACGTCAACGGAAGTGTTTACTAGAAACTGTAGGGATTCACAACAACATCGCCATAGTGATAGGTATCGTAGGGATACCTCTCAACGACTCTTAATTATGCAACCGTTTACTATATAGAAATCCAATTAACGATCAGAGACGGAGAATTAAAACAATAGTCATCATTCATTAAATATTTAAAAGTCTTTTTAATTCATCATTCTTACTCTTTATCTTTATCATCTCATTAGCAATCTTGTTTAAAGCACAATACTTACTCAAATTTGGTAATCCATCTTTATTAAACTGCTTACGTTTAGATTTTTTATTTATTGGTGGATTCTTTTTGTAAGTTTCAAAGTTTGTTATTAATCTTAAACATCTTTCATAAGCTAATTTACATAATTGACGTCTCTTCTGTTCACTGTGAGAGTGGTTAAGACGTTTTTGTTCCAATGATAATAATGGTTTTGACGTACTTCTTTTTCTTTTTTTAACAGGGTAATCAAATTCTTCATCGATGGAAGATTGCCTCGATTCTGGAGTTGGCAACTGTGTGATTTCAGCAGGTGGATGACTGAATGCATTAGTGTAATCGTGGGTTTGGGTCTTTTTATAAACGATTTCTGGTTGGCTCTGATTCTTAGGCTTGAAGTTGAAGTTGTAGTTGTATAATTCCAATGGATTAACATTGTTGGAATTAGCCAAGTTATCCAAAAACTTTTCCAATGCATTTGATTCGGTGTTGCTGAAGAATTTGTGAAACTCTTCATCACTTTCTTCATCATCATCTTCCTCCTGTTGAGGTTCCATGTGTGACTCTTCAGGTTTTATGTGAGTTATATCATGATGTAATTCACCATTTAATACCATATCACTAGGTTTGAAAATGGAACCAGTTTGTAACTTCTGCAAGTTCTCAACGGCGTTTATAGCATTCTCTTGTTGTAAATCATTATACATGTTGTAGGCTTGTTCAAAGTTCATATCGGTGGATACCATATCCAATGAAAAATTAGGATATATTTCTTGTTCGAAACTCATTCTTTTCTATATTAGTGTTGAAGTTTGTGGTTGTTTGTTTTTGTATTCCTATAATACACCTTTCCCTTGAATAAATAAATAATAATAAATAATATACAGTTGAAGTGAATTCAAGTTAGATGAAAAAAAAATCTGGGGATCCTTTTATATATGTATATCCATAGTAAAAGAAAATTCTTTTTTTGGTGAGGTGCTCATGTCGGGGTGCAATCCCGTTAATGTCGTGTTCCATCAGCCGAAACTTGCATGAGCACCGACAATCCCTTTAATTAATGATTTAAACGAATGTGCATAGAGGGCCCCAATGGCAACCCATGGGTAATTTTGGAAGGAGTTTTGGGTTAGTGTAATTAATAGGAATTACCGTCTATGGACATCGGCGAGAGGTTAAGGGTGTAGTTCTTGGAGTTGTGGGCCACTCCTACTGAGCCAGTTTAACCGAAACTACGCTCGTTGATACTCCGATATATGCATAGATGATGGATGATGTTGCCTAATTAGGTAAACTGGGTCACCAACTTAAAAATATAATAAAATATAGGTAAATCCCGAATACAGTAAAGTTATGAGAGTATCAACCTTATTAGGTCATAACGATTGATCGACCTGACTAGGTTGGGGAGTTACTACTGGAACTCCACACAGGTTCATCGGTACTAAGCTTTAAATAGAAACAAGTTCATGCTTAAAACAACGTATAATAGCGGAGATAATGCATAAGAACAAATGTAAAGTTTTTTAGAGGGGTTGACTAATTAAGTTCCAGCCAAGGATATGCCAATACCAACCCAATCTTTAAAGTGTCTATTGTATAGGATATAATTGTAATTTGGTTTGTGCCCGGACGACCCTGTTTTCTATGTCCCGAATATTACATCATTTAAATCAAGGCCCTACACTCACTGCAGAGTGCTAGGCAAAGGGGGTATAGTTGCCCATAAATTACCTTGTCCTTTGCCCATCGTAGCCCTGCATGGTTGACGTATTCTTGGCCAATTTACCTACATTTCTTCTACCTTTGGCCTACATTGCACCCCATTCCTACTGCCACATTCCCGAATATTTTTTAAAGTCGGTACATTTACTATTGCGGCACTAAAGTCGATTGCTTGTACCAATCCAAGTTAGATGTCGCCCTAACCGTTCTAACAAGTGTCTGAACATGACTGTACAACGACATTCAAAACCTGTAACTAAACATTGAGGTTTACCCCACAATTCTGTTTCACAAAAGGGACGTGCATGCATCGGTTAATTTCTTTTGTTTTTTTATACCCGGTCTATGTATTCGGCAGTATCTGATAAGAACACATCTAGATTATTACGTAGTGCCTGATTGGGTGTATATCCGTAGCAATGCAGATGACCGTTGGACTTTATTTGCCATTGAAGGCTAGCCACTGGTTATTGAGAGATTAAGGGCACAAATGTCGAACTGATCTGGCATTTTTTAATTTAGGTTTTTGACTTAATAAAGTTTAAAACTTTAGTTGGCGTTGGGGTACCTACATTATACCAGCAGTAGCTATAACAACTGGTGGTTGACCCCGTAGGTTTGGGATTGGATTTAATGAACAACAGCCATACGTCCGATGCCATTCATCCGCTGGTAGGCATTCTTGGACTATATAGGAAATTAAGTGGAGAAACTGTTCTCCAAATCGAGAGTGTCAGCTCGGGTCGGACTGGTTCGGTTACTTGCTTACGAATTTGGTTACGAATTTTGCTACAAATTTTGCTACAAATTTGGTTACGAAATTTTAACTAAGTGTTTGAGCCTTTGCGTTTGTTTAAGTGCTGTGCATATTTGAGTTTGATTTAGACTTTGTAGGATGGTCTAGGCACCCTTTACTGGTCGCCTTTAGCAGTTTCGACTTACGGATGTCCTTTGGGCCAACAGCAACGAAATCTAAGAAATGAGAAACAAACACCTTACGAAATCTAAGAAATCTAAGAAATCTAAGAAATTTAACAAATCTAAGACCTAAGAAATCTAAAAGCGAAGAAATAAGAAATAACAAATAACAAATCAAAATAAATACCTCTATAACTATACCTTATTAACTACCTCAATACTTAATCTTTCCACGTCCAGGGTACTGTTGTCATCCACTACTATCTGAGGCTTTGGATCATTTTTGTACATTGGATGTTGGTAGAAGATCTCGTCTATAACTTCGATGTCAACACCTTTAGTTTCAACCCAAAAGTACCATAAAATCGGTATGAACAACATGTCGTAAGCCCCGTTGACTATGTAATACTTCCAACCAATGTTTGTCATAGCGATGGGCAAAATGAATGAGGAGATCAATCCGAAAGCTCCATTGAATACTTGATAAACAGTAACACCAAGTGCCCTCAATTTATATGGATGCAATTCAGCAGCATAAACTGTTGATAATGGAGTATAAGTAAAAGAGTAGGAACCACTGAAAATAAACATTACGGCAATAGTACCGTAAGAGGCCAGCTCATTAGCACCATCACCAAACTGATGAACGAGAATACCCAAAACTATAAGCAAGACACTCATACAAATCAAACTACCCAAAGCTTGAGGCTTTCTACCAATTTTATCGAATCCCAAACTACCACTAACTGCACAAGTTAATTGCCAGGCACTCATTACGATGTTGACTTGCAATCTTTCTTCAGCAGAAGAGATTCCAGCTTGTTCCAAAAGAATTGCCAAATAATAAGTACCAATGGAAGAACCACCCATTTCAGTTATAAACCCATGAGTTAAATGAATCAACACTTTGTGTAAGTTAAGTTTTGACTTGAACAAGTAGTACCATGGATACTGAGTCATGTTGCTTAATTTGGTTTCAGCCAAACTGTGTTCGGCAGCTTTAACATCACCGTTGTGAACAATATTCAAAATCTCCAACGCAGTTTCATCATCACCTTTAGCCACCAAATAACGTGGACTTTCAGGAACAAAGATCAAATTAAGAAAACCAACTAAATTTGGCAATGCCTGAAGGATAGAAGGCATTCTCCAGTTCCAGTTTCCTGGCAAGTTTCTTCCACCATAAGTGACCCCAGAAGCGATCAAGGCTCCAATCAAAAATGAACTGAATGATAATCCCAAGAGAAACCCTCTGTTCTTGTCAGGACTCAATTCAGCAACCAAAAGAATTCCAGCTACTGCATTGATTCCTGTCCCAACCCCAATGAGGATTCTTCCAGCAAGAAACATCCCGATATTTTGGGCTGCACTTTGCAAAATAACTCCAAGGTTCAAAACACACAATCCAATAAAAATCGATATCTTTCTACCGAGCCTGTCACAGATGTACTTGTTGATGACGAGGGATGCAATCAAACCACCCATCCATGTCGTGGCAGTGTTGAGACCGATAAGAGCAGGAGTTAATTCGAAGTATGACAAATAAGAATCTAAATTCAAAATCCCTCCCATCATAAGATTGTCGTATCCCATAGTAGTGGGGTGGACTAATGTCAACACTACCACAGTTAGATAAAATAATTTTTGGCTTCTTGGAACGAATTTGCTTAGCATTGGATTTCTGAATTTAGCAACTAACAACTTCTAACAAGGGCTTATACTCTTTTTATGTTGTTGGAATTCTTATCTAACAAATCTCATATCCGGTAAGAGGTTACGACGAAGCCTTGATTGTTGATTGTTATCAAGAGAATTTCCGCTTCGAGCGGACTTTCGGACGAGCTCGGGCGAGTTCGGGCGAGAGTTTTAGGTTGTCCCTGAACCTTAATGATTAAGGTGTTTAATGGAATATTATCCTTATTGATATATTATATAAAGATACGTCGATAAGTGTTATCTTTAAGTTAATTAAGATAAGTGAAAACTGTAAAAATGGCCCCTACAATTGCAAATGTTAAGGAAATTCCACCGGATTTACCCAACCCTGAGAAGTTCTCTAAATTAAAGGCTTCCTTAATCAAGCCAGAAAATGTTGAAAAAGTTAAAGCTTCATGGAAGAGATTACTTGTGGCCCTCGAGGAGATGGCCGAAGAGATAAAGAAAGAAGGGGAGAACTTTATCCCTACCATTGACTGGGCGGACGTCAAAGCTAGCGGAGGTACGTATCCTGAAGACATAGCCAAGAGATTTAAGGAAACTGGCTGCTTGATTGTAAGAAATGTCGTCGATAGAGATACCTGTAAAGGTTGGAAGGACAACATGCAGGACTTTGTAACCAAGCACCCAGAAGTTGGCGGATATCCCGAAGACTTTATCACCAATTGGTTTGGGTTCTGGACCAAGGGGCAAGTCGAAGCCAGGTCCCATCCTGAGATCGTGGCTTTGATGAAGACAATGGCTCAGTTTTTCCATGTCGAAGATGACACTTTGGCCATTGATAAGGACAGCCAAATTGTTTACCCTGATGCGTTTAGAATCAGACCTCCAGGACAACAAATGAGTCTTGATTTACACCTTGATGCTGGTGCCATTGAAAGATGGGAAGACGACATTTACAGGGAGGTATATAAGCCAATTTTAGAAGGAAGATGGGAAGAATTTGATGCTTGGAGATTGGACGAAAGAGCTTTTGCTAGATGTGATTTGTACCAACATTTGATTGAAAGACCTACTGCAACCTCGGCATTCAGAGCTTTACAAGGATGGTTAGGTTTGAGTGATGTCAAAAGTGGTGAAGGTACTATTAGGATGTTACCTAATATCAAATTAGTGAATGCTTATTCCATTTTAAGACCATTCTTTTGGGACGACAGTGGTGAAATAGACTTAGTCACACCAAAGTTTCCAGGAGTAAGATTTGTAGGATCTGGCCAATTCTTCTTGAATGAGTACATGGACCATTTAAGAGCATTAGAGACGGTTGTATCAATTCCATATGCTAACGCTGGAGATTATGTTTTCTGGCATTGTGACGTTGGACATGAAGTTGATAGAGTCCATAATGGAACATCTGATTCGTGTGTATTCTACCATGCTTATTGTCCATTGAGTGTATACAATATTGATAATATGGTTGCAACCAAAAAGGCATTTTTAACCGGAGAGAAGCCTCGTGACTTCGGC
Organism: Yamadazyma gorgasii; assembly: GCA_003708985.3. NCBI lineage: Eukaryota > Fungi > Ascomycota > Pichiomycetes > Serinales > Debaryomycetaceae > Yamadazyma > Yamadazyma gorgasii. The sequence continues at coordinate 855,971 of PPPC03000004.1, read as the reverse complement.
AAAGATAAGAATGCCAAGTTGATGGCTCATGAGGGGCAATTCGAAGATCATGGGGCAAGGGTTGAGAATATTTTAACTGATGAGGGGTTGAAAGCTATGGGATTTAAGGAATTTGATGAGGAAGAAGAAGGAATCACTGAAGGTCAAAGATTGGTTAGAAAAATGGCCAATGAAGCTTTAGCTTCTTCCAGTTAGGTTCTTCAAACTACCCACTTAATTGTTATCTCTACAGTATATAAAATTTAATGTATGCCTTGGATACTTAAAGGCTTATGACTCTTTCGTGGACTTTTCTTGGACTTTTTTTTGGTCTGTTTCACACTCTACTCGGACTCTATTCGCTTTCCTCCGCTCCACGAAGAATATTGAATCAATTCTTATCTGCCGCACAGATGCCTAGAAGAACACAAAGAGTTCCAAGATCATGTTATCATTGTTATCGGCGAAAAGTCAGATGCAACAAGCAAATACCTTGCGATGTCTGCCTTAAAAGAGGCACTGAGAGTGAGTGCAGAAGGGAGGAGGTTGTAGTTGATGGGGTTGTTTATAACACCAATGTGAGAGATCCGGTGAATATGAATACACTACAAACATACACACAAACAGCCCCAATAAGCACAAATGCAATCATAGATACGGCAAAAGAAACAAAAGCAAGGAAGGGAACAAACCCGTATGGATTTTTCACCCACTCGATACGACTTATCACTAAAAAACCAATATCAGCTCCAAAATCAGTTGAGTATAGCTTTGAAGATTTTGACACTTTGACTGAATTTTTAACTCCCGATGTACTGGAAAGACTCCTAAAGTTCAACTTCGATTATCCCGTAATTTTTCACTGCATTGTTCTACCTACGATATTCATGAAAGAGCACCAAAAGTTCTTTAATACTCCAGGAAGGCACTTAAATAAGGACATAGATAAAACAAGAGACGAGTATTTATGGCTTGCCATGTACTATGGACTTATATGTAACTCCTTGCACCTTTTAGATGGAGAAATCATCGACAGTTTAGGCATAACTCTCGAATTAAGTCATAAACTAGGGGAAATCAGTGGCTATGCTTCATTAGAGTGTCTTCATAGAGGACAATACTTAAAATACCCTTCCATTAAAACCTTGCAGACTTACATTATCCTTGCTACGAGTTTCAGATCTCTAGTAGGTGTACACATAGAAAAAACTCTATTGAAAGTGCTGATATATATTGCCGAAACATTGAATTTAGATAAGCTTACCGAACCTGATAATGAAGTCGACTTATTGAATTTTGAGTTGAATTGTAGGATCTGGTGGGTTTTAACTACTATTGATTGGTTTGAAGATCCTTTTGAAACAAAGTCGGATATTCCTCTTGGATTTACTACCCCTTTACCAAGGAATATCAGCGATTTTAACCTCATCAATGACATCAATGAAGAAACCAAAGATTTCTTGCCAATCACTTATAATTTGTTTATGTTTGAGGTATGTAAACTACGAAGAAACTTTGGTTTGTCTCAGATAAAAGAAGACGATGAAAGATTTGACAAATGCTATAACAGCCTCCTTCAATTGGAGAATAAATTGGACCAATACAATCGACTGGCATTACCTTTTCAGGAATATGGAGAGTATTTGTTGTCAGTTAAAATACATGATGAAAAGCTCAATATTTTTAGTAACCTTATAAATCATAAACTAAGTCGACAGTTATCAATAGAAGACGAGAAGATTATATGTTCCAACATTTCTACAAAACTTTTGAACTTGTTCAATGGCGATTATCCATTCTTTTACAAGAAATGTTGGTTTGTAGCAGAGCATTCCTTACAAGGGGCCATGTTTCTTATCACCACAATGATTGTAGATGATGCTAACATGGTTCACTTGTCGTCTTTACAGAAATTTGTTACGAATTTGGAAACTCTTTTGTACTTCGGAGAGAGTTCGTTTGTGAGTATAATGACAATATTGAAACAGTTGATGGGAATAATAGAAAAGAAGTTAAATAAAGAGAGTTACAAGTTGGAGGTCCAGGAGATCACTAATGTTTTGAGGGAGTTGGAAAAGATTCCTAAAGTTTATAGAAGTTTGGAATTATTTGATGATTATTGGGTTGATTTTTTGCGGTGGGTTGATTCTTAGGTTAATTCCTAGGTTAGCTCATAGCGAAGAAACATAGCAAAGACTCATATTATTTATTGGACAATTATTATACATACACTGCCTCATTCTATACATTATTAATACATCTTTTTCTCTTAACCTTATGCTAAATTCATACTAAAACTTCAAATACAACGCTTCATTATTGTTTACCTTACACTTATCCTTAATGGTTTGATCTAACTTGTCAACTTCCGCCATAATTTCATCCTTCTCCGATCTAGGCACATAATAAGGATATATCTTTTCTCCTCCGGTCAAAGTACCGCTATTGTTCAAGGTGGTATTGCTTATAAATGAACTTATGTCAATGAGATTATCCAGCAACTCATTGACTAAATTATTTAGCTCTTGTTGACGTTGTTGCTTCTTTTTGATCTCTTCCTGGAGTTGCTGTGAATAGTACTGGTTATCTGCATTATGCAACAATGACGTAGTTTCGTCAAACTCGTCTTCTTCCAGACTCAAACATGACAAACATACACCCATGATACCAGCCCTCGCAGTTGTCTAGTTGTCTCGTTACTTTGACTAAGTGAGCATATCGGATTGTCGTGAACGAGACTCATCGGTGTCGTGTAGATGTCGCATGGTGACTCCTCTATCTTATCAGCTGAAAAAGAAACAAACATATGAATAAATTTCATATTACGTGTTTGTGGTTGAATATTTGAAGTATCCACAGTGTTAAAGACTATCGAGGTTGTACACAAACACGTTAAAAATTATAAATTCACCTAGATCTGGCGTCAGGCAGTAGAACAGTAGAAAGTCTTGATCAATACGGGTAAGTTATTGATAACCGAAAAAGAAAGAACCGGGTCAGCTTACTAACGTGGATCAACAGGAACAGGGCCAGAGTCAAGTAGCAAACGTTTGTAGACCGATTAGAAATAGGTTGTATACAGGGTAGACCTTATAGAGTGATAGACATAGAGTAGACACGGAATATAGAGCAAGCGTGTCGTAACTATTAATAATACTGTAGTAGTTATAAACGCAGAATTCGGGTTAAATAGAAAATCAACAAAAGCTGACCCAAAGAACGTAAACACAAAGGAGAGACAAAAAAGTTGAATAATATGATGGATATACATAAGATGAATGAATTACCTACTGAAATCATCGTTTCCATATTTAAAAACTTTAATAACGATGAATTGAATTATTTACAAGGTGTGCTTCCAAATGCTCGTACTTTCTTAACTTATATCAAATATTCCCAGCCGGTAGTTACGATCAAGAAACAGGATTTGGAATTTATTGTTAACAATGGCATTAAAATTCATCCTAAACGGGTTGTTATCGAAGAATATTCGTGGGAGATGGAATGTCTTGTGGCTTATCTTATAAGCATTGGCTGCAAATTCACATTAAAGGTGAAAGATCAGAATATGGACCGGTTGTTAGCCATATTTCACCAAAATCAATATGAAATAGATTTATACTTGGACACTAAACAACACATAAATATTCCCCCATTATGTGTAAATAGCTTGAAAACTACAAACCCAGCAATTCCCCAATGCAATAACCTCAAACACATTGATTTATCATTTACTGGTTTAACTGATAAACACATTTCCCAAATCCAATTCCCGGCTTCATTACAAACCCTTAACTTGTCGCATAACAAATTAAGTATCATCAACCCCCAAACCTTGAAGATCAACAACTTGCTCCATTTAACTCATCTTGATTTATCCAACAATGATATCCTTTTCTTCAACTTAAAACTAAAAGACCTCGGTTTGAATCACATAGATTTAAGGGGCAACTTATTATTCGATGGTTCTTTTCTAAATGATATCAACTTGGATAATTTGGGGTTTCTAGGCTTATCTAGGAACGTTTTAAACATTGAAAACGTTGCTAATGTTAAAACGGATTTTTGTTAGTAGCACACGACCACTATTAAGCAACAGGCTTTGCAACCACTTTACTCGCACTCAGTAAGGAGATGTCTAAGGGATTATGTTTGTATGCATTTGATGTGTTGAATCATCAGTTAACCAATGAAACTGTAACACCGTTATCAAAGGTATTAGAATCTGTAAATGAGTCCATCCACGACCTTCCTGCTAAAGCACCATTATTTGTAACCTGGGATAAGAATGATGATTTAAGGGGGTGTATAGGGACTTTCCAACCACAACCCCTTGAAACTGGAGTTAAAAGATTCACCATATCTGCATCAATGCAAGATCCAAGATTTCCACCTATATCACTCAAGGAGCTACCAAGCCTTTCATGTGATGTCACGCTTTTATCAAAATTCACAAAGATAAATGATGCATTGAATTGGCAAATTGGTAAGCATGGATTGAGGTTAAGTTTCGAAAAGGATGGTGAATATTACTCAGGAACTTTTCTACCATCAGTAGCCGAAGAGCAGGAATGGGATCATGTGACTACTCTATGGTATTTAGTACGTAAAGCCGATTATAGTGTGAGTAAGACCAAAATAGAGGAATTTTATAAGAAAGGAATAAAAGAAGGATGGATGAGTTTAGAGACCTATGAAGGGTTGAAATGGTCAATTAGTTATGATGAGTATAAAGAATGGAAGAAATGAACTTAGAAATTAACTTAGAACAGAGTCTGTGTCTCAAATTATATATAGTTAATAAATGTCTATAAGTCTATGTAAAGATAACTAATCCATACAATAAATAACCACTTAATACAGGAATGGTGAAATTGTCATCTAAGCCATAAATATCCACAAACTCCGAAAAACTTGCAACTACTCCACATAATAATGCATAAACATGGAAATTAAGACTAGAGGTTTCTGGTTGCCATAAAATATCTCCCGGAACATTGACTTGTGGATATCCCCGGATGAAGTACCCGTAAAGCAAATAACAACTTAATACACCGGTGACAAAACTGGCCAAAGCACCTGCAAAAGATTTGCCTTTGGAGATCTGGAAGGTGTATTTACCAAATTGTCTTCCGAACGTAGAAGCAGCAGTGTCAGCCCAACTTAATAATAATACACTCATGACGGAAATATCTTTAGGCAACACACTGAACACTAATACTAATCCGGCAATATAATACAAAATTCCGTTATATTGGTTAATCTCTGATTCTCTAATGACGAACCAGAAATTCTGAACAATGACTTTATTGATCTTAGGATTATGGAATCTTATGTAGTCGTTAGTAAAAATAACTACAAAAAGACTAACCAACGGTATAAGCAATTGCTTTTGATTAACTCCAAGGGTATACAACCAAAGGGTAACAAAACCAAATGAAGAATGTAAAGCTTTTCTAATGATTTCATGTTTCATGAGAAACTGTCTAATTTTTCCTACTGTTTGGCCTTCGGGTATTATTTTTATGCCATTTACTGGAATGTCAGTGTTAACGGTTTCTTGTACACTTTCTTCCACGGCTTCCTGTACGTCTTCTTTATCGTTTTCTTCGATTTCGGTAGACTCGTCATCGTCATCATTTTCATCGTCGTCGTCGTCTTCGTCGTCGTCAAACTCTTCCTCTACTTCAACAGTCTCGTTATAAACATAGGTCTCATCCTCCTCCTCTATGTAGGTCTCATCAAACTTACTTAGAATGGTTTTTCTTTTGGGTTTCGGTGTAGTAACTGACATGTTTACAGATCAACAAGGGATGAGTGCGCGTCATTAAACGTGAGGGAAGGAGCTATGCTATCTGGTGGGTTGGTAGGCCCCAGGTAGTACTAAGTGGTTGTGAACTTTCTTGTAACCACAAAGTGTAAGAGAAATCCATAATACAGATTGGATAAGACATAAGCCGAAAAGACATAAGCAATGAAAATATAAGCGATGAAAATTGACTATTAAACTACTAACGCTATACTTAACCATATTAATAACCAACTGAGATGAAGCCTAGCACCATTTGATCCCAACCTGAACACATCGAAATTGAATAAGTTGGGATGTTTCTTTTTGTGTTTGGTTTTGTAAATATCCTTGAACAACTTGGAAGTCTCTGCGTTTGTGTCAGTGTCAGTGAGTGGTGTGAAGTGTGTTGAATTGGGTGAACGGAGTGTTGTGGATTGGCTCAAGGACTGGCTCAAGGGCTGGGTTAAAGACTGTAATGATACTCCGACTTCTTCAAGTTCATATTCAGGACTCTGTTGTTGTCTATAGGCCTCCTCTAACGCATTCTTGTCTTTAAATAATTTAAAGGGGTTGTCGAAGTCTTTGGGAATATGGGGAATGATTTGGGGTGTATTGGTTAGAATTGATATTGCAGTCGTCGACGTTTGAGGTATAGGTTTTGAAGTGGGGGTTTTAATACGACTAGTAGTAAAATCTGGACCATCTAAGCTCAAATCCTCTATGTCTAATGCCTCATAAATTCTCATTAAAAACTCCATAGCATTTTCATTAGGCCTTTTACTAAAGATCTTTTCGTTGGATTTACTTGCTGTGACTGATTGTTGTAGCGGACTCTTTATTATCATTTTAGAAGTGATTGGAGTGATTTTTGGTGGTAGCTCTACCGGTTCCATGGGTTCTACCTCCTCTGCTGCCACTACTCGTTCTACTTTTGAAGGTACCTCTCTCCTTGGTTCTTGGTTCAAATGATGTACTTTTGGCTTGGAATATTCATTAGTGACTTGACCCACTTGTTGATGATTTTGAAATTGGGGGTTCAATGACACTTTATAAGGTATCTTCATATTAACGATGTCTTTAGCTTGTACTCCATGTTCATGCTCTTTCTGGTCTGGATGTTCAACTTTTTGTTCATTAAACTGTTGGTTGGCCTGTTTAACTTGTGTTGTTACCATTGGTGTACGTAATTGATGAAGCTTCAGTTCAAGGTAATTGATTCTTTCCACTAATGAGTAAATAGCGTCAGGGGATGTTGTTTTGCTCTCTGGTACGATGATCTTCGGAGAAGTTATAGGTATAGTTGTAGGAATGGTTATTTGAACTGGCGAAGTTGTAAATGGTGGGGAATTTGACAAAATCTCAGTTGGGACTGAAGTAGTTATAGATTCAAAGTTAGAACCTCCCTCCTTGATGCTGCTAGTACTAATGAACTCGGTAGGAGTAGCGGTATTTGAAGCCAAGGACGTACTTGAAGGTACTTCAATCTGTGTAATAACCTCTATCACAGTTTGGGTAATTTGAATCACTGAAATCTCAGGTTTAGCTGTAATTGTTATAACTGGAACATGAACGATATTTGAAGGTTTTGGTCTATATTGACTGTGGGACTCTAAACTGGTACTGGGACTTTGAGAAGAACTTGCACTTGAACTAGAAGGATAAGCTTCAAACCTAACAGTGCTGTAGTTAAATCTCGTAGTAAAACTAGAACTACTAGCACTAATAATACTTGCAACCACAGACTTATATTCAGTAGTGAATAACGTCGTATATGACTTTTCATTTTCTTCCCCTTCCTTAAACTTAATAAACGGAAACTTATTGCCTGATCCAGTAAAATCAATTCCATTCACTATATGTTTAATTTTCTTCTTCACTCCATCATAGGCATTAACAACTGTGAATTTCGGTACATAGGATGGATGTTCAATTTCTGTTTGATTCGATGGGGACACAAATGGCTGACTAAAGACAACATTTAGAAAAATAATAATAATTGACCATTTCATGTTTGTACTTTTTGCATCCATTCGCACAAACACCTACATATTTAATCTCATCGAATATGGGTGCACAGAAGTCACTAATTAAGTTTCTCGATAACCTTTCTAGCTAAATCCTTATAAACTTCAGAAATAGCCGAATCCTCCAAAACGATAGGTTTCCCATTATCGGAAGCTTCACAAATCTTCTCATTTAAAGGAATCGAACCCATAACCTCTATATTCATTTCTTTAGCCTTCCTAATAGCACCTTCATTGCCAAAAATGTGTGATTCATGATTACAATTTGGACACAAGAAGTAACTCATATTCTGTACCAATCCCAAAATAGGAATGTTCACTTTTTGAAACATTGAAATCCCCTTCACGGCATCAATTAGGGCGATATCTTGGGGTGTACTGACAATTACTGCCCCATTGACTTTTAATTGTTGGCTTATTGTTAACTGAGTGTCTCCAGTTCCCGGCGGCATATCAATCACTAAGTAATCGAGATGGGACCATTCGACTTCGTAGAGCAATTGTTGCAAAGCTTTCATTACCATTAAACCTCTCCAAACCACAGGATTCTCTGGGGCTATCAAGTAACCCATACTCATAGATTGAAGACCATAGTTAGACAAAGGAAGAAGCTTTCCAGAATCAGAAATCCTGGGCTCTCCCAGTAAATTAAGAAGTTTGGGAATGGAGGGCCCAAAAAGGTCAGCATCTAAAATTCCAACTCTTTTCCCAAGCTGTTGAAGCCCCATTGCTAAGTTTATGGATACTGTAGACTTACCTACACCACCTTTACCAGAAGCTACAAGGATAATTTTGTCCACATTAGGAATGCTTTGTTTGATTGGTAATCCTTTTTGTGATGGGTGTTTTCGAGGGAGACCTAATGGGTTTTCGTGAAAACGTAGCGTTGAAGTACTAAAGGATAATGCCGGTAGTTTATGACGAATTCCTGAATGAATTGACGTGGTTGCTGCTTTTGTGTAACGAACATAAGTCAATATATGTCCAAACATGATGCGCATCTCATCACAAATGTTAAAGACATTTATACGATACAGTTCGTACCAACCTACCATATATGCGTTGTCGACGCATTTAGCACGGTCTGCTATAGGAGTAATACGTGTGACTGGACCAAAGTCAGAGTATATCTACCAAAAGTTGACACATACGACACAATTGCCACGTCCCCGTTTAACTAGTGTGAGAACACTTAAATCACAGAAAGGTCTAATACTCGATGAAGCCCTTACAATATTCTTCAAAGGACCGAACTCTTACACTGGTGAAGACCTTCTTGAGCTACATTTGCATGGAGGAGTGGCAATTATCAAAAGCGTGTTAAAAGAAATCAAACAATTGCATGATCCAGAAAACGGAGTTATTATACGATACGCAGAGAACGGAGAGTTTAGCAGACGGTCTTTTATTAACGGGAGGTTTGACTTGACTGAATTAGAAGGTATAAGAGAAATGATTGATGCCGAAACGGAATCACAAAGAGTTTCGGCGTTGAATTCCGTAACCGGAAAGAATAAGCAACAGTTTGGTGTGTGGAGACAGGAAATTTTGAATAACGTCGCTTTATTGACCACAGTAGTTGATTTTGGTGAAGACCATGATATAGATGAGGTACAAGAGTTGTTCAATACCGTGGAAAACAACGTCCTCAAATTGAAAAGACAAGTTAAAGAGTTCATAGATAAAATAGAGAAATCTCAGATTTTATTGTCAGGAATCAAATTGACACTTTTGGGACCACCCAATGCCGGAAAGAGTTCCTTATTAAACGCAATAGCAGATAAAGATGCTGCAATTGTTAGTAGTATAGCTGGAACCACGAGAGATTCTATTGAAGTTCCCTTGGATATTAATGGGTATAAGGTTGTTATTGGAGATACTGCGGGAATCAGGGCCATTTCGTTAGCTGATGAGATTGAAGCAGAAGGAATAAGAAGAGCTAAGAGTAGGGCTAAGGAAAGTGACTTAGTTTTGGTTGTGTTGCCGGTCGACGAGTTTGGGGAAGATTTTGTTGATAGTGCTTTTGTGGAGGAAATTAAAGCTTTGAATAGACCAAAGATAATAGGAGTTTTGAATAAGCAAGATCTTGTAGATGAAGACAAAATTGAACAGATCACGAGAAAGTTCAAAAAATTGTTCAATATCCCAGTTAGTGCCATATCCTGTAAAACTGGTAAAGGTACGAAAGAGTTAGTTACCGAGTTGACTACGATATTTGAAGAGGTTTCAGATACGACCAATTCGTCGCCCATTACCATCTCAGAAAGATCAAAAGATATTCTCGTCAATGATGTCATTTATGGATTCGATCAGTTCCAGGAATGGAAAGACCAAGATGACATTGTGCTAGCCACAGAAAGTCTTAAACAATCAGTTGATGGTATTGGAAAGATCACTGGGGAAGCCATAGGTATTGAAGAAATTCTCGGTGTGGTGTTTTCAAGTTTTTGTATTGGTAAATAGTACATATTTATACAGGCCATAAGTAATGAACACAGGGTAAGGGTACACATAAGGGTACACATAAAGGTACAGGTATAGGAAGATGAGTTGATTATGAACTAACAATGTAAAAGGTCATTTTTTCAACTTCCCATGATCTCTTATATTGTTGTAATTGATGTCTCGTGTGCCTTCCACCCAATTCTTCAGGTTCTGCCTTTGGAGCTTGTGATTTCTTTATGATTTTACTGACATTTGGCGATACTTTACATTCGAAGTTGACGATGTTTAATCCATAACTCAATTTAACTTCATACCTCAACCTCAAATTATAATTCTCATCTTCTATGTCACCTGTGGTCTCTACGTTAGTATCATTAACTGATAAATTACATTGGAAGTCATCATTTGCAGGAGTTGAAAAGCTAGGACGTTCCAAGCTTTGTAAGTAAGGATGTAAATTAAAGTCAAGTGTGATTTGGGGCGATGAATCTGATGGCAACACTAAAGTATGTGCTTGAGTGCAATAACCATTAGCTGGGAACTTGTACTCAAATAATGTTGACACATTATCCATTGATTGAGTTGGAAATAACGAATCTTTGATTAGTTGGTACCGACTAGTGTTACGGTATTGGTTGAGTTCATTGGTGTTGGTAATCACTTGGTTTACAAACAGGAGAGAACTTGCTACTGCAGCACCAGTAATGAAAACTTCATCAACTGATCCTAAAGTATCGGTTTTACCCATTACGTTAGATTCCAATACTGGTTGAACAAATTGTTCAACTTCCACTTTAACTTTAGTATCTTCTTCATAAGCTTCATCCTCCGGTTGTTCAACTTCTCCATCATCCACTTCTTCTTCTTCTTCGTCTTCATCTTCAGGCTCTTCTTCTTCGACTTGCACCTTCTTTTTTGGACGACCAAGCTTAACGGTGTGAACAGGAGTAGCAGAAGCTGACTTTTTCACCTTTTTAGCCTTTTTAGGTGAAAATTCTTCCTTTAATTTATTGAAACCTTCCTCAAAGTATTCCATGAGTTTAACTGAATCTTGGTATATTAAAGATTCGGGTTCATTATATAATTGAGCATTATCAAAGATCAATTTAACCGAATCGTACAATCTTTGTAAATTGTTCTCATTGGTATCATCAGGTCTAATGACAGTTGTTTCTAACTCTCTCAAAACATGATTGAAAGACGTAGGGTTTTTGATGACTTTGAAATAATCAGGATAAAGACTACGGTCAACATCCTCAATAAATGGACCACTAATTTGACCTAACTCCTCAAACTCATGATCAATAACATCATTGAGTAAAATTTCAGCTTTCTTAACTAACGATGTTTCTTCTATAGGTTCCCCCGTGAATTGGGCAACCTGCTCTTTAACAAAATTGTATATGTTTGTGGCATCTTCAACAATTGGAGATTCCGGGTCATTATAGGTAGCAGCGTTGTCCAACATCAACTTGAAATCAGCCACAAACTCGCTAGGATCGTTGTAAAGACTCTTGTTAATCTTCTTCAGGATTTCAAATAAGGAAATTGGCTCTTCGATTATCTCGTAGTAGTCTGGGTATTGTTTTTTATTGACTAACCTTCTGAATGAGTCTGCAATCATTACCTTTCCAGAATCGTCTCTTAACTCCGACACGACTTGAAGGGTGGACAAATAGAAGGACTTCTGGTCCTCGGCACTGATGGTCTTTGGCTTTTTGGGTTGTTGGGAGGATGCTTTTCTCTTAGGGGGCATTATGATAGATCGCGTCGATGTTACTGATGTTTTGTTACAAGGTTTCGCAGTTGAGGTGAGTGTCGTATTTCGGTGTCAGTTTTGAAGGGTGAGCTAAGCGGGTGTCGCAAACTTGTGAGAACGAGACAAAGCATAGTGTGAGCTGAGCTCAGAGGAACCAACAGGAATAGAAATGGCCGTTACAATCCTTTACGGGTCAGACACTGGGAATGCCCAGGATTATGCAATATTATTACTGAAAAGGTTACGATACCTTTCATTAAATCCGACTGTCGCTGCTTTGGATAGTTACCCTTTAAAGCAATTAGTAACCCATACCACATATTTAATCATTGTCTGTTCTACAGCAGGTCAAGGAGAATTACCCAGAAATGGCCGTAAGTTCCTTAAGTTCATACTAAAGAAGAAATTACCCCCCGACTTGTTCAATCACATTTACCTTAGCACCTTTGGAATCGGAGACTCTTCGTATCCGAAGTATAATTTTGCAATCAAAAAACTTTACAGGCGATTGAAACAGTTAGGGTGTGAAGAGTTGAGTGACAGTTGTGAGGCTGACGAGCAATCACCAGAAGGGGTGGACGGGTTTTATACGGTGTGGGAAGAATCGTTAGTAGCAGCTTTAAAGGCTCATTTCCCTACAGTGAAGCCATTACCAGATGATACGGTTTTACCACCATCGAACCCTTGTGTGTTCGATTTAGAACCTTTAGAATCATCGCTAGCTGCCATGCAGGTTTCTGCTACAAGACAAGACCCTGACCATGAACTTATGACTGGAAAGATTTCTGCTATAGACAGAATCACTGCACCAGAGCATTTTCAAGACGTTAGGCACATTACAATTCAAAGCACCAATTTAGCTTATTCTCCAGGAGATGCATTGGGACTTTTCCCTTCTAATGATCCTGCAGATGTTGAGTTGCTCTTACAACTGCAAAAAGCATGGTTACCTTTAGCAGACCGGCCCTTAAGTATTCAAGGCAAATTACCGCATATAGAAGGAGGTCTTATTGATGCAGCACATTTGACATTAAGAACCCTTCTTACTCATCACTTAGATATCATGGCTGTACCTACACGTTCCTTCTTTTTCAGTGTATGGCACTTTGTAGACACATCCAACTCCGACGGACAAAGAGAACAAGAAAAGCTTCGAGAATTCTGCAATTTTGAGTTTAGTGAAGACCTTTATAACTATGCCAACCGTCCTAGAAGATCAATCTTAGAGTTCTTGTTAGAGTTTGAGAATAATTTGACAATTCCACCTGAATACATCTTCGATATATTCCCTAAAATCAAGCCTAGACTTTACCTGATTGCGTCCAAACCAGCCCCGGACACGGTGGAAATCGTGGTGGGGATTGTGGAGTACAAAACTATTCTTAAAAAGATAAGAAAAGGATTATGTTCCAAATGGATTAAAACCTTAAGTCCTGGAGACGAATTACTGTTTTCGATCCATCAACAAGGTCTTCGGTTCAACCCTACCCTGCCACTTGTTTTAGTGGCCCCAGGTACTGGTATAGCCCCTATGAAATCATTGATCGAACATGTGGTTTCTACTTCAGCCCAACCCATACACTTATTCTTTGGGTTCAGACATGAAGATATGGATTTCATGTTTAAGGAATTATGGGAGTCGTTAGTAGATCAAGGCAAGTTGAGTTTGTATCCTTGTATTTCACGTTCTACAGTCCACAAACACCAGTACGTTCAAAATGGACTTTATGCTAACAAGGATTTAATAAGACAGTCGCTTCTAGAGCAAGAAGGAGTGTTGTACATCTGTGGATCTAGTGGAGCCATGCCTAGACAAGTTAGAGAGACAATTGTGGAAATTGTAGGCACTGAGTATTTGAGAAATATGGAACATAGCGGAAGGTATATACAAGAGACATGGTAGACATATATATAGACATAAATCCTGTATTTAGTAATTTTTACCGCAAGTATACATATACATTGCATTTTGCAGCCTGCGTCTCACATCTCGCATCTCGTACCATTTGCACACCTCGCACCGAACCGTCAATAGGACATGAAAAGATCGTTCCTAACATTCATTAGATTTAGTTCAAAACGGTCGTATCCGTCTGAACTCCAACTTAATGGGAAGGCGTATAAGACAGACTCCCAAACCAATATTCCACCCTTCATACTCGAACTCACCAAGCGTCAACTCCATCAAGATCCAAACCATCCAATAGGAATTCTTAAAGATTTGATCCAACGCAACTTTAAAGGGTTAGGCTACACTTTCTACAATGATTTTACACCTGTGGTAAGTGCTTTTGAAAACTTTGATGCATTAGGATTTCCTAAGGACCATCCAGGAAGATCTTTGTCGGATACTTATTACCTAAATAATCAATATTTGTTGAGGACCCATACCTCAGCTCACGAAGTTGAATGCTTCAAAAGCTGCAAGACGCCGGGGTACTTTATAACTGCCGATGTTTACAGGAAAGATGAAGTTGATAGAACGCATTACCCTGCCTTCCATCAAATGGAAGGTGCCAGGTTGTGGGATCATAACGATCCTAATTTGTTAGAAGTTTTACAGAAAGACATCGATTCGATCCCAAAAGGGAATTTGATAATTGAAGACTGTGAAGCTTTGAGCAGCTCAAACAGAAAACAGGATCATCACAGCGACAGCCAGGTAGAATTGGTTAGTTCACATCTTAAACGTACAGTTGAGTTTGTTGTTTCCACTGTGTTTGAAGCTGCAAGAGAATCAGCAAAACTTGCCGGATCTAGCGAGCCATACCTTAACGAACCATTGAGAGTCCGTTGGACCCAGGATTACTTCCCTTGGACGGCCCCAAGTTATCAAATTGAAGTTTGGTGGAAAGGTGATTGGTTAGAGTGTTGTGGGTCAGGATTAGTGAAACAACCGGTGTTAACCAATTCAGGGCTTGACCATAAAATTGGATGGGCTTTTGGGATTGGGTTGGACCGTATTGCTATGTTACTATTCGGTATCCCGGATATAAGATTGTTCTGGACTTTGGATGAGCGTTTCAGCAAACAATTCAAACAGGGCCAGATCTCCACATTCGTTCCATATTCGAAGTATCCTGGAATCAAACGTGACGTTTCGTTTTGGTTACCAGATGGAGCAGTTTTACATGTTAATGATGTCATGGAAGTAGTACGTACGCATGGGGGAGATTTGGTTGAGAATGTCGAATTGATAGATGAGTTCACACATCCTAAGACCAAGAAGTTTAGTCAATGTTACCGTATCAATTACCAGTCAATGGACAGAAATTTGACTAATGAAGAAATCAATGAGATTCATGATAAAGTGGAGGGAGATTTGATTAACTTTTATAATGTTGAAAGAAGATAGCTTGTATATAGAAAAGCAGTATATAATAATACTACTCGCAATAGCAGTGCACCAGATCTGTCACTAGCTCTCTCACTGTCCTCTCATTATTCTACTGTAACATAAACCACCCAAAACTCACCGCGAAATATTGTAAAATTTTTCAACATGTTTGGACTAACTAAAATAATAACCGGTCTAAGAACCACAAAACCAACTTCAATATTCACAAGCATCCCCAGCTATAACCCCCTCCATCATAGTCCAATACTCCAACAACTCAGACTCAAACATGAATTTGCACCTAGAGTCAAAAGAATAAGAAAATCGATGAAAGGAAGAGTCAGAGTTCGTACTGGAGGATCTATCAAAGGTACAACGTTAGAATTCGGTACATATGGACTCAGATTGAAATCTAATGGTATTAGAATGACCGCCACCCAACTCAAAGAAGCATATAATGTGATCCAAAGAGAAATCAGGTCGAGTGGTGCTCAAATCATCACCAGATTTGTGTGCAACATAGCAGTTTGTATCAAAGGAAACCAAACCAGAATGGGTAAAGGTAAAGGTGCGTTCTCTCATTGGGCTACCAGAGTTAGAACAGGAAAGGTTTTATTCGAAATCAAGGGAGACCTTCATGAAAAAGTTGCCAGAGAAGCTTTGAGAAAATGTTCAGCTAAATTGCCAGGAATTTGTGAAATTATCACTAAGAAGAGTTTACCCAGAGTTAGCACTACTACTTTAGTTAATAAACCAAGACCTGTTGATTATGTGGAGTTGAATAATAAGAATCCCACCGGAAAGTGGGGAAATGTATTAAAGTCCAAGGAAGATTTGTACAGGATGTATAGAGGTAGATAATGTAAATAGAGTAATGTAAATAGCAACAGAAGTAAGAGTTCACCGCTATAACATCTATAAATTCACTATTACTTAGAAGTTGGTAATTGTTGAGCATTATCCTTCTGTTGTCTTTGTTTAGCAACAGTATAAACTAAACCAGCAATGAAACCAACAAAAATTGATGAGACGGACCAAAAGTTGACAGCAGCATCAAAGAAAATCAAACCTGATAAAGCAATAGGCAATTTGTTCAAGGCACCAACCATTGAGTAGGTGGTGGAAGAAGTAACTCTAACACACCAAGCACTACAATAAGAAATACCAACGGATGATAATCCACTAAAAATCATAGCGAAGATGGTGGCTGATCTGTTATCAGCAGGGAAATTGTTTTCGATGTTAGCAGCAGACCAATCTTCAAATAAGAATGAAGAAACCAATAAGATTGGAATGGACAATAAGTTGTTATAGTACATGGTGTCAAAATCCTTGAAGTTGGTTAATTTTATTCTCTTTCTCATGATCAAAACAAATGAAGCAGAAGCGAAACAGTTGGTTAACATCCAAATGTAACCCAAGTAAGTTTCGTATGGATCAGCAGTACTATCTTGAGAGTCACCGTAGTAAGCAATAAGTGAAGAAAAAACCATTAAAAGGAATGAACCTAAAGCCATTGACGTAACTTTACCACCAAACCATATAACTTCACCGTAAGCAATCAATATGATAGTCAAATTCTTGAAAATGGTGTAAACTGGAATACTCAAGTATTGCAAGGCCTTAGAACCGGTATAAATCATCAATGCTAATAAGAAAGCAATAGGAGACCATTTTTTAGCTTCATCGGTGTTAAATTGTCTGTAAGTGATGATACCAAAGGCCTTTAAACTTCCAATACAAGCAATACAAACGATGGATTGAACAGCTAAAAGGAAAAAGTTCAAGTTGAATGAATAACCAGACAACACGTACTTGTTGGTAACTGTCATCAAAATCGACGAAGCACAGTAACTTAAGATTGAAATGGGACCGGAGTTGGCGATTGAACTTGCGGCCAAGTTGGCGTAACCTGATTTTTCCATATTCTGTTTTTGGTAGCTTTTGATTTTACGGCCTACGATATAAACTGCTTGGGAGATTAAGTAAAACAGAAGAATTCCCATACACTGAGAATGTCGATGTATAAATATTCAGGAGAAATTTTCAGTGAAACGCCACGACGCGACCGCGACACGACACTTCTGGTTATGTGACAGGTGGGTAAGGTTAGGAGGATAAGAGCTTATGGCAAGGTTATTGGAGTTTGGAGGTATGTTAAAGGATTTTTGATTGATTGCAGTTGTGTTCGTGTGGCAAGTAACTGTTAGGACCAGCTTGTTGCCTGGTTCCTTAATACCCCTATGCTCAAATCAAGGTACACTAATTCCGGCCAATGTCGCACAACACGATTGTATATTTACATCGCCCGTACAAATTTACGAATTGTTTAGATCTGCATTTGTTATGCAAGATCTACCCAACCTTCGCTTTATCTTCATCCACGAGCTGCCTTTTGCCACCCACTGTTTCGCTGACCCTTTAGTGTGTAGCGGGTCATATATTAACCGTTGATGTTATGGCTATGATTTGAAATTGTCAACAATAGGCGATGACACACGACACTTTCCGACTTATTGTTCTGTATAGAATAGATAAGGAGATGATGTGCCCTGATTTTAGACGGGTATGTGTACACATGGACCTATGAATGGATCTGATAGTATGTGGTGTAGGTGATTGAGAGCAAACCATGAGAGGGTTGGAGTGGGCTTAAAATGGGCTTTGAGGATCTTGAAATGACCCTGAATGTACTGGATTATGTTGACTTAAAAGCTAGCCTAGTTAACCTAGAATTTCGTATAGAAGACTCAGAATATAGTCGGCCCGCAACTTATACCTCTAGAGAACTCTTCCAGAATCTAACAACGTAAACCCTTTCCAAATCAACGTCTATTAAGAATAATCACCCCTATTATATATACTTATATCGACCTCAGCCTTTACATCAACCATATCACTGACATCTATGCATGCATCTACACTGTACCCCTTCCCCTGTTGACTCTTTAATCTTTGGTTTTGTGCTCTAATTTTCTCTAATTCCTGAAGGTAATTATCTTCTACACCTGTAACATAGTCTCCCGTGAAGACACCTACTTCGAATTGTTTCAAAGTATCTGATTTACAGCAATCAACCAAATCTTCTAAATCCTGGTATATTACCTTATCAGCGCCTATAACTTCAGAGATCTCCTCTATGTCTCTGTTAAAACCAACTAACGCTTTTGTGTCCGCTAAATCAATACCGTAAATGTGATTGAATCTGATTGGTGGGGCACAACTAGCAAAATATACTTTGTTGGCACCAGCTTCCCTGGCCATCTGTACGATTTCTTTCGAGGTGGTTCCTCTAACAATGGAATCATCCACTAATAAGACGTTTCTTCCTTTGAATTCCAGTTCCATCGCATTCAATTTCCTTCTGACTGAACTTCTACGTTCTTGTTGGTCTGGCATAATAAAAGTTCTACCAATATATCTGTTCTTAACAAACCCTTCTCTAAATGGTAAATTCAATGCAACAGAACATTGCAAGGCCGATGTTCTGGAAGTATCAGGCACAGGAATCACGACATCAATTTGTTTCAATTGATCGGCATCAAACATGCTTTCAAGTTTAGCTGCTAACTTATTACCCATTTCAATTCTGGATCTGTACACAGAGACACCATCCAAAATCGAATCAGGTCTAGCAAAATAGACGTATTCAAAAATATCAGGGGCAAAGATCTTAGGTTCTACCACTTGTCTAAACTCTGGTGCCTTTTTCGGATCCTTTTGAATAATAACAGCTTCACCGGGTTTGATATCTCTGAAGGTTTCAAATCCATGTGCTTTCAAGACCACACTTTCACTGGCTAACATATAATCTTTCAATCCCGTGACTTTGTTGATTCTTTCACCGTACAAAAGAGGTCTGATCCCGTTTGGGTCTCTAAATCCAATGATCCCATATCCTGCTAACATAGCTACACAAGCGTAAGCTCCTCTAATGGCTTCCATAGTTCCAGTTAAAGCTCTAAATAAATCTTGGTTATTAACCCTGAACTTATTGAACTTGTCTAATTCACTAGCAAAGATGTTAATCAACAATTCTGAATCAGAATCGGTGTTAATATGACGATGTACAGTTTCATCTAAGTATTTCTTAAGCTCTATGGAATTGACTAAATTCCCATTATGACTCAAACAGATCCCATAAGGAGAATTGACATAAAATGGTTGGGCCTCACTACCAGCACTTGATCCAGCAGTAGGGTATCTCAAGTGAGTTATACCCATGTTACCTACAAGGTTATTCATTCTGGTTTGAGTGAAGACATCACGGGCCATCCCATTGCCTTTACATTGATAAAATCTACCTTTTGATCCACACGTGACTATCCCAGCGGCATCTTGACCTCTATGTTGTAAGAACATGGCCCCTTCGAAGAGTTCAGGGGCCACATTAACCAGAGGGTCACTTAATACGATTCCTAGTATACCACACATCAGTTAATGAGTTAAAAATTTTAATAGAAAAGAGTCGCGATAGAGTCAGCGGTAAGTCTGCACGGATAAGGTGCGGCTTGGTGCCGCTTGGGGGTACGCCTGGGATGAGATGCGCTGTAGTTGGCTACTCGCTAGTCGCTAATGATTCCTCAGTTAGGAATTTATGGAAACTAGAGCTTACTTCTTCCAATATACATTAGAAAGGAATGGAAAAAAGGTTGAATCCCAAAAACCACACCATCTATAGAACAATAAAACAATCAAAATCAAACATCATAAATCGTACCGGTTTTTTGTGGTTCCTGTTAGTTAACTGCTTAACTACACTTAACTATTGGTTAGGTTGAGGTGGTTGAGTTGGTTGAGTTGGGGGTTGGAAGTTAGGGGGATATTGCCCATAACCAGGTGGATATTGGTAAGGATAAGGGTATCCTGGAGTACCATTGAATTGATAGCCTGGGAATCCATTGACTCCTGGTACTCCTGGTACTCCTGGCACTCCTTGAGGAACTTGTCCTGGTACTCCCTGGGGAATTTGTCCTGGGATTGGCCCTGGAGCAGGAGCCCCTTGAGGTACTCCTTGCACTGGAGTTTGGTTTGGTTGGGACTGTGGTGTTTGTGTTTGTACGGGTTGTGGTAGTTGTGGTGTTTGTGCTTGTTGAGTCTGTTCTTCCGGTAACTGCTGACCAGGTTGTGCCTTCGAGTCTCTTGTAGAAAATGGCTTGGGTACAGCACTCTCATTTTCAGCGACATACAAACTTTTATCAATATTAGCAGGAATTGGTTTGATTTCTGTACCTAATTCTTGTTCAATTTTATATAAATTATAACGGTCGTTCCAACTCAACAAATTAACAGCCAAACCTAAATGACCGAATCTACCAGATCTACCAATTCTATGTAAATAGGTCTCAGCAGTCTTTGGGAAATCAAAATTGATGACTACATTAACGGCTTGAATATCTATACCTCTAGTTAACAAATCGGAACAAACCAAGTTTCTAACTTTTCCCATTCTAAATTCATGGAACACTTTGTTTCTGGCCTGTTGAGGCATTCTTGCATGGGAATAATAACAAGAATAACCTAATTCAGTAATTTTTTTGGCTAATAACTCAACCCTACTGGTAGAGTTACAAAAGATAATCGATTGATTGATTTGAAGTTTACTGAACAAAGTGTTAAGACAATGCAACTTTTGCTTTTCGTCAACAAATGCATAGAACTGACTTATACCTTTCAAAGTCAACTCGTCCATCAAATTCACCTCGTATGGTTTGGTCAAATGTTCATCCATAAACGATTTGACTGTTAATGGGAAAGTGGCACTAAACAACAAACTTTGTCTGTTTTTAGGGAAAAATTGTAAAATCTGTTCAATAATACGTTTGAACTCACGTGATAACATTTTATCAGCTTCGTCCATAACAAATATAGGACATTCACTTAAATCGGCAACCTTTCTGGATGCTAAATCCAATACTCTACCAGGAGTACCTACCAAAACATGCACTGGCTCATTTAATCTTAAGATATCGTCTCTCAACGACGTTCCCCCAGTGGTAACCATACATTGAACTCCTAGATGTTTACCTAAAGTTCTAACTACTTGTGACGTTTGTAACGCTAATTCTCTGGTTGGCACCAATATCAACGCTTGGATCTTGTTGAGTTTTGGTTTAACTAGCTGTAATGTTGGAATAATAAATGAGGCGGTTTTACCAGTACCATTTTTGGCTCTGGCTAAGACATCTCTTCCGGCTAAGGCCATGGGTATGGACTCTTCTTGGATAGGTGACGGCTTTTCGAATCCTGCTTCAAATATCCCCATCAAAAGCTCTCTTTTCAATCCGAGGTCTTCAAACAGTTTCCCTTTGGTATTCAACACATCATCGGTCTGGGGCCTTGTGTCCTTTTCCGGAATGTTCAAGGAGGACTTCCAATCTTCTGACATTGGTGCTATTGATATCAATTACGTCGAGGATGAAAAATTTGTGCGAGTCGTGGCTGGCATAGTTTGTCTCTGACTTTCTCTGTCTCTAATAGTCTCATCTCACTCACGCAGTAGGCGGTTAGGTAGCAGGCGATTAATAAGAGCATCATGAAACTCCCTGAAGAAACAATTAACAAGTTGCAACTTGACTCGTCATCAATACGGAACATATGTATCCTTGCTCATGTAGATCACGGGAAAACGTCTCTAAGTGACTCGCTTCTTGCTACCAATGGGATCATCTCACAGAGAATGGCAGGTAAAGCCCGGTTCTTGGACTCGAGAGAAGACGAACAATTGAGAGGAATCACTATGGAAAGTTCAGCTATTTCGTTGTATTTCAAGACTATGAAACGGGCTGACGATGCCGGCGAAGCAGTGGTAAAAGAGCATCTCATTAATCTTATTGATTCCCCAGGTCATATTGATTTCTCATCAGAAGTATCAACAGCTTCTAGATTATGTGATGGGGCTGTGGTATTGGTGGATGTTGTAGAAGGTGTGTGCTCCCAGACCATCAACGTGCTACGTCAATGCTGGGTCGATAAGTTAAAACCTATCTTAGTATTGAACAAAATCGATAGACTCATAATAGAGTGGAAAATGTCACCTTTAGAAGCATATCAGCACCTCTCAAGAGTCATAGAACAAGTGAACTCCGTGATAGGAACTTTCTTTTCGGGTGACAGGATGCAAGACGATATGATCTGGAGGGAGAGTGGTCAGCAGGAGGATTTCGTAGAGAAAGATGATAGCGAGTTGTACTTTTCCCCAGAATTGAATAACGTAATCTTTGCGTCAGCCATTGATGGATGGGCATTTTCCATCAATACCTTCGCTAGGTTTATGCTGTCAAAGTTGGGTTTCAGTCAACAGGTGTTAACAAAGACTTTGTGGGGGGATTTTTACTTGGACATGAAGAATAAGAAGATTGTTCCTGGCAAAAAGCTAAAAGGACAAAACCTCAAACTCCTCTTCGTATCATTGGTTCTAGAACAAATTTGGGCCGTTTATGAGCATTCTTTAATCAATAGAGATGATGAAAAGCTTGCTAAAATTATTGAAAAGCTCAATGTCAAGGTATTACCTAGAGACCTCAGATCCAAAGATTTTCGAGGCTTATTAAATGTTATTATGTCTCAATGGATACCATTAAGTCATGCATTATTGGGTATGGTCATTGATTACCTACCTAGTCCTGCTGACTGTCAGCCAGAGAAAATGGCTAAACTTTTGACTGAATGCTACTACGATGTTTTGCCTGAAAATAAGCTAAATCCGGAATTTGAAGACTCTATAAAGCATTGTAAATCGGTCAATCCCGAATCTAATACTTTAGCATATGTTTCAAAAATGATTTCCATACCTAACTCGGAATTACCTAAAGAGGTTCAAATTGCCCTCACAGCAGAGGAGAAGGCTGAAAGAAGCAAGAAAGCCCGTGAAGCTGCAAGGAAAGCGTCTGAAGCGGCTGCAAAGGCCAAAGAGGAAGCTGAATTAGCAGCTGCACAGGCTGATGGCTTGAATAACGATGAGTTTGCATTACCATTGGCCAAATTGGATCCTTTTGAATGGGAATATGAAGATGATTACTTTGAGGATGATGATGAGACTGATGAGACATTGATAGCATTTACTAGGGTTTTTTCGGGATCCTTATCCAAAGGTCAAGTAGTCACGGTTATAGGGCCAAAATATGATCCCACTCTACCTAAAGATAGCCTTACAAATATCTCCCAGATCTATGAAGTCGAAATTCAAGATCTATTCTTAATCATGGGTAATGATTTGACTCGTATGAATACCGTACCCGCTGGTAACATTGTAGGAGTAGTAGGACTCGACGCTGCAGTTTTGAAGACCGCTACAATTATATCTCCTAATACTTCAGAACCATATCTCAACTTGTCTTCCACGTCTACGTTAATTCATAACAAACCTATCATGAAGATAGCTATAGAACCAACTAATTTATTGCAATTAGGGAAGTTAGAAAAAGGGTTAGAATTATTATCAAAAGCTGATCCTGTGTTTGAATGGTACATTGACGATGATTCTGGTGAATTGATTATGTGTGTCGCAGGTGAACTTCACTTGGAACGTTGTATCAAAGACTTGCAAGACAGATTTGCTAAGAACTGTGAAGTGGCAATCAAGGAACCTGTTATCCCTTTCAGAGAAGGATTGGATCCAGAAGGGTTATCAGCTTATAAGAACGAAGATTCTATTAGTCTTGAAGTGGAAGGCTTGCATTTGGAATTTGAAACCTTGGCTTTGCCTGAGCCAATTGTCAAGTTATTAGTTGATCATGAACATGAATTAGGAATTATCAGAGATTTGAATTTGAAGAACAAGTCGGAAAATATTCAAAGCTTAGCATTTACCCAAAGGCTCAAAACAGTTTTATTTGATGAAGAGTACTCTGATTTTTGGACCAAATTAGGGTTCAAAACTGTGGATCAGTTGCTTGAAAAGATCATTTCATTTGGTCCAAAAAGGATCGGGCCTAACATTTTAATAGAGTCACCAAAAGTTGACAAATTCAAGCATATCTTCGCTGAAAACAGTCAGAACCTTATAGAATTTGAAGGTTATATTGTAAACGGATTCCAACTAGCCATGAACGAAGGACCTTTAGCCTCTGAACCCATGCAAGGAGTTTTAGTAGTAATCAGGGATGCCTACGAACTAAATGAGACAAGAGATTTCTTATTGGGGAGACAAGGAAGAGTTATTACGCATACAAGGGATATCATTCACGATGATTTCTTACGTAGAGGAGCTAGGTTGTTTATGGCTATGTATTCATGTGAAATCCAAGCTACTACTGAAGCTTTAGGAAAGGTATACGCTGTAATTCAAAAGAGAGGAGGGACAGTGGTGTCGGAAGAACTTAAAGAAGGGACCCCATTTTTCACAATTGAGGCAAGATTGCCAGTTATAGAAGCGTACGGGTTCTCAGAGGAAATCAGAAAACGTACATCTGGTGCTGCCAGTCCTCAATTAGTGTTCGATGGATTTGATATATTAACTATTGACCCATTCTGGGTTCCTCATACTGAAGAGGAGTTAGAAGAATTAGGAGAGTTTGCTGAAAGGGAAAATGTTGCAAGAAGGTATATGAATGGATTAAGAAGACGTAAGGGTTTGTTTGTTGATGAGAAAGTTGTCAGTAATGCCGAAAAGCAAAGAAACATGAAGAAGGATTAAATGATTAACATCTTGTAAGTAATAAAATTTGCACGCTAGTGTCGCTGTATCGCCCTCACTTTCCCTCTGCTCAGACATTTCTCTTCTCACACTTTCTACGACCAAGAATGAACGATAAACCCTTCGATCGAAGGGTAGATCCCAAGAAAGTGTTTGAATTTCTTTCCAAAAACTATGATACGTGGTCCAAACTGATACATCAGAAGAATGACAGGTTTTTAGACCAGAGTGGCCAAGTTACTCAAGGAACTGTGAACCCTATATATGACTACAACTTATTAGAAATTATTAAGCAAACGGTTGATAAACATCCAAATGTTGTTCCTGATTGGATACAAAGTGATGAAGATGATGGTGATGACTCAATAGTGTCGGTGTCTGTGCCAGATATCGCTCATGTTCCTCAAGTTAAAGATAATGGGCAGAAAGATATAGCGAATGGAAGTAAGGTTAGTAATGACATTCCTGAGACTATTAATGGCACAACTAAGACCAGTAATGGTACTGTAAACACGAGCAATGGTAATAACGAATCTGTCAATAATGGTAATGCAAGCAAAAGATCAATCAAGTATCCATCAAAAACATTCCTAAAAAATTCAGAAATGGCATATTTGAGAGAAAAGATCTCCCAGCTTATGAAACAAGAAAAAGAACCACAGGGATTCAATTTATATGACACCAAGGATGAAGAGGGACTCTATGAATATGACGAAGAAGATGATTATGATCTAGAAGAAGTTCATGACGATTATCAAGGCACAGAGCATCATATAGAACTCGAACTTCAGCCTGAGTGTGAAATCCATGGAGTCGAGCCGTGTGACTGTGAAATTTACGATGATGATATGTACCAAGGGGAAGAGTATGACTTCACATTCGAGTATAACGAAGAAGGGAAATTAGTACCCACGTTTGATGGTGTAAAGGAATATCTAAAACAAGTAGATAAAGACAAGATCACTGAAATCAAGCCTAAGAAGAAGAAAAAGACAAAGAAGTCGGTGACACAAAAACCGATACCCAAATTTAACCCTAATTCGTTCGATAATTGTTTGTTTTGTGATTATGAATCAGTTTTCGGGAAACCACCTACACATTTAATGAATTGGGTTTATGACAAAGTTGAAGAAGAATCTAAAGCTGTCTAGGCTACATAAGAACTAACAGTCACTGAACGGTTTCATCCAGACAATAAACAATATTATTATGTAAATACGCTAATATATTTGTAAATACAACTCCTAACTAAGCAATTCCTGACAATGAACTAATTTGACCCTCTTCAGTTTTTGTACTCAAGGCATTTCCTAACTCCAGTTTATCAATATCCATCTTGTCTTCAGTATGATCAACAATTGGAACTTCTTTATAATATTTGAATCCACTTAAATCTAATTTATCCTTATCACTCATTACAGTGTGTGGATCATTAGCTGGAGAAATTTCAACCTTGTGCCATCCCTTTAATTTCAAATTTGCATCCAAAGGACAATCATCTTCAGCTCCAGGATTATACCATTCCTTTATCCAAACATATTTACCATTGAATTGAGGTTTGACTCCTGGAGCCGGTGTTCCTGTTGTGCTTCTGGCCATTGCGAGTGTCGAGTGAAAGAATATTGAGCTAACGCAGTTAGCGAGGCTAGCCACACTGACCTAGCGAGATTGCGACTGTGGAGAGTCAATTATCGTAAATCACAGAAAGTGCTACTATTATACATGTACTATACATAACTATCTATATTGGTTACTGATGTCAGGCTTCTAAGTTTGTCAGTAATTAAGCCTCTTGGGTCTTGAATTTCATGAATGCAATCCCTTTCCTGGCATTGTCCATTATATCGGCCAATTCCATCTCTTTGTCAAAATCCCATACTTCATCCTTTGCTAGCAGCTTAATATCTTCTTGAGTTAAAGCCTGAAAGTCTCTCTTTAACTTACGCAAATTTTGGACCTCCGCAGTATCAGTGCATGCCAAACTAATGATGCCAAAAAGGCAATTTTCTGGTAATTGTGAATATATCTTCAGTAATTGCTCATTCATCTGAGTGATTCCTTGTTCTCTATCAATTTGGCCCTTTAGGATATCTTTCAAATTGATTATTATAACATCGTGCTCATCAACACCTTGGAGGAACTTTTCAACAGCTTCTTGATCATTATTTACACCAATTGTACTTAAGCCTTTATCTTCAGAGGTCTTGAACCCATGATCAATAATTAACCCTTTTATTGGATCCTTGCTCAATTTGGTTCTCTCCTCGTTAATCTTGTCAAACACTGATTGTTGTTTATGATTAGTACCATAAATTTCACCTTCCCTGATTTTTGATTTAACCAAATCTAAACAGCCAAGTGCGTCTTCAATCGACGAGTGTCCGTCACCAGTGCCTTCTCCTTCTTGAATGGATCGCTGAAGATATGTTTTACATAAATATCGGAGCCCGGGCTTATAAGGAGGACCTCTAGAATGATGATAGCAAAGCGATGTGTCCACTATATAAGGATGTTTAATTTTTAGAACATTTAAATCGCTTTCGAGTGAGTGGCCTACGAGTATATCATCTTGGCTTACGATAGATTTGATTTTCTGTTGAACGTCACCTAATGTAGTTGTTACACCTTCAAGCAATTCTGGAGTTATTCCGGAGTATTTAGTTTTATAATCAATGATTTCGTTGGGTGGCTGCACGAAGGTATCATAGACCACTTCACCTTGGAAATTTACAAGTGAGATACGAGTTAATTCATCACCCCTTTCAGATAAACAAAACTCACAGTCAAGTGCAAAAATATGGGAACCATCATGTTCAAATGGCTCAGTTTCAACCCACTCACCAATTTCAACTGAATCATTGGACAGTTCACCATATACTGAATGAATAGGATATGAATTGAATTTCATAACGTCTTTAGTCAATAGTAAGTCTTTGATGGTAATCTTCTTTTGCTTTGATCTAGCTATAACTTCTTTAGATTCTTTGGAAGTCAATCTTATATTACAGATAGCCTCTAATGGAGGGAATATGGAAGTTTTTGATCCAGGGTTTTTCACCATTATTCCTGTTGAAAAATGACTTTTTATGAAATCGTACTTATCATCGATTATAAGGTCTAGCTTGGATAAATTCTCGGTTTGATCATCGATTGACTTTCGTTGAACTTCACTAATAAACAGCTCTCTTTCTATTCCACCGGTAAGCACGTATACTACTTTAGGGATGCTTTCTTGACCTGTTACTACGAACTTTTCATCTGCGCCACGAGTAACTCCTGGGTTTCTAGTACCTGCAAAAATTGAATAAAAAGCATCCCTAAATGACGAAAGCTCGACTGGTTTATCTTTGTGGACTTTGAAACTAGGTGCACCGAGCCATTTCAGTTTTCGTTTATGAACTTTCTTTGACACTACTGATGAGTTTGAACTTCTTCGTTTAGCTGCGCTACTTTCCGAAGGTGGTACATCAGTCTCAAAACTCACAGCTGATTCATGCTCCTGTTCGTTATTGATGTTGTCCAAAAGGGCCCTAGTGGCACCTAATGATAGTCTGTCAGTGGTGGATACTAGGTCTTGATCCACCATGTTGGAACCTCTGATTTTTTTGTGCGCAGCACTGAACCTATCACGAGAAGAAGGTTTTGGCATTTGTGGTGGCTATTAGCTTTATGATTCATGTTATCAATTTCTTTGGCTGCCGGTTAACCAATGATGCTTTTCAATTGAGTGCACCTCATGATTTCAGTATTATTTCTAATTTCGTTGGTAAATAGCACAGGTTCCAAACTTGTGAAAATCACAGAAAGAATTATTAATGGTAACGAGGTAAAAGTTACACGCACCTAATTAAATACAACTCGGCAATTGACAACGATTGAAACCAATTGACTACTAACATATACTAATATGCACTTAGTAATCACATTAATTAAATGAGTCAATCAGTTATTGACAACAGCCCCTCGCCGCTTGGTTTAATTCCGCAACAGCTTCCGTGGACTACTTCCGTGGACTACTTCCGTGTATCGGTTCCGTATTAACATTTGTTTACTTTATTAACTTTAAAAATGGTTAAAGCACATTAGAATAATTATATTATTTTTCAGCCGTATACCCTCTAATTGCATAGTTCATTTTAAGGATCTTATTAGCAATGCTCAGTCAATCCATTAGAGATCGTCACTTCTACTCTGTATTAAGCAAAGAATCTTTGGAGAATAGGACAGCCCAGAAAACATTCCATGACTTCGTCACAAAGATATCGAAATGCCTTGACTTGGTATGTCCACTAAGATTTACGATCGAACTTTATTTGTTATTACCTTGAATAACGGTAGGGCCACGCTGTTCTTTTTATCTTAATCGGGAGCGTTTTTAACTCCGTCATTCATTTACGAACTTTTTAATTTCAAGTGACAATTCCTTACCATTGAGCTAAACCAATAGACTATTGAAAAAACTATACCCTAGGTCATAAACGTTAATACTAATAGGCTATGGTCTAAAAAATAAGTCGTACCTTAATCAGTCCCTTGAGCAAAGGTCACCTAAAAAATACTCTATAATACGTATCGAATCTAAAAGCCACTCTAATTTATAATTGCAAATCCTTATAAATAGCACAGAGATTCGCTCCTGAGTCATTTATTTCGTGAAATTCCAACTTAATATTTTGGCCATTATGAAGTTCCCACTCAATACTTATTTTACTTCATTAGGATTAAGAGTTACTCAATTGGTATTTGCAATCATTAACTTAGGGTTAAGCGCTAGATTAGTCAACTACGTGGCCTGGGATGTGTACAATTTCTCTTTGGCGGCTAGTATTTTGACTATGATTTATTTGGTTGTGTTGTTAATTCCAAAAGTATTATCATTGATTCCTCCATTGGTGCTTGTAATCTTCGAAGCTATCTTTTGGATCTTCTGGTTAAGTCAGTTTGCAGCCATGGCTAACGACTGGGGTTCAACTGATTGTAGTTTCCATTACTATTATACTGAAGTGTTTGACCTGGCTTGTAAGATTAGTAAAGCTTCAATTGCAATGGGAGTTCTTTTATGGATCTTGTTTTCAATTAGTTTGATTTTGATCATCATCTATACCATTGTTCCATTGGGTTCATTCAATTCTAGCCACACATCAACCAATAACGATTACGTTCTTGGTGGTATTTTTGCTAACAGTGCCGCAGTTCCAGCTACTTCCACTGGTATTGCTGACCCAGCCAGTGAAGATATTGAAAATAAGGTCGAATCAATTGAAACTGGTGCTGTCACTGAAGAGAAAGCAGTTGAACCAACTGTGCCAGCTGAACCAACTACCGTGGAACCAACTTTGGAACCTGGTGTCGAAGAACCAGCCAAGTGATTAATTGTAAGAGATTAGGTCATAAGTCAG
This sequence comes from Yamadazyma gorgasii, assembly GCA_003708985.3. NCBI lineage: Eukaryota > Fungi > Ascomycota > Pichiomycetes > Serinales > Debaryomycetaceae > Yamadazyma > Yamadazyma gorgasii. The sequence goes on along the minus strand of PPPC03000004.1, from coordinate 825,600 downwards.
GGGCTCAACACCCTTTTGCGTCGCTATTATATGTGTTTAATAAATATTTGTAATCTTCTATTGATTTCTCGTAAAGCAAAATTTGGTAAGGACACTAACTTCTAATGCTGAAGCTCTTATTTACGCCAATTCGATGGCGTAGTGATATTCCTATGGGACGAAATGAATTATTCTACTGCTCAGCCGTGCTTATTATTATTTAGCTGTACCTTTCTGTTTTCTAGAAGGTAAAAAATAACTCCACTAAGCCAGGAAATATGCGACCTATCAAGCCTTAGGCGGTGGCTGAGAAGATTTAAGGAGATTAAACGTTTAGAGGGGTTGGAGACGGTAAGCCAGCTTGAAGTTGGTACTAAGGTACTGGGGTAGTTGACAAGTTGCATAACAATCCCATTAATATCAAAAATTAGCTGGACCATATAATTCAAGAAGCACGTGATACTTTTCAAAGATCTCGTTGTATCATTCTACCAGATCATATCTACCAGCCAATATTCCATATCGTAACTGTTTAATAACTATAACCGTCTCAAATCATGCAGTTTATCCCTAACACCGCCAATGCTCCTAATACCAGTTTGGTGTTACGTTCCATCCCCGTGTGGTTTGTACACTCCTACTGGTAACGTGCGGGGCTCTACGGAAAATACCCCAATATAGGCTAAGGCCCCATTATATCTATTTATCAGATGATGTAGTGATCGTGTACATAATATCGGACGGAAATATAACGGGATTGAATGATTTCTGGTGGGAGAGATGTTGTCGAAAGGTTTTTTACGAAAGATACTAATAAAGACACGAAGCTTTGACCTATGGGTGTATACCATAGAAATGGACATGTAGCATGAATATTGTCTTCAAAAACTATTCTGTTGCCGAATTTCTATTTCATAATTCCACACAACACTTCAAATTAGTTCTTCGTTAAATCATCTAATTGTCACCTAGTCGGGCGGCGACCAATACGCTTCGTAAAGATTCTAGGAATTAATTTTTTCCCACCTAAGATGGCACACATGTCACTAGGTCCTACCCTTTTAAACTATTTGTAAGTCATTCTACAATAATATGGAGCATTGACAGTCTCCTCTTACCCTGCCAATCCTTATAAATCTCAACTTTCCGTTTCTTTTACAACAATTGAACCCAAATTATAAAAATGACCGAGAAAACGGACAAATTCCAGAAGGGGAAAGACGTCCGTCGTATTTTTGAAATCGAGAAAATCTGGGGATAACCAAAAAATTATTTAAGTCCATAATCCCCAGAATTCCCAGACTAAATTGAACAAAATGGGTAAAAGCTTAGATATTGAATACTTGATTGAAAATTTGACTCTTGAAGAGAAAATTTCGTTGTTGGCCGGGAAGGATTTCTGGCACACTGTGCCTATTCCAAGATTAGGGGTACCCAGTGTCAGGGTCAGTGATGGACCCAATGGTGTCAGAGGGATTAAGTTCTTTAATGGAGTTCCTTCTAACTGTTTCACGTGTGGAACAGGAATGGCAGCTACTTGGAATAAAGACTTGTTACAGAAATGTGGGGTTTTGATGGGTCAAGAAGCTAAGGCTAGGGCCGTCAATTGTATCTTAGGTCCTACTTGTAACATTGCCAGAAGTCCTTTAGGGGGTAGAACTTTCGAAAGTTACAGTGAGGATCCGGTATTATCAGGATATGCTGCTGGTAAGATCATTGAAGGGATTCAAAGTGAAAAAGTGTTAGCATGTTTAAAGCATTTTGTTTGTAACGATCAAGAGGACTTTAGAAAGGGGGTTGACACGTTCTTGACCGAAAGAGCTTTAAGAGAAATTTATCTTAAACCTTTCCAAATTGCCATTAGAGATTCTAACCCAAAGACTTTAATGACAGCTTACAACAAAATTGATGGTGAGCATGTAAGTCAATCCAAAAGATTCTTACAGAAGATTTTGAGAGATGAGTGGAAATATGAGGGTACTACCATGAGTGATTGGTTTGGTACCTTTTCCATTAAGGACGCTTTAGATGCTGGGTTAAACATCGAGATGCCTGGTCCTACCAGGTTCAGACAAGTTTTACAAACATCCCACAAAGTATACACCAATGAAATACATATGGATGTGATTGATGAAAATGCTCGTAAAGTTTTGAAATTTGTCAACGAAGGGTTGAAAGTTGACATTGATCCTAATTTAGTTGAACGTGAAAACGATGATCCAGCCGCTGAAGCTTTATTAAGAAGAGTCGGTGATGAATCCATTGTCTTGTTAAAGAACGATGGTGTTTTACCTTTAGACAAAACTGAGTCTCAGAAGATCGCTATTATTGGACCTAATGTTAAAGCCGCTCAAGATTCTGGTGGTGGTTCAGCTTCAATGGCTGTTCGTTATAAAATTACCCCATATGAAGGGATCATGAACAAAATCAAAGAAGGTGGTAATAAGATCACTCACGAATATACCATTGGTGCCTTGTTGGACAAGAACTTACCAGAAGTAGCTCCTTTATTAACTAATTTAGAAGGCAAACAAGGTTTGACTGCAAAGTTCTTCAAACACGCTCCAGGTACACCAGATCGTGAATTAGTTGAGCAATTCAACTTGAATACATCCAAGATCTTCTTAGCTGATTTCAAATCGGAAAAGTTGGATCCAAATGATTTATTATTCTTTGCTGATTTTGAAGGTTATTTTGTTCCTGAAGAATCCGGTACTTACATCTTTGGTTGCTCCTGTTTAGGCACTGCTCAATTGTTCATCGATGGTAAATTAGTAGTTGATAACAAAACCAAACAAGTCAGAGGTGAAGCCTTCTTCCTTGGTATGGGAACCAGAGAAGAAACTGCCGAAATCCAATTGAAAAAAGGTCAAAAGTACCACGTTAAAGTTGAATTTGGTACTTCACCAACTGCTTTAGTAGCAACCGAATTCAAAGAACCAGGTGGAGTTTATTTCGGATTCAGACAACAGTCTACCGATGAAGAGGAATTACAAAAAGCCGTTGAAATTGCTAAGACCAGCGATAAAGTGGTCATGGTTGTAGGATTGTCCAAAGAATGGGAAAGTGAAGGGTTTGATAGACCTAACATGGATATTCCAGGTTACACCAATAGATTAATTGAAGAAGTCGTCAAAGTTAACAAGAATGTTATCATTATTAACCAATCCGGAGCACCAATTGCTATGCCTTGGGCTGATAAGGTTCAAGCTATCATCCATGCTTGGTATGGAGGAAATGAATTAGGAAATACTATGGCTGATGTATTATTTGGAGACTATAACCCAAGTGGTAAATTATCCTTAACTTTCCCTAAGAGAGTTGAAGATAATCCAGCATTCTTAAACTTCGGTTCTACTAATGGACAAGTTTGGTACGGTGAAGATGTCTACGTTGGTTACAGATTCTATGAAAAGACCAAAAAAGATGTCTTATTCCCATTCGGGTTCGGGTTATCGTACACTTCTTTTGAACTTAAAGACTTAAAGGTTAAATTGAACACTGATACCGTTGATGTGTCTGTAACTGTTAAGAATACTGGTAAAGTTTTAGGTAGTGAAGTTGTTCAAGTTTATGTATCACCTGTTGATCCAAAGATTGGTAGACCACTCAAGGAATTAAAGAACTTTGATAAAGTTGAATTAAAACCAGGTCAATCTAAGAAGGTTACTATCCAATTATCATTGAAGGAAGCTACATCATACTGGGATGCTTACAAGAACAAATGGGCTTCTGATAAAGGAGTTTATAAGGTATTAGTTGGTAATTCATCTGATAATATTTCTTTAGAGGGTAGTTTCGAAACTACTAAGAGTTTCAATTGGTTAGGTCTTTAGATGTGATTTTAATATATCTATTAAGTATGTATATATTACTGCACGCATAATAATCTATTACTGGATGCATATATATATATATTGCACTCAAATCTATCTACATTTTCACGATATTCTAATGAACCTTCTTAGCTTCTTGCATTAACTCATATAACTGCCCTATTTGTTCGGGTGACATCTTTTCTAAATCCTGCTTAGACAACTTTCCGTCCATCCATGTTCCCCCATCGATGTTCTTCAAATAATCCTGCCACAGTGCTAGAAACCCGACGATATGTAATGGATTATCAATACTCTTATGTGCTTTGAATTCTGCCTTGACATACTCATCCCCTAACGGTCTGATTTCAACAGGTAATTTGTAGACATGTGCTCTTAATATGGCTTTGTAAAGTTGGAGGGGAGGTAAAAGGGGGTCGGCTTTCCTTTCTGGACGTCTTTGCCTTACTAGCCTTATTAATGATGGTCTCATTTCGCAGCTTTTGTGTTGAGAATTGTCAATTTTCGAATGGTGCGAATGGTGCAAATTTAGAGTGTGTTAGCGAGAATATTACTGTGACTTGGGTGCAAAATACTACGAGTCAACTAAATCTTAAAATACATTTTATTAGGTATACGGTATACAACTCATGATCATAAATACTTTAAATACATATTATTATTTTTAAGTTCATTAGCTCTTTTATGAATGTTTTTGTGGATGTTTCTCTTCATTTTTTGTTTCAAGGCTCTCTTTTTAATCATCTTCTTGGAGCTTGAACAACAACATGAACTGGATGAGCCTGAACCACTGGAGCTTGATCCAGATTTAGAAACTGAAGATGAGGATGATGATGATGACCCGTCATCATCGAAAAGTGCATCTAAGACCCAATCAATCAAATCATGGAAGAATCCACTGAAACTGAAGTTACTTAAACCTCCATTTTCTATCCAACTAAGGATTTTGCTGAAAACGCTCTTGGCAATGCTCCAAACATATGATAAGATAGTATCTAATAATGAACCACCAGATGAAGATGAAGATGAAGTGGAGGTAGTTGATGATGAGGATGAGCTTGAACCTCCGAATAACTTATCAATTAAGCCACCGAATAATCCACCAATGTCACCTTTGATATTACTCCAGACATCACCAAGATCATCTTTGACGTTATCCCAGATTCCACCAATCAAAGAACCCAAGGAAGTTCCTGAGGAGGAGGAGGATGATGATGAGCTTGAGCTTGAGTTGGTATCAAAGATATCATCTAAAAGACCATCAATAATAGAACCAAGGGATTCACCTGAACTGGAACTAGAACCTGAACTTGAGCTGGAGGTGGAGTTGCTGTCACCACCGAAAAGTTTGTCGAAGAGACTTTCACCAGCATCAATAGCATCATCCAAAAGACTACCGGTTGAAGTTGATTTAGAAGCAGCTGATGTCGTAGTAGTGGTCGAATTGGATTTTGAACCTCCTAATAAATCTCCTAACAAGTTGCTTATCAAACCACCGGTAGCAGTAGAAGTTGCTGAAGTCTTAGTGGAAGTAGTAGCAGCTTTGGTGCTGGTGGTAGTAGCAGAAGAATCTGAATCCCCACCTAACAAATCACCTAATAAGTTACTCAATAAACCACCAGTAGCAGTAGAAGTGGCTGAAGTTTTGGTGGAAGTGGTACCAGCCTTAGTAGTAGGAGTTGAAGTAGTACCAGTGGTGGTAGTAGCAGCGCCAGTGGCAGCAGCACCAGTACTAATGGTAGTAACTTCACCATTTAATAAAGTACTTATTATACCACCAATGTCATCGGTAATGGCAGAAATGGCGGTTTTGGCTTCGGTTGCAGCATCGGTTGCAGCTTCAACTGCGGTATCAACAGCTGCAGAGATAGGATCACTGGCAGTAGCAATGGCATCAATTTCACTCAAAATTGCATCTCTGGCAACCAAACGTTTCTTGAGTTGTTCGTTATAGGCGTAACCAAATTCGTCATGGTTTTCTCTGGATTGCAATAAGTTAGAAACCAAACCACTGACCAAATCGGAGTCTTTCAACTTGTCGTAAATAGACTTGAAGTCAATTTTAGAAAGCCCTTCCTTCATTAAGGATTCAACAGTGCTCAAGTCTGTGCTGTTCAATAAAGAAGAAGCAGCTGATTCTAAAAGACCAGAGTCTGACAACATGCTGATGACACCACTGAGAGTCTCATCTCTTTTGACAACTGGTTCTTCGCTGTATTTGGATCTAGCACCTAAGTTCAAATTACCTTCATCCAATAAACGTTTAGCCTTTTCAGAAGCTAAAGATTCGAAGTCAGAATCAGCTAAGAATTCTTTGAACAATTTAGTAGCAGCAGACGAGTCGCTGAATAATGAAGTTAAGTTACCCAAATCGTACTCCTCTATCTTACTCAAGATCTCATGAGATATCTCAGTATAGTTGAAGCCGGAAATCAAGCTTTTTAATGACGATGTACTCAATCCACTTAAAAGGGAGGTAAGAACTTCACCATCACGTTTCTGTTTTAATTTGGAAGTAGTTTCATATTCTGAAACATAATCTTCGATAGAATTCAATATGTTATCAAAGTCGATAGCAGCTGCGGCAGCTGGGGCTGGAGCAGGAGCTGCTAAACATAATGAAACGAATGAAAATGTTAAAAGTGAAGTTAACTTCATTCTTAATATTTGTCAACTAACTTTATTAACGTAAAAAATATCGAATTTGCAGGGTATTGGTAATTTATAATGGATTGGTATGGATTTGCCAGGGGCACGCCGCTCTCCAATTACTTTACCCAAACAGGAAGTTTCACAAACTTTTCAATTAAATAACCATTTTCGGTTTCTCCATTTTTTAGTTACATAACCGAAAAAGCGTAGATGAAGACGTGGATGAGTGCATTGAGATTGGCAGTGTACATAGGTATTTATTAGTGGCTTTTAACAGGGTGCTTTGATAGAGTTTATACAGAGTTAAGAGGATGTTACAAAAAGTCAATTGAGACTCAATTGATACTTAATTGACCATTAACACGGTTCTAAGTATGTGGCAAAACTACCAATTCACAGTCTAACTCTCTCATACCGTCTAACTAAATTAATTGCCTATTTGGTTAATTTGCCTACACCATTCTTCTTTGTAAACCGTATATAGTAACTAATTATAAAACATCGTGTGCTGTCCAATATCCTCTCGGTGAAAAAAACTTCCTAATTTAGTTAACAATCCTGTACATAATCAAAACAACCTGCATAGTGCTCGACATTTAATTACACTTCCTAAATCGGTAATTCTCAACTGTTTATACTATTACTGGATTCGGTTAAGTAATTGAGTTTTTACTCCATTTTTAATTCCATTTAAAGTTATAGGTGTAGTTGCAGGTTCAAATAAATAAAATATCAACTCCTTAGTCGTCGATTTTTTTTACTTTACTTTAACACTCATACATTTGACTATAATTGAACGGTAGATTAACTCAAGTCAACGTCAATATGAAATTAAATACCGTTACCAATTGTATAATAGTATTAACATTAATAAACCAAACTGCTGGTAAAGAAGTTAAACAAAGCAATGGGTTATTCAAGAGGTTCAGTTTCCTGGATATAGTAGCAGCACTTGGTGGAAGTAGTAGTAGTAGTAGTGATGATACTGAAGCTGCTGCTGCTCCAGCTGCTAACACAGTTGCTGCTGAGAGTGTTGCTGCCGCAGTTACTACTGCTGCCGCTGCTGCAGTACCAGGAACTTCATCTACTGCATTGGACGATTTGTTTGATTTTACTTCAGCTTCAAATAGTACTACAAGTTCCAGTTCGAGCTCCAGTTCAAGTTCAAGTTCAAGCTCCAGCTTAACTTCAAGTTCATCCACAACAACTCCAACGACAGTTGAAAATTTGTTCGCTGGTCTTGAAGACGATACTAGTTCAAGTGTCACTTCATCCAGTTTAACTTCATCTTCAGGCTCGTCGAGTTCGAGTTCCAGTTCCAGTACCACCACAAAAGCTTCAAGTGGTAATTCATTATTAAAATTTTTGGGTCTTGAGTCTGATGATTCAGATTCAGAATCTTCATCAGATTCTTCAAGTTCAAGTGAACTTCCTAGTAGTTCAAGTGTAAGTTCAGTAAGTGCTAGCTCAAGTTCTAGTTCAAGCTCAACACCTTCAGGTGGTCTTTTCCATGCATTATTTGCACATGCTGCTACTTCATCAACTGCTAGTGCTTCGCCAAGTCCAAGCTTGTCCAGTACTAGTCCAAGTTCTACCAGTGATCCATTGGACTTTTTAACTGCCAGTTCAAGTGATGTTCCAAGTTCAACTTCCTCAGATGCTTCTACTACTAGTGAAGAAGGATTCCTTGCTAAGTTGTTTGGAGATTCTGATTCTGATGCTACTTCCAGTTCAGATGCTGAAGAATCTTCTTCAATTACCAGTGCTTCAAGTCCAACTACTGCGGCTGCTAAACATGGTGGTCTTATTGCTGCTTTTTTCGGAGAATCGTCTACTGACTCTTCAGCTTCAGCTGATCCTTCAGATGATTTAGATTGTGATGACGATGATGATTCAAGTACTACTACTACTCCAACCGGCACAACTACACCTACAACTGCTGTTCATGTTGCTTCAATCACTTCTTCAGATCCTACAACTTCTGAAGATGGTGATGATTCCGATTGCGAGGACGAAACATCTGACAGTCTTCCAACCCTTAGTATTCCAACCCTCAGTATTCCAACCATCAGTATTCCAACCCTCAGTCTCCCAACTGATACCAGTTCTTCAGTTGCTGCTGTTGCCACATCCTCTGACGGTGACGATTCTGACTGTGAAGATGAAGACCCAACTTCCTCAACCACTTCAACCACTCCAGCTACTTCAGTTAAGGTTGCTACTTCAGATCCAGCCACTTCCTCAGACTCTGGTGATGATTCTGATTGTGAAGACGATGATCCAACCTCATCTACCACTCCAACTACCTCCGCTAAGGCTGTAAGTACTTCGGTAGACCCAGCTTCATCAGTTGACCCAGCTTCATCTACTACTTCCGATTCTGCTGCTTCATCAGATTCTGGTGATGATTCTGACTGTGAAGATGAAGATCCAAGCTCATCAACTACTTCTACCTCAGCAATCATTACAGACGTCACTTCAGATGTCACTTCAGACAAAGGTACAACTGTTTCTTCTACCACATCCGAAGATCCAGCCAGTACTTCTGAAGACCCAGATGATTCAGACTGTGACGACGAAGACCCATCAACTTCAGCTAAAGTTGTTACCACTGATAAAGTAACTACCACTACTTCTTCTGGTAAAGTCATCACTACTACTAAGCAAGTTACTTCAACTGACTTTGATGACGATGATGACACCGATTGTGACACTGTCACTTCAACTCACATCAATACCCTTACCACCACCGAAACTCACGTCAATACCATCACTACCACTACCAACGGAAAAGCCGTTACTATTACCACCACAGAATCAACCCAATACGTCACAACCACCGATTTTGACGATGATACCGATGGAGAAGAAGATTGTGACACCGTTACTTTATACAATGTTGTCACTCTGACTACTGTTGTCTACCAAGGTAACAAAGTTGTAACTGTTACATCTACTTCCACCAACACTTATCAAATCTCTGGTTCTACCGGAGAAGCTGAAGAAGACGATGAATTTTACAGTGACGACGAGGAAGATTGTACCACCACAGCAGTCGCAACTGGAAGTTCTGGATCAAGTGGTAGTTCTGGATCTAGTGGTAGTTCTGGAAGCTCGGGCTCTAGTGGATCTAGTGGCTCTGGTTCCAGTTCAGGATCTGGTTCCGAACAATGTGAATGTTACGTCGAATGTGACGCCGAATCCGATGACGAAGATGGATTCAGTTTCTGGGACCTTCTTGACTCATTCTTCGGTGATGATTCTGATGATGAAGAAGAATGTGATACTGATTGTGACGAATGTCAAGCTACTACCACTAATTACTTTACCATGACCACAACAGCTGGTGCCGCTGCTACTACTGAAGCTAGCGAAGATGACGAATTTTATAATGATGACGAATCCAGCTGTATCTCCACTACATCAGTAGCCACCATCGTATCAACCGCTTCAGCCTCATCAACCTCATCAGTATCGCTAGGTGCAGCAAAACTCGTGGAAATCAAAGCCTCGAACACAACCAACTCCACAGTTGAACAATCCAATTCTGGTAATATAATGAAGTATTCAAATGCGGTAATAATTGTTGGATTATTTAGCATTTTCTTATTATAGAATTGCAGGCAAAATGTATTTATACCAAAATTACGAATCTTAATGTAGATTAATATATATCGATATGAATTAGTGAACTCTGAGCGAAGGAAGAACTCTGGACGAGGTAAGAAGATGGTAGAGGGTTGACAGGGGTTAACAGGGGTAAAAAGGGTAAAAAGGGTCTACTGAGTACTAAGAGTTTATAAAAAGCAAAATAGGGTATAAGAATGTCGTGGGGCATTGTCGCACTAACGTCAGTGTTATTTAAAGGTCATAAAAAATAGGAAATTTGGGTTTTTAGAATCAGAAAATTGCAAAAATAAATATTAGTTCCTTCAAATAAAACAAAACCACCTTTTAAACTCTCCAAAACCTTCTCCTATACTCAAATCAAAAATCACACCTCCGCCGCACACAGTCACCTTAAAATGCTCACATTTCGCATTCACGCTGATTACATACACAAAATGGCACTAGACAGACAAAGCCTTATATTCTTCATAATAATGTTCATCTTCCTATCGCTACCCAATGGGAACGATCAACCACATAGTTACCAAGAACGGCAAACACTTGCGACGTTTCAAAAGGCTCTCAAAGACCACCAAGACAATCTACACCACCGACAGTATTACCAGGGATACGGAAACTTGACGGGTTTCGAGTTAAGTTATGATGACATGAAAACAGGAAAGAAAGTAAAAGATTGGCCCATACACGAGTATACCCCCAAACATCCGTTCACAGAGAACGAAAAGTTCAGCATATTGCCTGAAATAGTCAGTGAAGAGGTTCAGAAGTTTTGGGGCGTTGATAGAGTTGAAACTGTGGATGATCTAGGGTATTTATTGAATGTAAGTGGAAAGGCGTATGGAGAGTTTGAAACAAAGGAAAAGGTCGATAAGTATGACATGCAATTGCCGGGATATTTGCAGAATTACTTCGATTCGGTGAACCAATTTGAGCCAGGCAATGAGCCTGAAATTGTCAAGTCCGGAAACATCACGTTTGACAAAGGAAAAGTCAATGTAGCTTTGAACAGTTTAGGATACAATTACCAAAATCCTGAATTTTCCAAGTTTATTTATACTCCAGATCAACGTATAGAAGATGCTTTGATAGTCAAAGTCAAGCTTAGCGTTTATGATTATCCCGAAGTCAGCAGCAATGAGATAGAAACCAATGGTATCTATTTCCAAGACACCGGGTCAATTATTCTGATAACCAGTAGTGCTAAATTTGCAGGTACTATAGGATTACCTTGGTTAACATTTAGCGAGCCTAATTTCAACAAGTCTAAAATCTTAATTAGTCAATTATTGAATGGGACCGATATTGAAAAACACGTAAGTATGGATGACATGAACCAATATATAGGTAAATCTTATGAACAATGTGAATTCATCAATTTCATCCAGTTGGCTAAAACTGAGTATCTGGTTCGAGAATTAAGAGAAATTGACGAAGAATTAGCTAATCCTACTGGTAAGCCTTTGAATAAGAATTTACCGAAAATCACTGTCAAAAATTTAGTTATGTATTCCCCAGATTGTGGGGTAATCATCAGTAGCAATGGCTTACAGGGTGAGAAGTCTGAAGTGGTTAATGGTAAGGTTAAGAATGTTTTGGTATGGTTCATTGCGTTGATTGTTATGCAATTGTACTTGTTCATGAATCAAATCAAATATTGCAAAACCCCCGGTCAATTGACAAATATTTCAACTGTGACATTAATGATGTTACAATACCAGGATGCTTTAGTTGCGTTGGTGTTTTTATTGGTGTCCACGTTATATGAAAATTTGTACTTGATCTTAGCATGTATCACGATCTTGACATATATTATGTGTGGGGTGTTTGAGATGGGATTTTTGACTCAGGTGATGAAGACTCAAATTAATGAGAGGGGTACTACCTGGTGGGAGATCCTTAGAGGTGCCACTGCAGAAAATAGTGGTGGTGGTAATGAAGCAACCAGTGGGAACACGGAAGGCACTGAAGCTAATAACCCGGCCACGCCTAGCCCAACAGTTCCTAACCCTACGGCTCCTCCAACTACAACTGATACTCAAAGATTTGAAGGAGAAGATGCAAGTCTTTGGAATTCGATCTTTGCCCCAGGTTTCGCCATCACCATCATCACAACGTTCCTAATTCTTAACTCCACGATGTGGAGAAAGCAGTATCGTACAACATTTGAGATCATCGGACTCACAGTCCTCAACAGTTATTGGGTGCCACAATTCTTCCGGAACACGCTTAAAAACCGTAAAATTCCGTTTAGTTTAGGGTTCATTCTTGGTACGACCGTCATACGACTTATTCCCATAAATTATGTGTTTTTATGTCCGAATCCTTTCCACCACGACAGGAACCTCGGATTTATAATTTTCTTAGACAGCTGGGTGGGTTTACAGCTTATACTAATATACTTGCAGACGCTTATAAACCCTCGGTTCTGGATCAACGATAAATGGTTGCCGAAAGCCTACAACTACCATCCGGTGATCAATATCAAGGACTTGGAACATTACGGTTCGGATTTATTAAACAACATGACCCCTGAAACTGATGAGGATGACACCATCACTTGTAAAACCGATTGTATCATTTGTATGACACCCGTGAACTTGCCTATCCAAAAGACAGACAAGAAGAAAATCAACTTGAATAAGAGTTATATGATAACACCATGTTTTCATATATTCCATAGTGAATGTTTAGAGGATTGGATGAAGTACAAGTTACAATGTCCTATATGTAGAAATGGGTTACCACCTATTTAGGTCCTATTAGGCTCCGTGTATGGTATTTACCTTTATTAGTACTGGTTACTAAATATATCGTATTTTAGACTACTTCTTAGACTTTATCACACTAAACCTGTGCATGCTTATTGTTAATGCACCTCCTATTACCTAATGCATATTCTATTATAGCCTACTCCAGTTTTTATCCCAAACGCCTATTACATTCTCCACGTTCAACCTCTTTAAAATACGAGACGATTGGTCCAAGGCGAGATCCTAAATATCCCGATTACGTAATACCCTCAAGAAATGGTTCGATATTTTTTCAAAATCACCCCATTTCATCCCTCGCGAGAAGTCTTTATACCGTGCCAACCTTGGTTACATTGAATGACCTTTATATAGTTACAGAAAGCCAAAAAGCCATTTTTTGTATACAACCATTTTTAAGTAGTTATTGAGTGTGTGTAATTCATAGTAATTAGGTCGATAATCTCAGAAGTACTGGACAAATGACAGACTTTAATGATTTTTTAAACTTCAGTAATACTGATGAATTCCTTAATAACATTTCCGGCTCCATAAGTTCCTTGAGTCCCAGTAGTTTTGACGATGGAAATTTCGATGAACAACTTCCTCAGGGTGATGCTGAGCCTGTGGGTAAGTGGGATAATGACTTCCAACAGCAGTTATTTAATGATTATTCTGATATGAACAACGGATCAGTTTCTTCAACCAATGATTTGACTCCTTTGAGTAATCCTTCAGTCAGTAGTACCCATACATCCCCAGAGAATATCAAGATGGAAGAAGGCAACGCCTCATCCGAGAACTTGGGTTCTGGTAAGTCCAAACCTGGAAAGATTAGAAAGCCAAAGAAAGACAAAGCCTCCCACAATATGATCGAAAAGAAGTATAGAACCAACATCAACAGTAAAATATTAATGTTAAGAGATGCAGTGCCATCATTAAGAATTGCCAACGGTTCCAATAATTTGAAGGTCGAAGATTTAGAAGGTTTAACCCCTGCTAGTAAGTTGAACAAAGCCTCAGTTTTGACTAAAGCCACCGAATATATCAAACATTTGGAAAAGAAGAATGATATCTTGAAACAACAGAACATGCAGTTATCGAAATTGATTGCTAATGCTAATATTTCCTTATCCCAATCCAGTAGTTTCCAATCTGTTAATTCAGGAATGAACATGCCTCAAAACATGCAAAACATTCAGAACATGCAAAACATGCAAAATATCCAACAAAACATGTTAATGTCCAATACCAACTCCGTCAACTCCATCAAACAAGAAGACGAGTTCTTCGACTTTAGTCCAAACATGAATATCAACAGCTTAGATGTTAACCAGTTGAATATGAACCAATTACCTAATCAAATGATAAACCCGGTTCCTTTAATGAGCCAGCAACCTCAACAAAGTGCTCCAAACAAATACCTTTTGGGTGGTATAGCTGCAGTAATGGGAACATCAATGTTTGGTGGTGAAAGTGATTTCAGAGGGTTATCTGCTATCCCATATTTCCCAGTTTCTTTGGTTCAATCTCCTTTATTTGTCCAATTCTGGTACATTTTAAAAGTGTTGTTGATTGTTGGGTGTTTAGTAAATATCTTTTTACCAAACTTCCAATTTGACGTCAAAAAGAACCAAAGTGGGTTATTGAAAACCTGGATTTTAGTTAGTCTTGGTTTAACTTTACCTAAGCCTATAGAAGAGGATAAGAAGAAGAGAATAATCAATACTTTGTTGGGTAAAGTTCCTTCAAATTTCACCAGTTTAATTCAAGATTATGTTTACTTGAATACGGTAGAAACCAATTTCGAGAATATTTTACTCAACTTACTTGTTGGAAGTGTTTTGATTAAACAGTACCCAATGTTGAATACCATTCTTAGTATCAGTATGAATTTAAGATACTCGCTCATTTTAAATCTTACCCAAGAAGGTGGTAACCCAAGTTTAACCAAACTTAACCAACTTATTAAACAATTAGATGGCATAAGTTTGTTTAAAACTGATGTTATTACTAGATTGAACAATTTGATGACTTACAAGCCTATAAATACCGGATTAAATGATGGTGATTACATCAAATACGTCGAAGCTTACCAAAATTCTAATGGTTTGTACGAATTAATCTTCAACTGGAGAATCATCGAAATCATGTTTGACTTGAATTGTATCTATTTACACAAGAGTGTTGAAGACGATTCCGAAAATGATGAATTAGTCAAAGATATCAAAGCCTTAGAAGGATTATTAGAGGATAGCAAAGGATCAGTCAAGAAATCGTTTGATTTGTTCAAAACCGCAATAATACCTGAGAAACATGTAATGGAATTGATGGCCAACATGAGGAATAATGTCGATGAGGTGTTAACCAAATTCAATATTAGTTTGAATGGGCCAGAGTTAACTGATACCGAGATTTCTGATGAAGATGATGAAATTTTTGAACTGAGACCTGAAGAATCGGAGGTTTCAGAAGCATCGGAAGTATCTGAATCTGAAGCAGAAGATGAAGATGACTCACAGGTCACTGAACCTATAGAAGCTAAACCTTCTTACAAAGGTGCCAAAAAGTTGATCTCATCCCTCAATATTGTGTCCCAAGATGAATTCATAATACTAGTAACGTCGCTTATTCAATACTACCATGAAAACGATGCTTCAAACATCAACAAGCTCGTATCATACTTGAAAATTGACACCATTCCATCGCTTTTGGCGTTCACATGTGTCTACAAAACGTTGAATGTGTTGATACCTTCTGAGGATTCTGCTGACAGTGTTTTAGACAATTTAGTCAGGTTATGTAAAGAGTTTTTAGACAAAAACAATCAATTGAGTCATGATTTAAGATGTGGATTAAATGATGTTATCATCAAGAAGGGTATTATTTTGAATGGAGGTGATGATTAGGGTTTGGGTATAGGTTTGTATAGAATGTATTTATTGGTTTGTAACCCACAGTTGATCTCTTTTTAGTCTTTGTGTGTTTTGCCTTTTTCTTTTCTATTGTCTTTGTATCTTAACCCTTCAAAAGAAATCTACGGCTGGTGATCTATTAATAGAATAATAGAGTATGTACCTCGTATGTAATACCTAAACACTATTTACGTGGCCGCATACGGCTCTACCACCGCTTTAACATTCCACCTTATTATATTTGCTCAATATTTCCCTTTTGGAAAATTAGATTCCTTACTAAACCTAAAAACGTAAGCTCAACATTCATCTAGATCAAATTAAACCTTACGACCCAACCACCAACAATTTCAAGATGGTGTAATCAAATTTCAATCAAAACCAATGATTATGACTGCTCATACGATGATTTAATTACAACCAAACCTATGTCATAATTCATGCATTAGAAGGGTCTGGGCGCAAAATAGGTAAAATTGATGACTGGTGCTGCAGCCCGAGACCAAAACAAACAAAACCTTCTATTATTAGTGTTATGATGTAGAGCACGTAAATGCCAAGATTAGCCATCAGGCACCTTCCATACCCCACCAATAACTCAGATTTTAGCTGCATCATGTGTTAAACGCATTTCACATTATACGCGCCTTGGCTTGGCGATGGTGTGATGTACTAAAGGCAAGTTATAATGTGGATTGCGCAAAAGAAACTTCTGTAACATGTAATTTAGGAGGGTATGCATCGGCAGGACTCCGACTATAGGTAATACGACCGGAGTCAAAAAGGATCTGGAATTATCCACAGAAGGTTTTTTTGGTTTAGAGTTAAGGTTTTCAGCAACTCAAAATAAAAACAAAAACATGACCGCACTAGGGGGTGTTTTAGGGGTATTAGGAGCCTCCATTTGCCCGTAGGCTACCGCCCCTGTCCTAAAATCCTCCAAACATTAGCTTAATTATACTCTCTGTACCAAGCGATACGGTTCCAACTAGAACAATGCAAATAGATGATCTTAAAATAGAGATGCATAAAAGTTGTCATATACTATGCACGCACCGCGGAATTCTTGGCCACGTAATCACTCTTTTTCATAACGGTTGACAGATTACAGCGGATTATTATTTTTCCTTTTCACAATAGCCAGGTTTGACTTACTCAATTTGGAAATGCAAATCATAGATTTCACATTAACCTAACTGGGGGCTTACATTGTCTCAACATTTCTGTAAACGTTATGAGTTACCAACGTATAGTTTGACGCACTGTTCAATGGTTGCAATTATTTGCTACATCACATCGTACCATTTTGTGGTTATAACGTAGACAAGTGATGATTAAACTAACATTTCTTGGTATATTATGGTTAGGACTTTGATGCACCTTGACCTATTTAAGTCGTAGACGTTCCCTCTTTTGTGTCGTAACTCCCTTAAAAAGTATCACCAATTAAACGAGTGTTTTACTTGAATATTTGAGAACCAAAACATCGTCAATCCCCCAAGTTTTAGCCAATACCGTCGACCCCAATCCTGGCTACCATTACTACCAAAACTACGACAGTCACACCAAAAACCAGTCACTAAAAAAAATATTTAGTTACGGATCTACGTAGTCACTCGTAAATTGCAACTTTAAAATCTGCGAGAACATTTAAACAATAGGGTTATAAACAGACAAACAACAATTTAACCCCAGTAACATATAGGCCAGTCGACCATACATTGATACATAAATCATTGCAGGGGTTGTAGATAGTGCTTGACATAGTTACTGTAGAGAATTCCAAAAAGAACCACATCGTAACCTTAAATATGGAGCCAACTATAACCGATTTGAATCGGGTGTTGAATAAGTTATGGAAGTGTGACGATAAGATGTCATTGCACTTGAACTACCGGACTTTAGTTGATATTCTTCTAACCAATAGCTTGGGACTCAGAAATAGCCAGAAACGAGAGGTCAAAATTCTGGATTTGCTGATTTTCCCATTATCAGGAACTCAACATCAACAACAACAGAACACCAAGGAGTTGGTGGCCCTAGTAGTGAAAGCTAATGATGAAGACACAAATTACTATGGATGTTTAAGACACAAATACGTCAATAAATGTCCACATGCTGCCATTGCTGTCTACTTGTTCACGAGATTACATTTGCCTGACAATTACGGCACTACCGAGTTGGGGAGTACATTGAACAGTCCAAACAGCGACGCTAGTTGTGGGTTCAACAGTCCTAAAAGTAACGGCAGTCAGCAGAGTCCAACACCCAATGTAAGTCCAAAATTGGACAGTAGGGCTGCCAGTCCCGTCAGTCCTTTGAGTATGTTCAGCGAGTCCAAGCTTATTAAAGGCAACAGCAAATCACAATCAATCAGCTTCACACAACAACAAAAATCCATCACAAAGGCCCTAGAATTGGTCCATATAGATCCTAAGCATTTCAGCATATCCAAATTTATGAATCTTCACCAACCAGAGCTTTCACAGCGTCCAGTATCCACCAACATCAACAACTTACCACCGGACGTTTTAGCACAATATGCTGGGTTTGATGATATTTCCCAATACCAAATCCATAGAAACGTTGTTGACCCACCTATAGAGCTTGTCAATCAAATATTTCCATTTGTGAACGATTCTGTGGGGGATATTTTCGAGATAAGAGTCAAAAACGTCTTGAACATGTTAAGAACAAGTCTTGTACAAGATATGGTAATAATCAAGAAATACTTCCCTAACAATGCCATCACCAAACATCCAATCTTTAATTGTAAGCTTTTTGATGATTATATGGAAGCATTTATAGAAGCCGGTGGCTTAGAAGATATTTCACCAGATATCTCCAGTCCCACATTTTCCAATCCTTCTACGGGATCCAATCTTTCATACACAAACACACCCAGTCCCAAGTTAGATCCCCTCAATGCCATCATAGACGTTCAATCCAAACACGAGACACAAATTCAAAACCTTCAGCAGCAGATTGAAATGTTCATTAAACAGCAGGCTGCAATTTATCATGATTTAGAAAGGTTTATGGTAATACAGTCCAATTTCTACAATCAACTTGGAGCCAAGGTTCAAGTCCAAGACCCTTCTAATGTCCAGAATTTGAATGAAAGTTTCACTAACAACTTGGAGTTGGCAACAAGATTGAATAGCAGTCAACAAAACTTTTTTTCTATCATTAACAATCCAGTTTACCAGTCAAGAACTCGTACACCACCTTCGGGTCCACAACCTCATCCTCACCAAGTTAATCCACAAATGCAAGCCCAAGTCCAACAAATTCAGGCTCTGCAATTACAAACACAACAATTACATACCCAGCAATTACAAGCTCAGGCTGCTCAGACTTCAGCTCCACAGACTCCCCATCTTCAAGCCCATTCACAAACACCTCATATCCAAACTCCTCACGCCCAAACTCCTCATGCACAAACACCACTTCCCAAAGAGATCAAAAGAGAGTTACCTTCATTAAATGTTCCAATGTTCAGCCCACAACCACCAAGACCTCGTCAAGTTCCTCAGTTTCCAGTTCCGATCCCTGTGCCTCATCCTTTAGCACAAAACATTCCCTTGCAATACCTCCAAATCCCAGCTGGATCCCATCCCGTGCCAATACCTCCACAACTCCCACCACAAATTGGCCAAATCCCCGGTCCAGGGTTCGTTGTCACTGAAACCGAACACGATATAAATCGTAGGAAGGCCTTGCATCGTCGACTCTCTCGTCAGCCTGTCAATGTCTATGAAATGTGGCAGGACTTCAAGTCGCTCGAGAAACAGTTGGAGGACAACGACGTTCTGATCACCGAATGGTTGAAGCTCCATGGAAGCTCTGAACGTCAATTCAGACACACCAGAATGAAGATCATCAGGTTCATAGAAGAAGAGGCTAAAAGGACTGGTTGTTCTGTTGATACTATTAAGGACAAGTTACACAATAAGATGAGAAATCGTCAGAAACCATGGACTTTAGATGAAGTCCAGAGAATGTTATCTTCAGGCAGAAGAATTAATTTGGATTAATACACCCGTATTAATTTGAAACTTCAGTGTATAGGCTCCAGAATTGGATTAATTTAGTGTATAGTATGTATAATATGTTATTTAGAGCTTACTCTACAACCAAGTCTAAACTTCTCCCTAAAGCTCTATCGCATCAAATGTAAATGGCTCATATGCATACCCTTCTCCCTCGAAAAACTTAGACATAGCTTCAACCCAATGTAATCTTAAACTATGCAACATGGCTGATGTTCCCTCCATCAACACTAATATACAAACCGTTAATACAAACCAAAATCCAAATAAAAGTACAGTCATAATAATTCCTTTAGCCCCAGTAGTCCCAAACGCATTTTGTATTGTCATTGACCATAAAACTGTTGATAATTGAGCATGTGCTAATGATAACGCCCACAATCTTAAGTATGATGCCGTGTGACTAATACAATTTAAACAGAATTCAATAGTGTGAATCACTTGATGGATCACCACGTCTCCGAGATTGAATCCCTCGCCTTCTTCTCCATGGCCTGCACTATTGGCATGAAGTGGTTCTATATCGTTAGGGAAATGGAAACTTTCACTAAAAAGATCATTATCATTGGGGTCATGATTGAGATCATCATCAAAACTATCATGTGAATTGGTGTTTGCTTGAGCCCTGTCCAATTCGAATGAAAGTGCAGCTTCTTCCTCGTGCAATTGGGTGGTGTGCTGATGTTGAGAATTCAAGTCTTTGTACCCTAATTCAATGGCTCTTTTATTTCTGTTTCTCAACGTCAAAGGCTTGTAAAGCAATAGCCATGGAACACAAACCAATGCAATAAGAACTAATACAACCTGAACAAAGGCTTGACCAGGATATAACTGATCATCAACCTTTCCTGGAGATAAAAACATATTGATCAACATATTCAATAATCCAGGTGGCTGTTTTCCAGTACCCAACCAATCGACTGACCATTTGTATAAAATTGTCAAACAAAGATATCCGAATATACTTTGCATGAAAAGGAAACCAGGGATGAAATTACCAATAATGTCGACACTTGACTTGAAAAATCGATAATTCACTAAACTGAAGAATAATGAGTAATTCATATGAGCAAATCCCATAAGGATGGACAATTTCATTTTATAAGAGTTAGTGAATAAAAGATTATTTTCAGCACCATGCCACCCCCAATCCAATCCAATGGGATAGGTATAACCTTCAACCTTTTTAGCGGTCAATGAAGTTCTATTTGAATCGTAATCATCAGGGTATTCATATTTCCAACCTGATTTGAACAAAGTTAATGACTTGGAGAAAATATCATTATACAACAAACCGGTATAAATTGAAAATGCTCCCATAAGTAATAACACATATCTTCCACTAAAGGCCATCTCGAAGATTTCATCTTTATTTCTTTGTGCTTGAAACTTAACTTCATTCCTAACAAGGTATAAACTGATGAGCAACACTATTATTCCGTGACCGATATCACCAAACATAATGGCAAACATGAACGGAAACGTAATAACTGTGGCTAAACCAGGATTGACTTCTTGGTAGGTGGCTATTCCATATGCATCAACAATTGACTGGAACGCTTGTGTGAGCTTATTGGTTCTGTGGTATGTAGGAGGAGTTCTGTTGGTTGCTAATTCGTTGACGACTGCAACTAATTGATCATCTAAGTCATCTTCACTACTAAGTACATTATCATTTTCATCAATAGCGAATAGGGTGTTGGAATTGCTGGATAATGGTGTATCTGCCAAAGGAGTATCATCAAGAGAGATATCTTCTTGTGATCCACTTAACCCTGGAGATTGGATTTTAGATCTAATCAAATTCTTCAATGTATGTTTGACTCTTCTGAACTCCGACTTGGGTATCCAACCTTCACCAACTAAACATCTTCTTGTACCGTCCATATCGAACTTATTCAAAGTTTCGTAAATGAACTTTTCTCGTTTAATGTTATAAACCCAATCCGTATAAGATTCTTGTAATATCATCAATTCAGCTATAAGATGATTCTTTGTACTGTCGACAACAGCATCCAAATCATTGAGTTTTGTGTTTAATTCTTCAAGAGACTGGTTTCTAGCAGCTTCACTGCCGTAAATGTTGTCAAACATCTTACCATCTAAGGAATTGACAATTCTTTTTACTTTTTGTTTGAGAACATCCCCATGAATGTAAATGATGAAGGTATTCTTTTGTTCTCCGTCTTCGGATTCTTCTTCTATAATATTGTCATCGAAATACAAGTTCCCTCTTAAGGTCCTCCATAAAATCTTTCTTAATAACGGAATTTTAGATCTTGCTAAAGTCCCTGCTATAGCATTGTAACCCAAATCTCCAACCTCGGTTTCCTGTAGTCCCAATTCTAAATGATTGTTGAGCAATCGTGCTTGGTCGTTATCTTCGTTTCCTGAATCGGTATCCACATTGAAGTTTCCAGCCCAGCCACTGTTAGCTTTGTGGAACTCGTTGACCATTAACAAAACGTATCTGTTTTCGATCAACGATAATTTTTGGTTACTCAAGCCATTAAAGGAGTCGTCCAAATGTTTTATTCTATCATAAAAATCGCCAATTTTAACTTTTAATTCGTCCATTTCCAGCGGTGTGGGCAAAGGTTTCAAGTCCGCCTGCAAATTCTGATATAGATCGCCCTTCAACGTGCTGTGCTTGGTCATAATCGTCTCTAAGTACGCCAATTGACTCTCTACACCGTCAATGGCTCTTAAATCATTGATGAAAGTTCGTTGGAACGAAGTCAACCTGGAATTCAAGTCTCGGAAATGAACGTTGCCTAATCTTCCCAAAGCGTACACAACGTCCCGGGCCAATTCAATGGTGACATAGAATTGGACTAGCGACATTGGCGCTGATCTAAATATCGCTTCTTCTGTCATAGTCACACTTGTAGTGGATGTGTGCTACCTGTATCACTGGAATCGTTGATCGGTGTCTGTGCCCCTTTTGCGCGCCTGCGCTCGATCTGTTAAGTTAACACGCAATACTCAGGTAGTACTACTGGAAGGCACACTACAATGAATTTTGTTTTGTGGTGGGTTGTATTAGTGTTTACCACGGTGCTAGCTCACAATGGTACAGACCCGTACCGTACGGTCATGCAGGAGATAAGTGGGTACAAAATGGCGGTTCCCATGGACGATGATTTCTCTGACAAACTCAAGACCTTGCCACAATATAATCCAGAACTAGCTGCCTACAACCATGAACCATTGAAGGATACCCAAGCAGAAGCCCTCATGTTAAATAAATATATCCCCCAGCTACAAGAATCTGCTCACGCCTTCAACAATCCCCTTGCTTTGGTTGCTTTGGGTGATATATATACGTTTGGTAATTTGTCAGTAACTGCCAATTACACCAAAGCTTTGCATTATTATCAGGAAGCAATTTCTATTAGATCCAATGGCCATGCCTACTTTATGCTTGGGTTCATGTACTCAACAGGAATGTTTGGAGAAATAGAGCCTAATCAGCCAAAAGCGCAACTTTACTATCAACTCGGTGTTGACGAAGATGACATTAATTGTTTGTTGGTAATGGCATACAGATTATCACAGGGAATCGGTGTTCCTAAGAATTGCGAGTTATCGTTGGTATATTACTCCCGGTTAGCTCAATTGGGTTACAAATACCTCGTTAATAACGAAGACCAATTTGAGCCAACAGAGACTTCTTATAATATAAAACTACCTGATTTCGTTGAAGGAATTTACGGTAAAGACGTTAGTGAATCCCCCAATTCCGTTGCTAGGTCCCGAAAGAAACTTTTAAACGATTATGAACAGGACTTTACTATGGATACGTTCGATAAGAAAATCATTCTAAACTACTTCAATGCTTTATACGAATACGACGGATATTACAATCAACCCAAAGATTACAAAAAGGCCAAGGATTTACTTCAAGCTTGTGTTAATTACGGTGAGGAATTACAATCTTACAATACCTTGAGATCCCTTCCAGATACTGACAAATACCGTCTCAGTAAATGTTTACTGTTGTTGGGTCATATGTTCCTTAAAGGGCAAGGTACGGAAAAGGATTACCACAGGGCTTTCAAATATTTGCTGAATCTGACTAACATTTTCAATACTTCAGAAGCTTTAAGTGACTTAGGGTTCATGTATGAAAAAAAATTGATACCAGAGCAACAAATACGACCATACAATCCTCAGCAAATCATCGACAAAGCCGTCAGCTATTATCAACAAGCTATGAGTATCAAACCTTTTCTGGCTTCGGCATCTAAGAGATTATCCAAGCTTTTAGTGAATAGAACTCCATTTGGAGATATAATGTCAAGTCCTCACAGGAGTGATATTGTCAAGGCAATGAGAGATGCTGCCACGAGTGGTGATGTCGAAGCATTGTATCATTATGCGGAGTTCATCCAACAAGGTGTGACTAAAGGCATAACCCAACGACACACGTGTGCAAATAATGTTTTTTACTTCAAGGTATTTTTAGAACGATTAAGCCAATATTTCTATCCTACTTTAAGGTATAGTCTTGAAGAGCTAACCAAATTTAACTATAAGAACGCTTTATTAGGGTACCTGATAGCAGCAGAACAAGGAGTCGAAAGAGCCCAAATCCTGGCGGGTTGGTTACTTTACCAGTTGGATCCATTCCCATTGAAGGGAACTAAAACTTTTCAACAAGAACGAGTTAAATCGGCCATGAGATACTTCGAAAGAGCTAGTGAACAAGGTGATATCGATACCACCATCTTTCTTGGTGACATTTATTACTACGGGGTGCCTTCAGCTAATATCTCCATAGACTTTGAAAAAGCATTCGAATTGTACGGCAAAGCAGCCCATTCCAGATCACCCCACGGTTGCTTTAGTTTGGCGTATATGTACGAGCATGGATTAGGAGTTGTAAATAACACCATAGACTATTTCATGGCCAAACGATACTACGATCTAAGCATCAAATATCGTGATGAACAAGCGCCTGAAGGAGAAACCATGAATAACATTCCTATTTACTTTGCTTTGTTAAAGCTCAGGATCAAGTATTTGATATGGGGACAGAAGATCAATGAGGAGCAAACCAGTTGGTTCAGTAATTTCAAGAAGCTAGGCGAAACTTCGGCCATAGATGAAGCTGCTGAGCAGAGAGCTGAACGGAGAGCTGCTAACCAACACGAAGGTGGCATGAACTTTGAAGATGAGGAGTTTGAGTTGGGAGATTATTTGGTGCTTGGAGTTACGTTTGTAGTTTTTGGGTTTCTCATTATCAAGAACCTTATGCACCAATATAGGAGAGTTAGAGATAGGGGCAGACCCGGAGGTGGGCCTGGTGCACCTGCACCGGGAGATAGACCCGATGGGGGTAATGGACATATAAATGCAAATGCTAATGGAAATGAAAATGAAAACGCAAATGGCGAACGTAACGGATGGGAATTTGATGGAAACGTCCATTTCAGAAGAGGTAACTTTGAATTCCACTTCTTTGCCCTTTAAATTTGCCCTTTTAACATATGATAATGATAAATAATGTATATTATGCTATATTTTTATATGCGTATGAACTGTTTGTTTAACTGTTTGTTTCGTTAACAACATCATTGATGATCAAGCTTCTCTTTATAATCGAAGAATCAGGAGTGATACTGGCTCTGACAGGTTTTGATCTTTGACTATTAGTGGTTGTGGCTTCCGGGTATCCTTTATAATACTGAGTGGCATTCGGAGGTAGTTTGTACATCCACTTCTGTTCCATGACCAAATCAATAAACTGCTTCAATATAGGAGCATTTGATAGTGTCAGTTTGGATCCTAGAATAATCAACTTGGATCTTGATCTTGTCACTGCAACATTCATTCTTCTCCATTCTTGAAGAAGCGATCCAACTTTACCTTCTTTGTTTGATCTGACTAATGAGATAATCACACAATCCTTGTCCCTACCCTGGAACTGATCTGCTGTCATACATTCTAAATCGTGATGGTTTAAGAATTGACGTTTGAGTAGTTTCAATTGGGCTCTGTAAAGTGACATTATCCCAATATCAGATTGGTTCATTCCATTGTGAAGAAGTGCCTCTACTATCTGGTAAATCAACAATGCTTCGGTGGGGTTTTCAACCTTCTCTCCTTGACTAATTTCGTTGCCTGGGACAAGATCATGATCCAAAAAGATTACTTTATTGCTGGGATTGACTATCCATTTCATCCATGTGTCCCTATCGCCTTCAATCATGGACTTATATCCTTCTGGATCTGGAAATGTTAGCAGTCTATTTGCAACTGCCTCTTGATTACATTTCAATCTATTGTCGTAAACAAGTTCGTTTGATAATTTCATAATATCCGAACACATTCTGTATTGGTACGTCAATTCCACCACACTTTCAGGAAACTTATCATTCAAATACTGAAACAACGACACTTGTAAACCTTCCTTGACTTTGGGATGAGAATGCTGTACTAACGGTGGTAATTGGTGGTGATCCCCTACCAAAACAAACTTGTCAGCAAACCTCAAAGGTCCTAAACTAACAGGTAAAGACACTTGCGAAGCTTCATCAATTATACAATAATCAAAATGGTTTCTGATATTGAAAGCATAGTCATTTATACCTAGACAGGTAACTCCTACAACTTTTGGATCTACGAAAAACCGTTCAAATTGACCATAGTTTTTAATATTCTCCTTAGTGGCCACATAAGGCAAAATCTCCTTATGAACTCTTGAAGGATGGCCAACCCTTAACATTGGCACACCGTATTGCTTGACTTTGATCAATATATTATCAACTGCTGAATGGGTGTAAGATGCCAAAAGAATGGTTTTGCCTTGTGCTACCAAATAATTGATTACTCCTGCTATAAGTGTCGTCTTACCGGTTCCAGGCATTCCTAACACCAAAGCAAAATCATTGGCTGATACGATCTTGTCAAATGCTGCCATTTGGTCCACATTAAAATTCTCGGAGAAGTTTGATAAAACAATTTCTTCAAATGAGGGAGGTTTTCCATCAATCAAATGTTGTCTAAGCTTATTATCACTTTCAGCAAACAAGTTCAAAAGATTATACCTCGCTAAACCCATTCCATGAAACATTTCATCTTTGTCTAATCTAAAAGTCATCTGTTTTCCATCATTAGTTCCAAACCTTCTATCGACTTCAATTCTGACTTCATCAGGTCTAATACGAGTGATAAACCCCGTAGCTAAAGAAAAATGGCCCATTTCGTCACTGACCATTATCCTGTCATGAGTTGTAATTTGCCCACCTTGAAATGAATTCTTTATCATTGAACCACTACTTCTTCTGAGAGTATAATTGAACTTATACACAGGGTCGTCTGTGGTTTTGAATTCAGTGATAACCAAATTTGCTAATGCCTTACCATTCTTTACTTCTCGTTCGTTAGAAGTCATGGTCCACAAATCCTTCTTAAGACTTTTAAGAAGCTGTTCTTCTTTGGTGATAAGTAAATCCCAATAAGTATAGAAATCCTTGTATTCCTGGTTATTAAGATGTTGAGTATACTTTTGAAATAAATCTTCATCGATGCCACAGGTTTCCGAACTGCCATTTTCAATCAACAGATGCAACGTCATACAAGCCTGCTGAACTTCACATTTTTCACAAACAGAACTTCTTATCACCTCGGGTAATTTCCTAACACCATCCATAAGATATTCCGATATTCTATTTCTTAAATTGATCAACGACCTTAGATCAGCATTTCGGATATTTCCTAACTTGGTAATACGTTCTTTACTATATACAAGCAAGAATGAGCTTATATCTACGTTGTATCTGTCCTTGAACAATAACGAATATAATGACGATTGGGCATGGTGGGCAATGTATTCTCGGCCAGTTTTGAATTCTAAAGGGAGGAGGATCTCTTTGTTGTTAACCTTTGAATTGACAGAAACATCAACTTTACCTTTGATTCCAAAAATAGGGGACCAGATACTTTCTTCTATATCCATAGCTTTTGTCACTGAAAACATCACTTGGTTTTTAGATCCTATAACTCCAATTTTACTGTTGCCCGTTTTGTAATACGTGTTGAACCATTCATGCAAGTAAGGGATTGTTTCTTTGATCAAATCAAGACCTTCTCGGTCTTTTCCTTCGCCTAAGGTGTAAAATGATAATCTATAGGTATCAACTAGCTCCTCAGCTAACTTCTGCATCCGTTCGATATTCCAATCAGTTGAAAATCCAGATTGAAATATCTCATGCAAAATTGTCCCTGTTAATAAAGGTATGGATGTTTCACCTGGAAACCCAAACCTATCCACCAAAACAGACTTCCTTGGACATCTCATTTGTTCAGAGACGGTAGTTGCTGATACTAGAATATCGGGATTCCATATTAAAATGTTCTTATCGTCATCAACTAAATGAGGGAACTCTTTGTCAGTTATTACCAAATTGATAATATCACCTTTTTGGAAGTTTAGCGTTGTGTATTCGCCTCTTAACACAATCTTTGATTCTCCGTTTGCGTCTTTTACCGTCACTATCAATTGTTGTCTTATGTTGCCTTTGAGTTTATAAGATGTTTGAAAGGTACTAACAATCTGGTAACGTTTCAAATCGGGTCTTGAATACGACAATTTCGTAGATGGAACACTCTCAAATTCGTCTTTAAAGTTGACAGTAAGATCTTCTATATCCTTGGTGTAATTTGTGTACAAGTGAATATTATCCATGGTAGAGGAGATGTCAAACTCATCAAATTCATCAAGCTCCATGCTTTCAATTTTCACACCGTTTTGTGACGATACTTTTTTGGGTGGGGTGCTGATGGCAGGCACTTTAGGAAGGTCCATTGTGGTTTCTTTTTTTGGTTGGAAAGACGCTATGAACTCTTCGTCGTCTGAAAAAGGATCACTGGAGAATGTTGGTGAACTTGGCATATTTTGGAGTGATTCTTCTTTTGTTTGTGTTTGCGTGATCTCTGTTTCTTTCATCTCTTCTTTCTTTTGTGTTACTGTTATTTCCGAGATTTGTGTCCCTTTTTTTACTATTGTTTCCGGTTTTGGTGTCCCTTGATTTAACTTTTGTTTCAGAGAATTGCCTTCTTTGTGAAACTCTTTACTCTCTAGTATCAAAACACTACTATCCTTATCAGGTTCTTTCTCATTCTTCTGCTCCACCTTATTCAACTCCAACTTGTGAATCCACTTCTTTAACCTATCACCACCCCTACTAGGCGATTTCCCCAATGACTTTGCTCTTTGAAGACTTGGAGTCACTTGAACCAACGAAGACGTCAAGTCAGAATTCGTCCTTGATACTTTAGGAAGTGACATAGACAGAATGTTGTGGAATCCACCACCATACTTCTCAAGCATCATTTCTGCCTGTTCATTAATCGTCGCAGACGCTTCGTTTACATCTTCTGTTATGTTTCTCAATGGTGAAGATGAAAAATGCTGTAATGGACGCTTTGGTGATAGCCTGGGGTTTTTAGGACTGACCTTCCATTTTATACCTATTGATTCGAAACTATCATCTGAGCTTTGAGACGGCTCTTCTTTATTTTCGTCTTTGAAAACCGGCTTAGGTGATTTTCCGGGTGACTTTTTATCTATTTCCGGTAATGCAGTTGAATTTTGTGTAGTTAAGGAACTGGAACTACTAGATGCAGATTCATTTGTAAGTTCGTGTTTTGTGTCTAAAGAATTCCTTGGTTTAAAGAAATACGAAGTTCGTTTGGGTCGTTTGGCCTCTATTCGAGGTCTCTTATTCCGAGGTTCTGACATATCTCTACTTCTTCCCTACTTCTTCCCTACTCTCGCCGTAATTGGTCGTAATCAATGGTGTTACTTAAATTCTAAACTCTCTATGTAGACCAAAGAAACGCGATAGTTAGATCTAACCTCTAACAATCAAAAGTCGTGCCCCACCGACCCTCACTTTTTCTGCCCTGCTCATCGAGAAATTTTTCACTCAGTTTGGCTCATCACTAAATCCACAAAAGTAGTAGAAAATGTCATACGTATTAGCTGAAACTGCAGCTGGGTACGCTTTGTTGAAAGCTGCCGATAAGAAGATCTACAAATCCGAAAACTTACTCGAAGAATTAAACAGTGTTGAAAAAGTTTCCAAACAGTTCAAAATCGAAGCCTTTGAAAAATTCCAAAGTGCTGCTAATGCCTTAGAAGAAGCCAACAGCATAATTGAAGGAAAAGTTAGTGACAATTTGAAACAATTTTTGTCCAATGTTAAGACTGACAAAAAAATCAATTTGATTGTTTCTGAAACTAAATTAGCTAATGCCATCAACAAATTAGGATTGGATTTCAAGGTTATAAGTGATGCAGCTTCATTAGACTTACATAGAGCTATCAAGGAATATTTACCTGACTTATTACCAGGTTTGGACAACAAGACCTTAAACCAAATGTCTTTAGGTTTAGCTCACTCCATTGGTAGACACAAATTGAAGTTTTCTGCTGATAAAGTCGATACTATGATTGTTCAAGCCATTGCTTTGTTAGATGACTTAGACAAAGAATTAAACACTTATGCTATGAGATGTAAAGAATGGTACGGGTGGCATTTTCCAGAATTGGCCAAGATCATCACCGATTCTGTTGCCTATGCTAGAATTATCTTAACTATGGGAGTCAGATCTAATGTTCAAGACGTTGATTTATCAGAAATCTTACCTGAAGAAATGGAAGAAAAAGTCAAAACTGCTGCTGAAGTTTCCATGGGAACTGAAATCACTGAAATTGATTTGATTAATATCCAAGCCTTGGCTGAACAAATTGTCGAATTTTCTGCTTATAGAGAACAATTATCCAACTATTTATCATCAAGAATGAAAGCCATTGCTCCAAATTTGACTGTATTGGTTGGAGAATTAGTTGGTGCCAGATTAATTGCCCATGCCGGTTCTTTAACTTCATTGGCCAAAGCCCCAGCTTCTACTATTCAAATTTTAGGTGCTGAAAAAGCGTTATTCAGAGCTTTAAAGACTAAACACGATACACCAAAATACGGATTGTTATACCATGCTTCATTAGTTGGTCAAGCTACCGGTAAAAACAAGGGTAAGATTGCCAGAGTCTTAGCTGCTAAAGCTTCCGTTGCTTTGAGATACGATTCATTGTCTGAAGATAGAGATGATTCAGGAGACTTTGGATTAGAAGTTAGATCTAAAGTTGAAGCCAGATTAAGTGCATTAGAAGGTAGAGATTTAAGAACTTCGTCGAAGATAGTAAAGGACCAACCTAAAGTTGAAATAACTGAAGCCAGAGCTTATAATGTTGATGCCGATGCTCCAGTCACTAAAGAAGTTGATTCTGATGATGAAGAGGAAGAACCAAAGGAAAAGAAGGAAAAGAAGGAAAAGAAAGATAAGAAAGAAAAGAAGGAAAAGAAAGATAAGAAAGATAAGAAGAGAAAGAGAGATGACGATGAAGAAAAATCATCAAAGAAATCGAAGAAGGATAAGAAGGATAAGAAGGATAAAAAGAAGAAATCTAAAGATTAGGTTAGCATAATGTATACTTAGGACGTGACCTTGGCTTGGGCTCCCTCATCTCTACCGTGGACTAAGTCTACCACGAGGTTAGCGTGGCCTCACTCTTTACAATCACCACATGTAACCACAGTTGCGCGAGTCAACTATAGAGATGGAAGCTCTAAAACTAGACAAATATCTTAACCTTGAAGACCACGAACACCCTGCAAATTTAATTTGTGAGTTGTGTAGACTCTTCTACGATCTCAATTGGGTAACTGGGACAGGTGGGGGTATTTCCATCAGGGAACAAGGCACAGACTTAGTGTACATAGCACCATCAGGAATTCAAAAGGAGAAATTACAACCATGGGAAATGTTTGTAGTAGATATAAACACCGAAGAAGTGTTAAGAACTCCAAATAGTGTTAGTGCAGAATTGACCAAAAATTACAAGTATAAGCCATCAGCTTGTACGCCGTTGTTTTTGAGCTGCTATAAATTCAGAGATGCTGGTGCATGTATTCACACCCATCTGCAAAATGCTGTTTTGTGTACTTTACTTTGGGAAGATCAAGACGAGTTCAGAATAAACAACATCGAGCAAATCAAAGCTATTCCTCGTTTACAATTGAATGAGTCCACTAATAAAGTTGAGAAGGTAGGAAGCTTAGAGAACTTTGAAACTTTGGTTATACCAATCATAGATAACGTACCTCATGAAGAAGACTTAACTCCTAGTTTGGATGCTACTTTGAAGAAATATCCGGGTTGTACTGCAGTATTAGTAAGAAGACATGGAATTTACGTATGGGGAGAAACCATTTGGAAGGCTAAGATTTATAATGAAGCTATTGATTATTTGTTAGAGTTGGCTATTAAGATGAAGGATAGAGGCATTGATTTAGTATCAAAGGGTAAGTATAATTAATAATTTCCGTGTTATGTGTACGGTGTACTTGTTTGTACGTTCTTTATATGCATTTTATACATTCTATGTACTATATTTGTATCGTATCGGGACGAGGCCCTGTCTCCTCCTAACTATTGTTATTCGTACTGTCTTTTGTTTATAAAGGATTCTTAGTACCCTTTAATTTCTGCCCCACTATTTCCTCCCAATTCACTTCTCCTTCAATCTCTCCTATGCAAACTATATTGGTCCCTCTCATCATATAAACCCCTAACTCTATTTGTTGATACTCACTCTCATCAGTCTTCACTATCCTCTCTATACATCCTGATATTATTACATTTGTGGAGTTATCGAATCCTTCAAGTTTGCCCTCAAACATTCGTGCATCTGTGGTTATAATTCGTACTTGTTCTATTCGTTAGTATTCATCTTTCGTTCCAATGTAACATACATACTGTATAAGAACTCTTTCAATGACATTATATAAATACTCAAAATCGCGCTGGTTTTTTTGGTTGCAAATTGACCTAGACCCCAATAATCCATAAACAGAAATGAATGAAAGTAACCTTGAATTCAACTTTAATGCCCAAGATCATTGTTCATTTGGCCAATTGACTCAAGCGCTAACTACTAGGAACGTGGAGAGATATCTACCAAGTGAGTATCAGAATTTATCTACATGGGCGGCTAAATTAGAAATTGAATCCGTTCATTTAAGAAACGCCTTGAAGGAGTTGAAAAGTGGAATGGAGGTTCAGGAATCTAAGAAAAAGTTGGAGGAGTTGGAAAGTTCTATTTCACAAGCTTTTAAGGACATTGAATTAATAAAATGTGGATTTGGTGATAATATAAAAAGGGTTAATGCAAGACTAGACAAGTTGGAGAATATGCTATCTGAATCATTACCTAAAATTAATGAAGAAACTCTGAAAGAGTTTTCCACTCCAAAATTAATTCCTTTATCTCCTGAAATGACTCAATTAACTCCAAAAGTTCTTTTATCACCTAGAATAACAAAATCACCGCCAAATTTATCTTCAAATGTACTTTCAATACCTAAAATCACAGCAAAACCCTCAAAATCACTTGAAGTTCATAAAACAACTAAAATAACTAAGCCATCCACAAATAAACCCAAATTAACTACCCTTACCCCCTCCCTTACTCAAAACAGAATCATCTTATAACTATACCTTATCCACACCAGAAACGTCCCTATTGATATCAATACTTATCACTAAATTATTCCCATCAACTGAATTTCCATCCTTACACAACTTTTCATAATAGATCTTATACATCGTCATATACCTATCAATAAATTGACTAACTTCATCGTCAGACATCCCAACACCTTTCTCTTTTATAAGTGCATGTTCCTGTTGTAATCTCCACTTATATACGTTATCAATATCATCAGTTTTAAGAATTATAGAATATTGGCATTTTTCAAACATTGGTTGATATTTCTTCAAATACTCGTCTACCATTACTATATGGTCTAAACTATGAGACGTAATTACTGGATCATGAGATTTCTTATAAACTTGGTGTACATCCAAATGTTTAAACCCTAAGAACCATCCTTCCAAAAACATTACGTCAGCTTTATAACTTTTCCATTCTTCAGCAGGTAGTCTGTCACCCTTTCCATTATACAAGGATTTATCATACTGAGGGATTTGAACTTCTTCACCATTTTCAAATGATTCCAACACCTTTGTTAATAATTCCAAATCATGAGTTCCTGGCAACCCTCTACCTTGTAGTAATTTATTGTTGTTAAAGGAATTGATAGCTAATTGGTTCAATTTTTGTTGTTGGTGGTAAGTTAAGTAGAAATCATCCAACAGAACATTGATGGCAGTTAATGAAGTAGATTCATTCACAAATTGAGTCAATTGTCTTGATACCGTTGTTTTACCACTTCCTTGGGGCCCACTGATTCCTATAATTAGAGGCTGGGATGATTTTATTATTTCATTGATAAATGTTTTACTATGATTTAGGACCTGGTTATTCATTGACAATCTGAGAATAATGAGAAGTTACACCACCGGTATTATCAACAGTCATATATTCTATTTATCTATAGACAAGAGTTACAGCTAGCACAAGGCAACTAAATGGCCTTTAATTCTTTTAACTTACTTATCAACTCATCAACACTTTCAACCTTAACACCGGCCTTACGTTCTGGTGGTGGTTGAACCTTCAAAGTCTCCAACCTTTTTTCCAATTCAATTCCCAAATCCAGAGGTTTCAACTTCTGCAATGGCTTCTTCTTAGCCTTCATGATATTAGGTAAGGAGGCGTATCTTGGTTCGTTCAACCTTAAATCTGTAGTAATAATCATTGGCAATTTGGCCTTTAAAGTGTCAGCCCCACCATCGATTTCTCGAGTAACAATAACTTCATCATTATTGATTTCCACTTTTGAAGCGTTAGTTGCCTGTGGCCAATTTAACAATCCTGCCAACATTTGTCCGGTTTGGTTGGAATCATCATCAATGGCTTGTTTACCTAAAATGATCAAATTTGACCCTTGTTTATTAACAATTTCCTTCAAGATCTTGGCAACTTGTAATGGTTCAACTTCGGCATCACCAACCTCGACTAAGGTTGTTTCATCAGCACCTTTGGCTAATGCTGTACGTAAGATATCTTGAGCTTTGGTTGGACCAATACTGACTGCATGAATCTTTTCAACTAAACCTTTATTGGCTTCCCTGATTCTCAATGATTCTTCCAAGGCTATATCACAAAAAGGGTTCATGGAGAACTTGACACCTTTTGTCTCAACCCCTGTTTGAGCTTTGTTGATTATAGGCTTAACAGCAAAGTCAATGACCCTTTTAACTGGCACTAAGATGTTGAGTTTAGTCATAATGTTGGTAAATTTTTCAGATCTCAATATCCGAAATCGCTCGTTTTGGTTATCCGCTAAAGGAGTACCATGGTTGTCATTTCTAGAGGTATTCGAAAGCAGAGAAATTTATGAATGCTTTAATATGGGTCTTTATCCAATGGGACACTTTACCAACCAAAAATCCTTGGAAATGTATCATTTTAATACCCCCAAATTACTTCCATAATCATGCGACATTGTCGCGTGTCGTTGCAGCAGTCTTCATTATTATACTATTACACTATACACCAACTTACACACCCACCTATACAACTAGAGATCAGATTGTATCCTACTCCTCGACTTCATCTTTTCTATCCTTGCCTTCAATTGGTTAGTAACTTCTGCAGCCTTCTTCCAGCTCTCTTCGTTATTAACATAACTAATCTTTGGCTCATACCTGTCTTGAAACATATTCTCCTTAGCCTCTCCATCAATTGATAACCTATTAACTCTTGAACTTAACTCCCCGGAGGTAATTCTTTCCTTGTTAGGTGACTTTATAGGTTCGTTTATGGTTGCTCTCTGCTGCAATTTCATCATTTCAATTGTTTGCTCTAAATCTCTAATCTTTAACTTGGCATTTTCAATATCGCTGGTGAGTCTTAAGATTTGTGTGTCTTTCTGTTTATTCATAAGACTCAAGTTATTTTGCTCCTTTGTGGCTTTTTCCAATGACTGTTTCATTTGGGTGAAATCACTCAATACTTTGGTGTTTTCAGCTCTTAGGTTATCAATGATCATCTTCAGTTGTTCGTTCTCTTTGCTTAAACTTTCTTTCTCGGCTTTGACAGCTTTAAGTTCTTGTAAAATGTCCTCTTTGTTATCTTTGATTAATACTGGAGGTTTGGCGATTGGGGTAGGCGT
This sequence comes from Yamadazyma gorgasii, assembly GCA_003708985.3. Lineage (NCBI taxonomy): Eukaryota > Fungi > Ascomycota > Pichiomycetes > Serinales > Debaryomycetaceae > Yamadazyma > Yamadazyma gorgasii. The sequence goes on along the minus strand of PPPC03000004.1, from coordinate 789,638 downwards.
AGCAACATTTCTATTACCGAGTGGACGACTCGTAAGACTTCTACCGGTATTAGAGATCTTTGTGGTTGGTCTTTTGACAGGTGATGTGGCAATTCTTTTACTTGGAATTATCGAAGATGCTGGAGCTTGTGATTGTGATTGTGACTGGCTTGAACGTTGGTTAGAAGCATTTGATGCAGCCTTCACAGTTACAGACTCATAAAATTTCATGATTTTATTCTTCCTGTTATCGTCAACTTTTTCCAAATAAGATTTCAACATTCTTTCTCCTGTAATCTTCATTAAAGTACCAATCATTTGAGTCGATGCCTGCCTAATAGGTTCTTGAGATTCACTTAATAACTTGACCCCTACGGTCATAATACTTTCAAGTTCAGTTCCATTTGGAGCAACTTCAGTTTCAGCTAAACATCTTTGTAAATAATCAGTTGCAGATATCTTGACTTGTGGAGTTTTATGGCCCATAGTTTTTAGAGTCCCATCTAAAATGTCGCTTAAACTGGTGGCCCTGAATATAGAATCCAAAGAATTGTTTATATCTAACGTAAAAGATGGTTTCTTCTCCTTGTTCCTTTCTAACATCGGTATAAGAATAATTGGTACGTATCTAGTAAATTTGCTCTTTAATCCTTTGCTGATAAACTCTATTGAATTGGCAGATAATTGAACTACTTGAAGATTTGCATCTTTCAAACATTTGTTGAATATTCTCATCAAATCAGTGTAGTCATCATTAGCGATTTTGGGTGCCTTACTGAGTACTTCAACTACTTCTTCCAACACTGCTTTTCTCTCTTTCCATATACTATCATTGACTCTTGCTTCTAAATCAGAAGGTAATTTACTTAAAACATCAATTGGTTCTAACAAATCAAATGGATCAAATGCTGGAGCTTCGGTCATTTCCACATCCTCTCCTTGATTGACATCTCCACCAGACTCTTGAGCCTCGGATTCTTGTCTCTTTTGTTCTTGTTGAACTCTAGTCAACCTTTTCTGTTGTGGTTGCTCATTAGCCACTTGTTCAAAAGCTTTAGTCAAATCCTTTTGCTGAATTGGCTTCAAATCATCAAATAAGATAGTAACTAAGGAATCTTTCATCCATTTATATAACTCAACGGTCAATTTTGTGGTTTCTGCTCTAACATTCTTGTCAGCATGGCTGAATAATCCTGGTAAGACTTTAATTATGGGGTTTGGCAGAATTATTACACAACCAAAATTGTCAATAATCTGGCCCAATGCTAACACAACACCACTAACTAATTTTGGTAATCTATGTTTAACAAACTTCAAACAATCTTCCACCACTAAATCAGGTGTGTCAATGAATTCGATCATTAACATAATACTTTCAAGGGTTTTAGTCTTAGTACCGTTTCTGGAAGAACTCAACCCTTTTTCACATAGAGACTCGACAATTCCTGTTCTTTGAAGCCTACTAGCTACACTAGCGCTTCCACCGAACTCCAAGTACTTTGTTAATAAAGAAATCCCAGTTTCTTGCGCTACAACGTTTGAATCGATAATAACTGATTTCATTAATGATGGATCTTTATTGAACAAGTCAAAGACGGGATCATCCTCGCTGCTAGAATTTTCAAAGCTTGTGATTAATTCTTCATAGGCAGAAACCCTTGCTTTCCATACTTTGTGGGATAAACGTTCGTTTAGGGGTAAAGTTGTGAAATCTATTTCTTCTGCCATGTTTGTTTACGTCGCGTTTGTTTAGCGAGTGAGTAGTGAGACTAAGAGAAGATAGAGAAGAGCGAAGGGACAAAGACAGTGAGGCATAGTAGTGAAGGGAGTGACACGAAAACGGTTACACTGTCACTGGTAGTGATACAGTGACATTGACATAGTTAGGTAGGTGCCGCTTGCATCGCTACATGCTCCATTACTCAAAACAAAAACTCCTATAAATATATATTGTGCAATTACTTTAATTCTTTTGATATTTAGCCTTTATTTCATCATATGGTTTCAAAGTAAACCCCCATGCTTCTTCTCCAGGCCTTGTTTCATAATACTTTTCAATATTTACTCCGTGGTATGGATGGTAAGCGAAATTAAACCATGGCAATATGGCCATACCAACGAACGAATATTGAGAATTCCTATTAGCAATATCTTTTAATCTGTCATCTAAAACTGATTCGTTTTCATGGTATGGTAATTTTTCTTGTGATAATAATTTCTTGATTTCATATCTATCCTTTTTAACTTCTCTGGCGTTCTCAGACCATCCTAAAAATCTTTTGGATGAGTTGACATATGACAAATAGAATCCTCCTATGAACCCTAATAAAGTAGCGGTTCTTAAAGTACCACCTGGGACTTTTTGAGGAGCTTTGAATGCACCGGCTGATGGTTCTAATCTTTCCCATAATTGTAACGACAAAGGAAATGCAGCGGTAGTTGCAGCCCAAAGCCCATAATCACTTGGTCTGAAATATGAAACAACTCTGTTGAAATGAGGATCGACATCAATCACTTCGTAATCAGCTTGAGGTGGGTCACCTCTAACTGGTTCATATTGTTTGGTGTATGACATGGTGTTGAAAATATTTCGCAGATTTTGATTGGAGTGCGAGAGAAGAGGCTCTCTAGCAAAGGAGCTCGTAAACTGAGTTAAAGTGAGTTTAAGTGAGGGTGCGATAATGGCTATAACTTTGGATGATCCAGGTGTAGTGAAAGAACCGTCGTTGTTTACGAGGGTGATAAACTCGGTACGAATCCATAATATCCCGATTATAAATTTCTTTATCATAACGATCCTAGGAGGGTTTTTGTTGAAACTTACAACCAAATATACAGGACTATATATGAAGAATAGTTTGATTACTATAATAGTAACGAACTTAGTTCTTTTTGGAATATCCGAAACCCTTGCCCAGACATTATTGTGTTACAAACCAGAAGAACCTTTCATTACTTTTAGGTTGACGAGATCTCAACCTTTATCATACAATTCCAATGATATAAATCGTAACCAAAATGATTTTGAAGAGTATGGAGACGGAGATGAAGAACCAGATCTCCTGAATCCTCAGGAAATTAATAATTTCATAGATTACATACAAAGGGATGAAGAAGAAATTGGAGCCATGCCTTATAATCCAACTTTCGATGAAGATATCACACCAATACCTGAATTGACTTTCTTCAAGTTTAATAGATTAGCAGGGTTTATGTGTTGGGGTTTTTTGATGGCATTCTGTCAATGTTGGTGGTATAAGTTCCTTCAGATTTATGCTAAGGATCCTAAGTTTATTGAAGTGTTACGGAAAGTGTTGACGGATCAATTGTGTTACTCTCCTATTTCTTTATTTGGATTCTTCACATATGGTACAATGGTTTTAGAGAACGGCAGTTGGCAAGACACAAAAGAGAAATTATCAAAAATATATTTAAAGACGTTGTTGGTGAACTATTCTGTATGGTTTCCAGTACAATTTATCAACTTTTTGGTTATACCCAGAAGTTTTCAAGTACCATTTAGTTCATCTATTTCAGTGTTATGGAATTGTTTCTTATCTATGCGAAATTCTCAATCCTAGTGTTTATGTTTTATGGGTACGGTAAATAGAATAAATTAATATTAGACTCTTATTACACTCTCTGATTATATGTACATCCCCAGGCTCAGATAATCTAATTTCCTAACAACCCCCACATTCTTGAGAAACTGATCACTCAAATACAAATATTTCGCCAATACATTACTAGCATCAACTAATGAGTCGTTATCAATTCTTTCGTAACCAGGCTGACCTTCAGCATTCAACACTAAACTAACGAATTTCTTGTTTTGAAGATACAACTTCGAATTCAAGGCTCCACTGATCCCTGTAATGAAATGAGGAGGTTTGATTGCAGGAATTTTCAGAAACGCATCGTCAGTTATACCCACTGAAAATTTGTTTAAGCTTTGGTTGTTATTCAATGTACAGGGAGCTAATGTGACCCATTTGTTGATATTCAATTTTGCCAATTCCTTAGCTAACAAATTGAATACAATATGATTGGTTATATTTGGAATTGTTATCAAAATGACATTCTTATTGGTAATCTTATGGATAGGAATGACGTAATCTTGATACTTATTAGTCAATGATTTCTCCATTATAGCATTATATAATTGTTCGTCCTCGTCGTATTCATTAGCTTGGGGGAGCACTTTTTCGAATGAATATTTAATGGTAATATCACCCACTTGAGTTTTGCCAGTGATACTTTCGTTTATGACTTTCAAGGTGCTAGGACATAAGATGGCAAATTCGTTTGATTCATTATAATTGACAGAAATCTGAGGAATCAAAGTTTCGCCAGAATCTTGTTCAAATATATGACGAGGCGATTGAAGCTCATTCCAGGGTTTAATCTGTTGTTAGTAGAATTCGCTACATTGAGTTGATTTATACATACAAGCATTTTAAGTTTAAGTTATTTCTGAGAATAGTCTCAGTGGGATTCTCAGCTCACTTTCTCATTATACAGATGTTGAAAAGAGGAATAAGATTATTCAGAAACTACCATTCAGTCAACCACCCAACGTCAAACCTTATCGTCAACCCTGACCTTATAGAACACAAAATCCTCAGCAAGTCTTTGGAATATATCCCCCAATTTGGTTTCAATGAGCAATGTATAAATAAAGCTATAAACGACTTGAAATATCCATCTTCAATTATATCAGTTTTGACCACTTCATTCCAATCTAATTCCTTGGAATTACAACTTATGATTCATTGGTTGAAAACACAAAGACAGAAATTGTCCGATGAACCAATCACGGAAGAGTTCAAGGCGTTAAATGAATATGAAAGGGTAAGTCATCTTATCAATAAAAGGTTATCATACAACATTCCAATAATTGACAAATTGTCAGGTGGGTTAGCTCATTTAATGGTTCCTTATAATATGCCCCATTCATTAGAAGAATTGCACAATTTATCAGACGATATTGCCTTTTATGCTGGAGATGTATCGAATGATTTCGCATGGTATACCAAAAGGTTCAGTTTCAGTAGTATCTATGTCAGTTCGGAATTGTACATGGTACAAGATAAAAGTAAGGACTTCATCAATACCAAAAAGTTCGTAGAGGAAAAGGTTGGGGATATAAAGTTCTTGGGGGAGAGTTATGAAAGTATTGAAGAATGGAGTTTATTTAATTTAATCCTGTTAGGCAATTTAATAAAGTCCCAAACCATTAGAGGGTAATTTAATTTTTACTGTATATATTGTATGTACATACGTCTTTGTTGAGTCTCCTTTTATGTCTCTTCTTCTTGGATCAGTATTGTGTGTCTTAAAATTGCCTAGTTTCCTAACCTCTGTCTGATATCAATTAATTTATTCCTAGATTCCTCTATAATTCCTTCTTGGGTCTTAATCTTGGTCTCAGCTCTTTTAATCTCCTCCTGAATAAATTCAATTCTTTTATCAACATTCATCTTAGCTTCATTGTAATCTTGTGGCAACAATATAGGTCCTGTTAATTTATAGATCTTGGAGTCTTCATTGAGGTATGTAAATTCTTCTAGAACGATTTTATTCTCTTGGTATTGTGTTTCTAATTGTTGTCTGGTTTGTATTAAGTCGTTCAATTCATTTTGGGCCTTACTGAATGCTAATGATGCATTTTCAAATTCTTGTTTGTCGGACATATTTGAATAGTTAGTTAGAGCTGAAAAAGTTCTCACCTTTTTCACACGCTTTTATAAACCGCTATAATCAGTTTATGAAATCTTGTTATAATGGTTTAGCAACGGCCTAAGAGTTGTCTGATTCGTTGACCTATTACCTGGTCACTAAGTGATCACAAAATGAAATTTTACTAGTTCGAAAGATCTCAGCCATAAATTCGTATATTAGCTAAACGCTTGGAAAGGTATTAAACAAAACTAGTGATTTGAATTTCCCTATTCAATGATGGATTATTTGTAAAAATACGGTTCACAATATCAGAGAAAAGAAGTCCCTTTGCAAATAGGGCACATCATCGACACCTTTCTGAATCAAGCCTTTTACTAAATTTGCAATTGCCAATGGTTGCATTACTTGACATGTAAACTCTACTCGGAGTTTGTAATGCAAATTCAAAACCTGACTCATAGACGTTTGACAAGAATTCATTCAATGAATTGTAAATATCGTCTCTTTTTCCAATATTATTAATAAAAGTTTGGTTAAAGGCATGTATTATATCGATATCGGTACCAAGATCATCTGACGTTAAGTTCGCCTGTGTATAGTAAATAACGAACGACAACCCAGTGTTATCAAATATTCTGATGCTAGGTAGTTTTTCAATGTTTAGTCTGTCTCCCAGAAACTACTCAGATGCAGCATTTATTGCACCATTACTGTCTAAAGCTATCTGCAAATCGTTATCCCTAGCATACAACTCAATGCTGAAGACAACACAGATAAAACTTCAGAAGGAGACAAATTGAAATAACAAAAGCCAAGATTTTGCCATAAGAGCCAAGAAAGTAACTGTGTAAGAAGCATTGAAAGTCAACTGTCTTACAATATTCGCATTAGGTTTATCTTTTTGAGTCATTCCTTATCATCCCTCAAAAGACCCACAGAATTTCAGTATTTCCTATCCTTGCTCTAACAAAATACACTCCCCGGTATTAGATCTACATGGTCAACCACCTCCCCAAATGAAGCGTTCAACTTCTAAAATTGGTTGATCCATCTAGTCAAAAAAATACCCACCTTACTTCTCGAGTGACCTAAATATATAAACTTCATAAGTTAATAACCGGGATGCGTAGTTTGAGACATTGTTTATTCCTATTTACTGCCTACAGTATTAGTTTATCTTCACCTTGTCCTTCTTATCTTTTGTTCCTTCTGTGTTCCTTCTGTGTTCCTTATCCTAAACCTTTCCTTCCCGTTAGATTATTGCTTTATCCATTGCTTTAATTCAAGGTTTGATTTGATTGCTGTGTGTAGCTTTAATGCAATTGTTTGATGCTACCATTAATGCAATTCCTTGGAGATATCATTAACTAATCTCTTCATCGACTACAATCTCCGTAACCTTAACCCTGTAATCATTTTCGCCGTATTCATCAAATTCATGATAATCATCATCACTGATCAGAATATCAACTGTGGTTTGTTCAAATTGACTCAATGCTTGATTAACACTATCATCTCTATTATCATCGTCGTCGTCTTCAATCGCATTCCCCTTCAAAATATCACCATCTAGCATGGTTCTGAAACTAGATTGAATGTCATTAGGTGATACTGACGTATGTCTTCTAGCATTGGGCTTCTTGGTTTTAGTATGATTGAAACTCAAAGACCTCATCTTCTTTTCATTAGCAATGCTCTTCAGCTGTTGGTATGGTGATGCAAATAAGTCCTGGTTGAATATAAACCCTTGACATTCCTTTAGTGAAATAATGTTATAACTTGAACAGTCATGGTAATAGCTAGTTGACTCGTAAATAGAGATATTTTCACTGTCAATCATAGAAGGGGACAAAAACGAGTTCCTTCTGAACCATGGAGATGATGTGTTGGAGAAAGACGAAGTTCTTGAAGGAGTTTTGGAATTGGTTCTTCTCTTTGGTGAGTTAATTTTAGAATCACCCATTTTGTTAGGGATTTTGTTGGGTAATGTTAATACAGCTTGTTTTCTCTTTTGGGGGTGGTTAAGTTCCGTTCTGGCTGCTTCCTTGTCTACGCTAATTCCGCTATTGGATTCTTTGACTTCTTGCAAATGTCTCTAGCAAAATTCTTTCTGTGTAACCTTAAATCCGTCACTGGTTGGTTGGTTATCCTTATCTTAAACCGAAGGGTGCGAACTAGAAATTTACTTGACTCATAATTCATTACTATATACATATTTACAAATAGTTCAGTGAAGTTGGTTCTTGGAAGTATATCGGGCAAGCATAAGTGCTTATCCTGAGGATACAAGGGACCACACTCAAACAGTCTGATTCTGCATCTTCATTTTCTTTAACTCGTTCATAACATAACTCAACCCTTGTTTGGATCTATCAACATTGGCAGAAAACTTATTTCTACTCCATTCTTCGATTCTTTGCTTGAATCCTATGAAATTGGAAGAAAATTTGACTTTGCTATTCACCATGGTTGTTAAACTATCACCTTGGGTGAATGTTAAATATTCCTCAATCTTTATAAACTTTCTATGATCAATATTGGCAGAGTATGTTAATAATTTATTGGTTTTTGGATTAATTACCGTTTTTTCGATGATCCAACTATTCAAGTTCGTTCCTAAAAACGGTTTGATGAACTTTGGCAATCTACCCGTCTTAACCATTAACTTCGTCAAATGCAAATTGCCGTCGTGGTCGACGGAACTCTCTAAAGTATCGATACTCAAAACATGGGGGGCATAAGGATTTGGGTACCTATTCAAATATGCAAGACTCACAGTTGAGAAATCGTGATTGTACACATAATCATTCTTAAATATTTGAACCATTTATTCTATCGTTCTCAGCAAATGAAATCAATGAATTAGTAAGCTTTTATAATAGTTTGTTTTAACTTTCCTAATTGGTGGTATTTATCTATGTACTATCTTTTCTGTGAACTACCTTCTTTTTAGAACCTTTCTTGTAAGGACTCTAGACTATTTCAATGATGGGAATAACTATGGTCGAATGATCAGATGATGAAAATTTCTGAGAAGCGGAGCCAACACTTATGCCGTTTTCGTGTGCGCACCGGTGTTATCACAATAAGTGTAGAACATAGAGTTGGGGTAGGTAGTTATACGAAAGTAGTGTAAGGTGATGTGATGTAGGTAGTATCATGCACTCTTCAGTAAAAGCAAATGCGTTTGTAATTTTTAAAATTTTCGAAAAAGTGAATTTTACAATTATAATTAAAGTTTGTTCCTATAAATATAAACATAGCCATTGACTTCATACAATTTCATGATAAGTTGATTTGCTAAAGTCAATTGCTAAAGTTAATTAAAGGTTAATTAGATATCAATTGAGAGTTAATAAAAGGTAAAGTGGGGACATACCCGGGCAATACTCCTCTATGTCCCTTTTCCGTTCATTCTATTCCCTCAATATAGTATTTACGCAATTCAAGGAACAATTGTAAACTATTTATCCGAAAGTCACAAATAAAAAATCAAAAAATGTAAAACCATGTAAACGCCATAAACCAAAACGCCAGAACATCTTATCTAAGACCAATGATAAAGTTTAATGCTATTATTACCTAAAACCTCATCTCATCACGAAAAGTTTTCATTTGCTGGAACTAACCTAAAACGACGCCGGGACCACATCAAAATCGACTCATCCTACATAACAAACAGGTCCAGCAACTAAGAAGCGCAAATCCACCAGTAATAATTATTCCCTAAAACCCCAAATTCTCAAATTACATTGTAGTCCCTCCGTTAACGGTGCTGTTAAGGGAAACCACTCGCTAGTAATTGCTCCAAGGTTGGAATTTTGTGCCTAATTTGCATGTTTCCTGCACAGTGCAATTGTTGCAAAACCTTTTTTCCTAATTTCTTTATGTCACCGATTTTCTTTTTATTTTTGAATAAATACTGTCCTTAAAGACAAATCCTGGAGAACTGAACTAATACCCAGAATGAGTGGATTAGTACTCGAACCAAGTAGGTCCAAGAAAAGTGTCTACTCTCAAAGTAAACTTGATGAAACCATAAATGTTAGTTATGAGGATAAATCCTTAACTGGCTGGCAAAAATTCAAGACATCATTCGAAAGAGCCGACCCCAATTCTATTCCACCACCAAAACCAATCTCCAAACGTCATTTAAGATTAATAGCATTAGCTACCGGATTAGGAACTGGTTTGTTAGTTGCCAGTGGTGAAAAGTTAAGAGTTGCCGGTCCATTATTTCTTCTTGTGTCTTATGCTATTGTTGGGATTTTCATGTTGCAGCCTACTATTTTCAGTGCTGGAGAATTGTCAGTAGCCTATCCTTATTTGCCAGGTGGGTTCCAAAGTTACTACAGCAAATTTATTGATGACAGTGCTGCATTTGCATTAGGTTGGAGTTATATGTTCCAGTGGTTAAGTGTTATTTCCGTTGAGTTAGTCACTGCCAGTATGACTATAAAGTATTGGAATACTTCCATCAATTCCGATGTGTTTGTTGCTATCTTTTTGACGGTGGTTATATTGATTAATTTAGCAGGAGCAAAAGGATACGCTGAAGCTGAATTTGCTATGAACTCAACTAAGTTAGTGATGTTAACAGGGTTCATCTTATTTGGTTTAATTGTTGACGTCGGTGGTACCAAACATGGATTTATTGGTGGTAGGTACTGGAGAGATCCTGGAGCTTACACCAACTTCAAAGGATTGTGTACTTGTTTTTCAGCCGTCAGTTTTAGTTTTGGAGGCTCTGAATTCGTCAGTCTTTCAGTAGCAGACCAAGCCAACCCAAGAAGAGCTATGAAATCATCGTGTAAATTAATGATGGTCAGAATTATCTTTTTCTTTATGGGATCATTATTATTTGTAGGACTTTTGGTTCCTTACACCTCCCCAAATTTGATGGGATCAAGTGAAAGTGCTTCCCATGCTTCACCTTTCGTCATTGCTGCTGAAACTTATACCCAAGGATTATCACACATCATTAATGCTGTGATTTTAATTTCAGTTACATCAGTTGCAACCTCTGCCATGTACTCCAGTCCTAGGTTATTGTTATCCTTAAGTCAGCAAGGTTTAGCACCAAAATACTTTGATTTTGTCGATAAGGCCGGTAGACCATTGAGAGCTTGGGTCATGACGATATTTGCATCATTCTTTTCATTCATTGCTACCTACAAGAAACAAGAGGAAGTGTTCACATGGTTGTTATCGATTTCTGCCATTTGTTTCATTTTCGTATGGCCTGCCATTTGTATTTGCCATGTTAGATTTAGAGCCGCATTGAAATTGAATGGCATAGATGTTAAAGAGTTAGGGTACGTTTCGCCAACTGGGTTGTTTGGATCGTATTCCTCAATAGCTATCAATGCTTTACTTATCATTGCCCAATTCTACGTTGCCTTGTTCCCGGTAGGATCCAGCAAACCCAACACCGTTTCGTTTTTTGAAAATTTCTTAGGTGGTGTGGTGATAGTAGTGTTCTATTTCGGTCACAAATTATGGACTAGAAACTGGAGATTCTTAGTGCCATTATCAGAAATCGATATTAACCAAGATAGAGTTTTGTTTGATAAAGAGATTTTAGAGTTAGAGAGAAATGAAGAAAAGGAGGCATATCAACGTGCTGGTATTTTAGGTAAGATTAAGATGGTACTTTTTTAGGCTACAATATATGGGTGTATTTTCTTTTTTTCTTTGGGATGAGGTCATTTTGGGAAAAAGCGTTTTTGGGAAAAAGCGTTTTTAGGATGAGGTTATTTTTGGATACAATAACCAAATTGTTTTTGGTGTACGGAGGTTCTCAATTATATTAAGTGCCAAACTTAGTTACGACGTCGTTACAACCCAAACAACTACTTCCAAAACTAAACACTTTGGTTGGTCAGTAGATCTCATCGTTTCAAACCAAAATTTCATCGCGTAGATCTAACTATGTCGCGTCTCTAACCACTATAATAGTTAACAACTAGTGTCCAGAGTTATGTGTCGGCAATCTCATGTAATTTTAGAACTATATATTTATGTCTCGTGTATATATAACAAAGCCCTGGACAAATGTCGGGTTATCTTAACCAATTTAAGAATATTGTCAAAATTTGTTCTGACACGAGCGACATTCCAGGGGTTCGCTGTCAAAAAATACCACCAACCTCCCACTAAAAATATACCACAAATTCAAAGTTTCGCGCCAAGTACTACCAACTGTCCCAAATTCTGCCAAAAATACCACGATTGCGCCTTTTTCAAAAATAGCAAAAAGAAAATTTCCAAAGTAAAAACAACAAAAATTTTTTACCATCTATCGTTTTTATTTATCTAAGTTATACATAGTACTCGTGGTACATACGGACATTATACACATCGGCATTACATTAGGTTAAGTGTTAAATACACAGTTTGTCAATTATATTCCTTGTCCACACATATACACTTAACACAATCTTTTAAGGATCATGTCGAGAGATTTAACCTACAACAATCCTAGAAGGAACGACGACGAAGAGTATGGCAACCAAACAGACAACCCATTCATAAATCCAATTGAAGAGCAAAGCAGCGGGTCGTTTATTTCCAACCATCAACTGTCGAGTCAACTGGATGAAGACCAATTTCAATACGGCAGACCATTTAATAATTACAATGGATATTACAGTAATAACGGTACCAGCACCAACCTATTGAACAAAGAAGATGATTTGAATGTTATTAATAATAATCTAATCAACCAGCAATCTCAGCCTATGACTAGAAACTTAAGTGGCAATTATACTCCAAGAAATTCCGGTAGTCTATTGGGAGTGCCATCTAATAATAATATCCAGGGCCCTGCAGAATACGACCGTTATCCTCTGGTAGTTGGTTCCAGAGTTGTAAGTTCTACATCGTTGGCATCTAACTATTTCAATCAACAACAAAATCAAGCTCCTGTCGGTTCTAGTGCTAATGGAGGTAAATCATCCGAGGACGGTTCATCAATTTCCAATAAGTCCTCAAATCCTTTCTTAACATCATCAGACTTCTCACCATTTGGTGGATACCCTGCATCTTCATTTCCTTTGCATATCGATGAAAAAGAACCCGACGATTATTTACATAACCCGGATCCAATCAAAGATGCCGAATACGATAAAAACAGATTCATGTACGACTTAAAATCCTTGGATAAAAGATCGCTTGGTGGTTTAATAAGTTTTGTGGTATTATTCATTGTTACCATAGGTATTTTTGTGGTGTTGCCAGTATTAACTTACAGTGGTGTCACTCAACATTATACTCCTCAAAGTTATGAGATTTTAACTAATTATAAATATCCTTTATTATCAGCTATCAGAACCACATTAATTGATCCTGATACTCCAGAAGACGCCTTGACCAAAAAGACCAGAAACGGTGATTATTGGTCGTTGGTATTCTCTGACGAATTTAACGCTGAAGGCAGAACTTTCTATGAAGGTGACGATCAATTTTTTACTGCTCCAGATTTGCATTATGCCGCTACACAAGATTTAGAATGGTATGATCCTGATGCTGTCACCACCGTCAATGGTACTTTAAGTATGAGATTGGATGCTTACAAAAATCATGATTTATTCTATAGATCAGGTATGGTCCAAAGTTGGAACAAATTATGTTTCACCCAAGGATTAATTGAAATTTCTGCTAGATTACCTAATTACGGTAACGTATCTGGTTTATGGCCAGGTTTATGGACTATGGGTAATCTTGGTAGACCAGGATATTTAGCATCTACAGAAGGGGTTTGGCCATATACTTATGATTCCTGTGATGCTGGTATTACTGCTAATCAATCGTCTCCAGATGGTATTTCTTATTTACCAGGTCAAAAGTTGAATGTTTGTACTTGTCAAGGTGAAGACCATCCAAACAGAGGTGTTGGAAGAGGTGCACCGGAAATTGATTTAATCGAAGGTGAAATTTCATCTGATTTAATCCCAATTGCTTCCCAATCCATGCAAGTTGCTCCTTATGATATTTGGTATATGCCAAATTATGATTTCGTTGAAATTTACAATTACTCAGTTACAACTATGAATACTTATGCTGGTGGTCCCTTCCAACAAGCTGTGTCTGCGGTCACCACGTTAAATACTACGTGGTATGAAAGAGGAGCAGGTGCACATCAGTTCCAAACTTATGGATATGAATATTTGAACGATAATGATGATGGATACTGTACCTGGTATGTCGGACAAGAGCCAACCTTTACCGTATATGCCAACTCGTTATCACCAAATGGTAATATTGGATGGAGAAGAATTTCCAAAGAACCAATGGCCATTGTTATGAATTTAGGTATTTCTAACAATTGGGCTTATATTAATTGGCCATCATTAGTTTTCCCAGCAGAATTAAGAGTTGATTTTGTAAGAATCTACCAACCAAATGATTCTATAAGTATCACATGTGATCCTGATGATTATCCAACTAGTGCATATATTCAGAGCCATTTAAATGCTTACCAAAATGTCAATTTAACCAGTTGGGAAGATGCGGGATATACTTTCCCAAAGAATTCCTTGATTAACAATTGTTAAGGAACCACAATCATTTAGCCTTACATAGGCATGTATATCAGGAACAGCATGAATTTATAGATGAAAATGTATTGTATCGAACTGTTACGTTTGTATTAAATATAAATAACATTACGTTATATGCTCTATTTGTGGTTGTCTTTAGTGTTAGTGTCATTGCTAGTGTCTTTGATTTCCTGCTTGGGTTCTTTGTCAACTTCTTGTTTGACAGACTTTAGTTCTGCTTGTGTGTCTTTGACCGTATCGTCCTTGGAGTCTGTATCGTTCTTAGCGTCCTCAACGTTATCAGTCTCACTCTTGATATCCAAAACCTTCTCCATATCCTTGGTGATCTTCTCAATCTCTTCTTCTACTCCCAACTCAACCTTACCCTCACTCCTTAATCTCTCCAACTCTTTCTCCCATCCCAACTCCTTACATAACTTCCTTGCAAAGCTATCACAATCTTCCAAAATAATTATATCATCGTCACCAAAGTCACCTACCAATTCTTTATTGACTAAAACTCTCAAACATTCCAATTCACTGGGCAAAGATGCAAATGGATAAACTGTCAAAGAAGTACCTGCTACTATTGCCAATTCAACTTCGTCACAATCTTTCTCCCAAGTCTCAAACAATTTCTGGGGTAAGGCTTCTCCGAAGAAGACAATATCCGGTTTGACCAAACCCTTACACTTTCCACATTTAGGAATTTGTTTGGCAAAAACTTTGTTCTTCAATTCATTAACACTCATCTCATGGTTACAGTCAATACAATGATTCTTAGAAAACGATCCATGTGCCTCTATAATGAACTCATCTTTGACCCCTGCAATTCTCTCTAAAGTATCAATATTTTGTGTATAAACTCTCTGCAAAAGTCCCTTGTCCTGTATAATACGAATGAAATAATGGAAATCGGTAGGATCATACTTTCCAGGGTACAATTCTTCAGCCAAGGTGTAAAAAGCTTTAGGGTTTTTTCTGAAATAATCAATGTCAAAAACTGCTTCTGCATAGGGTAAATTCAATTTAGCTAAGTTTGAATAAAGTCCAGTTTTCGGACTTCTGAAATCAGGAATTCCTGCTCCTGTACTTATCCCAGCTCCTTGAAAGAATGTAAGTTTTTTACCTTTTTTAATATGAGTTACCAACGTCTTTAGATCCATTATAAGCAATTCGCAATCTCAAAATACTCTAACCTTTTAAACTTCTAAGTTAACAGCCATAGTGTTGCCGCGCTAAATTTTTCAATATGAAGGTATGTACTCTTGTGACTAATAAACCAATATTAATACTAACAATGATAGCAAAGAATTTCAGGGCTTGATCTTCTGCTACTTACCAAAGAATTCCAAGCTTTGGTAGGCTACAGATTATCGAATATTTACAATGTTCTAAATTCTTCTAAACAATTCTTACTAAAGTTTAGTATACCTGATTCCAAGCAAACATTAGTAATCGAATATGGGAACCATATCCATCTTAGTGATTTTGATAGGCCCTCAGAGCCTTTCCCTTCCAATTTCGTTACTAAGCTCAGAAAACACTTGAAAACCAGAAGACTTAGCTCTATAAGACAAATAGGAAATGATAGAACATTAGTATTACAATTCAGCGATGGGTTATTTTACTTAGTGTTCGAGTTCTTTAGTGCAGGAAATATCCTTTTATTAGATGAAAATAGAAAGATAATGATCTTGCAAAGAATTGTTAACGATGAAAAGGTCGATAAGTATGCAGTTAATGAGATTTATAATGGATTTGATCTGAGTTTATTCGATGATATCCCAGAATACACTCCAAAGACATATACAGTTGATACTATCAAAGGCTGGATTAGTAACCAAAAAGATAAAGTAGTTACTAGCAAAAGGAATAAAGTGTTTAGTGTACATAAATTGATATTCACTTATTCTAGTCACTTATCCAGTGAATTGATTCAGAAGAACCTAAAAGAATTTGGCATTGAGGGTAACCGTTCATGTTTTGAAATTGATGATCTGAGTATCCCCAAGATCATTGAATGTTTGGATCATTGTGAAACCCAATATATTGAGTTATTAAACAATCCTAAAGGAGGATATATAATTCTGAAATATAATGAGAGTTCGAATGATGATACTCCTGATGATTTGAGGTATTTGTATGACGAATATCACCCTTTTGTGCCTGTACTCAAAGGAGATGCTTCTAAGTATAAGATCGAAGAAGTGTCTGGCACATACAACCACACCCTTGATAAGTTTTATTCACATATAGAATCAAAGAAGAACGAGTTGAAAATAGAACAACAGAAACAATTAGCAGAAAAAAGGTTAAATCACGCTAAGAATGAAAGAAGCAAACAGATTGAAAACCTTCAACACCAAATGGAATTGAACATCAAAAAAGGTGATGCAATTATTCTTAATGCTGATGTAATAACTCAGTGTGTGGATTCGATCAAATCCTTGATAAACCAATCAATGGACTGGAAGAACATTGAAAAGTTCATTGAATTGGAGAAAACCAATGGAAATGAATTAGCACAAATGATTGAATTGCCTTTGAATTTGTTAGAGAACAAGATCAAGTTGGTTTTGCCTGAAGTTTCTGAGGTTTCGGATTGGGAGTCCGATAGTGAATCTGAATCCGAGTCTGAATCCGAGTCTGATAGTGATTCTGATTCTGACAGCGACTCTGATTCTGATAGTTCTGCTAAGCCATCGAAATCCAAACCTAAAAGTGGCCTCTCTGTATGGATAGATATAAACCTATCGCCATATGCCAATGCTAAGCTTTATTTCGATTCTAAGAAAACAGCGGAAACCAAACAAGCAAAGGTTGAGAAAAATACAGAATTAGCAATTGAAAATGCCCAAAGGAAAATTGCCCAAGATTTGAAAAAGTCTTTGGATAAAGAAAGTGAATCGCTTGCCAAGGTTAGAGAAAAGTTCTGGTTTGAGAAATTCTACTGGTTTATAACCAGTGATGGATATTTGTGTCTCAGTGGTAGAGATGACTTACAAAATGATATGCTTTATTATAGGTACTTCAATGATAATGATTGGTTTGTCAGTTCAGATATAGAAGGAGCTTTAAAGGTATTCATAAAAAATCCTTATAAAGGAGAATCTGTACCACCGTCAACGTTATGGCAATCGGGAATGTTCAGTTTGAGTGCTTCTAATTCATGGAATAATAAAACCTCCAGCTCTGCATGGTATCTCCCAGGGAATCAAGTGTCAAAAAAGGATGTTGATGATAACTTGTTACTGCCAGGGAGGTTCAACTTTAAAGGTAAAAAGGAATACATGCCACCAGTTCAATTAGCCATGGGAATTGGGTTCTATTTCATAGGTGATGAGGACGTAGTTAAGAGGAATAGAGATAAGAGAGTTAGTAGACAAGATGAAATTGGTTTGAAGTTGGTATTAGATAATAAGAAGGCTGATATTGACAGTAGTGTGTTAAGAGAGAAGATATTAGCTCAAGAACAAGAGGAGGAACTGAAAGAGGGAGACAAGGAAGAAGAGAAAGAGGAATATGACGATGGGAAAGAAGAAACAGTTGATGAAGTAAAAAAAGAGCCTAAAGAAGAGCTGCCAGATTTAGGACTTTCTCATCTCAATATAATCAAAAGAGGTAAGAAATCCAAATTAAAGAAGATTTCTAAAAAGTACGGTGATCAAGATGATAATGATAGAATAATGGCAATGGAAGCATTGGGAACTCTTAAGCAAAAACAATTACATGAGAAACAACAGCAAGAAGCTCAAGAACAAGCTAAACAAGAAACGTATAAGCAATTCGAAAATAGAGAAAAGTTACAACAACGTAAGAAGAAACAAGATGAGAAAGAAATCAGAAAGTATTTACTTCAACAAACTGAAGAAGTAGTTAACTATTTAGAGGATTTTGATTCGTTTTTATCTAAGCCCAATGTCAATGATAATTTGGTCAATGTCGTTCCAATCTTTGCACCTTGGTATTCGCTACAAAAGTTCAAGTATAAGATCAAGATTCAACCTGGTAACAATAAGAAAGGGAAAAGTATCGATGAAATGTTGACATATTTCAATGGACCAAGTAGGAAGATCGATAATGATAATCAGGATCCTGACATGGATTGGAAAACAGAGAGAGAATTGATTAAACCATTGAAGTCAAATGATTTAATTACGCTTTTACCATTTTCCAAACTTAAAGTTGTTCTACCTGAGAGTTCTAAGTCCAATGGTAAGTCTAATGGTAAACCTAACGGAAAAGGTGGTAATAAAGGTGGTAAACCTAAAAAGAAAAAGTAAATAAGAATAATCTTGTATAAATACATCGTAAATTTCTCCTAACCCGTAATTAGTGCATATACAAGGCATATACATGGCCCAATTTGGAAACCTAGTATTGCACGCCTTGTTAAACGGCTTACAAATAGGTAGACAATTGTATTTGATTGGTCGGGTATCAATACATTTATTGGATTGGTTGTAATTGTCTTTACCACATTCCGCATAACAACCTACATGAGCTGTCCAAACTCACCTACAAGAACGTGGTTATAGTCTCTAGGAACAACCGCAGCGCATCGTTGCAAATTCCGGCCTGCACGTAATTAGACCAAAACAGAAGTCAACGTGAGGGAACCTCATTCCGAGCTTATGCCGTAAACTCAAAACAATAGGACACTTGGGGTTACATTTTTACGGTCGACAATATCGGGTTACACAAACCGAAAAACGTTTATAAATCTCATGAAATAATCTTTTTCTGAGTTCCATCCACAAACAGAGATTGTTCACAAAAACATTCGTTAACTATGGTATCATTCTCCAAGATCTTATATGGTGGGTTACTTAACTTACCTACCAATATTTTCCGTACTGTCGCCAACCCAGACTTGGCTGCCACTGAACAATATAACATCAACAAGTACTTGTATGGAATGGGTCCCTACATGCAATATAATGGGTATGGAATTGACCCATCAATTCCTGATGACTGTGAATTGGAACAAGTTCAATTGCTTATGAGACATGGTGAAAGATACCCGGGATTATCACAAGGTCTTACCTTAGAAGCCTTAGTTAAGAAATTACAAGGTTATAACCAGACCATTGTTGGACCATTGGCATTTTTGAATGATTATGAATACTTTGTTCCTGATCAAGACTACTACGAATATGAATTGACTCCTGCCAATTGTGACAGTCCTTATACTGGTTTTGACACTGGTATTAAAGCTGGTAGTGCATTCAGAGCTAAGTATGGTGCATTATACAATGACTCTCAAGTTTTGCCAGTGTTTAGTGCTGCCAGTCAAAGAGTTTGGCAAACCTCCCAATTCTTCACCCAAGGGTTCTTAGGTGCTAATTACACTGAAGAATACTATGATATTAATGTTATTAGTGAAAATGCCACCCAAGGGTTCAACACATTAACTCCAAGATGGGGATGTTTAAATTATAATCCAAAAGAAAATTTGTCATACTATAGTGCATTCCCAACTGACTATTATGATGATATTGTCACTAGATTAACTGACGGTAATGACGGTTTGAACTTAACTAAAGCTGATGTTCCAAACTTATTCACTCTTTGTGGATACGAATTAGCTGCCAAAGGATTCTCCAATTTCTGTGAACTTTTCACTCAAGATGAATTAGTCAGAAACTCCTACCAAAATGACTTGTTATTCTACTACTACGAAGGTCCAGGAAATCCATTAGGTAAGGCTGTAGGATATGTCCAATTGAATGCTTCATTAACTTTATTAAAAGACGAAACTAACGAAAACAAAATCTGGTTAAGTTTCACTCATGACACCGATTTAGAGTTGTTCCACGCTGGTTTAGGATTATTTGATACTGACGAACCATTACCAAACACTCATCCTGTTTTCCATGACACTTATCATCATGTTGATTCTATTCCAATGGGTGGTAGAGTTATTACTGAAAAGTTCAAGTATTCTGGTGATAATGAAAGTTATGTCAGATTCATTGTAAACGATGCTGTCAAACCAATTGACGGATGTAGTGATGGACCAGGATTTAGTTGTAAATTGTCAGATTTCGAAGATTATGTAAGTGACAGATTTGGTGACTTTGATTTAACTGATGCATGTGCACCAAATGCTACTTTACCACAGGATTTAACATTCTACTGGGATTACAAAAATAACAGTAATTACAAATTCATTCCACCAAGAATTGTTAATTAGCTGATTTCTTACCCGGTTGCAAAATTAGGAACCCCTATTTACGTATTTAGAAAAGTAATAATATATGTTTAGACAATTCCGTATTTGTAAAATTACTTGCATAAACTCAAAAAATAAATCAATTGTGCAGGATATGTCATATGTGCATACAATAGATGTAAACGAGGTAAAAAAAATCGGTTATGTAAACCTCTCGATTGGTCGAGTTGGTAATCCACGTGTAAGCTGGAATGGTTGCAAAAAAGAGGTATATAATGAAGTTCGCACTCTTGAATTTGCATCCAGTACCCAAAGACCCTAGAACCACAAAACCAAAGCATCAAAGGCTATGAAATTCATTAGTATATTGAATAGTCTTATTTTGGGTTCAAGACATTACGAGACTGTGTCTACCCCTGAACAAGCGGCAGTGGCTCAATACAACGTCGATCTTTTCTTCGGAGGAGCTGGTCCTTACTTGCAATATCCAGGGTTTGGTATTTCCCCAGAGACTCCTGGTAAAATCCTTCAAGTTCAATACATTGGAAGACACGGTGAAAGATTTCCTACCTCCGGTTCAGGACCTTCGTATAAATATGCCATTGGTAATTTGACTCAACACACCTTGAATGGATCATTAGCATTCCTTAACGGATACGAATATTTCGTGGATAATCCTAAGAATTATGAACAAGAAACCACAGTTCAAAACAGTGGAAGTATCTATGCTGGAAGTTTGAGTGCTATGAGCAATGGAGAAGCCTTCAGAGCTAAGTATGGATCATTATACAACCCAAATATCACTTTACCAGTTTTCAGTTCTAACTCCAGAAGATGTTATGATACCAGTGTTAACTTCATGAGAGGGTTCCTGCCAGAAGGTAATGTTGAACATGTTGTTCTTGACGAATCAGGATTAATGGGAGCCAATTCTTTAACCCCAAGATACGGATGTAATCAATATGTCAATTTAACTGCTGATGAGGAATTTCCTTTCAATGATTATTTAAAGGACATTGTTACCAGATTGAAAATTGACAATCCAAATTTGAACTTGACCACTGGACAAGTATCTAATTTAATGGATGCTTGTGCTTACGAAATGAACGTTAAAGGAGAATCTGTTTTAGCCCAGATGTTTACCTTAGATGAATGGGTTAAGTATGAATATTCAAGCGATTTGGACTTATACTACTCCTTAGGTCCTGGTAACAATGTTACCCATACTATTGGATCAGTATTTGTTGAAGCTTCGTTGAAATTGTTACAAGATGAAGATAGTGACAACCAAATCTGGTTAGGATTCACCCATGACTCTGATGTAGTCACCTACTACTCTGGTTTACAAGTATTCGGTAAAAAACCTTTGGATAAGTCCAAATTCACTTCAAGAAGCAATTTTGTTAAAAGTAAGATTATTCCCCAATCAACTAGAGTTATCCTTGAAAAGTTTGAAGTTGACGACGAAATCTATGTTAGATTAATTATTAACGATTCCGTCTATCCATTAGATGATTGTAATGAGGGACCAGGTTTCAGTTGTCCTTTACAAGATTATATTAGTTTGATGGAAAGTAGACTTACACCATATGATCAATATTGTAATAACAATCTTACGGGAATTCCACAAGAAGTTACGTTTTATTGGGATTACAATACTACAGTTTATAATGCATCTTTGATCAATAAGTAGTAATATATTTCATAGACTTGGGATAAGATTAGATCCGCATAAGCACTTAATTACTTACTTATGTTATTAAATTCAATCAGTTATTATGTCATTTAATCTTGTCATTTACTTATGTCATCTGTTTTTATGTCTCTTGTGTCTCTTCTTGTGTCTCAACCCTATCTCTTCTTGTGTCTTCAAAACCTCTTATCCTAATGTCTCGCTATTCTCTATCTAATTCCGATTATACCCTTATTAGGTAATCGGAATAACCACTATACTTATCCTCCCTAGTCTACGCCCCTCTTCCTAAACTTAAACCTAATGTGTCATTCTAGAATCTCGGTCGTGTATCTATTTCTCGTCTAGGTATCAACACGTTTTAAACGGTTTCCTACAAACAAACAAATCTATACTAAATACGTGGCTACTTCTGATTATCTCGTGTATGTACACCTCTAGTTCCCTAGCCTAAACCCATATACGTCAATCCCTATCTCTATATCTATTGTGGTTATATCCGTAATCAGTCGTAATTGACCGTCGTACGACCTCTATACAGTCTAGTCTAGAATCATGACGCGAAATCCGTTATTTGGGGCAGACCCCGATTCTGATTTCTTTTTCAGAAGGGGGTGTTGATTTTTCGTTGAAATTTTTTCTTGCCTTTCTATATATATCATTACCATCCATAGGTTACAAAAGGGTTGGCATCGTTTTTGTGTACCATACTATCGTTAATAGAATTTATATAACACGGATATATCCAAATTTATCCCTTAAATTCGTTGATTTTTCCCATACTTACCTATCGTTAACTTTTATATTTTTATTCCGAACTACATCCTTACGATAGACGCTTAACTCAATGAAGCTTATAACATTAGCAATACTTTTATCGGCTGTTGTAGCTGACACAAACGTAGGATGTTTTTCTTCAATATCAGGTGGTAAGAAGATCGGAACTTACCAATACCAGTCACCAAGTTATTGTGTCCAGCAATGTCCTGACAGTCCATACGTAGCAATAACTCAAGGTAACTTATGTTATTGTCTTTCCTCCAAACCAACGTCTGGTGAAACCGATTCTTCAGACTGTGACACCGGTTGTTTTGGTTATGGTTCAGAAACCTGTGGAGGTGATAGTGCTTATAATGTCTACGTTGGATCAGGAACTGCTGCCTCCGATAGCGATGATGCTACCTCAAGTAGTTCATCTAGTTCCTCGAGTCCTTCGTCAACTGCCAGCTCCACATCCACATCTAGTAGCAGTTCAAGTTCTTCACAAGAAACTTCCTCGATAACTTCGTCTCCAAGTTCATCATCGGCCACAGTCGTCACTACTTCTCAGTCCGGACAAATTGAAGTCAAAACCGTGACTGCCTCCGATTCTCAACCATCGTCGTCGGCTTCTTCCACTTCAAAAGATAACGATAAAGACACCAAAAAGAAGTCTTCAAATATTGGACCAATAGTTGGAGGTGTCGTAGGAGGAGTTGCTGGTATAATTCTTGTGGCCCTCGCAGCGTTCTTTATAATAAGAAGAAGACGTGAAGATGACGACGAAGAAGATGACGAAGAATTCTTTGATAAGCCAATTGGTGGAGGTTCATTAAAACGTAATAACTACGGTACTAATAAATCGAAAAAATCATTAAAATCGAATCCGTTAGATATGCCAATGACGAATCCTTTTACGCATCCATCGGATGAACATCATAATAATATGAACATGAATACCAATAATGGATTAGTAGATCCAAGATTAAATCCTGTAATGTTAGGTAGAAGAAGGTTAAGTGAAGGATCCTTAGCTGATGAAACCGATTATTCCAGAAAAATATTGCAAGTAGCAAACCCTGATGATTAAATGTACGATATGAATAGGAATACTCTTTTTTTTGCTCTAAGTAACGAAGATGGGAGATAAAGATAGAATGGATGCTATAGAGACTACGGAAGAAACCACAAAGACAATATTCACTGGAATACTTAAATGGATACACTAAAAAGATCACTAAAAAGCATCATGGAGTGGACTTAACAAATCCTTACCCTTATAATACTTAATAGTCTTAGCCCCTTTATCAGCAATATTTTCAGCAGTAAACCCAACATCTTTGTAAATATCAGCAGCATTACCACTAGCACCGAACCTCTTAAGACCAAACTGTTGATGACTGTAAGAAGACCAACCTGAAGGACTTAAAACTTCAACCGATAAAATTGGTGGCCCATCAGGTAAAACTGAAAGTTTATAATCAGAAGATTGCTTATCAAAAACATCACAACTTGGCATAGATACTACTCTTACTTTATACCCTTGGTGAGTCAATTGTTTAGCAGACTCTAAAACAATTTCAACTTCTGATCCTGTAGACACAAAGATCAAATCAGGAGAAGAATCAGAATCAACCAAAACGTAACCTCCTTTAGAAGCCTTCTCAATTGATGACCCTGACAATTGACTTAATCCTTGTCTACTTAAGGCAATAATATGAGGAGTTGACGTAGAATTGATAGCTGAGACATAAGCAGCACCTGTTTCATTACCATCAGCTGGTCTCCATACACTCAAGTTTGGAATAGCTCTGAAATGAGCTAAGGTTTCAACGGGTTGATGAGTTGGTCCATCTTCTCCCAATCCAATAGAATCATGGGTTGCAACCCAGATAACTGGATGATGAGAAATGGCTGCTAATCTAACTGAACCTGAAGCGTAGGATACAAAGTTCAAAAACGTACCACCATAAGGCTTGAAATTAGCTCCAAATGCAGAAATCCCATTCATAATAGCCCCCATAGCATGTTCCCTAACTCCGTATCTTATATATCTACCACTGTAACTACCAATCTTAGAACTAGGAGGTTGGAAATCTTCAACTCCGGTAGTTCTAGTGTTATTAGAAGGGGTCAAATCAGCAGATCCTCCAATAAGTTCCGGTAACTCCTCAAAAACAGCATCTAAAACCTTACCTGAACATTGTCTGGTTGCTAATTTCTTGTCGTCAGAAGTATAAGTAGGAATCAATTTCTCCCAACCTCTTGGTAACTCTCCTTTCAATCTTCTTGCTAACTCGGGGCCCTCTTTGACTTCTTCAACGTACTTCGAAAATAATTGCTGCCACTCATTATAAACTTTGGTATTTTCAGCTACGGTCTTCTTGTACTCTGAAACTACTTCTTCTGGGACAATGAAAGATTCTTCAGGGTTAAAACCGAACTTAGCCTTTAATTGTTTAACATCATCAATTTTTAAAGGTGCACCATGAACCCCATGAGTTCCTTGTAATAAAGAACCGTAACCAATAGTTGTTCTTAATCTAATCAAAGTTGGTTTGTCCGATTCTTTGGCTTTTTCAATAGCAGCTTCGATTCCTTCTAAATCCTCATCTCCATGAGGAACCTCTAAAATGTTCCATCCATAAGCTCTGTACCTTCCCAAAACGTCCTCAGTAAAGGCAACTTCGGTAGATCCATCAATGGAAATCAAGTTATCATCCCAAAAAGCAATTAAATTACATAATTTCAAATGTCCGGCCAAAGAACAAGCTTCACTACTAATACCTTCCATAAGACATCCGTCTCCTAAGAAACAGTAAACGTAACTATTGGAAATCGGATAATTTGGCTTGTTATAAGTAGCAGCAAACTGTTTCCCGGCAATTGCTAATCCGACTGCATTGGAAATCCCTTGACCTAACGGACCCGTAGTAACTTCAACTCCAGGACAATGAACTCTTTCAGGATGACCAGGAGTCTTAGAGTTAATTGATCTGAAATGTTTCAAATCGTCTAATGTGTAATCATAGCCGTATAAGAATAACATCGAGTACAACAAAGCGCAAGCATGACCATTACTTAATACAAAACGATCTCTATTGATCCAATGAGGGTCTTTTGGAGTGAATCTCATCTTCTTGAACACAACATGAGCTGCTGGAGCTAACCCTAAAGGAGCACCGGGATGTCCAGCATTGGCATGAGTCACTTGGTCCACTGATAACAATCTAATAGTTGAAATTGCTAATTGGTCAATGTCTACCATCTTAAAAAACTGTTTGGAAATTTTTGATAGGGGAAAGTGGGGGTTGTTATATATTTGACCGATTATATAATTAGGTTGCTTCAGATTTGCAGCAACGGTTGCAAATTTGCTTGAGAGCGCCACGCCCCGTCCTTTTACCGTACAGTACCGCACCGCACCTGGGAAGTTCGCACCAAGAAAGTTTTTAGGAAAGACACACACGGTGCGTAATCATTAAGGCTCGCGAACTCCCGGGATATCTTACGTTAACACACCACAAACCAACCCAACATGAAATTACCCACTTATGAAAAACCATTAAACAATGAGTTTAACGACATCTACAAAGAGTTGTTGGACCTCAAAAATAACCGGTCCAAGTATATTGATAGCAAGCAAATTTACCAAATTTATAACCGATTCTTGTACGATTTAAATGAGTTATCTATCATTCGAAAAGACGAAGAATTGAAAGGGATGAAATTGGAACTACCTAACATGAACGATTCAGTGATTGATGACATATGGCAATTAATATCTTTATGTTTTGTTACATGTGGATTGACTCAATTTGCTCCTGCTACCTATTCGTCGTTATCAACGGTCTACAAGTTATTGACTCACTTAAAGGATGGGAAATTATATACAGACGAAGATTTAAAACCTATCAAATCAAGATTGGATGATATCAAAGATATTATTGATAATTACAATTACCATGAAGAAGAAGATGACGGGGTCGATGAAGACATATCGAACTATGTTGCTAATGCCTCTCCCAACACATACACTAAGAAACTTCCTAATAATGAGCAAATCAACTACATCCGTCAAAAATATAACAAATGTAAAGATTTGTATGATATGTTGAATGAAAAAATCAACAAGTTACCTGATGATGTCAGACTGATTTATACACGATTATTAAAACTTAGGAAATCCCTTATAAATGGTGTCATCGATAGTGGTGATATCTCCACCAAAGAGTTTGAAATCGAGTTGAAAAACATTGAAAAGTTAAGAGACAGTGAAGGGAACTTCTCGGATGTTAGTAATGAATTTAACAAGAACTCCCAAATCATTTTGAACGGTCTTTTGGATGACTGTAATAATCTTATAAAAGATATCAACATCAATAAAGGAAAAAGCTTTGAAGACTTATTTGCCAGTTTATCGATC
This sequence comes from Yamadazyma gorgasii, assembly GCA_003708985.3. Taxonomy (NCBI): domain Eukaryota; kingdom Fungi; phylum Ascomycota; class Pichiomycetes; order Serinales; family Debaryomycetaceae; genus Yamadazyma; species Yamadazyma gorgasii. The sequence goes on along the minus strand of PPPC03000004.1, from coordinate 762,381 downwards.
GAGAGTAAAGAGGATGGCGAAAAGTTGGTGGAATTTAAGAATTTGTACACTCAATTATGTTCAATTAAATTGACTTTAGAGAATCTTTTGATCACCAGAAGATGGACATTAAGAGAAACTGATTTATATAACTACCAGAATGAATTGAAAACAATTGAATTAAAAAGATCAAACCTTATAAAAGACATAAATACCAATTTCACCAACAGCCCGAAATTCAAGAGTTTCCAAATCCTATTATTGTATTTATTGAGAAGATGTTATTCGTTAATTTATAAGTTATTAGAAAGTAGTGAGCCTGTTAGTGAATCATTGCAGCCAATTCATAATCAATTACAAACAGTTAGAAGGTGTTTATTAGACATCAAAAGAATTGATGGATTGAACAACTTGAGAGAATTGTACCCTTTCCAATTCAAATTAGCATCATTAGATAATTTAAGAAATGATGGGAAATTCATTATTAACAATCAAATTCCTGAGGGTCAAGGAACATTAAATGCATTGTTGGCAGAATGTTTTGATATAATCCATGAATTAAAGATCGAATTAGAAGCTAAGGAAGACGAGTTGGGTGAAGAACACGACGAAAAACCCGTCCATACCGACGACGAGGATATCAATTCTGACGACGAAGTAGAATTGAAAAGAAATCGGTATGTAGGATTTAATGAAGCTGATTACGATCAAGAGAGTGAAAGTGTTATAGAAAGTGAACCAGAATTAGATAGTGAAGTTGAGTATGAAGCTAATGATTATTATTGAGAGTTTATGAATAGCATTCTATGAATTTGTATATATAATGAACTTATGGGTCTGTGCCTAATCCTCTTCATCGTCGTCTTCTTCGTCATCGTCGTCGTCACCTTCGTCAACTGTCATAACATTATCAGTAGTTTCGTCGTCTTGGTATTTCTTTGAAATTCTCGAGAATTTACCAATCTTTGTTGCCTCTTCTTTGGCTCTCTTTTGTAAGTCCTTTAACTCATTTTTGAAAGAATTACGTATCGATCTGTTATTGAAAGAGTCCCATAATTTCAATCCGTTGGAAGCACCTCCAATAACAACATTACCACTTACTTCAATATCACCGGCAATTGAACATGTCAAAACATTACCAACATCGAAATCTCTTGACAAGATCATCGAAGGCTTGTTATCAGTAATTTTCCAGAACTTGACGTTTTTATCACCCATGGCACTGGTAACCATCATTCCGTTCAAATTATAATTCACTTCCAAAGCTGAAATTCCAGCATCGTGTGCATGTAAAGTCCACAAAGGAGAACTTGGGTTTCTAATGTCGTAAGTATAAACATTACCTTGATCAGTACCACAATGGAAGATTTCCGGTTGTACTCCCCATTTAACATTCTCTATGTCTTCATTACCGACAATACTATAGTTCTTAGTCATTTCTTTTTCATTAGAGATTCTGACGTCAGTGATACCCACAGTTGAATCGTAACCACCAGTCAACAAAATTGAATCTTCAGTTAAATGCCATTGAGATGATGATACTGTCTTTTGGTTATGGATTTGGTTGAATGATCTAACAGCTGTTCCATTGTTCAAATCCCATAATTTGACGGTACAATCAGCAGATGTAGAAGCCAAGACGTTTCTGTGTAACTTATTATGGCTTAATGACAATACAGCATCTGTGTGATGGGTTAAGTTGTGTTTTGCTTTGCTCTTTTTGGACTTTTTAGGTTTCTTGACAAACTCTTCAGGCTCACCCAAGATTAAGTCAGGGAATGCTTTATCAACGGAATCAAGGTTCCAGATTTCAATTTGTGGATCAAACGTACCAATGGCAGCAAAGTTTCCTATATCATCATCATTACTATTAGGTCTATAATTAATCCATTCAACACATAATGGAAATGCTGGTAACATTAAATCATGATGAACATATAAAGACGACTCTCTCATATACCCTTTAACAGCATCAGGATCATCTTCTTTACCATCTAAATCAATATTTCCAGCACCATCGTCATACACGTAAACATCTAAATACGAAACATCGTCTTCGGTTCTGGTGGCTAATACTAAATTATCAGTAGGATAAATTTGCAATTCTTGTCTGTCTAATTGAGCATCTTCCTCATTAGGTAAACTTAAATAAGGATCTTGTCCATCCTCACCTTCATGGTACTTTGCTTCAGTACCACTTAATCCTGGTAACATAGTAACATCTTCACCCTCACTGTCGTCGTCATCGTAGTGTTCTAAATCGTATTCTTTTAAATCATCATCAATTTCAATATCATCTTTCAAAGTTTTCGAGTTTTCGGGAATTGCTTCTGACAATTGGAGTTTGGCCATAGCAGTAATTCTTTCCATTTCTTCTTCATTAAGCTCGTACTTCTCTGGAAATTCAGAGGCATATCCTCTGGGAACCCAAGTGGAAGATGAGATCATATTGGATAAGTTGAGTGAAGTTTTGCGATGAGATGAAAACGCACTGCGGCGGTCGTTATTAGGTGAAGAGAGGTAGAGAACATCAATTAAGGGGAATTAAGAGGTATAGAGAGATTGATTATATGCTTAGTTATTGTTGGGGACTTGCTAGCCTTATAAAAAGACTCTTTACTAAATGGAAATCAATTTTTATAACTTTTAAAAATTAGTCACGTGATCGGGTCAATAATTTACGTTGCATACCTCCACTCTATATCATTATAGGTTCATATTGATCCTACTTCTATCATAAGTTCTACAACCTCTACTACATCTTACCTGGTAACTCCTCGACACTAAACCATCCATTCAAACCAATCCACTTCCCTAAGTAATTTACATCCCGCGTAAACCCTAAACCACAAACCTCTCACCTAAAGTCGTACCCTCACCAAACTGAAAAATTTTATAACCTCACCAAAACGAAAAAAATTTTACTAACTAACTAAAGATGGCTTTCCAAAAAGACAGCAAAAGCTCTGCTTACCACTCAAGATTCCAAACTCCTTTCAGAAGAAGACATGAAGGTAAAACTGATTACTATCAAAGAAAAAGATTAGTAACTCAACACAAAGCCAAATACAACACTCCAAAATACAGATTAGTTGTTAGATTCACCAACAAAGACATCATTGCCCAAATCATCTCCTCCACTATTACCGGTGATATTGTCTTTACTTCAGCTTACGCTCACGAATTACCAAGATACGGTATCAAACACGGTTTAACCAACTGGTCTGCTGCTTACGCTGTTGGTTTATTAGTTGCCAGAAGAGCCTTACAAAAATTAGGTTTAGATGAAACTTATACTGGTGTTGAAGAAGTTGAAGGTGAATTCGAATTAACCGAAGCCGTTGAAGAAGGTCCAAGACCATTCAAAGTTTTCTTAGATATTGGTTTACAAAGAACCACTACCGGTGCCAGAGTTTTCGGTGTCTTAAAGGGTGCTTCTGATGGTGGATTATACGTTCCTCACTCTCCAAACAGATTCCCAGGTTGGGATTTAGAATCTGAAGAATTAGATGCTGAATTATTAAGAAAATACATCTTCGGTGGTCACGTTGCTGAATACATGGAAGAATTATTAGATGATGATGAAGAAAAATACAAGACTTTATTCAAATCTTACTTAGATGATGATATTGAAGCTGATGATGTTGAAGAACTCTACGAAAAGGCTCACGAAGCTATCAGAGAAGACCCATCCTTCAAACCAACTGAAAAGAAATTCACCAAGGAACAATATGCTGCTGAATCTAAGAAATACAGACAAGTTAAATTAACTAAGGCTGAAAGACAAGCTAGAATTGATGAAAAAATTGCTGCTTTCAAGGCTGGTAATTAAATTACTACTAAGTGATAATATATAATCTTTTCAACACAACTCTAGAGTCTCTGAAACTTCCAGAATTTAAGAAACGTAAAATATTCATAATCATTAATCTTATATACTGTTTAAGCCAAAAACTTTTAATTTTGTGGCTCTGGCTCTGTCCTATTGGACCTAACTCTTTGTGCATCATTCAATAACTTATCGTAAACTTCATCAACTACCGCCTCCACGCCATTATCAGAATCAATCGATCCCATTTCTTCATCCTCTTCAATCTTCATCTTTTCCAAAGTCTCCAAAACCTCTTTCTTACCATTTGGGTCTGAAACATCGTATAATTTTTCAATATTAAACCGATTATTATTAATCTTATTGATCAACTCGGTGATTGATTCAATACCTTTGGCTTCTATTATAGCATCTCTCAATTCGTTACCTGAAGGTAAAACATTCAATTTTGGTAATTTTTGACTTTCATCTTCCTCCTTAGGAGGATTGCTATTATGACGTTGATTGATAAAGAACCCCCATCTATGGAACTCTCCTTCTTCCAATTCTTGTTCTTTAGCATGAGTTGATGTTTGGGAGATTGATCTCATTAAAACTGGTCTTCCGGTTAAATAATCAATTGGAATATTTTTACCGTCTTTGGAGGATTCTACCACAACTTGATGGGGTTGGAAATTCGATTGATCGGTGTTGTTAAAGTAACCCAATTTGTTCAAAGTTTCAGTGTTACGTGGAGACAAAATTGGACCAGTAGAAATAACCTCCGTTGACTTGTGATGTAACAAATCGTCATCCACAACTTTTTCATTGTCTTCAATTGAAGGTGAAGGACTCATGATAGTAGATGATTTCTTGGCTTGTTCCTCAAATAAATGGACCAACTGCTCTAAAGATGAATCAAGTAAACAAAATCTAAGTAAACTTTCCTTCCCTTCCAAAGTAAGGGTACCATTATTACGTTTTTCGAAAAGCCCATCAATGGTTTTATGAATAGATTGACGCAATTCTCTTGTCCTTTCTATCAATGCGTTTGATATAATCTTTTGAAGTTTCAAATCTTCAACTTTATTAGGTTTATCATCGTTTTCGATTAACAACTTCTCTGCTGCCTCCATAAGTAATGATCCATCGAACATCAACTCCTCTTGATCCTCCTTATGTTTGGAATCGGTATGAGCATTAGGCTCAACTACATTCTCCATGTTTCTCATAAGATAGAACGCTATTCTTTGGTTTAATTTGTCACTAATCAAATCATAATCCAAATCTAAAGCGAAGATCGAATTGGAAGTCTTAATAGCACCATAGATTGATGCAGCCACTGAGTTATTCAAATTCCTATTACCTAAAAATGATACGTGGAACAAACCTTTAACTTTAGGTAATATCTCCAGAATTGCAATAATCGATTGGCTGGTTAAGTCATTCAAATCGAAATGAATTCTCTTCAAGTTTTCAAACTTCGGTAAATAAGTATTCAACTTAGATATAACTCCAGGATACAATTCCGGTAATGAACTCAAATCTAAAAACCTTAAAGTTTTCACTTTTGTAAGTGACTTCAACAATTCAGTAAACTCCGCTATATCCGATAAGTTGGTTTGGTACAATGAAAAGAAAATCAATTTGACATTACCTGAATTAAAAGCTTCAATGAAATACTGCAATTGACCTTGACTCAAATCGTTAAATGCTATGTCGACTCCCACACATTTAGTTTCATGTTTCTTTAACCATTCACATACAATTTTGGACTTGTAATGGTTTAATTCACATGAGGCTATACCCAATCTCATAGTGCTGCTTAATGCTTCAATCAATTGTTTGAACGTTTCATCGACAAGTTTACATCCATTTATAACTAATTCTTCAATACCTCCACGGCTTCTAAGACATTTTATAAATAATTGCCAATTCATTGAAGACCTTATCATGGTTGGTTTCAAGTCAGATTTGATTCTTTGTTGACTTATATCTAACTTCTTTATTGAAGGATTATCTGATAAAAGTTTACAAAGATACTTCCAGCCTAACTCATCAATTGGGACATTCCTAAGACTTAGTTTCTCGAGGTGCTTGTTATTACACAAAGACCCTAAAATATGTTTAAGCATTTCAGTGGTCATTGTAACATTGTCAAAGATTATTGTTGTTATGGGTACGATAGCAATAAAGTCACTAAATGATAATACATCGATAAGTGTTGGTTTTGGATTAAGCAACTTGAGAACTTGTAAAGGTTTAGTTTTATTCTTTAATTGTTTTAAAGTAGCAGGGATTGGCAAAATCTCTCTTAAATGACAGCATCTCGTATAGATCTGTTCCAATGTTAAGGTGTTGATATCAATATGAGCTTCATCGTCGAAATGATTTTCATGCAAGTGCAAAGGTTTATCAATTTCAATGTTCTTCTCGACATTACTTGACGCATTGACCTCTTCTTCTATGTCCATATCGTCAGCCATTAATTTTGAAATATCATCAGATTTATTCAGCTTTCCAGCTGCCTTCACATTATATTGTTCAACCTCATACGATAATCTCTTAGCTGCTAAATGAGCCTCTTGTGAATGTTTTTCGGCTTCAATCAAGGCTCTTTTTTGGGCTTCAATTGCAAGACTCAATTCCTTTTCAGAGTACTTGGAGGTATCATTCTTAACTGAACCTTCATTCAATGATATGCCTTGAGATAATCTTGGAGGAGGAGCAGTCAAATCTTCTGGAATCAAAACGTTTCCTTTTCTTGGTCTTCTTGAGGGAATTTGCTGTTGTGGATCGTAATCCAATTTGTCTATAGCAAACACTACTCTCTTCAAACTAACGTTATCCAACTCCTTGACAGCAGACTTCCCCTTATTTGGGTTTTTATTCAAAATAATCCTTTCCGGGGTAGGGTCACATTTGATTTGGGGGTTTGGTGATGGAAGCGAAGTTTGTGACGACGTTGAAGTCCTTCTTTTGAACAAGGAATTAAAAGGGGAGGCGTTAAACGACGGTGACATTGATGGTTCTATTGAGTTCTTCCTGTCAACAGGAATTTTCTTATCGATCGGTATAGAGTTCCTTCTATCGAGTGATCCTCTTCTGTCGATAGAACTTCGTCTATCAATTGAGCTTCTCCTTGGTTCAGAAGGTTTCTTTATTCCAATTCCATTCAACTCCAAATTACCTTTATTGTAAAATGCTGCCAAATCCTCGATTTCTGCGGTCGAATTGCTGGCACTACCTAAGAAGTTAGGTGTCTTTGGTGATGAGCTTTGTGACGATGTTTGAGAATCACTTGATTTAAATTTTGATGAGATCGAACTAAACAACGATTTCTTAGGGAACGAACTACTGGAAGAAACTGATCCACTTGATGACGACCTTGACCTTGTCTTGGGCGATATGGGTATTGCATTTGATTTGGAATTCACCGAGATCTTGTCGTTTGTTACTGTTCCACTAGCAGTTGAAACAGTTGGTGATATTACTGAGTCACTCTTATAATCATCGTTCATATATGTACCACCATCAAAGGCTGAGCCACTATAATTAAGTACATTGAACTTCTTCTTGGGATTAGATGATGATCTTTGACGAAAAAGTTTCTCTAATTTTGAGTCCTGTCGTATTTCATCTTCTTTTGAATCTTTTGATTCCTTAGCTTCTTTAGGTTCTTTCGATTCATTTGTTTCTTTTAAATCTTTCTGTGGTGGTTTCTGTTCCTTTGACTCTTTTGGTTTTGAATCTTTTGTTTTTGGCGATTCCTTTGGTGGCACTTCCTTGTCATCATTCTTTACTTCACTCTTTCCATCTTTCTTTGCTTCTTTCTTTGCGTCCTTCTCCACCTCAACGTCCTTTGTCTTTTCAGGTGCTTTATCCTTCAGTTTATCAACCCCTCCACCGACTTCCTTGCTCACCACAGATCCTTTCCTACTGCCAATGTCTTCTTTATGATCATCCTTTTGTTGGCTCCCGTCTTCCAACTCTTTGTTCTGATTCATCTTCTTAGTCAACTTCTTGGACTTACCTCTGAATAACCAATCGACATCTCCGTTGGAAACCCCACTATCAAAATCATTATTAATCAATTCAAGTTGTCTATTGGTCAATTGTTCATTTGCCATAGTTGGTGGGAGATTGAGAACAGATTGGGTTGAGATTGAGTTGAGAATGAGGACGCAGAGATGGGGAAGGTCATTCTTTGTCACTAGAGGTAAAAGGGTAGGACAAGGTAAATATTGCATGGATTTACGATGGGTTATAATTTATAGCTTGAGGGACATAAGGTTCCGTGTATAGGCACGGCTGTTACTGTAGATGTATCAACATCATCTAAGGAATAGAGGGGAATCACACACGATTTGCAACCTTTCAGAATGTTCCCGGGAAACTTCATTGGTCCATTTGTGTAACACCAAACCAATCTGAGGTACCATTTCATGCTTTGCAAACTGCGATCAAACCATTTCCGTTTGTGTCCGTGTATTTTTGTCTATGTTTGTAGGTGTTTGTTTACATATGAAAGCCTCGTATTCGGGCAATTAAACATTGAACTACGGATTTTAATCTGCGGTTTACTACAATACCTCGTTGTAGGAGTGTCGCGTTGGTGTCGTTCTGGTGTCGCGTAACTGTGGCATATTCACACCTATAGTAGAGCAAGTTTATCTCATATAATCTAATCTTATATAATCAGATATGACCTTTTCTGGTTTTCCCACTCCCGCGCACTTTTTTAGTCGATGACAATAAAGGGGACTTAGAATTTCTTAAATTACTCATCAAAGAAAAATATATTCCTTCTAGTACAATGTTGTCAAGATCATTGAAATACTCAATAAGACCAATCAGTCAAGGTTTAAGAGTCAATTTACCAAGAGCCACTGTTGGTGGAATGAATGTTATTAGTAATGGATTCACTCCAAAAAGAGCATACCATGAAAATGTTATAAAACACTACACAAACCCCCAAAACGTCGGTACTTTGGACAAAAACAGTATACACGTTGGTACTGGATTAGTTGGTGCCCCAGCATGTGGTGATGTTATGAGATTACAAATTGAAGTTGACGAAGAAACCGGTATAATCAAACAAGCTAAATTTAAGACTTTTGGTTGTGGATCAGCTATTGCCAGTAGTTCTTATTTAACCAGTTTAATTCAAGGATTATCTTTGGAAGAAGCGGGTAAGTTAAAGAACACTGCCATTGCCAAAGAATTAAACTTGCCTCCTGTCAAGTTGCATTGTTCTATGTTAGCTGAAGATGCCGTCAAGAGTGCTATTAAAGATTATCATTCTAAGAGAAAGGCCACCAATTTAGGGGGTGCTACTGAATCTGTTGGTACTGCTGCCGCTGCTGCCGTTACCAATTAGAGTCTGTTTCATTTTAGTTTATAGGGATAGGTTTTTGATGAACTAAGTTTCATTTCTTGTATAGTAAAAACATGTTTAAAAACTCGATCCGAAAAGGTCGGCTCCGATTTGCTCTAGCCGTAGGAGGGGATTCACGGACGGTACTAAAGAAAGACTCTTTCCTTTCTCCGTCTACACTTCACTCCATGTACACTTCACCCCGTAGCCCGTTGCTTGACATATACTACTTACGACATTGCCCTACAAACAATTCTACATGTCTGCATGCTTACAATTATTATCAAATCTAGAGATGCGAATATAAAACCAAATAGGGCCAGACTCAACCACGGCCAACTTCCGTAGTCAACCCTCCACAAAAGATGAAAATTCGTTTGGACGATATATATTACTAGTACAAAGTGTACTTACTCATTAATAAGCATTAAACACTGTGATTTTAAATTTATTTGGGTTTTATTTAATAATCTAATCAAATAAACCGAATCCCATATCATCATCAGATTCTTCAGCTTCTTCTTCCTTTTCTTCAGCAGCAGCTTCTTCAGCAGCACCACCAGCGGCAGCACCAGATGAAGCAGCACCAGCTGAAGCAGCAGGAGCGGAGGCAGCAAATGAGAATAATAATTCTTTTAAGTCTTTACCTTCTAAACCTTTAGCGAAAACTTCAGCCCAGAATGATTCGACTTCAGCTTTAGCAGCCTTGGTGATTGATAAGATGTTTTCTTTGGTGATTTCTAATCCAGCATCAGCTAAGATTAAGGCAGCGTAGGAAACAGATGCTTCAGTTGACATTGTATAACGAATTCAAAAATTTTTCAAAGTTGAGATTTTCATGATCTTTTTCGCAGTCTAGGGTTCTAGCCCTGGAACCTCAGAAATGTTAGACATACACCTACAAGGTTATTTAAATATTTATTTACAAGAAAACATATATAAACAGACATCAAGTATAAATGTAAGCAACATTAGTTTAGAAAAAACTAGTAACATCACTTAACCATTTTCTGTACTCTTCTTCTTCCTGGACTTCACTATAACCAATGATATAATCAGCTAATTCTTGATTAATACCCTTAGATTCAAGGTAAGATTCAAATCCAGTTTGGATTGATTCATCTAATTCACTGAATCTTGGACCTTGGTATTCGAATTTACTTAAGAATTCACCATTGGCGATATCTTGTTGGAATTTAGCAACATCAGGTTTAAAGTTAATGAAATCAACTAAGAAGCTTTCTTCAGAATTTTGTAAGAATAAGTTCATGAAAAGACCAGTGTTGTCAGGCTTTGAAATTAAAACCTTAATGGAGCAAAGGTAACTGTCTACATCAGCAATTGCATCATCAAATCCAAAATCTCCATCTTCACTATTATTGAATTGACTTTCAATTGGAATGTCAGTGACTTCGTCAATATCAAAGAAAATTTGGATTTTTTCATCACCTGTATCTTTGACTAATTCAACGGTTGATTTACCTAACTCTTTCTTAGTAACAAATTTGCTTTCTTCAAGGAAATCTTTGTGAGCATTGGACAATTCATTTGGAATGGTCTTAGCTAATTCATTTTCTTGTTTTAAGATTTGCTTCAACTGTTGGTTGACACTTGAATACGTTCTGAACGAGTTGTAGAGGTTGATACCAATACGTGGTTTAATGATTCTAGTGGACAAAATAGGTCTTAAAAGTCTTGTTCTGAACATCAGGAGGTTTGAGTTTTTGTGAGGTTTTTAATCCATCGCGGACTTTAAAGATGAACTGTTAAGAGCGATGACAAATTAATGACCATAAGATTATATTATGCTACATGCTACGCTACGATTTCGTTACCTCTCATTAACTGTGTTTGTACTTTACCTGATTAGGTATGTCTACGAATACTGTTCAAGATACTCTTGGACAAAAGCCGAACTTCTCTTGTACCTCCTCTCTTGATACTTTTCGAAAATTGATTTGTGATTCTCCAATGGATTCTTACAATTGTTCAATAATACTCTTGCTAATGGTTTCAACTGTACCTCAGTATATCCCGAATAAAATACATGCAACTCGGTCCATTCTCCTTTGTTTAATAGCTTTCTTGATAAATAATGGGCCCCTGCTGCTAACCAACTTGGTTGTGAACTAACAAACTTTGAATCCATGATTGTTATCTCCAAGAAGTATTTAGCCAAAGTTCTGGTCTCGTAATCATAATCGTCAGCTTTGGAGGTTCTTCTGAGAAATGACATTGGTCCTGGCCATCCCATATCGAATTCTAAGACATCAATCATAAACCTTTCGGCTTTTAAGAATTCTTGAATCAGGTAGGCATTATCGGCCATGTATGCAACTTCTTGAACGGTTGGACAGTTGATTTCTTCATATTTTGCTGCTATAAATAACGCTACAGCTCCAACTAATTGAAATCTTGATAACGAAACTTTTCGTTTGCTCAAGAATCTATCAATATAATTCACAGTTAGGAATAAAGTTTCCGGTAACAAATTAAATCTGGAATGAACTTGAACTACCCAATCAATGAGAACACTTCTCATTTTCCACTTTAATTCGTCTTGATTATTCATGTAATTTGGATCTGGTAAATATTTAAATTCGAGCTCTCTCATGTAATTGAATATTTCTGGTGAATATTCAGCAACCATAGTAACATCGAATGTATCTTCGTCATTTTCGTCCAATGTTGTGGATGAATATTTGTTTATTATAGTTTCCAATTCCTCATAAATCTTCTGATTCCAAATTGGTTCCATTGGCTGATGGTCGTCATCTTCTATTGGTGGTTGATTTTCATCATTTTCATCTTCTTCGTCTACTCCGTCTTCGATTTCCTCTTCGTCTTCTTCATCTTCATTATCTTCAACTCCCTGCTCTATTTCTTTAACAAACTTATCCAACTCCTGCTGTTCAAGATTTTCTAAATCTTCAGATTCTTCATTATCACCACCCTTGAACTTGTCGCTATCGTCGGTGATATTTTCAATATCTGGCTCTTCAAACTCTATATCATGTTCAATTTCGAAATTGCTACTTAATTTGGGTCTCTTTTCAAACCTACGCTTGGAGTTTTCATTTGAAGTCAAATCGCTTAAAGCTTTCCGGTGTCCATCTCTTAACGATTTCATATTGCAGTTTTGTTTTGTTGCTGAGTTTGGGTTTATGTTTATGTTATGGGAATGCTAAAGTAAATGTAATATCTGTTAATGGTAAGGATCAATGTAACGACCTAGTCTTACTTAAGATCTATTCAATGAAAAACGAATGTAAAAAGTTGGAATAATGTTTAACTAACAAGATAATTACAAGTGCCAGCTTGGATCTGAACAACTATGTACAATTGTAAAAAATAATATCAATACACTAAAATGAAATTCAGTTTGTGTTTTGAAAACAAATCGCGAAACACCAAAATGAAAAGCGCGACCAAAATACCGCGATCCGTAAATGATATTGGGAAATTTAGGACGGCGGTGGTGGTAATTTAGGGCGACAGAAATTCCGTACTATTTGGTTATGAGAAAGAGATGAATTCGTGGAGGTAAGAGGAGCCTGGATTAATTGGAGTTAAGGGTTATGTGTTAAATCCTTAGCGAATCCACTCCTTTCCTTTTTGTACCCTACTTTCTACTTTCACTTCGATTACAGGAAGGTGAATTTCAATTTTATATGTAAGAGTTCAGGCTTTGTTTACCTATATAAACTCTTTTCAGATCCTGTCCAAATATAACCAACGGTCACATAAAATTTAGGCAAAGCCCATCAAAAGCCATATAAACACAAACACAAAGATAATGACGTAGATTAGAACCCTGAAATAACCGACAAAAAATGTAAACATCTTCTTTTCATTGTTCGAACAATGAGATTCAAGGGCCGAGTAAAGAGTCTGAGTAATTGGTGGCCGAGTATTCGTAGCGAGAATGCTAAGTAAAAATGGTAACGTTATCAGTCTAAAAGGTAATTTATATGACGATAAAACACGATGTACACATTACCATGAAGAGTTAGATATCATAGCCATAAAGTTCAAATGTTGCAATACGTATTTCCCATGTTATCAGTGTCATGAAGAATATCAAAAGCTGACGAATTCTCAGCACCCGTTACAAAGATTTAACGAAAAGGAGTTAGAATATGAGTTGGTGATACTCTGTGGTGAATGTAAGTCGGAATTGAAATTCGACGAGTATAAGGATCTTATTTGCGTTTGTTGTGGGAGTAAATTCAATCCTGGATGTAAATTACATTATCATTTGTATTTTGACATAGAAGAGAAGACGTGCCAGGTTTAGGGAATAAAATGACAATTTAGTGAATGGAATATCACGGAATGGTGGAAAGCAGAGTGGAAAAGCAAACGATAGTCCACAGTGAATATATCGTGGTTACAGCCGTACATGCATCGCTTGTGACCAGGCTAAGACGATCTAAATTTCCTGATCTCAGTCATGTCCCTCAGTCATCAATCGTGCACTCAATAAGCCACTCACCAAATAAACACACACGGAATTTCCCGTTAATCTTATGCATTGGTGTTACATGCGCTATTAGAACCTGATCTGTAATGTAGTCACAGATTTTACACGCCTTAATAAGACAATGATGTATAGAACTTTGTTTAGAATGTACATCATAGCCCATGCGCAGAATACTGTCACGATAAATCCGCCGCATAGTTAGGGTAACTGCCGAATTGAGAAATGTAATGAAGTTACATAGCACTGCCCTTGAGCCGCAATGTACCTTATCACTCACGGGGCTTAAGGTATCTTGGCAAACCTATAAAAATAAACGGATTTCTCACCATCCACTATCATCTACTCACTGATCTGCCAACATGAAAACATTAATTATCATTTCCAATATTCCAAAGCCTGATTTTAGAACCAAAATCCCTCAGTTGAAAGCCACTATAAATAATTCAAACATCATAAATTGGTCTGATTTACCATTTTTAAATAGAACTATTTTAATAAGTAACACCGAGGCAAATAGCTTCAAGTTATTAGAGTTTTTGCAAAAGAATAAACAATCATTAGGATTGAGTGAATATGTGTTGAGCATCAAGGACAATTTCACTACCATATCCAGCAATTTAAAGGTTGATGATGAAATTGATTTAAATTATGAAAATGTTGTGAAACGTGATGAAAAGTGGGAAAAACCAGACTTGAAAATCAACACGGAGATAACAAGGGGATTTCAATTGCCTAGTCCTACTATAACTATAACCCCAATAGATTCCAGGTGAATGTCCCCTTGTTGGGCATTAGTAGGGGCAATACTAGCGTAATAGAACGAGTAAGAGAACATTCATAATTCATTTATTCATATAGCATAATAACACATCTGTACAATTAAGTTAAACTTAACGCAAACCCGCAAACACTAAGTCCATCTTTCCAGTTAACTCTGCCTAAGTTATTTAATTTCCATATCATCTCAATACCTTCTCTAACTAAACTAACACTAGAAAACGGCCATATCTTTTCTAAGGTCTGGAATACGTCAAGAACCTTTACGTCATCTACTCGTTGAATGCTGACAATGAACATTGACCATACAGGAAATAATGATAGGTTAGGAAAATCCAATAGTTTGTTGAAATCATCCATTAGCCGTGATAGAATATCATCAACATTGATGTGAATATTATGTTCTTCGAAGTTTATATTCGACTCAATAATTATGTATAAGGTAATTGCGTTTTTATAACATTCAGAACACAATTTCAATTTTTCATCATCTGTTACTATTGGTATGTCTTGAAGTTTATGATAAATCCCAATAAATTCGGTGGTAGACTTTGCTGAAATTATATCATAGATTAATCTGATGAATTTAGGGGGACATCCAAAGAGATATTCAATACCATCTTTCTCAAAGATTTGTTCAATAATCTTCATAGGAAACATAGTCAACATTGCTTCCAATTCTGTGTCGTTAAGTGTTGTACAAAGTAATATGTAACGGAGAACAAAATACCTGTAGCAGAAATTCAATCCTGGTGTCGATAGAATAGTATTGTCATCATAATTCTGGAATATAAGACATGCTTCTTTGAGGTAGTTTATCCAATTATTGCTCTTTTCACCGATCTCAAGTGATGTTAACATTAGTATGCAAATAATGATTTCGTTAATATTTTCGGTGGTAGGGTTATCTAACATATTGTACATTGAATTAATAGCATCTGTTTTATACTTATTAGTTATGGTGGAGTAATATTTTGTGTCTTGGGGAAATTGTCGAATTAAATCACTGGCTGATATAGCTATAATGGTTTTAAATAATGTCCCCGAAATTCTACTATTCGGTATAACGATCGATTTGAATTCGTTTAGTTGGGAATTGGAAAACACCTTTTTGGCACTTATAACCTCTACGTAGTAATTGAATAAATTCACTTCCATTTTGGCATCTTGAGGGAATATTTCATTGAACAGTTCACTTCCTGGTTCATGTAATTTAGTATCGAAATCATACATTAGAAACTTCTCATGAGGCTTACGCTCTAGATGATCCAAGATTTCAAAATCCTTGCCCCTTACCGTTATTATATGTTTCATTGTGGTAGGTAATGCTTTCCCATCATGGAGTTTTTGATCTTTACTATACCAATAAAGCTTTTGCTCGTAAACACAATCATATTTAAGTCGGGTACATGCTGTACATTTTGGTTTAGCTTCGTCACATTTCTTCTTCCTTATTTTACAAGTATTACATCCTTGACGACTACGAGGTGTAAGACATCTTCTCTTCATCGTATCAGGATTTGTGGCTTGTAAACCGAGACAGTTGCCTTGAGATTAAATGCTAGTGCGATTATCACCGATGAATCGATTCCGGATTTAAAACAATTCTAAGAGAGTTCCATACTTTAGCTTTCTATAAAACTGTTAACTTATAGAATTATATACAATTATCTATTGGGAAGTATTAAAAGATTCTCGTAATTGTGCATAACTACCCCCTGCTAACACAACGTTAGGTTTCTTATCTCCGACCTTTTCTGGCACATCTCCAGAAATTCCATATCCTCCTCCACCGGGTGTCTTGATCATAATAATATCGCCGATATTGACTTCAATTTCTGCAGTTGGTCCTAAATATTTCCAATCTATGGTTTTTCCATCATCTCTGATTCTCCCCAACAAGTTTTCTCCTCTGCCACCTTCGCCTCCGCCATTCATTCCATATGGTGTAAAAACTCTTCTTTGGGTCAAAATACTAGCATGACATGGAGCTGTGAATTGTAATTCTCTTACAACCCCATTTCCTCCATTGAATTTACCTTTACCAGCACTGTCAGTTCTTAATGTGAATTGTTTTAATAATACGGGATACCTCTGCTCCAACACTTCGGGATCGGTCATTAATGTGTTGGTCATATTGCATTGAACTCCACTGAACCCATGAAATGTGGGACCTGCACCAGTACCCCCAGCAATAGTTTCACAATATCCAAATCCTGGCTCTAGCACTCCTGTATCAGGGTTGAAGCCACCTTGCCCAAAACAGAGACAATTCATACATCCATAAGAGGCTGCAACCGTACCAAAAGCCTTCATAACAACATCACAGATTTTTTGGGAGGTTATACCATTACCACCAGAAACTGCGGCCGTGACACTGGGATTTAAAACAGTGCCTTCTGGGATTATTAATTTAATTGGTCCTAAAACCCCTTCATTCAATGGTAGATCTCCATCAGTAATATGACATCTAAGACAGTAAGTAATAACTGCATAAGTAATTGATTTGGGAGCATTGAAACAATTGAAGGTTTCATAGGCGGTTCCAGCAAAGTCAAACACTGCTGATCCATCCTCCTCGTTAATATCAATCTTTAATTGGATTCTAGCTCCATCATCCATAAAATCAACTGCAGTCAAAGGTAATCTATGTTTCTCTTGTTTAGCTAATTGCCTCAAGAATTTTCTAACTGCCAATTCTGAGGTGTCTTTAATACCCTTCATATAGAACAAAACAGTCTCTGTGTCATATTCTGTAAAGACATCTGTTAATAAATTGATACCTTTTTGGTTAGCAGCGATTGCAGCTTTAATATCACTAATATTATCACTGACTTTTCTAGAAGGAGAAACTCCTGGTAAAGCTTTTAATTCGTCGATGAAGTATTTTTGGATACCAGCATCATCAAACTGTCCACCACTAACAACCTTCCAAGCAATAAACTTGGCCCCTTCTTGGTCTAAAGATGTAGCGTTTGAATCCATAGATCCAGCAACAGTTCCACCAATTTCAGCATGATGAGCCCTTGATCCGAGATAGAACCTTATGACACCATCAACGAAAACTGGTGAGATAATCGTAATATCAGGCAAATGGGTTCCCATGGCTTTTGGGTGGTTAGTAGCTAAAATATCACCAGGCTTAATATCTTCACCCCAATAATCAATTTGGTACTTAACTGCAAAGGACATAGAACTCAAATGAACTGGAACAGCTGGTGCATTAGCAACTAAATTTCCCTGTTCATCAAATAATGCACAACTGAAATCTTTACGCTCTTTAATATTAGCACTGACAGAAATCTTTTGTAAAGTAGTACACATAGACTCAGCAATAGACATAAACCTATGAGAAAAGATTGATAATTGAACAGGATCAATAACTTGAGTACTTATAGCATCTGTACTTTCTGGTTCATCTATATCAATTATAACATGTCTTGGTAATACTGTTAATTTTGAATCTGGCTCAACAAGTAGAGTTTGAGTTTCATCCAAGATCAAACTTGGTCCCTCAATAACAGATCCTACTGGTAAATCCTTTAACAAATAAATTTTACTATCTTGAAATCCTCCTTTGAAGTATATTGGGCTTGTTTTTTGTTCTAGATTTTCGGCAACAGGGAAAGTCTTGATATTAGCTAAATCCTCGAATGGTGATCTTTCTTCGATTTTGTTAACGTTTCCTGATCCTCTAACTCTAATATCACCAACAAGAACATCTTTCTTATAATCATTAAAGCTGAATTCTCTCTGGTGCACTTCATAAAAGGATTTAATAAAATCTTGGGATGATGGTTCAGGAATCATTAGTTTAGAATCTGATCCTTTGTATCCCATATTGAAATAAAGTTGATAATCTATATCGGTGATTCCTTGTTCATTCAATTCTTTTGAAACTGCCTGCTTTAACTCTTCACATCTTTCAATCAACTCCTGCTTGGTACTGTCATTGTAAACTTTTAACGTTGGTTCTTGTTTCTCACATACAATATCAGCCAATGCAATACCGTAGGCGGACAATATTGATGAATATTTATGGATAACAACTCTCTTCATCTTTAAAGTTTTAGCTAACGACACGGCATGTTGACCACCAGCACCACCAAAAGAAGCTAAGTTATGTTTAGTTACATCGAATCCCTTATTTTCAGTTAATTGCCTAATTGGTTTGGCCATAGCCACATTGGCAACTTCCAAAAACCCTAAAGCCACTTCATAAGGGGTCTTATCTTTTAAGTCTTTATGGTCTTTGTTGATGATTTCAGCCAATTCGGTGAACTTCTTTACAACTGCCTCCTTGTCTAATGGTTCATTCTCATGGGGCCCAAAAATCTTGGGGAAATATTCAGGCAATATTCTACCACACATTAAATTAGCATCAGTAACAGTTAAATTTTGTCCATTCTTTCTATAGCACACAGGACCAGGATGAGCCGAAGAACTTTCAGGTCCTACATAATAAATACCATTTCTATAACTTAAAATAGATCCACCACCAGCTGCAACTGTATTTATATCTAACTGGGGAGCAGCCAATTTGATACCAGCCGTCATTGTTTCAAAAACGTGATCATAACTACCATGGAATCTCGATACATCAGTTGAGGTACCACCCATATCAAATCCAATAGTATGAGTACCTTCTTTAGGGTCAAAACAAGTAACAGCTTGACCAACCACTCCACCAGCAGGTCCTGACAAAAGCGATTTGATTCCTGAAAACTTTTTGTAGTTGCAAAGCCCTCCATCGGACATCATGAATTCGACTTTGGTGTGTTTTTCAAAATCAGGTTCGAACCCATTAAGGAAAGATTGAATATATTCTTGAACTATAGGAGTCAAATAAGCATCTACGCATGCAGATTGTCCTCTATTAACTGCTTTAATCATTGGTAACACTTCATGAGATAAAGTGATATTTTTGAATCCTAAATTCTTAGCTAATTGACCAATCTGTTTCTCATGAACTTGATAATTATAACCATGAATTAAGACTACCGCAATAGATTCAATGCCTTGATTTTTCAACTCTATCAATTGTTTCTCAGTTTTAGTTAAATTCAAAGGTTTTTCTATCTTAACTACTTCCTTGGTGGATCCTAATACGTAAGTTTTATCATCAACTAAATCACCATATTGGTTATTATGAGGATCTTCTGAAAAAGCTGGTAAAGTAACTCTTTCTTCAACTTCAACCACTGATTTATATAAAGGACCTGGTTTGATTATTTCCAAAGCAAATAAATCGGGTCTGGACTGGTCCCCAATATGCAAAAGATCCTTGAACCCTTCAGTTACTACTAAAGCAGTTGGTACACCTTTTCTTTCTAGTAAGGCATTAGTAGCAACGGTTGTACCTAATCTAATAGATGAGATACATGAAGTATCCAATGGCTGACCTTTAGGAATCTTGACTTCTTCAACATGCTCTAAGACCCTACGGATTCCTTCAATGTTAGCATCTTTATAATTAGCAGGATCAACTGAAAGAAGTTTAAATACATAATCTGGTTTATCAGGAATTATAGCAATGACATCAGTGAAAGTTCCACCACGATCAATTGAAACTCTGACTTTCCTTTCGATTGTCATGTTCACTCTATTGGCAAAATTTTATTCTAAAGGCAGATCACTTTATCTTAAGTAAATATCGGATATATTAAGAATTTCCGTATAATTGTCGTTACTCGCATATATGTCGTATCGATAGCGGATCAGTTTGTGGAGACCCCTTTGAATTTGCAGCAACTGTAGACGCTGAGAGTATAACATTGCCAGAGCAATTGCCTTGCACTTTGTAAAAGCGGTATCTGTATGCGCTGAAAACACTAAGGAAGGATATTATTATCATATGCGCTGAAAATATTCCGGGCCAAGAGTTTAAGAAGCATAGAAAGAGAAACTTCATACGCCTTACAATTACATTCGTGGTAGTATGTTTACTCTCTATTAGCTAGATTAAGAGGCATTGATTACTAATAAAGCTTGTTAAACCTAATAAAACTCTATATTATACTATAAAAACAATTTCAATGTTAATTCAATTTATCTATCGCTTGTGCCTACAATTTTGCAACCTCTTCTACCAGCCAATCTATATTACCAAAGTCAAGGTCCTCACTAGAAACTCTCCATTCACACTCCATAGCATTAAACTGTTTAGTTTCTTCTCTCCATTTCCAATTATTAGATAATTCTGGAGTTAAGGTATTTTCTAACTTTTGAACAATGTATTTACCTATGTTTGGCAAGAACTTATAAGCATGACCACTATCACCAGATGCTACATAAACTTGAGTAGTTCCTGGCACCCTATCAATTATGAAATGACTATCAGAAGTATCGGCAATCCAACAAGCTTTATGACCAAATAGTTTATGGTAAGCTAAATCCGGAACATATTTGGCTAATAAGTTCTTGGCTACTTTAACATAATGTTTGGGCATAGTATCGTTGACATAATCGATCTTATACCTTGGTAATGAAACTTGATCATTACTAAACCTAGACTTAACATAATTAGAAGCACCCGATCCTGGCAAGGCGATTTTCAAAATGCCAGTTTCAGGGTCTGGTGGGAAAAAGTATCCGGCGACTGAATCAAAGACAATTGGAAGATTCTTATATTTTTCAAATTCCTCTTGAGTCAACCGAATGAACGTTACAAATAGTCCTGTGGCTGTTTGCTGTTGCTTCAAATTGATCAAGGTTCCAGTGGCAGCACCTGAACTGAGAATAATTTGATCGGCGGTATACTTCGAACCATCTTCGGTAATAATGTAATCTTTACCACTAACTTGCTGCATCTCTACGGCTTTTCCACTTGCTCCAAAAATAAACCTAACACCTTTAGAAGCTGCTGCAAAATAGACAGCTTTGAGCGAATTAGCAGCGTGACCCAAACCACATTCGGGATTGTACTTCATTTCTATATCATCGTCAACGGAATTGAATTCTAATTCCTTGAACTTTTCGGCAAGTTTCTGACTGCCTTTGAAGAATTCCACCTTAGTACCTTGACCTTTGATCTTTTGTAAGTTCTGAAGGCTTTTCAATTCAAATTCGTTTCTTGCTTTTGCAGATTCTGGCGTAATTAATACTCTACCACACTCATTATAGATCCCTTTGAACATAGATTTCGATCTCCATAATTCTAAAGCTTCGACTGACATTTTTGTGTAACACATTTCATTATACTCTTGTCTGATAATTTTGTTGTAATCACAAGCAGCTGATAATGGTGAAGGAACTGGATAAGCATCAATTGCAGTTACATCATAACCACCTTTCTCCGCCAACTCTAAAGCAGTGGATAATCCGAAAACTCCACATCCAACGATCAAAACAGACTTAGTCATTTGATTTTGCTATATTACTTTAGTGGCTGTCTTTTTGGGTAGTTATCGAACTAAATATGAGTAATCATCCGTAAGGCTATTTTGCAAACCATACCGCTTACTATGATAACCCTGTATATAGCCGGCGCGACATACGGAATTGATAATCCACATAATTTCCCAATCGGTAATTGTGTTATCTAATCTAGGTATTGTTGTTAGGTTAAGGAAACTTTATTCGCCCAGAGTCTTGTAAATCTTATAGCTTGGCCGGTATCTTAAATATATGGTGAAATCCTCGATGTTTGTTGCGCAATTAGCAACTAGGTTTAAACCCATTTCGCAGCGTTAGGATGAGTGATGTTGTTTCAGATAATGAAAAGAGTCTTCCTGTTGTTGGAATAAAATCGATTGACGATGTTAAAGATGAAATTAAGAACTCTAATGATCTTGATGCCGGGGCTAGATTCTTATTAGAGCACCCTCAGCATGCTGATTATACTCCTGAAGAAGCTAGAAAAGTATTATGGAAAATTGATTTAATGTTAATGCCAATTATGACAGTTTTAATTACTTTAGCTGCCGCTGACAAAATCCTTATTTCCAATGCTGCTGCTTATGGTATGAGAGTATCCGTTGGTTTAGTCGGTAGTCAATACTCTTGGTTGGGGTCTATCTTTTACTTTGGGTATCTTGTAGGAGAATTTCCTGCTAACTTTATTCTTCAAAAGGCACCCATTGCTAAAACATTGATTATCTCCTTTATTTGTTGGAACATTGTTTTAATGAGTATGGCAGCATCCCATAACTTTGCTTCCTTAGCTGCTCAGAGGTTTTTGATGGGTATGGGTGAAACTTTCCTTTTCCCATTTTGTTCCATTATAACTGCCCAGTACTACAGAAAGTCCACTTCTGAACAAGGTATCAGAACTGCAATTTGGTTCAGTGGTTTTTCATCAGTTATTACCGGGTTGCTATCATTCGGTCTTGGGCATGCCCATTCTAAACTTGAAAATTGGAGATTACTATTCCTTTCATTTTCTTCCATAACCATTTTCTTTACTATCATTGCTTATTTCATCCTTCCAGATTCCCCCATGAGTTGTAAATGGTTAAACGAAAGAGAGAAATATATTACCATCCATAGAACTGTTGAAAATAGAACTGGTATTCAAAATCATCATTATAAGAAGTATCAAATCATGGAAGCTTTAACTGATTGGAAAACTTGGGTGATGTCATTGTTTGTTTTGTCTATTAATGTTGCTAATGGTTCCCTTGTTACGTTTGCAGCTCAAATTGTATCTGGTTTAGGTTATTCTCCAATTGTGACCACTGCTTTGGGGGTCCCAACTGGTATTTTTATGACCCTTTCTTCGTGGCTCATTGCGCTTCCTCAATTGTATTATCCAAAAAAGTATAGAACAGTTTTCGGTTCAATCATTTGTATGGTACCATTGATATGTTGTATCTTAATGATGAAACTAACAAATAAGCATTCCTTGTTAGTTTCTTATTATTTCTTTTACTTTTACTGGGGTCCTTATGTTTGTATGAACGCTTTGAACTTAGCCAATACTTCCGGTCATACCAAAAAGACAACTATTAATGCTATAAACTTCACATCGTACTGTGTTTCCAATATCATTGCTCCTCAATTCTTTATTACAAGAGAAGCTCCAAAATACCGTACTGGTTATAGAGCTATTTTAGCGTTCACCACCTTAGCTTTAGTTTGCCTTATTACCTATGGAGTTGGATGCTTTTATGAAAATAAACGGCGTGAAAATAAATACGGACCCGCTGAAGATAATGTTGATGCTGATTTAGAGTTGTTGGATTTAACTGACAAAGAAAAGGAAAAGTGGTTTAGGTACGTTTGGTGAGCAGACTATGAGTGTATAGGGATTTGGGTTCTAGGATTGTATCATAATTTTGTGATTTCTCTCTTTCCCTTTTGTCTCCAGTTGTTACCTAATTTATCAAATCTCTGATTGTCGCTTTATTATTATATCTTTGTGTTATAATTTTTGTGTTATATTTAATTTATTTAATTATTTTTTTCAATTTTTGCAGTCCTACAACTTTATTTCAGATTTTGCAAAAGATACAAAAATAAAAAAAAATTTAAAAAATTAAATAGTGGATCAATAGACCTTTAAATACAATAAAGGTCTTAGATACAAAGAATTCAAGTAGAAAATACTTTTGGTTTTAACGGAGTGAATATAGTTTAGTTAAAGCAACACTATCTCAAAGTACGAGACCGCACCCCAGATCCGTTCAATGAACACATCGATTATCATTTCCAACTTGGATAAAAGTGATTTCCAATCCCCCAGATTATCATTAGTGGACCGAATTAAGTTAAAAGTCCTAAATGTTCACAACGAAGAAGACGAAGATTATTATATAAATCGAATTGACCAATGGTCTAATTTACCATTTCTCGGAAGGGTCGTAATAATCATGAAAGATGAAGAAAGCAGTAAAGAATTATTTGAGTTCCTCCAAAAATTGCAATTAAGGGATGACATAAAGATTAATCTACAAGAAAATCTATTAAGCAGGCTGAAGAGTTTCCTGGAAGATGATGATAATTTGAGCACAAAAGGATTAAGAAAGTTCAAGTTGGCTAATATGAATTATCAAGAGCCTGAACCATGGAAATTGAGTTCCGATGATGTAAGTAAGCTAGGTTATGAGGGGGCAAAGGTCTTATTCAAGCCAAGCAATAAGGGATTGACCGTTGATACTGGGGTTAAAGTAGAAGGACAAAGAATAAGAAGTCCTACTATTACTCTCGATAGATCTCAGCTTACATCGGAACCTCGGTCAGAACCTGACGCTGAGTCTCAGAAGTCTGATAACTGATCCTTTATAAACTTATTTATTATATAGTCAAATATTCTTACATTTAGCTTGGTATATATCAGTTTCTATATCGATAAAATACGAGCCATGCACGACTCATATTAGCGTCTAAGAATGCTCGCACTCAATTTCATTCATCGACATGCAATTACTCTTTACCATCAGTTGGTTGTTGACCATCTGTTTAGGAATTGAAGTGTATAACTTGAACAACCCTAATACAGGTGATGTTAAAACACTTACCACCAAACAAGGGTTAAGTTACTTCAGTGATAAATTCAATCAAGATTTATTTAAAATCTCAGACTTGAGTAAGGACTTTATTGAATTCCTTAATCAAGATAATGCAAATGCAAATTCAAAACCAACAATTGTGTTGTCCATAAATGGGGTTGACATTGAATCTCCTGCTATTTTCATAATTAATGATGACAAATTTATTAACAAGTTGACTAAATTGTTCAGAAAATCGTCACATGAATTAACACCAGAAATGTCATATTTTACTAGCGAGGAAACCGTTGAACAAAAGGTGAAAGATCATTTTAGATTATTCAATGTCCAACTTGAAAGTATCTGGTCAAAGTATGTTGGAAAGTCCGTTATCAGTGATAAGTTCTTCATCAACGAATTAACACAATTAATCCATTTAAATGATATTGATGTTCATGGTTCAATTTTGTTCGAATCCAATAGTTTAATATCATTATTCAAAAGAACTGGTAACTCACAAACCTTCAATAACGCTCAAACCATTTTGAGAGATTTAATTGAAACTTTGTCCAATAAGTTCAATGTTATCATCATCAAATCCAACAACTTAAACATTGACTTTCAAAAGAGAAATCAACAGTTGGATAAGGTCTTCAATACTTTCAGAGACGCTAAGAAATCATCAGGATGTTTCGAAACCGAAGAGGAATGTCAAGCTGGTACTTCTAATTGTAACTCCCATGGTATTTGCTCTAAAAACAGCGATAAATGTTACTCGTGTGTTTGTAGTTCAAGTTACAACAAGACTACTTCTTCCACCACTAACTGGTCAGGCTATGATTGTTCAAAGAAAGATATAAGTGCAACTGCTAATTTATTATTGTGGACCACTATTGGATTATTGGTTTTATTTGCCGGAGGTATTAAGTTATTAGTCGGGTTGAATGATGAACCTTTACCTAATGTTTTGGATGCAAAGATCTAATCATTACACTAAGGTGCCAAGAATAATTATAGATCAGTGTATAGGAAAGAAATATTCTCATTTTGTAACTAAGTCAACTGCTGTTCGCACATTCTCTCTCCACCTCACGCCATGAAATCAAGAAGATCAGTTCTCCCTACTGTTATATTAGTAGCAGTAGTTATCTTAATCTATACCCTTTCCAACTCACAGTCATTGGAGGGCCCAACAACATTAACAAAAATACCAATTCAAATCAATGAGGGGTTGCAGGAAACAATTTTAGATGTAAATAAAGAATTATCAGTTGACCACAATGAAGAACAAGTAGCAGAAGTTAAACACCAAGCACCAGAAGAATCAAACGAAGAGGAATTAACCAAAGAAGACTTGACCAAACAAGAAGCCAAGGAAGATGGTATCAAGATAGGACAAGACTTATCTTCGGGTTTTACTGAAACTCCATTTATGCCTAAAATGGCTAATGAAACCTTAAAAGCACAGTTAGGAAATTCAGCTTGGAGATTGTTTCATACCATTTTAGCAAGATACCCCGAGAAACCATCAGAAGCTGAGCAATCGACATTAGGTCAATATATCCACTTATTTGCTCAAGTGTATCCATGTGGAGATTGTGCAAGACATTTCCAGAAATTGTTAGCAAAATATCCCCCACAGACCAAATCCAGAAAGACTGCCGCTTTATGGGGGTGTCATATTCATAATAAAGTTAATGAACGATTAGAAAAACCAATTTATGATTGTACAAAAATTTTAGAAGATTACGATTGTGGATGCGGTGACGATGAAAAGGAAATCGATCTTACATTAGGAGGCAAGGCTATGAATAGTTTGAAAGGAGTAGAGGTTGAAGAGGAAAATGAACAATTGGGATAATAGTTCAACCTTATGTTTATATATTACGTGTTCAGTGAAATGTATTAAATAATTAGCGCTAGTCTCCGGAAGCTTCGTTGGATCAAACCATTAACCTTAAGTTATCGTACAACACCCTGAGCTTTTATTTACCCGCATTCTCTTAGTACTCTTATATATCTGATACTTTTGGTATTTGTTCTGTTCTGGGGGTAATTTCCAAATGGTAGGAATTAAGAAGTCAGGCGTCTCTAAGGTATAGTTGATAATTGACAAACATGCTTCGCTAGTTGGGATTCTTTCTCTTAGTAAACTTCGTTTTAGTTTAATATTCAACTCTTGAATTCTTTGTAATTTGATTTGTGCTATTTGGTACTTTACTTCATCTTCGTCCATGATTAAGTGGGTGTAAAAAATGTGGTATCCTTTTTTTATGAGTGAGTTAGGGGCTCATACTCAATCAATATTATATGCAGGTTTAGTTCTTGCATTTCTGGGGTGGATACTTTCAAAGGACTTAGTTTTGTTGGTATTTTTTGGACAGTAAGAGTGAATTGGGCTGAAATAGAGTGAATCAGAAATATATAGGAATATATGTTTCATGTTTCTTCTTGGGTGGATTTAGATTACTCGTCATGGATTAAAGGGTCCATGATAAGAAGATATGCATTACAATACGAAGCAGCCATTACCTTGTTCTGGAAAAGGATTTAAAAAGTCTCGAGATTAAAACGGGATTTGACGTATACTTAAGGTATATATTGCACAATTGTATGGCCAAGCTGGTTTATACAAAGAGAGTGGCTTTGTTTTATCGCTTTCCACAACTCACGTGGCAATAGTAGCGTTTAGTGTAACGCATGCTGAACAATTAGATAGTATAAGTGCATTGCAGAATATTGCATGATTGAATATCGCAGGCTAAAATAATGTGCCTGGTAGAATAGTATCTAACAATCAACCGAATAATGCAGTGATGGCTTATACGTGAATTTAAAGCATTACGGGTAATTAGAGCGTGGTTCGTATAACGTAAAATTAGATTTGCACAAGGTTCAGCGAATCATAGAACTGTTGCATTTTTGTCACTGGATATTTACCCCTATTCTATACCAGAAATCCAAGGTTTGTGTCTGGTTCCGAGTTTGAAGAGTTTAGAATAGTATTCTAAAGCGTTTATAGAACTTTCTAGAATTACCTTTAAACCCGTAACAAGACGAATAAGTGGATTCTGCAACATCCCCTATTTTATCTTCTTGATTAGGTTTATCAGTTTGACTAAGTAGATATAAATCTTCGATCTACTTATCTAATTTCATATCACTTCCGTGACCTTCTCGAGGGACTGGCAAAGATAAGGGATAGCGCTCATAACCACAAAAGTAAAGTTTTAACGGAGAAATGCGTTTGCGTTTCACAATTCTAAGATAAGAACAAAGCAAGGTTTTCAGCGAAAACAAAGATACGTGTTTCAAGATAAGGAGAATAAACAGGGTCATAGATAACGATGAATAGATGAAAATCCTATGGCTGAAGATAAGCTGATAAGTTTGATAACACGGGCCAATAATTGTTGGTGGTTAGAGATAAGGTGGAGAAATAAGGCTGGCTTAGGATATCATTCCCCTATTTACCATCTATTTCTGTTGTTTGTTTATCATGTTTCGGCGTCCTATGATTTCTGCGTCTATCTTTATGAAGTTGAAACATAGGGTGGCACAAGACAACATATTCATTATTACCAAATAAGGCAACTCTGTCCGTGTCTATATTCATGACTATATTATATTTATACTATTTTATTAAACAAAGAATAAAAAGATAATACAAATCAGTATAACACCAGCCAATATTAAAGTATCTCGTTTCCTTCTTGTATTTATCTTGGAAATCAATACATTTATACCAGGTATTTGTTGAATCAGATTACTGATGTTCAAATTAGCTGAGTTCAAGTATCCTCGTTGACTTAACAATTCGTCTCTAGTTTGGTAAGCTGATTGTAACAACCTGTTGGCAAAGGAATTGAAATCATTAACTCTTTGACTTTCATCGAGTATATAGTCGTTGGGGTCTTGATTTGTGGCCAGACTTTGATCTTCTCCGGTATTACGTTTATTTAAGTCTGATCTTATAGAAAATAAAAGATTATTCCGGTTCTTCATGTCCTCAATGGAGGTCTTTAGTTTGGTAAAATTAGATGAATGATCCATCCAAATTTCCTTATGACGAGTTAGTTGTTGTAACTTTGAAGTAGACAAATTTTCAAATTCATTAATTCTTGACAATTTGCCAATTAATTCATTAGTGGTCTCGAGTGTCTCTTTCAATTGTGATTCTAATGACGATTCCAATTCTAAGTTCTCTTGGTAATTGACTGATTTCTCATAGTTGGAATATTGTATGAGTAGCTGATCAGTTTTCTTCTCAAAATTTATGATTTGGTTTCTTAGTGATGCAAAGGTAGTCATGTTCGTTGATTATGTGTTTGAGGGCTTGGATGCTTGCTATAAATCTGTAGTGTGTTTGTGTACCTGGTGAGGTGTGAAGGTGATGATCGAAGTTTTGCGATCCGCGCATAGTTAACCACTCATTGCTAAGGCAATATTCATTACCTAATGGATCCTATTGAATTACAGGAAATTAAACCTGAACCAATAAACTTTGACGCTGTCATAGAAAGCAACGATCCAAGGGCCGTGCCCAAAAGTCCTACTAAGAAGTGGCTTATTCCCCTATTATACAAAATTCAAAAGTACTGTGCTTATGGTTTCTTAACGTTCTTTGGATTGCACACAAGTTCGGTCACTTTGGGTCCAAGCTTCTTGCCAATGAACATTAATCAAGAGATATTTCAAATGGTAAGGCTGATATATTTAAATGTGCCTTTCGAGACATTTCTTTATACAACGGGAATAGTTCACTTATCCAGTGGGATTTTACTTAGGTTATTACGGCCCAAACGTAAGTCCATAGACTTGGACCGTAAGAAGAAAATCAAATCTGACGAAGTTGGACTAGGTGGTATAACGAATTTAATTGGCCTTGGACCTAGAACTTCGATTATATCAAACTTAACCAACAATGCTCTTACTCCTTTAACATTCAGCGGATATTGTTTAATACCGTTACTAGCGTACCATTTCACTAAATTCAAGTGGGTACCAGTATCAGTGGATGGTGATAGTTCACTTATAAGTCTCCAGTATGTAAATGTCATCTTAAACCACTCAATGGTTAAATTTGGAAACTTCTTAAACATTGCTGCCTTGGGTTTATTGGTTTATGCTGCCAATTATCATTTCATAGGCGGATGGTTTAAATTGAGAGGTATGCTTCTGAACTACTGGAAGAAAGCGGGGTTTTTGTTGGTTAATGGTGTAAGTGTATTAGGTTTAATCAGTATAATTAGGTTTAAGTATGGCGTTTTTGATGATGATTATTTATTTAAAAAGTTTATTAATTATGTAGGGTTTATAAGGATATAATACACAGACGGATCTAGATCCGAAGCGTGGGTACAGGAAAGCAATTTCTCTCAGATAGTACAAGTATCCGTGCTTATTGTGGCAAGTGAGATAAAATGTGTCACCGGTGATGTCAAAAATGTTTCACCCGTCATTTTGTGATCGGCTCGATTTTATACTCACCAGCCGTCGGATGGATATATGAATGCCAAATGTCTCGCTGACCGTATAGATTGTCACCATGACTATAATACTAGGGGTACTATCATCCGTGAAAGATAAGACGGTTGGTAATAACTCAAGCAACCTTGAAGATCCGACTTTCAGGTTCAGTTTCGGTTTATGTTTATTTGATCTTCATTGATGGAAAAGTTTCTTAAAACGGAGATTCTAGATTAGTAATCCCTAGGATAATCACCTTATATTTCGTATGTCAATGTTTCTTAGTTCCAGAAGAAAGTTTATTCTTAATACAAGCTTAAGAACCCCAACAAAACCCTAACAAAACTTTAACCCCGATTAGAACCGAGTAAAAGCGATAGTCACGAATTACACTAACTTTAAGCTATATCAGGAACAATCAAGTCCGAGAAAGTCCTGGGAATTTCTCCATGAATCTTCCCATGGAGTATGACCTGGGTGGGTTCTTGATACTATCATATGTCCATCCCATAACCCGTAAACCTCCTATTACCAATCCATGACTACTGAAGTCACGAATCAACCGAAACTGCTTGATAACATTCTCAGAAAACCTGAGTCAAATCGATAGCGTCAGTCTGAGTCAAACCCACAAGGGCAAATTTAGGCAAGGGAAAGTTTAGGCACGGTTATAATATAATCGATTCTGAATAGACTCCACAAAAAAGAAAAACCGTTGAACTTTACGTAATTACAAATCCTTAGTAACTCGGAATTAGACAGGGCAAGACGGTTCAATGCACGTCAATGATAAGTTACGGGCTTTAGTAACACCGGGTAATAAAAACCGGGGTAGACGGCTGATAGAGAAGGGTAACGGAAGGATTCAATTAATTGACTTATTTACTATGTAGTGGTATAGTAAACTGAAAGAGCACGATCTCAAAGCATGTAGCTTTTTTAACGAGTTTTTTATTAAAAAATTAAGCAATATTTCTAATTTATTAAAATTATCAACGAACGTTTAAACGGCTAAAGGCAAGGTGATTTAATAGCGAACTTACATGCGCGATTTCGATTTGTTTTTTCTGGAGCAAAGACGATTACATAAGCTCTTTTAAAGAAACTCGGCGGCGGTACTAAGACACGGAGCCTGATCCGAGACGGAACAAAACAAGGCATAGTAAAGTCATCATAGAGGCAATGAAGCGTAAATCGATTAACGTAACGGAGTAAGATAAGAGACATTGTAAACGGTTAAAGCCATAGCAAATTAAAACCCAAAATGGAACCCAAAATGGAACCCAATGAAAAACGGCTAAGAGTATTATAAACACCCGAGTGGTTTTCACGGTGATACTCAAAGTCGATATTTAGTAAAGGAAAACCACACTATAGCCGGTCGAAACTCAATTTGACTAAACTCTTGTAATATTGGTGAGCGCACGAAACTACTCACGTAAAAATGACTAATTCACAAATTACTAATGTGAATTGTAAGCAAGTAAGACATGAATTATATCACAAAAAAAAAGACATAATCAAAGTTAAAACGATAAGGGTAGTAGATTATGATCAGGCCGCAACCTATACCATGAGCTGATTCAGATTAAACCCCTAACGAAAACCTCAGATGGTTAGCGGCCGGAAACATACGATTCCCCGTCTCATAAAAAAATTAAAGTTGTTTCCGTTTCCGTAGGTACGGTATTAAAAAAATGGATCGGATGAGACAAAAATGTCGTTTGCTTGTATTACTAAGTTATAACCGAATGGTAAAATCTATAAATACAAAAGCATATCTACCCTTTTTTAATCAGTTTAAAACATTAAAACACAATCTTATCTAATTTAGATAAAAACGAAATTGATACCGATACTAAAGCACACATATAGAACAGTAACACCCTTAATAATATAAGATGTCATTTGCTCAAACATATTTATTAGCATCTAAAGTTAGAACTAAATTGACAAAAGATGCCACTAATCCAAAGATTAGTTTAAGAAACTTAGTAACACAAGCTAACATGTTGGACAACTTAATGGATCACATTGCTAGCGAAAACGAAAAGAGATTGAATAACTTGAACAAGGTCAAATTCAACTTGCCTAAACCAAACAAGCCAGTATCACCATTATCCACAAGTGTTATGGAATATGAAGTAGATTCGGATTCAGAATCAGATTCTGATTACTCTGATGATGAAGATGACTACTACTACAGTTCAGAAGAAGAAGATGAAGAAGAACACATTGAAATGTCAGAACCTGTAACAATACAAAAACATGAATCATTCAAACTTAATACTATAGAAGAGGAAGAAGAAGAAAATTTACCAGAATTAACTAAATCTTCTGACGAAGAAAGCGATGAAGAATTAATAATAAATGCACCAATAAATCATTCATTGTTTAATAATAAATTACATCACCAAAGACATGATTCGATTTATTCAATAAATGGTGTAGAGACTTATTAATGATTGTATATAGTTACGAAGTTACGATAGAATGTATTTATGATATAATGATTACTTTCCCTAATTATTCTTATCTCTAATTATTATCTCTGCCATATGTCTCCTCTCTTCTGCCGTTTACTAACATTTCCGTCCCCCATTATACAATGTACGGCCTACGTGTAATTACAGCAGAGCCTAGAAACGTATTAGAAATCATCGAAAATTTGTGTCCTGCACGGCTACTGAGACGGCTAGTTTTTTTGCTCATTCATTAGTCATAATGTGTAATTGCTAAAGCCCCATATATTTGCTACCTCTATATTTGCTACCTACCCCTATATACCTGCTGATGTCCTTAATGACGTTGCCCGTTATTTGCTAGTACCAGATTGCTGGTATTGATGATATGATGACTCTTAAGTCGTATAATTACCAAACTACCCCAGAATTTGGTACCCGGAGCCATTGACCCGTATACTGTTGCATCGAGCTTTAAATAGGCTGACTAACCATATTATGACAAATACCAAGTAAATGGTGACTCTCACCATCCTAAACAATCTCGTGAGTTTACTAATTTGATTTACATGACTTTCAAGGGTCCTAATTCGTGATCTATAATTTATGTTTGTGGAGATGGGGCTATATGTTCGGGATGGCCCTTTTACCGGGAGTTTCATCTGTGACTGTGACCTTTGGCCGGGTATATTACATGAAGCTTTAGTGACAGTTGGGGGTGGAGGTACCTCTGACTTGAACCTAGGTTTGATCACTTTTTTGTTTAAAGTCTGGACTGGCTCTTTTACCTTGTTTTCTATGGTTTGAACAGGCTCTATAACATCATCCATGATTTCCACGTGTTGGACCTCTATCTTATCAAAATCAGCCATTAAGCCACAGTGAACTTGATTTGGTAATGATCTCATAGAGCTTAAAGGGTCCATTCTCAGATCAATATCGTATTCCTGATTTTCCTTGATAGGACACAAAACATTATAATTACCTACTCTATTGCTTCCAATCATCATCTATCCCCTAAAATATAAAGAAAATTCAAAGACGAAAATCATGGTGGGAAACTCTTCGTTTAAATGGATATATGATTTTTTAACTTTGCCAATCGTCCCAAATCTTCACAGGACTTTTGCGCTTTAACAAAGGATTTCATTTCACTGTGCAACACCCTAACTTTATTAACACTCCTGAATTATGTAAACCACTATCGTAGCCAATCAAACACAGACGTTGCTAGTTGAATAGCGACACTCTCGAAGTAATCGGGTTCATAGTGCCCAACTTTAAAAGGGTTCTTAAACCTATTATGCGTATCGAAGAAAACCTGCATGGAATCACAAGCACTTGCTCGGCCTGTCTGACATCGGTTGTAATTCGCAAGGATCGAAACTTATCCGTGTTCCGTTTTAATGTCGTGCTCATCCTTCGCACTTAATGCTCCGACAGAAAATGGTGCTCGGGCGTCGGATATAACAGATTCCGCCGTCTATCCCCGTATATCCTAAATTTAGGTTCAGTTTACAGCCTCCCATTTCGATGTTTTAATATGGGGAATGCATTTAAAATAAGGCTATGGATGGGCTGATTGTCACCAATTTAGACATGCCAACAAGATCTAGTTCAATTTATCAGCAGGTTTAACCGTAATTATAATAAAACATGCAATTATCTCGGTTTAGGTTTCGGTTCGGCTTTTAATTAGTCTAGGTTTGAGTTGGGGTTTTTGTATTTCTGGGTCATACGTTTTTATCCGTTTTTAGCAATTGATTTTTGACGTCAACTGTTTCCAGTCGTAACTTAATAAAGTTTAGTGCAACTTTATTCAAATGTACGAGGTGGTCGTGTATGCCACAGAGCCGCTTTGTTTCACCCAAATGAGTCAAACGCGATCATAACTAAGAACCGTTGACTATGGTGCTGAGACCATTAGGAGGTATCGAGAGGTACTATGTATGTCGTAATAACTACAATTTATATTCAAACTTCGCAATAACTGCTCATTATAACCTTCCATTAACTAAAGAAATTCTTTCAAACGGGCTACAAAAGCTTATTGAAAAGTATCCGGAATTTTCACTTTTTGCTGCTAAAAATGACCACAATTCCGATGATATTAAAGAAAAGTTCAACAATTATGTGTTGAAGCCTGTCGAATCTATTAGCTTTGATGATGTGGTTATTTTCAAACCAGAACCTTTCAATGAAGGCCAATTGCGTTACATTAATGACATAACTTTCCCCACTAATATTGGAAAACCTACTTGGAAAGTTGTGGTTTTCAACAACAATTATTTGTCATTCGTTAATGACCATTTATTATTTGATGGTGAAAGTGGTAGCAACTTTCACAAACAATTAGTTAATATTTTAGCTGAATTGGATCATTCTTGTGAGTTTTTACTGACATTACATGTGGATAGCAATATTGAGATTCCTCCTTATGATTCATTTGGACTATACAATCCAAGCTATTGGACGATAATTTCCACATTGATAAGTGATAAAATCCCGAAATATATCAAGAACGCATATAAGCATTACTTTTTCAGGAATTATCCAGATTTAAATACTACCCCATTATTTATCCCTAGTTACGCAAAGCACTATGATACTCACTTTAAAACAATCAACATTCCAAGGGATAAAGTGAAGATTTTACTTAAAGTTCTTAGAGACAAAGGAGTCACCTTAACTTCTTTCTTATCAATTTATTTCAACTATTGTTTCCAAAATACCATAATGAAACAGCTTTCACCCACTCCTTTGCCATTGCGTAGTGTTATACCGGTATCAGGTAGAAGATATTTCCCAGATTCAACAGAGGACCATATGTTTAAGTTTTTGGTTTCGGGAGCGTTTTTAGATAACGAACCAATTTTAGACCTCAATGATAGAGCTATAGAATTGATGAAATTCAACAATGAGGTTTTACAATACGAAGTAAAGACTAGAAGGAATTTTGGATGGTTTGGACTACTTGAATTCGTTAACCCTTATGAAGTGTTGAAACCGGAAGACCCTTGTTCCACTGAGGTCTTCTTTGAAATTTCTAATTTGGGTAATGTTAACATACAGAAAGGAGATTGGAATGTTGACGACCTTTTTTTTTCAGGTTCGAATGGTATTGGTAACCTTTTTGGATTCACTTCCGTCTCCACGCCTACGGGTGGATTGAATATAGTTTTTTCAAGGCTTCAAGAATACAAAAACGTTCCTGTAGAGGAATTTGTGGAACTATTCAATAACGGAATTGAGAAATTGATCCGTTGATACATCTTGATACCCTGAGGCCAATAGTGGAACGTATCGGTAATTAGTAGCTTAGTCTATTTCCGAGTCCGTCTGGTCCGTTGGAGCTGAAACAAAACAAAATAAATTCGGAATTGGTTATTGAGTCCAAGTTAGTTATTCCCGAGAATTAGGTCTCGGGAATAACGTCGGCATTTCCATTTGGAGAAGTGCTATGTGGAAATATAAATTGACAATTGCTAAGTCCTATAATTATCAAATACTATAAATATGGGCCTTAATATATGGTTAATAAATATTTGGTCAATAAACACATGGCTAATAAACATATAACGTAATTAAAATATACTAAAAAAACAGCTGAGAAAATGCCAGTTCCACCAACATTCAAAGGTATAGGTTCATACAAACCAGAAGATTGGAAGAACCCACAAATAATCGAATTTGAATCGAAGAAGTTCTTGCCAAAAGATATTCTTATCAAAATCGAATATTGTGGTGTTTGTGCAGCGGACCACCAGACTAGCCGAGGAGCTTGGGGCCCTTTCAAAGGTGATCATTTAGTTGTGGGTCATGAAGTTGTTGGAACAGTTGCTAAGGTTGGAAGTGATATCTCTTCCATTAAGGTTGGACAAACTGTAGGAATTGGTCCAGGTAGTGATAGTTGCGGGGACTGCAAAGTGTGTAAAAGTGGCGAGGAACACTATTGTCGTAAAGTCATTGCTACCTATGATGGTATTAACTATAAGGCTGATAATTACGTAACTCAAGGTGGATACAGTAATTATATTATTGCTTCAGAGAGCTTTGTATTCCCAGTACCGGAGTCTTTACCAAAAGAGGTTGCAGGTCCATTAATGTGTGCTGGGTTAACAGTTTACTCACCTTTATCAAGGGCTTTGGGCAACGATGCTACCGGCAAAATGGTTGGGATTATTGGAATTGGGGGTTTAGGTCATTTAGCTATTCAGTTTGCTAAGGCTATGGGAGCCAAAGTTGTTACTTTTTCAAGATCTTCTAAAAAAAAAGCTGATTGTATGAACTTAGGGGCTGATGAATTCGTTGCTACCGGTGAAGATAAAGAATGGAACACCAAGTACGATAGAGACTTCGACGTCATTATTAATTGTGCTTCAAGCTTCACTGAAGTCAATTACACTGATTATTTCTTCACTTTAAAAGTTGGAGGTAAATTCATTACTGTAGGTGTCCCAGAGGGTGGTGAACGAATGGATTTCCCCAGTGTGCCACTTATATTCAGTGGCATTGCCCTCGCTGGTTCAATGATAGGTAACAAGGGCGAAGCTCTCGAAATGTTGCGATTAGCTGCTGAAAAGAAGATTTATCCTATTATTGAAAAACTTCCCATTAACGAACAAAACATCGTCAAAGCTTTAGAAAAGGTCGAAAGGGGGGACGTCAGATACAGACTAGTTATGACAGACTATGATAAGTTCTTTAATTAGAGTTAGATAATGATAGTGGACTATAGTAGACGTTTTGCCTTTCTTCTCAGTTTCGAGATTTCTTTAAAAAGTTGCAAAAACGACACGTAGATCCGAATTGTTGATTTCTCATTTTTTCTTCTAATACTTAGTTTTGATTCAGAATTTAATGATAGAATTACAGTTTGAAGTAGATTTATTAGGAGGTAAATGATAAAATGGGAAAAAATGCCTTGTAAAGTATAAAATTATACCTATTAAGATTTGAACATATTCTACAAAATTTCTAATCTTCCAGAAATTTGCCTCCTTAGCTTAGTGGTAGAGCGTTGCACTTGTAATGCAAAGGTCGCTAGTTCAATTCTGGCAGGAGGCATATTTTTTTGTTTTTAACTTTTTTTTCCACCCAACCCATTTTTCATACAAATTCAGGTTCTCTTACTAACCTTAGGCATTCAACAATCTAGTGAGTCATATTGTATACATCTTTATCATAAACTATAGTTTGTGTATTTTCGCTTTTAATTATCCATAAAACGGGTCGCGAAAATCATTCGTATGGGATCATGTTTAGGTTTGAATTAAATAAACTTGGGATGAATCTACGTCGAAATTTTTACGTATCATCCCGACTGGCACTATATGGCCTTAAAGGTAGTGCTAAGAACATGAGTGGTGGTAAAATAGCACCAATAACGCCTGCTTCACTCGTATTCACACGGAACATCAATTTTTTAAAAGTATTGCGAGTACCTGGATATATAGGAGGAACAGTAGCAGCAGGAGGATCATATGTTGCTTACAAAGTTGATCAAATGAACAGTTATACCATGGATAAGTTGAGTGGAATCCGAGACTTCACCAGTGACTTGTTTGAAAAAGGAGCAGAGCTTTTCAAAAGTGAATCCAAAGGTGCCACAAAAGGAGCTTCAAATGGAGGTGAGGGAACTGGAGGAGAAGGTTCAAGTAGTGGAGGAGGTGACGGAGGAGATGTGGCAACAATGACAGCTACTGCAGCTGCTGTTGCAGTATCATCAGACCAAGAAGATGAACTCGAAGAGAAAGAAGAAGTTGATGACAACGAAACTAATGATCAAATGTTAAATCTTACCAAGCAAATGATTGAAATCAGAAATATTTTATCAACTATTGATACTACTAATGAATTGAAATTGCCATCTATTGTTGTCATTGGATCGCAATCAAGTGGTAAAAGTTCAGTGTTAGAAAGTATTGTAGGACATGAGTTTTTACCAAAAGGTGATAATATGGTCACTAAAAGACCAATTGAATTGACATTAGTTAATTCGCCAGAATCAGCTTCAGAAATCATCGAATTTCCGGCTTTAAAAATGACTATTTCGGATTTCAAACAAGCTCAAAAAATCTTAGTGGATTTAAATTTAGCGGTTCCAAATTCCCAATTTGTTTCTGATGACCCTATACAAATTACGATAAGATCACCTAAGATTCCTGATTTATCGTTGGTCGATTTACCAGGTTATATTCAGATTGAGAGTTTTGACCAACCTACGGAATTAAAGCTGAAAATCAAGAGTTTGTGTGATAAATATTTACAGGCACCAAATATTATCTTGGCAATATCAGCAGCTAATGTGGATTTAGCAAATTCAACGGCATTAAGGGCTGCTCGTTATGCTGATCCAAAGGGAGAAAGAACTATAGGAGTTATCACCAAATTAGATTTGGTAGAACCTTCATTAGCCCAAAGCATCTTACTCAATAGGAAATATCCCTTGAAATTAGGGTATGTAGGGGTTATCACTAAGATCCCCAAACCTGACAATAGTAATTTCTTGACTAGAAAGACTTTGAATAGTTATCAAAGTTACCTTTCTCAACAATCTTTTGAAAGTACTTACTTTAAGAGCCACCAAGAGGATTTCATCAATTGTAATGTCGGTACCAAAGTTCTTAAAAAGAAATTAATCAAAATATTGGAGCGTAGTATGGTTGAAAACTTAATACCAACACATTTATCCATACAAAGAGAATACGAAGAAACCAATTATAAATTCAAAGTTGAATTTAATGACGTACCATTAACCCCATCAATTTATTTAGCCAATAATATTGATATTTTGAAACTTAGCATCAAGGAATTGAGTAAGAATTTCGGTAAGAAGGAATTGAAATCAATTATTAAGAATGAATTAGATCAGAAGATTTTGAATTTATTAGCAGAAAGTTATTGGAATGGACAAGAGAATTTGAATGATCTAAGTTCTAATAATTTAGACCCCGTTTGGAGTAAGAAGTTGGATTATGTCGCCAATTCCTTAACTAAGTTGGGTATAGGTAGATTATCGACAGGTCTTATAACCAACATATTATTACAAGAAGTGGACAATTTAGTTGATAATACTCAATTGAAAAACCATCCTTTGACTAAGAATGCCGTCAAAGATAGTGCCAAATCAGTACTTTCCAATAAGTACTACTCTACTGCCGATCAAGTTGAGAATTGTATTAAACCGTTCAAGTACGAAATTGAAATCGAAGATAATGAATGGTTGGTTTCTAAAGACAATGCTATAAACCTTATGAAACAAGAAATCAAAAATTGTGACGAATTATTACATGATTTGAAACAACAAATTGGAGGTAGAAAATTAAATCAAGTAATTAAGTACCTCAAGAATCTTAAAGATCAAAACCAAATAAGTGAAATTGATTTCAATTCCATTGAGACCCTTGGGTTTTCTAATTCCCTTATTAACAAAGGTAAATTGGGTATCTTTTTACAAGACAGATTATCTTTGCTTAAGATGAGATATCAGTTCTTGAAGAACAATTCCAAGTGTAAAAAGAAGGAAAATAGGTATCATTGCCCAGAGATATATTTGGATGTCATCAACAATAAATTAACAGCAACCAGTATTCTATTTTTAAATGTAGAGTTGTTGAATGATTTCTATTACAATTTCCCAAGAGATTTGGATGTGAAATTCTTCAGTAATATGACGGAAGAAGAGATCGAAAACTTTGCCATGGAAGACCCTAAGATCAAAGCTCACATCGATTTACAAAAGAGAAAAGATTTATTAGGGTTGGCTTTGAATAGAATCGAAAGCATTATGGCTATAAGGAATTATCGTAATTAAGAAGTAATTAGGAACGCTTAGATTCATGTATATAATGTATTAAACTCTCTATTAAGTTCTCTCTACAATCCTTATGACTCTTTCGAATAATCCATCCAAACTGTCAGTATCAAATATACCTTGGAATGAGGAATAATCAAAAGTCTTCAATTCAACATCTTCAATGACGTTACCGTTTAGTGAGTTAGTCAATGTTTCTACTTCTTCAACGACGTCTTCATTAATACCGAAATCAATTGAACCGTTATTGACCATTCCTAATCTTTTGTTTATGTCCATGAATAAGAAGGAATTATTGAATTTGACCAATGATATAATTTGGGCGTCATGGTCAACCAAATAGATTGGTTTCAATTTACTATCGACAAGTATGATTTTACTGGAACCATTCATGTTCAAAGATAATGCTAATATTTCATTATTAACAGCTATCAAGTGGTGTCCCCCAATTGGCACCTTATGACCGAATTTAAACATGGTATTTGGTTTGAATGTTATCAAATTGAAAGAAGTTATTCTGGTCTTACTCAATATCACTAAATCCTCTCCAATAACTTTTAAAGCTCTAATATTGGAATCACTCAAATTCAAATTAATGTCAAGCTTGACAAAGTTAGACAGATAGAGTTCAAAATTACTCTCATAACTTACAATTATCAATGAATTATCTGAAGATGTTTCGATATTGATAGTGGACTTGGTTTCAGGATAATTCACCAACTTATTTTTGACCATTACCCATGAACCTTTCTTAAACTTCCAGTATCGTATGTTACATTTATTATCAATGGTGATAAATCCATCTTGGAAGTATTTCATGCTGACAACTGGCTGAGTATAATGTGGATTTATGATTTTGGTTTGAAGTTCCCAGGACCCATTGAATCTCCAGAATTTTAAAGCATATGAAGTTTCGTTATTCAAGTCATCATCATTGTTCGTATACTTGTCAAATGTACACATAAGATCACCAGATTCATTGAACTTCAATAAGGTGATCTGTGGATCGTTCAATTTCAATTCGCTCTTAACTTTACCAATACCAATACTAGGACTTAAGTTTTGTTGGGAAGTTTGCTCATACTTAGTTACATTGAACACTTGTAAGACCGAATCATAAGGTAAATATAATCCTTGAGTTTTAGGGTTAACCTCCATAACATTGACAATATGGTTCTTATTACTTATAGTTTGTGGTCTTGGGGAATTTATAGTCAACCTACTGACTAAGTCAACACTTGAAATCACTAAAAGCTCATAATTATTGTCATTAACATTGAGTAAAAGGTTGTAATTTTCGGGTCTATTAGCATCAATGAAGATTTTATCGATATTACCGTTTAATCTTGGCAAGAACTGTAATTTATCATTTATAATCTGCCATATAACCATAACTTTTTCAATACCTCCACTAATTAAGAAGTTGGAAGAATTGGCTGCAAAATACAATGACTTCACAGGACCAATATGCCATTTTAAAATCTTTTCTTGATTGTCATTAAATATGATTTGGATAGGACCAGATTGAGATCCTAATGCTATAATACCTTCATCACTTACAGCTAAGGAAATGATAGGCGATTTGTAATTAAAACTGAATGTGGTAGTCTCATCACTTAAAGTGTCATACCTCAACAAGGTATTATTGGACAAGGCTAAGATGAATTGGTTATTAAACGATTTGCAGAATAATTGGACTTTTTCAAATGTAGTAATAATACTTCCATCGCCTTTACATACATGCAAATTATCGTCTTGTTGGATTATGTACCATAACTCATCTTTCAATATAGTCGATTTGATGACAAAGTCCACCTGTTCAACTTGTGGTTGAGGATTCTTCTGTTTCCAATCAATCTTGTATACCTCATTTTGGGTGACCACATTCACTATATCATTTATCATGACTATATCAACAATTTGTGACGTCAAATCCAAACTTATTGTCTTTATACATTGACGGGTTTTGAGGAAATACACTCTAAGTTCGTTGGTTAACAACCCTATGAAATGTTTACCATCCTCACTATAACAGCCACTAACCCCGTTTTCAGGACAAACCACTGTCCCACTTCCTACTAATGATAATGACCACTCCATATAGTTAGTGTATAATTTTTCACGATGCGATGCGACCTCACTCACTTCATCACTAACTTCATCTCAGTGCGCACAAAAACAAAATTTTCATCCACCATGATTATTCCTATTAGATGTTTTTCATGTGGTAAAGTTGTCGGTGATAAGTGGGAGACCTATTTGGAACTCTTACAAGACGATAATGTCACTGAAGGTGATGCTTTAGATAAATTAGAGTTGAAGAGATACTGTTGTAGAAGAATGGTATTGACTCATGTTGATTTGATTGAAAAGTTTTTAAGATATAATCCATTAGAGAAGAAGGATATTAATTAGGTGTCGATGAATTAGGTTCTCCGTGGATGAAATATGTTGTTCTGGAGACTTTAAACGGTGGGAGACAGTGTTCAAGGGCTGTAGTTGAGAGTTATGTCCACCTTAGTCTACCTTACTAATACTTGACACAATTGATAGGAAGAGGTTGTAATGTAAAATATAAATGTAATGCATATTATTCTATTATTTTATCTATACTACATGAATTGTACAATTTTTAAGAGAAATCTAAAGAAGTTTCCTCTTTAATATTTCAACTTCTTCTATACTCTTTCTCAAATCATCATAACTAACATTATTCTTGATAATTCTCAATCCCAAAACTTTGCCTTCCCCCAAATGGATTACTCCTAAACTATCCAAGTTTGTTAAAATCTCCAACATTTCTGGTCCTTTGATTTTCATTTCATTGTTATTGTTGAAGTAATCTTGAAAGCTATTCATATTGAGTACTTTACTGTTCTCGATTTCAAAGTTAAACAAATTGATGATAATCGTCTTTTGTAAATTGTTTAACTTACTGAGAATTGGATTGTTATAATTCAAATTACATACCTTGGCAATATGATTAATTTGAACTCTTGGTGCTGTAAAGAAGTCTACTGAGCTTAAATCTGTGGTAGCACCTAGCTCTGTTTCTAACACCTCTATACTTTTAATAATAGTATCAAAAGCTTTACGTAAATCTCCTGTAATTGCTGCTACCTTCTTACAGCAAAGCAATATAGCGGAAGTGTTAACTATAGGCACAAAATTCTCAATAGTGTTTTCTTTTTCGGCCTCTATTAATCTTTTCAATTTCGTAGTGATAATGTTCTTGATCTTGTCGAAGTTGTAT
The DNA here is from genome assembly GCA_003708985.3 of Yamadazyma gorgasii. NCBI lineage: Eukaryota > Fungi > Ascomycota > Pichiomycetes > Serinales > Debaryomycetaceae > Yamadazyma > Yamadazyma gorgasii. Next base: position 718,530 of record PPPC03000004.1, on the reverse strand, counting down.
GGTTTGAAATTAATGGTTTTAGGTCTAGCAGGAAGCTTATGCAATAAATTGTCAGTTAAATCAATAGAATTGGATATTCCAATGATTATGAAATTGGTTTTGAAGTCAGATGTTAATTTAGGATTGCATAATTGAAACAAGTCAGTTAAGATCATCTGATTCTTGGTTAATAATGAATCAAGTTCATCAAGGATTATCATAATTGATTGATGCTTATGTTGCTTATTCAAGTATTGTGAAAGTGCTCCACTGTCTTTGCCGGTCTTTTCTTTTCCTTCTCCTACTTTGCTAAGGATTACTCCAAATACGTCACTGGGTTTAAGTATCGTCATACAATTGATTTTAACCACTTTACACTTCTTTCCTTCCACCATTATATCATCATTGAAACAAGTACTGAAGTGGTTTAACGATAAATCCAATTGGGCAGTCTTTCCACATCCTGGTGGCCCTGATATGTATAAACTATCACTATAACTGTTGCCTATAGTTTTCTTTATGAACTCGTTTACAACTTTTCCTTCATGTTCTCTTCCTATTAAGCATGCTAACTCATTATTTATATCATTATTACCTCTTTGAAATAATGCTTTAGCTTTACTATATACAGTTGTCAGTTGTTTGGTTGGAGTAGTAGGTGGTGTTAAAAAGGTTAGTTTTTTAGGTTTTTCATCACTTTTGATTTCGAATTTTTGGATTCTAGTTTTCTCTGGTGTTAAAAGATTAGTGGCATCATGAAGTTTTATACGTTTATTTGACTTGAAGTCTCCTGAACTTGGTCTTCTTATCATGATATAAATGAGTGTGAATTTGAAAATGTATGAAGCGAAGACTTGAGATATATATTCTCATTACGATTCCTATTTAGGTTTAATTACACGAAACGCGAAACGCGTCTGAGCCTTATAATCCTTTGAGTACTTAGTTACTGACCTAGTTACTGAGGGGTTGTAGTGTGTGGATTATTTTGTGTGGATTATTTTGTGGATTATTTTTTAGGCGGTATAAGGTTATTTGGTAGTGTGTATGATTATACACTGATTAGTACTTGTATCGGTCATCATTAGTACTCGTATTGGGGAATTACTGAACCTGAGTGTAAATGGCAGTTATATGATGTTTATCCTTCTTACTAATCAATTGTAAGTACCAGATAACATCTAATTGATAAAGGACAGCACTTGATCACCATTCTATAAATATTTTGGGTTTATGGTTCATTACCCGAACGTCTTTTCACTCTACACTCCTTTTACCCTATCGTTCATTTAATTTCTGTTCAAATTCTTTTAAAACAGCTGTTAATACTTCATTCTTACGTGTCACCATATACAAGTCATCAGGCTTGATAGTTGTTCTATTAGCATGATGAGCAAACAATTCTAAATCCTCGCCTAGATTGATTAATTGGTTCATTACCAATTCAACTAAAGACGCTATAAACATCGGAGTTGGTGATAAATCGTGTTCTTCTTCAATAATTTTTGAAACCATCAAAAAGATTGATGATTTTAGCTGTGTCTCTGTTTCTGATCTATCCATGTTTGTGAAACTGTGGTTGTCAGAGATTAGTGTTTGAGCACCAGAGGTGAGGATGCGATTTATATATACACGACTACTTATACCTATTTAAACACACTCAGCTTTTAGAAGTCCAAAGTTCGAAAGCTCGATAATCTACTACCTCTACAACTAGTCCTTGGTCTACATAACAGGTAAAGGTCTTTGATTAAATATTAATTTCTTTTTAACTATATCTACCATACTGATCGATTTTTCTTCATTGGGAATCCTTAACACTGCCAATGGTACTGCTAGTTCCTGTATTTCACCTAACAATCTTTGTGAGTCATTTACAATCAATGTAGCTTTCGAAGTAGCTTCGTCGACTGTCAACTTCCCAAATTTCACCGCATGATAAATCTCATCTACTGTTATGAATTGAGCCAGATCCGTTACTTCTTTAGGGTAATTCAAGATTCCTTGGATCTCTAGTATACATAGCCCATAAGCTGTGGAAATTACTTTGTCATCTGTGAGACCGTCTAGTATAGGGACAACTTTTGAATAATCGATTTCTACTGCTGGCATTTCAAACCACTACCGTACTTAATATAGCGCGTAGTTGAATTTTGATTTTTAACTGCTAAACGGAAGTGGAAATTAATTAGGCAATTTTTACGACAATTTCTGCGAAGGTTTGTCTGATAACTTCTATTAGATATGCCAAGATTACCGCTAGCTCTACCGCGACTTGGTACTAGCTTGGTGACGGATTTCATAGTGCTCCGCCAAAGTATGGGGATTCGCACCCCACTGCGACTGCAACTCCAATTACTCCTATATTGGTAGACAGCACATATGACGTCCTCAAGAATTAGAAAAGGAATCTCGTATGTGATTGGGGATATAAATGATGACGAGAATCATATACTCCCAATCAATGCCATGAGGTATTCTACAAAGCGAAAACAACTATTCACCGGAGGTAGAGACGGAATTATCAAGTGTTGGAGTAATGGCCATAATGATATAGGAATGTCCACCAGTGATAGTTATGGTGACACTTTTGGAGAGATCCTCGATACCGATGAAAGATTGCTTAAATTAGAAACATCAATATCCTCGAAATCCGTACCTTATAGCAAAGTCCAAGGAGAATTCAAAGTTAACAGTAATCATAGTAATTATAATATTCATTTCGATTGGATAAATGACTTGCAATTGATTAATAACGATAACGACTTAGTCAGTTGTTCATCGGACTTGTCATTGAAGATCATCCATTTGAATCAGCAAGACCAAAATATTTCCAAATTCGAAAATGTCCATACGGACTATGTTAAGAAATTATCGTATTTCGAAAACCAAGAAATGTTACTTAGTGGAGGTTTAGACGGTAAAATTGTCTTGTGGGATACATTAAGATTGGAACCAATTAGGGTTATCGAAAATGTTAATAATACCACTAATTCATCGACTAATTCAATCTATTCCTTAGCTAACAATAACAGTAATCTTCTCAGTGCTGGTGGCCCAAATAACACTATCAATATCTTCGACAAAAGGTTAGATGGGAATAATTTTGTCAAGAAGTTGATTGGTCATCAGGATAATGTCAGATGTTTGTTGATGAACGACAACTTCATTCTTTCCGGTTCTTCTGATAGCACTATCAAACTTTGGGACTTGAGAAACTTCAAGATCTTAAAGAACTTCAATTCCCACGAAGATCCCATTTGGTGTTTAGAGCTGAACCATAGGAATTTCAACGTGTTTTATAGTGCCGATAAAGCAGGAAACATCATAAAAACCGACTGTTCATACCTTTTAGGTGATGACGAGTTTATCAATTCTCCAGAGTTTTCAACTTTCCAATCATCTGATTTCACTGAAAAAGTTGGTTTATCGACTCTTATAGCCAAATCATCTAGTTCTATCATTTCCTTAGGTGTTGAAAATGATAACTCCATCTTTGCATCTACTGATATGTCCTTAGATAGGTACTATATTCCAAATACAACCAACATATCAAATTACCAATACTTGAGAAATTTACATGATTACGACACTAATCAAGTCCCCGATGATTTAGTCGATGCCAAAACTTCAGGTGAAGATTTGAATTCCGATATTTACGATATAGTAAGTCACTTTTCCATGGATACCACTTTTGACTTGCAATCGAATTTATCCAATAATATTGCCTCAAACGAAGAAGTTGACAATTCATTATACAATTCAATGTTTTTGAATGTTAATGGAGGACCATCTTTGGAGTTTGTGAATTTTCAAAAACACGAAGACCTTCAAAAGAACGATCCAAAAGACTCAGAAATCATTGAATCAACACCATTGGAAATACTTCTAAACCCAGTCAATCCCGATCAAATTACATTAATACCTTTCAACAAAAAACCATTATTCTCGTGTGAATTGACCCCTAAAAGTGTTATAGCAAAGCGTTTATTCAACAACAAACGTTCAATGTTGGTATTATACCTTAATGGGGACATCGCCATATGGGATCTTTTCATTTGTAAGAAGACAAGGACTTTCCCTTATAAAAATCAAGATTCAATTGAAAATACAAGTGAAATGATTAAGAAACGTATAAAAGATATGGATGATATTTTCCAGCAATTCCAGACCACCGACACGCTTAATAATTGGTGTGAAGTAGAAATTAAACTGGGTAAATTATTGGTTACCATGACAGAGACTAATTTCAACAATGTTGAAATCTATTATGACGAATTGATTGAAAGTTACCCGTTCTTGAAATTGGAACTAAACCAAGAGGCTGTTAATAATCCTAAAGTTAAAGTTACAAATGACGATAGGTTACAAGTCAGTAGGATCCTTTTGAATTCTATCTTTTATAACTATGCGTTATTTGAATGGGATTTCGATGCCCAAGTCAGAGAAAGAATGAAAGATAAAGTGAGGGATAATAAGATGGAAATAAAAGATAGCACTAAGGATAAATTAAAGCTTTTTTCCAGAAAGAGTTCTTCATCTTTAAAGAAAGTTTCAAGTAAAGGAAGTTTTTTCTCTCTGGGTACTTCTACTAATGGAAATGGAACCAGTAACGGAATGAATACTAACGGAACCAATAGTGTGGCTAATAGCACAAATGTCAGTATTAACGAAGATGATAAGGTCACTGAATTCATTCTTAGTCCTGATAAAGTAGATGATCAAGATTCCATCAATTATCTTCTCAATGATAACAAAATCAGATATAAGGAAAAATTATCCAATTCTTCCAAACTTCCGGACAGTTTACTTCGTCTTTACTCCAATAATTCCGATTATTTCAAACATTTCCCCAAAAATAACGATGATCCATACCCTTACAGACCAAGAATTACATTCAATGAACTACCATTGAACCTATTAATCATAATATTTGAAAGTTCACCTGATTTAGGTAATCTCCGTGATGTGTTCAGTTTCAGATTGAATGAGTTAGCAGATTTATCTTCATTGCAAGATAATTATGATCTTATAAAGAATCTCCGGACATTCTTACCTAAATGGATTGGTCAACCGATTTTGTACGATAAGTACCCTATAAAGGAAAGTCCTAAGATTGCATTTCAATTATTGGAAGTTGATTATAATAATTTACCACCAGAAAAGAAGATTAATGGTAAATCCCAACGTAAAATCAAAAGGTTACCGGTTTTGGAAAGTTCCATCAAACTTACTAGCCATAATATGTTAAGAGTTTCAAAGATCTTGACTTATTTGATCGAAAAGTTTGAGAGCAGGACCAGTGAAATGAAAGATAAAGTTCCAGCCACTCAATGGTTGGTTTTAGAGTGCAAGGGACAAGAACTAGATAATAATATGACGTTACAAACCATCAAGACTAAGATCTGGAAAAGTAGCAGTGATATTGAATTAAGATTTAGAAGGAAGTTTGATAAGTAGGAAACCAAATAAGTAGGAAAATATAAAACATATGATGAACTCTTAATAGGAGCTGTAGTGACATAACGGGATACCAATAAGTAAATTCTTAAAGATATACTTTATAATCACATTAATCTGTCCAAAATTTATCAACACACAACTAATCATACATTCCAGTCACATCCAGCCTATTGCAACCTAATGAGTCCCTAACTTAATAGGAGAGCCACTAACCTACAAATTCTTGAAAAAGACGACTGTCCGTAAAAGGTTTGTATTATCAATGCCAAATTTTTTGGAGTCAACTTTCTGAAGAATTTGTATAGCTAAAAATTTTCAGATATAACTGCGTCCGGGTAAGCTATCGCGCCGTCCTGTGGAGAGGGAACTAGATAAACCCAGGCACTGAAAGTTACTTCAACAATGAATCCAATTATTGAACAAGGGTTGTCGTATGTTATAACTACTATAGTTTTCTTCTTCAGTACCAGCATAACATTGGTACAATATTCCTACACTCAATATCCTGAGGTTACTACTGCTGCATTTGGTATTTTAGGGATTTATTTTGCTTATAGGCTTATAGTCAAAGTTATTAGATCATGGATCAAATTAGTTAAGTTTTTCATCAGACTGTTTATTTATATCATCATTGTATTTTTATTATTAGCCGTTTATGTTAGAGGATCAAGATTTTTTCAACAAGATTTACCACTTTTGTATAAGTTAGGAAAGAACTATCAAGGTGAAAATATCTTAGAATACACCAAACTGGGAGTTCAGAATCATATGGTAGAACAATTTTTAGAAGCTTTGAAGCAACCTGCACCTGAAGCAGCACCTAAAAAGGCTAAATCTAAGGACAAGGCGGAAAAGGCTAAAGCTGAAAAGGCAAAGGCTGAAAAGAAAGAACAAGAAAAGAAAGCCAACAAGAATAAAGCCAAAAAAGCCGGACAAGCCTTTCAAAATAATGCTATCAAAGCTTTCAAGGAGTATGGAATCGAAGTTGATGATGAGTATTTGAAGTACATGAATGAGCAATTTGAAAAGTATGAGGATTCAAACGATTTGGACAGTTTCTTGAATAACTTACAACAAGCATACGACGGAATAGTTTAAGTTAGCTAAGTTTTTATAGGCTTTATTATATTTAATATTTGTGACGTGAACTTTTGTCTCTGAACCGGTTGTGTTTAGCTAACCTAAAAGTTAGGCTGTGACGGTGTGTACCTCACGGTGCAAATTTCATTCGCCGCAGTCATCCAAATAATGGTTAAAGATACAATTTATTATGATATCTTGCAAGTAGATGTCACTGCCACCGACGTCGAACTAAAAAAGGCATACAGGAAACAAGCTATCAAGCTTCATCCCGATAAGAATGCCAATGATCCCGAAGCTGCCAAGAAGTTTCAAGAATTGGGTGAAGCATATGGGATATTAAAAGACAGTGACAAAAGAAAGTTATATGATGAATTAGGTAAAGATGGGTTACAAGAAAAGAGAGCAGCAGGTGAAGAAGTGGACATAGATCCAGCTGAATTTTTCACTATGATTTTCGGAGGTGAAAGTTTCAGAGATTGGATTGGGGAGTTAAGTATGTTAAATGACTTAAGCAAAGCTGCGGAAGTGTTGGAAGACGATGAAGCAGGAGAAAATGGTGCCGCTAGTGGTGCTGCTAGTACAACTGCTAGTACTGCTGGAAGCACTGGTGGTACCGTTAATGGTAACACGTCCCAAAATGGTAAAACCGACGTCTCTTTAACAGATTTGACTATAAATGACTCTGATTCCAAACCTAATTTACTCAAAACCGACACAGACTTATCCAAAGTTGAAGCCCAACGTAAGAAAAAGCTTACCAAAGCTCAAAGAGACGAAATGATAAGATTACAAGAGGAGAGCCGTAAGGAAAAACTAAAACGTGTTGAAGAATTGGCAACTAAGCTTTTGTCCAGGGTTGAAAAGTATGAAACTGTCTGTAACAAACCACAAGAATTGGAATCATTCAAGAAGAAGCTTCTCGAAGAATTTGAAGATTTAAAGATTGAAAGTTTTGGAATTGAATTGCTTCATCTTATTGGAAAAATCTATAAAGATCAAGCCAATGCTAGATTGACTTCATCTAAGACTTTTGGTGTCAGCAAGATATTCACAAATGTTAAATCAACTGCCAATACTGTTAAGAATGGATATTCCATATTGAAAACAGCTGTTGATGCCCAAGCAGCTATGGTTGAAATGATGAAGGAACAAGAAGTTTTAGCTGCTAAAGATGAGTTGACCGACCAGGATAAATTAAGAATGGCAGAAATGGAAAGGTTGATTACTGGAAAGTTTTTAGCAACAGCATGGGCTTCCACCAAGTTTGAAGTTACTGGAGTTTTGAATAAAGTATGTAATAAGCTTTTGAATGATAAGTCTTTAGGCAAGAAAGAAAGAAACATAAGGGCCAAGGGTATTCATTTTATCGGTGACTTAATGTCAAAAGTTGAAAGATCACCCGAAGAAGCTGAAGAAGCCAGAATATTTGAAGAAATGATGGCAGAAGCAAGTTCTAAGAATAAATCAAAGAAACAGGTTAATCAAGAAGAATTGAATGCCTACATGGAAAAATTAGCCAGGGAAGCAAGGGAAGAGGGACAAACCGCTTAATGACATTCCTGTACTCCTTGAAAGTACCACAGTATATAGGTTATTTAGGTTATTTATAGTAATTATAGATGGATATCATTATCTGTATCTCTGGCATTTATGTGTTTGCCACGACAATATCTATCGATCCGATGAAGTCGCACTCCGACCACATTTTTCATCATGACTACTAAATCAGATATCTTAAGACTTTATAAGCAGCTTTTATCAACAGCTCAAAAGTTTGATAACTATAACTTCCGTGAATATAGCAGAAGGAAAATCATTGACACTTTCAAGGACCACAAAGCTATTGATGGCGAAGCCGTAACTAAATTTTATAATGAAGGTATTGATGAATTAGCCAAATTGACAAGGCAAACTACAATTTCCCAGATGTACACATTTGATAAGTTAGTAATTGAACCTTTGAAGAAGCATCATTAATATGAATGGTAATGACAATCCGATTTTGTGTATGTAAATAGAATATATGTTGATTATGACTAAGAAGGGATTTCGTTTAGATATTCTTTGTAGGAATTCTTTGTAGGAATTCTTTGTAGGGATTTTTAGTAGGAATTCTTTAAAAGGATTCTTTGTAGAATTCTTTACGGATTTTACGGATTCTTTACGGATTCTGTACCGATTCTTTTTACGGATGGATTTTACGGATTGTTGAAAAGTGCTTGGAATTAATTATGTAATTTGCAGGACCTGATGTTAGTAATTTCTTGTCCTTGACTTGTCCCTACCCCTAGACGTATCCTTACTAAAGTTATTTTTAAGTTTTCAGACTCTAACCGCCATTTTAGGCTATAATTTTATTTGGTTGTGATAGGCTAGGGCCACCGTTAAGGTTTTTGAGTTGTAAAGGATGGGAATCCATGCCGCTTAAACCACTAAACCCAGAACTATTGAAAAAAATACGAGTTTCACAAAGCCTTACTACAACAACGGCTAGAACTTCAAGCCGAGTTTTAAGCAAATTGCGTTACATTCTGATATTGCGTTGCTTCCAAGACTTTCAGCCACTCAGGCAACCTCAATTCGGTTAGAGTTAACTCATTATTTAGCCTATTCAGGTACATGCAGGCAAATCTGGTAACTGTGAGAATTGTAACCAAACGCAAAAAAACTTAGTCAAATTTGCACCTATTGTTAGCTGTGATTGGTTTGAAATTTGTCCCGACTCGGATAGGCAGAGATGTTAAAATGTGACTCTTATGGACCATATACAGGTATAACCACCGGCTGTACATTTAACATCTCAACTATGTCAGGTACTCCCGAAGGCTTTTTCTTATTTCCTACGACGGCGATCCGACGTCTTGTAGATTTGACAGCATGGCTTGTAACTCTAACCTTCTAACAAAATCTTGGTATGATTTCAAAGCCAAGATCCAAGACACAAAATTGACAGCTTTGCCAATATTGGCATAACAAACCCCCACCATATTCTAAGACTTGGAAGACTTGGAGCATGCAATTTTCTGGTGAATAACCTTCGCTATATTGTAGTGTGAAACGTGAGGCACTATTCAATGCAGTGCTTCAACTAAAATTAACTTTGGGCGAATTAACGTTTCCAATTAAGTCCCAGGGCCCATAATTTATTTTCTAGTCTCCTGTATATTGGTCTGCAACTGATTGATCTGATAAAGAGGTTTGCTAACAAATTTAGGTTAACCAACAGTTAATTAAGTGTATAGGGAAATGTGGTTTTGAGCTTTCTGAGTTAAAGTTAACCAATGGTTAAATGGTTATTTATGGTAGGAGGCTTCAACCTGAGATGAGGTATAAAGTGTGTGACGTTTCGTTTTCTTTCTATTTTTTTTCTTCTTAGTTTAAGTTAAGTTAGGTTAGAAAGAATGAAGTTTTTCAGTCTTTACCTTATTAGCACTATTTCATGTCTGTTACTACTTCCGGAATTTTATGATTCTTTTGCTACCGCAGAAGATGCTTGTATGGCTACTATTGCAAAAACTGCTACTGTTTGTAAAGCCAATGCCGACTATTCAGTCAACTATGAATGTTACTGTAACCAGGATTCAGGTTTTGGTACCTTTGCAAATTGTTTAGTCAACGGATATCACAACAACACAGAAATAATCCATGAGTTCGTTGAAATTTGTAGCACTGAAACCAATACTACCATGGACATGAATCTGTTTTGGGCTAATTATTCAAGAACACAAAATTTGCTTGTAGATACGAAAAAGAATGCCACTTTTAATGCCACTATACTCATAGATTATCCGGTCAAAATTAATCTTACTCAATTTGCTATTGATAGTGAGTTTTGGATGGTTAAAGAAAGAAGTATGAATTATGCTCAATGGTTCGGATATGGAATGTTGGGATATTGGTGTTTGGTTTTACTTGTTGCTGCTATAGTTAATTGGACTATTCATTTATTCCCAGGGTTAGTAAGTTATTTCACGGGTCCTATTTCTAATAATTGGAGAAAATATGTCACTCTGAGTGCTTTATACAATAAACACAAATCTCATAGTTATAGACACACATTCCTTGTCCCATCAAGATTTGAATCCATAATTATCACTGTCTACTTCATTATGGTTTCAGCCTTTAGTGGGATAGGAATAAGATTTGTTGCTGGAAATACAGTTTATCCAAGTCAACTCGGAGTGCTCAGTCAATTGGTAGCTGTCAGAACTGGAATCCTTGTAGGTTTCATCTGTCCATTGTTGGTTCTTTTTGCTGGTAGAAATAACTTCTTACAATGGGTTACGAGATGGAATTTTGCTACTTTTATAACTTATCATCGTTGGATCAGTAGATTAGCTGCTATCTTGGTTATTATTCATGCTATTACATTCACAATTTCAGATAAGGTTAAAGGTTCTTATGAAAGACATATGTCAGCTCCATTTGTTAGATGGGGGGTTGTTGCTGGTGTTTGCGGAGGAATTATCTTGGTACAAGGGTTATTATATTTAAGAAGAAAATCTTACGAAATCTTCTTATTGATTCATATTCTCATGGCTTTATTCTTTATTGTCGGAGGATACTATCATACTATCGTCTTCGGATATGGACCATACTACTGGGCTTCAATTGCCGTTTGGGCTTTAGATAGAGCTATTAGGTTCTCAAGATTAGCTGTATTTGGTTGTCCTACCGCTACTATTACCTTATTGGCGGAAGAAACTCTTAGAGTAGTTATTCCAAAACCAAGCTACTGGCATGCAATTCCCGGAGGACATGCGTTTATCCATTTCTTAAGACCTACATGTTTCTGGCAATCTCATCCTTTCACTTTTACTGATTCATCTGAAGAAGCTAATTACATTGTCATGTATATTAAATTAAAAGGTGGAGTAACTCATGGTCTTTACAGACATTTAAATCATTTCCCAGGTGCTACTACTAAAGTAAGAGTTTTGGTTGAAGGACCATATGGTGAGGCTACAAGCGCTCGTAAGTATAAGAATTCTACATTTATTGCTGGTGGTAATGGTATCCCAGGTATTTATAGTGAAGTCATTGATTTATCAAGAAGAAAACCTAACAGTAATCTCAAATTAATCTGGATTATAAGAGAATGGAAGTCTTTGGCATGGTTTTACCAAGAATTGAAGACATTGAACACTACTAATATTAACACCACTATTTATGTTACTCAACCTAATAACACAGATGGATTCGGACATTTGAAAGGAGCCATTTCTGATTCAGAATCTTCTATTAATGTTGAGACAAACAGGGTCTCTGAAAAGGATAAACTTGAATGTGAAAAGTCTGACAGTGATAGGGACCACAGAATTGAAACTTCAAATGATGAATCTATTTACGGTCTTGTTGATACTATCAAGAGTGAATTGAATCATATTACTTTCAAAGAAGGTAGACCTGACATTGAAGAGGTTATCAGAACTGAAATTGAACAAGCTGACGGTTCCACTGCTTTTGTCACTTGTGGACACCCAGTGATGGTTGATGATATCAGATATGCGGTTTCACATAACTTATCTTTATCCAAACATCGTATAGAGTTTTTCGAACAATTGCAAGTATGGAATTAGATTTCCTTGGCAAGTTTATGGTGTAAATAATTTATATATATGGTTATTATTAGCAACATCTATCAGCCCATTGTTTGGACTTAGTAGCGTATAAATCGTACCATGTGCATTGATATAAGGATTTCAATGTAGTAGACTATTGTTGGGTTACGGTATTTAAGAAATTGTACGTAAATGCTGGGTTCTGGACTTACAGATGTATTTGCATAAAATCTTTTGTCTAGATGTTCTTTACGGTGATATGAGCCCCGTCGTTGAACCAACGTTGTTCATTTGTATCTACACTGTAAAATATATTGTACCATTCAGCAAGGAAACTTTCATGGGTGTAATATGGAGGTGCTTTGTATCTCGGATATTGCATTTGTGGTTTCAAGTTCACACTTGCGTAATCCCAGTGCAGTCTTTTTCCTATCTTTCAAAAAAGGCTCCGCCAGTAAATCAAGAACCTCAAATTAGACGTATTCAATTACATTCAATGATACACAGCCTATTTTTAGAAGTCCCTTAAATACCAATCAATATAATGCGCCAAGAATAATCTATGGTATGAGGAGCCGTAAACCAAACATTATTTTTTTTTGCAAAAATTACAAGGTTGTCTCTCATTTTTCGGAACTGATAAGTAAATTTCTGAAATCTTTTCATTCCACATATAAAAATTTTAATAGGGAATTAAAATGGTATTAATACAGATTTTGATTGCTTTCTATTTGTTAAGAATAGTCAAAAGTGTAGATATCGTCCGCTTGTTTGGTCAACAGTTAGATTCAGTGGCAGAAATAGCGTCCCGTAATCAGTTGGGTTATAGCATCTGGCAATGTGAAACCGATTATATGATTTTATTTGATTCAGATGAAAGTGAAGATAATGCTACTATGGGAGACTTAATCCAAGACATTCCCTTGTTGGGATACACCAACGTAGCCTATGGATTTGGCACTGAACCAAATGAAGAGGAGAATTGTACATTAATTTATGATACTGATAGAGTGTTTAGGAGAGATTATATAATAGACTCAATTGACTTCGACTTATTGACGGAAGGAATTGATTATTTAGATAATTTGCAAGAAGCATACGACGGTTTTAAAGATAATAGTGCAGACAGTCCTTTGCATGAAAGGTACACGGCCATAGGTAAAACCTTTAGTCTGTCATTACGAGGTACCTTAAGCAAAAAGGTGTGGTTTTTTACAAATGATCAAGGTGTGCCATAACTACTACCCCAAATAATAAACTTGTCAGAGTGTTTTTACTCGCCATACCGCTTATTCGACTATGATAATAGATTTAGGGCTACAGCATGCTTGGCAGAAACGAAGTTCACGTACCTCCGGTATCTATGCTGATAACGTTAAGTTTTCTTGTGTCAACTTTTATTTTTCAGAAGTTTAATTACTTTCTTTTTGATTTTATCCCTTGTCCATGCATCTAATTCCCATGACTGTCGCCTTGTGGGTCCATCAACTCACTTCATCGACCACCATACCGATATGATTAACCTGAGCATTAGAAGAAAGAATTTCAGTCCTTTCTGAACCGTTTTCAACTTACTCATTTAGTATAAATTACTTTACCATATGAATTAAGTATATTACAATCTTATTTTGGTACTTTTACTTTTTTTTTACTTCTCAATAGTCAAAAATATACCGATGAAGCTATCAATATATATCAATATCATGAGTTTTTGTGCATATTTGACTTCGTGGCCAAGCTGGTTAAGGCGTGTGACTGTTAATCACAAGATCGAGAGTTCAATCCTCTCCGAGGTCGTAGTCCTTTTTTTATACCTTCTAATATCAATTCTGAACCTATTTATGGGCTAGAGTAGGTAATTTAAGCTTTTGAGATATGCGTCTATTATTTTATTTCCCTATGTACGTGATTTATGTTCAGAATGAAAAAGTGATGGTATCCAATTCAGGCACTACTAACAAACTCTCAGATCCATTCTTTACTAAGTTATCAATTCTTAAATCCTTATTATCAAATTTTACACTTAACTTGGGCAAGTAGACTTTGCCTACTGTTAATGGTATTAAAATCAACTTGAATGCACTGATAGGATTTGATTTAGTCAAATCAACGAAAAAACTTTTCCGTTTGTACCCAGAAACCAACCAATTATCATCATTAAGCAAGCCAACCACAAATTGTTCAGATTCATGTATAGTTGAAGATTCAGCCAATATTGACATGTCTTCATCCTGCCCTTTGTGACAAGCCCATTTTGTCGATGTCTCAATTTGGATCTCAACTTCGATAGGCTCACCTACAACATACTCCAGTTTCTTTTTATAGTTGTAATCTATGATTTGAAGGATATCTACTGAAGGCACTGGAACTTCTATGATTAGTTTGTGGTGAGTCTCGGTAGGGGTGATGGTCCAGGATTCTGGAATATTCATTCGCAATCGACCTTCCTGATCAACTTTTTCTAATCTCTTTAATTCAGGCAACTGATTGATAATATTCATATTGGTGATACTTAAAGTTCCTTTATAATACAGTTCATAATCAAATTCTACCTTATCCCCAATCAAGTGATTGAATATGAACTTATTTTCAAGTTTGTCAGCTAATTGCTGAAGGCATTCTGAGTATATAGGACTATAATTTATCTCTAATCTTAAATCACGTTGATCTTGGCTATACATGATCTTATAGAATGAACTGAAGGTTTCTTCTATGTCGATTATGGTAACAGGTAGATGTAAAGGCTTTTTAACATTGTCACTAGATGATACCAAATTCACTGACAAAATTCTTACAGGTGAAGATATGGGAGTTATTTGAAATCTCAGAAAGATTGAATCAGTTTTGAAGATATCTTGAACTGATACTGATAATAATAAAGTTGTATCGATTTGTTTCTCCATTATGTATGTATTCTCACCATAAATTGCTTTGAATTTGACAGTAACCACTTTGTCTGAAGTCGTTATTGGTAGTAAGAACTCAGTATCTTTACTCAGATAAGTAAAAGATTCAAATGTAAAATTCACAGCATTCAATATCTCTAAATTATCAATTGGAGAATCAAATTTGAATAAAAGTTCCGGTTTGCCTAAAGTGAAAACAGAATTAAACATCACATCAGCATTGAAATTTTCAGGAAACTGGTGGAAGTAAATTTCAGAACTCTGTTTGAAGCTATGAACTAATTGCAACTTCCCAACAGTTATAACTAACCTAATTGGTTTAAACCATCCTAAAACGAATTTGGTCGAGGATAATTTAATAGTATTTAAACCAGAAACAATATCACAGGATTTGGCTTTGAATTCTATCCCATTCAACTCTAAAACTATCAAGTCAAATTTGGTAGCATTGAATATATTTTTAAGGTTTATTGTCATATAGTAAGATCCGTTTGCTGTGAATATCTGTGGTACCAACTCAACACCAAAAATTTGATTTTCAATGACAACATCAACGCTTAAATCAACTTTGAATAAATCAGCGTTACATTTTAACTTATTGATATCTACTTTATTGTGACTCAAATTGAAGTTTGTAAGAAGCTTTATATAGGAATTTACCAAGATTTCGGTTCTTCCTTGAACTTTCTCAAGACAGTCAATGTAAATCTCAAGTAATGTGTTTCCCATATAGTTCCATCCATTATCTATATAGAACTGGTATGAGTCCTGTAGAATATTAAGACATTCAATATAATTTTTAGTGGAATAATTGAGGAATGCTAAGTCAATACTTAACATGTCTATAGTTTTATTACGGTCACAATTAAGGAAATCCTTGATGATTAATTCAGTGGTAGATTGGAAATATTTATAGAATGAATCTTGGTCAGCAAGAATATTAAGTCTTTTGATCTTTTCAATATTGATGTCTTGTTTCTCAGACAGTTCTAAAGGAACTTCTGTCAAATGATAAATACTATACCCCAAGTAATCAGCTAGTTTAACAACATTCAATCTTTGAAATAGCCTTAATTCACCTCTAAATTCGTAAATCAGACTTAATTCGATGTCATTACTAAGGATTTCTTCTACTATGTCAAGATGTAAATATTCATTCGTAAGCTGAATGTTAGTCATTAGCACATCAATGAAGTTTGGCGTCTTAGTTCTCATGAATTCAGATAGGACCTTAATCAACCCTTGAAACAAATTCGATAAGTGTATAGCTTTAATAGAAGGCAAAGTTTCATTCTCTATAACCAACTTGGTTAGTTCAAATTGTTTAAGAAATATTCCATATTTCAATTTGAGGGTATCATTTACGGGTAAATCCACCGCCGGTATATGCTCACCAAGATCCGTTATGTTCACAGTATCACTTAACATGGAATTGGCTTCGTTTATGATCGACAAAGATTCTTTGAATAAATACATTTGATTAAATATTTGTGATTTCTGTAACAATAATTTAACTATTGTATCATTGTCTTTGACGGTAATATCTTTTATGGTACTTTTAACCGTCGATGCGTCAGTAGACTCATCCGTGGGTATTTCTTCTTTAATCTGAATCCGCTTAATGCCTTTTACCTGTGCTTCTGTCAACTTGTCTTCCAAAGTATGAAAACTCCTGGTAAATGTCAGTAATAATAATGCTTTCAATTCTACGATAAATTCATTGTAAACTTCTAATTTTCCAAGTTCATTATCGTTGGTTTCCATGAGTTTGAATCCATGGACGAAATCAGTTTTCACTTTTTCGTAAATAGATGTTTTAAAAATCTTATCTTTCTTATATGGACTATAATATACAATTAACCAATTAACTGGCATTTCATCATTTCTATGTAAAAAATTCGGATCTATAACCTTAAGCCATTCTTTTATTAATGGTCGTACTTGACTCCTATATGTTTCAACATCTTTTGATTGTATAAACATCAAATGGATGTCCGTATTTATAGTATTGGGTTTTGGTGTAGCTGCACCATGTCTTGGGATTTTTTCAACGAAATTTACAGGAAGTTTTGGGATTGACTTTAGTTGATTCTTTAGTTTCCAATGGAGGTTAGTTAACGGAAGTTTAGTATCTAGATTAGGTTTTATTAGTGGGAAAACACTAAATGGATCGTAGTAGTAAATATTCATGCTAGGTTAACGAGACCGCGACGATCTGTTATTGAGAAGTAGGAGAAGTAGGAGAAGTGATGCAGAAGTGGTGCAGAGTTTTATAAGAGGCAGAACGAAAAAAAGTCTCAAAGCAAAACTACACCCAAAATATAAATTAAGGAAACATACACCTAAACTTGTTCATCATGGTTCCACTTAGCCTTTTCATGAGCTTCAGGAACCGGTTCTTCAGCGTCTGATTCATCCTCTTTGTGTGGCAAGTCCAATACAATATCTCTGTCAACATCAAAGTCAGCAAGTCTGTTTTCAGGACCAACAAAGGTAATAATAATAACATAAGCAAATACACATCCCATAAAAATAGACATAACTTTAGCATAATTATAAACTCCTGGAGCTTCACCAGGAATTGGGAATCTTTCCCCAATAGTGGCTTCAATAGTTGAAGATGCTGAAGAACATAAATTACCTAATTGGTAAGAAACACCAGATATGAAAGCTCTGTATTGTGGAGGAGCAAGCTCTGATAAATGAATTGGAATGACCCCCCATGCACCTTGAACACCCAGTTGTAAGAAAAATGCACCGGCATTAATACCTGAGTTTTTGATGAATGCCCATGGGTAGATAAAAGCACCCCCTAAAATACAAGCAATTATAATTGCTAATCTTCTACCGATGAAAGTAGAGAAATGTCCAAATAAGAAACCACCGAACATAGCCCCTAAATTAGCAACGGAGTTAGTAACAGTGGATCTATCGTCACCATAACTATATTGAACTTTCAATAAGGTTGGATATAAATCTTGGGATCCATGAGACATAAAATTGAACCCTGACATAAGTAAAATACAATAAACAAACATTAACCAATAAGTTTTGATAGCTCTTTTACCACTTTCACTGAATTGTAAGATTTTTCTGATACCACCAACTTTGGCAAGTTTATTACCACCTTGTGCTTCTATCCTTTGAAGTTCGGCAGCTCTTTCTCTGTCCAATTTTTGACGTTGTAAGATAAATGCATCAGTTTCCGGTAACATTAATCTACCGATAATCATTAAAACTGGAGGACCTGCACTAAACCAGAAAATGGCTCTCCAACCATGAGATGAGTTGTCAACGATGGCTCTTTGGAAAACAACAACTAAAAGATATCCGAAGGCGTAACCTTGTTGAAATATACCAGAAATGACCCCTCTGGCGTCTTCATTAACATCTTCCATAGCAGTTGCAGCACCAAGTCCGAAAACCCCTCCCATAGCAATTCCAAAAAGAGCTCTGACACCTAAAAATTGCTTGTAAGTTTGAACAAAACTACATCCAATCTGAAGAACAATTAAAAGTCCCAAATTAATAATATAAGGCCATTTTCTACCGAATCTATCGGCCATAAGACCAAAAATAACCGCACCAACGGTTCTCAACATTAAAACTAAAGTAATACCCCAACTGACTTGTTTAACAGTAATTTCGTGATCACTGTGAAGACTGAAAGTTTCAGCTAAATTGGTAACATTAAGACTCACAGCAAAAAAATCAAAAGCATCCCAGGTCCAACCCCAGAAACCAACCATGAAGAACGCCCATTGACGACGGTTTAAACCAAACAATGGTTTGAACGGGTTTAATATTTGTTCCCAGGTGTATTGTGCTAACTCCTCACGAGGAACAAACAAGCTAGAAAATCTAGTACTAATGTACTGGATGATCACACGACTGTTGAAAGTTGGTGGACTAATAACCTTACGGTTATGATGACTTAATACTGAACTATTTACGGATTCCATAGTCTGGTAAAAGAAAAATTTTTAAAAATAAGGAAAATCTTGCAGTTTTTATACGCACCACTTTTGCGTACCCCACAAATATCCTTATATCATTAATAAAATTTCGTAATAATTACCAGCGTATTTTTTCACGAACTTATCCGAAGCAGAGGAAATATTAGGAAGAACATAGTATACGATATAGGGGCAATCCCGGACTTCATATCAAAATGTGGAGTACAGATTTAACAAGAAAAATATGGGCAACGAAACAAAAACGGCGCAGCCCAATTACTCTTTTTTTGTTAGACGTTTTCTAAATTCCCGGAGTTCAAACGCACAATAGCGTATTATATAATCCATTGCTTTATGGAGAAATTTCGGAGTTTTCTCTAAGATTATTGGATCTTAGCCTTTCGAAACTTTAAATTTAATTCGTTGAACAGATAACGCTCCGGGCCAGTTTTAACAAGCCTATGCTAACCTACGCTAAGCAGTAGTTACCCATGGATTTTGCGCTCATCGCTTTACACGTCGGAGTTTAGTTTGGCACAGATGCGACCGATCAGCCCTTCAACAGGGCCCGAAAAGTTTTTTTACAATTACTCATACTTTATTTCGGGGATGATAATTGGTGCGATTGCGGGGCATACGAGGGGCAAGGTTTGGGTCGGCAAGAAAAGAGGAGATGTAGGATCGATACAAGTTTGAGCCCAGAACCTTGATCATAACCTATTGTTGAGTAGAGGAATCTGTTTGTTACAAATCGAACGTTGTAGAGATGAAGTCACTAGACTTTTCATATATTAAATCAAACTGTTCTATTCCTCGGGCTTAACGCCAGGCGTGTATTGGCAAGGTCCATTAACCGGTTCTTAAACACGGAAAAACCATGGATATTATGGACTGAAAATACTCATCTGATTATTTTTTTAGGTCGAAGGGGATGGGTAGTATTCAATTTCAAAATCAGCCGAAACAGGTCTATGATCACTCATAAAATAATTATAATAATTGGTCAAAATTCCAAAATGTTTGATTTTTATGGACCACCCACCAGTCTCTGGCAATTCTGATTCGATTCCGTCCGGAGCAGTTTCCGGAGTGGTTTTAAGCGTGGTAATCTCAGGCGCCCAAATGTAGTCAATGATAGAATTCAGTAAGCCATCAAAGTCAGTAAAGGTGGTGTCGAAACCAAAATTCTTGGGTAGTAAAATTCTAGCGTCTTTGAAGCCGGCTTTAGTTAACACCAGATACGGTTCATCAGTTGGCTCAGTATTAAAGTCACCACATAAAAAGCTTGGGTATTCGTTATAATTATCCATTTTGTCCACAATTAACTGTGCACTTTTACGTCTAGCTTTCACTCCTTTATGGTCAAAATGGGTGTTAAACACATTTAAGATAATGTCAGGTTCAACTTTGGATTGTAAGGTCACCATAGTGACAATTCTTTCCAAAGCTGCATCCCATCCAACACTGGGCATGCCAGGGGTCTCGCTCAACCAGAAAGTCTTATTTTCAAGTATTGACCATTCTTGATTCCTGAATAGAATAGGTGAATATTCACCATCCTTGATACCGTCAGTACGACCAATACCATAATAATTCCACTCGGAGTTATTGGCAACAATGGAATTTTCAAAGATTTCTGGCTCGGTGTCATTGGCTGCAAATATATCATCTATAGATGACAGTTGTACATCATCATTTAAGTAAGTCAAAATATCTTTTAATTGACCATGCAAAACTTCTTGTAAGCAAACTACATTGGCTTCATTGATTGAATTGAACCCGATACTGCCGGCTACGTGCTTTTTCCTATATTTCCATAACTTTTCCCCTGGTACCGGATGCTTATTATTGTACCTGATATTATTAGTATAGACTCTTAAATTTAACTTACTGGCCACAATTGGCTCCGGGGAGTTTGTGGGGATTTGCCAAACTCCTAAGATTATTATTACAACACATAAGGTTAATATTGCAGTATAGAAATGACCTCTTGGTTTAGCTAATAAAGGAGTTGATTCGTTCATGATGCAAGGATTCGCAAGGGTTTGTGCGGGGGCAGTGATAAAACCCTGAGCAAGGTGAAATTGGGGTGTTTGATTTGGGGTTGGCCGATTATTGTGTGGGTTAACAAATGGCTTAGTTTCTACGTCACAGGCCCCGTGTAATGAGATTTGATGGCCCTTGTTGTTGTAATAAGAAGAAGATGTGCTCCAGGACACAGCTGTCTATATTTGTTTAGACTGGTCGATTGATCCAAGATCTAGTTGATTCTGCTTAATAACGGCTGAACCGGTAGTCATATTCGTAATTTTTTGGGGTAGGATCTGATTGATCAGCGGTTCATTTGGTTCATTAAAATCATTGCTCTGTTGTTTTGCCTCTCAATACCCCATGTATACAGACCGGGTTAGGTCAATACTCAAAATAAATCTTCGTAAACATTAATGTAGTATTCTACGGTATTAAACATCTTATGACTTCATCAATAAGCTTCCAAGTCCACATCCCAATCTCACGTTGCTCAGGTTCATCGTATTTAGTTTACATATCGTCACATCGTATAAGTGCGAAATCAACATGCCTAAGAAACCAGAAATGAGTCAAGTGTACAACTCCAATGAATTCATTTTTGGAGAGAAAGGTGGTAAAGGAAAGAATCTTTCGACCTTCTTAAAGAATCTAAGTCTAACTAACTCGAAAGAATACAAAGACAATTCCAGCATATATGGATCATTGAATTATCCTCAAAATGATGCCACCAGTTCTAAAACGTCGTTAGATCGTGAAGAACGTAGTTCTAGCCCTTCTAAGGGAAGATCAGTTAGCGGGAATTCGTTTTTAACTGGATTAGCTCCTACTCTGTCTACCCATAACTCATCTCCAACCAGGGGCAAACGAGTGGTAAGTGCTAAGTATGCTGATTTGGATGACGATTGGGATGCTAATCTTGATACTACTAATAAACAAAAACAGGCAGGTAAAAAGGCCAACCCCGATGTTGGAAGTCCAAAAGCATTCGGTAACAATTACCAGCAACCGATGTTTGTCGATTCATTCTATCCTGATCTTTCCATAATGAATAACTCCAAACCTCTGGTAGATTTGGAGGATATTAAGGTCACAAAAGAGGTGACAAAACTAAACCAATTATATGCCAAGTTCACTAAGTTTAAGACCATTTTAAGTAATGAATCCAATGTTAATATTCAAGAATTGCGTAAATTAAGTTGGAATGGGATACCAGAGAAGTTGAGGCCCCTAGTATGGCAATTATTGTTGGGATATTTGCCTACCAATAAGTCTCGTCAACAGTCGACATTGAAAATAAAACGTCAAGAATATATTGATGGTATATCTTTAATTGAACAAACCGTGAATTTCGACGATGTTAAAAATGTGAAAGATAATGCGTTATATCATCAAATTAATATTGACGTTAAAAGAACCAATCCTGGCTTGAAGCTTTATGGTGAATCAAGAGTTCAAAAGAGCTTAAGGAAAGTGTTATATTTCTGGGCTATAAGGCATCCAGCCAGTGGGTACGTTCAAGGTATAAATGATTTAGTTACGCCATTCTATCAATTATTTTTGGGAAATTATATATGGCAATTACAGAAATTAAAAGATAAAGACGATGATGATTATAGTGCATTCATACCTGGATTGGATATTCCAACCAAATTGATGGACGATCCTAATTTAGCCAGCTATAATCTAGAAAATCTTGATCCTAACTTAGTAGACGAACAGGTTCATTTGATAATCGAAGCTGATACTTATTGGTGTCTTTCGAGACTTTTAGAGAATATAACTGATAATTATATTCACGAACAACCTGGAATTATCAAACAAGTCAATGATTTGCAGAACTTAATAGCTAAAATTGACATAGAGTTAGTCAATCATTTCCAACAAGAAGGTATCGAATTCCTTCAATTTTCATTTAGGTGGATGAATTGTTTGTTAATGAGAGAATTACCTTTACCCTTGATCATAAGAATGTGGGACACATATTTACTGGAGCAACCTTTGGGATTTAATCACTTCCATGTCTATGTATGTGCAGCATTTCTTATTAAATTTAGTAATGACCTAAAGTCGAGAGAATTTCAGGAGATTCTTTTATTCTTACAAAATCCCCCCACCAGTCATTGGGGTGAAAAAGATGTAGAATTAATGTTGAGTGAAGCTTTCATATGGCAAAGTTTGTATAAGAATCTGGCTCATTTAAAGTAAATTATAATTAGCATTTGCAGCCACTATTATGCGGCGCACTTATATTATTAATAGGTATTGATATTATATATATATCGTATATACTGTTGCTTGGATCGTGTAAAATGATGTATGAAGTTGGTACGAACAGATGGGATTAGATTTGTATGTCTCTCTTTTGGGTTATTCCAACTATACTCCATATACTACGACATTACTCTTATCTGACTCTGTCTCATCTCATTTCGCAACTAATAAATTCATTACACACATTCTCAAATTAAAGTGAAACTTAAACAACCACAAAAACAAAAATTCAAAGTTTAATTCAGACCATGCCACCGGGACCAGGAAGAACTATCTTAGCATCAACTATTGCTAAATTATACACTACCGAAATTACTAATGAAGTCCGTCAATTAGCATTCACTCCTAAAATCGTAGGGTTCTTAGCTAACAACGACCCTGCCGGGTTAATGTATGCTAATTGGACTAGTAAAACCTGTCAAGAGTTGGGATTCAAATATGAATTAGTAACTCTTGATAAGAACGAATTGGAAACACAAGTGATTCATGCTAACCAAAATCCTGATGTTCATGGTATAATGGTGTACTTCCCCGTGTTTGGAGACTTACAAGACCAATATTTGCAACAATTAATCAGTGCCGAAAAAGATGTTGAAGGGTTAAATCACGTTTACTATAAGAACTTGTATCATAATATCAGATACTTGGACCCTCCTAATAACACTAAAAAGTCCATTCTTCCTTGTACTCCGTTAGCGGTAGTAAAGATCTTGGAATATTTAGGTATATACAACAAGATACTACATTACGGCAATAGACTTTTCGGTAAAACCATCATGGTAGTGAACCGTAGTGAAATTGTCGGAAGACCTTTAGCTGCATTACTTGCTAATGATGGTGCTACTGTTTATTCTGTTGATTTAAACAACATTCAACAAGTCACAAGAGGGGATGATTTACTGGAACAAAAACATAAGGTCATTGATCTTCCTGATGCAACTGTCGAAGACTTGGCACCAAATTGTGATGTTATAATCACCGGAGTACCATCACCAAATTATAAGTTTAATAGTGATTTAGTCAAGTTTGGTACTACTGTAATAAATTTTTCCAGTGAGAAGAACTTTAATGATGATATAAAACAAAAGGCCGGGTTATACGTGCCTTCGATTGGGAAAGTCACTATTGCCATGTTATTGAGAAACTTGTTAAGATTAATTAACAACAATAAACAGGACAATAAGTAGATAATATATATGGTGTAAGGCAGTGGTTTGTTGGGGAAAGCCGCATTCTTATTCCTTTAAAGAAAAAAATATACGCATCTCTTGGAACGACTTGAAGTCAAACTTATCAATTAAACACTAACTTATTTGTTTACCAGTGGTAGTGATTTGGGTGTTTTTGTGAATTGTACACAAACTGAAACATAGAGAACAAACAAGTGACACAAACGCCATTCAATTACTTCCCACTGAGCCTTCAAGTTATACAAATAGCAGAAACCCCCCAAGAGTCATGAATAAAGATAAATATGATAAAATGGATCCGTTGTCCATAACTGAAAGTCTCGGGATTAAGACTTTTAGGAAGACAAGTCGGAATATGTGGCTGGCAGAAGAAGATCATGAATTGAATGAATACTTAATGAAAGTCACAGGACAACCACTAACGGATATTGTCACTGAGACTGTTGATTGGGATCTATTGGCCAGTAGATTAAGCAAAGACGGGATCAGGAAACCTAAAGATTATAAAAAGAGATGGACATCGTCATTAGATCCAAATCTCAAGAAAGGAAAATGGACCGTGGAGGAGGATGAACAATTGATTGAAGCTTATAAGAGATATGGAGCCAGTTGGCAAAAAGTGGCAGCTAGTATCCGTACTAGAACTATGGATCAATGTGCTAAAAGGTACACAGAAATATTGGATCCTAAAACGAAAGATCGTTTAAATCCTTGGACCAAGGAGGAAGAATTACTTTTGATCAAACAGGTTGGAATCCACGGTACAAAATGGAGAACCGTTGCCAGCAACTTCAAGAATAGACCAGCTTTGACATGTAGGAATCGTTGGAGGAAAATCGTTTTGAGTGTGGTTAAAGACAAAGCGGATCCTTTCATTAAACAAGAAGTCGAAAGAATTACGAAAGAATTAAACCTGGAGTTTAATGATGGGAATATGAATGGCAACGGTAACGGAATTGGAATAGGAAATGTTAATGATAATGATAATGATAATATGAACATGAATAATTCAAATATTAATAATAATGGAATGAATATGGCACAATCGCCAGGAAAGATTGAGCCAAGGATAACCACTGAATGGAAATATTCTTTGATAGGTGATGAAAACTTACCTTTGAATGGTGGGACCATTAACAGTGAAAGTTTAGTAAGGAACTTAATCACGTATGCTAAACATCATAATGTTGAAATAAGTATTCATAAGCATGTTCATCATCATTACAATCCCCCACCACATCCATTTTCTCATATTAATTCAAATGAATTAGGTTTTTCCAACCTTGACAATGGCTTTGATTTCAACCAGCCAACTACACAACTGAAATCTTATTTCCTAGAACCCGAAGTCCAATTACAGAGATACCAACATTTCAATTACTTGCCACCGTTAACAGAAGTGCCCAAGCTAACATCATCAAATAAAGAGACTCCCAAAGAAAAGGAGAAGTCGCCTGAAGGATCATTGACTCCATTGACAAGAGCAGTTCATATGGCAGTGGAAGAGGAACTTGATAGAAAACGTAAGAGAGATGATTCTATGGATGGTGTGGATATATCAAGTCGAAAGCTGCTCAAGATGGAAAGTGATGATGAAGAAGAAGGAATGGATTTTTGGGAAACAATGAGGAATCTAGGTGACATACCGCCGAAATTCGACTCTAAACCTGTCTCCCAGCACCATCCACTACACCAAACACCCACACCAGGACCGACTAAAGATGGGTTCTATAAAGAAAAGTCAAGTTCAGTACCACTTCCTCAATCACCACCACCCGCTAATGTCATGGAAGTTGACAAAAGCTCCACAAGCTCAGAACATGAACCAAATTTTGTGTATGAAAATTTATTTGGCAACTTCGGAGTTATACCGTTCAACCCATCTTAGTCCTTCGGTTGGGTTGCTTAGGGTTATCTTGGATTAGTAATCATACAATTAGGTTATAGTTATGAATTACATGAATTACAATATCATACCTATTCGGCATTTTAGGTTGTTCTCTCGCAGTATATCTCTCCGACCCGGTGACCTAATCACTTCCTATTTGTGACACAATCAGGTACATCTATGATTCGCGAAGGCTTATAAAAGTCACAATATTTCCCAATATCTATAGCCCAAACCAAAATAACCACATAAACGGATTGAATGGAACGAAGTGTGGGGCCTAATGAAATAAGGCGATATTATTATCAACTAGTGAATCATGAGTTCCGTCAGTTGCAACTAGATCAGAACTTGCGTAATAAATCCATATTTGATCTAATAGATTATTGTGAGTTACTATATGAAAACTCCTACAATTCAACCCTGGGTGACGAAAAGGCTCTTAAGTTTTATATTAGAGGATATTTAATTTTCAATTATTTTATTAACAGCTTCATTATGGTTCATTTCAAAGGGTTCGATAAATTTATAAAGAGCAATGAATATGACTTTATAATATACCTAAACGTTTTTGCATTTTATAACACTGATGAGATTATAGACAAAAAGAGATATAGACTACCACTACGAGATCTTCGTCAATTGATTATTGATTACTTGGTTGATAGAGATTTATTGAAGTTTGATGTTAATGAATTATATGACTGGTTGTATAAATACATAGAGTATTTGAAGAAGAAGGATGAACTGGAGAACCTGATTCTGGATCAAGACCTGAATGACGACCTGGAGCCATTGGAAGATCTGATGCAGCCAAAATTAGAAGGCTTATCCGTTCCAGGAAAATCTCAGAATGGTGGACACGATGACTCCATAGACTCCATCACTAATTTAGACAAGCTTTCAGTTGACGATATTGATGACTTTCAATCTAGATTTCCTTCAATTAGATACAATTCTGTACCTAACGGTTTGGTTGTTGATGATAGCAAAGACAAGGCTCCACGGAACTTTACTTTGAACAAGGCTGCCACTGACATAAGAACTTTAGACCCAAATAGAGCCAAAAGTTTCGATCCTGATAAGTTCAAAAATGATCAAAAGCCGACCAGCAGTAAATCTAATGGTATTAAGTCTAATGGAGTTCTCTCCAAGAGGCCCCCCATTCCTACACAATTGCCTCCAGGTTTACCATCTGCTCCTTATCCTTCAAAAGATATAAACACTAGCCAAACGCCTTATCCAATAAGTGATCCTACTAGACAAAAGTCTTTCTCTGACTTAACGGAGAAAGAATCTAGTTTTTCCCGGCCACCCATGTCAAAACCATATTCTTCTCCTCATGTTACCATACCTCAACATAATATGGCACCTAGAAACATGTCGGTGCCAAACAATGTACCAGGAAATGGAACGTTGATTCAGCAACCTATGCAAACTCCTCCTAATATCCCATTACCTATGTTTCCCCAACTGCCTTACCAACAACCATACCAACAATCTTATCAAAACCAGTATCAACAACCGCCGTTCCAGCAGCCTTTCCAGCAACCTTACCAACAGTACCAGCAACCCTATCAACAGGGTTATCAGCAGCCTTATATTCCGCCTCAAAAATCAAGTAAGCACAAGAAAATGGAAGAGTATTCTATTTGCGGTTTGAAAAACTTTGGATCATCATGCTACATAAACTCCACCATACAAGTTATATTTGGGATTGATGAATTCAAGCAATTATTTACAAACTCGAGCTATACAGCATACATTAGGACTCCAAAGTATATACAAGCTCGTAAAGATCCTAATAACAACTCCAAGCACAATGTTCTCATAAGTGAAGGGATCTCCGGTCTTCTAAAGTCATTTAAACTCCATGGCGGTGCTTCCATTGCCCCTACAAAGTTTATCAGAATTTCATCCCTATTAAAGCCAGATTTTAATATTCCCTATGAACAGCAGGATAGTCAAGAGTTTTTGTTATTTCTTTTGGAAAGATTACATGAAGAACTAATGTTCAAGGAAGGAGAAATATCATTAGGAGAGTTCCGTATTTATATGAGAGATTGGAAGATCAATATCCCCGAACCAGAATTAGACGGTTACTATAAATGGTATAATCAACTTATAGGGTATGAAGGGGTATCTCCGATTCATGACTTATTCCAAGGACATTTGCAAAACAAGTTGATATGTAATAACTGTAAATTTGAGTCTATCAACTATAGTCCATTTACAATTTTATCCTTGCCTATTCCTGGGACTCCATCTGGTGTAGTTGATATCTCTGACTGCTTGAGATATTATACACAAGACGAATTATTAACGGGAGATAATGCTTGGAAATGTCCCAAATGTAGTAGCAATGTGTCAAATGATAACTTACTTGATAATCACCCTGTATTCACTAAAAAATCGGGAATATTCAAATTCAGCAGAAGATCGAAGTCTCCATCTAGAAGTAGAAGTAAGTCGCCCTCCAAAGATTTGGTGATATCATCCACCAAGACCTTGAATTTCATCAAACTTCCTAAAATCCTTTTCATTCATTTATCACGGTTTTCAATGTTCAATTTAACAGATAAATTGGATACCAACATCGTTTATCCTATCTATTTGAAGTTTAACAATTATTCTAATGAAATTACTTACAAACTTACAGGATTGATCAATCATTATGGGAATTTGAAAAGTGGTCATTATACGGCATTGGTGAATAAGCTGGAGAATTATTGGTGTTATTTCGACGATGAAAATGTTAGGTTAAATATTAATCATGGGTCTACTCAAAGTAGAGATGTTTATGTTTTATGTTACGAGAGAGTTTAGACGAAATATTTAGTGCTAAATTATGAGCCTATTATACATTTATGACTATCTACACTACTATACAATACTATACATTTACTCTGAATCTGATTCGAAGACTGATTTAACAATTTTGGGCTTCTTTTTATTCAACTTAATAGAGATAGGTTTTATCTGTTTATCATTTGGTGGCTCTTCCTTTTGTGTCTCCTTTTTTTGTGCCTCTTCTTTTTGTGGGTCTTGTTCTCGTTGCTTTCCTAATTCAATTTGTTTATTGATTAACTCTTCCATACCATCCTTCTCCTCCACCTCAGCTTCCTTGATTTCTTCCCCTACCAATCTGATGATCAAAAATTCATCGTCCTCTTCTACTTTAACGATACCTTTCTTCCCGATAGACTTTATAAACAGAGTCAACGTTAACCATTTAGTACTATTCAAATGTACATGGTGTCTATCTTGAATATATTCTTGGTAAAATTTATTGGCATTGATCCATTTTGTACCATGGCTTCTCTTCAAGAGACTTAGGAAGTCATGTTCGAACTGGTTCAGGAATTCTCCAACAATAGTTCTACTATCCTTAGATTCCATCATCTCATCAACCTTACGGAGATGAGATGGTGATAATTTATGATTTTTGAACCCATTCAAGTCTCTGCACTGTTTGGAACATATTTGACAATAGAAAGAGGTCTTTTGTAGCCCTGAAAGTTTCATTTGCTTGCTAGCATATTTTGCAGTACCGAAATCAGCTCGTCCCATTTCTATGATTTAGTGCTATATAGGCACAATATACTCAGGTGCGAACTTTACAGTGAAGGCATGAACATAACCCATAGAGTTTTAGGTAGTAAGACATGCATACGACACCTCTCTAGTCCTAGAAAACTGTTCGTATCAAATAAATCAAAGATTCAATATTGGTGGAATCAAAAGTTTCCAACCAATTTGAAATATGGATCTGGTCTAGTGGCCCTAGCTGGTTCTGTGGTAAATATTCACCCAAACGTCTTAATAACGGTAGGTCCACCCATTGGAGTAGCTGCTTATTTTGCATATAGACACTTAGTGGAAAGAACGTATAAGAAGGAAGTTGAAGATGCTAAAAAGTCTAGTCATGCCATATCCATACCTAAATATGATGAAACTGATATCAACCTTATACTTAATGGTATAGAAAACGAATATGATTATTTTAGAGCTAAAGTGTTCGAAGAAGTAAGTGACATTATTAATTCAAATATCACTCCACTGACTGAAAATGTTTTTGTGGACGATAATCATCAGGTGAATTGGAAATTTGGAGAAGTAGAAAATTTCATTGTGCTGAATATTGATGGTAAAAAATTTATAAAGATGGGTGTAGGCTTTCTAAGAAAAGAGAGAGTTGGTGTTGTTGAAGTTTATTTAGTAGAGAAAGGTGTTAAGGAACTAGAAGAAGAGCCAAAAGACCAAACAGAAGAAGAGGCCGATAACGAGAAGAAAAAAGAAATCAAAGAAGAATATGATGCTAGAATTGTTGTCACACCATTAAAAGGAAATCCTGTAGTTATATAAGTACTTGTAAATAAATATAAACATAATGAGACTATATACACGTAATGATAGTTCGTGGGATGCTTAAAAGAATCCTCTAAACTCATTGAACTGATGACAGTTCAGTGATTCTTTAATACTTTCTAATTCGGGCATCCAGCTATTGATATCTTTGATTCTCTTCTGGGTATTTGGATGGGTTGACAAAAATTCTTGCAATAGAGCACCACGTCTACCTCCAGCCATTTTCTGTTCATAATTGTACATTCTTAGCCAGAAATTTGGAATTTGATGTAAATTATAACACAGCCTTGCCATCAATTCACAACCAATTCTATCGGCTTCCAGTTCCATTTCTCTTGAAGCAGGCATAGTTAAGAATCCAGCAATAAGCAAATCATTAAACCATGAAATCCCAGTGGCCATATACATTATTGTCAGTAATGCAATATATATGGGTTGTTTACTCATTTGTTCCATTGAATGGTGAGCTAATTGGTGACTTAATTCATGACTTAATACTGTTGCAATACCATTAGTGTCTTTACAAATGGGCAAGATGGAAGAAAAGATGAAAATTTTCCCGTTGGGTAAAATGAATGCATTCGGTGGAGTATTAGGAGCATCTATGACATGGATCTCCCATTTCAACAGCTTTAAATGACGTACATGACTTTCATCTGAGCTATTTTCAAAACTATGGGCTAATAATTTATCGACAACTTCTCCGATCTGTCTGTACACTGGGTCATTCTTTGCCACAAGGTATTGTTGATACTGGAACATGATTTGGCGGTAACTCATATCACCAATCCTTTTTTCCATCCAATAGGGAACCCAAAGGAATCTTCTTCTATGAGTAAATGGTGCTTCATTTTGATTATAGAAATAAAACCCAATTAACCCTGCAGTTAATCCGATAGTTATTCTATTATTGAAGAATCTAGTATAATCAGTAGTTTGAGCTGAAAATCGATTGTACAGGGCATAACTTCTTTTTGAAGTTGTCCAAGGATTGATTCTTATCTTATTGACACTGTACCATTGGCTTGAGCCAGCTTTACCTCTATATATGCCCGTAAGTCTAGTACCTAATCCGTTTATTCTACTTATTCCTATACTCATAGAGTGCGCGATTATTTGAATACCACATCAGTGCTCTCATTATTCTTAAAGCTGTTATCCATGTTCCCTCCTAATATTGTAGCTAATTTATCGTCCTTACCCAATGGCTTGCCATCTGAGTTGGTGTCCCTATTCGTGTCATTTTCCTTGACAACTTCTCTATTTACAGCCTTGGGTTCGTATACGTAATTGTCATTGATAGCATCTTGAACCAATCCATCCTTGGAATTATGGGCCAGACTGGATTGATTTCTCATATATACCGATCCTGGAACTGGGGGTATTTTTCCGAAAAATTCTTGATGGTGTAACTGTTTAGCAAGATTATCCAAAGATTCTTTTTCTTCGTCATTATCTTTGCTTACATGATTCAAACTTGATACCGAACTGGTCTGGGATTGTTGAACTTCCCCTGGCATTATTGGAATGAAACTCTCATAAAAGTCATAAGCAGAATTTGTTTTTGAATGTCTATTGCTGCTCTGATTGGGGAATCTTGAGGCTCCAGGCGTACCTGGTGTACCAAACGATGGAGTTATGTGCCCCGGTGTCCCCGGTCTAGTGTTACCACCACCACTCATACCTCCCATGGTGGGAGATCCAGGTGTAATCTGTCCGGGGGTAACTGGTGCACTTAAATTAGGTGATCCGGGTATTCTAGTACTCATACGTTGTGGAGTTACAGGTGTAATAATATTGTGTTTCTCCCCGCTGCTGGTACCAGTATCCCCGCTGAGCTCGCTACCCGTGGTACCAGCTACCTCCAGTTCTTTAACATCTATATCGTCAGGTTTCACCTTATGTAACTCTTCGCCAAACTCATTGAAGCTTTGGTTGTCATTTAATTCTAGATCAAGACTATTGGCCAAATCCTCTTTCTGCTGCCTTCTATGATTTCTTACCCAAAATAAAAAGACTCCTAAAATGATTAAAAAACTTGGTATACCAATAGCTAGCCCTACGGTCAAACCGTTGGAAGAGTATGCCATTTTTTGATTCTATATGTTACTTTTTGTGTATATGACTTATTTCTATGTTTATTCTTTCTAGTTAATGTGATCCTTACTCAGTCCTTGTAATTTGGTGGTCAACACCTTGTGTAGCAAGCGAATGAAAATTCTCAAAAAATCTAAGGTTCTCTAAACCTTTAACAAAAATCGAATATTTTGGGTTATTACTATATCCGATACTTTTATACTTGTATGGTTAAAACCTTAGAATACTGTATCTTTGGTTCTAAATAGTTAATCCGTTTTGATCCCTATAAAAAATGTTGGAGCGAGTGAAATTTGAGAATTTTGGACCTGAGCGATGGACTAGAGACATATGGGGCATTTGAGAAGTAGGCTGGTGCTGTGCTCAGTTCTTTATGTCTTCGATATGTTAAGACCAGGGTACCAAATTTTAAACTTCAAATTGTATTTTGACCTATATGCGACCCTAACCTAACATGACAGACAATTTCCAACGGTTTGGACGGTTTTGAGGGTTTAGGGGTTAATTCTTGGACTTATATTGTATGTGCAGCGCATAATTAGTTGTAAAAACCTCAGCCTCCAAAAACTCTATACCGAGATGTCCAAAGATGTCTTACTAGGGTTGCGAAAAATCAAGTATGTACGTACTAAAAATAGTTTGAATTTTATTATATTAAACAAGGTCTCTATATACATGAAATCTTCCAACATATGAAACTTTAGATTAGATTTAGGTACGCTTGATTGGCGCTTTGTTAAAATCCAAAATCTATAGAATCATTCTCCTTTAAATCAATGGTATCACCATCAACAACTAAGTACCAGTGATGAATTACAAATGGTTGCCTCTTAGACTCCCTTGATGCTTTGAAGTATAATGTTCCCTTATTTTTATCACCCTTTATATCGAAATGGATATCAATGTTTCCTTTAACGGTATTTAATTCTCCGGATATCCAAGGCCATGAACTATTATACTTGATATCTTCTCCTAAACGCCCCATAACTTTTGGGCTTCTTCTTAAAAAGTAGAACACCGAGTTAAGAATAGGGGACGTAGTCTTCTCGTAATTAAAGATAATAATACATGAAATTATGACTCCAATACCATACCCTACGAAATACTTGTAGTTTTCGTATTTCTTGATGAAAGGATCGGGTAAATCCCTATCCACTGAAATTTTCTTTCCATTTAAGTATCCATCCTTGGGATTTGAACCTGATGGTCCTTGTGTTGTTGGTGCTGTTGCTACTTCATGCTTCTTAATAGTGGTGGAAAATGATTTACAATAGCCTGTTAAAAACATAGAACTTGAAGGTCCAACATTGTTTCCAACACCAAGCCTGATTCTGCAGTTGTTGATTCCCAATCCCTTAACCCCATTTCTAAATAAACCCCTTGGTACCATCATAGGAATCATATATCTTGAAAAATTTTTGGCGCGAATTTGGTAACCTTATATAATGAGTGCTAGTGGTGCTTGTATTATAAACAAATTATCAGGGATTGTTTATATACGAGAGGATGTTACTCCTTCGATTCTAGAGTGGAAAGCTGTTGACCAGCCTAACAACATCAAAGTAAATTTACAATCCATCACAAACTTACAAGCCACTAAAGATACAAGCACCAAGATGGTTATCAAGATAACTTATAAGGATGCAGAGGGTAACGACCAGGATTTAAGGTTGACATTTACCAATCGTCATAACATGAATAATATAAAGGAGTCTCTTCAGACTATCATATCACGTCAAAGGACTACAATCGATAGCAGTACGCCACAACCAACAACAACTACAACTATATCATTGTCGGACGAAAATTTACTTAAGAACCATGAATTGCAACAGAAGTTATTGAATGAAGATAGGGTGTTACGTAACATCTTTACACAATCAGTCATCCACTTCAAACTATCTCCGCTGGTATTTTGGTCAAGTAGATTAAATCTTTTAAGAACTTACGCATTAACTATAAATCAACATAGAGGTCCGTACAATGTGTTAAGTACTATAAAGCCAGTGGCCACTTCAGATAATAAAGTCAATGTCAATGTTACCCGTGACACCATTAATGAAATGTTTACGACCTATCCAATAATCAAGAAAGCTTTTGATGAGTTAGTACCGAAAAAGTTTCAAGAAGGAGAGTTCTGGTCAAGATTTTTCAACTCCAAATTATTCAGAAGATTAAGAGGAGATAAGATTAAAGTTGGTGATCGTGGTGATATTGTTCTTGATCAGTATCTCGACGAACTGATACAAAGCGATGCCGACGTAGGAGAAGTTCGTAATAAGTTCATTGACTTGAATGGTAATTTGTTAGATAATTCCACTAAATTAGGAAATAAGCCTGATTTTACTATGGACTATAAGGAAAACAATGAAAATAGTGAAATGATGATTTTATTAAAGAATATGAATAATTTGTCTTCGAAAATGGTGAGTACGTCTGATACATCTAAGAAACCTGTTGATAGCTCTAATGAAGTAGAAAAGGAAATCAAAGAGTTGGACCTTGAGGATTTGAATGACTCCACCCCAACCCATTTCATTGACTTAAGGATAAATCCACCAACTTCAGCGATCGTTCATGAAACTACAAATATAGACTCCAATACTTTGAAATCGTATTTACAATCCAACATAGTGCCTAGAACAGTTGGTGGTATAAATCTTATAGACACCTACAGTTCAAAACAAAGTATAAATGATACTGCCACAACTATCATCAATCTTATTAAGTCCAATTTCAAGAATTATAAGTTAGTTCATTCTACTAAGACTGGTGAGAAACTTGATGACGAAATGGTTCAAAAACTCATAAACTTAAATATAACAATAGTTGAATTTTTGTCCCATTTCTGGTCGATTTATCTTAATGGTAATAATCCTAATCAATTGAAAAAGATTTTCAATATATTGAAAAACTGCAAAGGTAACTTAAATACTTTAAAACAAGAGGCTGGGGCGAAATTGAATAACGATGAAAAATTGATCAATGATTTGAATTATTATTTGAGTCCAGTAGGTAATAGTTTGGATAAGGCATTGTATGAGTATGTCAAGGCCATCAAAGCTGAAAAGGATGTTAATGACAATGGGAAGAGACCCGCTGATGAAGAGTTGCCCTAATTAATTATATAAGAATGCATATACACAGAGCTAGACCTAGTCTCACTAAGAAATCAAGTGCGGCTTCATCTCATCGCAATGGCTAAAAAGAGTATGTACCATGATTTGTCTTCTAACTACTTGTAATCACGTCGAACTTGTCATAAAGTTGGCAAAATAGTATAAAAGAATTTTCTGAATTATGTTGTTAGAGTTTTTTCACTTCAAATTAGTACTAACGAGTATAGTAAGCAAAAATAGCAGAGCAGCAAGAAGAGGACAAATTGAAAGTAATGAATCCAAAGAATTAAGTAAATTACCTAAAACAAATGATGATGTTAAGAAAACCATTATAAGAACAGCAATCATAAATGAAAACTTATTAAACAAGAAAATTGAAAAGAAATCAAAAAGAGGTAAAAGTGTTGGTACCTTAAGAAACAAACTTGAAAGAAACACCAAATTACTGGGAATCTTGGATACCAAAATCGATCTTAGTATCAAAAGACATAAGTTTGTTAGTACATCAAGGAAATCAAATTGGGATCAAATAAATAGTGAATTGAAAGATAGTATTGAAAACGATGATGATGTAGTAATCAGAGATACTAAGAATAAATTCGATTTACTAGAAGAAACTGATGCATGAGTTCAGTAAAGGGGAAATGTAATTATTACAGTTTGTGGTCTCCTGATGGCCGAACCTTGACATTGATGTTGACTTTGGAGTGAAAGAGGAGTAGCATAAAAACTCAGATAAAAATGTCATATCGTAGTGCATGCACCATCTGCTTTATGCAATGTATAGTTTGTAGGCTTATAGGGACAATAAAACCATGGAAGTAAACTCAGTAAAATTCATTGCATATGCAATAGAAAATTGTGGCTCGGTTATTCAAGGGTCTCTCAAATCGTACTAACCTACTATCATTTTATAAATAGAATTACATCGTGCGATCTAAATTATCAAAGTCAAGACCGGATCATAAGGGATACAGATCTAATTAGGCACGGACCGGCTATTATGATATATCCTAGGAGTAGCTCTAAGTTGTGGATTTGGAAAAAGGCTCGGGATTTAACTCTATGGACATCTACGGGTAGGCAGACAAAGTCCCGGTTTTGTGGATGTCGGCATATTATATAAGAAACCGACATCTTTTATTTAGGGGTAATTCTTATCGGAATCAAAACGACTTGTGAAATTTATTGAAAATTTTTAAATTGCTTCAAAGCCCTAAAAACCACTGATTTTAACCTTTACAAAAGCAGACATCCATAGTCGATAGGGTATAGAGTAGTTTGTAGTGCTATTTGAAAAGAATAACCAATAGTACGAATTTTTTTGGTGAAGCAACGACGAATAAGGAGGAGTCTTCACACGGATCCGAACTGCCCCTAATCACCAGACAACCCGTTTGATAAGATACTTTATAAAACCTTGGAAGATTAAGAGTTGCTTCTTATAAAGAACATAGTTATATAGACACTTGTATTGTGCATTTGAGTCCCAGTTTCAGCATAGTTTGTATTTAAGAAGGTTTAAATACACACAGCATAGCAAAGATGTCGTCTTCAACTTCATCCTTATCGTTGACATCAACGATTAGTGCAACTAGTAGTCCTTCAACACAAGGTAGTTCACAAGGAAGCCCAGTACCTAAGAGCATGGAATTCACTCATAAAGGGCTTGATAACGAAGAAGTTCAGAGTACTGATAGTGTAGATGGCGCCGGTAGCATCGATAGTAAACTTCACAAAGAGGCTGATAAATTACAAACACAAGATGAAGTTAACAAATATTTACAATATATTGAACCATTCCCAGTATTACCACCAGATTATGACGATTTACCACCAGGAGGATATCCTAAGTTTCCAATCGTAGATACACCACCTCAAGTTGAATCATTGCCGGATTATTCACCAGCCGTTTATAAAATAGGATGCATTTGCCGTAAATTAGAATGGATAAATCCATATGAACCTGCAACTTCAAGATCATGGAAGACTGTTATAATGGAAATAAATTCCACCCAGTTGAATTTTTATTCGATGCCACATAATGTAGAACTGTATATGCTACAGTTCGAACCCTTAAGAAGGTTGCCAATCACTCCCGATTTTGCTAAATTTAATTCTAGTACAACCACTGAACATGATTACCAATTTTTCAAATGTTGCCAGAATTTGGGTCTCTTCAAGAGACTTATCAAGTCTTATTCTTTGCAACATTGTAAAGTTGGATTAGCGGTTGATTATAAGAAAAGAACAAATGTTTTGCGTATAAGAGTTGAAACTGAACAAATGTTGTTATATTTCCCCAACACTAATGACTTGATAAATTGGAATTTAGCTATTAATATCGGAAAAGATTTAAGTATTGATTTAAATGATCGTGAATTGCCAAAATATAGGACCGTACCTCGTAGAAGGCGTAATAGAATATATGGTACGATTAATAACACCAATGGAATAGGAGACTATTACTTAGATATGCGTCGTAATAGATCAAATAGTGATCCAATAAATTTGGTTAGCAAGTTATCAAAGTTGAAGTTGAAATTCAAACGTAATTCAGTCCCAAATTTAACGAATTTGATCATCAAAGAAGTAAACGAAGTTGATATTGATACTTTTGATGACTCGAGTGTGATAAGCAGCTCCATGAATTCAACTACTTCGTTTGTTGATACTGCTGAGAGCTCTCTGACTTCCATAATGGAGGGAACTTCGTCCATAATGGAGGGAACTTCGTCCATAATGGAGGACACGATGGTTAATGACGACGACGAAATCAACGGAGAAGACGAAGATGTGGATGACATAAGCGACTTACACTCCGATGATGAAGATGATGAAGATCCCGAAGTTTCAAGACTAAAGAAAGCAACTTTAGAAAAATCTTTACCCAATTCATTTGCGAAGTGGAACCCTTACAATAAGCCACAAAGTGAAAAAAGATACTTTAAGAATTGCTTAAGGTGTATAAAACCTTTAAACTGTGATGATAGTTGGGTTAGTAAAGATTTAGTTAAAGTACATAAAGATGAATCGGGAAATGTTTGGGTAAAAGAATTTATAGTAGGTTCTCATGGTTTGATACCAAAGATTAGAACCTAGTCTTGCTTGAAACATTGCTAACATAATAAAAAGACATATATAGAGTATAGATTATCGGTAGGTTGGTAGTAATAGGATATAAATAAGGCTTTTACTTTATTCTCTATATACTGATGCTAATTTTATCTGACTCACTTTGTATTATGCTTCTGCCTCTTTGTGACCTCACTTTCGAATGCCTTGATCATAAGACTTCCTAAAGTAGAATTTACCAATGAACTTAAATGGTTGTAAATGAAATT
Source organism: Yamadazyma gorgasii (assembly GCA_003708985.3). Taxonomy (NCBI): domain Eukaryota; kingdom Fungi; phylum Ascomycota; class Pichiomycetes; order Serinales; family Debaryomycetaceae; genus Yamadazyma; species Yamadazyma gorgasii. The sequence goes on along the minus strand of PPPC03000004.1, from coordinate 679,274 downwards.
ATTAAATTCATAATTTAGCTTCAACTCGACGTTACAATTATCTTTTGTGTGTTTTCTGAACTTGCTTAAAGCTGTTGATGTTATGTTGACGGGATTAACGGGCACAAAAGTCCATTCCACATAAAGGTATTTGAATATTCCAACTTGACACTCACTGATGACTTGATGGTTAGGTATATATGATAAATTGCAGTTTATTGACTCTTTATAACCGTTCCAGTCTATTGTGAATCCTCCGGTACTTTTTATCACGTCTTTAGTGTGATTAACAGAAGCTGTCTTTGACTTGTGGTCTTCGGTTGGAGGCTGAGATTTCTCTATTGTGTCAAAGGAGTCAATTATGTAAGGTATAAATTTCTTATAATTCTTTATATCTATCACCACGTCATAGATTTCATTTGGTTTACAATTCAACCGTTTTGTGTAGACATATGATAGTGATCTTAGAAGTATCATTGTGCGTAACTGTATTCGCTTTGAGATTTCCATGATTACCAGCTAAGTAGTGGTGGGTCAGAGATATTAGAACAATTCATCAGAATAATCTTTGACGTGTTCGGTCAAATCCTAATAGACCATGGTAGAGACAGAAATAATTAAATTATAGAAATATTCATGACTATATAACTTAGTTAGCTCTGGTGTAGATAGCTTGTTTAGAATGTTTAGAAACTGGGGTGATAACACCTTCTCTTTCTAATTGTTTTAAAGCAACTCTAGCAACTGATCCTCCGATCTTTAATCTATCAACTAAGACGGAAACACTAATAAACTTATAGGTTGGAACATCCTTCATGATTCTGTCATATTTGTCTTGATCTAAGATAACAACGTGTTGAGCCTTATCCTTAACTTTACCTTTACTCCACTTCTTTTTACCTTTTTTACCACCAGCTAAAGCGGCAGCAGCTTTAGCAGCTTTGGTTTGTTGAACTTTTGGTGCCATCTATAATTGTTAGTAAGAGGTTTATACATCTATTCAGGATTGAAAAAAGTACTGTCGGTTCAGGATAGTTTGGTCTTTACCTGTTTTGTCCGGTTGAATCCATCAGTGACCAATTCCGCTTTAGTAATCGACTTGGAAGCTACTATGAACTATCGATATCCCTTTTCTGTTCATAACAATGGAACGTTATAAGTATCATTTGATCCACTAAAATCTTTTCAGAATTCATTAATATTACCCTCATACCATTCATATTTACGGGTATCCTTCATCTTAATACTCTCAAATCCTTATATCTCTAATCACTTTACATACTGTTTAACTTATAATGAAAAATTTTTCACTCACTGAGTCTCACAAGTTTAAAGAAAAAAATTTCTATACCATGACAAAAATTGTTGCGTTCTGAAAATTTCGCCTTGAGTCGTGTATATCCAATAAAATTAATGCGGACGTTTGAACTCATCATTACGCTACTATACAGACTTTGCTATTCAATTCCTTATAGATTATGAGTAAAAGAAGTGCTGGTGATCACATTCGTGTGGATGCTAATAAGAATCCTATAATGGATGAAAGTGATGAAGAAATCCCCACTTCTAAGGCTTCCCAAGCAGTTTTGTCCACTAGAAAGATCATTAAACCAAGAGGTAGATTTAAATTAACGGAATCTACGTCAGAGGCATACAGTAGTCCTCCTGTATCCTTTGGACAACCATCGGCATCAGACGGTATAACAAGAGATGACAAGAATGAAAAAATCAAAGCTTTGAATGAAAAAGTGATTGAAACTTTGAACAGTCTTAACAAGCCTAATGAAATTGTGAATTTTAAACCAATTTTTGATAAATATAACGAGTACTATTCATTAATTGAATCAGGAAAAGACACTGAATCTAGTGCAAAAGAGACCCCTCAACCAGCACCTTCTTCATTTTCATTTGGTCAAGAAACATCCAATAAACCTGCATTTTCATTTGGTACAAATAAACCAAGTAGTAATGGAACCAGTACATTTACTTTCAGCAAGCCAGAGGAATCCAAAACAGTAGAGAATAAAGAAGAAAAGAAAGAAGAACCTAAATCTACCTTTTCGTTTGGTGCAACACCTTCTGAAAGTACTAGCAAACCAGCTTTCTCATTCAACAGTAATAAATCTAACGATGAGCCTACAGAACAATCCAATGCTCCAGTATTTTCATTCGGCACGAAAACTGCAGAAGCTGAGAAACCGGCCTTTTCATTCAATTCTTCTAAGCCCAACAGTGAAGGTGGTGCCAAGCCAACCTTTTCGTTTGGTGCTACCAAAAAGGATGCTGAAGTCACAGAACAACCACAGGCAGAAAAGCCTTCCTTCCTTTTTGGTACTACAAAGTCTGATGAATCTTCTGATAAACCTGCATTCTCATTTGGTACCTCAGATTCAAGTAAACCAGAAAAGCCAGCATTTTCATTCGGGGCAAGAACTACTGAAGAGCCTGAAAAACTTGCATTTTCGTTTTCTTCCCAAAATAACGAAGAACCTAAAAAACCTGCCTTTTCATTCGGAGCATCACAATCAACTGAACAATCTGAAAATTCTGAGAAGTCATTATTTTCTTTTGGCAATAATGAAAAGACTGAAGAGCCCAAAAAGCCTGTATTTTCTTTCAGTCAGACTGAAACATCTGTCGAATCTGAAAAACCAGCCTTCTCATTCAGTACAACTAACCAACCTGCATTTTCGTTCGGCAAACCAGCTGCACCTAATAACGATACTGAAAAATCTTCGGAAAGGCCAGCAGATGCACCTGTATTCTCCTTTAGCAATAATAAAGAAACTGAAAAACCTGCCGCTGAGAAACCATTATTTTCGTTTGGTAAACCAACTTCAGATGAGGCTTCTAAACCCATGTTTTCTTTTGGTCAAAGTCAACCTGTCTCGAATGAGTCTACAAGCGATAAACCTGCTTTTTCATTTGGTCAAAGTAACTCCAACAAACAAAACGAGAAACCTGCTTTTTCATTTGGCCAAAGCAATTCAATGAAAAATAATGACAAGCCTGCTGTTTCATTTGGTCAAGGTGATACAAGTAAACCTGCCTTTTCCTTTGGTGATTCAAATTCAAATACCGATAAGCCTGCTTTCTCGTTCGGGAACAATAATGCCAAACCGGCTTTCTCGTTTTCACAGCCAGCATCTTCTAAATCTGAAGAGCCAAAAGAAGCTGAAGATGATGACAAAGTCGAAGAAGAAGAAGTTGAGGGAAATTTCAAACCAATAGCCACCTTAAATTCTGCTACGCCAACTGATAAAACCGGCGAAGAAGATGAAACCGTACAATACACTAAACGTACCAAGTTAATGTTATTCCAACCTTCAAACAGTGCTCAGCCATATCTTACTAAAGGTGTTGGGGAATTAAAGATCCTCACCAATAAAGAAACTAACAAATCAAGAGTACTTATAAGAGCCGACGGAGGATTGAGAGTCTTGTTGAATGCTAGTATACAGAGTGATTTTGACTATAGCATAATGGGTGACGGTTTAGTTAGGTTCCCATTAGCTCTGGACGGTAAAATTGACACTTATGTCTTGAGAGTTAAAACTAAAGCCGATGGTGAAGAATTGGTTAATAAAATCAATGAATTTAAATAATATGTATAATCTTGGCGTGGCAAGCAATAAGTATACCCACCAGTGTAATATATAAATAAAAAGGTTTGAAATGGATTTTTACTGTTCATCTATCTACATTACTATTTACATATATACACACAAAAAATAAATTAATCTTTCTTCTCCAAATTGAAAAACTTTCCTAACATATCACCAATTTTTTTCAACTTTGAAGGATGTAATTCCTTGTCATCCCCATCTTTACTAAAGTCCCGGTGATTCTCTTGTCTTTTGGCCAGTTCATCGTTGATAGTGTCAGCTAAAGCTTCTAACAACGCTTTTTGCATAGGTGTTGTTGGAGTTAACGTTTTAACATTCAAGACTACTTCCATATCGTCTCTGTTCAGCAAGTTTCTATTGATTGGAATACCCTTATTTGGGATCATTAATTTCAGTCCATTTTGAGTTCCCGGCCTAACCTTGATCTTAATTTGTTCTCCATCAATAGTTGGTACAATAATTTCTCCTCCTAAAGCAGCTGTTGTCATTAGGATATCTTGGTTCAATTGAATCTTATTACCATGACGTTTGAATTTAGGATCTTCTGAAACATTTAATCGTATAATTAAGTCACCCTTTATTAAATGGTTAAAGGAATCTTTTGTTGTCAAAGGAGAATCACCCATTCCTGGAACTCTTAACCTTGAACCATCCTTGACTCCAGGTGGAAGTTCAACTTCAGTCAGTTTAGGCACTTCTTCTACCCCATGACCATGACAAGTATTACAAGCATCACTTTTATCAATACTAACCCCTGCCCCACCACAGCTTGGACATGCCAGTGACATATGGAATCCTCCAATAGAATGAGTGGAGTGTCCCGTTCCATGACAAGTTGGGCATGTTTTCTTAGTTTTTCCTTTTTTCATTCCACTTCCTTTACATGTGCCACAAGAATCGACTGCTTTATAATTGATTTTGAGTTTGGTTCCAAAGACACTATCTTTGAACAGAACATTTTTCAAAATCTCGATGTCATCACCAACATGTTCCGTGACAAACCCGGCACCTGCTCTTCCACCAGCACGGCCTCCTGATCTTCCCCCTGCACCTCCAGTAAACGCTTGTTTGAATAAATCTTCGAAATCGAATCCCATACCTCCGAATGGATTACCTCCATACTGACCTTGTCCAAAAGGATTTCCATTTGAACCTCCTCCGAATGGATTACCGGTAGATCCAAATTGGTCGTACTCCGCTCTCTTGTCTTTATCACTTAATAATTCATAACTTTCCTGAATCTTATGAAACTTTTTCTCTGCTCCTTCTTCTTTGTTAACATCCGGATGATGTTTCTTTACTAAATCATAATATGCCTTTTTGATTTCCTTTTGGTCCGCAGTTTTCAGAACTCCTAAAACCTTATATGGGTCGAAATCAATGAAAATTGGTACACTACTATGGAAATACCTTATTGATGCTGGAACATATTGGATATTTCTAGCTATTAGTTTTGAAAAACCTAGCATTGGTGAGTAATTTTTCTAGAATTTCTCATCGCACTGTCTGATACTATTTGACTAAAATCTCGCGCTGTAGTCAAAGGCATAAATGAACCATGAACCATGAACCATAACGTGACTATACGTATCCCCAGTCAAGGTTTGTTTGAGGTAATTAAGATTATATAATTAAATTGATGAAAGTAATAATATTTAATTTACCTATAAAACTCCTATTAACAAGATAGTGATGCGTCGTGTAACTGTATTTGTGGATTTGCAAATATCACAAAAGTGAAGTCTCATTGATACTGAAACAAATTCAATTTACTGGAAGAACATGTTTCCTTTATGAGCACCATTGAACAGCTCTAAATGGCAAGAGTTTTCTTTTGTCTTCTTTTCTTTTTGCATATTTCTTTGTATAAACATAAGTAAAACATATGATTATCTATTGCAAGTTTCCCAAACGAACAAGAAGATATAACTACATTTCAAAAGTCACCCTAATTGCTCATGGAAACTAAAAGAATCCTTTGACCAAGGGGCCTGATCTAGTTTACTGTTTTAATAACTACAAGAATATAACTGGTTTAGCATAGACGTGCATGTGCATACACTATATCCGCCTAACTTGTCAATCCAATACTCAAGCCCTCCCGCCAGGTTATAGGGGCATAATGTTCTGTATAAAAAATGTTGAAAGGTCCAGAGTTCAACAAATGCCAACGATTCAACAACTTCGGAAAAACTACTGCCCCTCGTTGATAAAAAAGGTTTTCACGTTTATTAACAGAGGTGTGAATGGTTATCTTCCCCTCACTTTTACTCCTCACTTAAACGAGATCGAAATTAAGTATGGGTGTACAGGTTTGAAAGTACGCGATGAGATCACGGGACTTTCTTATGATTTATTATCCATGCATTCATTATTCTATATAAATTTCACTAAACTAATAAACAAGGTTTTAATTCAAAATTAAATTAAGTTAAAAGTCTGCAGGTGGTCAGATTTAAAATTTAACATCCCAATTTGGCAATTTCATAGTGCCATTTTCTTGGAAGTTAAGATGCATTTTGAAAACATCTTTTAAGATATGAGGTTCATGTAACATTTTCCTCTTAGTCATCAAAAAGGTAGCTCTGTCAAAATATTCCAATAATTGGTCTTTATAATCTGGATGAGCACATTTCTTGATGATCTGTAACGCTCTTTCCTTTGGTGATAAACCTCTTAAGTCAGCTAATCCTTGTTCAGTAACAACAACATCTAAATCATGTTCGGTTTGGTCAACATGAGTTGCCATTGGAACAATACATGAAACACCAGTTGGATCAATTTTAGATGGTCTTGCACTTGGAGTGTGCATAATTGAAAGTTTAGCATTTCTTAAGAAATCACCTGATCCACCTAAACCATTCAACATTCTAGATCCCATAACATTCGTAGAATTAGCATGACCATAAATATCAACTTCAACTGGAGTATTCATAGCAATGACACCTAATCTTCTGATGATTTCTGGAGAATTAGAAGTAACTTGAGATCTAAGACACAATTTCTTGGAGAAATCATCCCAATGGTCGTCAAATCTTTCGAAACCAGCTTCAGTTAATCTGATAGAAGTTGCGGTGGCATAATCCAAAGAGCCACTAGCAAAGAAGTCTAAGAAAGAATCTTGCAAAACTTCAGTCCAGACTGTTAAGTTCTTGAAGTTTGATTCGGCTAAAGCACCAACAACAGCATTAGCAATGTTACCAATACCACTTTGTAAAGGATGTAAGTTGGAAGGTAATCTTCCTTGTTTAACTTCATGTTCGAAGAATTCGATCAAGTTTTGACCAATTTTATTGGAAGCTTCATCACTTGGGGTGTTTGGTGGAACTTTATCTCTTTCAGTTGATTCAACAATGGCAACAACTTTTGATGGATCAATTGGAATGGAATTTAATCCTACTTTGTAATCCGCACTGGTATGAGGTAATGGTTGTCTGAATGGAGGGTTGACAGGCAAATCAATATCATGCAATCCTTCAAAAGAAGGGGTTTTGGTATTGACTTCAATAATAATATTGTTTGAGACACTCAACATTTCTGGTGATGCCCCAACGGCTGGTCCTGGAACAATTGATCCGTCTTCCTTGATAGCAGTAGCCTCAATGATAGTGAAATCCAAATTTGAATTATCTGGTTTATCTTTGGTATAGAAACCATAAGTTAAATCTTGAGGGAACATTGATAAATGTTTATCGAAAAACTGAGTTCTACCATCATTAATAGCGGCAGCAATTGGTTTACCAACTTGATGAGGTGATCTTCTTAAAATCATGTTATTTTCAGCCCATCTACTTTCTTCTGGTCCAGCACTTGCACCCACAAACAAATTGAAGGCTAACTTACCTTGTAAATTGTTTTTTTCGACGTGATTTACTAAGGCTGTTGGAATCACTTTTGGTGCACCAACACCAGTAAATCCAGACCAACCTAAATACTGACCGTTTTTAAAGAATTCCACACATTCCTCTCCGGTTCTTAATTTCTTTAAATATGGAGCATATCTAACTCTTTGTTTTAAAATGGAACTCATTATGAATATATAAGGTTTGACTTAATTCTGTGTCAATAATTATAGTTATCGGCTGAATTTTTTGGGATTATTCAGTTTATATACATTTTTTGGGTGTTGAAAAAGAAAATACTGCGCGTTATATACAGGGGTAAATACACCTGCTTTAAATTGATTTCGCTACTGATTTTATAATTTTCACTTTGACCCGTTTGATTAGGTTCGGGTGAGTCTAGCGATATGTTTCGATCAAAGGCTCGGTTTCTATAATCTTGTTACTGAGTTTGAACTACACAACTGATGATTTTACCTGAAAAACATCCACGGTTGTCGGAAAAATGAATAAACGAAAGAAGCATAAACGCATATTCGATTCGGAAGTGTCTCACTCGATGCATTACCTCGCTATTTTACAACGACTTCGCTCTAATCGTTGGACCCGGTCCACTCTCACTCTCGTAAAAATTTTAATGATTTTCCTTATCCGTACCCAAATTAAAATGTACCCAATCCAACACCTTTTTTTAAGATTTGTCGCGATGTCGCAGAACTTCAATTCCCGACTTTAGAAAAGAGGGGAAACCCAATAATTGGTTGAATTTGAATTCCCCTCCCTTCCTATTCAAAACCCACCAAACGGCTGCAAAAAGTTGCAAAATTCGTGCTTTCATATTCATTTGATTTAAAACTTTTACTTCAGTTGGTTTAATTACTTTTGTACTATTAGTTTATGGCGGACTTTTGAATTTCATTCTAATCTCCGAGAACCACCACAAAAAATCTGTCTTTTCCAAACGGGTATTCGGTTAATGTACAAAACATCCCACTTTATCCAATAGTTTTCTTTATATTTACTATATGATCGTTTCTATACACCTCTGTTAAAAAAATACCGGGGAAGCCTTTATTTTGTGGGGTTATCATTTATTCGGTGTTTTATGACTCGTACATCATGTTTGCCACCTTTATAAACCTAATAACACTGACCTATTTCATCACCTACCCTAACCTTTGCTTAAATTTACTAACTTTAGGCTTTTCGATTTCGGAATCTTGATTCGTGTTTAGTTTAGTCTTCAATTTGAAATATTCCCGTTGAATTTGTTGATTGAATTGTTCTTGTTCAATCATTTTCTCGTATTCTTCTTTAGAATGCTCATTGTATTCTAAATCTTTTTCAATAATGTCAGTCATTATTTGTCCTTTATCGCCCTGGGATTCATTTTTTGTGCTTTCGTCTTGTTTATCATGGTCGTCATCATGGTCATCATCGTGGTCATGGTCGTGGATTTCATAGGTATTGATATCTAACTTGTCTTGTAATTTGGTGAAATTTTCTATGTCTCGGACTTCTTTGATCACGGGTCCTTCAATTTCCTCCAAATCTTCATTATACTCTTTGATCATTTTGAATAATTCATTTTCTGATTCATCTTGATCATGTATTGACAAACCAGTTCTTTCACCTGAAGCATTCTCTACTGGATTTTCCATAATGGAGTTATGGTCTGTGGTTTTAGTGCTTTCACGACCAAACTCCGAGTCCTTTGAAATTCTTTGTTTGAACTTTGAAACCTTCTGGGGTTCGCCAGTAATATCGAAATCGCCAGATTTTTCTTGTATGACATTCTTTTCAAATACGTTATTAATAGGATTTTCAATAATATCACTCACTGGGTTCGTAACATCACTTTTAGGTAGTTCACTTGTCACGTCTGTGATATGATTTTCAGTGTCTCGATTTGAAAACATCTGCCTTTGTTTGAATTTGGAGACTTTCTTGGGTTCTTCAATATCATCCTTCTTAATCTTATCTATCTCAAAGATATCTAAATTTTCTGCAAAAGTGACCCTCTTTCCCTTGCCTTTCCCTTTCTCTTTAGTCTCTCCTAGAATTTCCTTGTCAGAAGATTGATTTCTTAACTGGTTAATTTGGTTCCATAACAAATCATTCACTTTATCGTCCTTAAAGAACTTCTTGTCTCCATACAACAATTCATCGCCTTCATCATCGTCGTCATCCTCATCAAACTCGAAGTCATAGTCAACATCCTGATCTAATTCATCATACATATCATCGTTACTATTCTCTTCTTGTTCTACATCATCAGCTATCAATTCTAGCTCAAGTAAATCCTTTCTATCGATCATAATATGATCTTGCAAAGGCTCTAAATCGGGTTCATCATTCTCAGTTAGATCTTGAATTTGTTCTGTGACTTTTTCACGAACCTCTTCTTTCTCAGATGCATTGAGTTTAGAGTTCAAAACTTGCTGAAGTTTAACTTTGTCATCTCTAGTAATATCCAATTCGTTGATCCTTTTGGATATTTCTGATGTTCTTATCTCCATATCTTCCAACATCTCATTGAACTGGTCATCTTGATCTTTTTTTACATTGTTGTCATGTTCAACTGCTCCTTGTTTCATATCTTCTTGGACTATTTTCTTTCCAATGGAATTAACATTAATAACATTATTATCATTATCGAGCTCTTCTGTTATATCTTTTAATTGTTCCTCTTTCTTTAAATCCTTGAATTTCTTCTTTAGGGTTCCTTTGGGATGCTTTATTGATGTTTTTGGCTCTTCAACTAAAGGCTGTTGTTCCTTTTCCTTCTCTTGGGTTCTCGCCACTGGAATCAGTTCATTATTCACTTTTACCCCGATAATATTATCATTGTCATCTAATTCCTCTATTATCTCCATTAGTTCATTTCCAGTTTCCTCTTCGATATGACTAACATTGGATTCTTTTGTATTCTCATCTTTGTTCAAGGACTGGGCAGTTTCGAACTCACTCAAACTATTAAAATACAGCAATAATCGTTTAGAATCATTGATCTTCTGATCAAAATTATCAATTATCTTATTCAAATTAGCAAGTCTTCTTTCGAGAAATCTTTCTGCATCTTCAAGTCTCATGTCTACAAAATACCCATCTCCAATCAATACCATTATTGTCGCTTTTCTATCTCTAACTGACAATTTCTTCGTGGAAATCTCTCTTTTGAGACCTTCGTATATCTCCTTTTGATTGACAAGAACTTTCTTAGTATCGTTGATCTTATTTATTCCATCTTCAACCAGCTGATTCAAATCTTCACTCATCTCTTCTCTTTCTCACCTAATTTCGCTTCTCACGATCTTGATTTGTTTTTTGTATTTTCACCGAGTAGGATAATATTGAATAGGACAAAATAACATAGAAAAGTCAAGATGCCTCCAACTCAATTAGCTATCAAAACCAATGCACTCAAGCGTCTTACAAAGGAGCTTGAACTTTATACCAAAGAAGTTAGCGATCAAGAAGCACACGTCAAGCATTTAAAATCTGCTAACACTGACGAATATGAGGTTAAGAAACAAGTTGAAGTTTTGGACGAAAGTAAACGTATGGTCATTCAGTTGAGATCTAAGGTTACTCAAAGTAAAGAGGGCTTGGCCAAATACTTAGAAACTTACAATGGTGATGAAGATGTCAAGGAAGCGAAACTGTTGCTAGCATAACCTGATAAACGCGTTGCATAGTGTCATCATATATACATATAAATATTTAATTCTGAATCAACTATGGGAACTTCAGCGACTCATCGCAAGTTATCTTCTAAGAATATCCTTGCCTCTTTTCTCCTCCCAATTCTTCAATTCTAATTCCCATTCTTCGTCTTCTGTTAACTCTTTAGTTTCGCCTTCTGTACCTTGTTGCATTTCTTGGAACTCTTTCTGTTCTAACTCATCATATGCTTGTTTGTTATCTATCCATCTCTCATGTATGTCTATAGGCTCTCCATTATTACCGCTGATTCTTAGAGCCTCATTCCAAATACTATCACCACCAACCTCACTTCCAAAACTATAACCATTAGCCTTATCTATCACCGTCAACAATTGAATCATACATCTTTTATTCTCAACGGACAATACCTCAAATCCTACCAAATTGAAATCTTCTATTATGTCTGCTAGCGTTTCACTTAACTTGACGTATCTTTGTCCTAATACACTGTTCGATTCTTTTTTAAGATGAGGTGTTAAGAACTTTAAATCTTGAACTTCTGTATAATACTCTAACCTAAATGGTAGTTTGCCGTAGCTTTGAAGTTTATCAATTTTGGATATGACGTTGATTTGTGGCATTGACATTTGCAACATAGATCTCAAGCTTAGTAATAATACCGAAATGTACTGAGAAGGGCTAGTTAGATAAATCGAGTCTATTAACAGCACACAGCATAATCGTATATCTTTTTTGGTTAATCTTTGGAATATTTTGAATAAGGAATTATCATGAGTGAATAATTCGACTTGCCCTGGGCAATCGAATATTAAATAGTTTGAATCCTTTATTAGTAAATCAATTCTGTTCATAAAGTCATCTAATAGCTCATCTCTCAAGTTTTCCATAGCAAACAAGAGTCCTCCATTGGGCCCTAATTGTAAATCATCCATTATTTCTTCTATAGTGATGAAATCTCGTATATCTAAACCCAATCCAGCCTTGTAAGGTATTCTATCATTGGCAGGGTCTAAATTTATAATAATCAGTTTCCGACCGATAGCCGATAAAAATTGATACATTCCATAACAGTAAGTGCTTTTGCCACTACCAGGTGGCCCAATTACCACTTGTCCAAACATAGGGCTCTATTCTTTTCTTGGTCGGTCTATGACAAGTGAGGGATATTTGTTAAGTTACCAAATGTCTTCGCAAGCTGAGATGGGACTAAGACAGCCTACCCTACCACTATCGCGAATGTCTTGATGGCAAATTTCGACGGTCTCACACTATACATTAAGCACATTTATTTATAAGATTCAAAAACATACCAGAGTTCCGAATAAAATAAGGTAAAATGTCTTCCAATGAATCAGTGTTTTTAACCAAAAATGTTACGGTGTCACCATTAGTGCTTTTGTCCGTGGTTGATCATTATAACCGTGTTGCTAAAGATAGTAGGAAAAGAGTAATTGGTGTTATTCTTGGTGATAATAGCACTGATACTATCAAAGTAACCAACTCATATGCAATCCCCTTTGAGGAAGATGATAAAAATCCTGGTGTGTGGTTTTTGGATCATAATTTCATAGATTCAATGGGTGAGATGTATAAGAAGATCAACGCAAAAGAAAAACTTATTGGATGGTATCATTCAGGACCAAAGTTAAGACCCTCAGATTTAAAAATCAATGATGTTTTCAAGAAATACACAGCAAACCCATTGTTGTTGATTGTCGATGTCCAACCTAGAGAAGTAGGTATACCAACTGATGCTTATTATGCTGTTGATGATATCAAAAATGATGGATCGGCTGCTGAACGAACTTTTGTGCATGTTCCATCATCGATTGAGGCTGAAGAAGCTGAAGAAATTGGAGTTGAGCATTTATTAAGAGATATCAGGGACCAGGCTGCGGGTTCGTTATCTCTCAAGGTCACTCAAACTTATCAATCCTTGTTGGGCTTACATCAGAAGTTAAGAGAAATCGCTAACTATTTGGATAAAGTTTACAACCAGAACTTACCTGTTAACCATACCATTTTAGGGAAATTGCAAAATGTTTTCAATTTATTACCTAACTTACAAGATTCAAAAGTTATGGAAAGTTCTAAAACTATTGATTCGGTCAACCCAGCAAATTCCTCCAATCCATTATCAACAGCATTTAATATTAAAAACAATGATGAATTAATGATGGTATACATAAGTACTTTAGTCAGGGCGATAATTGCATTCCACGATTTAATCGAAAATAAGTTGGAGAATAAGAAATTGAATGAAAAATCTGAAATCGAAGCTTGATTTAATTTTGAAATTGCAAGGCGCATTTACGTCTAGATTCAAATAGGTATGGAAATATATGATCTTTTTAGATGCACATTTACTGTCAAGCAAACGTGGCTACTAACCATCAATGGAGGATTCCTCTTCAAGATCTATTAGGCTAATATCGTTCCTTAGTCATACATTGCGACAATAGCCAAACACCGAAATATTTGCCCACACAATACGTATTTGGTCCCCTACGAGCCTCAATTGATATTGCCCGTTTACATGTTATTGTTCTCATCAAAATATAAGTGCTTTACATTGTGTCGTAAAATTCCGTTCACGTACTATACATAACCATTCTCTTAATTTGCAGCTAATAAATCCGCTACTTTCCTGTCTCAGACCCAGGTGGCTGGTATTATGAGGACATAATTCAATTGATCTACATGCAACAGCCTATCATTCGCCTGTAATAATGTCATATTTTTTAGCAGATGCGTTATTCTAATAAAACTGACCGGGCCCTTTTTTACCTGAAAAAGTTGCTTCGGTAAAACTAGGACGCTGCCGATCCACCTCGTTTAATTAATATGCAGAATGGAATCAAAGGAGGCGTGAAAACGTGTAAATCCTTATAACATTGCGGCACATAAGGTACCAGAGAAAGAGATACTTACCCAACTTAGACTTAGTGACACATCCTTAAGAAACAACATAAGCTAGTTCTTGCAATAGAACAAGCCGTCGTTACTACCCGTCAAAAATTCTTATCCAAAGAACGCCTTGGTTTAATAAATCATACATACCACTGATATCCACCGCAATTACATAATTGCAACCACGTTGAAGTGAAATTCCCGGTATAAAAAAATTTTGAGTAACCAAGTGAGACTTTTCCTGAGCTTAAGTGAAACCTCCAATCAATCAATATGATTGATGTATAGGAAGTAAAATCTAATATCCTTGTTGTTCAGGCTGGTAATTATACGTTTTGGCACTCTCGACTGCTTGGCTTTAAAAAAATATTCTGATTCTTAACCCGTCAATTGTAACTCCGTGCAAGTGGAGAGTACCTGGCAGCACACGACAGTAATTTTTTTTGACAGTGATTAACCTAATGCAGCATTTTTTTTCATATTGTTCATAAACTCCAAAAGCTTAATCCGGTTATTATTACACGTGGAGAAAAAAAGGAACCTATTGTTTCCTAAGATGAAGATTTGGTATAAAAACCATATATAAACCACTTCCATTCAGTTTTATCTCCTTAGTTTCAAGCAGCATTTTCTAATTTTGACGTGCAAATTGACGTATAATTGATTCGTGCACTTATGTCTGATATCAAAGCTTCAGAAATTAAAACTTCTGAGATCAATACCGAAGTTGTTGAAAACTCAGACTCCTTAGACGCTCATCCAAAGTTCGTTTATAAGAGAGAAGAAAGAAGACAAAGATTACAAGGTCCAAAAGCTAAAGAGATTTTAACTATATTATGTGCTGGTTTTGCTTTAATCAGTGATGGATACCAAAATAATGTTCTTACTATGGCAAATCAAATCTTGACTTATGAATTTCCAAAAGCTTATACTGCCGATATGAAAACCAATGTCTCCAATGCAGCCTTAATAACCACCATCTTCGGTCAAGTTGTAATTGGTGTATGTGCTGATTATCTTGGAAGAAAGAACTGTATTATCATTTCAACTGTATTCTTAATTGTTGGTACTTGCCTTTGTGCTGCTTCGCATGGTAAAACTGATACCGGTTTATTATGGATGTTAATTATTTCAAGAGGTGTAACTGGATTTGGAATTGGTGCTGAATATCCCTCCTGTTCAGTTAGTGCTAATGAAGCTAGTAACAATGTTAAAAGAAGAGGTACTAGTTTTGTTTTGGTTACTAATTTGCCATTATCTTTAGGTGGTCCATTTGCTTTGATCATTTTCTTAATTGTCTACCAAATCACCCATAATTATTCTGCCTTGTGGAGAACTTTGTTTGCCTTAGGTGCTTTCTGGCCCTTGTCCGTCTTCTACTTCAGAATGAAAATGGCCACTTCAGATTTATATAAGAAATCTGCCATCAAGAGGAATGTACCTTATTGGTTGGCCCTTAAATTTTATTGGAAGAGATTATTTGGTACTTGTGTAACTTGGTTCTTGTACGATTTTGTTACCTTTCCTAATGGTATTTTCTCAGCTGGAATTATTTCTGGGGTCTTGGGAAATTCTACAGATTTACAGAAAATTGCTGAATGGACTTTGCTTTTATCCGTTTTATCTATTCCTGGTTGTATCATTGGTGCCTTCTTATGTGAAAAAATCGGTAGAAAATATACCTTAATGACTGGATTCTGTGGTTATATTGTTTTTGGTCTTATCGTTGGATGTGGTTATGATAAAATTTCTAAGATTATTCCTTTATTCATCATCTTCTACGGTCTCATGCAACTGTCAGGTAACTTAGGACCTGGTGACATGATGGGTCTTACATCTTCAGAATCTTTTGCAACTCCTGTTAGAGGTACCTTCTATGGTTTTTCTGCGGCAATTGGTAAAGTTGGTGCTGTGGTAGGTACTAAGACTTTCACCCCAATTCAAATTCATTTGGGTAAAAAATGGACTTTTATTATTGCTGCCATTTGTGGTTTAGTTGGTGTCGTCGTTGCCTTCTTCTTCATCCCTCACTTGCAAGAAGAAGATTTATTAGAAGAAGATATCAGATTCAAAAACTATTTAGTAGCTAATGGTTGGACTGGTGAATTTGGTAATGGTGAAGAAGTTGACTTAGATTTAGCATCAGAAGAATCCCAAGAAGAAGATTTCGATAAAGTCTAATATTACTCGAAGTTTTTATATAAGTTATATGGTAAGTATTGTGAATATAATTAATTTTTAAAAGTGCGTACTCTCCGTGGTTAGGTAGCCGACTAAGCGCTACACTCCATTCGCGGTGAAAATCTCATCTATCAAATCGTCCGTTACCAAAATGAATAGACTTAATACCATAACAAATTTTAATTTCTTCTTTAATAACACATCACGACATTTGCTTATAGATCATAATTTTATGAATAATCAATTCTTGATAAGGAACTTCATCAAGGCATCATACAAAAAGCCATCACTTAATCTTAAATCATCGTTTCATCACACACCTTCCAAACTAACTCACGATGGCTTAGACCAAAGCTTAACCAAAGTTAGTAAAGTCATAACATGTCAAGATCTGGACACAACACATATCCCTTTCAAAGTAACCTCGAAGACCAAAGTACAGCAAGCTTCGTTAAAAGCCATAATAAAACCCTATATCAAATTAACGAAACCCAATTTAACAGTACTTGTTACATTAAGTTCCATCTGTTCTTACGCTTTATCACCATATTCAGTCTCTTTGACGGAGTTGATGCTTTTAAGCGCTGGTACAGCTTTGTGTTCGGGGGCAGCTAACGCCATCAATATGGGAAGAGAACCCGAATTTGATAGGAAAATGGTCAGAACAAGTAGTAGACCGGTAGCTATAGGTGCAGTCAGCCCACAGAATGCTTTCATGTTTGCAGGGGCAACTGGATTATTGGGTTGTGGTATGTTATATTTCGGGGTCAATCCAACTGTTAGCATTTTAGGGTTTTTGAATATTGTGCTTTATGCATGGATTTATACCTCCCTTAAACGAGTCCATATTGTAAACACCTGGATTGGTGGAATTGTAGGAGCCATTCCTCCATTGATGGGATGGGCTGCCTCGTCATCATTATGGCATCCAGGTGCTTGGTGCCTTGCTGGTTTACTTTATGCATGGCAGTTTCCTCATTTTAACGCCTTATCACATTCCATTGCTCAACAGTATAAGGAAGCTGGCTATATTATGACTGCTGTAGAGAATCCAAAACTAAACGCTAGAGTTGCTTTGCGATATTCAATTCTTATGTATCCTTTATGCTTTGGGTTAAGCTATTTTGGAGTAACGGATTGGGTTTTTGCGTTCGACTCCCTAGTATTGAATACCTGGTTGACACTTTTAGCTTACAACTTTTGGCGCCAGCAAAACATTAATCACTCTGGTAAACCTGTGAGTCCGGAACAAATAAATTTGGCTAATATGCATGCAAGAAAATTATTTTGGGGTTCCGTTTGGCATTTGCCCGGTATACTTATTCTAGCGATGTTGCACAAAAAGGATCAATGGAATAGGTTGCTTTCTTATATGGGCTTTAGTTCCGATAAGTCGTTTTCTTGATAATAGTTAGTCTGATCCTATTTTCATTATTGGTCACTTGAGAGATGTCTTGTAAATAGAGTATATAGTTATAATTTATTCAAAAACATTGTCTAATGCGTATATAGCCTTCTCACGCTTCTTATTACACATTTGAAGCATCAGGAGTATTGACAATTTGAAGATACTCATAAAAAAAGGTAATCAACTGTAAATGATCGTTAATTGGTAAAAATTCATCAACACTATGGGCATTGTGTAATAAATCAGCATCTAAAGTAGGAGTATATCTGAACACATTATCCGATAAATTATGATAATGTCTGGTATCTGTATTGGCGGGCATTAAAGCGGGAGAGAAAACAATAGGATCCTCTAAATCTGGTAAGAGTAGATCCTCCACCAAATGTCTAGTTGCTCCGGCCAAATATTCCCACACTTTGTCTTTAGTAGATGCAACTGGTGATGGTTCTAAAGCATCAGAATCATAATCAATATAGAATGTACCTGCACTTGTGTCATCTCCTAAGATGTAATCCCCCTTGTATAAGATAGCCAAATTGTATTTTTCAGCCACAACTTTGGCTAACTTAAGAAATCTCTCAATTGTTTCTTTGACTGAACTCTCAACAGATAACCTATGATTGACAGCAAACTCAGTAAATTCGGGCAAAGCGTTAATCTTCTCTCCACCCCTGATGATATCAACAGCTTGAGATGTTTGAATTAAATAATGGGCCATAGGATTCAAGGAGACTAAATACTTGACGACTTCCGAATTGGCAACCTTATCATAACCAGCTCTGAATATTGATTTTCTTAAAGCATCCGGCACTTTGTCCCCTCCGTACTTTGCAATACACTGGTAGTACTCTAACATTGGATTCTTGCTACTTAATATTGGTTCGAATGGATTCTTCTCAAGAAGTGTGATCAACTCTGAGGCAATTCCAATGGAAGTATGGTCTGGTGGTAGGGAAGAATGACCACCTTTAGTCTTCAATTTAACATAAACACTTAAATAACCCTTTTCTGCAACTGCTGGCCCTGCAATAACTAAACCAGTAGAAGGGTCTTGTACTATACCGCTACCTTCATCGAGGATAGCGTAAATGGCTTTACTGCCGAACCTCTCTTGCAAGTATTTACTAATTTGGAGTGCCCCAATTTTACCACCGATTTCTTCATCAAATCCAAAAGCGGCAATGACACCTCTAACTGGTTTAAAGTCATCAGCAATAAGTAATTCTAAAGATTCCATAATAGCAGTCAATACATTTTTACAGTCACTTGCACCACGGCCAAAAACGTACGTTCCATCAAAGTGACCTTCCAAGGGTGGATATTTCCAGTCTCCAAGGGTATCCTTTTGTATTGGAACTACATCTTGATGAGCAGTCAACATAACTGGCTTAAGGCTCTCATCAGATCCTTTCCAATAAAAAACAAGACCGTGAGTATTGACTTTTACTACTTCCAACTTCTCATAAACTGTAGGAAATGCAGTTTCCAAATACTTGTGAAATTTGACAAATTCCTTCCAATATTGAGGTTCATCATCGACTTGGGGTGGATGGTCATAAACCTCAGTATCAACTTGAATAGCATCCGACAATTTTTTAGCCGAAGCTAATTTGAAATTCTCATCGTGTAAGATTTTTAAGACAGTGGAGTTGTCTTTGATAAAAGATTCAGGGACCTTAATTGGATGAATAGGACATAATTCCGAGTCAATCTCACTGACACTGATTAAAACGTCATGTTGAAAATAAGAGTAACCAAATAAACAGAAAATAGTAATTAAACCGATTATTAATCTACTTGTCTTGCTGTAGCCGTTCAGTTGATCTTTCTCTGTTAACCCTCGCATTGATATTGCTATTGCTATTTCGTTGACGAAATGAGGATTTTCGACCTTTTATCTACGAGCTTTATCTACGAGCCTCGTATCGACTTATCTAAATCCGCTCGCATTTACCTAATTGAGTCGGTCCTTCTACAATGAGAAACAAGGAGTGCACTAAAACGGAAGTTTGCGGTTTGTCACATATTGGGCCCGGTCAAAACTGCTCAAATATTTGCGCTTTTACATATTTGGCACTTGTTAGGCTACTTTCGGCTCAAAGACCTTCAAGATCATCCGAGCTGGAACGGAAATATAAGGAAAAATTCTACAAGATAAAACCCAGCCAAGTGGCTCATATATAGTTCAGAAAAATATTTTTCAAATCACCGATAAGTGTTGTAATGTTTTTCTTATTTTCAAAATTTGCAAATTTTACTCTGGAAATATATTTGCAGTAATCTCATTTCGAAAAAAAATATAAACAGAAAGGTAAGTCAGGAGGCACTGAACCACCCAATTAAATATTCAAACTCTTACGAAAAATATGGACAGGATTTTACACAAATAATCGCTTAGGTTTCTCTCCTAATGAGAGATTAATAACATCCTTTGCAAAGCTAAAAGTTGCGCGAGACAACTAAGTGAGACTTACAAATTTACTAAAGTATGAAATCGGGTATAGATTCAAATGTCGATCCAATACAAGTTGTCGCTAAAATTGTTACTGCTCAGATCCCAGATCAAAACTGTACATAACTCTTCAATTTTAATGTCAAGTTTGATCAAAGCTTTATTATCCCTCTTGCCAATAAAAATACACAGGTGGACATAATAAAGAGTGAAAACTTAACAGGATTAGCATCTGGTTTCCTCCAAATATCTCCAATATCTCTTTTCATGCGAAGGGGTCATTATTTGAAATTGTAGATAGGAGTAAATGAGTTAGTTTCTTTCAATATTTAAGGGCATGTATCTGTCTAGATCTTCAATTACAAACAAGAAAATACTCTTGTACAACTTTTATGTAACTCGGTAATGGTAACAAAGTATGGTATATAAAGTGCCTTAGCTCATTCAGTGCCAGGAAGGAAGCAGAAGAGTATCAGGTGATGAACATATTAGAGCAGGCAACATTCAGGTTCCTAACACCCCATATTGATCTATTTAATTAATTAAGCCAGAGTTCTATCACTATTTCACTCGGAACTAAACCGAAATCGGATAAATTACAGAGACAGAAACGTGATATAACTTCTAGGTCTTATGTTAGTGATCCTCCTTCCTGTCACAAGACATAGCTAATTGCCCTTTTAGCAGAATGCATTTTTTTAACACTTTACAGTAGAATTAAGTTGAAGAAATATTTGTTCAACTTCTAGCATAATCACTAACATATCAAATATGCCTATTGTTGTTCGAATATTTGCTTCATGGTAGAAGAAGTCATTGAGTAACTAGGTTAAGTTTCTGCGGTAGTACTTGAGGTGGTAAAGTTCATTGATTTCTTAATATTTGTTTCGCTGTTCCATCTATATATAGGCGGAATTCTACACATATTTATATATCTTTGACATTTAGAATTACGTGTTTAACTGTGACTAAACGTGTTAACATTCTATAGTTCCAGTTGACTTATTTCACAGTTTTTCGCCTATCGTACTGTGCTTTTTCTGAATCCTTTTTACATTACACATACAACTACGCAAATTCTCAAAATTCTCTACACAGAATAGGAATCCACAGACTGAATATGCCGTATACCTTTCCAGTAAGATAGACTAACACGAGTCCATTATCTCATTAGCATTATACTTACTTATTTTAACTATAAGAACCAAGCCACCACTCAAATCTCTGAATAGTCTCCTGGGTAAACTGAGCTTTCCTTTTTAAAATGATTCATCACTGTATATCATAATTCATTCTACCCATCAACATTTCTGAGATAAGGTTCGATAACATCAAAGGAACCGCTGCGTTCTTTATGCGTTAAAAAGCTATTAACCAAAAAAAAAAAATGCAACAGTACTATAGACAAGCATCGAGGAATCACATCAACAGATTCAAACGAGAAGAAATTGCCAAAATAATAGAAATTGACCAAAATAACGAGCTGTAACCAGAACGAGCTCAAAAGAGCCGATTTCAATGCATTTGATACAAAATGCCATTTATGTAATAGATAAGCTCTACCCGAGAGCATATAACCAAGCCAAAAATGGCAGCACGAAATGTTCCAAGACCAGCACAAGACAAAAGGGACAATAAGACAAAAATAACAGATTATACAGCTCTTGCCAAGCCTTAACTAGTGTCTACCTGCTGAATTATTTCACTGTCATACAGTACCCGAATAACAAAGCACTTCTGAAAATAGACATCTAGGAATTTGAAATGGCAAGGTTAGACAATTTATCATGAAGTACGTTTGAAAGAATCAAACACTTATGACGACAAGAAGCCCCGTAGCCTTAGTGCTAAAGGAAACATACCAAATCATGAAAGAGTTGGACAACATTTCAAACAAAAATTAGATTTGCTGGAATAGAGGTTTCCGAAAATTAAACAAAATACTAGATCAAACCGTGCTCTAATACAGTAAATTGTTGAAGCGAGAGTATGAAACGTTTTTCAAGGTAATCTGATCTTTCTTGTCAACTAATATTCCAATATTGGACTCCTATGTTCATGGTTAACTTCGTAACTCCAAATCAACAAAAATTATATATGTATGTAAGCCTGCTAGAAAGTGAAATATCATTAATAACTTACTTACTACCGATCCAGAGACTCAACCTAGTCGTAGTGTCCATTGTGATCTACGTTTCCTTACAAACTTTAACATTGGAGAATTCATAGTGAATAAAGACCATTCGTGAACACAAAATACGTCTTACTCCATCATTTCTTCTGGTATGGTGGCGATATTAGATCAGTACTTAACAGGCGTAGCAACGTAATTATTTATATCTTACCTTCTGGAGATTTTCTTTTTGATTAACAATTATGTTGCGAAGGAAAACACCGAGAAGGTCTTGATTTGATCAAAGCAACAATCCCTTACTTACATGAATGGTTCATCCACATACTACAAAACGGGCAACAATAAAATTGGAGTTATAGGATCTAAACACTAAGTGATGTTATCACAAAAGCTATGAATATAGAAGAAAGTATCTTGGTCCTCTATTTGTGGAATCAAAGGTAAAGTTGATGTTTCCGTCAATTCAAAGTTAGGACCTCCTCCTTCGTTTAGAAATCAAAACTGGCCGAGAATACATTGCCCACAGCTTTGTTCCACACTTCTTGCCTCGTAAAAGATGCTGCCTACAGTTTTTTTACATGATAGACATATTTTTACTTACTTCTATACTTTCTTTTTTATTGTTTATTACGGATGGCAACAGTTTTATCGGTTTAGGACGTCGCTGATTTCTTAATTTTTAAAGCACAATCTTTTTGGCAATAAAATGTGTAAATTGATTATTTGTAGTCTAAATACGGCTTTTGTATGCTGTGTTAGTACACTGGTTCCTAAACGTAGGTTCACGGAAAGATGTCTTTTTCTAATTTTGTTTTGTTCAAGTTGTATCTAATTTTGTTTGTACTTTGCTGAATATGTAATATCGGTAAAATAGTGACATTGGTTAAGGTAATTATAGCATGTTCACAAGTTTCGTTATATTTAAACACGTACTTGTAGGTGTCATAGAAACAGAATTGCCTTATACGGTAATAGATTTTAAGAATCGATGAACTTTACTGTCTCAATTACTACAGCAGAAAAGTAAACTACTTACTCCTCTTGATTTGACAAGCCATTCTTAATTCCTGGTTTTCAAGTTCCACAATTGGCGCTGTAAGTCATATGTGCATTGGACTTCGTTATTTTGCAAATTGTATTTTACGTCATTTTGTCTCTTTTACCTTCAGGTCTTTTGTTTTAGTGAATATTTTTATTTATTTGTTGGTGGGGCTGGGAAGCAATATTTTAAGTTGATATATAGGTCTTTGAGACTTTAATGATAAATTTTGTAATTTATGTTTCTATCTGGGTTGGTTGGTACGGTTTAACATGTAGACCAGTTTGGTAAGATTCTGGATATCTCTATTTTACAGAAAGCTCAGCTCTTGTTAGATATGGCTATTAATGTTATGAAGTTGTAAAATTATCCTTATCCTATTGAATACAGGTTACGAGAAATCTTGTTGTAACAGAGGTTGCATAAGAGAGGCAAACCCTAGAACTAATAGCGAAAGACTTAGAAGGTGATTGAGAAATCACTTTGTATATATTAATAAAAAATTAATTTTAATCTAATTACATGGGATCGTCCGTACATTACGGTGTTCGGTAAGATATAATCAATAAGTCAATCAAACAATGTTTCCATTGTTTACACTGCTTATTATATAAGTCTGAACTTATTGGTTCATAATAAGCGCTTATACAACGTCAATCTTAATCAATACTAAATTATTTCTCGTTCTCCTTCATAATAAGTTAAACCTTCCGTTGCCGTGTTTTATATATATATGTCAAGTATTATTGTACCTGAATGTTATAGTTATTTGTGAATGAACAACGGTTGTACGGTCGTAATATCTTATGATTTGATAGCCAAATTGGGTGCTCGAGTTATTTGGGTGAGTATATTCTTTATTCGGTTGTTTATGGTGGTTTATTGGTTTTTACATTACTTCTGTTCTTCAGGAGCTTCGTATTCAGGTATTCAGAAAGTCTCTCAAGTGAAGAGGGAATGGTGGAAGCTTTTTTTTAGAGCTGCTACTAACTGGTCTCTACCTTTTTACACACCACTAAGTGGAAAAGTTATGACAGGGAAGAGATTACTCAATAATTTACATAGAGGTAAAATTGTAAATTAGTTCCTAAATTGTATTTGAGCGGAATAAACTTAATAGCCTAAAATGAGTCGATTAGATAAAGCGAATTCAAATTGTTTACTCATTAGAAATGTTTGCCATCTTCGAACTTTGCATTGGAATGTCTTCACCTTTGCTACACTACACAACTACTGAAATGGTATATATTAAGATTTATTGCTACAAAATCAAACCAACTAACTAGTTTGTAAAAATTTTACTTGATTTTTGACAAATACACATATTTCTTCAACATTAGCCTTTTTAAAATGAACAAAGTTGATTGAATTTTCACATAGTGCTTTATCAATGTTCCTCCATTGTTCCAATTCAAAATCCAATACTTTGTTCTTGATTACAGGATCATTATAAGTTAGACCACCATATATTCTGTATTTTAGTCTGTTAAGTGTGGCATCAAACATATTTTCTCTACCCATTAAATCTATCGGGTCCAATTTAGGATAATTGCAATGAATGGTGAACAAAGGACTTGCTAACGATTCTTGGTTGAAATATTCTTTCTCTATATCTTGAATGTGCTCTATCTGTTTTTCTATTGATAATGCTTTCATTTCTGATGACGAAATAAACTTGCCGAATTGAGTTTCAAAGTTTTCAAAATCACTTAATGGACTCTTTTGACCCATCGCAACTCCCTGGAAAGCACCGCCATCATCTACGTAGCCTAATGTTTTTATGAAGGATTTAACTTGATAAAATTTCTCTTTACAAACAAAAGCGGCTGCTGGGAAAGTATCTTTGTCTCCTTCTCCTTGCTCTCCCAAAGAAAATAATTTATAATATAGCTTTGGGCCCAACATATTGTAATACATGGATAATAATAATGTGCAAGCATGCGTATCTTTATTTATAAGGAATTGCCCAGATTCTGTTGATAAATTGGGTATACTACCCTCTAAATCGTGATAAGGCGTGTTCTTCTCTTCATCTTCCTGAAGTTCTACGTTGGTTTTAACGTTAGTGTCAATGGCTAATGGAAACCTGTTAAACCTGATTCTTTTATTATCATTTACTGAGATACCAGCAATATCATAAAAAGCAGGACTGATTGTTCTTTCCCAATAATCTGGCCACGTTACCATTCCATGAGTCTTAAATAATTTACTATCAAACAACTTGTCGGGATTTTGAAGGACGATATTGTCTGAATCTAAAAGCAACACATTTTGAAAACTTGAAACCATTAGGGCCAAAGACTTAAATTGATAATTTGCAATCCGACCTGACCATTTATTCATAACTGAAGCTCCCAATACATCTGGTAATACTACACAAGCAGCATTCAATCTTGGTAAAACTTCGGTACAAAATTCCCTTTCTTGAACAAAATCGTCATGTAATGGCATTACAATCTCTACTGGTAAGGTTGATCCAGCTTTTCTTAGTGACAACAAAGATAAATACGATAACCATGAAAATTTGGAACCTCCTATTAACACTATACCGCTAGAGCCAGCTTTAAAAGTAGTCTTGTCTAATTTCTTAGGTAATAAACTCTTAACTAAAGTATGCTTGTTTTTCAATTCGTTTTGAACCTCTAGTTTAACCACAGCCTTGGATATCAAGACGTTTTTAGTATTGGGGCCCTTTAGCTGTTTATTTTTATCAACATATTTAATAGCTTCATCTAGATTAAGATCAGGTAAATCTACCTTCCCATTGTCAAATATGTCAAATATTTTATCCCAAAATTGGTGTCTTGGATCAGTTTGAACTTGTCCGACTATTGGCTTGGAATCAAAGTCATCATCTTGATATATGTAAGGTTTTATTCTTCCAAGATAGTCCAAATTATCATAGTCACTGAAACTTAAAAATAGTACGTATAATACTAAAAAGAATAAAGAAACAAGTATAAACAATCTAAGTTTGAATCTCATATTGCTTGGATCTTTATCATTAAACTATTTTAATATTTTCAAGTATTAAGTATTTTTTTCGCGTTAGCAGGGAGGAAAGAAAAGCAGCGCAGAAATACCACATTGTTACAAAATTGATAACACGTTACATACTGATAAAACGATGGGCGTGGGTCTTAAGTCGGCAAGGGGGTCTGGAACCTCTGGTTATGTTCAAAAGAATTTGAGTGCGGTTGGTGATAAGCTAGAGTACGATGAATATAAGGAATCACAAAGAAAACGGAAAGCTAAAGAACAAGAAGAGGGTAAGAGTAAGCGAGTACTAAAAGAAAAACTTAAGCAAGAAACTGCTCAAGAGTTAAGGGTTCATCTCGATAAACGTGAGATTGAACTCAGATGTATGCAGCTAAGAATCAAGTTGGAAGATGGCAATATAGGCGATGCCGAAATAGAGAAAGAAGTTCAGGATCTAAGAAAAAAGTTACAGGATGAGGAGAATGAAATAGGTTATGATCAACCTGAAACTGATGATAAGGCTTGCAGTATAGACCTTGTGTCGCATGATACGAAAAATAGCCAAGCAAATGAACCTGACGAAGACAACAATAATCGGCGGAAAAGTGAAAATGGTACATCAAGTGTATTCAAGTATAAGCCTTTAAGTAGAGAAAAGAACATAAGGTAACGGAATAAATGTGATAATACTTACTTAATGAAATAAGATATGTTAGAAATTTGAGAACTCAAGCGTCGGATTCTTCTCTTTGTTCGGTTTCTTTCTCGTCGACTTCCCTTTCGTCAGACAATTTTTCCTTCGCCTCAGATTCTACTTCATTGCTTGTTTGAGTTGTCTCAACATCTTCAGTTTCAGAAGCAAAATTCGTGACTTTCTCGACGTATGCATCAACATCCTCTAAATTATCTTTAGACAAAGCTTCTTCAAAAGTTTCATTGTTCTCGTGGACGTGTGCTTCACTTTTTGCTGCTTCATTTCCTATCCTTGAAATAAGTTCAGAGAACAGGCTGCCTCCTTCGTAGTCTTTGCTGACAGCCGCTCCAAGATCGCTAGAATTTGAAGTCATGGTTTCGATGTTGGAGCCGCCTTTGAGCTCATTTTCGGTTGCATTGTCACTTCGAAGTTCATGCCCTTCTTCAATAGAATCATCTTCTTTAACGTCCCCTGATTTAAAGTCTGGAGTGCTCTCTTCTTCGTCTGGTTCCTCGGATTGAACTTGAGAGGTTTCTTCCTTCGAAAATTCTGATTGAAGCTTTTCTGTTTCAGTAGTGTCATTTTCCGGTACAATCTTTTTGAATTCCACGCTCCACAAATTGTCACTAAACACTTTAAGTTTTGATTCCAGTTCAATATTAACAGGTGTAGATAAATTCTTGGGCAACCGTTTTCCTTTCGGACCCTTGGCACGTCTAATTGGTTTATCATCAGGTTTAGCCTCATTAGCAACATTTGACTCTAAATCCTTCGAAGTAACGCTTTCCTCAATTTGAGCTGCTTTCAATTTGCTTGGATCAACCATGCCTGGTAATGCTATTCCTCTTCCCATTATACCTTGTAAATTTTGAGCAAACTTCATATGAGAAGAAGCTAATTTTCCAGTTTTTGAAGATTCTGAGTCCGAAGATTTATGTGCTGATCTGGGTATATTGGTTTGGTCACTGGAAGATTCTGCTGGTTGACTGAGCATTTGCTGGAAGGCAGCAATTCTTGAAGATAGCTTTTTGGGTTTTGGTGGAGGTTTTTTGGGTCTTTGTGGTATGTTAGATTCTTTGGTAGTATAAGAATCATCTGAATCATCTAATTTGTCGCTTGATGACTTCGATGTAATATCTTCAATATCGACATTTTTGGGATCATCGTCTTTGGATTCGTCGCCAATTTTAGGCGCAAATGAAGGTGATACATCCTCTTGATCAGACTCTTTAGCACTTGTAGGTTCCACCGAAGATCTTTGAGATTTGTTAGGACGTTTGGGAATGATTGGCATCGCTGGTTCAGAAGATGTGGCAGTCTCAGTAATAGCACTCAAAGAGTTTGCATTGGTTGACGCCTCGGGGTCTTTTTCTTGAATTGTCTCTTGATCGTCATTAAAACTTGACTCATCCCCAACAACATTTTCGCTTTCAGATGGAATATTATCTTTGAAAGATGTTCTTGTATTAGATGTACCTGGCGTTTTGTCGCCGTCTATCTCGTCCTTCAGGGCTTCTTTACTTGAAGACGAAGAATTTAATTCACTAGTGCTAGTCTTCAACTTGGGCCTTGGAGGAATCAAAGGCAATGATTCGTCTTCTGTTTGTACTTCTTTTGGATCCGAAATCTTTGAGGAGTTCGTTTCCGATGAAGTTACCTCAGTTGGTTCGGGTGGGTTTCCTGATTTTACCTCTGAATTTTCAACATGGGAAATCTCTATATTTTCAACTTCGACTTTTTCCTTCGACTCATTACTTAAAGGAATATTACTATACTTGAGTTCTTCTTCTTTATCGGCTGGCATCTTTTCGTCTTCACCTTCATATGTCTCTTTTGCTGATCGAGTTTCTTCGAGTTGTTGTTTTTGTTTATTTTTTGGTCTACTAGGAACTACAGGTGTATTTTCAGGCTCTATCTCTTTGGAATCTTCCTGTGTCACCTTAGGGATTCCCGCTGAGGGATCAGAAGATTCTGGTTCTTCAATTGAAGCCTTTTTGCTTGGTCTCTTAGGGACAACAGGCTGCATTAAGGGATCGCGATTTTCTGGAGGGAGAGGAGAAACATAGAATCATGCTGGAACGTAAAGAACATAGTATCAACATGAATAGACGCCACGATTAAACAGCAAAATTAAGGGACTCTATCACAACAATTATTATATATATTATCAAAAACTCTAATACTCCACACCCTTAGAACGTTGGGGAGCTGAAAAAGCTGTATGAAAACTCTTTAAATTATTTAACTGTAGTTTAATCTAAAGATATCATTAAATACATAATAGCTTCCACCCTCTGGAATTAAATGGAAGACTTGAGAATAACGTTGAGCATTTTGTTCTTCATCAACTAATAATTCACCGGTAACCATAACTAAAATATCACCTTGAGGAGAAGCTGGTTGGGCATCCAAAGTAGAGATTCTATGAGCTACTTTTTGGAATGGTAAACTAGTCAATTTTTCAATGATATCCTTAACACCTTGGCATTGAGTAGTTTCGAAGGTCAACATTGATTGATCTCTGTATAAGTTTGATAATTGGGATTTATCACTATCAAATAATTGATAGTAGAAATTACAAAATTCTTGAGCAACGTTTTGAAATTCTATCTTGTTAGTATCTTATTAGTACTAAAGTGCCTCTCTAGAATGATTCAATTCTAGTTGTACGGCGTTTTACCCTGATTCACATACCTGACATGATTTGAGATACTTGTGTAACGGGAAAAATTTTTGGTTCTCAACATTTGAATTCTACACGATTCTATAGCGATCTTTTAACGCGGAAGATAAGAGGTTACTAAAGCGATACTCGAAGTTATATTAAATGCAAATTGAATAAACTAGAAGGCAAAAATCTGCACACAAGAATGTTATTATTTTGGTAGTAAGTCCCCACATTTCCTCAAAGCAGGGAATCTTGCGACCTACAACTCTTCATTAGATACTTTGATTATTCTAAAATTGTGAATAATCCTTTAAAATACCTTTCATGTGAGTATTTGTGATTTTACCTCTTCTAACTTTCTTCTGTTTCTTCTCCTCGCTAGCAGGTCTTCTTTTAACTATATTTGGATCAGCACCCGTAGGTTTCAAACTCTGCTCTATCAATGACTTGTATAATTCATCTTGTTCAGGAATTTTAACCTGGTTCCACATACTTTTGAATTCTTCATCAATCAAATTCAAATTTCCTCCTTTGTTAATCCATATCAACCTAGGTGCGTTTTCCTTCTTGGTCCTTAGTACAAGAATTTTATCTTCTTGCTCTAACTCATTAATCGATTTTAAACAGTTTGGCCAGCCATCTTTTAATTCCTTAACGGGAATCCCTTTGAAGGTACTCTGATCATTTAAAAATGCTAATAATGACTCGCTGGACTTGATGTCATGTAAACTGGCATATTCAAACAGATGGGTCGCTGTGTTATATTTGATTCTACCAACTTCTTTTAGTAATGGTATCAAAGTTTCGGTTACATCAACTGATTGCAAATAATTTCTCAAGTCTGTGATACTTACCGGTTTATCTTGATGTTTGATGAATTCTACAGCTAAGTGCAATTGTGTAGCCAAATGGGAACCAGGCATATTTGACAAATTTGCTTTATGCCTCTTGATGGCTTCGTTTATACCTATTTTTTCACCATTAAAACCAGATACATTGTTAGTACTCACATGCAATCCATTATTGACTTTATTTCCTGTGGTAGAATTATTATTTTTGTTACCATTATCAACTTCATCAATTGTCCTTTTTACGGGTTTTTCATTTACAAACCGTTTCGAAACAACTGAAGGGCCATTTCTGATTCTATTCTTAAAAGCTGATAATTGTGATGACAAATCAGACATTATAGTACCTTAAAAGTAGTTGACCTGACAAGCGATGATAAGAATAAAGCCCAGGAAAGTCCAGTAATGACTAAAGTTAAAAGTTCCTCGTTATATTATCGCGCACATATCCGGGTAAGCTGCCCTTTATATCTCAAGATTTCGAGAAAAAATTTTCTATATTCAATGTTTAGTTGATATTAGTCCATACCCATGTAAATAGAGGTTTATAATATTTAAGTAAATGTTGAATGAGAATAAAATTCAGTTTTAAAACCATCGCTGTTGGAGGTCGCTTTCTAGCTGATCCATGAAATGGTGATGACCTGATAACTGGGACATCGTAAGCCTCTACCTCTAATTTGTGAAATTTGCATCTTCATAACTTGTTGAATTCATCTTTTTGAAGTTATACCTTCTCATCTAAAATAATCTCAATTCGAATAGTAAAGGAAAAGGGAATGATGTTTACGAATACGGCGGCACTTCATGGGTACCTGTAGCCCCAACTCAATTTACAAATAATAAAACATATATTAGAATTAAAGACTTAAAATACAGATGATGATTTGTACACTGTACATAACCATCTAAGCACATCTCGTTCTCAAATCACGTCCGCGATATGAAGTTTGAATTTACAGACTATAGGTAATTTTCAGCAATACGACCTCTTCTAAGTCTTTCATTAATCATGAACCTTTGAAAATCATCGAAAAGTTTATCATTCAAAATATCAAATATCAAGTTAAAACCGCTATCATCATTCAAATTGATCTCTTTGGCCCAGGCTAAATCCTTGTACATACCGGAGTTAGTCAAGTCAATTATTAAATTCTTGTACCGATCCTTCATAACATAATCATGAATCGTAGTATGCAAAAATTTGTCCAAAAACATCTTTATCATATCCTTATTCAACCAGATCATTGATGATAAATTCAAATATTGGAAATAGGTATTAGTACCGTGTGATTTTATGATTAAGTTTAAGATATCAGATTCTTTGCACTTTTTTAAATAAAGGTTATTAACTGATTTTAAACTTAAATCACTCAAGTAGACCTTTCCATCATTATTACTTAAATATGATAAATTAGGTGCTGGAGTCAAAAGTGAGTTATACTTCCAAGAAGTGGTAGTGGAAGACTTATTGTATGATTTATGTGACTTGAGTGAGTATAAGGATAAGGTATCATCAAACTCAGCCAAATTCAAGTTATAAATCGAGTTTGAATCATCAATGTCATTGAGGTTTAATAGCAAATTCTTGGGGTAGTTATTGATAATGTCAAAAGTATGAAACTTATGTATGAAATTAGGTGATATTTCGTAATCGGTCAGCAATGACAAGTTCCCTAAATTAATCGATATGAGATTGGGACAAAGGTTCAAAAGGTGAAGAATATAACCAATTGGCACATCTTTAGTATTGGAGAAATTGACAAGAAACTTATTTATCATTGGATGAATGTGAACAATAGGAATTGGTGGTAATTCATGCTTTCTTTTTGACTTAAGAAAAGAGAATTTGATTCGTTTCTTCCCACTATTATTAGCAGAAGATGCACCGGTATTGACACTATTGGAACTAATAAGATTTGCTGTATTACTGGCTGTAGCACCTGGAGAAACATTCTTACCATCACTTGATACAGACACACTAGAATGATTATTCGATTGTATCCTTGTTAAATTATTACAATACAAGGGATTCTTCATAAATTTCCAGTCTCTCCAACCTGCCTTAATTTCATTTTCGTCAGCTTCATCATCATCACTGACTTCCGATATTTCGTAGTTGCATGGCTTTAGATTCGATAGATCTATGGCTTTGACCAATTTTCCTAGTTTGGGATTGATTCGGAGTAAGGTAATGAACTGGGCAAATCTATAAGTAGAATCAAATTCTAAGTTCCTATATATGAATGGCTTCAGTAGCTTATAGAAATGCTTGTTCAATACTAATATAGTCTTCAAAGTCTGTATGTCAAGTAGACTCAAAATGTAAGATTGAATCTCTATTGGTAACGACTTGAAGTCATTATTGTAACCATAACTTGATGAGGTATTTATGGAGAATGGAGTACTGGCGTTACCAAATTTCATTGAAAGTTTTCTATTGACATCATTAAGTAGACTTTTATATTTCATTCGAACGCTAGGAGGCTTTGGCTTTAAGTTTTGTAGATTTTCGATGTGTAACTCGTTTAGTTCATTCTGACTTAGTGGAATCAATGAATGAAGTTGATAATCATAACGAGCATTTGGGGTAAGTAATGATCTATAAGGGGGTAGATAATTATGGTAATCAATGTTAGTAATCATTATGCTTGTTATTGTTTTACTCTTTATATTTCTTCTGGCACTTCTTAAATTGTATTCGTAGATCCGAAAATCTAATGATATTTCCTGATGTTGTATTAATAGAAGTTGAATTGATGAACCTGAATTTCCGGTGCTTTGTTGTGTTTTAGATGAAATTGTATTTGTTTGCGGTACTTAGTTACTACAATGATCTATCTGATTAGACTCTTTATTCGCTGTTCTTATTTGTACCGATATTAACACAATATATTCCTCAAGCTTATACTAAATATAGTATCACTTATGTCACCTTTTGTTTTTATCGTGTGACCTATATAAAAGACGTGTTCTTTTTGTAGTTATATTTAAATCTGATCTTGTGTGGTATTAATCCCTCTTTGCAAAGGTGCTTTGCCACGTACTTGGATTCAGTTTTCAGTTGATAGTGACCTCTTATTGAATTTGGAAATTTGTCAATTAATAATTTCTAAAGTTAACTAAAGGAGTACACAAAAACAAGTGATGGGTATTTTGGACTTGGCTAAAAAGATAGGGGGATCTTTATCGTGTGCGGGATTTCTGATACCCGCCCTATGAGATAAATTATCACGGCAAATTAGCACCAGTTGGCCGTAGGATTACTGCCGCGAGGGCAAGGTCATGGCACAGCAAATACGTTGCGCTGCGGCTATTAATTTTACCCCCTCCCCCATATCTTACGTAAGTGGTGCCGTTGGCTTTGCGAAAAAGTTAGGGGATATTATTAGTAATTTGTACCTAATGGTCAATTTTTAAAATGCTCAAGAAAGGGCAGGTATGATATTCGACGAAATTCTCGATACAGTTTACAAGGATCTTTGTTAATGATAGGATAGTCCATTCGGACTGTATGAAAA
The DNA here is from genome assembly GCA_003708985.3 of Yamadazyma gorgasii. Lineage (NCBI taxonomy): Eukaryota > Fungi > Ascomycota > Pichiomycetes > Serinales > Debaryomycetaceae > Yamadazyma > Yamadazyma gorgasii. The sequence continues at coordinate 645,306 of PPPC03000004.1, read as the reverse complement.
ATAAGAATCGGTTCTGTGTTTTGTAACGGTGAGACCAGAAGTAGAGGATCGCGATGCTCATCTAAAAAAGTTTTTAACGTTCGAACTATGGCAGTAAAATCAAGCAAATACGTTAATGATTCTGAAAGTGATTCAGAACCAGAAGATTTCACATATGTGCCACCAAAGCATTTTAAACCAACCATAGGTAAACCTATTAACGTTAAATCGGAACAAGTATGGTTAATAAAATATCCAAAGAACTTGAACATTAGTAGTTTGCCTACATTGCCAATAAATTTTGGATCCAGTAGCATATTACAAGTCCAAGAAATTGATAAATTAGATGACAGTACAAATGATGTCAAAGGATCCAATAACTTGGAATATGAAGTCAATGAAGAAATTAATAGTGGCAATTATCAAATTTTTTTAAATGATTCTAAAAACTACAAGAGGAAAAATGTCAAAGTTGACAGAATTTATAATATAAGTGAATTAACAAGTATACCCAAAATAGATTTAAGTAAAGTTAAGAAACCTAGGACTAATGTCCCAGTCGTAAAAGGGTTAAGAATGAGACATTTCCCAACTGGTTATGGTCAAGATGATTATGATGAAGCTAAGACTGTAGCTATTGTGGAGAAAAAAGAAAAGAAAGAGAAGAAAGAAAAGAAGGACAAGAAAGATAAGAGAGAGAAGAAGGAAAAGAAAGAGAAAAAGGAGAAGAAGAATAAAAATTAATAGCATAGCATGTATATTTGAATGAATAAACCTCATGAGATGAGTGAGCCATGGCGAAGGGGGGTTTACCTCAAAGACCCTTGATTGTAATGACGCAGAGTCACTCTTCACTTTTAATGAAATGCTGATGGCAAAACTAAATATATAATACCAATTAAGTCGATATTCTCTAAATTCCATTTGTTAGTGTTGGCTAGTCTTCGCACTGTGATTTAAACCACGAAGAATACATTTACAATTATAATATCTGGTGAGTCGCCTCAGAATATATTAGTATTACTGTTCAGAGGTTGAAATTATAAAACAATAATCTACAAAGATAAACTTCCTACAAGAAAAATGGGACAGAAAGCATCAACTGCTAGAAAATTCCAGAATACTATAATCAATGATATAACTAGATCAAAAATCAACCAACTACCATCGGAGGAATTAAAATTGAAATGGCAACAGCATCACGTAGATAAAGAAACAAGCAATACTAGTGATCCTATACAACCAAGAGCTAATAATTTACAGCATGATAGTCAAACCCCAAAAGATCCAAACCATGTAGATATAGGAAGAGGTTTAAAATCAGATCTAGGACAATTAGCTAAAGCTAATGAAGTACGAGAAGGGAAAGATGGCGGGGATCCTGATTTTATTAAGGCTTTTTCTCAACTTGGTAGGGTGATTGAAAGTACCACAACAGCAGAGTTTCAAGAATCCGCCGCAATTAAGTCGCTTCGTAACCGGAATTTGATTGATGAACAGAACAAAACAAAGACCAATCTAGTTGACCCTAAAACACTTACCCTATTATTGAATGATTTAAATGATGCCAGGTATGAAGAGCTGAGGGTATTAAAGGACTATGGCATAGCTAAGGACTGGATACCGATTCTAAGTCATTTCAAGCCTGCTACTAATTATGTTATGGTCAAAGATACCGTTAATAAAGACGAGATTGGTCACCAGAGAACTTTTGAAAAACCGACTCTAATGGATGAAGAAATAAAGAGAGATAAAGGAGTTGACAAAGATGTGGATAATTTAAAAAAGAGGATATCTGTTGATTAAGTATTTGACGGCAGAGGGCGCAAATGATGCGTCAGCAATATCTCTAAAGCAGATTTATATACCCAAAAAAGTATATCACAGTATGTAAATAGTTATTTATTATATAAAAGTTAATTGCAAGTTAAATTCACATTCACTTCTCAATACAAAACAACTTGAGATTAGAAGGTTTTGCGAAATCCGGGGTCATGGATATCAAGAAGTTACTTAAATACAGTATTTGTGATATATCAGATGCATTAGTCAAATACGGAGTCAGCGATGGGGGATATATTCCTAACTTAACCCTTCAATCAACTGACAAAACTGTAATTGGTAAGGCTTACACGGTATTATATGCCCACAAGTCTGATCCTAGACCAGCTGTTAAAACATCCTATATTGACAATTTACCACCAGATTCAGTACTAGTAATGGCGTTGAGTCCTGAGCTACAAATGATTAATGCTCCTTATGTTAAACCAACAAATGCTATGTATGGAGGACTTATGTCGACAAGAGCTCAATATTTGAAATGTCAAGGGTCAATCATTTTAGGTAGAATTAGAGATTTGGATGAACATAGAGATTTAGAATATCCTGTATGGTCTTATGGAGTCGGGCTGACAGCACCATCAGTTTTGAAAGTAGTTGGTATCAATGTTGATTTACATATTAAAGTCCCAAGTATTGAGGGAAAAGAGTTTGAATTACTTGAGATCAAAGCCGGAGATATAATTATGGGGGATAAAAATGGGGTGGTTAGATTAAGTGAAGAGAAATTGACAGAAATTGCTGACTATATACCAAAGAGAGTTGATGCTGATCAAAATGTTGCAAAAGATATTAAGGAGGGAAGAGAAGCAAAAGAAGCTCAAAATTACTGGAGGTCGAAGATTTAGTTTATTATGTGAAGTTTATGTTATGAACAAGGTCTATTCTTTTGTTTAGTTAGATAGTTATATGCAGATTTGAATTTCTATATTATGGATAACGGATATTACATAATCTCAAATTTGATAGAGGTAGAATAATTAACCATTAATCATTGTATCTTGTTTTCTAATGGTGATTTAATGTAACTATTCATTTCCATAAAACAAATGGCCCTTATTGGTTTGAACAACAAGTAAAGGTTTTCCAATTTGTTCTAGCCTTGTCTACTCTATCAATTCCCTACTCCTCGCACCGCACCGCAATTACCACTAATCACAAATGGAAGTAGGGGCACCATTAGACCAAATTGATGGAAACACAAATAAACTTAGGATTCAATTAATAGGTAATAAAGACTTGAAGTACAAGTTAATTTCAAATACTAATTTCTTGAGACTGTTAATTGAATCACTTGGGAATGAAAATGAAAATCTATTAGACAAGTTAATCATTTTAAGATTCCTATTGAAGTTTGATGAAAATTGTTTACAGGATGATTTGAAATTAAGCTTAAGTAACCAATTAGTAAATATAGTAGAGGGTTTTATCAATGATCTAATCAAGAGTCCGGAAGATGCTGATACAAATGCTGTATCAATTACTATAGACTTAATTCATTTCCTTCAAATCCCGAATCCCAAGCTTACCAAGCTTATCTTAGTATTGTTACAAATCAATGAAATGAAATTATTAGAGAACTGCTTAAATTTACTTAATTTAGTACCCATGTCTGAAGATATAGTATTCAACTTAGTCAAAAGGTTGAAGTTTGAGATTACCCATAAATCTAATATCAAGTTGATATACAAAATCATCTTAAATTTAAATTTCTATCTTACAGAGGATATGATTGAAAGTTTGGGTATTCATATTAATGAAGATGATATAAATAATCTTTTAACACTTTTGAATCAAGATAACAAGGTATTGAATTTGAATATACTTAACTTGTTATATTTACTTAAGTTCGAGGTGAATGTGAATAAGTTGATTGAACTTTTAGAATTTAGTAATTACTCCATAAATTCTTTTAAGATTCTTAGTCTTAAGATTATTAAAGATGATCTGTTAATAAATGAGTTGGCAAAGATCAAAATTGATCAAAAGTTAATAAATTATATGATCAGTCTCAATATAAAAGTGTCTAAGGATTTCAGCTTATCACAATTATTTCAAACTAATTTCAAAGACATTATATTCCTTATGAGTTTATTGACCTCCACCGATGAAGATTTTAGATTGAGCTTTGCTAATGGCAAATTCAACCTAAGATCTCTTTTGTTTAATATCACCAATAGCTACAGAATCTTGTTAGTTAAATTCAAATCATTTGATTCACGGTTGGTTTCAATCCTCAATGACGAGTTATTCACTAACACGCTATACCTAATCAGATCCTTATCTAGGTCAATTAGTTTATTGAGAACCTTTTTCATAGATTGTCATTTAATTGATAATTTAATTGATATACTCAAGCTTCTTGAAGTATATAAACTTTCGACTACAAATAAGACCTTGGTTATGGCTATATTAGCTAATTTGATTCTCGATTTTACTTCATTTAGATACAATTTGATATCTAATACAAATTTCTTTACCAACTTGTTATTGGTTTACCATAATTCCTTAGCTTATGAAAGCAGTGACAATGATAAAATTCGACTTAATTTTTTACAGATTATTAAAAACTTAATGTTCAATGAAAATGAGGACAAGAAGATCAAGTTGAGTGAGCAATATTTTAAACTAGATATGTTCTTGCCATATTTGGCATATGGGAGTCATGTTGACAATGCCCAAGTCACTGAAGCAGAAAATACGGATGCCGAATCAAGAAATGAACCAGTCACTGATCATATCAAACTACAACAGAAGATCATTTGTTTTGACATCTTCCGTAACTTGTCTTCGAATTCGAATCATTTCAATCAACAGTTATCCTTGATTGTCTCATCCAATTTGAAAATTAATTGGGATAAGTTCCTTATTAATAACATTACCAATTTGAAGTTATTTGATCCCACGCTTAGCAAATTCAATAACAACAGTATTCTTAAACTTATGTTAAATAACGATTATGTGTCATTGATTTTAAGTATCAACTATATTGAGAACCATAAATTCCTTTCCATCAGTTCCATAAATCTTAATCACCAATTATTAAAGATCTGGTTAAATTTCCTAAAACTTCCAATGCCCAAAAAATCAAATAACAAACTTAAGACTAATTTATACTCGATTAAATTATCGGTTATCTGGATCTTGATTAATCTCACCTGGCAGAATAATCTTTTTGACGTTAAATTATATGATCTGGTAAGACCCAATGAACTTATGGAAAGTTCTCACCAAATTGATACTAATGAAGATCTTGATCAAATCGAACAAGGGTTGGAAGACTTGTCTGACCATATTAAAAGGGCAATATTCTTGAAGAAATTCGGGTTTATAAAGGTTTTAAAGACTCTACAAGTCCAACTAAAGTCAGATTTGGGTGATTCTTTAGTCAACGACATGTTGGAAAAGATTAAGACAGTATTATACCACTTTGATAACATTTTAAACCCAAATGAAGACGACAAACATGAAGAAGAGACCCCTGGGCCACAACTGGGAGATTCTGGACGCCTCGGAGAAGTAGTAGAGGTTCAACAAAGGGAGGAAGAAAGGGAAGAAGATGAAGATTCTGAAAGTTATACCGGTCCATTCCAACCATTTGGATATGAATCTGAGTACAATAGTTCCGATGATGATTATTGGGTCAGATGAAAGTACCATAATGAGGGGTAGCTCTCCACTTAGACTATATAGGTATAACGAAATACACGTTACGAGTTTATGTTGAGATAAGACGCTGCGTAAGATAGCATCACCCGATGCAAAGTAGTTTGTAAGCTGATGCACTGAACCATAACTGGGACTTAAGTCCTTCAATCTTGACGTCACTTGACTTTCTCAATTAAACGTTAAGGAAGGGCTTAGTCTTAAGAGTATCTGCAGGTAAAAAAATACTCTAAAAATAACTAAACTCACTAAAACAACAACTCTGTAAAACAATTATAGGAATCTATATTTGAAATTTACAGAGCCAGAAGACGTAAAAATAACGACAGTTCCTCTGGCTCTTCAGGAAACAACAGAAATCTCGTATTATATCCCTAAATTGATCGACTAGTTGGTTCACTCCAGGTACTCTAACCCTATAGCAAGCGCGCATCGATGAAAATTTTTACAAGGATGTCAGATACTAAGAAACTAAGCAAACATTTAGATAAAGATACAAAGACCAAGGGGAAGTACACGTTAAATGATTTCCAAATTTTACGTACACTTGGAACGGGGTCATTTGGTAGAGTTCATTTAGCTCGTTCTATACATAACGGACGATTTTATGCCATGAAAACATTAAAGAAAGAAAGAGTTGTTAACATGAAACAAGTTGAACACACTAATGATGAACGTCGAATGTTAAAGTTAGCCCGTCACCCATTTATAATACGAATGTGGGGGACGTTTCAGGATTGTCATAATTTGTTTATGATTATGGATTATATTGAAGGAGGTGAGTTATTTTCGCTTCTAAGGAAATCCCAAAGATTCCCTATCCCTGTCGCCAAGTTCTATGCAGCTGAAGTATTCTTAGCCATCGAATATTTACACAAACTTGATATCATATATAGAGACTTAAAGCCAGAGAATATCTTGTTAGATAAGAATGGTCATATAAAGTTGACTGATTTTGGATTCGCAAAGGAGGTAATTGATGTAACATATACTTTATGTGGTACTCCAGATTATATAGCTCCTGAGGTTGTGGCCACAAAGCCATATAACAAATCGGTTGACTGGTGGTCATTTGGGATCTTAATCTTTGAAATGTTAACCGGTTATACTCCCTTTTATGATCCCACCCCCATGAAGACTTATGAAAATATTTTAAACGGTAGTATAACATATCCCGACTATTTACCTCCAGATATTTTAGACTTATTGCAGAAATTGATTGTCAAAGATTTGACCAGTAGATTAGGTAATTTACAAAATGGAAGTGACGATGTCAAAAATCATCAATGGTTCAAGGAAGTAATTTGGGAAAGATTATTATCTAGAGATATCGAAACTCCATACGAACCTCCTATCACTAGTGGTATAGGTGATACAAGTCAATTCGATAGATATCCAGAAGATAAGGATTTAGACTACGGAATTCTGGGAGTTAATGATCCTTACGGAAGTTTATTCACTGATTTTTAATTTAGCATTCCTGACGCCTGCAGCAAACATTCTCCTGGTAACTGACCTAAACTTTGCACTTTTGATGCTACCCCTTTCACAAAACTAATATGGACTTCGTCCTTTATGACAGTACTATTGTACTTTAATGATAATGATGTATATTATGTATATAATTTAAGACTCTTTACGCCTTGCCTCTAGATTGACTAGAATTGGAGGTTAGAACTCTCAGAGAAGTTACTTGGTGGTTGCTTGGTGGTTGCATGAGAGCCAAGGGGGTTCTAGTGACTATTTAGCTGTAAATAACCATCTTACTACTCGCTACATAATAGCAAAAGGTTCAGACACTTGCAACAGAAAATTATCAAAAGAATTGTGGGTGTACTGCACTGATGAATTTCCAACAATGAAGTTACGGCTTATGTATGATACGAAGTCATGTTAGATGATTTTACGGTGGTATTTCCGTACTTCACATGAACCATAGCGTAAGAAGAGTATGTACGAGTGTGCCTCTGCCAAAAAACTAATACGCGTTTAACGAACCCCTTTTACGCCCAAATCTAAATAAACGAAAAGATTTATAAGCACACACACTAGGTGGTAAGAATCTTTGAATTAGATTGGTATAATACCGAGAGGTTTAATAGGTTATACATACATATAGCAGTCATATCTGTAGTTAACAGGAGTTAGTTTTAAGTACCTGGTAGTGGACATAATTAACCAGAGTGGATAATTAGGTCTCATCGATAACACGATAGACGATATTTTAATTTTAGCATCAAACAGTACAGAACAGTTAATAGAGGGTACAAATAGAACACAGTGTACAAGCATTAGTATAAGATCAACATACCGAGATAGAACATAGAGGATATGACAACAATCTATACATCAGACATAAAACATCATAGAAAAGCGCCTCCACCGCCAAAGGGTAATTCGAGTGGGCAAAGTCTAGGGCCAAATCTAAGTAAGGCGACCTTGACTGCCAATTCTAAAAGAGGTTGGGTACAGCTTAAAGATGATGGGATATTCACCAGTTTCAGATGGAACAAAAGGTATATGATAATTAATGACAAGACTTTGAATTTTTATAAGACGGATCAGACCAACGAATCCCCAGATCTTTCATTTCCTTTGAATTTAATTCATTCCATAAACTTGAAAAACTTAGGACCTAAAAACTCATACAATTTTGAAGTTATTCCAAAGAACGGCAAACCAATGATGATTTCAGTCAAACTGAACAACGATTATTTAGACTGGTTAGATGCATTTACAATCAAATGTCCATTTATTCAAATAAACCAAGTTAATACCACTTCCACGCCAAGCATTTTAAATGAAGTTTCAAATCCTATCAATTTTACCCACAAAGTTCATGTTGGATTTGATCCTAGTTCCGGGAACTTTACGGGGTTGCCAGAGACTTGGAAAAGTTTATTGCAACACTCTAAAATCACGAATGAAGATTGGAAGAAAGACCCCGTTGCCGTTATTGAAGTTTTGGAGTTCTATAGTGATATCAACACTCCCAATTTGGACTATAAACCCGATTTCAAAGAAAGTCCTAAATTGAATAATTTTTCGAATTTAGTTCAGCCTCCAAAGACTTACAAACCTGATAGAATAGCTCCAAAGCCACCTGTTCCATATCATTTAGCTAAGAATAATAATGGATCAAGTAGTTCGGTAAATAGCAGCGGTACTCCGAGTGGTACGCCTAATGGGTCTAGTACTAATTTAGTAGCACCTTCTACTACGGGTACAAATAATAATGGTGTTAGTCCCCTCAATAATCTTCAATCAAAGGATAGTTTAAAACCAATTAGAAAAGCCCCAGCTCCACCTTTAGGGCCATCAACTTCAGCTCCAAAACAGATCCCCCCTTCATTGCCTAACCAAGGCATGAAGAGTTTCAATTTAAAGAAGCCAACTCAATATAATCAAACTCCTCCGCAAACACAAGCACATACACAAGCTGGGGATGCCCAACAAATCGCCAACATTCCTTTGCAACCAAGAAATATTCAAGGTCAAACTCAAGGACAAGGATTACAAAAAACTTACCAGCCATTAAATCAACCTCAAGTGCAGCCTCAAAAAGCCGGCCAATACAAACAGCCAGTGCAATTGCAAAGTCAAACCAAGCCTCAACCTAGTCAAAATTATGCCCAACCGCAAACCCCATCTCAAAAGGCAGCAGCTCATGGTCAATCAGGACCAGGTCAAACTCACCTCGCACAACCTCAAAGTCCGAATGAAACATTACCCTTACAGATCAAAAAGACTCCAAAACAAATCAAGAGAGAAAAGGAAAAGCTTAAAGAGCAGCAGATCCTTCAAAAACTTAAGACCGTGGTTAACAACAATGATCCAACCTCATTATTTAAGATAATCGAAAAAGCAGGGCAAGGTGCCAGTGGATCAGTTTATTTAGCTGAGAGTGTCAAAGACAACTATAAGAAGGTTGCCATCAAGCAAATGGACTTGGCAGTTCAACCACACAAAGATTTACTCATCAACGAAATTCTTATCATGAAGGATTCCCAACATCCAAACATTGTTAACTTCTTAGATAGTTATTTACGTAACAATAACGATTTATGGGTAATTATGGAATACATGGAAGGAGGTTCTTTATACGAAGTGATAGAGAACAATGATTTCAAATTGAGTGAATTGCAAATAGCCGTAATATGTAAAGGTACATTGCAAGGATTACAACATTTGCATCAAAAGAACATCATTCACAGGGACATTAAAAGTGATAACGTATTGTTGGATTCCAAGGGAAATGTTAAGATCACCGACTTTGGGTTCTGTGCTAAATTGACTGAAAAGAGAGCTAAAAGAGCCACCATGGTTGGTACGCCATATTGGATGGCTCCAGAAGTTGTCAAGCAAAAAGAATATGATGCTAAGGTGGATGTGTGGTCTTTGGGAATTATGACAATTGAAATGATTGAAGGGGAGCCACCGTATTTGAATGAAGAACCATTGAAAGCGTTATATTTGATTGCTACAAATGGAACTCCAAAGTTGAAGAACCCGGAAACATTGTCCAACAGTATTAAGAAGTTTTTGTCTATATGTTTGTGTGTTGATGTTAGATTTAGGGCTCTGACTGAGGAATTAATCAACCACAGTTTTATTACGAACAGTGGTGGTAGTACTAAGGATTTGATTCCATTGTTTAACTGGAAGGCTAACGCCTGATTGGCCGATTCAGTGGACAGGCGTAGAAACAACTAAAAATGCTAAGCTAATGTTTGCAGACCCTCAAGAATTTTCCATTAATTGCAGTTTACGTATATCTGGGGCATTTCTTTTTGGTTTCATATTACGAAGAAGAAAGTCTCGGAGTATTCCGTCGGTGTGACTAATGTTGTCATTACGGGGTGCTTACGTCAACATCGTCAACGTTGTTATTCGTTGACTTGATTACGGATGTTTACGAAGGTGACTTAATTATGGGCCATTATGCACAGTGATACTAACATATACGGAAATAGTTATCTACTTAGGAGTGTTGCATGGGATTACGGAATTGATTCCTTGAAATCCGTAAATAGTTGCTTGTGATTTATAGCATGGTGTTGTTGGAGGTTTTATTCATTTGCAAATGGATTTAAAAACAATTTCTCCTATCACCAAAAATTTGTGGTTACAAAAGTACTGGTTACATAATAAAATATATAAAAGCCAATAGCGTTGGAGATAATCTAGTGTAAATACAACTTCGGTCGGTCGCTTCTTTTTGTATGAAGGAACCCCTCTTGTATGAAGGAATTGCCTTCCATGAAGGAGACTAGCTTATATAACGGATTTTCCCTCAAACTACCGTCTACGAAAGAAACCCATTTTTTTATCTATTGTCTTTCTGACAATTGTGCGTGGTTGGGTGAATGGCTCATTAGGTAAGACACGTAAGAAACCGAGTTATTTTTAACCAACAAATCCAGTTCAATGGTTCGCTAACCTGCGTGGTACATGCTTGGCTCATTTCGGCAACTTCAAGTCTGTCAAAAGGCATTATTGAAATTAAAAAAATGGCCGGTCAGGCCTTTGTTAAAGTGAGAAATTGTAAGCGAATACTCATCCCGACAATTAAAAAAAACTTTAAAATTGGGCTTTGATGGTATATGCAATGCCTAATTACGCTACCAGATATCCGGAATAATCATCAGTTATTCAAAACCTTTATTAATGTAACGTAAGGCCTTAGGAGTTTAATAAAACAATAAAATCCTGTGGGCCGAATCAATATAAACTACAACCATGGTTGTTTCGACCGGGTCGGTTCTATTTTTAAATATGCGGATATCTCATGTGTTTTTTAGGTCGAAGGGTACATTAAAAATTGGCCCAAAAAACCTGCGACCTAACCTGTAAAAACCCCCGATTTTACGAATTGTTAGTTTTTTTTTGTTTTTATTTTTTATTTTGTTTCAGGTATTAGCGCAAATTAATTGTACCCTGTTAAAATATGTTGGTTTATGTTTGGTATCCCCTACAGGTGCATATACTCTTTGTTCATTTACTTAGTTTTCATTGATGTGTGACTGGATCATATCGACGTCCACAATCGTTTAGCCCGCTGATCTGACGGCTATGATACCTATCAATCTAATACGGCTTTGTGGCACCGGGATTGTCTGTCTGTTTGTTATGCCAGGCGGTTGTTGTCACAGACACAAATCAGCGTCCGTTACGTCCGTCATGGATCGTAGTGCAACCTGAGGTGACTAACTACAGACTTCAGCAAGCAATTACAAAAAGTGCCGATACGAAGTGCCGATACGAAGAGTGACTAGAACCGAAATCATGTTGAAATTGTGAACACCAAAGCAGTCATTGCTCCGTTGTTCGTGTAATATACATTCATCTAAAATGATCATTTAAATACTTTATACGTTATGTTCTAAACTTCATTACTGTCTAATAAGGGGACATGATAATGTCTTATGATACAGGTTTTTATAGCAAACAGACCTAATAATTTGGAATATAATGACCATCGTCTAAGTGATAAACATGATCATCCATCTTAAATCTCTTTCCGCTATAGTTAGTCTTTATAGAAGAAATCGAGTTTCCCGTATTAGAAAATTCTGAGTTCACCGTCGATACTGAGTTGTGGTAAGGATAGTAGTATTGTTGGAAAGGCATGTAATTTTGAGTTTGTGGACCTTGGGTCTGGGGTTGGCCCGAGGCTTGAGTTTGGGTTTGGGAGTTTTGCACTGGAGTCTGGCCCTGTGTTTGCGGTTGACCAAACGGTAATTGGGGAGTTTGATTTGGAGTTTGTGTTAATGACTGGGACGTTTGTCCGAGTGTTGGTTCATGGTAAAAACTGTTCAAGTTAGACGAAATGTTGAAGTTCGATGTGAACGGATTAACAAACGTTACATCGTCATCCTCACGTTTGTAATAGTCGTAATTCGATGGCATTGGCAACATATAGTTCTGTTTGCTAGGGTAGAACAATGGGGGCACACCTCCTCCGGCTCCAGCCGTCACACCTCCTACAGCACCAGCACCACCAAGGCTATTAGTAGCACCAACATTATTAGCACCGGGCCTTCCCAATGTAGACATATTTTGCAACTGGTAATTGTTGTCCAAAAAGTAAAATGCTTCATCTTCAATTTTGATCTTTCCTCCCAAGTTGCTTTCCTTAATTGCGTTCCACAAATAGTTGTTGATGGTGATATTCTTAAGGTCTCCCTCACAGGGTCTACTCAACTTTCCCTCCACCACATCATTTGCATTGTAATAAGAAATCAAATGTATGGTTTGTTTCTCGGCCTTGCCTCTGACATTCAACTCTTTAAGGTTGGTGGTTATTGATAATGTCTTCTTTATAAGACCCTGGTCTTTAAATCCGTGTTGAGTGTTGTTGATTTCAAAATCGTCACTTAATCTCTTTTTCTTCTTTCTTCCCATGGCTGCGTTCATATTGCCATTCATACCACTTAAGCCTCCTCCTATGTTGGTATTCTCTACCTCCTTATCCAATTCTCTATATACTAAAAACCTACCCAAGATTCTGGAGGGACTCCAACTAATTCCATCGGTCCACCTCTTAATTCCACTGTGTTCTTCAATGAATATGAAAACATTCCCACTCTTAATAAGATCCATACGTTCCCTTTCGTGGGGTCTTCTGGAAATCAAATTCAATTGTCTGTTTAATATAGCCTGTATAATCAACAAGGCATCCTTTGTGCTGCCCACATATCCGGTATAAGAAGGAGCTAACTTATTCGACATTATAAGCAATGATTATTGTTACTATTGTTATGTGTGCTTTTGCTATACTAAATCTATGTACTATGCCCAATTCTTAGGTACGTAAATGCACTGAGCACTATTTACTACTTCAACGCTTTCCAAATCAATATGGATTCATTTGATAATTTATATTTTTTGGTATCTAAAAAAAGAAAAGTAAAAAAAAATAATAACCGTACAATAAAAGAATAACTTGTAAAAACGCAACTCAAAATTTAAAAACAATTTAAAAATAAACTAACCAAAAAATTAAAATAAAATAAAAAACATATTATAGAAAAAAAAAAAAAAAGACAAAAAAAAAATACCACAGTGATTGACATCATTTTTTTTTACGTATGAACTTTCCCAAAAAAAAATTCAACCCTGGGCAAGGGTTCACAAAGGGTGTAACGCCATAATGAAGAAAGGCGTTTGGCAATGACTTCCTCCCCAATCATGTGTAGTTTATCGTTAATAGATCCTTCCATTAATGTATATATAGCTTAATATCATGGTTTATAGTTTTATAGTTTTATTTGACGACGCAGTACAAGGGGTCCACAATTTAAACTTTGTTTTTTACGGTAATTAATTACACAAGAATATTCTATTGCTTTTATTATATAATCTTTTGTACTGTGAATTTATGATTTACGTCTTTGAAATTAAAATTCACACATGCATAATGCATGTTGGTTTGCGCTACGTTTTGTTCACCGACAGCCTAATCAGCTGAGACGTCCAAATTCACGGTAATAGCTACCATTGAACTCACCCCCAAAATACCGTAAATGGTATTCAACCACCCCGATATCTCGTATCTCGAAAATTATTGAACTTTGCACGGAATTATTAGCCAAAGGAGTAGTTTTCTCCCCCCCAAAAAAAGGCGCACTAGAGCGGGATTCTAGAATCAAAGTTGGGTCAACTGAGGGGGCGGCAGCGATTTTGGATCGTAAATATGCACCCTTTAGGAACGGTTTGGTCCTTTTTTAATACCCGAAGTAATAGCCTTTATTTTGGTTTTTACAAGGACTATCTTGGAAACCTTAACTTACCAAATCGCTAAAGTAGGCTTTTACACTGACATAATTCCGATAATAAAATCTGATAAGAACTTTAAACTACTGGTGTGGACAAACAAGTCCAAGGTGGCATTAAAAAACGAGAGGATGAGATTCAGACGAGCAGGGGTGATAAATTGGTTAAATTGAACAGATGATGGCCTGAGGTCAACGATGTAAATGGTGGAGACAACAGCCGAGTAGTACCGATATTTCACAATAATTTTGTGAAGGGCCAAGCACCACGGCCTAAAGGTTTTGAAATATTGCATATGTTTCATAACCAAGTTTCTATGCATATGGATTTCCTTTTTTGCACACCGCCTAATCCCTTTGCAACAATGTCAGCTTAAACAAGGTTTTTAGTGTCCTTTAGTTTTTAGGTGGAATATTTTAAATTTTGATTTTGCCATAGTACATGAATGGAGGCAGTGGTGATGATATTGACATCGGTTTCTGAGATCACAGCATGGTCTGGGTTGAAATATTTTATAAATTGACACGTAAAGGATTGCCCTGAAAAAATTTAAAACTAAAAATATTCAAATTTCATAATAAAACCTTTATCTCCTAAACCTGCGAAAAATAAATACAAGAAAAAAAAAAAATGAAATCAAGTCTCGGTAAGACAAACCTCATATTGCTCAATTTTATGTCTGTTGAAATTCGAAGTTGCGTATTTAACTCTGAGTGCAGTTACGAAATACACGCGGTGCAGTTACGGCACGATATCATTTGCAAGTTGAACCCGTTTAGGGAAGTAGGTCAATGCATAGATAAACCATGCTATTTATAAAACCAGCCATGGCTGTCAACGATTCGCCTCATACCTTTTCGCTTACGGCTGCAATTTCCAACTATCGTAACCCTTCCTACACCTTAAAGCGCCAGGTGGGTTGTGCCCAGAAATTATCGTCTAACTTTAAATTAAAAATAACAACGTCAACCATTGGTTTGTGCTAAATTTGGTAACTTAACGGTATGATTTTTTAGGCTAACATGGTATGACGCTTAACTGTTCTTAGCTTAGCCGGTTTTGATTCCTGTATTGACTGTGGGTACGGGACCTATTTACCTATTGGGGTAGAAATAAAAATGGCTCAAAGGCTTCAACGGTTAGCTCTCTATGCCCAGGGTTTGGTCGATGATTCTAGGCTGAAAAGTCTTGGAAAATGGCAATTTCCCCAATTTGTGCCGTGGTTGCTTTTTTGCCTATTGAAGATGATGGATTGACTGCATTGACTTCATTGACCAGCTAATATGTCTGTAACATTGTGCCATATTTTTTATTATTTTTTTATTAGATTTTTTGGAAATAAAAAATTTTCGTGTCATATACGTTGTGTCACATTCCTGACTTGTGTCATATGAATTAAGGTTACACAAAGTTGCAATTCTTAGATTAGGTTAAACTTCTAGTTGACACCTCTGTAACGGTGTCTGCAAATGTCTGTACTGTGTCTGTGCCTGTGCCGTGCCTGTGCTTTTATCAGTTGTTAGGGGTATTTTGAAGGTGGTTTTGCGGAGTTTGGAATCCAACATTTGGTGTGGCTTTTCTAAAAAGTGAATTTATGGGGAAAAAATGTTCTAGGGGATTCCCATTAACAAGAAAACGTCGCAGACAATTAAACGAAAAACGAGTCGACTAAAAACCCAAAAAAACGGTTAGTGTTTCTATAATATGTACATATAGTTACATATAAATACGAAAAGGACAGCATTGAAAGAATAGATGGTTAGTGCTACAGATGGCGGGGCATCAATTGTTCATTGTTATTGATATAATTGGTAGTAATCAAATAATGGGTGAGGTTTGTATATAAGTTTGTATATAAGTTTGGGTACGAAAGTTATCCTTAAGTTTAATTTAAAAACACCTTGATTTGAAAAAGGGTTGGGGATGGTCTGGAGTGGGAGTTGAAGGAATTCAGGGAGACACGGAAACCAATACGATGGGTTATAGACGAGTTATAGACGAGTTATAGAAATGCTTGGATATTCTTATACGAAATATCGTGTCCTTTGCCAATATTCACGATGGTAAAAACACGACGTTACCGCCCTTCCGCAAGATTTAGATTAGATTATTGTTAACTATGACAATGCTTACATAAGCGTCGATTTACAATCAAATACCATCGCCGATTATATAAGCGGTGTCATTCTACGTAGGGCTAACAACCCTAAGCCTCTCAACACGGAGCCGTTTGATATACTATCTTCAAATTATATAAAAGGATGTAATTGTAACGTCAGAATACAACAACAAACCCAAAAACAACAGAACAATCATGGGATTCAAACTTCAGGATTTAGGAATTGCAGCTTCCGTCTATTTAGGACTTTATGTATTATACGAAATACATGCATTATACGTGTTAAGTAAAAATGGGGTCCGTTCCCTTTATACAGCTTTAACTTTATACGGAATTATTAGACTCGGGGGCCAGATTTCTGGAGTAGGATTTGCAATTGTTGGGTTCACCCATTGGCAATGGTTAATTGCTTATATAGTATTAGGTGCTGAGGGTTATTTTGCGTTAGTGTTGGCTACGTTATATTTCCTTATCAAGGAACAAAAGACTGCCTATGGATCATCTCCATTAACCAAACCTTTATTGTGGAAATTCAGTTACCAAAAGCTTTTTCATTATGCTTTAATTCCTGCCAATGCTTTGATTATTGCAGGTGGGTGTATGTTAACAGGAATGACTAGTGAAGAATTGATCAATGATACATCCAAGGTCAACACTTCCAAAGCCCTTAGAACGGTAGGTCAAGCTATTTTCTTATTTCAAACGATAAGTGTTGGATTCCTCATCTTCCGTGCTTATTTCAAGGGCCTTAGAGTTAAAGGTATGAACCTTTTATTATTAGTTGTACCATTCCTTCTAGTCAGAGGAGTTTATGGGCTTTTGACAATCTACATTAATGAAATGAATTATTTTGTTGTAACTAATTATACTTCAGCTACAGCTAGTGAAAAAGTCACAATCTACGAATATGTGTTGGCCATTACTATGGAATTCTTATCAGCAAATTGTTTGTTGATTATTTACTGGGCTAGCAGAAGTTATCAAACTCATCCTGACATTGAACAAGAGACTCCTCTCAAGGTTCAAACTGATGATAAGGTAGGCGATGAGGAATCAACAAGGACCACCAAGACCGTAAAAACCACAAAAGGAGGTAAAAAAATCTACGAACATTTGATTGTTTATAAAATTTATAAGATGGTTTCTGGGAAGTAGGCCAGTCCCTAAAGTTTATAGAGTATTCTTTACAAAAGACGCATTCTTTCGATATACGGACCTTACATTATTTGCTAGAGTATTGAACGCTTTTGCCTTTAATTCCCGAAAACTGTATTTCTCGTAAATTGACAAGCTTGAACTCTTTAGTGCATGACTTTGTGAATTGATTCACCGGCAACTTAACCTTAGCAAAAGGCTGTTTAAACTTTCGAACTACAGGGCTTAAACCATACGTGTGAAACCGAGACAAATACACTACTTTCCCGTTACTGCACATAGATACTAAAACAAATAACTACTCAAACAAGTAGATAATAGAATATATAAAACAATAAACCTATTTACAGTCTATTCCATCTCTTTTCAAAGCTTCAACTGTTTGCACATCTATAAAGAAACAGCAGGTGGACAGTTCAAAGCACCTTTAATTTGACCATAGATGGTGAATTGTAAAGAAGTTAAAGTACCAACCATAACCAATCTTGTTGGTAAACCGGCGAATGAACCTCTAACACCTAATTGACCAGCTAATTGGACTAATAAACCAACAGTAGATTGACCTGGAGCCTTCTTGGTCTTGTTAACCTTGGATAATAAGGTATCAGCAGGTTGAGAGACGAAAGCAGCAGTACAACCAGCGATGATACCGGATAACAAATCAACACCAGTCTTAGCAGATGATGATAATTGATCCTTTGGAGTGGAGATAGTGGAGAAAATAGCTTGGGAAGCTCTTTCGAAAACCAAGAACTTGGCAATATTATAAGGAATTTGTTTGAACAAGATTGGGGTGAAACCATTGTAGAATGATCCAACACCTTCTTCTTTGAAGATTCTTGAGAAACCACCGATTAAACCGTTAGCAAAGGTTGGTTGAGAAACTAATCTGATTCTGGTAGCTTCTAAAGGACATAAAGCAATATCAGCAAAGAATTCAGCTAAAGCGGATGATCCAATGTAGATAGCATCTTTGTATTGTTTAGCAGTGTCTAAACCTAAGTATTCAATAAATTGTTTCTTGAATAATTCGTAACCACCGAATTTGAAGGCACCTTGTAAAGAGTAACCTAAGATAGTTGGACCTAAACCAGTCAATAAAGCACCAGCACCTTCACTGGCAACGATCTTTCTAAACGATCCAACCATACCGGTATTATAAACAGTTGGTTCTAATTGGATTCTGGTCTTGATAACATCAATAGGAGTCATAGCACCGTGGGTAACACCACAACCAATGGCACCGGCTAAAGCAAAAGAGGCGTAATCACCTACACTATAATTTGGTAAACTCATGTCTATAAAATACTGTGATAAGAAACTTGGAAAGTTTTTGAACGAAAATTTTTAAATTGAAATTTTTTCATTCGACAAGCGCAACGTGAAGTTCCGATCATGGCCGGGTGACCTTAAACCCGACTATACTATATAAACCCAGGGGTTTCACGGTTTACAACTTAACGGCTTACAAATGACTAGACATGTGTGATACATTGACAGGTTTAGGTCACGTTTATGCACCGGGGTTTTGTGGTTATTTCGCTTTACACGGTTTCGAGTAATATCCGTGTGCCTTGACAACGGGTTATCATTGCGATTTGCAGCCACGATCAGAACCTTTCATACCTTGCATTAACCCGAGATCCAACATCTTTCCTATACGACGCCCACGATGGTCTATGTACTATGTATATTAATGTGTGATTTATATGGTTGTTCCACCAGACTTTTTGGGTCACATTTACCACATTTACCTCGATCTTATCTATTATGATTCTTATCTACAAAAGAGGAGAAAACGAGAACCCAAGTTTTTTATTTGGCCCAAAAATTAGCAATATCCTAGCTTTTACTTGCCCTAGCATTTATTTGCCCTAGCTGACCGAATTCAAAAGCTCTTGGAAGTTATCAAAAGCCATGGCCTCACACTTCAACCTGCACATATTCTTGTCCTTATTTAAGCAACTTCCTAATATAAACCCATCGGCCCTGATTGTTATCAGGTACACATTGAGAACCTTCGACTCTTCATAATCTACTTGTAAGTTTTCTTTAGTAATCAAAGACTTGAAGTTGTTGGATCTTGTTTTAGTGTCGGCATTTTCGATTTCTGCAGAAAGATATTCCGAAAGAATTTTCCGTTTTAGTTTCGGATTATTTAACAAATCCTTTATAGCATTTTGTTTGGCCAACTCTTCGCTATCGGAATTAGTTCCAATTGAAATGTTTTCGTTATTTATTATGAGTCTTACCACAAATGGGTCAGTATCCAAGGTTTTGAATTCGGAGTTGTGGAAAAGAAAATGGTATTCGTTATCTAATAGATGGCCCAACATATTCAGATTGGAGGTGAAGTTTTCATTAACCTCGAAGAATTTGTTGAAGATTCTGGTGTAAATGGCCTTAGCCCAAATTTTCAACGTTATGTAGTTGTACTCTGAGCTTAGAGCTCCTAAGTAACTAAGGAACAAATCCCCTACAAGTTTGATTTTAGCCGTTTGTGACGATTTGGTAGATATTTTGTATTTCATGTTGGACACCAAGCCATAGACCAATGACAATTTGAATAAGATTTCGTCACTCACAAGGTTATCAATGATCACTTGCAAGTCCATATGGTACAAGTTGGGGAATTTTTCATTAAGAACGTCAACTAATATCGACTTCAACACAAAATCACCTTTAATGATCAATTTGCTATTATTTAAACTATTTACATCGGTGATGTTTTGCAAATTGATAATTGGATCTACAAACAGCTTATCTAGGAACACCCTTTTGAAGAGTTTGTGGTCTTTTATAGGTAATAATTCAGGTAAGTCGCTATCTTGATCGTGAACTATCTCTTCCACCACATCAGAATTTGGAGTATAGTCGAGAATATAATCGATAGAATCTTCAACTTTGCCTTTGAAGTTCAATGAACACATCATCTTTATAAACGGCAAATGACCGTCTTCAAACAATTTCTTGAATTTAAACCCAACTTTGATTTGTGGTGAATCCAATAATGATGAGAGCTTTTCGGTTAAAAACTTCTCTTTTTCACCTCCTTTATTGATTGCTTCAATCAATGAATCAAGTTGCTCAATATTGGGGGTCTTATCTACAATCTTCAGGATAGTAGCTTGAAGCTGACTTACATTACCCTTGACTTGGGTCAAGTCTTCAGTCCATTTGATCAAGTCCATAGTGCGAAACTTTCTTTAGGTTGTTTGAGTTTATGAGGTGGTTTAGTCAGGTTGATGGTTACTCATAGTGTGTTCAAAGAGCCTTTAGTAAGAAAAAAAAGGATTGATTTATAATTGTCATTGGATCTAGTCTCATCCGGTTGTTGCAGCTTACTTGTATTTCTGTTTGTGTCACGTCTCAATCCTTGTTTGTGATACATCACAATAACAATTGATAATACATTGTAAATTATCATACACTCTAATGTCTACTAGAAATTGCCTATACTATATAATAACAACTTGAGTATCCTACTGTCCTACTGTCATGGTTTACCCACATTTTGCAGTCCTGGTCTGGATCGATTTATTGGTTCATATAGTCATTCAATTCAGCGTCCAATTGTTCAGCAGTTTTATGACTTCTCTTGGGTTTCCTGTTACCAAACTTTGCGTTTCCTCTATTATCACCGTGGTTAGATCTACCACCTCTTCCTCTTGCTCCTGGTCCGCTTGGTCCTCTTGGTCTATGTCCATTTCTTTGGCCATTGTGACCGTTACGTCCGTTGAACCTTGGCTTGATTCTATCCAATAATGATTTCTTCTTTGTGTCTTCCACTATCAAAATCTTTCCCATAGCTTTTTTGCCGTCAAATCTCTTAATTGATTCTCTGATGTATTTTTCAATATCTTCAGGTTCACCTTCAAAGCCAACGTAAGCTGTGGATTTATGATCTTCATCAAACTTGACAAATTCAATTTCGGCTACTTTTATAAACAAAGATTTCAAGTCTTCTTCAGTCAATTCATGATGAACATTTTTCACTCTTAACACTGGTTTTGATGTTAACTCTTTGATGAATGTTGGAACCTAAAGTTAGTACACACTCTCCCCCATATTCGCAAATGACATAAATATACATACATTAGAATCTGTCTGATCTTCCTTGTGTTCGGAAGGTTCAGGTTGTTCGATTTCCATTTGTGGCTCTTGTTCTTCTATTCCTTGAATAGGTTGTGGTTGTTCCTCTGACATGGCTATTTTTCAGTGAGCGAGTTGACTGCGAAATCCTACTTTCAAACATATATTGACTATCTAACTCTATAGATTATAATAGAAGACCAGGGCCACAATCAAGTGGACTTGCTCTTAGCTTGCACTTTGAAATCTTTAGTATGTTCATATTTAACGCCAATAACGTTACCGTCGCTATCATTGACCTTCAATTTGGTCAAATAGTCCAATCCTACTAAATTGGGCCAGTTGACATATTGGTATGAGTTGCTTAAAATATAACTGGCTGATTTGAATTGGAATAACAAACAACAGGATATCGTTAATAAGTTTCTCAACGAGAAAATCGAACCCTTTGGATAGAAAATCAACGAAAATAAAATCAATAACGATGTGAATATCATGTAAGGCAAGATTTGAACATAGTTAGGTCTGTAATCCAAGAAGGGATTAGCTGGAGATTCAAAAGGTTTGAAATTACCCAAGAACAAATCAAATGAATCTTGTCTTGAACCGTCACTTAAATTATTGTTATAATATCTGGTAATTGAATTGGATAAATCGTGCAATGCTCCTAAGATGGTTCTTTTACCTAACCTGGTGAAATCAGTCTTTAAAGCAGGTGTTGAACTATATGAGTTGGAAACAACATCAGCATTATCGGCCCAAACATTTTGAAAGATATAGTTGAATTTTGGATCTACCAATTTCCATACACTGCCAGGAGTTAAGTAGCCAAAGTTTTCCAATTGTTTTTGCAAAACCCATCTGGAAAAGATTGATTGAACAACATTGGTACGGTCTAAACAATCCATACAATTAGTTCTAATTACTTTAGTTTGCAAATTCTTGATAGAATTGGACTTCAAGTCAATATGGAAATAGTTGGATTGGTGGAACCCTAAACCTTCTAAATGATGAATCAATTTTTCAACATTTTGGAACTGCATGTTTTTACATTCATGGTGGAAATCAAAGTATACGTATATGATCTTGTTCTTCAAAGTATTGGTTAAACTATTAATAATCAGTTCGTAACCTTGTTTCACAGGTAATTCGTATCCTTTATTGTTAACTAAATTAACACAATAAACGTCACCATAGTTATCTACCAACTTGGTGAAATGTTTGGTAGTTGAGTCTATGGAATTCTTGGAGCTGATAATCAAATTAGGCTTGTATCTCAAATTATTGACCTCAGACCAATAAATTGGCACAGATCCCCTGATTTGCAAGAAACTTTTGATTTCGTTGTTACTAATGATAACTTGTTCAGTTTCATTGAAATTGGCAACGTCTCCTCTATCATCAATTCCTCTTCTGAAGTATCTAGTTCCTGATCTGTGGACGGATTTTCTAGTGATTAAAATGTAATTCAAGTGGTTGGTGTTGTTAAAATTGATTTCCTGACTCTTGAAGTATCCATTGATGATAGGAGTGACGACACTTTGAGGGAAACCCAAATCAATGGCAGTTTCAGTCAAATACTTGTTCCACCAAAACTCAGGGTTAATATCAGGGTTTTTGGTGTATTTGGTTTGTAAATTGTTGGTTAAATCAAAATCATTATTGATAGCAAAAAAGAATTGGTTCTTGTCTAAATGTTTTCTAATCAACTTCAAATACTCTTGCTCCTCACTATTGGTGTCACTATTACGTTTGGCGGTCAATGGAAGAATCTGGTAACTTTTAACTTCAGCAATTCCATGACCCAAGATTTCTCCGGCAACTTCATGGCCGTCAACTATAATCAAATAAGTCCCTAATTTCAATTTGACCACCCCGATTACACAACTGATATCTTTGAATGTTAACGACTTGTAAATCCCTGGTAACTCTGCGAGTTGTTCGACGTTTCCATTTTCAATGACAACCGTGGCTTCATTGTTTATGAATATGTAAGTGTCATCAATGCTAGCAAATTTCAACATAGTTCTTGGTTGATGGATTGATGCGCAGTTGATTTATTGGAGACACAAAACGCACCCTGTGAATTCTGGGAATCGTCACCTGTGATTTCGCAACTTGTTTTAGGTGGGTGTAGAGAATTATGAAGGGATGGAGGGCTTATTTGCATGAAGTTGTCTCTATTTACACAAATGGAATTTTTCTGAGTTTAGGGGGTCCCAAGGAGTTTTTTTAATTCTCTTTTCTTTTTTTTTCTTTTGTATCAAGTTGTGAATATCACAATTGCAAATATCACAGATTATAGCAAGTTAAAATTAGAATAAATACAACAAATAGAAAATATTGAAAAGATTGCTTACTTAAGAAATGATCTTGAATTCAAGAGAATGTACACAAAACCACCATAAACATTTCTTAACCCGACAACCGTGTTTTCCACTCCTATCCTTAAACTAAAAATTCGATTTCTTATCTGCCCGGCTGTATCTCATGTCCAGTGACTCGCATCTGCGAACCTCATTAGATAACACATCCACAATTCCCACATTTGAACAATATCAGCATGGGAGAAAAATATAAAACCATCCCGACGTACCTGCCGTCACCTTCCCCGTTCATAAGCGAATTTGAAACCCCTAACTTGATCCACTCGTGGGACACCAACGATTCGATCATTTCAAGTGTGATAGCTCCCAAAAGACAATTACTAATATGTGGGACTCAAAACGGAAAATTAGTGTTGATAGACATCAAATCGTATAGGATCATCAATTCAATCAGCGAAGAAGAAATGCAAGGGTCAAATTTGTGTTTGAACGTTTCAGAGGATGAAAATTTGGTGTTTACAGGAGGTTCAGATCTGTTGATTAAGGTATATAACATATCTGATTTGCATCATGTCAAGTGTGTTAAGATTGTTTATCTGGCCATCGACATAGGAGATATCTTTTCAATTTACTATTGCAATGGTTTAGGGGTTCTTTTTATTGGTGCTCAGAATGCTTCTTTAATATGGTGTAAGATAAACTTGAAAAGTGTGGCTTCAATTGAAGACCTTGAACGCGATGGCCAAGTAGTCGATGTGGTAAGAAGAGATAACTTGCCTCATTTGAGATACAACAAATTCTTTGACTCCAGGGGTCCATGTGGAAAATCCAATCCTAAGCCAAGGAAATCTGATCTATTAGAGACAATTTCCCTTTGTGAAATCAATCCTAAGGACTCTATCAAATTTGCTCATTATGGTTATGTCTACAGCATAGCGATCTGTTCCAACGAATTCTTGAAGTTCAAGTACCCTGAACACTACATGATTTTGATCAGTTGTGGAGGTGATGGACTGATCCATTTATGGGGGATTAACGAGAATTCTTCAAAGCAGCCATCAAAGGAAGGCGATTCCCAAATCACACTTACTAAAATTAAAACTTTAAACAATGAAGAGTCTATTTTATCGATAGCTTTACAAAACACTTACCTTTATGTTGGATTATCCAACGGTTTGATTAACGTTTGGGACTTACTTACAAACCAACTTATAAAGACATTCAAATCCCGTGATTGCAGAGAAATCAGTTGTTTAGTAGTATTGGATTCGAATTGTGTGGTATTTGGAAATAAGTACGGGTTAAATCTTATCACTCCCAATGGAAAGATTGAGCCAATAAATTCTAAATCGTCCTTGACGTTGTATTCAACCACCATTGACAATACTCAACATATCATTTCTGGTGGGAAGAACTCTATAAATTACTTTAGAGCTTCATCCACTGGAGTCACCCCAAAATTCCATAATCTAGGTTTGGATAACGATTCTCTTGTCAAAAACTTAAGTAAGTTTATCAGTTTCAAAACCATCCTGAAATTCAACGATTTCTATTTACATGATTTGGGAAATTGCACAAAGTATCTTATCAAATTATTGGACGAATATGGGGCCTCGTCGAACTTGATTCCTATTGAAGGCAGTAATCCGATTATCATATCCACCTTCA
Source organism: Yamadazyma gorgasii (assembly GCA_003708985.3). Lineage (NCBI taxonomy): Eukaryota > Fungi > Ascomycota > Pichiomycetes > Serinales > Debaryomycetaceae > Yamadazyma > Yamadazyma gorgasii. Next base: position 619,686 of record PPPC03000004.1, on the reverse strand, counting down.
AAAGCAATGCCAAAAGAGAGCCTTCTGCTAAACAGTTTAGAGTTCTTTATTATGGTCATTATGACATAGTTGATGCTATAGAAGACGAAGATGACTGGTCAACGAATCCATTCGAAATGGTCAGCAAAAACGGGTTCTTATACGGTAGAGGAGTTAGTGATAATAAGGGTCCAACCCTAGCAGTTATTCAATCGGTTGCTGAGTTATATTCCAAACAGCAATTAGGATGCGACGTTGTATTCATTATTGAAGGAGAGGAGGAAAATGGGTCTAAGAACTTCAAATCTCATATCACAAAACATTTGGAGTTGATTGGAGATATTGACTATATTTTCCTCTCCAATAGTTATTGGTTAGATGACGAAAGACCATGTTTGAATTATGGGTTAAGAGGAGTAGTCAATTGTTCAATTGAAATTGAAAGTGACAAACCGGATAGACACTCTGGGGTTGATGGAGGGGTTCTGAAGGAACCAACCATGGATATGGTTCAATTATTATCAACCTTAACCACCAACAACCAGCAAGATATCAATATTGAAGGGTTCTATAACGATGTTCATGAAGTTGATGACGAGGAATTGAAGAACTTTGAAAAAATCACCACTTATAACTCTAAATTCAAACTTGAAGAATTGATCAAAAAATGGACAAAGCCTTCTTTGACAATTCATAAATTTGAAGTTAGTGGACCCAATAACGACACAGTCATCCCCAAATCAGTCAATTGTTCGTTATCGATCAGAATTGTTCCTAATCAGGACATAGAGTTCATAAAGAAGTCCTTAATTGACCATTTGACCGAAAAGTTTGAGAGTCTTAACACCACCAATCACATAAACTTAAACATCTTTCATGAAGTTGAACCTTGGTTGGGTGATTACACTGATATGATATACAAAATTGTTTATGCCAAAATCAAATCCAATTGGAATTTAGAACCTTTGTTAATTAGAGAAGGTGGTTCAATTCCTACAATTAGATTCTTAGAAAAGATCTTGAATGCTAAGGCTTGTCAGATTCCTTGCGGACAAGCAAGTGACAATGCCCATTTGAAAGACGAAAGATTAAGAATCGTCAACTTATTCAAGTTAAAGGATATTTTCAGAGACATTTTAAAGTGTCTATCAGAAAATGGAGGTGTTGTCTAACTTGATTACATTATTATACATACATTATTATACATATAAATATACATATACATTAGGTTTGTTCATTAACTGTAAAAGTCATTAGCTGTAAAATTCATTTTCTGGTTCATAAATAAGAGCATTCAAATTGTCTTTGATTTGCCTATTGCTATAGCAAAGTCTTGTGAACTTTTGGTCTTTGATGAGTTTATTAATATGCTTGATATCTATTTGGTTGTAGTCCTTTTCATACCACAACCAGTGGTTTTTGCCTTCTTTGGCTTTTGTCGATAAAGGAGGCGATGGATAAGTATTGGGGCCGGTAGTGGTGGTAGTTCCCGTTGAAGCAGACCTAATGGAACAATTAGAAGAATCCACAGACTCGTTTAAATATGACACATACTCCAACAACTCTATGAAATCGGGTCGATTGAACCAATTCAATTTGAATTGGACAACTATCTTATCGTTTAAGTCGTCTTCGTCAAATACTGTGAGACTCGATGGATTGTACTGGTTGAATAAAAATGCATGATAACGTGATTTACAAGCCTGTAAGCCCATTGCCATTGAACTCCTCATAGCAAATTCAACTATCTCTTTATCGAAATTGAACATGTATAGTTGATCGTACTTGAAATGATAGTCACGTTGTTCTTCTGGAGTCATGGAGGTTATGGTCTTGGCATCTAAAATATCCAACGTAGTTTCATCGAGTTCTAGAAGTTTCATTACTAACAATATATCATTTAGTTCATATTCACAATCGTTGAGTATTACCAACTTCTTATAGCTTCGATTGAATTGATCAATTCTATTGCCAAAATAACTTTTCACACAAACATAGAACGGTAAGGCTATGTCTAACAAGTACATGGCATCATGGCAACTCACTTTGTAAGGGATTTTTATACCGATTTGATGGAAATTAGGAATCTTTATAAACTCCTGAAATCCTCCGTTAATGTTAAGACCATATTCTAGGTTATTTGAACACGGGATTTCAGTACTTTCTTCTTCTACTAGTTTACAGTTTTCACACATTTTTGCTCTTTGTCTTCTCTGCTGAATGCAATTTGAATATGGGAATATCATATACTTATCACGAGTCAATGTGTCATAAAATTTAGGATTGAAATTATCATTACAACTGAATACTTTGCCTATGAATTTGTTTCCAGGCACTATACTCCTGCTACTGCCTTTAAGTAGATTGAAGTCTCGGCCAAAAGTGAGTCCCATCAACTTCACTTTGAAAAGAATTTCATTATCGGTTAATTCAAACTCCTTGGGCAATTTGGTGATTTCTTTTATTTTGGCCAATTCATAATCATAGACTCTTTTAGTAGGTAAAGACATACCGGAAGTGTGCGTGTATGCTATATGTATGTATGCTGTATGTATGTATGCTGTGATGTACGCAATCTGACGTGTGATATATGTATCCTAGTGTAAATCTTTGACGTGGTAAATCCTTATGTACTAATATAAAAATAAGGAATGTAACTCAACGGCCATGCAATCTAATGTCTGCCACTGGACAACTCAACTCGGTTAAATGTGAAAAGGTTAAAATTTTTTTATTTTTTTTTGTTCTCAATTAGGGCAAATTGCCTGCACATTGTCCCTTTTTTAGATAACATTTTCGCTTAACAACACCTTACCTATCAACCGTTTAGAGATTTTTCCTTTTGTGGCTGTTTTGGTGACATCATAACGATGGTATCAGGCCATCAACCATATGGCTGTGTTATTTGTTACATAAACTCTCTTTTGCCCCTGATCTCTCTCTTTTTCCCCTTTTTATAAAGGCTTAACTCACTCAAGTAACTATGCTTATAAAATACTCCTTATTAGGTTATCGATGACTTCTAACCATATTTTTATCAAACCATTGCTTAAAGATCTTCTTATGCTTTATCATCAGAAAAGAGGTTCATGTCATTTTCATGTACTTTCATATGTATTAGCTATTTAGCGAATAATTAGTGTAAGTTTTGAAGTTCATACTCTACCTGACAACTTCAAACTCCATTACGTAGTCAATCACGTAGACGACTCCAGCTGTGGAGTGCCTTGCCTTCTAACTCTCTCCTCTTCATCTAAAATACTCAACCGCAACGCCTCTTCGATCATTCTGTCTTCAATGGTTTGAAATCTTGAATTACTCCTTCTTCTCGTATCATACTCCGCCATATCAGTCTGGGGATTTATTATTAGATTGGATGCATGGATGGCACTTGCAGCAGCAGCTTTTCTTGCCAACTTATTCTTGGCCGATGTGAGTTTAGTTTCCCAATCGGGCCTGATCTGATCGATGGTAATTACCTTTGGAGAATTGGCTGGCATCGATGTTCTTCTTTTAGATTTTTCTTTAAATTTGATGATATCATCACTAGGTGAAGATGACGACGATATGGCCATGTCATCACTTTGTTCGTTAATTAGATCATTAATTCCTTTAAACGCTCCTACTTTGGGCATTGGCTCTGAAATCGGATCGGGACTTTCAGTAGCAGGTTTTTTATCGGCCACAGTCGTCTTCAAGGAAAACTCCCTGGGTTTTATACCATTGATCCCCGTATTAATAGGCAAGTTCCTTTCGAAAGTAACTCCGAAATCGTTCATGGCACAGTAAGGACAATGGGCAGGCTCAGATATTAACGTATGAGGAAGTTCCTCTTCGGTTCCTGTGCCAGGGGTAGTTTGGCCGGGTTGATCATGAGGAGGATGCGGATCTAATCGTTTGATTTGAACAAAACATTCAGTACAAATGGGCTGCAAGCAGCATCTGGATAAGTTCAAATTATCAGGATAATATAAGAAGCAAATAGGACACTCAATTGCGTCCTTGTACAACGTCAAAAGTAAATCATCTGAAGGTAAATTATCATCAGTTTCGTTATTTAATTTCAATTCTAGAAATTTTGTATCTTCTTTTTTCTGTAACTCTTTAACCTTAGCAATCAATGCCTTTAATTTGACTTTCTGTTCTTGACGCTTATAATAATTTGATGATTTATGGATTTTGTGATTATCTACATCATCTTCTTCCTCCTCCTCTTCATAGGCAATCTCAATCGAATGCAACTGCAATTGTTTCAATAACTTAAGCAATTCTTGTTCATCCCAATCCTCGTTGAAATCCTGCAAAGGAGTATAAAAAGGAGCCAATTTCCGGTTGATGATCAAATCCCGTACTATATCAATATTGAAATCCAAATTGGACTTATAGATCCCATGAGGAGCTAAATACCCTCCATCAACATTCTCGTCATACTTTATGATGAGTTTCATATAATGATCTTCTCGAAGTTTATCCTTTTCCTCTTGTTTCTTTGACTTTTTGTAATCATTATGATTGCCAAAGATGGTATTTCTCCTATTACGTTCGAATCCATAACCTGCCGAAGTTGAAGACGAAAACGTATTTGATCTTGGTCTTTGTTCTTTCGTTACAGTATTTCCCATATTAACCTATGTTGCTCTCTACTTTTCTATCACTTTACTTATGAGTATGCTATGCTTCTTATCCCTGGACCTACCTCTATAACACAAACCCACCTCGAGATTCAATTAAACCTGGGAATGGTAAAATCAGGGGGAATTTCTCGGGAAAAACTTGACAAACTTGATCTCAAATCAAACAACACAATCCTCTAATTCCGACTGTGTTTGGTAAATGTCCTATATAATTAAACTTGCTTAATTATACACCTCCTTAGTTTGCTCAGGTTGACACAAGATCCATGCGCATTCAGGTCGCACGACATCCCCAGATCCCCTATTGCAAAGTAAGGGGAATGATAGGGTTAGGGGGAGGTCCAGAATGCTAGAGAATGTGTGTATATGTGTGTAGATCGTAGTGTTGTATAGTGTAGTAGAAGTAGAAGTAGAAATGGAAAGGACCATATGGTCTTTGGTCTTACTGACTTATGATAAATGTCTAACCCTACTATAGCCATCAGATGGTGCATAACACATGACCGTCATTAAACTTAATTTCTGCATATACGACTATAACCTTATCGTAAACGATGGTCTAGAACGTGAGAAAGAAGGGTGTAATTTAAGTAGTAGATGTTTATAAGGGTCCTAAATAGGTCATTAGTTGAATCAGTCCTAAAACAGAGGGTTTTAATGACAGAGCCTCTTTAAAGTACCACAATAAGGACTGGTTTAGCATCTCTAAGAATTTTTGTTGACTTTGTGTTAAATAAAACCTAAGTCCTTAATGACTAGAATGGAAAGTATTGCCTAAGCATAGCGTCTCTGGTCAGAGTTTTTCAGACGCAGACTTGCTCACCGCAAACCCTTGTAGCGTAGACCAATCTAACTACGCGAACGCGTTATGACGATGGAATCAATGAAAGAAGTCGAATTTATATCCAATAAATTACAATCAAATCAGATTGTAACTTACCAAGGATTATCCCACGAGCTTAATATCACATACACAAATGCAAAAATCAGCTTGTACAACTTTTTCAATAAAAATAGATCGAATTTGAACGGGAAATTAGTTATAGCTGGAACAAAACAAAACCATTATGAACTACAATTAGTTGATGAAGTTTCTGCCGATAAGGAAATTACTAACTTTGATAAAGTTGATGAAGTTTTTATGTACAGCATAAGTTCCAAGGAGTTCCACTATGAATTGCAGGACTTGGTGCTTGAAAACTTAAAGTATTCTGTGGATAAAGAAGATTTAGAAAGGTATTATAAAATGGGCATGATAAGAGGACCTGGTTTAATAGCTGCTGGAAATTATAGAACCGCAGCCAGAACTGTCAAAGAGTCTCCTAAGAAATCTTCCCCCAAGACCATCAAAACTGAAACTAAAGTCGAAAAGAAAAAGCCATCCACAAGTTTGATGTCCAATTATGTTTCACGTAAAGAAGCCAAAAGACCCATTGAGTCCAAGGAACCACCCAAAGAAAAGTATCAATATAAGTCACGTAAATTGGATGCTAAGAAGGATAAGGTTGTGATATCAGAAGATCCATTTGATGATGATTTAATGGATGTTGATGACAAGGAAGATGAGGACAAGGAAGACCATGAGCATGTCAAACCAGTGAGTAAGAGTAAGATTAGTGACATCTTCAACGATGACGATGATGACAATGATGATAATGACAACGGGGAAGAAGACGTGGACGAACAAGAAGAACAAATCGAGTCCATGGCCAACGAACCAGAACCAGAACCAGAACCAGAACCAGAACCACAATCACAGTCACAAGAACCTGAACTTGAACAAGATCAACAATCAGATGTGGATGAACCAAAACAACAAGAAGCCCCAGAAAAACCCCAACCTCAATATGACGAAGATGGTTATCTCATAACTTACTCCAAACCGAAGAAACCGACCAAACCTAAACCTAAACCAAAGAACCCAGAACCTAAATCACAGCCTAACCCACAGCCTAACCCACAGCCTGAGCAACAACCTAAAGTTAAATCAGCTACCAAAGCTAGCGCAAAACAGAAGTCTAAACAGCCATCGGTTATGTCATTTTTCGGTAAGAAAAAATAACAGTGGTACGCCCGTAAACTAAAACTGTATAGTAATAAAAAAAATCTTATTAATTCTTGGCTAACAATTAAATAATTACTGAATTTAGTATCGTCTCCTCATTTATTATCTAGTTATTACCGTATTGAGATGTTTTGTATCCCAATAACGTTGTGTGCGAAAACCGATTTTACTACAACCTTTAATTAAATTTCCTAAATAGGAAGTGTAATTAATCTTTACCACTTTAGCTGCGAAAACTATATAAGCTGGAAGAGGGCTTACAATTGGAAAAAAAAACCGTACATAGTAAGTAGGAGGTGTAGAATTCAATCGTTATGAAATTATCTACTGTTACTTTAGTGTCTATTGCCTGTTTAGTGGCAGCAGCTCCCACTGCTTCTGAGAACCAACCTAATTCTAAAGAGGTTAACAAAAGAGCTGATGCTGAATTACAAGAATTGCTCAACCAATTAAATAATTACAAATCCAAAAGAGACTTGGATTTCAGCCACTTGAGTAAGAGAGAATATCAAATTGTTACTGAAGTTTTAAGTGCTTTGAACGATACGCAATTAGCTCCTAAGATTATTCATTACTTAGCTACCAATTCCACATTGGAACCAATTGCTGTTAATACCATTGTTGCTGTATTAAAATCTGGATTGTTGAACATGACTACCTTATTCAATGCTTTGGATAAGTCTGGGTTGGTCACTACTGTCGTTCATGACTTGATTAGCGATTGTTCTTTATATGTTTCTTTATTCAGAACCGCTGAAAGTGTTATTGGTGATCTAGTCGACAAGGTTCAAGATGCCATCAACAGCTTGAAGAAAAGAGAAGCTGAAGCTGAGGTGTTGACTGCAAGAGTTGTTGCACCTAAATTAGATGCTAGACTTGATTTAGACGAAGTTGTCATCAACTTATTACAATCTTTAGCTAACTCCGGTTTGGCGTCATCAGTAGTTGAATCCATCATCACTGACCCAAGTTATATCCCATTTGCTGAAGATTTGATTTCCGAAGTTTTAGCCACAAACGCCTTAAACATCAGCGACGTTATTAGTGCTGTCGAAAACACCAATTTGGCCTCTGATTTGTTGTCTTCGATCTTAAACGCTCAAACTTTCGATACTGTTATTATCAATGCTTTTGCTGCTGCTTCAGGAACATGTTCAGGATCTTCTTCCGGATCTTCTTCAGGATCATCATCTTCGGGTTCAAGTTCAGAATCAAGTGGTTCTAGTTCTGGAACTAGTTCCAATCCTTGTAAAAAGAGAAGAAGAAGAAGAAGAAGAACTTCTTATAATTATTAGTGCCGTCCTTGGATTGGGATTTGGCCTGTATATGTATACCTTGTTTAATGATACACGCGTAAAAGTTGTTATATCTCTTAATCACGTGACTACTATATTAGCGAGGATGAGCGTTAAAAAATACTTAATGCGGCAATATAATTGACTGCACAAAAACAACCGCATTAGGAACAAATGTCAACAGGTATCATCAATTTACGATGAAGTGATATTTCATGATCAGTCCAGTGATATTTTCATTAATAGTTGTTCATTAGTAACTCAGTCTTTCGTTTGCTAAGCTTACTAACTTTAGTCGTTCATTAGCAATTTTCGTTCATTAACTCAGTCGTTCATTAACTTAGTCGTTCATTAGCTCAGTCATTTAGTTTAATATGAGTGAAGAATGGGTTTCACCTTCTAAATCACTTCATAACCTTTTTCGTGGGTCTTCAGAAAGTTTATCACCTAGCTCTTCACCTTCAAGAAGGTCTAAAGTTAGGAGCTTATTGAAGTTCACAAGATCAAATGATAATATCCAGTTACCAATACATCATCCCACATTAGAGTCTGCTTACACTGCTCAAAACCTTTCAGGACATCCAGCAAACATAGGACTGTCGACTTTCAATGATACCACGTCTTTAAGAGACTTTGCTGATACTTCAGAGGAAAGTTCAGCCAAGAGTCAAGCTGAAGTTGATGCTGATTCCATTGATAGTGTTTTCAATATTTATCGTGATAGACACATGTCGTTTATCTTTCAGGAGGAGTTGGACGATACTCATGTGTCTGGAATTAATCAGACGTCTAATGAAAGCAATGTAAATGAAACCGGCAATGCCAATGAAACAAAAAATATCAGTGATTCAAATGATACCAACAACAATTCAAACGATACCAACAAAAACTCTAGTAAGAGTTCAATGTTTTATGATACACAAAACCACATAACTTTCGATAATTCCAACAACTCCAATGATAACTCCAATACCAATTCCAACGATACCAACAAAAACTCATCTAAAAGTGAATACTTTGACAGTCACCAGATATCAGATAACTCCAAAGATAAAGGCTCAAATAAAGCATCAAGCGTATCGTCAAGAAAATCAGAAATGTTCTATGATACTACTTCATTTGCCAATGAAACCTCAGAAAAAGTGTTGTATCCCAATATGGTACGAAACACCATGATTTCTTTGAGTTCAGGTGAGCTTTTGTCAAGAGTAGGCAATTCTTCATTAAACGATTTGTCTGAGAAGTCATTTGGAGAAGGTAATGCTCAGGCCCATGTGTTTAAAGTTAACGACCCAAAGCCACCCAAATTGATCCAAATCAGAAGCACAAGTCCACAATTCTACCCCCAAATGACTCCACTCGAACCAGCCCATTATCACGACTCAGATATAAGTTCTCACAGTTCCTATTCAAGTGACGTTCCTACAGTATCTAGAGATTACAACGAATACAGTGGCAGTAGTGGCTACAGCAAAGCAAGAAGACCACCACCCAGCATTCCAACCCAAGATTCCACCCTTAAACAAAATGTCCATGAACGGATGTTAGACGAAAAGAACGGAAAACCAAGTCCTACATCCATGGTCAGTGGGTTCCCAGCAGTTAAATCTGAAACTTCAATTTCCTTCTACGACGAACTGTCTGAGCAACTTATTGTACCACACAAAACTTATTCCTGGACCTATTTCTTTGTAATGATGGTACTAGGGCTTATTTTACCACCAATATATTTCTTGCTTTCCTTAGGTATCTTTGATAAATTGGCCAGTACTAAGAATTACTATACGGGGATTTATTATAAGCAACAATATCTGATAAACCATAGTAAGTTGGTTAAGTTCTCGAACACACAAAAGCTTATAAGTTTTTGTTTAGGGTTATTTTGGTTTGGTATAATTTTGGCAATGATAGGGGTTGGATTAGGGGTTACCCAAAATTAATACTAAAATTAAATAGATTATTATGAATATATGAGAGAATAGATAGAATACGTCATTAGGGATATCACTAACATACACTCTACCTTTTGCCTTAGTTTCCTCATTGGTCATAGTTTCCTATTTTTAGACTCTTTACTCATCTTTTTGGCTATTTTCACCCCTTTTTGGTTATCTTCACACCCTGCAGCGATAAGAACTGTTGCTATAAACCCTTGCTCAGATTTATGCGGAAGCAAACCATTTAGACGAGGCTTAGGAAATTATGCCTATTATATCAATTATCGCCGTTAGGTCCATACAGGACATAATTACCTAAGAACCAACGAGTTATAAGGTTACAAAGCATTGTAGTAAATCTGCAGTGACCGGGATTGCTGCCTATTAGAGATTGGGGTGATTATTAAGTAACACTTAAGCAATCATAAGTTGCTCAATAATTAGAAATTGTCTAGGTTTTATGGATTAATAGTTGATGCTGAACACTAAGGAATTTTATGTGAATATATAGTTGACAAATGTGGTAGGTTTCAGATTTTGTAATATGTTTCAGATTTGTTTCATATCGCGGGGTGCATAAAAAATATAATCCTATTAGATCTTGAAAAGACCACAATAAAAGCATTTTAAGTTCATAAGGGACTAAGAAACGCATGTTTTAGCAAATAGAATACCTACCCTTATATTCTCTCTTTTTTTCCAACCTTTTTCCATTAAGATTGATCCAAAAAAGAAACATAAAAAAGAAACACAAAAAGCATCAGAAATGAGCCCATAAAGTAGCGAATCCAGCCAAAGAAATCCAAAAATATATTCTATAAACCGAAACACAATATCAAATTGTCCGAAACAAATAAAGAAATGAAATATAAAAAGGGTATGACCGTTCTAATAAGTGTTGTCACTTAACTTAGCGTTAACGTTAGATAATCTGTCAGAAACGATACTGCTGCTTTCTTCTAATAAAGTATTGAATTGCTTTAACAATTCAGTGTCTTTAGATTCAACAGCTTGTTTAACTAATCCATCTAAGTTAGCAGATAAAGTGTCAAGTAATTCGTTGACTTTATTTTTAACGTCAGCTTTCTTAGCACTGTTTAAGTAGATGGAATCTTCGAAAACACTTAAGAACTTCATGAGTGAATCGTGTTTGGCATCAAACAATTCAATCATGGAACTGTAACTGACTGGAGATAATTCACTTTCATCTCTCTTGGATAAGTTAGTTAATGATCTGATCTTTAAGGTAATATCATTGACCAAGGAATCAATTTCATCCAATGATCCAGTACTTCTTTTGAACCATCCTTTACCTTTACCACCGTAACCACCTTTACCACCTTTACCGCCGTAACCGCCACCAGGACCTTCACCATGGCCACCATGGCCACCATATCCACCTGGACCTCCACCATGACCCCAGGTACCATTGTGAGGATGATCTGGATAACCAGTTGGTTTTGAGTAAGGTGTATAATGAGTTGGACTTGGAGTAGGGGTTGGTTTAGTAGTTGGCCAAGAACCTTGACCACCATGACCACCATAACCTCCTGGACCACCTTGTCCGTGACCACCTGGACTTCCACCATGGCCTTCACCTTCTCCTCCACGTTTAATAACACCTACACCGTACCATTTAGGTTCTGCGACTTGTCTTTTTGCAACGTCAACATCACCGGCTTCGACTTCCTTCTTAATCAAAGTTGGTAACTCTTGAAAGATAGCATTTAAGTTATTATACACATTTCTCTTAGCGACAGCTTCTTTAAATTTGAGATCAACGACAGGATTAGCTAAAGCTACTGCTAACAAAGCAGTGAAACAAACAGAAAGTTTCATGAAATCTTTAGTTAAAATTATCAGGGTTGGAAGAAAACCGGAAATATTTAAATGTTTGACAATTAATTACAAGGAGGGACCGGTAATTTCAAAAGCAAAAGGGAAAGCAAAAGGAAATTGGCATACTAATTAGATACAGCATAATGCAAAACTAGAACAAAAGCAGATACACAATTCCATTGTTGCACAAAACCAAGAAGGTAAGACAACAATGAAAACAAGGACACAGTTTCCTAACTGGGATGGAATGGAACGGCATTTGATCTGCAAGGTCCTGAAGGTATGGTGTTTACATTGAATTTTGCAGCATTTCTGGCAGGGGAATTTTTGAGGCAACCACCGCGACAACGAACGACAAGTCCTAGATGCTGCAAAAACCATTCTTATATAAGCATTGATTGTTGATAATGGGGGCTCCTATAAATTAGACAATGAGGAATTTATTGGGCCATTGTATGTGCAAGTCTAGAACTCATAACCCAGACAAACACCATCGACGGAATAACAATGCTACGTCAACGGTATGTACAGTGGGTAATGGTTAATAGCGTGGAGTTATTAGTAACAGAGACACGGCGAAGGAATACGATCAAGGAGTAAGGAGTTGTTACAGTCAAGATTGTGGACCGTGTAGGCCAGACATGTGCCAAGATCTAGACAAGGTCAAAACGGTGGCCACAAAAAGAATGCGTAGATCTTTAGTGTGCATTCAAAGGGTTTGACTAATCAAGCAAGGAAACTAAAGAATGTAGTATCAGATAAAGATTTGCACCAGTTACATACCGGACTTGGTCCCAACCAAGAAAGATTACACCGAGAAAATAGTAATAAAATGGAACAATAGCCGAAGCCATGATAATACGTAATCCACAAAGACATCTCTGGAGAGATATTTCGCTAATTTCATTATTTATTGTTGTTATTATTAAATTCCATAAGGTAATGAGGTTAGGGTTGAAATGAGTATGTTAGAGAGGGACGATGGAATTTAATGAGAGTCTAGTTGTTGTGGCACGCCTACCACAGTAAAACACAAACACAAACACAAACATTAGGGGGGTCGGAAAATCCTACGGATAAACAAATACGTGGCATTAGATGTAATATAATAAAATGCAGCAAATGGGTGATTACTCAGTCTACGTAATTACAGGGGTAAAGACATTTTTGCCAGTGCACGTTTTCTTATCTTTCTGTGATTGTTGCTTTTGGACAGGGACACGATAATAGTTGATAAACGAAACATTGAAATTGAATCTTCAGATATTGTAAGATTGCTTTTGTGGAAATTGCCCGGACATGTCCAGATATTGTCCTTGTCCTTGTAGAATTCAAGGAATATCATTGGTCAATTGTTTCAATTTTGGTGGGTGTGTCTGTGGTTGTGGTTGGTTATATCCACTGCGCAAGAGGGGCATTCTCTAATTTATATATTGCGAAAGATATGAAGAATAAACAGCCATAAAACAAGCTAAACTAACCAAAATTCAAATCTGTCAAACTGGGGGCTTACTAGGAGGCTTCCTAGGGGCTTACTAGGAGACCGAGGAAGCTATATTTTAGCTAAGCTTTAACTTGCTTAACTAGTCTAGCTCTTCTTAATGCATCTATACTAGCAAACCTCTTCTTAATAGCGGCATCAGTGTCATTAAGTTCCCTCTTAACACCATCCTTGTACCCTCTTTTGAAGGGTAAAGTGAAATTTGATCTTACACTCAAATCTGGTGCTTCATCCCTTTTGGACAATGTAAAGTTTCTGGGTGCTAGGTCAATAACTGCACCGTTAATTAATAATAGACAGAAAAAAGAAATTAAAACCGATGATAATTGCATTTAGAATGTGGTTGTGTCTTCGTAAGTGTTTTTTGGTAGTGCCAGTTTTGAAATCTATAAGGGTGTGATTTAAGTCTATAATTTAAGTCTATGATTTAAGTCTATAAGTTCTATATTAGTTCTGATCATTAAAGAGAACCTTAGAGTTCTTATATAGAAGTTTATTATGAGCCTTGTATCATAAACCTTATCATTAGTATCCTTGTATCTTATGTAAGATACCGAATAGGTTAAATTAAGTTGGCTATGATAGCCACATGTTCATTTTTCTAAGTTTCGTAAGTATCCCAGTCTTTTTAGTACAGTTAGGGGTGTAGGACTATTTCCTTTAAAATGTCCTAACTTCTTTTCTATACTGTCCACACCCTCCTACACACTTCTATGTCCATTCCTAAGCGTAAGCGAATATCCAACAACTTAGACGCCTAACGTCTATCAATGGTTACAATACCATGAAATTCAGTTCACCCCACCGTGGAACCATGGAATATCCCTGGAACCATGGAATCTCTGTGGAACCTATGGATCAATTTATCGGTTTAAATTCAAATTTCATTATATGAGAAAAACCTCCTTGTCACACAATGCGGTTTCGAACTCTTAATAACGGTCGCTTAACTGAATCATGACGGTCAATCACGACTAGGAGCCTAGAGATGAGTCTGGAATAGCCTTTGGCGTCTAGATCACAGATTTATGTCGACACTGGTAGGGTATAATTTGGCATGATTTAGTGAATAATGGCAGGTGCCTGCTTAATAATTACCTATTTGGGGTTTATACTTTGTTTAAGAGTTTAAGTAACCAAAATTTCATTCTTCAGTCTTAGTACTCTTATTCATAGGACACCAGGTGCTATGACTTAAGACTTGAGTTATTATGTGCATTCTATTGTTTCGCAAAGTATTGAAATTGCTTTGATTCTTACGTAAGGTGTAAAATGTGGGTAAAGAAGTATTGGGATGGTTAGGGGGTTAATAAGGGCGGGTAAGAGTAAATAGAAGTTAATAGGAGGGACAAAAGTGGTTTAAATTGGATGAAAAATGGAAAAATATTATTGGCTGCAAAATATCAGTTTTCCTAAAAGAGTACTAAATAGGTCTGAAAGAGTTCAAACACCCAATAAACCTACCTAATCAACAAAGTCATAGAAATATAAATAAAACTAATAAAACTAATAAAACTAAAACACTAAACTTTCCGAGCTAATGTATAAACAGTGGCCCATTCAACTGTGAACTCCTTTTCTCCCACAATCTTCTCCAAATTATCAATAAAAGTATCAACAATATCAACACCATCATTCTTCACCTTCCAACTATGATAAGCACTCCAACTTAACAAGTAGAGCTTCATATCCTCTAACTTTATACTTTTCGAAATATGAAGACTTGTAGGAGACTTAAAGTCCGAAACTAACGGATCAGGATCATATTCTTTCCTAATAACATCCACAAAACCATAATCAGAGGGAGTTTCGTTTCTTAGCATGGTTCTAAGACGGTTTTTGCCAGGTTGTTCCCAATACGGGCCTAAATGATTGGGCCCATAACAAAATTCGTCATAAAGCTTATTAGCTTCAGGGAAATCAATCCAAACTGGCTCCTTATAAAACCAATACGCCAATGTTCCGTTTGGCTTTAAGATTCTATTGGCTTCAGCATAGAATTTGGTAGTGTCGACCCAATGCAATGCTTCAGCAGAAGCTACTAAGTCCACAGACTCATTCTCAAAAGTAAGCGATTCTCCAGGACAAACTTTGAACTCGATTTTATTCTTATCGGCAACTTTCAGGTTACATTGATCAATCATAACCTCTGAAATATCAGTACCAACTACCTTGTCAAAGAATTGGGTCAATTTGAAAGCCACAAAGCCAGATCCACATCCAATATCAACTGCTACTGATTTGGACCCTTTGTGGTATTCCATGATCGATTCGTACAAGGAATCGGGGTAGTTAGGTCTTGCAGCGTCGTATTGCTTTGTGTTGAAGTTCTTGTCTGAATAAGTTGCCATTTTTGTGTACACAATTGCAAACAATTGTAGGATATTGTTATTTATAAGGGTTTATAAGGAGCGAGATTGACCGGTACCGGAGCGGATGCGGGGATCAATTATATGTACATTAACATTAAACATTATTAGATTAAATACAGGTTGGATAGACGGGAGGGAGTTACTAGTGTTTACTCCGTGTTGACTCCGTCTTAAGTTATTCACGGCTTAAAGTGGGGTTTCCGTCTAAAATCAACTATTCCGTCTTCTTAGCATACTTACCCTTGGTCTTATCATTCAAAAATGCCCTATATCTCTCCAAAGTGATCTTGTTCTGTAACTCCTTGTACTCATTAATGAATTGATACTTGGTGCCAAAAAATTGATCCCACCATGTGAAGAAAGGTTGACTGAAATTGCTCTTGAACCCCCACGATTGATGATGAATGTCGTGGTACACCGAGTTGTTGGGGAATAAGATTTGAAACGGATCAAATGGGAGTCTGTACCCACAATGATCATCAATGGTTTTCATAGTAGAAAACGTATACAAAACTAAACTTTCTCTAGCAGAAAGACCCATCAAAATTGATGCCAAACCAGTCCCACAAGTATCTAAAAGAAACCCTTCAACTGGGTCATTATAAAGAGCCCCATAAGCATAAGGCACTTGTAATCTATGGTGTCTTGAGTGGAATCTGACATATAACCATCTATTAACATGCATGGCTCTGTGTAACAGATACTGCCAAGTATCTACGATTACAAACGCAACAAAAATCTTAACCAAGGGCCATCCGTACATGTACAACCCATAAATGATGACGTTTGGGAGGAATGAAAGATGACGTTTCAATTTCCACATTTCAAACACTTCGTAGCCTGTAGTAGGGACTTTATCAAAATAGAAAAGCACCAATCCTGCAAAAGTTTGGATGATATGTTGAAGGATCACGTCATAAATCACATCCTTCAACTTAGCCTTGTTCTTAGCAGCTTCTTCTTCGCTAGGATGAATTCTATACTTCTCTGCCAATTGGTAGACATCAATAAAATGGAAGAAACTGGAGTAAATCCAATACACAGCTACCGGAGCTATCAACGAAAGAATACCATCGGGAATTCCTTCAATAAGGTCAGGCTTTCTGCTGATGAATACTGGTGGTTGGATATCTTGACTTATTATAGTTAAATTTTGCATTGCTTGCCGTTTAGCTAGTATACTTACAACTGTTACTGAACTTGATCCTGTGTGTGTTAATATTAGGAAGCTGTTGAAACTTCTTATCTCTTATTGTCTACTATTACCTCTTGAGTCAAATCTGGTGAATTTTTATGAGAAAACTAACACCAAATTAACTAACTGTTAAACTTCTTAAACTATTAACTTCTAGAACCCTCGAAAACCCTTGTCACGGAATTCCTTGTTATCACCTTCTTGAGTTCGTTTGCTCCTTAAGCTCCTTATCTGCACAAACCCTTAGTGTTAAATCCTAAGCACTCGACACAAACACAAAAGTAAAGGGATGGGGTGATGTCAAATGACTTGTTTACTCTCCTATTTGCGATGCGACTCTCGTCTGGTGATCGCGGATTTAGGCTAGAACAAGATGCTTAGTTATGTGTGTCGTGTGAGAGATTGGTGGCCCATTGAGAGGGAGGGGAATTGAGCGGGAGAGGCGTAGGGTGGCTGGTAGAGATGGGAGGGGTGTAGGGTTAGGTGAGAAATGGGCCCTGGAATGGTGTAGGAATGGTGTATGAGTATGTAGAGCAAAGTGTCTTTAGGTTCAATAACGCACTCTTCATTACAATGTCGCATATGCTTCAAATCAGTGTAATCGAATCTGGTAACAAACTAAGACCCTCGTACAAAGTGATCAAACGATGTTGTTTGATCTCATGTAAATATCAAAGTCCGGGTAATAATTTAATAACAGTTTACTACTAATAGTAATCAATGCTCTTACTTGCTTACTTTCTTACTTGTACTAAGATTATGCGGAGCATACATCACGCAAAAATACACCTGAGAATTTTATCACAAAAGGATTGAAATTTATAGTATAATAAATTGCCAACTTTTGATAGTAAACGCAAATGTGGCGCAAATTACATGACCGCAAATTTATTGAATATGTTATAGAACCAGCTGCAACTATCTTCTTTACTTTTCAAGCTACTTTCTGGACAGTGTACTGGCTTGACCCACAATGGGTCAAAGATATTAGGCGTGAAAGAGAGAGACTCAAAAAGAGCAAGGTAGATAGTGATTGTACTCATTTTAAGAAGTAGTAGGCATTGATGGCAATTGATCCACTACAAATGGTGTAGATAGTGTAAATAATGTAAATAGTGTAAATAGTGAAGACTGTGTAGATATATACAAACGTTAAACAAATCAATGAGTTAGTGCATCACAGTTAAACCAACCTTTAGTTGATAGTTCAGGAAATTAAGCCAAACAAAAATCATAAAACCATAGAGTTGCCAGTGTAATATCTTTATACTTCTATGTCCTCTTAACTGGCACCACCCTACCCCCAACACACTCAAACAAACAATCATTAATCTTCACATATTCCAACCCCAAATTATTCTGCAAATATATCAACGCCACATGTTGAACCTTAAACCACTCATCAAACACATTAGGATGTTCTGTTCCTAATGCAAAGTTTGGAGCACCACCAGCCTTTAATCCAAACACATGTAAATACTTCAAACAAGACAAGGATTTCACCAATGTCAATGTATGGTGATGATTATTGGAATTAAACCTTAACGACGATAAAGGAAGGGTTCTGAAGAAATCAAACACTTCAAGGTTTATAGGAACGTTTGTGTGGGTTAGGTTTCTGTCCTCTTTGATTTCAATTGAAAGGGTTCGGAGTTGGAGTTGGTTAATAACTGAGGAGTACAAGAATTCGTCAAATTCAAAGGTTTCATTCAATCTTATGGTAAGATCAAGGAATTGGAGGTTTTTATGACTGGATAGAAACACTGGCACGAAATCTTGGTATCCTTGTTTAATATCAATGGAAAGGGTCTTCAAATTAGGAAATTGCAAATACGAAAGAATGCTCTTATTATCACCGAAATTGTACTCTATGATATTACACAATTGTAACTCTGTTATCAAATCAAAATTCAATGCTTTTTTGAAGTGGATAAAGTCCCTGTGACACAAAACCAAACCATTAAGTCCTAATTTGGTCAAATTTGCATATCTCTTATTGAAAACTATGCTTAAATCATGAATCTCAGTGACGTCGTAATCCAAATCACTAACCCCTGATACAACTAATCGCCGTGGTTTAGGCTCAAATAACTCCTTGTCAAATTTATTTACTACCAACAGCTTCAAATTCGTATTCAACCCTTCTACTAATGGCTGCAAAATCTTAGCACTCGTATAAGGCTTGATGGAAAACTGCTCCAAACCCGTGAACTTCTTTAGAACATCAAACCGTATATGTGTCAAGTAAATGTCGGACTTGATGTTTATTGTTAACTTTATAAGCTCGTGTTTGTGGTTTAAAAGCCGCAAGAACTCGAGCTTGAAGTTGTCCGGCAACCATACGAGTTCTGCTAGCGATAATCTCCCAAAAAACCGTTCTAGCCTTTGTTCCAATTCCTTGTCAAACACCAGAATCGAATCAGGTAATCGGATGCATCTGAAATGCTTCACAAGCGTGCCAGTGTCGTTATTTAGGAACTGTTTGAAGTTATAGGTACTATTGATATAGGTACCAGAATGGTCCAATTCTTTGTCAAAAGCACTGTAATTTCGGTCAATTATAACTGTATGATATAACCTTGGCTTGAGGAGTTTATATAACAGGGAGTTGGTTTTAAGAAGACTTAGGACGGCTGATTGGTTTAGGTATTTTGTGATTTGGATTAAAAGGTCGGGTGACAAGGATTCAATGGTTTTTGTGGATTTATGACGAGATGTGTTTGTGTTTTGGGACGTGTTTGTGTATGCATCCGTAGACGTGTTTGTGGATTTGTCCACCGTGTTTGTGTCACCTATCTCATATAATAACGGTCGTTTAGAATAACCGATTGGACTATTGAAGTTATACATGCGGAGTTAGTGCGAGCGAGATAACGAAGTATCCTTTTAATGCCTTTGTTGGACAGAATTTTTATGAACAAGGGATGGAATTCCATTAAACTTGGGATTGTAGTAGATATATACATAAACAGTGTAAGTGTAAAATCTGGGTTAATTTGATCAACTATTGAGCGAGTTACTGATATCTCCATCAATACTTCTCCCAAAAAAAAATAAATAACACCATTGGAATCATAAACTTCAAATAACCCCAAAATAAGCCTGAAATACCCTAACTATCCCTCTCCAAAAAACATCCATCTTAAAACACCTCAAATCATCCTCTCAACAAAATCGCGATTCACCATGTCAAAGACTAGAGGTGATGATATTTGGAAGACCAACACTGAGAAGATCGTACGTATTTCCAACAATTCTTGCACGTGATAACACATACTAACACCTTCAGAACTCAGAACTTTTCACCCTCACCTACGGGTCGGTGGTGGTACAATTATGTCGAGACTATAACAACGATTATACTCAAGTAAACACACAGTTGGACAAAATGGGCTATAACATTGGAATAAGACTCATCGAAGAGTTCCTTGCTAAAACAGGGGTACAAAGATGTCAGACGTTCAAAGACACTGCTGAAGTCATATCGAAATTGGGGTTCAAAATGTTTCTTAATATTCAGCCTTTGGTGGCTAATTGGAGTGCTGATGGCAAACAGTTCCTGTTGATTATAATGGATAACCCCTTGACTGAGTTTGTGGAGTTGCCTTTTGACGACAAGGTCAGAAGCAGTTTGTGGTACAGCCAAGTTTTGTGTGGGGTATTAAGGGGAGCATTACAAATGGTACAAATGGATTGTGAATGTTGGTTTATCAAAGATAGTTTAAGAGGGGATGAGCACACTGAATTGAGGTTGAAGTTGAATAAGATATTGAAGGATGAAGTTCCAGCTGGGGAGGAATAGAGACAGGTAGTTAAGTTTAGAAATAATTTAGTCTGGACCTATATACCTAAGTCTGGTCGTCTTTAAGTCCAGACTTATATAATCACGTCAGTACGTAATTACAAACCCTACAAATGCATACCATACAAGTAAAAACTCTCCTTTCTGTGTACACATCTCGGTATAAACCCGCATTAGCAACCCCAATTTTCACCTCACCACATCTGGGGAAATTATAATGCATCGCCAATTACAAGCAATATTCTATGAACTCGTTGTTCTCATTTGCAATTGTATCACCCACACATTCTTCAGAGACATAAAGGTCCGTGGTAGTTTTAATATTCCCAAACTGGGCCCTATCATCTTTGTTATAGGACCCCATCACAACCAGTTTTTGGATGGGGGGATCACAATCGCAAAGGTCCGTGAATACAGCAGTAGACATATTCTGTACCTTATAGCAGCAGCATCTTACCGTAGGGCATTCATAGGGCTTATGGCACGATTGGCAGGAGCAATTCCTGTAGAACGGGCCCAAGATTTGTTGAAGCCAGCGACTGGTACCATAAAGCTTGAAGAGGGGACTAATGACAAAATTGTTGGGCAAGGGACAAAATTCACAAAAGACTGTCATATTAAAGGGTTGGTAGGATTACCTAAATCTAGAGGAAATTTTGTAATTGTGTCCATTGAAAATGACACCCATTTGACCATACGTCCAATAGGAGATGATGAAGGAAGTGCTGCTAAAAAGGAGATTTTGAAGGAGTGGACAAATTATAAGGTTGCCCCACATATTGATAACCATCAATTGTTTCAGAATGTGTTTGATTTCTTGAACGGTGGGAATGTTTTGGGGTTATTTCCTGAAGGAGGATCACATGATCGGACTGATTTGTTACCTTTAAAACCCGGAGTAGCAATAATGGCTCTTGGAGCTATGGCTCAGAACACTAACAAGGCACCTAATGATGTAATTAACATAATTCCGGTAGGAATGAATTACTTCCATCCCCACAAGTTCAGATCAAGGTGTGTGATTGAGTTTGGGGAGCCTATAAAGATCACAAAAGAGATGGGACAAAGGTACAAAGAGAATAATCGACAAGAAGTTAATAAGTTGTTGGAGTATATAACTCTTAGTATGAAACAAGTGAGTGTGACATGTGATGATTATGAAACTTTGATAGTTTTACAAGCAGCAAGACGTTTATTTACTAATGAGTCACGTGACAAAATTCCATTACCATTAGTTGTAGAGATGAACCGTCGATTTATTAGAGGATACCAATTGAATAAAGACAAGCCCGACATAATTGAACTCAAAGAATCGGTTTTAGAGTATCAGAAGAAGTTGATGATGCTTGGACTCCATGATCATCAAGTGAACTCAATTGACCATCTGAATTTCCTCAATAGCTTTGTGGCATTTACGTCAAGGTTAGTGAAGGTGTTAGTGTATTTTGGTTTAAGTTTGCCTGGGATCATCCTCTTCAGTCCTGTGTTCATTATAGCTAATAAAATCAGTAAAGAAAAACAGGCGGAAGCTTTGGCCAACTCGGTAGTGAAAATCAAAGCCAAGGATGTGTTAGGGTCATGGAAGGTAATGGTTGCATTGATTATAGCACCATGTTTGTATATCTTCTGGTCTATTTTGGGGACGATTTTGTTTGCCAGAAATATCAACCCCATACTTTATGAGAAAGTTGGGTTCAAATTGCCTATTTGGATAACGTTTCTTGTATGCTATTTGTGGTCAGTTTTCACTACTTTTGCCAGTCTTAGAATTGGTGAAACCGGGATGGATTACTACAAATCTTTGCTTCCACTTTTCTACTCACTTATAAGTGAAAAGACGTCAGTGAAACAGATCCAAGAATTGAAGGGAATGAGACAGAAGTTAAGTGAAAAAGTGACAGAGTTCTGCCACGAGTATGGGCCTGATATTTTCCAGGATTATGAAGCGTTCTACAATAAGTATAATAACCAAGACATTGAAGAGGGAGAAATCAATTTGAACGATATTCTGATCTTGGGAGATGATGAGGAAGAAAGGCTAAAGGATGATGAGAAGTTGAAGGAAGTGGTTGGGAAAATTAGGAGGGCTTATAAGAGTAGGTTAAAGATGGATTAACAAACCCCAAATTTTTGTAATAGTTTACTAATTTTTACTAATTTTTACTAATTGGTAGTACTTGGTACTACTTGGTTCTAATTGGTACTAATTCGTACTAATTTATTTGTACTAATTATTTATTCATGTACTAATTTATAATGTTATCATTCTCACTCGCAACTATCGGACCAAGGCGGTCTCAAATTCCCGTCCTCTCCCAACGCAACTGTGCATGCACACGACAGGCTTATCAGTGGCAAAATGAGATCATTCAAAATTTCAGTAAGTCACACTCCTTAGTTTACGTCATTTACATAAGGATAACACTAAATATATATAGAGCTGGACATACATAGATCAGGTCACATATCAAAGGTTGTAGCATAAGTCATAATAAGTCGTATCAAGTCATATAAGGATTCGATTTAGAAGTTTTTAAGAAGTTATTGTAACACGTAGTGCTAAATATAGAATACGGATCCAGAGATAACAGATTCACAGATAACAGTCGACACAAATAGATAAAGGTCAACACAAATAGATAATAATCAACAGATAACAATCAACAGATACCAGTCATAATGCTTTTCAATATTAGATTAAACACAGAATCTTCCTACAAAATCGAAGTCGACGATAATGCCACTTTCGAAGATTTGACCTCAGCAATCAAGTCTACCATTCCCGTACTTCCTTCAAGTTTCAAATTGATTAGTCAAGGAGAAAAGGTAACTTCATCAACAGTTCTTTCAGAATTAAAGTCTGAAGATATTATTTTGATGAACAACGAATCACGCAAGAAGAAAAAGAAGTGTTCGTTTGGTACTTGTAATTCATTGCCTTTGAGATTGGTTGGTGACTGCCATCATTGCAACGGGAAGTTTTGTGCCAAACATAGATTGTTGGAAGACCACTGTTGCAATGGATTACAGGGATGTAAAGATTTAGCTCATGAGAAGAATGCCATGAAGTTAGAGAGTGAGAGGACTATTCTGTCTAAGGTATAGACGGCAACAACAGAGATAAGAGACGATAAATGATATGATACAATGAGAAAGGATATGGTGACATTAGAATATATAATAGGATAATTTTTGTAACTCTTGTAATACCCTAGTAATTTACTCTAGTAATGATACCCTATTACGTTTATCGTATCTTCTACTCATAATGTCAATTGAGCAGTCCTTAGTTCCCACTAATCATCTTCTTCCCCTACCAAATTGTCCAAAATCTCCTTATACTTCCCATTACTTACATTATTAGCCTTGACCAAAATATCCTCTGCTTCCTTATAACATTCCTCCTGCTTTTCTTCTTCATAAAGGTTCCCCAACCCAATCAAAGCCTCAGCCACCCCCACCCAGGTCTCAGGGTCTTCATCATCCCAATTTTGCTTCATATACTTAATGGCTGTCTTGTACAATTCTATGGCAACTTTCTGAGCTTCCTCCTTAGTTATTCCGTCAATACTATCACCCTCAAAGTCATCATCATACATCAAGGTGGTGTAAATGTTTGAAGGGGTTTCAGCTTCTTGCAAGTAACTGATTCCGAGGTTTTTACTAACCTTTTTGTAGAGTTTTCCCTTATCAAGAGTGTTAGCAAGAAATGTCAAATTATGGTCCCTCCACCAATGATTCAACTCATCTTCAACCTCTATGTGTTGGTCTAGAACCTCTAAATAATGATCCAAGAGTTCTAAAGCCTGGTAAGTGTCATCATTATAAAAGTCGTTGATCTTTTGGTTTTTACTATTAGTTTCACCTGTTTCATAATCTTTAAGAAACTTCTTTGCTTTTACAATTGAGTCAATAATTGGTTTGTTTGAGTCATCTGATTCATTTGACTTTGAATCACCTGAGTCATCTGACTCAACGTCTCTTATAACTCCTCCTAATCCAATTTTTGCCTTAACAAAGTATAACCAAATCGACTCCGGATACTTTTCCAACCCATCATCAACCCTTTCTAATCCTTCATTGATAAAATCACCTGACTCTTCAAACTTATGCAACTCATTCAAGGCTAGCCCGTAATAGCAATAGAACAAGTCATTGACAGGCTCTTTTGCTCTTAAAATCCTATCACATTCATGGATTATTCCATTAAGTATTAATTCGTTGTTTTCTTGTTTGTATTTGTTCCATAATCCTTTAAGTTGGCCAATATTATCATTCATATCAGTAACTTCAGGTAATTCTACTGTCAAGTTTTCTGATTCTTTCTCTGATTCTGTTTGTGATTGAGACTCTATTGGTGGCTTTGTCCCTTCGATCTTTTGTTTCTTTTTTGCTTTACTTAATCCTAACTTTCTTTTACTCATTTTTGTGTACTTTTGTTCGGTGCCTGTTTGTACTAACCTTGGCTACTCTTTTCGGTCTCAGGTCTGCTCACTAAAGTTGTCTGATCGCATCCTTCTTGTATACAGGCAGGGTAAGGGCCATCGGTTCCCACACGTCGTTGAGGTAAAGTCACGTGTAATTATCGCACCTATAACCTAAAACAATTCTAAAGAATCCATTATAAATCATTAAAAATTGTACACAAAAAGTCAGTAGAGTACAAAAAAACATAAGAAAGTACACCATGTTAATTAATAGCAAAACAGAAGGTGAAACCCATCTAGTAATAGGAAATACTTCCATATTAGCCCACAGATTAAGACAAATCATCTCACATAAGGCTACACCCATACTCATAAGTGAAAGCATAATATCAGACATTAAGTGCCAACAGTACCAAAAGCCTTACGAAACTCAAGATTTATACAGAGGAACTAATGAAGACAAAATTGTTGATAAAGTGTTTGTTTGCAGTGATGAAGAAACGGTTATAACCTCAGTTTACAATGATTGCAAAAAACTTCGAATTCCTATAAATGTATCTGATAGACCTGAATTTTGCAGTTTCACTATGGTCAACAGTTTTGTACGAGGATCACTTGAAGTAGGAGTAGCTACTGGAGGAAAAGGATGCAAAATCAGCAGTAAAATAAAGAGACATTTG
Source organism: Yamadazyma gorgasii (assembly GCA_003708985.3). Lineage (NCBI taxonomy): Eukaryota > Fungi > Ascomycota > Pichiomycetes > Serinales > Debaryomycetaceae > Yamadazyma > Yamadazyma gorgasii. Next base: position 593,960 of record PPPC03000004.1, on the reverse strand, counting down.
TTGAATAGTTTACCTAAAGATGTTGACAAGATAGTTGACAATGTTGGGTTTTTAAGGCAACAAATCCACGAATTGGATCATGTAGTCGATAGTAGTGAGGATGATGAAGTTCCTGATCTGAAGATCAATTCGTTAGTTAAAGAATTTGAGATGTCTGAAGATGATAAGAAAGTTAAGAGACAAAGATGGTTGAATGAGATCATTGAGTATTATCCATTAGAGAAGTTAGGACAAGTTAAATTAGAAGATTTAGATGGTAAGGGAGAGGTCAGTGAAGAGGTCAGTGGAGAGAGAGAGATTAAAAGGCAAAAGAAGGAAGGAACAATAAAAGGAAAAATTTCACTTATTGGAGCAGGACCTGGGTCAGCTGATTTACTTACACAAGCAGCAATTACATCAATTTTAAATGCTGATCTTGTATTAGCTGACAAGTTAGTACCATCTCAAGTATTAGAGCTTGTCCCCAAACATACCCAACTCTTTATAGCCCAAAAATTTAAAGGAAATGCCGAAAATGCACAGAACCAATTGTTAGATCTAGGGTTAGAGGCTTTGAAGCAAGGAAAGACGGTAGTAAGACTTAAACAAGGAGATCCTTATGTTTTTGGACGTGGAGGTGAAGAATTCATATTCTTCAAAGATCACGGGTTCAAAGTGGAAGTCATACCAGGAATCACCAGTGCTTTAAGTGGACCATTAATTGCCAATATTCCAGTAACTCATCGTGATGTCAGTGACCAGGTTCTTATTTGCACGGGGACTGGCCGTGAAGGGGCAGCACCAATACCACCAGAGTTTGTTAAAACTCGTACAACCATATTTTTGATGGCATTACACAGAGTGCAAAGGTTTACGGATTCGTTGATTGATAACCATTGGCCCGTAGATTTGCCAGTAGCAATAGTAGAAAGGGCCAATTGTCCTGATCAGAGGATAATCAGGACGGTTTTGGAAAGATTGCCAGCAATGGTTGAAAAGTATGGAAGCAGACCTCCCGGATTAGTAGTGACAGGTTATGCATGTGGGGTTTTAAATGGGAATGACGAAGTTGTAGAGGACTAGGATTATTTATTTTAGGTTTATTTATTTTAATACAAGAAAATAAGAAAATAAAGCAAGAAAATAAGATCACCTAAAAAATAATGGACTTAACGTCTAGTCTTGCCCTGAAAGATGCAAAGAAATAAGGTTAGAATTTAGCACCGATATATCGATATAGTACCGATATATCTCCGGCATATCTCCGATTAGCCGATCTTATCTAGAAAAGAAATTAAAGTGATGGGGAGCGCAAAACTGATAGCCTTCGCTTGTAGTTGACAATTGTTGACGAATATTGTCCAGGGTTTTTCTATGCTTTGTGTTTGTGTAATTTGATGACCTGATTTGTGCTATAAGCGCACATTCTCTATGCATGTGATCACTGCATCTGAAGGCACTTCCGCCGCACCGAATCTCAGTCGCATTCTCAGCCAATGTTGTCGATGTGGAAAACCCTTGGAAACCCGTGCATTTCAGGATTGCATTGCAGGCCAAATGCATTGCAAGTGGATCGTACGATCAGGAGAACTTTTACGTCATGCCAGATAAACTTTGGAACTAAAAAAGCCGTGGTGTTTGATATTGATGGGGTGCTAATCAAGGGCCATAATGCCATCCCTCAAGCCAATATCGCCCTAAAAACATTAGATAAGCACCGTATCCCGTTCCTTCTCCTTACTAATGGTGGTGGATACAGAGAGAAAGACAGAGTGGAATATCTAAGCAAGTTAATTGGCTACAATTTCCGATTGGACCAGTTGATTCAGAGCCATACCCCAATGCAGACTTTGACCCTGAAATACCACTCAGTTTTAGTGGTGGGAGGTAAGGAAGATAAGAGCAGATACGCTGCATTGGATTATGGGTTCAAGCATGTAGTTATGCCAATTGATATCCTTAAGTATGACGAGAATATCGCTCCTCATCATTGCTATACGTCTGAGTTCTTGGACAAATTCGCCAAACCGTTTGAAAAGTCCAAACCAATCGATGCTGTCATGGTTTTCAATGATCCCAGAGACATGGGCACAGACTTACAAATTGTTATGGATTATTTGAATAGTGAAAACGGGGTTTATGGCACGGCTAGAAAGTATCACAGTAGTGAACCTAGTGTTCCTATATACTTCTCAAACAACGATTTCTACTGGTCAAACGAGTTCCCCTTGCCTAGATTCGGCCAGGGTGTATTCAGAATGACAGTAGAAACCATCTATAAGGAAATCAACCAGGGCCATGATTTAGAGAGAACAATCTATGGAAAACCGTTCAAAATCCAATACGATTACATGTCACAAATGGTGGGAGATGCCAGGGTATATATGGTTGGAGATAACCCTAAAAGTGACATAGAAGGAGCCAATCTAGTTGGGTGGGAAAGTGCATTAGTTAGAACTGGGGTATTTAAGGATGGAGATGAAGTTACTAGTAGTTTAGGAGTTTTTGATGATGTAGGGGGAGCCGTAGATGCTATTATTAGTCATTAGCCAGTAACTACTAGTAGTTGATCTTATAACCGAGGGTTTAATAATCTTGAAGTAAGCAAAGTTAACTTTAAGTTTGAATCAACTAAAATTGTTATCTATGAAATCTTGGCTTATCTTTGACCTTATCTATCATTTTCGGACAAAAAGGCCCATTTTTTGCCAAGTGAGGCCCATAGGACCCTTGCTTGGAACCGAGCTTCATTAATACCGTGAAACTCGTATAACGTATAGAAAATAGAATACATATGTCTCATACACGCACGCAATATTTCGCTTCCTAAATAGGTAAAGTAAAGCATAAAATAAAATGATAATCAAACGCAATCAAACAATAGACCCACATAATTGTGAACAATAACGACGAAGTAGACACCAACGAGGGTCATGAGTCGGATCAAAAAGCCACAAAGGTATAAGCCGAGTTGGATGGGAAGACCAGGGATAAGGGTTTAGGGAAAAGGACTAAAACCTTACCTATAGATAAGAACCAACAGGACAAATTTAAGAACAGACAGAACCCAAATATAATCAGACAGAATCAGACACAATCAGACAGAACTAGACAGAACCAGACAAAATACAGCAAAAGGTCAGAAGGTAACTTAAACTAAATCAACCTAAATTAATAAAAAATAAAAGTTAGCCCCAAGACATAACCCCCTACTACAAAGACGGAGATGGTAATATGGGGTACGCCGTATCCCCGGATACCTTATATCTAGACGAATAACAACTCACGATAAGAACCCACAACAAAGAACAAACAATACAGAACAATGAAAAGCCACAGCAGAGTCAGAACGAGTCAAAGATCTTAGGGACTGTCTAAGACTATGCATGATTTGCGCTCATGCTATTTTTCAGCGGTGACCCTCATCATTCTTTTCCTAGCCGAGACTAGGCCACAATAGCCGATAAAGTAGGGCTCGGTACTTTGTGCGAGGGCTAAACTTCTTTAACTTGCTACTACGATCTTCACTGATCGTGAAATTGGCAATTGGTGCCAAGGTTTCAGATGGCAAAGAAGCTGGCAACCAACCTTAAACAAAGAACGCATCTCAGGATCCTGTAATATACGAAACTCACTTCCAGAATAGGGCAAACGTCGTTTAATTGTAAACCCTTTTGTTGCATAGCAATCACCGTTTGAAACCTCAAGGAGCATTTGTGCATGAAACCACATTACCCAATACTGACGTTAAGGTTTCGCTTGGCATAATGTTTTTAGGTTTGTGAGATCATTTTGAAAATAAAAAAATAAAAAAATAATCGGGAGAAAATAAAAAAAAGTGAGAAAAAAATGAGAATGAGGGTAAACGCAATTGAATATGCATCCCAGTAACAGGGGTGTAAGATCTAATTATAGCCAAAATATAAACTTGAGGGATCTTTGATCATGAAACGAGGGACGCCATTTCATAATTCACAGACTAAATTACATCGACAATTACATCCACAAAATACCACGGTTGAAATGCGCTTGGTATGTGTATGACCTGTGACCTGGGGTTGTTTGACGTTGACGTTTGAGTTTCAAACCTCAGACCGAGCTACTCCACGTAACTGCACCTTGTCTAGAACAAATGAATCTGCTAAACTCTAAGGAAAATCTTGGGCATTTCTGTGCATGAGGAATGTGAGGCTTCGGAGGTAATGTAGCGACACTTCTGTTACAGGTGCCGGGAATAAAGGGTTTGATCGAAGGAAGCGAGGGTAGGAGCTAACTGTGTTTTATAAGAGAATTTAGAGAGGAGAGGGAGATGGAGACGTTAAACGTTTAGATGTTCCAGATGTTCCAGATGTGTTTCCATAGCAACTTACAAATTCGTAAAAACTTCGTAAACAAGATATTCATTAATTTAATTAGGTTTTTGTGGTTTAATAAGTTAATTCTTTATTACAATCCTTCTACCATTTCTGCCCTTACAAACTCTGTGATTTAAAACCTCTTGAGCTGCAATAGCTGCCCCTTTACGCTTTACCAATTTGGCATGGAATAAACCACAGGCATTACACAAAGTTCTTGCACCATTAGGTCCTTTTCTCCATTCGGGAGTTTCTGTAGTTCCACATCTATGGCATTTGTTGACGGGTTTGTTGATAACTTCTGGAACCATGTAGTTTTCTGGGTAGTAATAAGGCACGTATGAGCTGTAGTAGTAATTGACTCCAGTTTGAGCTGAAGTAGCTTGAACTGGAGTTGCTTGAACTGGAGTTGCTTGAACTGGAGTTGCTTGAACTGGAGTTGCTTGAACTGAAGCAGGATGCCCGTGAACTGGCTGTGTGTGTGGAATGTGTGGTGGTGGAAGAGGTTGGGATTGTATTGATTGTTGGGATTGAAGTGGTTGAGGAGAATTATGAATACTTGGGGCATAGGAATAGTTTGACCCGTATTCGTAGTTTGGTGAATGTGTGTGGGAATGGGTATGGTATGAATGGGGGATTGGGGGAAGGGTAGGGGTTGTTTGACCTGATAATGAAGTAGAGGGACTTGTCCCTATGGAGGAAGGTACTGAATTACCACCAACACTAACACCAGAACTAACACCAACACCAGCCCCAATACCAGAACTAACACCAGCAGTAGCACCTGTAGCACCTGTAGCACCCAAAGGTGGTAAACTAACTGTACTCAAAAATGGCCTAATCGATGGCAATGTAACATAATTTTGTTTAGTCAATTCACTAATTGAAGGCAATTTGATTTTATCAGTCATCGTAACTTTTCCGAATTCTATCTTTTGATTTTGCAACTTACTGTCTTCCTATAAGATACTTATATACCCACCAAATAAATTAAAATAACACAAATCACCAATTCTCAGCAAGACGGTTAAACTTATAATGAAACCTAATCTGCTCAAGATTTAGGTCAATATTTATAGTAATCAACTTAAGGTTTTAGGTTAAAAATAATTATGTAGGTAGAGTTTAAGAATTGCGTCCTTGCGTAATGGAAAATTCTGTGAAATGAAATTTACGGGAAACATCGATGATTTCCGAGGACAGGGTTTGATTTTACCTAAGCGAGGGGGTAGAGGCATGTGAGGATTAGTGGGGTAGATAGGGAGGTGATGTTAAGTATTAGGAATGTGTGGATAAATGCATGCCCCTCAGAGTCATTCATACCGACCGGTTTGCACGCATGCCGACCCGTATTTTCGCCGACCCGTGTTTCTATGCCGATCTGAACCCGACCCAACTAACAACTACAAACTAACTGAAACTAACTGAAACTAACTTAAACTATAACCCTTAGAAATCCCTTGCCCATTCCTCCCTGACAAATAAAAAAACCTTAAATGTCAACAGCAATGACGATAATTACAATTATGCAATGATAAGCAAAATTAAACGCATTTCATTAGTGACATACCAGGCGTATATCCATGGCAAAACTCGATCGTAAACCAATCCTTTTTGGGCCAACAAGCGCATTTGCTATCCGTTCTAGTCTTCCTTATCTGACCAACAGTTTAAAATTAAAAAAAATCGCTCATGCCCCAATTCACGCTTCCTGCATATAACTCATGCATAAGAAGCAGTCATATCCTGAAATTACAGGTTTTACGTGAAACCATCCCAATCTAGACTAGCCCTATCTGCATCCCGGTTAAATTAATAATTCCTGTTTAGGTTATTTTGGATTGTCACTGACTTAATGGTGGGTCATAGCTGTGCTATTTTAGGCAGTAGCCTAGGGCAACTTGCAAAAGCAAGTGGGTTGGGATGGCCACCGTACCGCTACCGCCACGGCTACAATTTCAACAAACTTTAATCGACAAGATCGTGCAAAGGTTAAAGTTTATTTAATTTTAATTGCACTTATGCAGGCCAAGATATGGATGCAAATGGGCCGGTTTGTCTAACCTTTGTGGTTAGATATGACACGGCAGAAATAGAGTTTCAACGGGTTGATGGTTCCGGGAGCAAGCGGAGAAGTTCTATAATTAGGTGGGAGGGGTAGGAGGTATTGACTAGGTGCTGTGTATTGACCAGGCGTATGAACTAAAGCAGGCGTAAAAACAATTTTGGTGGTAGGCTAATTGGTTAGGCCGAAACTGGAACTGGTGGTGGACCAGAAGGGACTGGGCCAGAAGGAATAGGACCAGAAGGTGGTGGAATTCCTGATGGAGGAGGACCTGAAGGAGGAATACCGGAAGGAGGAATACCGGAAGGAGGAGGACCCGATGGAGGAGGACCCGATGGAGGACCTGATGGTGTTGGTAAAACCTCTCTACGCTTGAATGTAAACCCAGAAGCAGTTGGTGCACCCGAAGGTGGTGGGCCAGAGGGTGGAACCCCAGAAGGTGGTGGAATTGAACCTGGAGGAACTGGAGAACCTGATGGTGGAACGCCTGAAGGAACCAAAGGAACGCCAGATGGAGGTGGGACACCAGATGGAGGTGGGGCACCAGATGGAGGTGGAATATAACCAGTTGGGACTTCATCTCTCTTTTGAGGTGGATTAGGTGAAATAGTTGGAGGTGGTGGTGGAATAGAACCAGAAGGTGGTGGAATAGAACCAATTGGTGGTGGAATACTTCCAGATGGAACTGGTCCAGATGGACTTGGAGCTAATGGAATAGAATTTGGTAATCCACTGATAGCAACAACTAAACTTAATAAAACTGTCAATTTCATAATTAAATCTACAGGATGAAGAAGTGACATCCTGTGGTATTTATAGTAGAAATACACAAACACACAGCATACATTTGCACAGCATACATTTGCACAGCATACATTTGCACAGCATACATTTGCACAGTTGACAGGTGACAGGTTACACAGGTACACAGCTCCACATACCACACACGGCCAGTCCGAACTAAACAGCCATAGCCAAAGCCAAATTTCAAGACAAGCCGCTAAATTAGCCAATAATCTCACAATAATGTGGAGAGCCACTGCAAGCAATTTCATCTTCTAACAAATCTAACCAATTGTAGGGTCTATTGGGCCTTATTGGTGCCTTATTCGTTCGGTATTGGTACATATTCGTACCTTATTGGCGCATATCCACACCTTATTGCTACTCTATTCATACCTTATTGGTGCATTTATCATAAAGGTTCGTAATGATCATTATAGCCCAATTCATAAAACTTCTCTAATAGGTACAAACATCAAATCTATGATGTAATATTTCAGGTACAGCCAACCACAGGAACTAAAGGTAGTGCCAAATGGTACAAAGCCACCACCACATAGTTTGCCATGACATATTTCCGTTTATATTTCCGTGTATTTCCAAGTTTGCAGGAGGCTTCAATGACACTTCAATGGGGCCATGTTGGTTATTGTTAAAGATTTGTGGTTATGTATGGTTTGCAATCGCACTGCCAAACATTGCAATTGCACTACTAAACACTGCCATTTTTCGCAGTAATTATTGGCACCTATCACCGTCAGCTTCACTAAACTACCGCGAACATATAGTGAAAATACCGTCAAAATACCGTGAAACTACCGCGAAACAACCACCCTCTGCGGATGTTCTTCTTCTTAGTTCGCATTATTCAAAATTCTCACCAATGACTGAAGCTTATACGTTCCCAGAAATTCGTATGTATCTAAGAAATTTAACGGTTAACAGTTGGAGATGGGCCCCTAGGGTTTGATAAGATTAGTACGAGCTCCCAGGTCTATCACCCGGCCTAGTTCTCCATTGATTCGTTCATCTTTCAATCATTTCTCATTCATTTCACGAACAGACATAAAGACCCACTGACGGACAAAACTCCACAAATCAATACCCACACATATTTTCACTCCAAACCAACCTAAACCCACAACCTTATACTAACAATAGCTTCACAAAAAGAACTCGACGATCACAACGTTCCTTTCTTACACAGAGATCAATGTGCTAGCCATTTAATTAACTATTACAAATGTCTTGACAAAGGAACCAGTTTTTGCAGTAAAACCAAAGATGAATTCTACAAGTGTCAATATGAGAGTTTGAAGTTAAGATTGAGTCAGTAGAAGACTTTTAACACTGGGGCCCACACCTAAACTTGGCCCAAAATTGGCATTGTATGAAGAAGAGTACTATATACTAAATATATTTATAAGTTTCAAGGTTACAAAACATCTAAAATCCTCTCAACTGTTTTTCTTTTATTTGTGGCTGTATGTGTTTGTGTTTGTGTACATTGCGTTCAGGGCCTTCAAAGCTTTCAAAACATTCAAAGCTTTCCCTACTTCTGTACAGCTCTAGGACGACCTACACTACCTACTCTACGCGCATTCGCAATACCAAAAATTTCATTGGTTAACATGACAGTAACAAAGTTCCCACCACTTCGTATGTTCCATTCAACTTAACCAACCAGACTTATGACCACAAACCCAAGTCTGGTGTAATATATCACGTGCAACTACTAACATTTAGTTTCGGAAGATGATCTCCAGAAATATAAAGTTCCATTGAAATGGAGAGACAGATGTGCAGCTTACTTTGCTTTATACCAAACTTGTTTGATCAGACAAAGTGCTAATGGGTCAGTTGATTGTGGAGGTGACAAGCATAGTTGGGAAGAATGTGAAAATTTGGATTTGATTAGAAGAAAGAAGGAATTACAGGAGTTAAAGGAGAGGAGTTAGAAGAGACAACGGCAACCAAGAACGGTAGGAAGGACCTTATTGAAGTAGGATTAGGTAGAAGTAGACTAGAAGTCAAAAGAAGATGCATATAGTAAATAAAAGCATTTAAGTAATATTTTTCTGTAGTCTGGACATAAGTGTAGAGGGCCAGACAGAAGTACGAACAGCTGTAGATTTAGCTCATTATCTCAGGAATTACCAAGGGAAGAGTGTTGGAAATAGTGCTGAAATAGTGCCGAAAGAGTCTAATTGTCAATGTACACAAAAACAACAGTTCATACTTCAGAGACTTTGACCAATATTAACTTAAGTCCGTACCTTATAACCTCAAATAACCTCAAATTACCAAAGAATATACAAATACCAGAGAACTCAAAACCTAAGTGAATGTTTGAAAATATCACCTCGAATTAACAATAAGCTAACCCTTGTGATCTTTCAGTCCTTATCACTCTGCTGTCCACACGTTAATTAAAACTTTCTTAATTAAGCTCTATCTAATGCAGAGTGAAAATTTTTACGCACAGTTGAGGTTGAAGAAGAGGGTGGAGGGAGGCACGGAAGTAACAGTTATTAGGGGGTTGAAGATTATAGAGGGTTAAACTTGATGAATATTGGTTTAGGGAGATAATCAAATGTCTAACAGTCGTAATTAATGGGTTGAAAACATACTTTTAAGTTAACAATCACGTGTATTATCACGTTCAACTCACGTGCTCGAATCTACACAATCGTCAATTGTCATGCGAAAATAAGGAGCAATGAAAGAACAATTAAATATCGTCACAAATGATCCAATTGACTTGGATGACACCAAAGACACAAACTCAAAAGATCCAGAAGTAAAATCAACAACCACTGATGACACAAAACCCAAAAAGGAAAGTTCTGACACCAAAATTGAAGCAAAAGTAGACGAATCAAAAGATCCAAACGAGTCCAAACCAGAAGACACAAAAGACGACAAAGAAGATGAAGAAGCACCTCCAGCACCACCACGTCCTACATCACCTACCACTACCCTTAAGAACACCCTTAAAGAAGCGTTCCCCTCCAGTGATGACCGTCTTATTACTGCCATATTGATTGCCAGTCAAGGGAACTTGGACAACGCATTCAATGCCCTTCTTTATTTGAACGACGAATCCATGGAAGCCCCACCAATTGTGCCTCAAGCCCAAACACCACCACCAATTAAGAAAGAAACCGACGATGAAAAACTCGCCAGGCAATTGCAAAAAGAGTTTGAGATGGAAGAAAGGCGTAGAAGAAGAAAAGCTCGTCAACAAAGCCATCAACATGAAGAAGATGACTCCCCTGATGAATTTGAACAGATCAAGAAGAATTTCACTGAAGGGTTAGAAGAGGCTAGAACCACACTTAACGGATGGGTCAGTGGATTAGCCAAGAAGTTTGATGGAGAGCCTAAGAATGATAACAAATTGTTTGGAGCATTAGGAGGCAGTTCATTCAAGAAACAACTGAACCAATTTGATGAAGATCCAAAGATTATTGGTACTAACTTTGATAAGATTCAATTGGATGATAAGGAGAAGGTTCCAGAATTGCCAAAGAGGAAAGGACCTAGTGCTCCTAGTGCACCTAGTATGACTAATAGTGATGCATTTTTAGTTGATAGTGATGAGGAGGAGAGGCTTTAGGTTAGCTAAGCGTAGCTTAACTTAACTTAAGCCAACTCAGAGTAGATTAACTGATAATTGTCACGTGATCTAATACTTCACGTGACTATTATATATATATATTAACTGACGTTCCATCTATGTCTTTGAGTTTCTGTGTTTCTATGGTTTCTGATTGGACCTATATCTATCTTTTGTCATTCCTACCCTCCCTACCTCTATCATCGCCCTCTTATCTCCCCACCCTCTCCCACTATCTCCCACCCTCGCCCTACCTCTCCCTACCTCACCCTCACTTCCAGCATATCTTCGCATCAGTTTGTCATATCGTCGCTCAGGAAAGCGATGAACTTCTACAAAATTTCACCCCTAAATGATAAAATCCGTCACGGTTTCGACAAAGCTTACGACGAATCGTTCCTCACAAACCTAGCCAATAACTTCTACATTTACTACGATGACAAACGACACAATACCAATGGAAATCCCCTTCCCCAAGAACTTATCCAAGGCAAGTACTACAAAAACTACCAGCCCATTTTGGACTGGAAAATCATGAAAGAACGTCAGAAAACTATCAGTGCCATTCTTATGTTGTGTCTAAACCTAGGGGTAGACCCTCCTGACGTCATGAAGACGTATCCATGTGCAAAACTCGAATCTTGGGTGGATCCATCCAATTTTAATGACACAAAGAAGGCCATTGAACTTATAGGGAAGAATTTACAGAACCAGTACGAAAATTTAACCCTTAGGACCAAATACAAGCTTAGTCTTGACCCCAGCGTTGAAGATGTCAAACGATTTTGTAACACATTAAGAAGAAATGCCAAAGATGAAAGAATTCTATTTCATTACAACGGTCATGGAGTCCCTCAGCCAACCAGTTCAGGAGAAATTTGGGTATTTAACAGAGGTTATACTCAGTACATTCCAATATCTTTATACGACCTTCAAACATGGCTTGGTGCCCCAGTTATATTCGTTTACGATTGTAATAGTGCTGGCCATATAGTACACAATTTCAAGAAATTCGTTCAAAAAAGAATTGACGACGATAATGACGGCAACCACGATGTTTCTTCGCCGTCTCCTACTCCTGCATATTTGGATTGTATTCAATTAGCTGCATGTAAAAGCAATGAACTTTTACCTATGAATCCCGAACTTCCTGCCGATTTATTCACCTGTTGCTTGACATGCCCCATAGATATCAGCATCAAATGGTTCATAATGCAATCGCCGTTGAAAAAGAACTATTACAGTCAATTGCCCACGAATTCCATTGGAAACGTCATCATTCCTGGAAAGCTAACTGAGCGTAGAACGCCTTTGGGTGAGCTTAATTGGATTTTTACTGCTATCACCGATACCATTGCCTGGACGTCTTTATCGAGGCCAATTTTCAAACGTTTGTTCCGTCAGGATTTAATGGTTGCTGCTTTATTCAGGAACTTTTTGTTGGCGAAAAGAATCATGCCAATTCTTAATTGTAACCCTATCAGTGATCCACCATTGCCTGAATCCATAAGGTTTCACAAAATGTGGGACTCTTGGGACTTAGCCATTGACCAAGTTTTGTGTCAGTTGATTAGAGATCAAGAACCAAGTCCACTGGCTTCTTTGGCACTTCCTCCGCAATCACTTCCACCAACTCCTCAAACCCCAGGACCTCAAACACCACAGAGCCTTCCACCAACTCCTCAACCAGGCTTACAACCCGCTCCAGTCACTCAGGTAAGCAAAAACTACCAGCACTCGACTTTCTTCGAACAACAATTGACAGCATTTGAGATCTGGTTGAAATATTCAGGTCCTTCAAGTAAAGAACCTCCCGAACAATTGCCCATAGTTTTGCAAGTGCTTCTTTCCCAAGTCCATAGATTAAGGGCACTTATATTATTATCGAAGTTCTTAGATCTAGGGCCATGGGCTGTATATTTATCGTTATCCATTGGTATCTTCCCCTATGTTCTTAAGCTTCTTCAAAGTCCTGCTCAAGAACTTAAACCGGTGCTTATTTTCATCTGGGCCAGAATTATGGGCATAGATTATAAAAGCACCCAGCAGGAGCTCTGCAAGGACAAAGGATACAACTACTTTTATCAAATAGTCAACGGGCCCTCCAACCAGAATGGAATGGTCATAAACGACGACCACAAAGCCATGAGTGCATTTATACTTACGCTTTTCTTCAAGGACTTTAAGAACGGTCAAAGACTTTGTTTTTCTATTGAACTTATTAGCAATTGCATCAAGCTCATCTCCACTAGTGAAAACCCGTTGTTGAGGCAATGGTATTGTTTGTTATTATCGCAATTGTGGAACAATTACCCTGATGGGAAGTGGATTGTATATAAGGATGGATATTTGCAGAAACTTTGTGGATTAGTGAACGACCCTATTCCTGAAGTCAGAACGTCGATAATCGTAGCATTGACTTCGTTTGTTTCTGATAACTCGGTCCAGCCCATGCAATCACAGGCCCAGCAATTAATTCAGCAACACAACAATAATGAAACGAGAAAAGACGAATTAAAGCAACAGGATCTTAAACTAGGTAACTTGATTGTCGGGCTCATCAGTGATGGGTCGCCGATGGTAAGAAAGCAGATTGTTTTCTTCATTTCCAAGTTTATCACGAACTACTTGAAGTTCTTCTTGGTGGTGGCATTTAACCAGTTGCAAGAGGAAATCATGCTTATTGACCAGCCTAATAACTTGAACGAGTTCAGGAAGAAATCGCCGGCTTATGGGTCGATTTTCAGTTCAATTTGGAAAGCGTTGTTGATACTTTCAGAAGACCCACATCTTGAAGTAAAACAGTTGAGTGAAATGTTGATTGATAATGTGATGATTAAGTTGAATCAAAGCGAATTGGGGCCACTTGTTAAGGAAATGCAGGACTATTTGTTGAGCAAGAGCAGCATTAATATCGAGAGTTTTCAACCTGTGAAACCTGTAGAAATCAAGGTTAGAAACGCTACTGATAGTAGGTTAGTTCAGAGGAATAATGTGCTCACAATCAATGGTGGAGAGAGAGAAAGCAATGGTAGAAGAGCAATTTCTTCTAATGGTCATAATCATGGCCATAGTCATAGAGTTAATGGAAGAGACACAGATTCAATCACTTCACAAGAATCAATTACATCAAAACTCAAAAACCTTACGTTTTCAAAACTTATCAAATCTCTTCAACTTAATGAAGAGACTGATATAAAGAACTTTAGAATCCTTCAGAATAACCCAGAAATTGCCAATTACGGACAACAATACCATCCTAAACCCCCTAGATTCACCCCCAGAGACCTTTCGTCGTTTGATCTTCCTGAAGATTCGGGGTTCTTTGATTATTCAGTGGAATACTTCCAAGAACCACAGATGTCTAAAACTGAAATTGACGAGCCAGGGTCCAAACAGTACGTCGAAAGATTATGGAGAAGAAACCGTAACGAGTCGATTATTCAACACACACAGGCACAGAAACAGCTAGCAATACGGGGAGATTGGTCGAATCATAAATCATTGAATAACCACACTCAACCTAAACTTATAAAGTTCACTCAATTCGAGAAGATTCTAGTTGCAAGCGATGAAAGAGACAATGTTCTGATCTGGGACTGGGAAGCCGGGAAAACCATCAAAAAGTTCTCTAATTTGAACCCAACAGGGACAAAGATCACAGATATAAAGTTCTTAAATGAAGATGATCTTCCGTTGCTTCTTTTGGGAAGCAGTGATGGGGTTATAAAGATCTACAAGAACTTCCATCAAGAATCTTCTGATGAAGAGGAACAAATTCAACTCATTGCTGCTTTCAGAGCGTTACCTGATTTGTTATTAACTTCAAAATCGTCAGGTCTTATTTCCGAATGGCAGCAATCAAGAGGGTCGTTACTTGTTAGTGGAGATGTCAAAATCATCAAAATCTGGGACGCTCCTCGTGAACTTTGTTTGGTGGACATTCCAGCCAGATCAACGTCTTCAATTACAGCTATAACCTCAGATCAAGTGGCTGGTGATATCTTTGTTTCAGGGTTTGATGACGGAAGTATCAGAGTCTATGATCGTAGATTGGATGCACGTGAATCAATGGTTAAAACATGGTTACCTAAGACAAGAAGTTCGATTAGAAATATTCATATGCAAAGAGGTGGTTACAGAGAATTGGCTAGTGGTTCCAGTGATGGAAGTGTTAAACTTTGGGACCTTCGTAATGATGAACCGGTGCTAAGTTTTAACACTCCAGAACGGTCAACCAGATGTTTTGAAATCCATGAGCATGCTCCTATTATTACTACAGGGTCCAAGGTAGTGAACTTCTATACGACCCTGGGAGATTTATTGACAAGCTTGAAGAATCCTCAGGATAGTTATTTGGGAAGACCAGGGTATTTGTCTAGTGTTAGTTTACATCCACATAGGATGATGATGGCTACGAATTATGTACAGGATAGTCATATTAATGTTTATAATTGTGTTGATGTGATTCAAGAGTATTAGTAAGGCAAAAAGTCACGTGAATGAATGGAATGAATTGTCATGTGATATAACACGTGATTAACCAAATATCTTTAAAAAACGTCCCAAAAATATCCATAAAATAGATTATAAGACAATTAAAATTATAATAATTATACATTTAATAAGTATACCACCCCTAATTACCCCTATGCCACTCAAGCCCTCTCCTAATCTCCCTTACTTCTCCCTTCCTCCTGGCCACTTATAGAATCTCACCTCCACTCATTTGCGACCCGGTACATTACCACCGCGATAGATGAGCATCTCACTACAATCTGTCACCATTGATCGTATAACCACAAAGAGAATGTCAACCGACTCGCTAACCATTCCCCAGCGAATGATGAGTGCAAGCATAGGGTCCATACTAACGGCTTTTTTCTTAACTCCGTTGGATGTGGTGAGAATAAGGATGCAACAGCAAGAAATACTTCCTGAGTCATTACCATGCTGTGGAACCAAAGGAGGACCTGCTGGGCAGGGAAACGGCGGTGTTAACAGTTTAAAAGGTGGTAATAACCTTAGTGCTGTTTCTGGATCTAATTCTACTGTTTCTGGGTCGATTACCCCAATTTCTGAGTCTAATACCAGCACCATCACTGGATCTAAAATCAAACAATTCAAAGCCCACAAAATAGATCATACCCTTTTTTGGGTCAACAAGTACTGCAATTCCAATAACTGTGCAAGAATCACCTCGACATTTCAAGGGTTTCAGGTCATAACCCGGTACGAAGGAATCACCACCCTCTGGAGAGGAATGTCACTTAATCTCATTATGGCTATACCTTCAAATGTGGTATATTTCACCGGATACGAATATGTACGGGACCATTCTCCTATAAGTGGGTGGAAAAACTCATTGTTGTGTGGGCTGATAGCTAGGCTATTTGCTGCCACGGCTATAGCACCGATAGAGTTGATTAAAACCAGAGTTCAATCGATTCCGGCTGTGGATAAGACGGTTTCGTCCAATATTGTCAGAGATTTGTGGGTTCTGACCAGAGCCGGAGGAATCAAATCGCTTTACACGGGTCTACAGATCACTTTATGGCGTGATGTACCTTTCTCGGGGATTTACTGGTCACTTTATGAGTACAGTAAGGCTGAAATAGGAAGTTATTTAAAAGTGAACAATGCTGAAGACCACGGAAAAGTTTTCACCACATCGTTTTTGTCTGGTTCTATAGCTGGTAGTATAGCAGCATTAGCCACCCACCCTTTTGATGTAGGTAAGACGAGGTTGCAAATTAGTCTGCCAAATGATGCAAAAATGTTCACATTTTTATATGAGATAATGAGAGATGAAGGGCCTAAGGCATTATTTGGAGGATTGGGACCAAGAGTGATGAAGGTGGCACCTTCATGTGCCATTATGATTCTGTCGTATGAGATTACTAAGATGTTTTTTGTTAACTGAGAAGGTATAGAACAGAGAACGAGGAATAGACCAATTAAAGTGTATAAATAAACAAGAGAACACAAAAGCAAAAAACCAAAAATGGCCAACAAAGAGCCAAAACCAACGTAAATAGAAGAAAATTATAGATCCTGTATATTTAATCAACCCCAATTTTCATCTAACCCAGGTTCAAGTCTACTTGGTGCTCTATATCCTTTATCCTTTTTAAACTCCTTATCGGGTCTAGATCTAGATCTAGATCTTTCAATTAATGGTGCTACAGAATATCCCTCAGTTCTGTCTACTCTGTCTTCGTTTCTTTCCATATGGTCAGGAATGGACTCTTGAATAGCTGGAACTCTGTAGTCACCTCTACAAACATCAAACCCTCTTCTTCCTTCTATGTCTAAAACGCCACCCATGCTTTGTATGCTTAACAAATACTCAACAATGGCTTCACACAAATTGTTCTTGATGCTTCTGTTGTATTGAAGGTCAAGCACCTGATAATTCCACACCAATTCTTCTAATTTGTCTTGTTGGGTTTGTGTACCTGAAGATTTGTCTCCATGGTCGTTAATGTGTTTATTCAACTGCTTGACTTGCTTTTTCTTTGTATCTAAAAGGGCAAGCACCAGTCTTTCTTTATCTTGAACGGTGTTGAGGGCTCTAATCATATCGTCATATCTTTGGTTCAACACTTGGCAATTCTTTCTTTGAACAGTTAAAATCTGACTCATTTCATTCAAGACGTCACTGTTGTTTTCATCGCCAACTCCTGAACTCCAAGCTTTGAATTCGCCTTCTAATTCTTCCATGGCTTTTATACCAACGTTGTTGCTGTTGACAATCTTCTTGAGCTCATTGGAAATCTTCTTAGCGTGTTCGTTGAATTGGACTTCACCTTCTACGGTGCTGGAGGTAATACTGGTGACTTTATCCCACATTTTTTGTACGGTTCCTGGGAGGGAAGCAGTAGCATATTTTGAAGAAGGAGTTCTCATCATAGTATAGGATTCAAGTGAATTGGTGTATTGGGGTGATAGTAGTAGTAGTAGTAGTTGGTGCCTTGATTTGTTGGTACTAAATTGAAATAAATTTACACTATAACCGTCTAATGAACTTTTAAGGAACTTAATTGATATTTTGTTGTGGATTGAGATGGTTTTGTGGTTTTGTGGTTTTGTGGAAACTGCGATTTGCAACCTGAGCCGCATCTTTATGTTAGCATAATGGTAGAGATAACTATTTGTTATTTGACAGTTTATGGATATTTTGGATTGATAATCCTTTATAGACATATAAAAATATATGAAAAATAGTATAGAACTAAGTAATATCAACAAAATACAAATAGAAGGGAAATATATGAAAGTATGCTTCTTCGATAGATTCTTAGACTGGAAATGTATGTAAACACAAATAAGGTTTAAAGAAAGTAGAGATTCTTCGTTTGCACTTTTTTACACAAAAATAAGTAGAAACAAGACCTAAACTCGAAACGAGTACATTTAAACTTAAAAGTTATGTATAAATCTGTACATAAACACCTAACAAATGGAATATGATAAACACCATCTCCTTCACTCCATCTTCTCTTTATGAACCTCTGCTTAGTTTCTACTTCTTAGTAACTTCCTCATCAACATTTAACCCACTATACTTCTTAACATTATACTTCAATCCCTCTAACCAATCACCAACCTTTTTCGTACTAGCAACACTAGTTTGCTCTAAACTATTAACCAACCCTTCAGATTTCTGAACCAAAAGTTCTTGTTGATTGGCCAATTCCGGTAATTTGGCCTTTTCCAATCTCCACACAAATGCCTTAGTGCTCTGGAATGTTTGTGGAAGGAAATACCTAAACGATGCAAGCCCCAACACTATAGGAAAGGTTATTTTAGCAAACACTGAACGTTGACGTGCAAATACAGTCCCAGTCAATCCACCAATTAAAATGTAAGCTGAGTTGGGAAAAAGGTCTTCATTTTTAGCATGCAATTCACTAACAGTATCGGTGACCTGACGTTCGGCACTGTAGTATTTATCGTATCCTTGGTTGATATAATCAAGGGTACTAGAATAGGCCGAATATAACGACGTTCTCACCGATTTAACCAGGGCTTCGATCTGGGGAGGAGAAGCCACTAACACTCCGTTGACTATTCTTTGAGGTGCTACGGTTTCCACTACACCCTCGGGTTTTACCAGGGTGTCTATGGTTTCGTCTTCATAGAAGTTTCTGGCCATGGTTGTCGAAGTTTGGATCGAGTGCGACTTTGTGGACTTTGGCTCACAGTTGATTGCGACTTGATTGCGACTTGATTGCGACTTTCTTATACTAAATCATCTCATCTCACCAAGTTAACAAATTAAACGACTATCGTTATGATTGGATCAAGCAGAGGGATGTCACATAAGACGATGTTTCGACTAATATCACGTTCTGGAGTATACCAGTCCACCAATACCTTAAATTTTCACAGTCTAAGACAAAAAAGTACTCACATTCCTCATCTTTCTACTGTCCAAGATAACCAATTTGGTCAAGTAGTTAAAGGATTTAGGAACGAAGATGGGTCACCAATTCAAGGAAATAACTCAGAAGAAGCAAGATTACATTCCAGAACTCTTAAAGGAAGAATGAATCATCACGTGATAGAATTACCATCAGAAATAGCTAAAGTGATAAATAACAATATCCTAAGATTATCGACACCAGGACGGCTTAGGACCAAAGCAGCACAAATTTATCAATCACTTCAAAAGGAACAGCTCCAAACAGCCCCTACTCTGGGTTTGGAAGCTGATGCTCATATAGGGGCGTTATTTTTGCAGGATTATGCTCATTGTTATCAGGTTTTGAAGGAATTAGATAGCAGAACGGAGTTAAAACCCGACAGCGTATTGACTGTAGGATACGGGCCTGCCACTGGGATGGTTGCATTGAATGAGGTTATAGATTGGAGACCAAAAGTAAAGGATGCGTATATTGTGGGGAGGTTTAATAAGGAGATGAAGAAGAGGGCCAAGATTATATTGTCGAGGCAGGAGTTAGAGCAGCCCCAGGAAGCGGTGCTGGAAGCGGAGCAAACACAAACACAAGAGAATTTTGAAGAAACAACCGACCAGCCCCAGCCACAAAAAGACGAATACGTTGGACCTGTTGATACCTCAAAAATCAAAATTCAAACAAAACTCCATGATACTCTTCCATCTAAAACCTACGACCTTATCATAGTCAACCATTCCCTTCTTACCAAAGAACACCATTTTCCACGTGATGTTGATATAAACATCCATATGTTACTTAAGCTTCTTAATCCCCAAGGGTTCATTGTGTTGGTAGAAAGAGGAAACGCCCTTGGATTTGAAACCATTGCCAGAGCCAGACAAATTATGATTAGGCCCGAATCGTATGAAAAGGAGCATGGAAAGATCCCAAGGCCATATATTAAGGGGTCAAGTGTGAAACCACAAAAGATAAGGAAGGTTGACCAGATGATTACTGAGGAGCATATTAAGCAAGAGGAGAGGATGTTGAGAGAGATTAACCGTGAATTGGGAGAAGAGGACGAGTTTGAAGAATTTGATGGAGACCTCGAAGAAATTGGTGAGTTCGGGCCTGGTGAAGAAGTTAGTAACTTTGAAAGAGAGATAATTGAAAAATACGGAGAAGTTAAGGAAGAAGACCTTAAATTTGACTTTGAGGATGATGTAGAGATTTTAGAAGATTCACAAAGTAAGACAACCACTAAGGGACCTCAACCACAAGAACCTGAATTACAAGGGAAAGAAGAAATGGACTACCACCTCAAAATATTAGCTCCGTGTGCTCATCATTCAAAGTGTCCTCTTCAACTTGGAGACCCCAAATACTACAAAATTTCATCCCACAAACACAGATTGAGTTTCTGTTCATTCGATAAGATTGTACAAAGACCCAAGTTCACTATGGAACTCAAAAAAGGTAAGAAATTGGCAACATCATGGGATAAAGGGTCAGAAGATGGAATGGGAATCGATAAGCTTCTGAAGTCTGTTAAACGACAATTACAAGGAAGTGGAAGACCAGGAGGAAATAACACAGAAAATGGGTCATTTAGTTACCTTATAGCTCAAAGATCCAACAACGACCAAGCTCTGATTCAAAAAATTCAACATGACAGAGAGTATAACACGTCAGAAGTTGTTGATAAAGAAGATGTGAATAATTGGCCCAGAATTTTGGATATTCCTACCAGAATCAAACACAACGTCAAGTTGAATGTATGCTCTCCTAGTGGGAACATCGAAACATGGCAAATCCCCAAGAGTTTAGGTAAACAAGAATACCATGATGCTAGGAAGGTTGAGCAAGGTGATTTGTGGGGTTTAGGCAGTAAATCGATTGTAACTAAGAACCAATTGAGTGACAAGGTCAAAGGAAAGTTGGATACGTTAGCTAAGACCCAGAGAAAGAGTTTCATAAGAGAACAAAGGAAGAAGGATTGGAAGAAGTTGATTAGTAGAGAGGAAAAGGATTTCGAGAGAGATATAGTAAAGTTGAGTGATAGTATTGTTGAGGGAATTGAAAGAAGTGGGCAGTATAAGAGGAGTAGATGGAGTAGTAAGTCATAGAATTAGTATTTATGATTAGTACTACACTTTCCCTATTGGTACTACACTTTTTATATCGTCCTAAGTATCCTACTCTCCTATATAACTTGTATAACTTGTACATAATACCTGTAAATAAACACCAAATGTGCGGCGTGGCTGCGAATTCTGATACATCACAATCACTCACCCTGGACGTATCACAAATGAATATTTATGATGACACAAAGTCACTTTACTTCACTATGGCCATAGTTTTGTTACCATCCATTCTTGCCATAACGGTCCCTGTGCTTCCCGATTCAAAAAACGACTTGGCAGTATTAATTACCGACACCCTTATCATTATGCTTATGACATGGATTATCAAATTCACCATCCAATGGCCCTGGAAATGGCTCAAACAGATCAATGACACCAAAACTAACATTGTACTAGGGTTCAATGATGATAGGTCTAAATTAAAGGAAAACATCCCTGTTCTTAAAAGGCTTCAAAAGTATGAGTTTGTGGCATTAGGGGTTTGTATAGGGGGAGTTTTTGTTTGTTCGATGTTGATGGTTATCACCAGAAATTATATCATTGTCGAAGATTCTAGAAAGACCATCGTGTTTAACAATTTGAATATCGGGCTATTCGTTGGGTTTGGGGGATTTAGAGTTATTTTGGTGGTGTTAGATCAGTTGAAGAATAGGTCTTTGAGTGAGCGGGAATACGAATTAATTCATTTGGAGGTTGAAAGTGAAGGAGAGGGCTATAAGGAGGAACTTGATCATGTTAGGGAGCAGATCAGGGAGTTACGGGATAGTTTCAGGGAGCACAAGAATCCCATCGTTAGCAATGTTTCAAAACAATTAAAGTCAAAGGTTTCTAGTCCTGGATTAGTTAACGGTTTAGTTCAACCCCCTTCTTTGCTTAAACCCAATGTCTTTGGTCCTAATAATTCCACTAATAATTTAATCCTTCCTTCTAATTCCCATGATTTCGTCCCATTTCCTTTAAATTTAGAAGAAAGAAAAAGTTCAATCTTCAAATCAAAAGTTCATAAGCTTTCAAAGAGTGACCCAAGCACAAATAACAATATCAATGTAATTAAAAATACAATTAACAAACAAACCAATAATGAAAAGGATCTTAAATCTTCAAACGGACTTAAACTCCCAAACATCCAGCAAAGTACTCCCTTTAACTCAATACAATCTTCCCTTGAAACCATCTTTGAAGCCGACGAAGTCAATGAATATTCTCTTCATGGAATTCCTTGCACTTCCAAATTCAAACAGCTTGTTACTCATAAACAGTTCCCTACCATTGAAGATTATAAATCCGACCAAAAGCTTGAACCCACTGTCATTCATACCAGAACCGAATCTGTAACCGAACTCATTAAAAGTTTGGGTCATGTAGTTTATCATATTCTAACTCATTATTCAATTAGACAAATTATCAACAATCCCCATGTAATCAGAATCATCGTGATGGAGGATATTTTACCAGTGGTGATTAGAATTGACAATTCTCTTTTCGGGGTAATGACTCTGTTGATTATGATTAGAGCATTAGGATGGCAATTCACTACTAAATACGTATTAGGCAACTTTGAAGCTGTTGTCACATATTTGGAGACCTTGTCCTGTTTGTATGGAGTGAAGAAGTGTTGGCAAGCTTTTGTGTATATCAACTTAAAATTACCATACAATTTAATAACATCAATTTTGTCAGTTATATTCTTCCTTCCCAAGATCATGTTAAGGGTGTTTGTGGTTCATCCGTTCTTAAAGAAGGACAATGATGAACTCAGACAATTCCATCTAAAGAATGACGAATTCCCAAGTGATTTTAAAACTAAGAGAATGGTCATAAGTAGGTTGAATGATAAGATTAATGATGTTGGGTACAAAGATGAACCTATCGAGCTCATTTACCAGTCCTAGGCCAGTGCACTGGGCAAATTTGATGTCTCATGCTTGAGGCAAGCTTACATATCAAGAAGCGGGCCGCGAGATGAGATCTCACTACCACCACAATAGCTAATAAAAGAAGACCCAAAAAAAGTCGTCCTCCCTATAGGAGGTACGTCTATAAGACTGCAGACACCAAAGAAGAAGAAGACAGCGATGATGACACTTTAGGCGATGCAACTAATGCGTTGTCCAAGTTAAATGTCAATTCAGTGGATGTGTTATCACCACAAGAGAACTACGATAAACGATGGCCAAAAAGTGAATTTGAAAAGGTCGATGTTTTGGGGAGAACTCAGCAACCCATACAACAACAGCAAGAGGAACCTAAACAACAAAATGACGAAATGACTTTCCCTACTGAAATAATAGCATACATAATTGAAATCCTTTATTATAACCAACAACTTAAACCCAAATTCATGTTAGTCAGCAAGCTTTTCTACAGCATAACGGTGTCGATGATTTATGCCTATCCACAGCTAAAAGCCACCAATTTCTTTGCATTTGTGGACACGATTTCCAACAACAAAAAGATCGGGGAGAACGTACGACAGTTAGACTTGTCGTACATTATTCAACTGGGAAAGAATGCATTTGTGGCCAAGCTCTTGAAGCGTTGTAGAAAGAATTTGGAAACATTTGTAGCCCCTCAGACCAGTTTTGGATTAGGTCCTTTGGTAGCATTGAAGAATTGTGAGAATCTAAAGATCTTGGATTTAAGGTTAGTAAGCGAAACGTTAAACTTAAATGAGCTATTTCAAAGCATAAAAAACCTCAATCAGCTAGAGAAGTTATCGTTTCCTCGGTCCAGTATAGAAATGGATCCTGCCCTAGTAGAGAGTATTAATTGGCCACCTAAACTATCGGCTTTAAGGATCAGTGGAGGTATAAGTGACGACTTTTTAATGAAAACGAAATTACCAAATACTATCACCCATTTGGAACTAGCACATTGTCCTTTAATTAAAGAGTTTGGAATCCATTCACTATTATATAAATTTGGCACCAACTTGAAACTGCTTAAGATCGAGTATCCAATGCCTAAATTGAAAGACGATTCCTTGGATATTGTGTTCCGTTGTTGTCCGAATTTGACAGTGCTATGGATATACGTTGATTATGTTAGCGGTAGTTTCTTTGATGACGATAACTTACCTTACATCGAAAATAGACCGTTGAAGGCTCTTTATATCGATAGCAGTGGAATGTTGGGGACGTCGACAAAATTGCAACCTTTGGATTTAGCCATTGCTTTAAGTGATGGAAGACTACCGAATTTAAAGAATATCAGATGTACCGCTAAATTAGGTTGGGATCCAGCTAGTGATTTTGTTAATACTATTATAGAGGAATTGGAAGAAAGAAATGGTGGACTCTATCTTGGTTATTAGACCCTAGAAGAGACCCTAGAAGAGACCTTGCAAGGCTGTATTGGTGGGGGCCAGCCCCCACACCCCCGTGTCCCCTTTCAGGGGAATTTAGGCATATACTCAGGAAGTATTATTTATATACATTCTCTATTGGTTTTGCATCACTCTAGTGTTCTACCACTAACCCTTATATCACTGCCATCACCACAATGTGTACGTGGTTCTAAATCGCGACTGAAAACTCAAATCAAAATCACCTATGAAACCTTTAGGATATAGGCAAGGCCCATCACGGCCTTACTTTTCCACTGTTCCACCGCCAGTGGTGGTGTCTAATAGCATTCTCCATCGTTTGGACCATTTCAACATTTTCCTAATCCTTGCAATCGCCGTAATTGTGCGATTATATAAGATCCCCATACCTGATGAAGTTGTGTTCGATGAAGTTCATTTCGGTGGTTTTGCCCAGGATTACTACCAAGGCAAGTTTTTCATCGATGTTCATCCAGCATTGGTCAAATTGATTTATTATTGGGTCGGTTTGGCCTTGGGATGGGATGGAAAGTTTGAATTTGCTGCCATTGGTGATCAATTCGACAAAAACGTCCCTTTCATCGCTATGAGGTTGGTATCAGGGGTGTTTGGGGTTGCTTCCGTTGTATTCACCTACTTAGGTTTACGTATGAACTTTGTAGGGTCAACAGTGGCCTTTTTTGGTGCATTCATGATGATTATTGAGAATTCTATGATAACTCAATCGAGATTCATATTCTTGGACTCGGCATTATTGTTTACTATGAGTTTGACTTGGTACTTATATAGCAAATTCAGATTACTCAAAGAATTCTCCTTCCAATGGTACCAATATCTTGTTGTTTGTGGTGTTAGTTTAGGTTTGACTGTATCTACTAAACTGTCAGGATTATTATTCTATACTTGGTTAGGGGTTGTGAATGGTTTGCATTTGTGGTACTTATTGGGAGACTTACTGATAAGTGATTGGAAATGGTGGAAACATGTTTGGTTTAGATTTTTAGGGTTTGTGGTGGTTCCGTTCATTATTTATGTCATTGTGTTTGCTTTACACTTAGAGCATTTACCTTTACAAGGCAGTGGAACTGGTCTTATGAGTCCAAACTTCAAAGCTTCTTTCAGAGATTCTGTGTTACACAAACAACCAGTTGAAGTAGGGTTTGGAAGTAGAGTTACTATCAAACATAATGAAATGGAAAGTTATCTTCATTCCCATCCTTTCAATTATAAATCAGGATCAAAGCTTCAACAGGTTACACTTTATGGAAGCCATACCGATTTTTCTAATGAGTGGGAAATCCATCCTAAGAATAAAAAAACCGATGAACAATTACATGGAACTTTCAAACCTATTAAAGACGGTGATACTGTTCGTCTTTTCCACAGACACACTAAAAAGTTCCTTCAAGCCAATGGAGATTTCAAACCTCCAATTAACGAAAAAGATTATGCCAAAGAAGTAGCTTGTAATGGTACTAGAGACATGTTAGCAGATAGAAAGTTTGAATTCAAAGTTCGTATTGTTACACAAAAACCCCACAGCAAAGATTCAGCCATGGATACACTCAGAGCTACAGAATCAGTGTTTCAATTGGTTCATGAAGAAACCAGATGTCATGTAATGAGTCACAAAGGGAAATTACCCAAATGGGGGTTCGGCCAAAATGAAGTTCTTTGTATTAAAGAAGCAACCATTCCTAATACTTTGTGGTACATTGAAAAGAATAGCCATCCTGCCCTTAACAGAGACTATGAGACTCTGGATTTGTTCCATTATCCTTTCTATAAGAAGTTCTGGGAATACCACAAGACAATCTGGAGATTAAACCAAGACCTTACTGATCATCATCCATTTGCTTCCAATCCTATAACATGGCCAGTTACCACAGATGGTATAAATTACTTCCTGAGCAGCGCCAGACCTAAGAATTCTGTCGAAACAGGCAGTCAAGTTTACTTATTAGGAAACTTAGCCATTTATTATTTGTCGATAATGCTGGTGGTACTCATAAGTATCAAACAAGGGCTTTATATCATCAACCATTTGAACCCTTTCAAATTATACAATGAACCTGTGGATATCATAATGTTCTACCAAACGACATTGGAATCGATCCTAGGGTTTATTATCAACTACGTCCCGTACTTCTACATGAACCGTCAATTGTTCTTACACCATTATTTGCCTGCGTTGTATTTTGGCATAATTACCATGACGTATTTCATAGAATTTGAATTCAAAAAGAGAAGGCTGTTAGGATGGTTCTTGATGGTTTCCATTGAAGGATTAGGGTTGTTTTGTTATGTGAGTTTGATTCCATTGATATATGGTAGTGAATGGACTCAGGAGGGATGTAGAGCTATGAAATGGTTTGAGAGTTGGGATTTTGATTGTATGGCTTATAAGTATTAACTATATTTTACGTATTAACTATACATTTTACGTTTGTGTTCGTTTTCTTGTCTTTGCTTTGTGCCTTGTTCTTCGTTTTTGTTCATTTCCCTCAGCTAGGTCTTCGTCCTACTAATCCCCAGTGCTACATCCAATATTAACCCCTCACACTTCCTCAACAACTCATCCTTCTCTTCGATCTTCTCCACTCTTCTTTTCTCTGTTTCTGCCAACTCCACACTCAACTGCTTGATCAACTCGATCTGCGACTCCTCATCGACCCCGACTCCCGGTAATGAATCGATCAACATCGTGATCTGTCGGCTTTTCAATATTATATCCGTCGACAATTCGTTCAACGTATTGTGGAAATTGGGCTTTTGTGGTTGTGGTGTTTGAGTATCGGGCCCTGGAGCCTCGGCTGCCATATTAATCACAGACTTCGGGTCCTCATCAAGAAGTGCCGGTTCGCTATTGACGTTGATGTAATTTATAGCGGCATTGAATTGTTCCACGAGTTGGTCAAGGCAAACTTGAAGTTGGGTAAGTCTGTCACTCATGGTGGGTGTGTGCGAATTATAGGAATTGTAGTGAGGTTTGTTAAGAGTATTAATGTCTGAAGATGAATTTAAATTTTAGATAATTTGGTGGTGAAAATAATACCATTATGTTTCTATGGGTCTGTTTAGTAGGAATATGTTTTAAAATTATGAAAAATGACTAAAAAATGGCTTTTTCGTACCCCCTTATTTTACTGACCTTAAGCGGTATGAAATTTACGCGTAAATTCTCAATCAGTATGAAATTTACTATATAAATTTATATTTATCATATTATTCTATTATTCATTACCTAAACCACCCTAGTACGTCACATATCGTAATTGTGCTGCTTGATACCCTTTTCTAGCAATTTTAGCCTATTTAAGGTCTATTTGTTCCCTTATACTATGCTCTGCTACCCCCTGTCGTGCACCCTACTACCACCACACTAAACCCTCAAATGCTCAAATGCGTCACCTCATCAGTCACAAGAGAATTGATCCGCGCCGCTCCCTATGTCAGACTTTCCTATATGGCAAAATGATAACGACGTAATGTCCTGTTTCCTCTGCAATCAGCCATTCACGTGGCTCCATCGTCGGCACCACTGCAGGAAATGTGGCCGTGTTGTTTGTGGCAACTGCAGCGACCAACCGGTGAAGTATTTCCCCAGAACGTTAGTGGTAACTGTGGAGGGGATAGAGAGACTGAATTCCCTGGAGATTTATAGAACTTGTGACGAATGTGTTGAAGAAATTAGAATGATACGCAGAGCTTTAGAGCCTGAGCCTGAATCAGAGCCTGCTGCCGTTTCTCGTGGGGCTAGCAGTGGCTCTAGGGCTATGAATATGAATGCCAGCACAGATAGTCTCAGTAAAAACATCACAACAACAAGAACTTATTCAAGGGATTCTTCGGTTGATGATGCCAGTGACATGAACATCTGTCCCATTTGTGGCATTAACTTGACAGACCAATACATTTTAGAGCATAATCAAGATGATTTCGAGGCATTTAAGGAAGACCATATAAACAGCTGTCTCACTAGTTTTGATTTCAATCATAATCACCAACGGTACACCAGACACCATCCTCGGAACAAGATGTTGGTTTATATTATTCCTCCTATACCTACGCCTAAGTATGAGATCATTAATTCCTACGATACGGTACAATTAGGACTGGAACTGCATCAATTAAACCAGGGCCGTATTGATGAACAAATGGAAGGAAAATCAAATGCTATGCCAATAAATAACATGGCATTATCACCTGATGATTTCATAGGTTCTATGAACTCTACTACAACTATCCAAGAAAAGATTTCTGACGATGAATGTGTAATTTGTTTAGAGGAACTTAAGCCTGGTGATAAAGTTGGACGGTTAGAATGTCTTTGTATTTTTCATTATAAATGCATTAAGGATTGGTTTAATAGAAAAGGGTATGGAGAGTGTCCAGTTCATTATTTGCAGAAGTAGTTTAAGTTTAAGTCTTTTAAGTATACTTAATAGATATCATGGGTACTATGGATATAGTATGGTTTAGTTTGATTTAGTTTGGTTTAGTTTGGTTTAGTTTGGTTATTATGCATATAATATGATATAATATGATATAATATACAATATGGGTAAGCAATTACATTAATATCTATTATAAGCTATTTACTACGACCTCTCATCATCTCCCCTTCTATTTCTTCTTTCCCCCCTTCTCTCATTAATCTCCTTCATTTGTCTAATAGCTTCAGCCATGGCCCTATCTACATGAACATGAAGCGTATCCAAAACCTCCTTTGACGGATTTTCATCCTTTGGTAATTTCTTACCTAAAACTGCCTCAATTCTCAAGTACAACTCTAAATCATATTGTGTAACTAATGAAATACTTTTCCCCGATTTACCTGCTCTGGCTGTACGACCAACTCTATGGATATATGCCTTAGAATCAGTAGGAATATCGTAATTTATAACCATGTCCACAGAAGGAATATCTAACCCTCTAGCAGCAACATCAGTGGCTATAAGAATATTTGATTTTCCTGATTTGAACTTATTCAAAGCTCCCAATCTTTGGGTTTGACTTAATTGTCCATGCAAAGGTACAGAATTGAATCCTAGAAGTTTGGTAAGAATGGCAGTACGTTGTGCATGCACTACAGTTCTTGTGAAGATGATAATTGATTTGCCTAAGTACTCATTAAGTATATGAATGAGAATTGTGTTTTTATATCCGTCACTAACCAACATCATTGATTGCACTAAATTATCAGCAGTTTGATATTTATGGGACACACTGACTCTCACTGGGTTTCTTAAACTTGCTCTTTGTAATTTTTCGATTTTATTGGTCATTGTAGCTGAGAATAAGTAGGTAGTTCTTTCTAAGGGAATATTCTTTAAGATTTTGTCTAAAGCTGGTCCGAAATCCATATCCAATAATCTATCAGCTTCATCCATAACCAAATACTTTAAATTCTTTAAATTGAACCCTTTTGTGTGTTCTAAATGGTCCATTATACGTCCAGGGGTGGCTACTATGATATGAGGCTTTCTCATTAAATCCCTAGCTTGATCCATCATATCCATTCCTCCAACCACACAAACCGATCTTAAACCCATAGACAGTCCTAAAGCATCGAATGTCTGTTTGATTTGAAATGCTAATTCTCTGGTAGGTGCTAAAACTAATCCATAATAAGGACTTTGGTGATGCCAAAGACTCTGGAGAATAGGTATAGCAAACGCAGCAGTTTTTCCACTTCCTGTTTGTGCAAGTCCTATAACATCTTTACCTTCAAGTGCATGTGGTATGGCTTCACATTGAATAGGTGTTGGGGTTGTATATTTCATGTTTTGAATGGATTCCAAAAGATCAGGTACAAGGTCAAGCTCATTAAACGATTTGAAGGTATTTGAACTTACTTCTTTGTTTTCGACTTCAACCGTCTTTTCTGTGTTTGTATCATCTTCCTTCAGCTTTCTATCCTTCACTTTCTGTTTGTACTGCTTCTTTAGAGCGTTATCCTTAATCTTTTGTGCAAGGGCCTTGGTATCAATCTTCATGATTCTCAGTTTCTCATCGCACCTCATCGCATTTTTTAAATCACAAATTTGCAGACAAAAAGATGGCCAAAAGAAGAACCAAGACAAGGACCCATAAGAAACTTTCAGAAGAAGAGGAGGCATCCATACCCAAGTCGATGGTATTGAGTCTTGGTGCCAATCTCAAAAACCATAGCTTGACCCAGCTCGTAAAAGACTTCAGACTAGTTATGTCACCTTATACTGCCATAAACTTAAGAGAACGTCATTCCAACAAGCTTAAGGACTTTATCGTCATGTGTGGACCTTTGGGTGTACAGAACCTTTTTATATTCAATCAGAGTGAAGCTGGAAACCTTAGTTTGAGGTTTGGAAAGGTTCCAAGGGGACCAATGTTACAATTTGATATCAGCCAGTACTCGTTAATGAAAGATGTAGCTAGACTGTTGAAACACCCCAAATCATTAAGTAAAGATGGGGTTGAATACTTAAACCCACCATTACTAGTTATGAATGGGTTTGGAAAGGTTTCGGAAATCGACAGCCATGAAAAGTTGTTGGTTACGATGTTCCAGAACTTATTTCCGCCTATACAACCACAATTCACGAAATTGGACCAAATTAGAAGAGTGATGATGATTAACAAACTGGGCAATAACATAGAAATCAGACATTATAGCATAGATACCAAATTGGTTGACACAAATAAGAGTATAAAGAGAATTATCAACAAGAAGGTGCCTAACTTGGGTAAATCCGAAGATATAAGTGAGCTTGTTTTAGATCCATATTCGGTGGTAACAAGTGAATCTGAGGTTGAAGATGATGCTATTGTTAACACCAATCCAGTGACGGAAGAAAAGAATTCTGGGCCAACAAAGAAAGCCATTAAACTTACTGAGCTAGGGCCAAGAATCTCTATGTCTTTAGTTAAGATCGAAGAGGGGTTGGTTGGATCATCTAAGACCATCTACCATTCAAAGATCACCAAGTCTAAGGATGAAGCAGAAAAATTAGAGAAGAAGGCAAGTTTGAAGAGGAAACTTAAGGAAGAGAGAAGAGCCAAACAAGCTGAGAATATTGCTAGGAAGAAGTCTAAGAAGGTTAAGTTTGAAGGAGCAAATGAAGGTGAAGGTGAAGGTGATGGTGATGAAGAGGAAGAAGAAGGAAGTGAACTTAATCCTGATGATTATGAAAATGATAGTGACTTATTTAGTGATATGGAAAAGTAGGTGGGGTGTGTAGGTGTAAATGTAAGTGCATGTGTAGTGTACTGAAGTGTAGTGCTGTGTAGTGTAGTGCTGTGTAGTGTACTGAAGTGTACTGTAGCGTAGTGTGGGTGTGGGTGTACAGGTGTGAAATTAAGTGTAATGTACGTAAGTGTGCAAACTCTTCTCTATATAATGACTAAAAAGTGGAGTTACCAAGTGGGGGTATTATGGAAATGTTTACGGTTACGGCTACGGCAACGGCTACGGCTAGTGCTCGGATTTATAACGAGACTCGAATAACTGTCAAAGTTTACTATAAAAATACAATGTTAACACTAGGTGCCGTACCACGTGATTAACTTCTATACTATTTAACCACCTCTAAGTCACCAAGCCTTCAAACCTCCAAAATTTTGGTTGTTTATCACAAAATTCTACGCAAGCCTCCACCCCTATTGATCTGCGGAGTTCGGCTACTATTTACGTCCCGAAAAAAATTCTCATATTTGTAATATCTACTCCATACAAGTTTAGACCCATATCCACTACCACCACAAACACCAACACAAACACAATATAAACAGTCACAAAAGACTCAACGCAGTTATAAAGGAGTCAACGAAGTTAAGTAAAAGTGTAGTAACCAAAAATAATAGTGTCAACCTTAGAAACTCCAAGTTCAAGTCCATACAACTGGTAGACATCTCAAGCAAGTTATGGAACCAAGGAAAGTTAAAGTGGCATGCGTGAATTGCAGGAAAAGGAAGAGCAAATGTGATGGGATGTCGCCTTGTTCTAACTGTGTTCATTCCAATAAGAGCTGTGAGTTTCCGGAGTTTAAAGAGAAGAGAAAGAGGGGGAAAGGGAAGACTAACAATAAGCAGCAGATCTGTTTGTTGAACAAGAGATTGTCGTTGTTAGAGAGTCTTTTAGGGAATTTAGCAAGCGTAGGCCAAGGACTAGGGCAAACCCAAACACAAGCACAAGCACAAGGGAATGGAACTGAAACTAGTCAGACAACAGGTCCGACCCAGTTTAGCCCTAAGCATCAAATGAGTCCTAATTACGATAGCGATGCCAGCAGAAGAAACTCCGAGACCACAGCCAGTAGAAGAGGTTCAGAACCAAGGAACTTATCAACGTTTTCAAGTTCAATAAGCAGAAGCAGAGGAAACTCCCTCACAAAAACCGACAGTCTAGTTGAAAGTAGACACAATTCAACAACAGATTATAGCACATCTCCGGACACCTCAGACACTGAAGCCAAAGAATCAACACCACAACCGTTTGGATGTCATTCTGTGTATTCTATCTTCTCCAAACAATCGTTTAATTGGCTCCGAGGCAAGGTTCAAAACGACCAGATCTTAAATCCATTCAAGTCCATTCCTTTTTTGTACAAGCTGATGCAAGACAGTAACAACGAAGTGTGGTTAGATCCACCCTTAAAGTCTGTCATTATCAAGAACGATAGGAACGGATACTTTCCGCCAAACCACCAGCTCATAGTGGAAATAATCGACTGTTATTACGATGGGTTCATAATAGTAGACACTATCATTGACAAAGAAAGTGTCTTCGCATTATTTGGGCTTTACTTCACATCTAATGAAAAACGTCACCAGTTCAAGTATTCGGAGTTGATTATAATGAACACGATTTTGGCTTTGTGTCTTGCCAATAGGTACAGAAACGACGAGCAGCAAAGGTTGAAGTATCCGTCGTTGTCTACGTTGACAGAAACCAAAATTTACGAAATGAAGAATTCGTTCTTTTCTACAGCTTTGGGATATTTCGATAAGATCAAATCTTCCAATGAAGGCTTGGAAACCATCCAAGCTCTTGCGTTGATGATAACTTATGTGGAGAGTTCGTTTGCGTCGGACTTCCTGTTGAGCACAATATTGATATCTTTGCTTATACGGTATGCTGAAGAGCTTGGTATCAACAATGCTATGGTCATAGAAACCAAGTTCCCCAAAAACCAACAAGAAAAGTGCAGAAGGTTGTGGTACTTTTGTGAGATAACTGACATTCAAGTGTCGTACAAAATAGGTGGGGCACCAATGATAAACGAACGAGATATCACCACCAATACCACTGTAGACAAGAATTCTTTGTTGAGGATTCCTCGTAATTCCATGGACTTTTCTGGGGTTTTGCGTGAAGTAGACAATGATATCTTGGAAAAGGTGAGACGCCATGAAATCAACTTCTCGTGCTACTTCTATTACCTTAATTTGATTCTTGTAAGAATCAGAAGATCAAGCTACAACGAGTTGTACAGCTTTGAGGCCCAAAGAACCAATGCCAGACAAACGTTTTACGATAAGTTGGATAACTTAAATGTGCAATTAATGAACCTTATGGCATTCCATGATCCTTGTGTAAGCGTATTACGTCCCGAAGAAGTGTTCCCGACGTATGCCCCTGTCAACTTCACTAAAAAGTGTTTATGTGGGGGTGTTTCAAGCAAACAAATAGCTCAAGATAACAGTGCAGCATGTGGACAAGTGAATTTAATTACATCCATTTTGAGCCATGCCATTATCATCAACAGGTCGCCAATGTACCAGAAGATTGAAAAGGACGAGAAGTATCTCTTCCATTTGGGGTTATCCACCAACTGTTCTAGGATCTTATTGAATATTGTCATTGAATGTGAGTTTGCATCCAAAGCATCTAAAGCCATGTTTAGTTGGAGCACCCATTATTACTTGGTAGCGTTCATTTCGTTGTTAAGTACCTGTGTGTGCACAAAAAACATGGAAGAATTGAAGGCAGATGTCCATTTATTAATTGAAAGTGCTTTGAACCATTTCAGTTCAACTGTAACTGATGAGTTTATCAATAACAATAGTCCGGATAAGGATACTTTTAAAGGCAGTTATGAAGAGAAACTTTTCTTCTATGATCTTGTCATTAGAATCTTGTTGAAGTTATTACTTGATTATGTATCTATCACTCACAATTTGGAATTTCGTGACGATAAACTTAAAGCTTACTTCAAATCCATCAAGGTTATATTCCCTAAGTTATTAAGTGAGAATTTAGAAGGCAACGAGAAGATCAACAACTTCAAGTTAATGTTACTGTGGTTTGAAAACTTTGAATGTTTGAACACAAAGAAGAAGATTGAGCCTATTTTGACTAATTTACTTGATTTGGAAAGTAATAGCACCGATACGTTGTATAATGAGACATTACCAGATTTGCCCAATTTTTTTTATAATTCCCTTTAGAAGCTTGAGGGACATTCTGGAGGTTTGCATTGTTGAACGATTTTATGGGAGAAGAATTAATGGGAGAAGAATCGGCGGTGTACCGAGCGGTTCTAATATGATGGGTTTGTACCCGATGATAATATGTGATAACCAGTGTATAATAATGTATAGTAGCGCGCGGGTCGGAACTAACAATTCCCGCTCCGTGTATAATGAATAAAAGAACAAAAGTAGCTTGTAGTAAGTGTAGACAACGGAAGAAACGTTGTGACGGTGGTCATCCATGTAGAAACTGTAACAGCCAAGACGAGTGTCGGTATGAGGAGAAAGTTTCGATGTTAGGTAAGCCCAAGGGAGACAGATTAAGTACGCTTAAGATGATACAAATGATGGAGAGGAAGATAGATAAATTGGAATATTACATGGTAAACATCAATGAGAAGTTATCTAGGCTTCCTGTTAGTCCTTTAAGTGCAGAGAATGGTAGTGGGAGTGGAACTAGTGGGAGTGGGACTAATGGTAGTAGTGGAACCAATAGGAGTAGCGGCCCTAATGGTGGGGTAGGTAGTAGCGGAAGTGTGAATGATTTTAATGAGATTCGATTTGGAACCTTAGATGATGTGTGTAATGTAAATTCAAATGTTAGTAGAGGTGTAGAAACAGAAAGTAATGGTAGTAATGATACTAACGAAAGTTCTGAAAGATTTGACTTAAGAGGAAGATTTGATAATAGTCAAAGTCCGGAAGATATTCAAATCGACGAAAAAACTGATAAAAGCGATGATAAAGTCAATCATAGAGATTATGCTTTCCACGAATACTTCTTTGGAAGTCATTCATTCTCCTCGGCTTTTTCAGCTAAATCATTATCTTGGATTAGAGCATCTTTAGATAAACCTGAACAAAAACATTTGGTAAGACAGTTCGAAAGAATCAACCAGTTTTACTTCATTAAAAGTACAAAGCAATTCAAACAAGTCATTGATCCTATTGATATTAATAAGCATAATAAAGAAAAGGTTTTAGTGAGACCTTTACCTTCTGATAAAGACTTTGTGAAATCGTTAATCGTAGCATTGGTAGTCAATAATAGATTTCTCGGGTTTATTGTACCCGTTAAAATTATCAATAACTTGCTAGACAGGTACTATGGGGAAAGATACAATGAAAGATTAAATAACTCCGAGTTACTTTTGGTGTGTTGTTTGTTTTCCATTGCATTAAGTGTGACTATAGGGCTAAAACCTAATGATAATTCCCTCGTTAATGCTTACACCACTCCTGAGGCAGTTAAAATGTTGGAAAATCTAAACAATTCAATTCTACTCTTGTACCAAAGAGTTAACATAATGAGTCAAGGGTTAATAACAGTCCAAGCCTTATTGGTGATGATTGTGAACTTTGAAATCAATGGTAATAGTCTCGTCGATATAAGTCATATGATCTTATCCACAGCTATCAGACATTGTCAGGAATTTGGCTTGCATAGACCTGAAACCTATGAGCATTTACCTGAATTAGAAGTTATACTGAGAAAGATCATATGGTCTGTTTGCGGAAGTTTGGATGTTGAAATTTGTTACAGGACGGGAAAGACGCTTATATTGTCACCTAACGATGTGAACCATTCGTCTAGATATGAGTACGATCTTTTTATCAAGCTAGTGAAATTGCCCAAGAACTCAATTGACTCTTACCATGAACCTTCACAAATTGGATTTATGAGAAGATCGGTGATGGAGGAGTTGTACGGAAACAGGAACAACTTGGCTATTATCAAGTACATCAATCATTCGGTTTCAAAGCTCAGAGTGTATGCATATTGGCAATTATTCACTAAGGTTGGCAATTTCAAGACGACTGCTAATTTAGAAGCCATTCTTCAAGAAATCAATTCTACTACTGATAGATTATCGGAATGTCTTATTCGAGAGTTCAGGCCACGGTTTTATGATGATCCTGGATTTGATTATGGAACTAACCGTAATTTAAAAACAAGTGATAGCAATAATGACGTAGGATGGATTGAAATGGATGATTTCTTGAACTTACAATTTGCATTTTTGTACCATTTGATGATTACCAACAGAGTTCCTTTTTTGATTGAAATCAATGGTGATTCTTCTAAAATTGCCAATTTCAGAACAACGTTTTGTAAGAGTGCTAGAACTATTCTCCATCTTTCCAAGTTGCTTCCAAGATTGAGTCCATTTAGAATCATTTACTTCTCATTCTATCCGTTTGCTGCGTTCTTGTTGTTACTGTCAATGATTATGAACAATCCACACAATTCTAGTGTGGACGAGGACATTGAATTGCTAGTGACTACGTCTAACGTTATGTTCGATTTATCGTTTGGTAGCGATGCTAACAATTTACCGTCAACTGAGTTAACCAACAGATTAAACCTTCAGAACATTACAATGAAAGTGTTGGTACAAATCGTCATCTCCTTGGTAGAAACCAAGACTAACAGGGCCATACATTTGAACCAGCAGTATTATGATCAATTGGAAGTGCTACGCAAAGTAGCACCTGAATTATACAGCAAAACCTTGCCCAGAGGTGATAGTAGGCTTTTATCATACTACAGAGTAGAGAGCTTAGTCAACGAGTCGTACGAAGATAAAGCCGAATATGACACTTCAGTCGCCAATATGTTATCACAGATCGATGAAATTCCTTGGTCAGTAATTATGGACGATAATTGGACTGATTTATTTAATGATGTTAGCAATTTGCCTAACTTTTTCTTTGATAATAATTTAGGATTCAATTTGTGAATACTTAAATAGGCGGATTTGTAAACCTAGTCAAAGTAATGCAAAAAAGGTCTAAATCTCTTCGGAACAACTCTAAAATGTACCGTGGCCTTCTAAACACTAAATCCTAACTTCCGGTCCATCTACCACGCTCCCTCCTTGTAAAGGGCAATTTCCGGATCATCCTGGCAACCTTATAAGAATTGAGTTCCGTGCCGCTTCGCACAGAAACATCTGCAACCCACAATCATTCTTTGCCATTATGGAACCCTTGAAGAAAAGGACCAGGGTCGCTTGTGACACCTGTAGAAGAAAAAAGATTAAATGTAGTGGAGAAAGCCCTTGTAGTAATTGTATTCAACTGAAAGAAATCGATTGTAGGTATACTGAGAAGCCTGTGGCACCCAAGCCAAAAGTCGAGAAAGTAAGGCTAGACAAAAAAGCAACCAATGGAAGAGCCATGACCATCATGGAGGAACGGCTTAGTCGATTAGAGGATGTTATTGGAATGATTAGCACCAAATTGGACTGGATGAATCCTTCAGGTCCAAGTTTGGCTCAAACTTCATCGAATTCCATTAATTCTGCTATCCGATTAGATGCCACCAGAACTAGTGATACTGATGATAGTTCCGATAAAGATTTCCAAGATGAACCACCTTTGATCAAACCGAGTGCCATAGATGAAACGTGGTCTAATTTTGTGGATCCAACGCCCGCAGACCGTAAGTTGATTCTCGATACTGACATTATACGGCAAGAAACTGAAATGTATCAGTCATGTGAACAATTTTTCGAAAGTCATTCATTTCTTTCGGTTTTAAGTACAAAGTCCATGAAATGGATTACCAATTATTTGGATAACCACGACAAGGACCTTACCAGACAATTTGAAAGACTTCCGTACTATATATTTGGGAAATTCTTTAAAATTCTCAAAGGGTTTGTTGATCCTGTTGATATCAATGCCACCAACAAAGCCAACTACTTAGTGAAGCCACTACAAGCAGATTATGAATTCTTTCTGACGTTATTAAATGTACCGGGCTATGAAAACGATATGATTTCGTTTATGTGTCCTATGGACGAGGTCAAGTCCATGTTCAAGGCATATTTTACCACTAGAAAGAAGTTTAACTTCTCCGAGTTACTTTTGATTTGTGGTACGGCATTTTTGTGTTTAGTGAAACGTCTAAACTACGATTTCAAAGACCCCAACAAAGACGAGAAATTAGCAAAGGTTATGGCCAGATACAGTGACCACGAAGTGATGAAGATGTTGGACCATTTGCTCAATGCTCTGATTTTATTGTACCATAGAGTCAGTATTATGGGCCATGGTATAATCACGATCCAGGCGATCTTAATGTTGATTTTTGCCTTGGAAGTCAGTGGATTGTCGCTTTTCGATGTCAACTACATGTTGTTATCCACAGCTATAAGATATGCTAAATGTTTTGGGCTACACCGAGCTGAAAGTTTTGCCAACTTTCCTCCAGAAGAAACAAAAATCAGAAGAAGTATATGGCTTTTGTGTCTTACGTGTGACATTGAATTCTCCTACAGAAATGGAAAATCTCCAATATTGTCAGAAATTGATATCAACATTTCTGCAAAAACAGATTTTAGTGTTTTGTTAGAGGTTTTGGATTTGGACTTATCTGCGTTGGATTATTTTGATTCAAAAGCTCATATTGGTTATTTAAGGCCTGAAGTCATTCAGAATTTCTACCACACAGGAAGAGAAGACAAGATGCACAAATATTTCCATTATGTGTTGACCAAGTTAAGGTTCCATGCTTATTTTACATTGTTTTTAAGTGTGGGAAACTTCCAGACGGTTCAAAACTTGGAAATGTACTTGGATGACCTAAATTCCATTACTTCAAAGATGTACAATTCATCTATGGGAAGAGTTAAACCAACGTTCTACGATGAACCTAATTTCGAAGTATTTTCAAGTAATTTAGTTAATTCCATTGTTAATGACCCATCTCAGATGAAGTACATGGATTTCCAGCTTTTGTTCTTCTACCATGTGATGTTAACCAATAGGGTTCCTTTCTTGACCCAAATCACTAACGACTCGCCTAAAATTTCAACGTTTAGAAAACTTTTCATAAGAAGTGCTAGAACAGTTTTACATTTAGGGTTAAGGTTAAAATCTTTGAGTTCCAAATCGTTCTCGTTGATTTGGTTATCGTTTTATCCGTTTGCTGCATTTTTGATGCTATTAACGGTGGTTATCAATAATCCAACTTATGATGAGGCACAAGATGATGTTGAATTATTAGTTGCGGTATCTTGTCAAATGTTTGACATAGCATTTGCCTGTGACCATCTGAAGGATTCTCCGGTTAACATTGTTAACATTCAAAGCATTATCATGAAGATTTTTTCTCAAATTGGTATAACCATATTCCAATCCAAAACAGGCAAGAAAATCGATGAAAAGAGGTTGAGTGCCCATTTAAAGCAATTAAAACAATTAAGAAAGCTAGCACCAGAAATCTTCCACTCAAAAGCTCCAATTATTGACGTACAAGTCCATAGCATTTATAATGAATGGGAAACCCTTTCCAATAACGGAACAAGTTTCAATTCGTCTCCAAGCACTCAAGGAGACAAAGAAATGAACTCACCAAGTTCTAACCCTTCATTGGCTAATATAATGAATCACGATATGAGCATTGATCTTGATAAAGAAAAGTTGAAGAATTTGTTAGGTATACCATCTACACCTAACCCTACTAACCAATCTTCCAATGGTGGTCAAAACTCACAATCCAACTCCAACACAAACATTGGCTCTAATCTGCCCATATTGCCCCAAAATGACTCAAGAAGTAGTATTAATAGTTATGGGTCAAATACTCCAAGTTTCTTCAATAATGCAGTTTTTGGAGAAGAGACTATTAACAATCTTTTGAGTGATCAAATGAATACATTGCCTAATTTTTTCTTTGACAATAGCTTAGGTTTTTAGGGTTTATTTTCTGGTTGTTGTATTTGTAGTTTGTATTTTAAGGTGCACAGGTGTACGGGATCGGATCGAGTACTGGAGTACTAGTAGCTTATGTATATAATTTTAATCAACACTGTTAATCCTGGCTCTCTTGGTTTTGCTTAATTGGTTTTGCTTAATTTGTCACATTTTCAGTGTCTCGTCACTACCACCAACCCATTCCCGCACGAAAGTATTCTATGTTGGCTTAGCCATCGCAACGTCACTATCCCGCTGTGCGAAAGAAGGATGGATCTTGTTGGTATCATGGAAATCCCTAAAAAGAGAGATAGAGTAGCCAAAGCATGTATTTATTGTAGAAAAAAGAAGATCAAATGTGACGGGTTGATGCCTTGTTCCAATTGCAAGCCTTCCGAGTGTAGTTACGCCGAAAATCAGGAACGAAAACCACGTACTAGGAAACCCAAAGTCAACAAGTCCGAAAACATCAAAACCTTAAATGACAGGCTAGGCAAACTAGAGAGTTTATTGACTTCATTAACATCCCATTTGAACAACGTTCCGGGGGCCATTAATGGTCTAAATAATGGAGCACCTCCAATTTTGAATAATTTAAACGGGGGAATTGGTCGACCCATTCCCGGTGCCACTATAAGTCCTAGCGACCAAGACAGTGATAGTGACGTGGGAAGCTATAGTACTAGCAGTAAAACACAAAGTCTTCAACATAGTAACAGAATCAGCGATGCCGGCGAGAATATGGACGACAAGGCTGAAGAAAGAATCCAGAAAACGTTCTACTTGTCAGACCAATACTTTGGCAGTCATTCCACACTTCACATTTATTCCGACAAAAGTTTAAGATGGATTTATAATAAGTTGCCATTGACATATTCAAACTTGCTTACACCTTTAGAGAACTTGCCCATGGTATTTGCGTTGTGTATGAAATCTTTCAATCACGTGTGGTTCAGTCCCAAACCTAGCGATCCAGAGCTGAGAAAACGTTTAGTCACAGGATGGTTCCCTGAAGACCAAAACTTGATCTATGACTTGATTGATTGTTTTGATGGTATATTCTTAGCGTCTAGCATCTGTTCATCGTCGATGGTTAGACAATTATTTCAAATCTATTACAATAATATGTTGCTCACCGATGAGAATGATAGAGTCAAATTAAAACGTAGTGAGTTGTTGATTATGAACATTTCTTTGAGTTTATGTATAGCCTCGGTTATTGACAAACGGATGAGTTCCAATAACTCCGGAGGAGCTTCCAGTAGTGGTAGAACCCCTACATTATTTGCTTATGGTACCAATGATTTAATCCAATTGCAAACTAGATTCTTTGCAAGTGCCATTTATTATTATGATGTGGTTTCAGTAATGAGTGAAGGTGTGAAGACCATTCAAGCTATCTTGTTATTAATCATTTTCTTAGAAACGAGTTGGATCAAGTCTCATGTCAATTACATTTTAGCATCAATTGCTGTTAGATTTGCTCAGAGTATTGGGTTGCACAGACTGGAAAGTTTCAAAGGATTAAGTGAGGAAGATGCCGACCTAAGAAGAAGGATCTGGTGGTTCTGTGAATATATCGACATGGAGATTTGCTACAGAAATGGTAAACCTCCTTTGATCAATCCATCAGACGTTTCTACGGCTTCGGGCAAAGATATGTTCTATTCCATGAAAGAAATCTACAATAAAAGCAGTGGTAAGAAATTTGACGTTTTGGATCCTTCTTTCTTGCAAAGTATTCTAGACGCTAAAGGATTCGAAGGTTACGTCAAGCACTTTATCAGTTTGTTGACCAAATTAAGAGCTCAATCTTATCATCGATTATTTAGTGCTTCATCATGTAATTATTCGTTCAACGATTTGGTATTGACATTAGAGGAATTAAATACTAAAATGTTTGAAATGTCAGAGGCTGTAACTCCCAGTTTGAAGCCTAGGTTCTACAATGACCCTGATTTTGGGAAAAGTTTGATTTTTTCCAATACTTTCAGTGACGACAATACGTCGATGGAGTTTGCCTTAACTTACCAATTATCGTTCTTCACTCATTTCATGACAATTAACAGGTTGATCAGTCAAATTGATAATGTCTATATCAATGAAGAAAATGAACAAGTGAAGAATTTCAGAACCTTAGCTTTGAACAGTTCAAGAACCATACTACACATTGTTAATAAAATCGACCGTAATGTGGTGCCATTCTCTTGTACAAACTGGTTGATTTATTATCCTGTTGGGGCATTTTTGATTTTAATCGCCTCGTGTTTAAACAGATGCTCCAGCCAAGAAACTTTGCAAGATGCTAACCTCCTCATTGATGTAACGTTGAACTTCTTTGCCTTCAATCAAAATGTGCTAAGCACCACCAATATTCCCGGATACGCCAAGTTGTATAATCAAAGAGAATCGACAACATTCTTGATGTGTGGATTGATGTTGAACATTGGATTAAGAATCATTGAGGCCAATTCCAATTACAAATTCATCGATAATAACGAAGCGTTAAAACAACATTTGAAAGATTGTGAAAAAGTGTTCCCAGAAATCTACAAAAAACGTAAAACCAATAATAAAGAAGAAATGATTAATGGCCATACTATCCCAACATTTGAATTCGAAAACCTTGAGACTTCAGCTGACTCTATCTTCAGTTTACCTTCATACATGTTACCAGGTCCAACTGGTTACTTGACAGTGCCATTTGAACAACAAAAGTTCAATCAAAAACCTTTCGATTCGGCATCCACTATGCCAACGTCTTACAAAGGTGACAGTCCTTTTGATTTACCAAAGGTTGGTTTCGACAGTGAAGCCGAATTCAATGAAAACTTGGACAAATTCTTTGGCGGGGTTGCAACCCCTAATTTCTTCTTTGATAATAATATTGGTTTAAATTTATAGTTATGGTAAGGTTGATCCTTTTATGATTCTTGTATATAATATATGTTATGTTTCAGTTGTTTAGGTTTCGGAAGAGTGTTGATCGTAACTTTATAT
Organism: Yamadazyma gorgasii; assembly: GCA_003708985.3. Classification (NCBI taxonomy): domain Eukaryota; kingdom Fungi; phylum Ascomycota; class Pichiomycetes; order Serinales; family Debaryomycetaceae; genus Yamadazyma; species Yamadazyma gorgasii. Next base: position 550,127 of record PPPC03000004.1, on the reverse strand, counting down.
TATCGTGTATTTACCATGTCATCTCTATATCCCCACTGTCAGTTATTTTCCTAAATCTGATTTTAATAAGGTAATAAGGTTTTCAAGAAAATGACGTTTCATGTAGAGGGTGAATTCCGGGGATATTTTTTACCCAATGTCTTCTTAAACCGAACGTGTTTACAAGGAGTGGCTACAGCCAATGCTTTGTCAGCCCATGTTTTCATCGGGCCTATTCCAGTTGTCTTCTTCAAGCACTTTCAACTGTCTTTTCTCCCAAGTTTATATCATCACCTAAAGTTTTAACCAACAAAAACTCTCCCTTCATCAACTTAATATCTCTTAGCATCTCTTGTAATTTTCCATTATTAAATTTGCACAAATAAATCCCTTTGATGAGTACTTGTTCAGCGTACTTATACATCTTCTTAGATAAGAGATAACTACCAAACTTTAACCAAATATCTTCATAACTGGCAGTAGCAATCAAACATCTTTCGTAGGTCTGAATAGCAAACTCAGGGTAATTCAATTCAATGTACTCTAAGTATCTATCCCATGCCTTTAGTTCTTGGACCGCCAAATACTTCACGTCAAAATAATTTGTGGTTATTTTCTTTTCAAATTCATATAACTTGAAGCTTCTGTATTGGGTCACTACGTACAAATCAATAAGAAGCTTCTTCATATTCTTATCGACGAAATATTTGAGATTCAATTTGAACACCAACTTGAAGAAATATGAATAATTATGAATTGGCAACTCTAGGATATACCTTAGCAATTTCTCGTACTTCAAATCAAACTTATCACCAATAAACTCATAAGTCTTCAAAAACTCTAGATACAACTTATAAAACTCAAAGCTATAATAATTGAAACCAATAAAAGATCTAGCAGCTTCAAATACTTCGAGTATTCCATTTACGGTGTCTGACGTTATAGGAGTAACAGTTAACTTGAACTGGATATAGCTCATCCAATATTCTATCAGATGACTCAAATATTTAAACCCTTGCTCATATATGTCCTGACAGTTTTTGTGGTTATTCAATTCATATTCAAATGTGATGTATCGTATGTAGTAATTAACAAGTAACGGATACTCTTTGAGAAACTCTTGATAAACTCTTCGTATATCCAGAACTTCATCCTCGGTTGGTTTGTTAGTATTGAGGGATTCTATTAGTTGCTGCCATTTCTTTAGGCTGTAGGGATCTTTAATTAGTTCTATTGACATCGCATCGATATTCGGCTCGTCCCACTACTTACTCGGTACGATTTCTCAGTACTCAAGTGCTCAAGCTCAATAGTCGCTCACTTCTCAGCAGCTTACTGAGGTTACTGAGACCTCAGTGAGAACTCTGAGGGGCCCTTACTTAAGCGCACCTTACTGTAGACACTGTACCCTACTTACATTCAATACAACTAAATCCACAATCACTTCCAGAACCAATTCCCCCTGTAACAATTACATTTCTCCTCTCATTCCCGGCTAAACTTACACCACTTCGAGCCTATTCAAGATCCGACCAAACGGGGTAAAGTTACGACTTCAATGGAGTGCAGTTACTTATCTCAACAAAAAGAAAACCTATGGTACCCCACTAATATAATAAGGTTTACTCAAATTCGGTTTCAGTCGGTTTCGATTCCCCAATGATAATATTCAGAATGGATATGGGGGGCGTATGGGACATACGGGACACAGAATGGGCCACTGTCCCCTTTCGAGGGCTATTGTGTTTTCCATTGTTACTCCTCCTTGATACCGACTGTTATCTACCAATGATTTGTAATTGTACAGATGATTCACCAATACTTCATGCCTTATGGTAACCCACCCCCGTTGTACCCCAGGTCCACCGTTCCCTTCTCTCTATCCCCCAAATGGTTTACGACGGTTCCAAACCTACTATCAACCCCTACGACATTAGGTGGCTTGCATGTAATATAACGCCAATTTAAGTTTATGAATCTGAAACTGGGGAATGGTTAAGAATAATGACTAGATCGTTTACATATACGTTTTGTGTTTGAGTTTGTGTTTGTGTTTGGGTTTGGATTTGGGCTTAGTGTACTGTCTTGTCCCTGGTCCCGGGGTTAAAGGTCTTTAGGTGGTGGCGTACCACCAAGTTGCAGTGCAGAACCAAAGCCGCATAATTGCTATCCGCTGCCAAGTAATGTTCAAACCTTTTGGCCATTCTAAGCGATAAAATTTGACGTTACCCTAACTAAAAATAAATCCACGGTAATTGCAAATTCCAGACATAAAATTTTCGACACTTCCGAGCGCAGGTTGCAACTCAACAAAACTCCTCTATAACCAGTTCCCCACTGAAGCCAACAGTCTCGACAGTGGAGTCTCGAGGAACCTTCGGTAGCTTTGTATCGTAACTGCAACTATTGCAACGTAACCGCAAGATCAATAAACAATCTTGACCCATATTAACAACTTCAGCATGACTGGAGATTGCGCTCGTATCTGCGACATTGACGACCCAGCTGTTAAAGCCCGGTCCGCGGATGCATGGCACATAACCTAGCGGCCCAAATTTCGCTGTTTCTCATAGCACCCTGTTTTTAGCTGGAAACCTTATAATTTTTCCGGCACCTTTAACCAAATCAACCTCAAGTTGACTAAGCGTTACATACCAATATCACCGTGTAGGTATGACCCTGTAGTATCTGAAATTCATTATTTTTCATATGTAAATGAAAAAGTTTTTGTTACCGGTTTACGTTAGTAGCAAAGATAAAAAAAGAATGCCACTTTCATTTCCGAGGGTGTGTCTGGTCGGAATTTCCGTTTAAAGTTTTTTTCCCCGGCACCAGCAAAACAAATAAACCTCAAATAACTAACAAATGCTATATACCATGCTCCGTTTTCAAAGAAGACGGTTCAGCCAAGATTAGACCAAATTAACTGACCTCTACCTTAGTATAGCAAAAGAAAACTGTCAAAAACGCTCATCGCATAGAACATGGCTTATGCAGGATTATCTTCCTGCATATTGTCAGGGGTTAACCTAGGCTCTTAATTATTTTTGCTATTCTTCGTCAGAAAGTCCAGGTTTCCTAAAACGTATTAATTTTAAGATTTAAAAAAGTTTTTATTATGCCCAATTGCATCATAGACGTTACCCCCACTATTTGGTGTTTTCTTTTTTTTGGTCTTATAAATATGTCATAATTTCCTTTCGTGTTTTTTTCTCTCCCTTTATATTTGTATTATTAAGATGTTGGCTTCTAGAACCAATACGTTTGGATTATCAGGTAGGCCATTAAGAGCTGCCATCACTGCTACTGCCGTCACCGGGTTCTCATTATTCGGTTATGATCAAGGGTTAATGTCCGGTATCATTACTGGAGTCAAATTCAATGAAGAATTCCCTGCTACTTACAACCACACCGTCAACCAAGGTGCTGTCACTTCATGTTATGAACTTGGTTGTTTCTTTGGTGCCCTTTTCGCCCTTATGAGAGGGGATAGAATTGGTAGAAGACCTTTAGTTATTGCTGGTTCAATCATTATTATTCTTGGTACCGTTATCTCAGTTACTGCATTCAAACATTCTTGGGGTTTAGGACAATTCGTCATTGGTAGAGTTGTTACCGGTGTTGGTAACGGGTTAAACACCGCCACTATCCCAGTCTGGCAATCAGAAATGTCTAAAGCCGAAAACAGAGGTAGATTGGTTAACTTGGAAGGTTCAGTTATTGCCGTTGGTACCTTAATTGCCTACTGGTTAGATTTCGGATTATCTTACGTTAACACTTCAGTTCAATGGAGATTCCCAGTTGCTTTCCAAATTGTTTTCGCTGGTTTCTTGTTAGTAGGAATGTTAAACTTGCCTGAATCTCCAAGATGGTTAGTTGCTAATGATAAGAAACCTGAAGCCTTAGAAGTTTTAGGTAAATTGAATAACGAAGCTGCTGACTCTGATTATGTGTTGGCTGAAGTTACCGTTATCACCGATGCTATCAACAGATTTGACAAGAATCAAGCTGGTTTGAGAGAAGTTTTCAGTGGTGGTAAGACTCAACATTTCCAAAGAATGTTGATTGGTTCATCTGGTCAATTCTTCCAACAATTCACTGGTTGTAATGCTGCTATTTACTATTCTACTGTTTTATTCGAAAATACTATTGGTTTAGACAGAAGATTATCATTGATTTTAGGTGGTGTTTTTGCTACTGTTTATGCTATTTCCACTATCCCATCATTCTTCTTAGTTGATACTTTCGGTAGAAGAAACTTGTTCTTAGTTGGTGCTATTGGTCAAGGTTGTTCATTCTTGATTGCATTTGGTTGTTTAGTCCATCCAACTCTTGAAACTGCTAAAGGTGCTGCTGTTGGTTTATTCCTTTTCATTGTCTTCTTTGCTTTCACAATCTTGCCATTACCATGGATTTATCCACCAGAAATCAACCCAATGAGAACTAGAACCATTGCTGCTTCCATTTCCACCTGTACCAATTGGATAACCAACTTTGCTGTTGTTATGTTCACTCCAATTTTCATTGGTAAATCGGCGTGGGGTTGTTACTTATTCTTTGCCGTATTAAACTTTTTGTTCGTACCAATTATCTTCTTCTTCTACCCAGAAACTGCTGGTAGATCATTAGAAGAAATTGATATCATCTTTGCCAAGGCTCATATTGAAAAGAGACAACCATGGAGAGTTGCCGCTACCATGCCTAAATTATCTTTGGCCGAGATTGAAGAACAAGGTAACGCTTTGGGATTATACGATGGTGATTTCGAAAAGGAAAAAGCTGAATTAAAGGACGATGTTGAATCCGTTAGTGACAAATCTAATGATGAATCCAACAAAGGTCCTTTACAACCAAAGGATGCTGCTGATCAAGTTTAATAGACTTATATAATATGTAGTGAACTGTTTTTAATATTTACTTACTTTTCTCTGAGACTGAGGGCGTTAGGATAAAGTGTATAAGCCAGTAATAGTAGAACAATCTATACACTAATAATTGCGCGTGAATGATAGTGTTTGATTATATGTTAAAGCTTAACGTATGTATATCCTTTTGTGTTATAAAGTTGCAATAACGTCCTGAATGTCTGAATTCTTAACTATGGGCTATCCTGTCTTTCTTCTGTCCACTTCAAATCAAAAATTTTTTTTTTAAAAAATTTCTAGACTGTGAAATTCACAAAATTTGCATCCACAAAAACCCTAGAAAAAATAGAATAAATGAAATTAAATAAAACTAAAAATCTATATGTCTTCACTATATACTAATACACACGACTATGTCTCTAAAATACAATTTACCACACTAACAACTAACCATACACTTATCAAAAGCACACTTATCTTTCTATCAAATTTCCAACCATTTAAAGGTACAAGTAAAATCAAAACTCCTACCATTATCATTAAACTGAAAGACGTAACGAAAAAATTGGAGTTTAAACTGAATTTAAGACTTCCTTGTTTTGTTAGGGAATTGTAACCTATACCAATAAGGATAAGCAAAATAGGTGTTCCTATGCAAGAATTGATTCCAATCAATGGGGAGTAGTAAATCAGTAACGTGATGTTGGTAATCAAATCATTGATCGAGTTGGCAATTGAAAATACAATGAACCCTAAAAGGTAATCAGAAATGCCCATAATCAAACCATAATTTTTGAGTAACTTCAAAAGAAGGATAGAAATATTTGTCACTATTAAAATGGAATTCATAACTCCAAGAAAGTACTCGAAATGGGGCATTACTATAGTGAATGAAAGTATAATCAACCCAATGAGTACTGGGATGTAAGGAAATTTCTGATAAACACCTAATCCCATAAGTAAATAATAATAAACCAACCAAGGTTTGGAATTAGTTTCTAAAGGTATGAGCCATTTAAGTAGATAATTTAAAGCATGAATGAAAATATGAGCGTTATGAATAAACCAATGTTCTGAAGTGTTTTCAAGTTGAGCCTCATGTTCGTGTTCATCAGCTAATTCTAATTGGTTGTCAATATTTAATGGTATGGCTTCATTATCAGGGTTTTTGTTAACTTGGAAAATGTATCCCAAATGACACAAGTAGATAATTGCCATTATTATACTCTCATATTTAGTGATTTTACCATCTTTTAAAATGACGTTGAATACCCCCAAAACACAAAATAACCAGATCATATCAATAATAATGATTCTGTTATACTTAACATCCACTCCAATCAAACTAATTAGCCCCAAAGTTAAACAAAGGATAATTAAGTTAGTACCAATAAGTTGACCTAGCACTAATTCAATGGAATTTGAGTGAATGGCATTGTAATAATTAACAATATCAGGGAAAGAATTGATTAATGGAATCACAATAAACAGTAGGAACTTATCATTTATCTTAAATAACTTTGTGATGTTTTGTAAATTCGGAAATAAGTAATTCAGGATGATAATACTTAAGGTGATGATAAGGAATACAAGACTAAATAAAATGATGAAATTATAAGATAAAAGAACCCAGAAACTGGGCTGAGAACAATAATATCGTATGGCTATGTTATAATACTCACCACATCCTTGAAGAGCCTCACAAGTCAAGTTCTGTGGAGTACAACTTGATTGCAATAGTAGCATGAGGCTTGGGATTTCGCAGTCGAAAATGACTAGCCAAGCAAGAGTAGGAGGTGGTGCGGACACGATATCTCTATCTTTGCTTGTAAATTATAAATGTCTATTAATCTAATAAATCCTTTGCTTTAACATACTGTTCTTTCTGCAAAGCATCTAACGCTATTTTGATATCCAAATTAATATCTTCAATCAAGGCTTCCTTAGTCGTGTAGTTCAATTCTGGTCTTATATAGCCTAAAACAAGGTATTGGATTTGTGCTCCATAGAAATTCTGACCGAATTTGTGTATGATATGAATTTCTGCCGTTTTTTCTTTATTAGAATAGAAAGGATTAAAACCAATGGACATTACCATTGGCAACACTTTCAACTCCCCGTCACAAAGTAACTGTCCTTGATTGAACTGAACCTCTCTACCGTCTTTTCTTAGTTTGACTTCTTCGTCTTTCTTATGGTTGTTAGGAGCCAATTTACAGTATCCGAAATAGATTCCTGGGTCTAAGTTTGATAAGTTAGTAGTGATAGGAATGTTAGCAGTAGGTATTCCTAATTCGGATGAACCCCTTCCAAATCCGTTTATAATTTCATTGGTTTCTTTGATTGGATAAGGCGACGCTATTTGATCAGGAACAACTGTTTGTGGTCTCATAGTTAACGTCGTTGAGTTTGTGAATCTTCGGACAGTTCGCGATAAGGTTACTAAGGTTTAGTAAGGTAATTACTAAGTGGCCAACTCTAACAAACAGTACTAACACGATCAAGAGACAAAGAGACAAAGAGAAGTAACATACCAAATCACAATATTAGGATTAAAATCTTTCTTCTAATTGAGCTAATAAAGTCTTAGCATCCTTAGCAAAGTTTCTAATACCTTGAGATAATTTTTCAGTAGCCATAGCATCTTCGTTTAAAGCAAATCTGAAAGCAGCTTCATCATCAATGTAAGTGACCTTAGCGTCAGTGGAGGTTTGAGCAGTAGCAACATCCAATTTCTTTGGAATAGTTTCAGTGGAGTTGATTAATTCTTCCAATAATTTTGGTGCAACAGTTAAGTAGTCACAACCAGCTAATTCTTTGATTTCACCAACATTTCTGAATGAAGCACCCATGACAATGGTGTTGTAGTTGTATTTTTTGTAGTAGTTGTAGATTTTCTTGACAGAAATAACACCAGGGTCGGTTTCTTGGGTATAAGTTTCACCAGTAGCAGCTTTGTACCAGTCTAAGATTCTACCAACGAATGGAGAAATCAAGGTAACTTTAGCTTCAGCACAAGCAACAGCTTGAGCAAATGAGAATAATAAAGTCAAGTTACAGTGGATATCGTGCTTTTCTTCTAATTCTTTAGCAGCTTGAATACCTTCCCAAGTAGAAGCGATTTTGATTAATATACGTTCCTTTTTGATACCAATTGATTCGTACAATTTGATAATTTCCAAAGCTTTGTCAATGGTGGCTTGCTTATCGAAAGATAATTGAGCGTCAACTTCGGTACTGACTCTACCTGGAACAATGTTCAAGATTTCTTTACCGAATTCAACTAATAATCTGTCCAAGGCATAACCGGCCTTTTCAGCTTTGGTTGAACCTTTGTCTTTAGCGTAATCAATGGCGACATCGATTAATTTAGCGTATTCCGGTTTCTTAGCAGCAGCCAAGATTAAGGATGGGTTGGTAGTAGCATCTTGTGGAGTATATTTGGCAATTGATTCGAATTCACCAGTATCGGTAACAATGACGGTACCAGTAGCTTTTAATTGTTCTAAGGAGTTTGACATTTTATGTTTGAATGTTTGTGTTTAGCAATGACAATTTTCAAATTTCGGGAATTTATCCAATATTTATAATTTTTCAAGTGGACATTGTCCGATTTGGGGGCTAGTGCGTTGGGTGGCCATCCGGGGTACCACCACCACTACCACCGCTAACTTTAGCGCTCGTTGCGGTACCATAATTCCTGTTTGCGGCTAGCCTCATCTTTTGTAAGATATTACAAACAGGTGGGGGTTCGGGTAACTTAATTTTTACTAATGGTTTAATAAACGGACAGGTTAGTAAATCGGGTCATTTGGTTTTTCCGTGCTGATAAGGTACAAACGGCTTATGAACTTATGGGCTTATGGGTTTCTGGTTAGTAATTGTCTATTATTAATGTTCGCTCAGCTGTGAATCGAATTATTCCCAAAATAACAGCTTCGGAGTGTTGTCGACCTGAACCAACATTTTTGCGGGCAATTCGTGATCTCTTGCGTTAGTTCCTTTTAGGGTCTAACAAACTTTCTTTTGATGTTTCAGTGTTATAGATGACCTGTATATGACTAGGTTCCTGTTTTGTAGTTGGATAGTAACTGAAGCTTTATATGTTTGCTTTACAATCATTATGATTAAATTGGGTCTGACACTACATTTGTGATGTAAAGGAAAAGTATGGAAAATTCCAAAATCGCACTTATTATATGGTAAATTTGTGGTGTTTTTTTGAATTTACCAGCCATGACCAGCCATATCTCAGTAATTACTTCCATATTTCCTCTACCATTTTTCCAGTTTCTTCTCGAGTTTTGCCAGCCCACGACATCGCGAGGTTTCGTCGAATTGAATTTTTCATCCACCTCACAAATTCAACTATACCATGTCAGGACAAGAAGAATTGTTAGATTACTCAGATTCTGAAGAAATCGCCGTTCAACAACAACAACCTACCGACTCCAAGGAAGCCGATAAAAAAGGTTCTTATGTTGGAATTCATGCCACTGGTTTTAGAGACTTTTTGTTAAAACCAGAATTGTTAAGAGCAATTGGTGATTGTGGGTTTGAACATCCATCAGAAGGTTCGTATCATGAGTCAATATTCGTACGATAATATAAATGATTGCTATCGATTGACTGCACCGGTTACACGGAAAATTGTATGGTACACGTTGTACTATTCTGATACTTCAGTTACTTATCCATTGTGTAACAATTCATTCAGTTATACGTTACAACAGCACTGCCAGTGCTACAGTGTACTCAAGTTCTACAATGTACCGTCTATGACGTACTACATGAAAGACATCAAATATTAATGTCAACCAATGATATATGTCAGGATGACTTCAGTTGTGATAGTTTCATAACATTTAGCAGGCTAAATACGTGTGTCATTCACTGTTCCACTGTTCATACCTTTCAATAACATCCTGTAAATACTATTGTCACTGAGAAACCCTTAATGATACCCTGTGATGCCGTGGGTCAACCAAAACGGTCATTTATACGTACAATAAAGTCAAATCAACTTACTAACATATAGTTCAACAAGTTTGTATTCCTCAATCTATCTTAGGTACTGATGTTTTATGTCAAGCCAAATCTGGTTTAGGTAAAACTGCTGTTTTCGTTTTATCAACTTTGCAACAATTAGATCCAATTGCTGGGGAAGTTTCCACTTTAGTTATCTGTCATACTAGAGAATTAGCCTACCAAATCCGTAACGAATATGCTAGATTTTCTAAGTACATGCCAGACGTCAAAACCGAAGTTTTCTATGGTGGTACTCCAATCAACAAGGATATTGCCAAGATCAAAGATAAGGAAACTTGCCCTCATATCATCGTTGCTACTCCAGGTAGATTACATGCTTTAGTCACCGAAAAGGCTCTTAGATTAAACAACATCAAATCGTTTGTCATTGATGAATGTGATAAAGTCTTAGAAGCTATTGATATGAGAAGAGACGTCCAAGATATCTTCAGAGCCACTCCTCACCAAAAACAAGTTATGATGTTTTCAGCTACTTTATCACAAGAAATCAGACCAATTTGTAAGAAGTTCATGCAAAACCCATTGGAAATTTACGTTGATGACGAAGCTAAATTGACTTTACACGGTTTACAACAATTCTATATCAAATTAGACGAAAAGGAAAAGAACCGTAAATTAAGTGACTTATTGGATAGTTTAGAATTCAACCAAGTCATTATCTTTGTCAAGTCCACTCAAAGAGCCAATGAATTGAACAAATTGTTATGTGCTTGTAACTTCCCATCAATTGCTGTTCACTCAGGTTTGAAACAAGAGGAAAGAATTGCTAGATATAAATCTTTCAAAGAATTCAACAAGAGAATCTGTGTCTCCACTGATGTGTTCGGAAGAGGTATTGATATTGAAAGAATCAATTTAGCCATCAATTACGATTTACCAAACGAAGCTGATCAATATCTTCATAGAGTTGGTAGAGCTGGTAGATTTGGTACCAAAGGTTTAGCTATCAGTTTTGTTGCCAATGAAAGTGACGAAGAAGTTTTAGAAAAAATCCAATCAAGATTCGATGTTAAAGTCGTTGAATTCCCAGAAGGTGGTGTTGATCCTTCAACTTATATGAATACTTAAGTCTTTGGTATGCTTTTGTGTATATGTTAATAAAAGTTGTTCTGTGTACATACTCTATCAATTAATTTGTAAACCTCTCCCATTTCCTTTTTTGGCACTAGGAACCATTCTATATGGATGTTGTACGAATCTTTGCCGCAATTCTTGCAGAATATGATTCCTTTACCATACAATTTGTGAAGTATATTGTGGATTTCTGTCTCAGCATTAGTTACGTCATTGGTAAGGAATCCCCCATCTTTGAAGTTACTGAAACGAGTCAAACTTAATTTCTTGAACATTTTGGTCAACGATACTGTTCTAAATCGATCAACAGGTGTCAATAACTTGATCTTGTGTTTACATTTATTCTCCCATTGTTTTATACGAGTATCAACTGATTGAGTAGTCATCCCAATTTTCACAAAAATATATGGAGATTTCCTTAATTGGTAATTATTCCATTCTTTATTATCTGTACCAGGTAAATTTCTAGTCACAAACCAGTTAGTTTGGGATTTGTCAAAGAATTTCTCTAATGTGTAAATGTAAATAAACCCTTGTTGTTTTGTTTCTTTTAGTTGTTTGTGGCTTTTCGAGTAGTTATTCTTTTCTATTATGATATTGTGCTGTGAAATGGCTTGGTTCACATGGTAACGACAGTAATCATCGTCGGTACGGAGTTTACATCGTAGTCCTCTTGTGGTTATACCTTTGCATTGATTCATGAAACTCGCGGCAACTTCAGCCGCTCCCCGTAGTTAACCACCATACATTAATACTCAACACAATTGAATCTGTGGTGCCAAAAATCAACCGTTGCATAGTTACAGACACCACCCCTCCAACCACCACCACAAACGTCGCTGTCCCCACACGTCCACCACATCAGGCGACGAAATAGAAAATATTGTGATACGATCATTTTTCCCCATGTCATGTGCTCAGTTGCAACCACAGTTTCTCGTATTTAACTTTAACATTCCCCATAGATTTTCGTTTTTCTTTTTTCATTTCCGTTTCCTTTTCTTTTTGTGTTCTTTGGACTTCCTTTTTTTCACCCACCATGTCAGAAGAAACCTTCAAGTTCGAAACGTTGCAATTGCACGCTGGTCAAGACATTGATAGTGCTACTAGAGCCAGAGCTCCTCCAATCTATGCTTCCTCATCATTTGTCTTTAAAGACAGTGAGAACGGTGCCAATTTATTTGCTCTTAAGGATCCAGGGTATATCTACTCCCGTATTGAAAATCCTACCAATGTGATCTTTGAAAAGAGAATTGCCAGTTTAGAGAATGGGAAAAGTGGAATTGCAACCGCATCAGGTCAGGCTGCTCAGTTTATAGCTCTTACCAGTTTATGCCACAGTGGTGATAATTTTGTTACTAGTTCGTATCTTTATGGTGGTACATACAACCAATTCAAGGTTTACTTCAAGAAATTAGGAATTGAAGCAAGATTCGTCACTGGCTCCAATCCTGAAGATATTGCTGCTAAAATTGATGATAAAACTAAAGCCATTTACGTCGAATCAATAGGTAACCCTAAATACGTGGTGCCAGATTTCGAAAAAGTTAGTGCTATTGGTAAGAAATACGGAGTACCAATTGTTGTCGACAACACATTTGGAGCTGGTGGGTTCTTGATTAAACCATTGAATCTTGGTGCTGATATTGTTGTTCACAGTGCTACCAAATGGATTGGTGGTCATGGTACTACTATCGGAGGAGTTATCGTTGATTCAGGTAAGTTCCCATGGAAAGACTATCCTGAAAAGTTCCCTCAATTCAGTAAACCTTCTGAAGGGTACCATGGGTTAATTTTCAATGATGCTTTGGGACCTGATGCTTTTGGAGCCTATGCTAAGGTTGAAGGTTTAAGAGATGCCGGTCCAGCTTTAAATCCCTTTGCGTCCTTTTTGTTCTTACAAGGTTTAGAAACTTTGAGTTTAAGAGTTGAACGTCAAAGTGAAAATGCCTTGAAATTGGCCAAATACTTTGGAGCTTCGCCACACGTTAAATCCGTTAGTTATGTTGGTTTACCAAGCCATGAAAGTCACGAATTAGCTAACAAGTACTTTGAAAATAAAGGCATTTATGGAGGTTGTCTTTCCATTGAAGTTAAAGAATTGCCTACAAAAGCTGAATCGGATTTCAAGGAAGCTGCTCCACAAGTAGTTGATCACTTGAAATTGTTCAGCAACTTAGCCAATGTCGGAGATTCTAAGTCTTTGGTCATTGCTCCATACTTCACAACTCATCAACAATTGACTGAACAAGAGAAGTTAGACAGTGGTGTTACTAAAGGGTTAATTAGATTATCAATTGGTACTGAGCACATTGATGATTTGATTAAAGATTTTGACCAATCTTTCAAGGCTGTTTATAAGTAGAGTTTAGTAGAATTATATGATGCTATGGTATTATCTATAAAAATATTTCTATTTTCGTTAAATGTTTAATGAACTTTCTTCGGAAATCCTGAATCAACACCACCTTACAGGGGTGTTTAAACTCTTTTTGAACATATATCCCAAGATAACTTGGTTCATTAATGCTAATATAAGAACAAATTGTAAGTATCTGTAACCTTGACCAATGCTCAAGTCAGCCAAATTTAATCTTGTAAATAAGTTATGCAATTTGTAAAAGAAACGGAATTGTGCCCCGTAAGATGCTAAGAAACACATGAACTGTATTAGTTGAGCACCACAGCCTATTGCAATCACATAACGGTTGCACGAATTGAAACAAACGTAGGTGACAAGAATCATCAACACCGTAGTTGTTATAAGCGATACACTGACAGCTACAATTGGGAAATTGGTCATGGTTTGTCCAAATTGTTGAATATCGTACGAACTCTTTCCATATAATAAGAACGATTCGTCCATTGAATAATTCCCGGTCTTTTTGCCTTCAATGTACATGTTATTGAAATTGGCGATAGTTCTTTGGTAAGGTGTTAAAAAGCTTTGAATGAGATTTTCAGTATCTTTTTCATTAGATGTAGTTATGTTACTTAATTGAACACCAACATCTTCTATTAAACAACTCATTATATCCAACCCATTTGTGGTTCTGACATACTCTGGACTAAGTCTCTTATATCCGTTGTATCCAAATTCAAATTGAGTACCTACATCAAAAGTATCAAGCTTATTGCTACTAACACCACTGTTAAAGTCTAATGCAAAGAAACTGATGAGTCTAAGACTTTTCCTCATGGCATTCAAAATTACTTCTGATTCATTATTACCTTGTTTCATAGTAAGTTCAAATTGGGCACTAGGATTGCTGAGAAGGTAGATGTTGGACCCGAATATTATGAATGATGTAAGTAACACTAAAGCCCATTTTTTTATGTTTTTAGGTGAAGGTATATGGAACTTTTCTTGTATTTCCGCTGACTTTCTTAATTTTATTGTCATTTTGTTTGAAGTTTGTGTTTATGAACCTGTGTTAAGTTCTGTTTCTGTATCAAGTTTGCCTTTATAAACTTGTGTGTGTTAATGGCCGTCTTAACTTTAAACCCTTTTCCAAGTCTATCTCTATAATTTCTTAAACTGTTTAAAAATTTGGGATTTTTTAGTTTATAAATGTCAACCGCACTGTTTGTGTAATTCCCTAAAATAGAAAAGTAATTATTGTGAGGATTTACCGAACATCAAAATTGCCTAAATAGGATGCGGAGGTTTTGATATCTTAACTATTACACATTAATTCTTTGTTAACTTGCCTTATTAGTACTTGTGTATGCATGTTTGACATGGGCAGTGTCATTGACTTTGCCCCGTTTAGTGTTTGATTCGTTTAGCGGTGTTTAGCTCATATTTATGGTTTAGACCATACTTAAACCTTGTCTAACATTTTTATTTGATTCACTTTGTTGCTCTTGTGATTTGCCCGTCTTTCCTATTCCTTAACCTTCTATTAACCCTTGACCTTACATAAGCAAAATATCTTCCTCTAACATGATCTTATCCTTGCGTTGTTAAGAACAAAATTGCTACCCCTTGCGTTGTCACCTCAAGCACAGCACAAACCCAGGCTTAGGTTAACCTCACAAACTCAAACCAACACTTAAGACAACAGTTAAAATAACCAAAACACATCTGGATAGTAGAGTCAAAGTTTAACCTATGTATACAGTGTGCATTACTAAAACCCTTATTTAAAACCCTAACACGTAATCCCCCTCGAACAATAGGCTCTACGGTTGCCATTACAATCCTGACATTTAGCAATCAAAATTTATTGTCACTAATTTCATTCTACTTGGTAGTAAACCACTACTGATTGATGATGTGACTATGAAATTTTTTTGAACTTTTGACAGTGAAATTGTTTCGAATGCTTGAGTTTTAGTGTTGTTACATAGATAGAAGGTAGAGGACCTGTTGAATATGGATGTCGCATGTCGCACTGGTTTGGAAGTACCACCTGAATCGTTTCTACGCACTAGTAAATCAACTATGTCTAACAAACTAACCATCGTTTCATTAGGGCTCATATTAATACAAATTTTCGACTGGAATTCTGTTATAAAGGGTTCTTTATCAATTAGAGAAGGGTTGTTGATTTTATCTGCCGTTTTGTATTTAAACGGTCTAATACTAGATATGCTTGAGTATAGGCAGACTCTATTAAACAGAGTGCTAATACGATTAATATGTACGTTGTTGCTCGATTTGGCAATTTTCAAGTATCTAAATGATTGTATCAATTACTAGAAGTATCTAGTCGTACTGACACTAGAACTATAGACAACTTTGGTTAGTACAGGTTCAGATCCAGGTCATCTAATAGTACTCCCTTACTATGAAACTCATGTCGCGCTTTCATGTCGCAGACACTCCGTATAGTTAAAGCGACATCCATTTCAATCCATCGTAATCCTTTGGATGGCTGGGATCCGGCATATAACCATCTCATTGTTCGCAATCTTTTTGCAACAACCAGCAATTTCTGATCCTTTAAATCATTAATTTTCCTTTAGTTTTTTTTTCATAATAGAAAATAAAGAAAACGGTTAACGGTTAACAACGTTGGTATTGACGATGAAACAAAAACTAACAGCATTGGATATGCCTCCAGAGATTCCGGCACTACTGATGGATTTAAGTCATATACTGACGAACTTCAAGCCTAGTAACTTAAGCACTGACGATATTCCTACAGTTCCGGTGATACTGAAAAATGGGAGACTCAAGCAATTTGTTAATAGATCGAAGAGAGTTACTAGTATGCCTTTATTGAAGTTTAAGAATTTACCAGCTCCTCCATCCTTTGATTCCAGAGCTAACAGTTCTTTGACTGACACAAACGACTCCAATTCATTTACATCCAATGAGTTGAACTCAAGAAGGGCAATTTCAGTTTCTGCAAACCATAGGTTTTCTATGCCAATAATACCAGATGTCGATGAGTTTGAAATTGATGATATTTTTTCACCTATTGCTCAATTGATTAGTAGACCTGGGACTGTCAAGTTAGTTGAAGTTGGACCTACGAATCGGTCAAACATTAGTGGTATTCAACTGGCAGGGCTTCAACTGACTCCTGATCTTCACATCACTCCCACTAAAGTCCCTGAGAGTGACCATACACCCAGTGGAAGTATTTCTAGTGCTACAAACACGATCATTGACAGTTTGTTTTCAGATGATTCCAAAGCTTCTTCGGACGATTCCATTGCCAAATCCATTATGGAAGTTTTGGAGATCTATAATGGAAGTGAAGATAGTATGGATAGAGCTTTTACCAAGCCAAACAAGCCAAATAACTCGGTCGAATCGGTCATCACAGGTTCAGACCAAGAATCTGTCTCAAGCAGTTTATACACCTCAGCTATATCACAGCTTACTGATAATTATATTAATGAGATTGTTCAACCTGATCTAGACATTGTTTCAGTTAAAGATAGTTTGTTTAGTGAGGATAGTATTGACAAACCTGAGATAATGTCTACTATGAGTCCTAATGGGTCGAAGTTCTTTTCTAAGGAGTCTTTGAATAAAGATTTGCCCGCTCCGCCTCCAGTACCAATCCCAGTACTTTCAGCACCAATAGTTCCAGGACCAACAGATGCAAATACATTCCTACCAATCACAGAATCATCCCTGCCAACAAGCGAATTATCGACCGAACTCCCCCTGCCAACAGATTCAATCCAAAAAGAACCAGAGTTAATAATCAAACTTACCGAACCACCTCCATTGAATATCAAAAAGACAAGATCAAAAACTGGAAGCATTCGCCACAGAAACTCTTACACACGTCCAATCAGCATGTATGACCAAAGACCAGTCAGCATGAATTTGGATGCTTACAGAGGGGTCTCAAATGAACGGCCAATTAACGTTCCCAGAACTATCAGTATGTATACAGCATCAATTAATCCATCAATGAATTATTCTTCTTATTCCATTGGCCAATTAAGTTTATCCGATGTTAAAACTGAAATCAAACATCAAGTCAGACAAAGACCTTTTAGTTATTGTCTTGATAGTGCTAAAGATTATGGCTATTCTCGCTATGCTCCACCACCAAGACGGAAGGTGAATGGAAATCCATATAAGACAGAAGAACGGTCAGTTAGTACCCCAATCTCAGCTCCTCGTGTACCTTTCAAATCAAATAATTTAGTAAGTTCAGAAAGGCTGTTGTTAACGCCAATTTCCAGTAGTGATGCAAAGGTTTCTAAACCTTTACCTTTTGTGACTTCCACTCCACCAATGTCACAAAGTCAGTTCCCACGGACTCCAATTACTCCACAAACACCTCAAATGCATATGTCACAAACACCCATGGCGCAAACCCCAGATTCTGTGTTTTCAACAAGATTCTCCCCAGCATCTCCACCATCACCTCCAAATGACCAACAAATCAAATCAATAGGTAATTACCTCACAAACGAAAGGTCTAAACCCAAACCAAGGAAACTCAAGTTTTTCTAAAACCCTTGCCATACCTTAAAACATACCAATGTAAACCATGAAGCATACCAATGTAAATTATTGTAACCTTGTATAATATGTATAAATACATGTATATTCATATTCTCTCCCTTATATATAGGTGCACCGAACTACCATCCTTTAAGTTTCAAATAAATCAATCGCGTGTTCCTGCATAATTGATCGACACAGTCGCATTCTTTTCCGTCGTCGTTCAAATAGTAAACGGTAACAGTATACTAAATAGGCAACACACAGAAGTAAATCCTAGGATTACGTCTAGATAAATTCAAATTTGTGTACCGGTGTTTACAAAACCAAACCTTCCTTTGAACGAGTTTGAAAGAGTTCTAGAACAATCAGATCATTCACATCTTAAACAAATCACGATCTGAAACAACAACAAAAAACCGAAAAAAACGCCATCAAAAGAGCCGATAAAAATGGATGAACTGTACAGTTATGAATCTCCATCAATGGTGTCACATTCACCAATGATTAATTACCGTAAAGATGCAAGAAAAGGTATCAAATTCTCAATTATGGTGGTAGGAGAACTGGGAACTGGTAAAACCACATTTATCAACAGTTTATTAGGGAAGAAGATTTTAAACCACAGATTTGAAAATGGCAGCACTGTAGTTGATACACAGACCATTTCATTTACCAGTGCTAAATCTGTAGCATTGCCTAATACTAGCATATTAACCAGAAACGAGTTTAATGCTGCCACCGCTAACGAAGAGCCAGGAATTGCTATAACTGAAACCAAAATAGACATTACTGATGAAGCCAACACCAAATTACAATTGACAATTATTGATACCCCAGGATTTGGTGATAATTTGAACAACGAGATCTGTTTTGTGGAGATTGAAAATTACTTAAAGCAACAATTTGATCTTGTTTTAGCCGAGGAAACCAGAATCAGAAGAAACCCAAGGTTCATTGACACTAGAGTCCATGTTATGTTGTATTTCATTAGTCCTTCAGGTCATGGATTGAAGGATTTAGATATAACTTGTATGAAGAGGTTGGCCAAGTATGTCAACATAATCCCCGTTATTTCAAAAGCTGATTCGTTCACTGAGTCTGAATTAGCATTTTTCAAGAAGCAGATTAGGGCAGACCTTGAAAAATTCAACGTTCCAGTGTTCCAATTTGACAATTATTTGAACGAATATGACGAAGAAGAAGATTACGAATTAATTCAAGAATGCAAATATTTGGCCAAGATCCAACCATTCGCTATAATAGGAAGTGAAGATGAGTTTGAAGTTACTGATAATCAAACTGGTCAATCAAAGGTTATTAAGGCTAGACAATATCCATGGGGTTTAGTTGACATTAATAACTCTGAGTACAGTGATTTTGGTACTTTGAAGTCGGTTTTATTAGGAAGCCATTTACAAGATTTGAAAGATTTGACCCATGATTTCCTTTATGAGAACTACAGAACTGATAGGTTGACTAAGGTTACCGGTAGAACTGACGCAGACGAAGAAGTTGATGAAGATTATAGGCAAATCAGTGATAGTACGGTTCCATCGTTATCAAACTTGGCTCAATTGACATCATCAAATCCTCTTGTTGCTAATACCAGCGAAGTAGAAGATTCATCAGTAACTTCATCACCAGCATCAAGAAAACCAAGATCAATGTTATTGGACGACGATACTATCAGCAAGAAATCCAAAGAAGAAATGCCATCACCAAGATTAAAGAACGACAACTCATCGTTTGCGTCGTCTTCATCAACCATTTCCTTAGACCAATCGCCTAGAAACTTGAACACCACCAACCCCGGTTTCAAGCGTTTATCCATTGCTCCTCAACGTAACCAATTAAGACAAATCAGTGAAACGGTTCCTTATGTTATCAGACATGAGAGGATTTTGGAGAGACAACAAAAATTGGAACAAATGGAAATGGCCAGTGCTCAAGAATTGGCCAACAGGGCTGCATTATTAGAGAAGAGAGCAGCAGAGTTGAAGGCCAGAGAAAAGGCATTGAAGAAAAAGGCATTAGAGAGACAATCCATGAGTAGCAAGACTGAGACCGAAGATGACACAACTGAGGTTGAGAATGGAGCTGAAGCTGAAGCTGGGGCTGGAGCTGGAACTGTACATGGTGAGCTTGGTCATATTAGGAAGGAGGAGACATTGACTGATTTACACTCAATTGTTTCTAAGAATTAGATAGGTAATATATGCAGGAAGATGAGTTAGTAGGGAGACACCCTTGTAGTAAAGTGGTAGTAACTTAAGGCATTACAGTGTGAGGATCAGCGAAAGTCAGCGAAAGTCAGCACAGCGTGCAAAGTATGCGAGTGAGAAATTCACAGGGTGGCATAAGCTCGGATCATCCCATGTCATGTGACCAATAAATCTGTTGGAACGTCATTGTAACCCCATGTCAACGTGTAAATTTTATAGTGAAACAAAGACGTCTACGACCGATCCCTTCACTATCCAACTACCTCTTGCCCGTACCTCTATCACCTTTGGCCCAACCCCTTCTTCCATTGATCGCGCACAAATCAAAAAAATTCTCATTGACGATACTTAGTGAATCAAAGGGTTAGCCAAAGCACCAGCATCCCTGTCGTGATCACGTTGTTACTTTATCGTAAATATAGAAGTTTATAGAACAATCTTACACCGGTAACAAATATCACATAACTAACAGCCACAAAACCAAGTAAGATGGATCTTAGTAACATTTTAGAAAATGCCATTCTAGGCACAGATCCATCAGTCAGAAGTGCAGCTGAAGCTGAATTGAATAAAATTGCCGAAAATCATTATGCAGAGTTTATATCGATGTTGGCTAAGACTTTGGGCGATGAAGAGGCCAAAACTGAAGCTAGAATGTTGGCTGGGATTGCCTTGAAGAATCAATTAGTTGCCAAAGATTCCAATTTAAGAATCAAGTATCAAGACCGTTGGTACAGCTTAAGTGAAGAAGTCAAAGCTGAAGTCAAAACCACAAGTTTACAAACGTTGGTATCTAAAGATGAAAGGGTTGGAAGGTCTTCAGCCCAATTGATTGCTGCAATTGCCGAGTTAGAATTACCTTTGAACCAATGGCCTCAATTATTGTCGTTGATGATCGAAAACACAAAACCCGAGAATGAAGACTACATCAAGAGAGCTTCGTTGTTAACGATAGGTTATATATGTGAAAGTTTGAATCCTAACGACCCCACGGTGATTGAACAAGCCAACGGAATTTTAGTTGCTACAATCCAAGGTGCTCAACCTAACGAAGATGATTCTGTCAGATTAACTGCGTTGAATGCCTTAGTGAATTCTTTAGAGTTTATCAGGTTTAATTTCGACAAAGAAGGTGAAAGAAACTATATAATGCAAGTTGTTTGTGAAGCCACACAAGCCAACAATGTCGACTTGCAAGAGGCTGCATTTGGATGTTTGGCGAAGATCATGTCGTTGTACTACAGATACATGTCGGTGTATATGGAAAAAGCCCTTTTCAACTTAACCGTACTGGGAATCCAAAGTCCCAACGATAGAGTAGCCTGTATGGCCATTGAATTCTGGTCTTCAGTGTGTGAAGAAGAAATTGATTATTCAATGCAGAGAGAAGAATTGGGTGAAGAATACGCCCAGCAATTAGTTAGTTACAATTTCGGGTTAGTGGCCTTACAATCGACGTTACCAGCGTTATTGGAGGCTTTAACCAGACAGAATGACGACCCGGAAGATGATGATTGGTCCGTCTCCATGGCTGCAGGTGCCTGTTTACAGTTGTTTGCTCAAAACACTGGGAACTACGTTATAGAGCCTGCTTTGAACTTTGCATCCAATAACATTGGCAGTGCTAATTGGAGGGAAAGAGAAGCTGCGGTAATGGCCATTGGGTCAATCTTGGACGGTCCTGAAATCGATAATTTGACCGAACCTTTGAACCAAGCATTACCTCCAATCACAGCCTTAATTCAAGATGAATCGTTGCATGTAAGGGAAACTGTCGCTTGGTGTTTGGGGAAGATTGCTGAAGTTGCAATTGGAGCCTTGGACTTAAATACTCACTTACCTAACATTTTGAATGCTATTGCAGTTGGATTGGAAAACCATC
Organism: Yamadazyma gorgasii; assembly: GCA_003708985.3. Lineage (NCBI taxonomy): Eukaryota > Fungi > Ascomycota > Pichiomycetes > Serinales > Debaryomycetaceae > Yamadazyma > Yamadazyma gorgasii. The sequence goes on along the minus strand of PPPC03000004.1, from coordinate 528,131 downwards.
CTAAAGTTGTTACTAATTGTTGTTGGACATTTATGAATTTGGTCGAACAACTTTGCACCCAAGGTCCTACAGCTCCAGCTACGATTTTGTCGCCATACATCCAGCCTATCATTGTCAAATTATTGGAATTGTCCAAGCAATCAGATAACGATGGCAGTGCAAGAGATGCTGCTTTTGAAGCGTTATCGGTTTACGTTCAAACCAGTGCTCAAGATTCGATACCAATAATTTACGATATGGCCCAAGATTCTATCACCAGATTAGAACAAACTATCGTTGAAGGTGCTAGTGGAAATTTGACTCCAGATGTCAAGACCAACATCGAAGATTTACAAACGAGTATTTTAGCATTATTAACTACTATCATCAGAAGATTAGATGGTGAAATTTTAGGTGCTAGTGATAAGTTAATGATTATATTCTTGAAGTTATTAGAAACCATAGAACCTAATGCTTTAATCGAAGAAGATGTTTTCATTGCCATTTCAGCCGTTGCCACAGCCATTGGTCCTAACTTCAACAATTATATGGAAGCTTTCTTGCCATACTTGAGCAAAGGCTTAACCAACACCGAGTCTCCAACTGCTAATACATCGGTAGGAATTGTTGCTGATTTGGCTCATTCTTTGGGTAATTCAATCTTACCTTATTTGGAAAGTTTAATGAACATCTTGGGACAAAATTTAAGTAACGACCAAGTCAAAAGATCATTGAAACCAGCCATCCTTTCCTGTTTTGGTCATATAGCTACTGCATTGGGCAAACAATTTGAGAACTACGTTGGGTTTGTTATGCAAATGTGTCAAGTAGCTAGCAGCATTCCTGACGATGGAACCACCGAAACTGCCGATTTCTTATTCAACATGAGAGAGGCGGTTTTAGAATGTTATTCAGGGATTGTTGGAGGATTACAAGATTCTAACCAAATCTTATTCCAATATATGGGGGATGTGTTCCTGTTCTTACAACATATCTCCAGCGACATCGATTTGATCAGTATCGAATCAATTGCATCTTCAATTGTGGGATTGTTGGGAGACATTGCTACCATGTACCCAGGAGACCAGTTCAAACAAGTGTATGAAAGTCCATGGGTAACAGAAGTTATTAAGAGAACTAGAGCTAATCAAACGTTCAGCGATAGTACTAGAAATACTGCCAGATGGGCTAGAGATCAACAAAGGAAGAAGACGGGTTAGTGATGCCGTCTAGATTAAAGATAAGAGAAAACCAAAAAAATAATCTCTAATGAACCTCTAATGAACCTCTATATGTTGCATAAATATATATTTATCATGCCGTTGTTGCGAACTAATTGTCTTTATAGATTTAGAGTCTAGTTCGGGTGGTGTGCTGGAGTTTTGTACGGGGGGAGTAGTAGTTTAGGAGTAGTACAGTCCTTGGTGTAGAAGCGTGGTGTAAACTGCGTACAATGAGTGAGAAGTACAAAGACCGCGAAGTATAACTAGTAAGAACAGAGACTACACAAAAGAAATGTACAACCCAGTACCCTTTGACTTGACTTACATAGTGTACGATCCCAATGATCTCCTCGGTCTTGTGTGTGTCCATCTTTCCCTTTTTCCAATGTATAACATGGTGTTCTATCTTTCGTGGTTTCTCGTAGCAAGAGAAATAGAACCAGTGGTAGTGGTAGGAGGCCATTTAGTAAGTGAAGTCCTAAACAAAGTCGCCAAAACCATTCTTAAGGCTCCTAGACCTGAATTTCATAAAGAGTTTGGTCATGGAGCCTTGAGTTTTGGAATGCCTTCGGCCCACGGTCAACATATGGGGTTCTTTAGCAGTTATTTCATATGCATAGTTCTATTTAGAACAAACTTAACTAAACCACAAAAAGCGTTAGGAGTGGCTGCTTTTTTGACGGGCTGTGTTAGTGTAGGGTTCTCTAGGGTTTATTTATTGTATCATACATGGCAGCAAGTATCTGTAGGGACAATAATAGGACTGTTCTTTGGAGTTAGTTATTATTTGATTTCATCGATCTTGAGAGACGTGGGAGTTGTAGATTGGGTGTTGAATTGGCCCATTGTTAAGTATTTCTATATAAAGGATTCATATTATTACGATTATAGGACATATGAGGAGGAGTATGAGAGTTATCATTTAAGGAGATTACAGCGATAACCACTAACATTGCAATTCCAACGATTACAACCACAAAGCCGGCAGCATCTCTAAATAAATTGTATACTAATATATAAATGCACTGACAGGTTAAAAATCGTCCCAATCATCATCATCTTTCTTACCATTGCTGGCACTAGTTAAATGGGTCTTTTCCTCAGGTCTCTGAAACCCAAACGCAGTTTCTACTTCCTGTTTTTGCTGGTCATTTAAGTTCAACCCTTCAAAGAATTTACCAAACTTAGCATCCACGGCTTTATTGAATCCATTACTTTGAATTTCATGAGTGAATGATTGAAACGTCTCTTGTCCGTATTTCCCAGTCTCTTGCATTTTCTGACCAAATTGGGCCATGGCTCTTTTGGTCTCATGGCTTATATCACTTTGTTGTATTTGGTTCAATCCTGGCTTGATAACCGATTCGTTGACTTCACTAACTGATTTAGCAACTGTGGACGAAAACAACCCCCACCCTTTTGATAATGTTCCCAAAGGATCGGATTGGAAATTGTCTAACGTAAAGTTGGCTAACGAGCCCTTAGCCTGAGCTTGTGGGGCTGGGGTATTACCAAATCCTGAGAACTTTCCACCTTGAGACGGTGGTAAATCGTCCGGTCTGGAATTGTTTTTGTTCCCTAATTCAGCGAAATAGGCTTCGTTCTTCAATCTTTGATCTGACGATAACTTAGGGTTTTGACGTCGGTTTTGAATCGAGTCTAAGTTGGAATTAGAACTGGAAATAGGGGTTTGGGTTCCGCTTCTGGGGGTAGGAGTAGCCGATTCTAACGTCGGTAAAGTCTTGCCGCTATGATCTTTGGCTACAAATTCCTTACCCTCAACCAAACACGTCAACTTCTCCTTATAATCTTCAGCGACATAATTGTCATATTTCAACTTAGCAGGCAAAGTCAAGTCCACGCCATTATCTTCGAAATACGCCTTCAAGTTGTCATTGCCTCCATGCTCCATTCTTAACACTTCTTCAGATTTGAACTGGTCCATTGTGATAGATCTCACGAAGGAAATATGAACACCTAGCCCCCTATGGATCCCAGCACATTCGAGACAGATGAAAATCCCAAACTTGGGTGATGCCCACTGTGGGTTTGGGGCGTTACAGTCAATACATTTTTTGTTACCGCCGGATTTTTGTAATACCAACAATTTTCTACGAGTTTCAGGGTCAATCGACATGGTGATGTGTTCGCGTTGAGGTTGAGGCTGAACGGCTATAGATAAACGCGAGATAGGAGGGAGGACAATTTAAACTGAAGGTGAAAATGAGAGTAAGGAGAAGGTGAGCCTAGATTCAGAGGTGATAAGTTACAGCAGGCTAAATCTTTGAATTCAAACTACTATTGGCCTTGAATATATTAACGGGATATCCTTCCTTAGAAGGAAATGATCCCGTATGCCACATTGCCCCATCAACTATTTGAATCGTACCTGTGACATAAGTAGCAGCATCTGAAAACAAATAAATCGTGGCATTAGCAATGTCTTCAACTCTACCAAATCTTTGAAGTGGAACCTTTTTATGATAATCAGTGGTGCCATTAGCCAATCTGTCCATTCCTTCAGTTCCTTCAATGAACCCTGGTGCTATACAATTGGACCTAATACCCAAAGGACCCAATTCTACCGCTAAAGCATTGGATAATGCATCCACTCCAGCCTTAGCGGCTCCTACGTGGATTTGAAATGGTATACCATAATAATGTAACGTTGCACTAACAAAAAGAATTGACCCCTTGTTTTTCCTTAATTGCTCAAAACAAGCCTTGGCAGTATTGAATGACCCAAGTAAATCGATCGATACTACCAGCAGGAATGCATTGGATGATAAATGATTGAAATCTGATAAGAAATTCCCTGCTGCTCCTGCAATTACGTAATCGATTCTTCCTAATTCTTTAACGGTTTTATCGACTGCCTTAACTAATGATTTAACATCTCTTACGTCGGTATTACTGCATGATATAACTTTTGCATCAGGTCTTAATTGACTCATTTCATGGGCTGCTTTATCAGTCTTTTCTACGTTTCGACCTACAATGGCCGCATTTGCACCTAGAAGAATCAAAGCTTCGGTCTGGCCCCTGCAAATTGTTCCTGCTCCTCCTGTAACGAACACTACTTTGCCTTTGAAGAGGTCTTTCTTCCAGGGTCCGTTGTCTATGAATTGTTGTTTGATCTTTAAGTCAGGCATGATGTGATGTTTCCGCGGCTTGTGAAAGTGTGGAGATCGAGGGAGTTGAGTGTAGTGGCTAGAGTGTGAGGGCTAGGATGAGCAAGTGTGAGTATTAGGCGTTACGTTTTATACGTTTTTCATACTAATCTTTATGAAGAGAAGCTGATTTTAGGATGTGTTGTGATTAGGTGTTAGGATTGGTTTGATTATAGCTGGGGATGCTATAACTGGGGGAAAAATAGAGAATTGTTAAGTTTTTGATGTATCGCATCAGAGTCGCTTATAGTGAAGTAAGTTACAAGTTTTCACCAAAACTAAGAAATATGTTCGCTTAGGGTTCGCTAGTACTGTTGAAGGTAGAAGAACCTATGGTAAAGCAAAAAAACGAAACCCCGTGAGTGTTCATACATTTTCTAACCTTTTTGTGGCTAGTGTTTGATTCAAATGATAAAACTGAAGCAGTACCTTATATGAGTCGATATGTCAGTTTCTATGCAGGGAGAGTCTTCTCATTTTACTACTCCACATTATTGTGTGGATCTTGAAAGGCGGACTTTAACAGCTATCGCCGACTGGCTTTTGCTAACGATTTCAACGGATATCAACTTGATATCTACCATAGAAGGTGAAAGCTTAATAGCAAACACACACAATAGGCACTTTCATATGATTGAACTTTCAACGGACTTAAAGCTCCAAAAAGTCATCTGAAGAGAGCTGAAGACTCCAAAACCTGAACCGTCGGTAAATCATAGGAAACTTCGGTTGGAATTATAAGTGAAGAGGAAATAGTAGGGATTTTGCGCTTTATAGTGCTTCTCTGTTACGTTTCTGATACTTCATGGTGCTCCAATGGTCGTCACTAGTGCATCACTAGATGTCACTGATCAACTGATGGGTTCATGGAGGTTCTCGGTGCTTCACTAACTCAAACCGGTGCTTCACCTACTATAATCTGAATGCGATTATCTAACAATATCTAACATCTTACATAATCGCATTTGATACCATTTACCACTTCTGGAAGGGCCCCACTAGTTCTAAACTGGCAACATAGCTCCAAGTGACACCGTAGTCAGATGGTATTTCCTATTTGGTTAGTTTAGATTTAGAAGAACAGCTTCAAGAGCGTCTTATATTTGAACATTGGCCGAGGGTTCAGCCTATAAACGGCTTTCATTAGATGCTATAGGTCATAAGGACCATTTTGCAACCAACGGACCAGTTACCACCGTTTCCAGTACCTTCTATGATCGTGCCCTGATTTTCATAACCGGTGTTGCTTTTACCCCATGTCTGTTTAGTTTGTGGGGAATAGAATTACTATTTATATGCTGGCAAAATGAACCAAGTAAGATAGTCGTTTTGCAAAATGTCAACTCCTTCTAATTACACTTTAGCTGATGGGATCATATCGTTATTTTATTCTTTAAACAACAGACCAGCAACAGGTACAGGTGTAGGGAAGTTACTTATTATTACAGAAAACTTTATTGGGAAAAATATCTCGGAAGGATTGATAAAGGGAATCATTAGAGACCAGAATAACTTGTTCGGAAATTACCCAACCCATCTGGATATATGGCCATCTGAAGTATTCAGTGTATTATTTTTCGTCATTTCTTTGTGTCACTTGTTTCTATTTTTGGTGAATATGTCCAGGGGGCACTTTTTCTATATTTCGTTGTTATGGTGCATTTATGCTTTGGGTAAGACCATTGGGTTTGCCTTACGTGCTAGATGGGCTGCCGATATCAAGTTGATAGCTGTTGGGCTTGCTAGTGAAGTTTTGTTGGTTCTTTTCTCGTCGTTTTTGAGTACTATCAATTTGATCTTAGCTCAAAGGCTTTTCACCTGGAGACATCCTGTTGGTGGTTCAAGAAGATTATTTAATAATACCATGATAGGTATTTATTCGCTTGTGGCTTTGGTGGTAATAATGACGGTCTATTGTGAGGCAGTTCCTTATTTGTATTATTTAAGTAAGAAATCTTATCATAGTTACCAAATTGCTGTTATGGTTTCTGCCACTTTAATTTTCGTTTACAGTTTAACAGCTGTAAGTTTATTGGGTTTGTCATATTTCTTCAAACCAACAAGAAAGGACGAAAATTTGTATACGTATCAACCATGGTGGATTGAAAGTTTTCATCCTTTTTACTTTGTGAAGAAGAACGCTGCTAGAGACGCCGAGGAAACTTTTATGAAGAGAAACCATAACCATCGTCATGCTATTAGAGTCATAGCAGCTACTCATCACGAGTATAATATGGTTGAAGGGTTGACTAACGAAAGAGGGACATTAAAACACAATAAGTCCATCATGATTGTGTTATTAACGACTTTATTAACCATGGCCAATGCTATTTTAAGAGGTATTGCTTGTTTCCAAGTGGCCTATGCCTCAGAAGACAATATCATCTGTAGACCAGTAGTTGCCTATATATCATGGGGGGTTTTAGAGGTATTGATCAATGTGCTTTATTTGGTTGGTAGAGTCGATTTAAGGTTCTACAGACCCGATAGATTGCCCAAGAAGGTGGCAAATATAATCACAGCTGAACAGTCATTGGGCCAGTCTATGGGACAGTCCGAAACTTCTAGTTACCAAGAGAGTTTTGAGGATATTGATTTCTCGAGTGATGGTTTTGTGGATGAGGCACAGAAGGAAGGTCCTCCACAGTATACCAAGAGAGCACTGGAGGATACGAACAGTGAGTTTCATTTTTAACTTTCTCTAACTTTAAGTTGACTTAATGAATGTATTGATAGGAAACTGTTAGAAAGTATGGAAAGTATTGGAATCGAGAACTGGATTCTCTCTTCCAACCCGAAACGTTTATATAATTGTTTTTTTTAGTTGTTATATTAATTCTAGATCATTTTTCCACTTATTACTTCCCCCTAATTACTATATTTACATTATATTACATATGATACACTAAGTATTACTAAACTCACACTCTTTGAGTCCTTCTTGGAGTCTCTTTTCACCATTATTAGTTTCCTTCATATCAGTCTTCTTGGCTTCTTTCTTAGTCTCTTTCTTGGTCTCCTTCTTAGCTTGAGTCTCCCTCTTAGTTTCTCTCTTAGCTTCAACCTTCTTGACTTTTACCTTCTTCAGACTTAACCCCTCAAGAAGTCTCTTCTTTTCCCTATCAATGTCACTCTGAATCTCCGCAAAGATATTCTTAGCCTCAGGCTCTTTGGTCACCTCGTCTTGATACAAATGACGGCCTTCATAGTCATATCTTAAATCATCAAAAAAAGCTTCATCGTATCCGTCATCATAGTCATCATCTTCATCATCATCGTCATCGTCATCGTCGTCGTCGTCGTCATCATCATCGTCATCCTCATATTCGTCCAAATCCTCTATTATATCTCTATCAGTTGGTAAATCCCCATTGGAAATGTCAGCTCCTTTCGGTTTGGGCTTAATATTGGATAACTCTAAACTTTCATACAAGGTAATGAGATTGGCTCCAGTTCTAACTGATTCCAAGTTCGTCAACATCTGTCTGTAATTGTCGACAATATACTTGATAATCAACTTGAAGATGGATTTGTACTTGCCTTTGCCTAGATCATTCAAAATCTCTAATAAAGACAAACATGTGGAATTAGCCAAGTTGTTTTGATGTTTGACGGTATCAAAGAAATTGAAGAATCGATCAATGATTCGGTTCTTGAGAATGAACCGGAGGTGAAATTTGTCGTTGACTGCTAGAATGTTCGATAAGCATGTCAACACACTCAATTTCAACGTCATTTTACAATCAAGTTCGAGCAATTTGGTAATCCCCAACAAAATGTTATTGGACAAGAAGAAGTTCCTTTGTAAGTGTTTATCATGAATAAGAACACAATACGAAAATAACTCACACAATTGTTGGTAAAGTAATTGATCTTGAAGGACTTTGTGTTTTAAATCCTCTGAAGGTTCTTCTGAAGCCAATTTGATGATATCTCCGTATAAAATAGGTGCTACTTCATTATAAAATGCTTCGAAATAGTCCTGTGTGCTTATATCATTACCTAATTTGTTTGAGTTATAATCAGGAATGGTTCCATTTTCATCGACTTTGCCAATATTGGTGTCTAACAAGTTCTTCAACGCTTCGAATGCCTGAGTTTTAATTCCAAAATTTTGTTCCTTGAGAAGTACTTCAGATAATAAAGTCATGAGGGTCATATCATCAGACAATTTCAATCCAATATCTTTATCCACTCCGTTAGAGTCAGTTCCATTTTGCCCATTAGTTTCAGACTCAACAGGTAAAGGAGGGTCTAAGGAATCTTCCAAAGGTTCACCATCATCAATAGAATTAACCAATGAAACATCTTGTTTGATAATGCTGACAATGAGCTCAGTTCCCAATTCACGGATGGTCAAGTCCTGTTCGTTCAAAGCATACTTTATCATATCGAACAAGCCATCAGAGATCAACAACGAAAAGAAATCAGTTCGTTGGAACCCAGGAATGTTCTTGGTGGAGGTTGTATACTGATGAATCAATTTGACTCCATTTCTCTTCAATTCCACCTCTTCATCCTGTTGTTTGTAATAATTGAAAAGTTTGGTTAAGAAATTATCGTTAACTTTAGAATCCTTTAAGAAATCAATGACCTTGACCTGATTTGTCAGAATGGAATTATTCAATGCCATAAACGTCTGGTCATTAATGAACCTTGATAAAACGTCCTTGAGGAAATTCAAATAGTAATCTTTCTTGAACACATTCATTTCTTCGTCGGTTATGACTGGCAAGTCCAAAACGTATTTGAACGTTTGTTGTTTTAAAAACTCTCGATGACACGATTTCTGATTGGGAAACTCTGCATCATACTCTAAAATGCCTATGATTCCCAATATGCAACTTTCCGTACACAAAAACTTGTCTATGATGTTTGTGTCGCCATAAAGGATAAGGATCTTAACAATCTCACTGAGAGTATACAAATTCACTACATTGTGGCTGGCTTCACTCTGGTTGAAAACTTGAATTAATTCTGCTATGAACTCAGTCTGTATCACATAATCCCCAATGCAGGTTTTATAGTAGTTGACAGTGGATGCCTGGTTGATTATATCTAAAATGGTTTCAAGGTTATCCATGGTTGGTATTGGAGGATAGGTCACAGGCCCTGTAATCAACTCCGTGATCTCGTTTGGGTCTCCATTTCCCTTTGTTTCGTTAGTTATTATGTAGTAAAGACTAATTTCTGGCAGATAGTTCTCCTGCTGGACTTTTACAATGAATTCACACAATTCAACACATCCTTCAGTTTCTTGGAACAGAAGGGCAATTTCATTGCCTTGAACGTCGGTCCACACAATCAAAGTATTCTGCTGACGCTGGAATGTGGTAGAACCTTCAAGAAATGCTTTAAGGATGACCTCCGACGAGTCTAACTCATTCTTGACAATGAAGTAAGGTTTATTGTCACTATCGATTTCTCCTGAGCAGAATCCCGTACCGTGGTCGAGCCAATTGCCGTCCTTAAGGATGTAAACTTTGACTCTTCGTTTGGACTTGGGTGTGGCAGAGTCTTCAACAGTATCGTCCCGTTTTAGTTGTTCGTTAGATGACTCTATTATCGTAGCCATAACGCGTTGAACCCTGAATTGCGCGAGCTGAGATTGAGACTTGAGTGTTTTTAAGAATGTGATGAAACATCACGGGTGTACCGGTGTGCAAATTAAAGAATATATGTATTTACATGTATTTACAAAAGTTAGTGACATAATAAAGCAGCACTAGTCAAATTACGTAACCAGTCAACCTTATCAACATCATGGGTATCTTCAACTTCACCCCACAGTCCGGTTTGGAAGATGATTTCCAAATTTCCTAATTCAACAATTTCATCTATAGTTTTGAAGTAATATTCGTCCTCTGGTTTATTGACCTGCAAGTATGATTTCTGTTTGAGAGGATCACTAATACTTGACCTTAATAAACTGGCACCACAAAGGAAGGATTTGGAAGTCAAAATGGCCTTTTCCAACGCTACAAGTTCGTAGATTGATAATTCGTTTAACCAGTCTAACACTACATTTTGAGTGGTAATCGATTGAGTGTTTCCTCTCAACCCATCAGTTTCACAATCCAAGTACGATAATTGGATTTTGGACCCAGCAGGTAACAAATTTGGTTTGGATTGACCCCAAGCAGTGAAAAACTGTTCGAATTCTTCGATTAATGGGAGATACAATTCGTTTTGTCTTGCTCTTAATTTCCCTTCATATTCATCTAATGTCGTAAAGATCAAACAGGTATCAGTATCCAAATATCTGAGCAAGTTGTACTTAATATCATCGATTCTTCCAACCTTAGTCACGAGATCACCATCATTCAAGTTATTGGATGTTTCTAAATCAATGGCTCTGGCAGCTAATGAAGTCAAAGGCAAACTGTTGGTTTGGATCTTGAGATTAGGCAAATTTGACCATTCGTGTTGAATCAAATAAGCCAACTGTTTTTTCTCTTTTGGCAACGCCAAAGGGAATCCAAGAGGAGTTTTCAAAGTCTTACCGTCTAATTGAACTTCGAATTTGTTGGAGGTTTCATTGAAGGAAGTATCGACCTTTTCCCAGAACTTAGTCAACGTTTTAGCTAATCTGTTTGTGTCAGATTTAACGTTTGACTCTATGGTGTTATCAATACCCAAGGGGATTTTAACATTTGCTTCTGTGGCAAGAAGAGTTCTGGTAGTGTTAAGGAGTCTTGTTGTTATCACCTGTTTATATGTGGATCTGATTCCTACTCTTAGCATGGTTGAAGCTGTCAAATTCTCAATTCTCGTTCTCAGTTTTCGGGTCTCAGAACTTCATAACGAATTAGAACCAACAGAGCAAACTGGAACATGTCCCTAAATCCCGAAACCCTCCAAAAACTTCTTATTGAGATGGATAACCAGCTCAACAAAACAAGAGCAGAATTATCCATGTGTGAATTGCAACTTGAGAGAATTGACACTAATTTGAATATCATCAATACAACTACTAAATCATTGAACAAAGTTTGTAAACCTAATGAATCTGTATGGCAAGGTGTTGGTAGAAGTTTCGTTCAAACCGATGTAGATGTGTACTTGAAGCAATTAGCAAAGGACGAGAGTGAATTTAAAGATAGTAAGAAATCGTTGATGACGAAAAAGAATTATTTGGATACGACTTTAGATAAGACGGTGGAAAACATGCAGAGGTTAGTTAAGGGGAATTAGCAAATTAGCACTTATACCACAGATTTAATATAGTACATAAGAATAAAAATACAAACATAAATTTCCACATATTTGCCTTAGATCCGTATATTCATATTTCTCTTGTCATAGCCTATACTGTCAAAGTCTATACTCTACATTTGCTAATATCAAACACAACATCATAATTACAACAGACCTTAGTCAGAATCCTCATCAACCCCATCAAGAATTCTAGCCTCTACATCATCATTACCCTTAGTCATTCTACTCGTCAAAAATTCATTGATGTTATCTTGCAAACTGGTGACCTTACTTCTCAATTGTCCTAAATAACTATCAGATCCTTGACTTGGCTTATCTCTGTCTTCTCCTCCAGCTTTTATCACTATATCGGAAATTTGGGTCGTCTTACCGTTTGTTGTATGAGGTCCTTCGCCTATTGTTATGGTTTTGGATTTATCTGGGCTTGTGTATTGAGCTATTGGATCCATAGTGAGAGCGATGACTGAGATCTGACTAGTGCGTATATTCTACTCTACTGTCTACTTTAGAGTTCCACAAAATCACATTAAATTTCAAGCAATTAAACTTGCCTTTAACTCAAGTTTAACTTGCAAGCCCAAATCCTCATTTATAATCCTTAATAGGAATAATCTTCAGCACATTCGAATAAGCATTGAACTTTATTTCAATTATCTCATCTTGAGAAAAGTGTAACGATGGTATGTCAAAACATGACGATGCCATCAAATATCCATAGAAAACCTTTAAAACCGTTTCGTCAGCAATAATCAAAATATCTCCACTCATTCTTTCCATTTCCAAAATCAATGGCTCGATCTTGATGGCTAAATCGTGGTACAGTTCTGCTCTTGAGAACCTATAATGATATGGATCTTTAACAAACTGCTCATAATCACTAGGAAACTTTTCAGCAATTTCTTCTTCTGTCATCGACCCAACGACTCCAGGGTTTTTCTGTGACAATTGAATTCTATTACGAACATTGATGTTATTCTGCTTGAAGTATTTTGTAGTTTCAATGGTTCTCTTTTTCACTGATGTCCACACCACAAGCGAGTTTTCATCAACTCCATCAGCACCAGCTGGCAAATGCTTTTCGTCAACAGTTTTCTTAAGGGATTCGCTTCTTCTAAGGGCTGTTAAATTATCAGACGATGTGAACGGTGTCATATTGGTTGGAGTATTCAACGATGGTGTTACATATCCCTTTCCTTGTTGTTTCAAGTAATCAATCAAGGTGAACGTCAAGTTTTTGGCGTATTTCTTTCCACCATCATCCAAAGGCGGATCGTCACTATAATTAATAGAATTATTGTGACATCTGGCAAAGAACACAGACCCTAATTTGATTCTGGAGTTCATTAAAAAGAACACCACCTTATTGATCAAGTACCCATAGTTAGAGTTGAACAATTCGATTCTTTCTCCAAAATTAATAAACTTGATATAACTCAATTTGTTCTTACTATCTTCACTGGACATTGGCTGGTAATAAGGTGTCAAATCTCTGATTCTATTGCTGTAGTCTGTGTAAGCCTTGTTGTAATCCCAATTGACATAATCAGGCGAGGACCGGGCAGCACTTTCCATATTCTTCAAGATAATCGAATCATCAGTGACTGAACTTTCAATAAACAAAGTTTGGATGTTCAACTTCTGGAAGTTTTCATTCAATTCGTGTCTGTTCTTAATGAACGGATTCACAGCATCATAAATAGCAATTTGCCCTTTGTCATTTTCAAAGAAGTTCAAAATATCATTCATACACTCGTGCACTAATTTCAACCTCATGTCAGTGTCTTCAATGAATAATTTTTGATCTAAATCATCAAAATTCCTTCTTCTGTAATCTCCAAGATGAAACACATGTGTTTTGACCCCTAACCATCTCAAATACCTGGTCAACGATACTGATAAATGAGTCTTACCCCTTCCCGGTAATCCTACTAACACTATGCAAATTTTTCCGGCATGGAACAATCTCCCACTTTCAGTGGAATACAATTGAGCTGGAGAAATGTGATGTGAGTCGATTATCTTATGAACTCCGTCAATATCACTTAATCTTCGTTTCCCCTGATTGGTAGCCTCTTGGGGCCTTTCCACGAGGTTTGGACGTACGTTATCATGGAAGGACCATCTTTTTTGGGTTCTTTTGCTGTGGTTGCTGGTAGTGCTTGTATCAAGCACGGCATTAGAGCTGGTGGTGTTAGTTGGGGATGGGGGATCAATTGGGTTTGATCCAAAACCGTTTATTATTTCATCTGACATATTGCTCGCTTTTTATCCTCCAGGTTTCGCTCTCCTTTATCTCACTACAGAGATATACAGAGATGTACACAATATGCACATAGGTTCACAGAAGTATACAAAAGGACACAAAAAGGACACAAGAACATAAAGAGAACACAAGAACATAAAGAGAACACAAGAACATAAAGAGAACACAAGAACATAAAGAGAACACAAAAGCACACAAGTATACAAGTACACAAATTCTAGAGACTATATAGTGCATTATTTATATATTTATATCATATAATAGAACTTACATTTATTCAAATTTACCACCTTTTCTTTCAATTAAAGCTTTTCTATCTTTATCTAAATGTAATTTAGTGATAACAACTTTGGATGGGTGTAAATTGATTGGGACGGAAGCACCATTTGATTTTTCTTTTTGGACTTTGTCAACTTGAATGGCAAATTTTAATCTGTAGACGGATGAAATTTTACCTTCTGATCCTTTCTTAGATCCTCTGACAACTAAGACTTCATCTTCTTTTCTGATTGGTAAAGATTTGATATTATATTGTTGTCTTAATTCTTTGGATAATGGAGCGGATAAGATCTTTCTTCTTTCAATAGATGATGAAGTGAAATAAGCCTTTCTAGCTTTTGATCTAGATGATGAAACGTCTAAATATGTTAGTAAGTTATTCAAACGAAAATTGATGGAAAGTTGGGGGAAAGTTAATGGAAATTCATTGAAGTTCATGGGATGATGATGATGTCTATGCTCATCGATTCTAAACTCTATATCCTCTTAAATCTGGTAAATAAAACACAACACGTATAGAACAATTACTCTAACTCATATGATCCTCTTCCATGTAGTATAATTCATATTTAGTGGTACATACCTTGACTAACTTTGACCATTGTATAAACTAATTGAAAATTTTACAAAAAGATTTTTTCAGTTTTTTTCAGTGAGAAATTACTTGAGAAAAAACAGTCACAGTGCGGCAGCCCTAGATACATCAACTATAACACTTTATGTTATTAGAAGATAAGCTGTTGAATCAGACGATTGCATACGTTCAGCTATCTGCCTAGAACATAAGTATCAACTTCATTATTGCCAAAAAAAAAAGCAACAAAAATAAACATCGGTATAAAGTTAAAAATTTATGAAAAGTAGCCCGAGGCGGGACTCGAACCCGCAATCATTAACTCCGGAAATTAACACCTTAACCATTAGGCCACAAGGGCATATTTTCAGCCAGCTTTTGTCAAAAAGTCGCTGATAAAGTAGTCTATTTTCCGAAAATTTTCAAAAAGCAAAATTTCAAATGGGGTTGGGTTTCCTAGTCACAGGGCACCTATATTACGTGGTAGGAGAACCATATCCGTTGAGGCTATGATTGAGCTTAAGGTTTATGGGTTTGAAATGTATGAGGTTGGAAGGGTTTGGCAATCCACGAACCCATCCAGGAGGGTATCTAGTGTTAGCTATGGGATACCTAGGGGATACCCAGGAGATACTCAGAACGGGCAGAGGGCCAAGTGTGTCTGAGACATAGAGGTAGAAGCCCAGATGGGACCTCAGAGGTAGGTCAGAGTTTGCCCGGGTGGCCCCAGATGGCCCTAGATAGGTCAGAGGTAGGTCCTATGTGGACTTGGGACCAGACCAGGGTCAAATCAATGGCCAGTAGTCAATGGGAGGACTTGTACCAGACCTCACCAAAGACCAGAGATCTGACCAGAGATCTGACCAGAGTAGCGCCAGCGAAGGAAAGTCGTAATCTATACAAATCCACAATGAATGGGCTCAATTCATCGCCCCGTGTATCACACCACCACATGATACTAATAGCCATGACAATGTGTCACCGTCATTGTATGACTATCATAGATGGCTGCTGGAAAGCATTGAACCGCCTAGTTACCGCCATCTTTACCGCCTTCTTGGTGAAATCTCATATCCCTTATCCACCACATCACTATAGTGTTACCACAAGGTTATCGTAACATCACCAGGTTATCTCATCACGGGTATAACACTGTCCTACACTGTCACCTTATCCCCATCAATACCTAACAATTGTTGGTTCAGTTAGCGGTAGGGGAAGTCAAATGTGATAGATCAAATGTGATAGATCTGTAGGTTACCTTGGAAGGTAATGGTTAGTGTTTGGTGATGGTTATGGTGTTGTCATTGATGGTTAATGAACTTTTATGCTAAGTAGTTGATTGTTGATTGTTGATGGTTGTTTCAAAGTTGAAGTTGTTATTATCAATGGATGAATATGGCTCGGATGAAAACTTGAATATAATACTTCAACAATAAAATCTAATGGGATACATTCAATGGTTCGTATCCATCATCCTACCGGTAATAATTTAGTGTTTCTAACTTACTTACTTGGTATCACCGATAAGACGTTAGGAACCTGAATTTAATGAAATTCACACCTCCACTATAGTTCTCCAGACTTGATGAAGTCCACTATTCAACAACAACTTGACCCACTATCCCATAGATTGTCCTCTGGACTAATGACAATTGACCAACGATGAATTAATAAATGAACAACAATTCAACATCCATGATAACTATAACAACAACAATGATAATGACTGGTGGTGACAATGGTGGAGGACAACATACTGACAACAACTTAATGACAACAACATAATAACACCAACATAATAACACCAACATAATAACACCAACATAATGAGCAACTAATATAATTCACAACCAAAATTCATGAACTATTGGATGACACTCACTAAGTCAAAACCAACAACGGAAATAATGATGGAAAACGTTCAAAAGTTTTAACCATCTCAATATCTGACCAATATAATATCCAAACTACTTCATTCATAAACCAAAGATAGTCCAAGCAATCCACCTAATTTGTACTGAGCCATTATTGGGTGAAAAATATTAGTGTTTCTAATCATACTTACTCCGGTAACACCCAAATAATGAAACTCAAGTACATACACAGTATAGTCTATTCAATAAGTAATAAAGCCATCATTGGGTGTATGAATATTAGTGTTTCTAGTTATACTTACTTAGTTAACACCCAAGTAATGAAGCTTTAAATACTTTTACCATCTGTGTTTGAACTCAAAGAATTCACAGCCTACCCACAACTATACTTGAACTACCTAAGGAATATGAACTTAATGACCATCAACTATCATATACCAACGATGAACCTTTGGATTTTTTAAAAAAAAGTGATTGTGGTTTGTGTAACCTCAAGTGCACAAATGAAAATTCCCACTTTTTTAACCTAAAAATTCCCACTTTAAAACCTCCATAACTACTGAATTATGACCTCAAAGTTATTAAAACATGATTGTTTTCAATGTATATGACTAGGAAACGATGATTTAATTGATATTTCGATTGTAAATGGTGATGATAATAATGTTTGGATGATATGAGAACTGGCACTCACTGACCACTATCTTTTAAAAATGTTATTGAACCCACTAAAAGCCCATTATATATATTCTAGGAACACTTCTTTGGATTAGGGTGGATAATGTACCACTTGATGACTTAAACTTTCTTATTGACCTAAAAACATGTGTTGGTAAAAGTTTGAAAGGAACTTTGAGATAGCAAAAAAAAAACTTTTTCTCGAGGGAGTTCCCAGTTTTTATAGTTCCTAGGGTACGTACACAAACAGAAACATGACCTGAGACTGCCTAAACCGCTTTGTAACTGAGGCTAGTATACCTTTAAACTATTAACAGTTAAAAATTGGTTGATTTAAAGGCATATTATGGGGTATGGTTAGAATCAGAATTTTGCAGCCATTTTTTGCAACCGAAACCTGCATTGATAATAAGAACCCTAAAATGTAAAAACGATTTTTAAACGGAAGATCGACGGTTAGGAAAGGTCACATCTTAGGATGAATTGGTTAATATCATCTTAAGTTTGATTATTTATTTCTTGGTTTCGTTTAATCTTTGTCCATTGTTGTTTCTGGTGATGACATTAAGGGAAATTCCACAAAAAAGCATTCATATCTATGACATGCTGCAAAAATATAAACTCTTGCCATTATTTATTAATAACTACACACCATTGGGGTAAAATCCAACCAAAACTAAATTTTCTGATTAATAATCTCTTGAACTAAAATATCCGAGTTCAATTTATCCAAAGTATCGTTTGAAATGGTACTTAAGTGCTTTTTTACACCTAAGTGATTATCTTCATCATCATAGATAATTTGCAAAATATCATGAGGGATTTCATTAGGTTCAGCTAGGGTCGGCTTGGAATTGGTACTTTGAACACTTTGATTTGACTTCAAGTGATTTAACTTATCTGGAAAGAAAGAATAAGCGTCATCAACGGTGTTTAAGGTTTTTTCATCAATTGGTGAAGACTGTGCACTGTAACTCGAAGAATTGCCAGAATTATTCGACGATGTTAAATATACCAAAGCACTGGAAGGTAAATTTCTTGAATTGTTTGCCAAGGAAGACCAAAGTGACGTGAAAGGTAACAATAAAGCAGTTAACGAGATACTAATGTGAGTTAATATATCAGCATAAATATAGGTACTACTTATGGCATAAGTGGAAATTGTCAATACGGTTGGAATAATCAAAGTAGAACTAAACATGATCAACATGATATGATAATAAGAAAACTGCTTTAAGCCTAAATATCTTCTAGTTTTGATAGCGAAAAAAAGTTTCAACACTAGGATCAAACTCATGACATTGACTGACACAGAAAAAAGGATTTGTGGAACACCTTTTACCCACCCTTTGATATCTTCAACACTTAAATCGTTAGAAAGGGCCTTGTAAGTCCTAGTACCAACCATAGCATCATTAACATAAAACCCAAAAGTGGTTGCAATTAAGGCTGCGAAAACTGCCATGAGCCCATTCCTAAATTTCCTAACTTCGGGAGATTTGAAGATGATCCAGGTCTGGTAAGTGAACGATGTTTGAATCAAGAACACCAAGATGATAAGCATGGCATTGGAGGCGACACTAATCTTATAGACGTGTCTGTATTTGAAATCCACAAACGCAGTAAATGCTACTTCCATACTACCAAGAGGACCCAACTGATAACCTAAGAATAAAGCAGACCTCATAATCGAAACCAACAAGATGCACTGATTCAAAATGAAGATTGGAGTCGACTTATTCTTGATGATAAGATTAAGCAAGATAAAAAACGAAAACGAAGCAGCGATGGTGCTACCGTGGACCACAGAATAGTTGACAATGTAACGAGCTTGTTGGTCCAACATTGCAAATGTTAACACAAAGTAATCGTCAGTTCCTGGTAAGGAGTAATTTAATTGGACATCACTGGGGTGGAAGTTACTTAAGTCCATCTTGAATACAACGAGGTAAAAAGGGGAGTTATAAATATTAAAAAAAGATAAATGTGTGAATTTTGCAATTTAAATATTTTTTTCAAATGTATCAGAATTGATAGAAAATTACCGGATTTGGACGTTACAATCGATTTTTTAAACGAGATGATAGTTGGTGTAGATCTTATCTGAGATTATAAGACTCGGTCCAGACCTTTGGCTGGGGGTTAACTTTGTAGTTTTTGGTTTTGTGGACGGAATTATCTGATTTTGGTTGATATTGGGTGAGATTCTATTTGTATTGTTTAATGAGATGTTTTTAGATGCGATAGTTTTGTTAGAGAGAATAGTAGCAGGGTATATGTTGATGAAGGGTGCACTGAAAGTGAAGCAAAAATATTCTAGATATTACCCTACATATCCCTAGTCTATATAGATAGTCCAAAAAACCCCTGTAAAAATAGGACCACCGTTCCTAGGGCCAGTCACTGCCATTCCACGCCCTAGTGCCCCAAGTCTCCAAATCCTCAACCTCACCCGAAAGGATGAAAAATTCGCAAAATCCTTCTTCAACGCCTGTCATCTATATAGGAGATATCGGTAGACCTCAACACTTTTTTAGCACCACAGGGACTTTTGTAAGGAAAGTGCCATTACAAGTCGGTTTAAACACAGCCCGAACGTACCCATTGGATACAACTGTATATTCGTCAACTGTAAACATAGTGACGTGGTAGATAAACACCAGACAATAATGCCTGAAGAACCGAGAGATATATCCATGATCGATGTGTCCAACGTATTGGACGAAGCAACCCAACCTCCACAAAGACGTAAGAGTACATTGATACTTACGGACGAAGACCAGATGAAAGTGGACCAAAGTCATGTTGATTTAAGTCACAGTGACAGTTCAAAATCAGAAGCTTCCCAAGGAACTTTGGTCGGACAACCACAAAACCAGGAAAATAACCAAGTACCATCAGCCCCCAGTCCGGGCCCTGATGTCACAGTACCTGTAGAGATAAGATGGACACAAGGAGGTGAGAAAGTTTATGTTACTGGGTCCTTTACAGGTTGGCGTAAGATGATTGGATTGGCTCGACAACCTGATAACAGTTATCTTATAACCCTCGGGCTTCCAGTAGGGACACATCGGTTCAGGTTTGTAATTGATAACGAATTGAGGTTCAGTGATTATTTGCCTACAGCCACCGACCAAATGGGAAATTTTGTTAATTATGTTGAAGTCACTCCAGAGAATGTCAGATTATTCTTGGAACAACAACAGGAGGAAACATCCAAAGAACCAGAAACTTCTGCTGAACCTCCACAAGAACACCCCGAACTACCACAGTCAAGAAAACCATCGTATGATTCAGAAATGCCACTGCGTAAGAACTCGATGTTATCGAGATCTACAAGACAGGATTCAATGTGGGGGTTGACTAATGACGATGACGATATGGGGAACGGATATTCCCGGTATCATGATGAAGATGGAGATGATGAAGCTATTCATAAGAAGTATGAGTACATCACTGATATCCCCCCAATATTTGTTGATCCCAAAGTCATGGAACAATACTACATTGCAATTGAAAAACAATCCAAATCTCAAAATGGCCAACAAGCATGGTTACACCCACCACAACTCCCACCACATTTAGAAAATGTTATTTTAAACAATTTCAATTCTTTGGATAGAGATAATAATTCAGGAGCATTGCCAATACCTAACCATGTTGTATTGAACCACTTGGCCACTACTAGTATTAAACATAATACGTTATCAGTAGCGTCAGTGGTAAGGTACAAGAGGAAATATGTTACCCAAGTATTGTATGCTCCATTACAATCTTAGTATACTGCATTTACGCATAATGATGATGGATCTCTTCTCTGCGCTGTACTGCCTAAGACGTACTACCTCTAGAGCTTGTAAAACAATCATACATTCATAATCATAAAACTAACTAAGTTTGAGTAAGACCTAAGACCTAGACCTAGACCTAGACCAAGACCTAGACCCAGAATCCAGACTATAGATCACTAATAATTAGATCCATAAGTATCTTTGGATCTAGTGTTTCTACCATATCCTTCGTTACCCTGATCTAAACCTGAAGATCCATAAGAATCAGTCATGTTAGACTTTTGATTAGATGACATGTTAGATCCATAACTTTGATCTAAATCATCGTTACCCCACTTATCTTGGTTCATATTACCTGACATATTACCTGACATGTTACCATAGTCATTTCCTTGTGACATACCCTGAGATCTTTGGCCTCCCATTTGAGATTGATCTTGATCAGAATATTGTTGATGTCTTTCGTCGTCTTTATCTTTGTGTCCGAATCCTAAAACCATTGTATATGTAATTAACAAGTTAATAATGGAGAAGGAGGAAATGAACCCAATTTATAGTCAATTTGCAGCTATTGTGGAAATCAGCAGGAAATTAAAGTCGTGGAATTATCGCCCGACGTCATATCGTTTATTACCCTGAAATTATAGCCAACAATTGTTATGTCAGAGTTGTTGTATTAACCTCCATCTGAAATCTAAAAAGAAAATCGTTAATTGCTAGGGTCATTATCATTGATTACCACACTACTTTTCACCACACTACCTTTCATTACACTACCTTTCACCACACTACTTCAGACATAAATTGGGCAATCCAATACATTTACCCCTGACCCCCTCTAACGCCCCTTGAACACCGTGTTCAAAGTTGCAGCAGTTTAATTGGCTCCTGGACATTATCATATGATGCCATTGATGTCGGAGAGTCTCTAGGGGGCTTCTTACGAGGGATATAGCCAATAGCCAGTGTCTAGAAGTGTCTAGAACTGATTGGCCAAAGCCACTTAGTTCCACTTAATCCTACTTACAGCAACCTTAAAAGAAATGTGGGTGGACGTATGGAATTAGTGAGGGGCTGGAGTGGTCAATTGGCCACAATTGGAGTTATAGTTGGAGAAATTAAGAAAATTAAGAAAATTGCTACGCAAACAAGAACGTTTATTTAACTAATAATCGTTATCTCTTCTGTTGGAAGAACCGTAGGAGTCATCATTGTTACCTGATCCATAAGAATCACCACCTCTTCCTGAGGAACCGTAGGAGTCGTCGTTGTTACCTGATCCGTAAGAGTCACCCCCTCTACCAGATGATCCATAAGAATCATCGTTGTTACCTGATCCGTAAGAATCACCACCTCTTCCAGAAGAACCGTATGAGTCGGAGTTACCAGAACCGTAGGAGTCACCACCTCTTCCTGAAGAACCATAGGAGTCATCATTGTTACCTGATCCGTAAGAATCACCACCTCTACCTGAGGAACCGTAGGAATCATCGTTGTTACCTGAACCGTAGGAGTCTGAACCTTTGTTGGAAGAACCATATGAATCAGAGTTACCTGAACCGTAGGAGTCGGAGTTACCTGAACCATAGGAGTCAGAGTTACCTGAACCATAGGAGTCAGAGTTACCTGATCCGTAAGAATCATCGTTGTTACCTCTTCTGTCACTTCTGTCAGAATCTTTATCTTTGTCACCAAATCCGAAAACCATTTTTACTCAATTGAATTAATTGCAATTGCTAAAAACCGTGGAAAATCACCGATATTTATAGTTTTAGTTAATGTGAAATTTTAATTTCGTCATTGTATTTTGCAACCACTACACGAGGTGAAATATGGAGATCGGGAATGCCACACCCATGGTCGCATTGAGTTAAGCCTTGTTAATTTCAGTTCTTATTTACCCTACCGATTTAGATTTCCCCAAAGGTACGTGTTGCAAATAACAATTGAAATTTCAGCAATCGATGAAATAGGAGTAGACGAGTTTGGCTATGAGAGTTGAAGTCAATTGAGAGTTAAATGGTGAAGTAGGGGACGAGCAATAGTTAAGCAAGGGTCAATTCAAATGGTTGCAAGGGTCAATTACGAAATTAATAGCCAATTCCACAATCATCTATAAATTACTACACTGACGCCTCTACGTAAACCGTAATTGACGTTGTTCCAGGTGTCATGTTCTACAATGTTCTATGACGTATTTTTCGAGGATGACTGACCGATCTCACAATGAAATGCCACGTACGGTCTAATTTCCATGTAGACTATTCCAAATGGGACTTGGGCGACTTGGGCGACTTGGACGACTTGTGGACGAATTCCCGGCTGGTTAGTGGACGTGGCGTCGACGCACGGTGTCATTAAGGGGTACGTCAGCAAGTCAGCAAGTGATAGATCGAATTCCGCATGTTGATTTGATTTGAGCGGAGATTGTGATAGGGTTTGGAGGTGGTACAAAAACGACACAAAAATGGACCAAACACACAAAGAGAACGTACATAAAAGGAGCATACACAAAAAGAACACAAAAGGAACGTACTGACGTACACGGATATTAACAAGAATGAATGACAATTGGTCCGAGTCGGTCGCAGAGTCCATAGCCAGACAGAGTGTCGGTCAGGGA
This sequence comes from Yamadazyma gorgasii, assembly GCA_003708985.3. Lineage (NCBI taxonomy): Eukaryota > Fungi > Ascomycota > Pichiomycetes > Serinales > Debaryomycetaceae > Yamadazyma > Yamadazyma gorgasii. The sequence goes on along the minus strand of PPPC03000004.1, from coordinate 504,456 downwards.
CAGAGAATGACAGCGCGACATTATTACAATATGCTGCGACACCATCAACTGTAACGTGAAACCCATCGCACACTAACATCAAAGACATGGAGAAACTGAAAATTCTTGTGCTAAATCCGTCGTCCAAAATCGATGAAATCGTCAAAAAGGCAAACTTGCAACATTCTAAAAACGGCCCTTTTGAAACAATAATTCTTTTAGATTCTCCAGTTCCTCCAATTGAAACTTTTAGTCAACAGACCTATTTTCACGGTACTGCAGAAAAGGTTGCAACCAACTTGAACTCGGTCAACGGCGTAGTCAAACTTAGTAACGGTATAAACATCTGCTTTTGTGGCGATGAAATTATGGACCCAACCGAACAAATCGACATTTTAGTCACGAATTCCTTACCTGTGGCGTATGACACTGAGGGAAGTTTTAATGTCGATAAGATGATCACAAACTTGAAACCAAGATACGTTTTTTGCCGTGGAGAATTCAAAGAATACCCGCCATTTCAATGGGAAAATGGTATAGTTACTCGAATATTGTCTTTAAACCAAGAAGGACTCGGTAAATGGTTCTATGCGTTTAACATATCGAGAATTCCTAGTGAGATTGATTCAAATGCTTTAGTGGACAATCCTTTCCTTGTGAAGTCGAAAAAGAGAACAAACGAAGAACAACCTACCAAAGTGGCCAAGAAACAGAAAGTGGTGACACCTCAAGAATGTTTCTTCTGTCTTTCCAACCCAAATGTCGAAACTCATATGATAGTGACAATTGAGACTTCATGTTATCTAACTATAGCCAAAGGTCCACTTACACGGTACAATAGGGAAATTCCATTTGCTGGACATGGTATTCTAATCCCTATCCAGCATTCACCTACCATAGACTTTGATTCTCCTACTTATAAAGAAATCATTGATTTTGAACAAAGATTACACACAAAATTCAATGAAAAGTATCCTGACTTTACCCTAGTGTTCTTTGATATAAACCTAAACACAAACGTCCATTACCACAAGCAGTTTCTACCCATACATAAACGATTTTTGATGGCCAATGCATTTGAAACTACGCTTGAACAAAGAGCCAAAGTCAACAACGAGAAGTATGTTAACAACCACAAATTGAACTTTAAGAAAATTGATGTAGACGATTTACATACTTTAAAGGACACCCAGTACATAATGTTCAAAGTTTATGAAGACACAAAACCATCGGTTTATGTTAGCATTATTGATCAGGATGCATCGATTGATTTGCAATTTCCTAGAAGAGTTTTGTGCAGTGTCTTGAACAGTCCCAAGAGATTATATTGGGATAAGTGTAAGCAGGGAAAACACCAGGAGATGAGAGAATGTGATGAGTTTAAGAAGTTTTTTATTTAAGTTTAAACGTCTATATACACAGTTCTTTCTGACACCTGATACACCCACAATCAAAAAACCATTCACTTAATTGTTGTTTTCGAACATCAACAGTTTCGTCTATGTAATTTCCATAATCAATACACAATTCGTCATTGACACCGATTTCTTTTTTGGTAATAAAATGTAACTCATTCCCTATACGTTTCTTTAAGATGTTAGGATCACAAGAATGGTTGAAAAACGATGCTGAAGGGTAAACCCCGAACCCAAAGAAGTCTCTGCTGCCATCAAGAGACCAAATTCCAAATCCGTTAGTCAAGTTACGGCCTATAATAAGTCTTATACTTGAAGGATCAATGAAATTTTGGAATTGTGGGGGACTTGTAAGTTTGACAAATTTGTAGATAGTAACGTAACTTTCAAGGAGTTCTGGGTACTTTTGGACTTTGGATATTTCGTTTGATTGTAAATGTTCGAATAAGGTTAGTTCGAAGTCTTGCCCTAGCCTTGCAGAGGATTCATTTGCTTCCTCCAAAAACTCGGTAAAATTAACTGCCCTTCGCTTGTATTGCAGATACAAAACACCCAAGATATACTTGACCTCCATATACTCCAGGTCACTTATTCTCGGTACGAATTTAGACCATTTTGTAGGTTTTATCTTTGATATTTCCTCATCCCATATTTCTATTTGTTTCCATTTATTGGAAATTATCTCCACTAAATCACCGCTTGGAACGGTATATTCGATTTCTGGTTTTTTTAGGCCAATATTATAAAGATTCTCTAGGTTCATGAGACTATTTAGAAGTAATTTCTCCTTATCGTACGCTTGAAACTTAGCAATACACTCATCGCTGCAGAAATACAAATAATACTTAGCACCTAATTTGAACTTCAAATTTCTACCGTCATAATGGAAACACCATTGACATACTTCCTTTTTGTACTCCTTGGCTATAGTAAAACTTACAGGCATTTTTGACACTAGAATAGTTTCTCCACACGGTATGGTGGTGTAACTAAAACATCCTTTACCACCGTATTTGGTTTCTTTGATATAGAAGTGTTTGGAGATTTGGTTTAGTATGGTTTCCGGTAGGGGTTCATTTTTTAAGGACATCTGGGTTTTAGTATTAGTTGGCAGTGTTTGAGTTGGCAGTGTTTGACCTAGCTACGTTTGGGCTTGTTTTTGTGGAACTTAGTGAACTTGTGGTAAAGTAAGTGAAGTAAGCTAGTGAGGTAAGCTAGTGAGGTAAGTTAATGAGCTGAGCTGAGATGAGGAAGAATGAGATAAGTGAAGGAGATCATAACCTTACAATTATATATTTTAAAGTTGGGAGGTTTAACCAAGAAAGTAGTGGGGGTTGCATACTATAATAGGATGGTTGGAAATGATACAAAATAGGCAAGTTAAAACATGGGGATGAATTAAAGTGGGCGAATGTGAAGAGAATAATTTGATTGACACATAATTACGACACATATACGACAACGTGCGGTACATTGGTCTGGTACACCGGAGTGGTTTAGAAATTTGGTGTACGGGAGTAAGTCAAAACCTAGGAGGTTAGTGGATGGTTGTGACTAAATAAGCTATGGAAATATGTACCACATGTTATTTAACCTCAGCAATCAACAAAGAGCAAATCAGAAAATAAAGTAGTGGCCAGAACAGAGGAAATAGGGGAGGGAGGGAATATAAACAATGGAAAGGAAACAAAAGGAAAGGAAAGGAAGAAAATGTACACAAAAGGAAAATGTGTACAAGGTAGAAATATTAATATGTCTATGTATTCGTCATGTCGTAAATCATAGGCACCTTAGACCTATTGAAATATATCATAATTAAACCTCTCATCCAATTCATACAAATAATCAATGCTTAACAAAATATCACAATTACCTAACACCACTTCTGGGTCCTTAGGTTCTACGCTATTCATCAAAGCCGTTTGTTTTTGTTTGTAGTAGTTTGAATTCTTATCTATGAAAAACTCTTCGTCTTCGCCATTAACTTTTTCATGGAATGAATCCACCACTTCATTGGAGGTCTTTGTGGTCAACGACAAGTCCACTTCGTTGGTGAAAGAAAGTTTGTTATCCTGTAAAGAGAACTGGTTGTAGGAAAGATCAAACAACTGTTGGTAGTTTGTGAACTCGAGATTGCTGGTGGTACTTTTGTGGCTACATCTGGAACGATACAACGCAGGAAACTGTAAATTAACAAGATGATTGGATGGTAACAACCTTGTAGTTTTATCCTTTTGTTGCTGTTCAACCAATAAGTCGATTAAGTCCATGATCTTGTCGTTAATAAAACGACAGGCCCTCTGAAACCCGTTTCTCTTAGTGAAGATATCGTCTTGATACGACACATGATGGTTGTCTAAGGTATTAACAATGAAACTTGGAATGTCTTTGTAAGTCAAATACTTGGAAATGTCCTTGGACACTTCTGGATTCAAACCACCTTCTACAGGACCAAAAATAACCAAATCGGGTACGAAATCGGGATAGTATTGGTTCATAATATTCTCGATAAAGATCGATAAAATGTTGAGTGGGTTTTTTGAGTTAATGTACCAATGATGATTATCTAAAGGATCATTACCAAATTCGACGGTATTGTTGACATTTAACTTGTTGTAGTTAGCTTCAAAGTGTCTTAAAGATTTGGGATCTATCAAGTTTCTAGCGGATCTTGGTAAACTGAATTTGGCAAGGTTTTTGAAATACAACTGATTACAAGGAAGGAGATAAGCAAAATCTCCACCATCTCTTATTTTTAAATTTTCTGGATCGGAGTCGATATCTAAACCAATATCTAATATATCAGTGTTGGGCAAGGATTGGTATAATGGGCCTACTACTATAACGTTATGGTTAGCAGACAAATCGTTATATAATAAACGGACATTTTTAGTTACCCAAGAATCTGAAGTTGATAGTATGATATTCAAGGCATTAATGGAAGTTATTAAATAAAGGAGTGACAATTTCATGGTTTTGATTAGTTTTGATTAGTTTTGATTAGTTTTGATTAGTTTTGATTAGTTTTGATTAGTTTTGATTAGTTTTGATTAGTTTTGATTAGTTTTGATTAGTTTTGATTAGTTTTGATTAGTTTTGATTAGTTTTGATTAGTTTTGTTTAGTTTTGTATACTTTTATAAGTTTTGTCGTATTTAATGTAAGTGTATGTACTATAATAAACTTAATAGTATAATCTGTATCTATAAGTAATATATAACTAATGTATATCCACGTGCTAACTCCTATGTTATGTACTACTAAGCACTGGTCACTGTTTCTTCAGTTGTTCACTTTTTATCTTTCTACTGGCACATTTTCTATATATATACCCACCCATGTGGTTAATTTAGAGTTTTGGCGGTGCACGACAATGGTTATGATTCAACGGTGGGACCCCATCGGTAAAAATAGTAATTGAAAGTTTAAGTTAATGTCAAATCTATTTTAGGCACTGGAATAGGAAGGCACGGCAGGGTGGAGGGCTGTAGGGTAGATGGCTGTAGGGAAGAGGGCTGTAGGGTAGGAGATGTTTGAGGTTGTTAGTTTATTAGTTCATTTGTGTTAATTTATCAGTTGATTGTGTTTGTACCAATTTGTAGCAGTCTCTACTTATGTCTCTGTTCTTGTTAGTAAATGCTTTCTGAAGCCACACCATTACGACCAGGCTAATATTTTTTAGCGTAAAATAATTAATGAAATTTACTTACAATATAAATTTACTTAGTAAGGTGATAGATTTGCGCATTTTTCCGGAAGGCGGTTTAGTCACACGAGTCTATTTATAGTGAGAACAAAGAACAAAGAACAAGAGTCTAGGCGTGGTAGGAGGGGATGTTAGTAGGTTGTATTGAGTTTAGATTTGTCTGGTTTATTTTTATTGTTTGTTATCTGTAGGATTTTAAGTGTTGTGTCTTTACGGTATTTCTTTGCAGTGTATTTGCAGTGTTTTTACAGTGTATTTACAGTGTTTTTACAGTGTTACTTTAATTTGTGTTTGTTACTTTAATATGAGCTACCGTACAAACACCGTGTTCTCCCGTATCCCCCGTATCCCCCGTATCCCCCGTTCTCCTCTACTAATCCTAATCAAATCTACGTGCCCTTTCTTATTTATAATCTCTAAATATAGTAATTAAAAATCCCTCATTTCATTGTATTTTTTTAGTTAGAGTTTTACTGGATACTCAAATAGGTATGGCCCTTCGGCTCGAAAAGGTAATGTTAAAAATAGATTAGTCTATAAACTATATGCTGGAGGGGTATCATGATAATGAGTAGGTGGCACCATATAGCACCATATAGCACCATATAGGCCACTAGTAGACAGTAAATAATCATCACAATCCCCCAAATAACTCATTATACTTTCCCTCATTCCTAACTTTTAATAACCCAATGAAATTATTAAATATCTCAAAGATATTGATGTTATCTAAAGGAGTCACCTCTAAAGGATCTTCGACGATTTCGTCGAAATGCAATTTTAAATTCTCTTGGTTTAAAAACTCAATGTATTCGCTTTGACTTACTTCTTCATCGTTATTGAGTGAATTTTGAATGGAGCTGCTGATATCGTTGTTGTTGTAGGAATCTTCATCGTTGTCGTTTTCTTCTTCAACAAACCCCTGGGTGTCGGGTTCTGTTTCCAGATCAAACTCATCTTTGTTCATGGCATCAAAAACCTGTTTCCGTTTGTTCAACTCAGCTATATGGTGGGGGAGTTTCTTAATCAAATACACGAGATTATGGCCAATATTGTTGACCATAATGTTGTTGTTATTGACTAGAGAAATCATCCCTAAAACTGACAATTTCATGTCGTAAACACGGGTGAGTTTAGGGAGAATGTTCATCCAGTTGACAAGGAACGTATTAAAGTGTTGGTTCAACTTCATGATGGTGTGGTTGGAATCATAGATGATGCAACTTATGACAGTGTTGTTTAGGTTTATTTTGAAGGCCAAGTTATTTGCGTCATACTGAGGAAGAAGACCCACCACTTGGTTGAGAATATAAGGCAAATATGGTACAGATCCAAGCTTAAACACAAGAACAAAGTATTGGATTAATTCGAGGTTGGAGGTGAGATCTTGTGGGTTTGCTGATGATTCATGATTGTTGATAATTTCGAAGATTTTTATGAAAATCAATGGAAAGTCTGAATCCATAGGTTTATGTTCATTATCATTTTCTGACCCAGCAAGAGGCTCAGAAGATGACACAGAAGATGACACAGTAGAAGAACCGGCTGGAGACCCAGAAACTGTCAAAAAGTTCTTCAAACAAGGCAAAAACTCCTCGAAATAGTCTACCCCAACCCCCACTTCAAACATTCCCAAAATAAGCTTTAGGATCTCAAACAAGTCACTAGTTACCGTTTTGTTTAGAAACACCAAATTCTCGATGATTTCAGCAATTTCACTCAAAAAGTTGACATTACCATACCCTAGCACGTACTTGATGGGAGGACTAAGAATTTCTGTCAATTTTCGGATCATCTGTTGGTCATTTTCAAATGAAGAAAGAACGGTGATGATTGTGTTTAAATTGCCTATTCCGGCCATAATCTTATCAGAGTTGTCAGGATCATCATCATCGATTTCTCCTAGTAACTCCAAGAAATTACTGACCAATTTTCCTACTAATTCTATGCCAAATGGCTGTAACTGCTCGCTAAAATTCTCTACACATTCTTGCATCACCACCAGGATGGTGTCGTTATCGATCTGGTTGCTTATTTCTAGAAGCTTCGACATCACTGGTAATACCATGTTGGTGAGCTGCAGTTTGAATTCCGGGGTGTGGAGGTAACTTTGTATAGCCAACGAATTCTCCAACATGATGACAAGATTCACAGGGTCAGTGGTCTGGAAGTTCCGTAAAATGCTGTAGATGATAAGCTCAAGGTTCGACAGGTTTTGGAAGTTTAAATCGGAGAATTTGCTGACAATTTCAAAGGTTCTGGCCACTAAAAATTCATAGGAACTGTTGAGATTGGGTAACACTTTTGATATTACAAACTCTTCGATTTCAGCACCATTTTCATCGTTAATTAAATGAGTGCTTATTGATCCCATCATTCTAAGAACTCCTTCTTTCTCCTGGGCCACTCTAAGCGTCTCTGGCACCTCTGACAATGCATTGAATTTAGTGTAGATAAAGTTAACCACAGGCTTCAAACAATGGCCCCGTTTCTTTTCAACCAAAGTGTTAAGTAACTCAATGGCAGAGGTGTCGGGGTTATTTTTTTCGTCGTTGAAATAGCTGAACGTCAACTGGATGTACTCCTGGGGATCATTATTGAAAACGTCGATTTTGTGGTCGTTTGGGACGACAATTGGGTACACCAAATATTGCACCAAATGAGTTGTGATTGGCTTGATAAGGAGCCATAAAGATTTGATACTAACACAGTTAGATAAAATTTCCAATAAGTAGTACAAAGAAGACAAATTAAGCCATTTTTGGCCCATGCACCACGATTCTACCACTTCGAGAAGGTTAGTTACCAAATACGGTAAAAAATCAGTAACAAACACTTTCCTAAATTGTTGATGACTTGTAGGTTTTAGGACATAACGCATGATAAGTCGGTTTAAATTGGCATAACTCCATTTTAACATCTTACTAATCTGAAGCATGTCTTTTTCGTATTCATCGGTATAATTCTTAACATATGGGGGAAGGACCATATTAATAATATCCCCATGTAATTCCCCCCACTTTTGTATCATTTGTGGGGTTTGTAACATTTTAGGCATATCGAAGTATGTCAAGGATTTGTATATCTTTAAGGTGAGCTTCAATATCTCCGCCTTAAACTCCGTCAACTCCTGGGAATGGCCCACCAAGTAATGGCACATGTCTGTTAACAATGGCGATGCTTGCTGTAAGATTGGGTCGATGCTAGCACGGTCATCGTTGGTGCACCACCGGTACTTCCTGAAGATTTCGTTCAATGCCACAATTCCAGTGTAAGTTTCGTTAAACTCCAGGTCGTCAATGGAGGTAGGGATGGTGGAAAGGTACGTCCCCACCTGCTGAAGAAGTTCGTTCCAGTTGTCAGGGAAGTCGAAGTTGACTATGAGCCTTATGACAGGGATAAGTTGTTGTTTTATGGGGTAGTCACTGGCATTGAATAGCGGGAGGAGTTTTGATTTAATGATAGTTTTTTCATGGCGGTTGATGGGGGATTTAGTGGGGGTGGTGGGGGTTGGACTAGAACTATTAGAAACCCCACTACCACTACTGCCACCTTCATCTTCACTTCGACTATTGTCCTGTAGCCAATTCTTAATGATTTGGTTCTTGAAGTACACAGCGGTTGCAACCTTAATGTTTGCTACATTGGCCCCCTCTAAGATCTCGATACAACCGTTGTAGAACCCTGGCACCCGTACTAGTTCGTGAAGCCGGGATTCGGCCTGTTTTAGGGTGGCTGGGTCGCTGCTTAGGGTACTTTCAAAGCACCGTAGTAAATCCATAGTCATCGCGTTGACGATTTTCCGGTGCGAAACGAAGGATGGTACGGGAGCGATGATGTGGGGTGAACTGGGGGACGGGGGAGGTAGTTGGTGTTATAAGTTAGATGGGGAATGGGGAATGGGGATGGGAGACGATTGGGTTTTGAATATGGGGTGGTTTGGACTAAGGTGGGGGTAATTATGGGGTGGTTGTTTGAGAGGTATTTAGTTAAGTATGGATCAAAGGTTGTCGCGAATCTCAAGGTAGAGAGATGACAAAAGGCATGAAAAGTTACAAAAAAAAAAACGGTAACGGCTGAGATTGAGTAGGTATATGGGTTAGTAAGGGTATAATGTAGGTTGTGTGTTTTTTTGGGCTTATTTACTTTGAAATTCGACAGTTGAGAGGGAAGTTATAAGACAGTTTATATGGCTGCAAAAATAGAGAACCAACGAAAAACACACAAGCACTCTCAGGTGACACAAACACAGGAAGGTGACACAAAAGCATTAAGTAGAGCCACAAAAACAAACCTAGAAACAATGGCAAGTCTAAAACATAATTAACTATACACGCTATTCATATGTTCCAGCACCTTCTTCCTATATCATCAAATATTCCCCTGCTCTCTTGCTCTCTCAGTATGGTCATCAATGTCAGTGGCTTCCCAAGGATAAGCAATCCATTGATCCCCCACATTCTGCCCCACCAAGTACCTACCGTTTTCAAACAACTCCTGAGGCAATTCTGCTCTTTTTGGCTTGTTTTTGTTATGTAACACAAAAATAGAAAATGTCGTAGTTTCGTCTTGTCTTCCCAACTTCTGTTGAAGCTCCTTGACGTCTTTTTCCAACTCTGTCAAGGCATAGTGCAACGTAGTTCTAGTATCATCAACTTCATCTACAATGATGATATTCTTACCGATCAAGGAGTCAAAATGTTGGCTCAAGTTCCCGAAATCGATCCACTGGGTTCTGATGACTTCCTTACCGATTTGCTCTTCAGCAGAGTCCGTCATTTGTTCATAAAGGGACAACCCTATGGCCTGAATGGGGATGTTCTTTTTTCCCTTCTCCTTGATGAAGGACCTGAGAATTCTGGCAGGAATGAATCCTCCACCCCCTATGGCGATGATAAGATCAATTGGAGGTCCTTTCTTGATGTCTTCTGCCACTTGCTGGCAGAGTTTGTGGACTAATTCGTAGGAGATGTAAAGCTTGTCCATGAGATGAGATGGGAAATTCTGGCGCGCGACTCTTGCACGAGTTGGTACTCAGTTGGGGCTCTGATTTATATAAAAACGTCTACATACCATGAGCGAAGCGAACAACGGGGGTCTGGGGGGAATCCCCCAGAAAAGATCCTCTTCAAATATCTATTAAAAGTATGAACAGCCATTAACCCTGTAAGTGGGGGTAAGTGGGGGATGGGGGTGATTAGACAGTGGGGGTGATGGAGCCAGTGTATCTAAGAATCGTCTTCTCCATTAGCAATAAACACAGAATCATCATCGTTATCAAAGTCATGGTCGTGCACCAAATCCTTCTGCTTCAAGTCCGCTTGTAAACGGATCAAATTCAACCGGCCCTTAAGACTTAAAAGACTTCCCATTAAATCGATGGATTTGTGTAAGTTACTGTTAAGGGTTTTAACCTTGGCGGGTTTAACGGAATTAACACTGGGTTTGTCGATGATTAATAACCATTTTAACCATAATGATAAACTTCCACTGTCAAGGGTGTTCTTTGATATCTTCGGTATAATTATTTCATATAAAGTCACGTGATACGATGAAGGAAGGGATATAAGAATTTTTTTAATTTGGGCATCGTCGGTGATGTCGGTGCAATACTCTAACACTTGTCGTTTAGAATTAGCTGCTAATAACGACGTTAAGGACGTAGTTGACAATGTTTCCAGCTCTAAGCCGTTATCTCCGTTTCTTATAAGCTTAACCAGGTCGTCAAACACAATGTCCACAAACCCAGGATACTCTTGAACATAGATAACTTTATCGTTGGTAACAAACCCAAAGTCTTCGTGTTTAACCACTCGTTTTACGTTTGGAATTTCAAACTTTTCAGTGCCTATAATGACATCGTCTGGAGTTATTATTGCTAATTGTCTATCCACTCCCTGGATAGACCCATGAGTTAGGTCCAGGACTTCGGTAATGCTTGGTTTAACCATTTTGTATAACTTTGTAGGGCTTCTTAAGTATATAGCATCAGCACTAACAATCTGACAGAAAGGTGCACTGAACTTGATTGGTTTTGGTTTTGTCGATGATGCAATTTTGACTTCTACAACCCCACCATCATAACAACCCCATATGTGACCGTTAAACTCGGTGATGTCGTTTATATCGTGGTCTAGGGCGATTTCATCTATTATTCCTTCGAGGGGATCTATGACGAGGACGGAGTGGGGGACAAGCACCAAAATGGAATCTTCAAAGTGGGTGTATTTGATGGGGATGGTGGGGATGGTGATGGAGTTAATTAGGGTGAAGTCTGAGGTTTCATATATGTCCACCGTGTTGGGTTTTAGGTGGGTGTAGTACATTTGAGATGAGATGAGACAGTGAGAATATTTGTGAGAATTTGTTACTTTAGGTGGTCACGTGAGGTTTACACCCAACCGGCACTAAATCTGGCACTAAATCTGGCACTAAATCTGGTACTACTACCGTATATTACATGCTAAATCGACCTAAATGAGTCCTACTTACTCTCCTGCATCTCAATCATCTGTTGCACCTGTAACCTACACAAATCCTTCAAATCCTCCACATCATGAACCAATTCCCCCAACCTTTCTTCCTTTTCTCCTATCAACTCCAACAACTGACTCTCCCTTTGACTCTTTTCTTCCAACTTGGCCTTCAACTCATTGATCTCGTCCCTCAACTCGTCCACCATGTTGGAGTTCTTTGTGGCCTCGAGCAACTTTCTCTGGAGTTCCTGCTGGGACGTCACGAGGTTGGAATTGTCGTCTTTCAAGCTGTTGATTTCGATCTTCAAATTCTTGATGGACGACGACATTTTCGTTATAAGCTGGAACGACTGGGACTGGTCGGTGCTGGCGAACGAGTAGTTCTGGATCTGGGTGATGTCGGAGTTTTCGAGGGAATGAGACGACGAGTTGAACGAATCGTAGAACGAATTATCGAAACTTTGGTTTCTTTGTGGTCCGTTTTCGAGATGGGGGGTGGGGGGAAGTTCATCAGGAAGTCCCCCATCAAGACCCTCACCAATACCTGGAGAAAGTCCCAGCGGGGACCCAGTCTCATTAATACCACGAGGTGAAATTTCAAACCCTCCAAAACTACCTCTAGCCTCTAACCCTTCAATCTTCTTCAAAAGCGTGTCCTTCTCATTATTATAGATCAAATTGATTTTGTCTAATTTGCTCTCCAAGATGCTATTCTCTTCGTATTTGCTATTAAGCTGGAGTTGCAAGTCATGGACCTTTTGCTGAAGGTCTAGAACCATTTGATCTTTCTCGCTCAAACTTACATCCTTCAAACTAATGACATTCTTCAACGATTTTAGCTCATTAAGAGTCTGCAACTTATTCTTCTTCATCATATCGATAACTGTGCCTAATTCGGAAATCTTGGTGTTCAACGACATTTCAATCAAATGCCAGTTCTCCTTGGATTTTAAAAATTCGTTCTTCAATGTTGTGTAATGAACATCGTCGCCTTTTGTGCCAGTTTCATGGACGGTGTGGTCTGTCATCAACAGTTCAATCTTGGCCTCTAACCTCATAAGCTCTTCATTATGGTTTTTTTCAATTTGCTTGGTGTGGTTCCTTAACTCCGCAATGGTATCATCTTTGGCATTGACTTCTATCTTGGAATTCTGCTTATATAAGTCGAATTGGATTTTTAGTTCATTAAATTCCCTGGCTTTCTTATCATACTCTGCTCTCTCGCTTAAAACTTCCTTATTGAGTTCCTGGACTTTTTCGTCATAATTTTCAGTTTCATACTTATGCAACCGGGTAAACGTCTCGGTTAACTGTTCTATACTCTTTAACTTGAACTTCTTGAGTAATGTATCTATTTCTGAAAGTTTAAGCGAGTTCTCTTGATCCTTGTGGCTAAACTCTTCCACCACTAATTCTAAACTCTGATTGGTTGATTTGAGCTTTTTGATGGTATCATTAAGCTTAAGTTCTTTGATCGATAATTGTTCTCCTTCTTTCATTAATTGTGCAATAAGTTCATCTTTTTTGTCGGTTTTAGGTGTGGGTTCTGTCGTTCTTGGGGATTGAACCTGGGCCTTCAATGCTTGATTTTCCTGTTTAAGTTCATCTATTTGTTTCTGAAGTTGTTGTAGTTCTTTATCGTCTGGTTGTGGTGGTTCTACATTTGGTTCTAGGTCGGGTTTGCCCTCTGCCACGTCTTCTACTGGTTTGTTGTTTGTGGCTGGTTCATGTTTGACATCCTTAGTTTCCTCCTCCACTACCTTAACTTCCTGCTTAGGCAGTGGGGTGTCCACTGGGGTAGTGGGTGTGGTAGGTGTTGTGGGGGGTGGGGTGGTCTCACTCTTTCCTTTTGCTGCTAATGCTAACCTCTCTTGAAGTGTTAACCTTTTCCTCTTTGGTTTCACCTTAACTTCCTCTTTGGGCTCTATTTCCTGTTTAGGCTCTTCTGTAATTGACACCAATACGCCATTGTCTTGAGATTCTTTATCAACCCCATTGGACTGTTCTTGTCCCGTAGTAACACTTGTGTCTACCTCTGGGTCCATGAAGGTTTTGATTTGAGAATTTTCGATCGCGAGTTAACACCTGTACACCAGTACACCTGTATTCAAGTTATAGAGACTTAGACGCCTAGAGAAAGTTGGAAAAGAAGTCAAATGTAAATATACAATAATAATACATAACGAACTATATCTAATGTAATGCAAGTAGTACTGAATTCATGAGTTTTTTGTGCAATTTAAGGAAGATTGTGGGGGGATTATGACCTAAAGTGTACTATTCTTTAGTGGGGGGATAGTATATATGGGGTGATAACGGCGGTGATAATGGGGGATGCTAATTCTCTTGATTAAGCCTTCTTAACTTAGGCTTCTTAACTAAGGCTCTCTTGGTTTAACGTTCAATGGGGGTAAAGTAATAACACCGCCTGATTGGACCGGTGATGGCTGTACAGACTGGGGCGATTGTTTAGGCGATTGGGACGTAGGAGATTCACCGGGTGGACCAGATTGGACTCCTGGTTGACCAGGATGGGTTTGTGGAGCTGGTTGAAACACTGGGTACCCTTGCACGGGCATTCCAGGCATATTAGGGAGGTAGTTGTAGTATGGCACACCGTTTGGGAGGAGTGGCACTCTGCTGACCCCCCCTGGACCGGCGATTTGGCCAGGCATTTGACCAGTTGGACCACTGGGACCTGAAGGATGGCCTGGGTGGGGTGGATGAGACGAAATTTGGCTAGGATGTCCATGAAGGGCAGATTGACCAGGGATTTGATGGCTTGGAATTTGTGGTAAAGGGCCAGGAATTGACCCAGGAATAGAGCCATGCATTGAACTAGGCATAGAGCCTGGACTAGGGCCTAATGAACCCATTGGAACATGTGGGAGAGCTGACACTTGATTTGGCGAATGGCTAGGATGGGGGATACCACCCCCACTGGGGACCACTCCAGGCCCACCAGGAACTCCACCAGGAACCCCCACTGGGGAACCAGGTAAACCTGACCCAGGCATTCCAGGAATAGTTGGCATACCCGGCATACCTGGCATTCCAGGCATACCAGGCGATATTGGCCCACCAGGAACTGGGTAAAATGGTAGTTTCACTGGCATATACTGGTTCTTTACATAGTAATAGTAAGGGTACCGATTTGGCTGGTAACCGTACCAATAATTGCCTGAATTGTAGTCAATTTCGTAATCGTCATTATGGAAATCCGATTTAGACTTCCTCTGGCCGTGCTTTTTGGTGACAATATGAGTGTTCAAGTGGTTCAAGCTCCCGTAGCTTTTGTTGCAGCCTTGGAACGAGCAGCTATACTTCCTGACAATTTGGTTGTAGCGTCTCCTGAACCTTCTGCCTGGCTTATTATCGTCATAGTAATCAGTAGGGAAGTAAGGTTTGTCAGCATCGGTGTCAGACTTGTCAGATTTATCAGATTTAGGAGATTTAGGGGACTTTTCAGATTTTTCAGATTTTTCAGATTTAGGCGATTTTGGAGATTTGGGTGATTTGGGAGACTTTTCTGACTTTGGAGATTGGTCGATGGGGGGTTCAGTGGGGTTACTAATGGGGTTGGTAATGGGGGATCCTATGGGGTTATTAAACTGTTCAATCTTATTATTCAACATCGATGTAATTGACACTTTATCTTCATCTTTTGTAGGTTGAGGCTGTACCTGTGCCTGTTGCGTTTGTGGAGCTGTTGGTATGTCTGATGATTCTGACATGGATGTTGATGACTGAACACCAGATTGTGGGGGAGATACTTCTACTTTGGGTGGTTGCTGCAGTTGTTGCTGTTCATCTCCCTCTGGTGCTCCCTGGTTCTCTGCTACCTGTCCTTTCTGGATCGACTCTAGATCCTCATGCAGTTTCAGCATCAGCAATGCCTCCTGTGAACTTGGATCGGCACTGCTTGTGCCCGGTTGTGAGTCCAATGCCTGATGCGTGTCATGGTGGTGTCTTGACTGTCTATACTTCATATCATTCTCTTCTGTCTTATGCTAGCTGTAAAGTTTTATACCTACAAATATCCCTCTAGGTGTTAAAATGGGATAGATACAAAAATTGAAAAACAACTATAACTCCGATTTATAATATATTTATAATGGGGTAAAAAACCTTAATGCTGGAGGAAACAGAAATCAGAAAACAAAAACTATAAAATAAAAAAGACTAATACGTAACATTTATATAATTCTTAAAAATTAATTTTTTTTTATTTTTAAATAAATGAATTTAAGAAAAGACTAGAATTAAAAAAAAAAAATAAAATTGAAAAAAAAATAAGTCGATTCTAATCGTACTTGCACTTAGATACGTAATTGAACTAAATGATAGCACAACAGGAGAAATTTACCAACATAACTTAAGCGGAGGCTTTAGTATAAAGGCTTGGAAAAACAAAAAGAAAATAAAAAAAATAATAATATGAAAAAAAATATTGAAAAAAAAAAGATTTAAAATTAGCCAGAGCTATAAAATTACGTTAATTACGGTGTAAAATTCTGACAAGTCATTTACATGCGGGCACCGTATTCCCACATCACCAATTTTATCTAAATGTATAACGTACATAGCGGAGGTAAGTTTTAGACAATTAATTTTATTTTTATTTCAATGATAATGGGGACCGGACATTCTCACCGTCACTGATATCGACGTGTGGAACGTATGACCTAGTCCCGACTAACATATAGTCATGCACATGCCAGCCAGGTAATATGCACCGACTTTAAACCATCGCCAATATCAACTTAAAGGATGGTTATACGTGTCATTTACGTTTACGTAGTTGTACCTAAAAGTTCTGTAACCGAAATATCTATTGAAACAAACCATAAATTCCACGCACAGAAAAAAAAAATGGGACAATATTCATAACCGGGTGATTTAATATTTAAAATTTAATTTTAATATTGATGTTCTGTAATTATAAGATTTATCCTTACAGAACTTAAATTCCGTAAGTCATGGTTTTAAGTTTATAAAGATTTAATATCCAATTTTAGTAAAAGTTTAGCATAGATATTTTTTAACCATTGTTGGGGGTTTAAAGGGAATTTGTGACAATACTACAATTTTTGGCGATTGTAAAAAGCAGCATTCTCGAAAAATCATCCTCACTGCAATTATTCTAGCTGAACCGACAATCATTGAAAACCTCATCAGATTTTTTTGAGTATGTGTACAATACCCCACTAAAAATAGAATGTCTAAATGAGAATGTAGCGAATTTTGGGGAGGGATTTTGGGTTACGATGATGCACTACGGGTGGGAGAGGAGGCCATCTGCTTGAAAATGGGGTGGATCAGTTTAAAAATAGCCTATTACTTTGCGTAAACCTTGTGTAGTCAATTAACTAAGGTTAGTGAAGACGGATGCAAATTAGATTTGGAACTAAAATAAAAAAAAAATTGAGAAAAAAACCAAAATTAAAAAAAAAAAGTAAATTTAAAAAATTTTAAAAAAAATGAAATAGGTTAAAAAATAGTCCTAATTCAGAAAATACCGGCGATAATCCCGGCACCACTTCACCCAGTGACTTCCCCGAAGGATACGTGCGATTGTAACCTTTGTTCCATGCGTAAATCTGCATATTCGAGAACTGTATTTGGTAGTAGTTGCTGTGGTGTTTTAAATATAGACTTGTAACCTGTGTTAACCGGTGATTTCTACGACATGGCCTGAGCGACACGGTTATGACGTAATAAACTGATTGATGATAGTTGTGACGATGGTAGGGAGATAGTAGCATGTAATTCCCGTAGTCTATAACCTTTTCTGACTTGTATTCATTCCCAGAACTGTAAAACTGAGTAGTGTTGGTTTGGGCCGGAACTGCGCGCCATTTACCGCCACAGGCTCCTTTTCTAGCACCATGTTTGTGACGACCTTGGTGGTAGGTACTGCCTTGTCACCCCTAAAGATAACGCGAGAAACACGACATCCGGATCCATTCCCGATAACAGTTTTCCCGACAAGCAAGGTTCAGACTAAGACCGCTATTTCAGGCTCAGTGGTTAAAAACAAAAATGAAGTTTGGCTAAAATTCTGCAATCGAACGTGCTGAACAATTCTGTTTTCGTCCTAAATTTGAACCCTAAGAGAGGTAGGCGATGGGTTATGAAATAGGCGGATATTTCAGGTGGGTGGCCACCAGGAATGTTTTTATGGTTCACAGTTAGTGGTAGTATCCACCCTCATGGTCAGGAAAATAGTTTAATTAGAAACCCCCGTAACTATGGCTATAAAATACCCATGTCAGTTTTAACCGAATATAATTAAGATTTCCGTTAATCTAAAAATGTCACCCAACATTTCTCTCATATTGCGTACAGTCGCAAATCATGCATATAGACACGGTGCGTCAAACCCAATTTCTTAGCATTGATTGTAGGATCATCACCTGGGGGTAGGCGACGTCGGATGGCCACCGATAACAGTTAGACATTGTTGGTGATAGTGGTGGGCATGACCTGGAGAGGTAGAGGGGCATCGGCATATGATCCCAAAAAAAAACTAGCGAATTTCACAAGCTGCGCCATACTGAAATCTCATGTCAAACCCATGCAATTTCAGTGGGTGTGGATGTGTGTTTATGTATGTGAGTATGGATGTACGTCCATATGTATGTAAATTTGGGTGTATGTACGTTTGTATGTATGTCCGTATGCATGTGTGTAAGGTTATCGGAATCGCTACCGATTCTATAACTTCTGAAACACAAACACAATATAAAATTCAACTGCTTCCTTCTCAGGTCCCTCCACTCCGTACTTACCATCACTCCGCTTGATGCTCTGGATCAAATGGTTGTTGAGTTTCTTGAAATAGGTGGGGATGTTTTCATTGAAAAACTCAATGAAGTTCTTCTTGAGCTTAAGCACCATCTGATGCTGTTCACAAATGGTTCTGAGGGTTTCGAACGGCACCAAGTATTCGGGCACGTCGTCAATGGCATCCTTAAGACTATAGTTGTAGCCATTGCCGTAGGGCTGGTCCGTGAAATCGCCGTCCAACGGAGGTTTTTCATGGAATTTGACATGGTAAAGTTCGTTACCAAACTCCATGGTATCGTTGTTTTTGATCTTGTGTTTGATAAAATCCGACGACGGAACCGTGCCCACAAAATGGCCCCCTGATTTGAGCGACTTGGCAACGTTGTTGATCAAGCACCGGACCTTGCTTTCCGTCTCAAACGCATAATGTAACGAAAATTGAATGCTGACATGGTCGACGGGGAAACAGTTGTCGATGATACCAGGAAAGTTTGGTTCTAGGATCTCGGGGATGGTGGTGGTGAAAAGGTCTCCAGTAGCAAAGAAACTCTCAAAGTTGAACCTTCTACTATCTCGTACACCACCGGTAATGAACCGTTTTTTGTTCTTATTGTACCGGTTGAATGCTTCACGAATTGACCCGTCACTGATGTCAATTCCTATGTACTCATCTAAGCCAATGAACTCCATTTTGTTGAGATCCCCACCTTTTCCACAGCAGCAATCGAGCAATCTAAACGGATCGGAACCCCTCCGATCGTCACTGCCCTGGCCCAGAGCCAGAGCCAGAACCAGAGACAGACCCCCTGACACTTTCTGACAGTATTGTCCCAACAACATATACTTGATGATATTATTAAAATTCCTAAGCTTAATAATAGGAGAATTCGATCTAGCCCCTTGGTGCTTCGATTGGTACGTCCGCTGGTTGTAATGGCTTCGTATAATGGCATTAACTTCTTTTCCTTCCTTTCGGATGTTACTCCGAAATGTCTGGTACGAATTGTTTGGGTTTGTGGCATTTATGTTCGTATACGCCTGTACGACCTGCTCTTCTTCTTCGCCTTGTTGGTGCAGTTCATCGTCTTTGTGACCGTCTTCGGAGGTGTACCGAAGTTGTTCTTGTTCTAAATGTCTCTCCTTATACCTATCGACGTATTCACCCGAAGTTTCAGATTCTCTTGGCCGTTTTCTCTCTGGCTTCCTTAAACGATTAATTCTGTCATTAGCACTAAGGCCGTATTTGGAGTACTTATAGGATACATCCCCAGCATTTGAATCGGTGTCGGTACTGCTTCCGCCAGTACTTAAGTCTCTAGTACCATACTGGTCGTATTTGTCCCGTTTCATCCATCCTGGCACTTCCTTCTTATCGGAGTAAATTGATTCTTTCTTCATGGTTATTTTTCAGCGATGCGCGGGTTTGAGATACATACCATTATCGTCCTAAAACCATTGGTGCACCGATGTGAGCATCTGGTGTACCGGTGTAATGTCACCGGCCCATTAAATCACCCGTCAACACCAAAACCACCGACCACCGAGGACACGGAGGAGACGACACTACGGATCTAAGACATAAAACTCTACCCACCCTACAGACATAATGACACAAACACAATGCCACAATCACAATGCCCTCACAACAATGACACAAACCCACTCCCCCCTAACAATAACACAAACACATCAACCCCCTCCAACAATGCCACCTCACACCTTAAACCTTCTGACTCTCGTTGACTCTCGCTACAGATACTAAAATTAATGCCTGAACAATGGGCCCAACAATGGCAGTTGCACTACACTACGCCGTGCCACCCGCCACGTACCTGTACCATGGGCCCCCATTGTCTAGTGGCACGAAAAGGGAATCTACCGGCATTATGACAATAGGTCCCGCTTCGTATATGTCTTTCGTATATGTGGACTAGGCGTAACTCTGCGTGGGTACGTAACTATGCGTGACTAGTGTCATTATCTACAGGCCAAGATGTCATATTATCTGTAGGTTTCCTGTAGGTGCTGTATGGGACTGTCTATAGAGGTGTAGGGCTGGGTTTTGGATGCTGTAGGGCCTATCACCATAGAGCTCCGACATCCATTGCATTGTAGACGCTATGCATTGCATTGTAGAGGCATAGAGATCAGGCCAGGGATCAGGGCACTTGCGTGTATTGTGACATTAACCCATTGTACGTCTTTGTAATTTATCCCTACGTGTTTGTGATTTATCCTCCGTCTACTTACCTTTCCGTTTTGTAACTTAGGTCTTTGTGCTTGTCTTTGTGTTTTGTGTATGACCTTATGGCTCATGGCCCGTGTGGATTTTTTATGGCCCGTGTGGTCTTTGTATTCCTTTGCATCTTTTGCAGCTTGTACATTTCCTTTGCATAATTTCAGGTCTTAAAATAACCTTTGTCTAAATTTGTACAATTGCCTATATTTGTACATTTGTGTTTGTGTTTGTACTTGCATTTGTGTTTGTGTTTGTGCTTGCATTTGTTGTACTTGCATTTATTCTTGTACTTGCATTTGTGTACTATTCGTATCTGTAGATATGAAATGCCAGCTCACCAGTTAATTGATGATTTCACGGCCAAGGTATCACCAATTTGTTTTCCATGGAATTGCCAATTTAGGAATATTTTGAGTGGAGAGAATTTGCATTTCCGGAGGAGTTTATCGTGTAATGTTCTCTTAGTAAGCCAAGGCTAGTCTAGCCTATTCCACACTTTAGTCTAGGCTATTCTACAGTCTAGTCTAGGCTATTTCTATTCATGCTAGTTTAATGTGTGGTTATTTGAACTAAAAATGCCTGTAGCTAGGCTAGTTTAGTATGGAAGTTGGTAATGTGGAAATGTCCAGAATCAAAACGTTTCTGACGATTTTGTACCATAAACGTTTGTGTGATTAGTTCTTTGGCATCTACAGTTGCAATGGTTTTGGAGTGAAGTACTGTAGGCTTTTTTATTCCATTATATCTTAGTACTATCCAGACTTCTTTAGTACTATTAGTACTATTCAGGCTTCTTTAGTACTATTACTACGACCCATGCTATTTTAATATCATCCAGTCGCTTTAGTACTATCCAGCTTGTTTAGTACCATGAAGGATAGCTGGCTCTCCTATGGACAGTCTGCTAGTAAAATCATACAGTTGCCTAAGCTGGTCCATGCTTGTACTGCCCCTCTCCACTTTGGGCCATTCAGCAGATGTGTTGGTTAATCGTTTCCCTGTTGCTTATTACTAGAGTCTTGTCCTAGAATTTGGCTATTAGTTGATTGGATGTTAGTTATACAACAGCTAAACTGTTCAAAACCTTAACTGTCGAAGAATTAAGCTGCCTAAGAACTCAGATATAACTCAAATAATCCCTGAACAACATCGGTTCAATAGAACCACCGCCAGTTTAACCATACCCAGTATTTATCGATAGCCTCTACCATTATTTAGGATTTATACCGCCGTTACCGTTTTGCAGGTGCCTCATTTGTCTGCCACTAATTAGTACTGTCTACCAATTAGTACCGTCTGCCACCAATTAGTACCGTCTGTTCTTAGTTAGTCCCATCCATACACCAACATATACCTACTTAGCACAATACCTAGCTGTATTCGTTTAACTCCTCTCTAATAACATCAATTTCATAAAAAATTTCATCATTGCCTTGTGAAATAAAATTTTTGATTTCTTTCTAAATTCCTAATGATCCCCTGTAGACCACAAATTAAACAACAAGTTAGACTCATCAAGGGCTTAGTAACCATTTACTTAATCAAATCTGTTTAAGCTAATTCTTAAAGTAAATCGGCCACTTTTCCAATTTCATCTTTATCCCCTCTAATTTCATTGGATGACGTGTTCAGGTTCATAAATTCCTATCTTTTAGTCCTTGGGAAAAAAGTCACCAGGTCATTCAGTTTAGCCAATTAAGGCCATTATGGAGGCATATGGACCGTCTGAAATGTCCATGCCAACTTAGGCCAGTTTCTTAGCGTTCGTGTCAACTTTACATGTTTCTTAAGTTTAACACTAAACAGTGTAGTTCGATACATCGAGGTCCAATTGTCTACCCAAAAGTTTAGAACTACTCACAACGTCAGTTTGTACTCCTGGAAGTTACTTATGAACAGCTGGTCCTGATTTAAACATTT
This sequence comes from Yamadazyma gorgasii, assembly GCA_003708985.3. NCBI lineage: Eukaryota > Fungi > Ascomycota > Pichiomycetes > Serinales > Debaryomycetaceae > Yamadazyma > Yamadazyma gorgasii. The sequence goes on along the minus strand of PPPC03000004.1, from coordinate 481,933 downwards.
TTTCACTAACTTATGGCAGGCCGGGACTGGATCTTAGCTTGGCCGGAATTCTGCAAAATTTTAGAATTATTACCACAAAAACATTGCCACACAAATTTCACCAACACCACACACATCCACCCAATCTCCTAAGTTTCCCCTACACCTTCGACCACCTTCCATCTCCTTCTTCCACTTCTTCTCCTAATTATCCTCCTTGAAAACTTCCCCTATTAACTCCCTCAAAAATGGCTTCTTATTGGGTATCATATGTCCACCTTCGAATTCAAACTCTCTTCCTCCAAACACATATGCCCCATACTTGGACCTAACTTTAGGCACTATCATGTCACTATCTCCATAAATATGATAATAATTGGTGTCACGTGACTTAGCATCAAGGTAGTAAGTTTGATATTGAGGATTGATCTGATTCTTAGCCACGTACTCATCAATATCGTCGATTTGGTAATTAATATTGACCCTATCGTAACTAGCATCGCTAGGAACCGTGAAACAAAACCCTGAAAAGGCAAGACATTTCTTAAACACAAAATCACGGTGATTTGATATAAGCAACGACATTCCAGCACCTTGACTAAACCCTATAACCCCTTCATAAGGGCCATTTTCCTTAATGTAGTTGGCTAGAAACTCGTAGGCCAGTTCAAACCCAACGTAACCTCCTTCGTCGGTATGTTGAAACCAACATCTATTGCAATTGGCGTCGACAATTTGGTTCCATTTGGTCTCTTTTTCTTCTTTTGTGTCACCTAAACTGAAACCTAACTCGTTATAATGGTTGATGATCATTGGTGGGTCTATGTACTCTAATTTGTGGTCTAGTTTGGTCATTAATTTACGGAATGTAGACCCTTTCTCTGCAAGAGTTTTTCCCGATTGGAGGTAACCTGGTAGGACTAGAAATCTCATGAACTTTGAATCTTGACTGGGTGGTTTTTATGACTGGAGGATGGTATTTAAGTAAACTATTGTATTTATATACCAACAAGTTTATTTATGTACGGACAATTCGATTTATGTACGGACAAACCTATTAAAGTCTGGACAAAACTCTATACGGTGAAAATGCGGAAATACATCGGATGGTGCGGCGTCAGTTAACTACTAAAGTCGTTATATATTATCTATTTAAATGCAAGAAGTGCTAAAGCCACTAAAATCAGTGACACTAGGCTTGTATGGTCCTAATGGGTCAGTGTTGACTATAAATGAAATCATTTACACTCTGTAAGGTATTCCTGCTAGGATTAACCCCAGTTATTTCATTCAATTTCATTATGAACTGCTTAACTAAATCCTTACTACCTCTACTACTACTCTGGTGGAAATTTAGGTCGAAATTTCTACATAATAGGATTAAAATTACTCCTATACTTAAGTCCAGTCCAGTATCACATAAAACCATAGTTTTGGTACTAAGTAATGGTATAAGTAAAGGGAAAATATCTCTAAGTTGTTTTGAACCTTTTTTATTCAGCTCGAGTTTATGGTGGTGAAGTTTAACAGTCTTAGGGACATTTGTAATGGTTTTGTGGCTTAGTACTACTAAATGTTCAATGTCATGTTTCTGGTTGTATGAAGTGTTTGAATTGATTTTACCAAACCAAAGGTCTGTGTCATGAACTCTATGTAGTACGAGATCTGAACCATTTCCAACTTCACTTCCAGTACTATTACCAGCACCATTCCCAACACCATTCCCACCACTACCACCCACAAGCTCTCTGACTCTCTCCACCAACTCCTCATTGGTCAAATCCAAATAAACACCTTTTGTAAGCTTAGGATAAAGCGTCCAGAACATCTTTGCATCAAGCCCCTTCCAGACCTCTTCCACCCATAATTCATGATCATCAGCTGCTCCTTGTATATACTGGAAACTTACGGTGTTCTGGCCACCATTAAGTCCGGAGCTGTGGCCGGGAATTGTCACCCTAGTGGTATTGGTTCTAGATGCACTTAAACACACAATGGCATAGAATTGACGGTCTAAAATCGGAGCAGCAGTACCAGGATATACCCAGTACGGCACCAAAGGTTTCAGTAGCTTTACTGTTAAATTTAAACGTTTAGCTTCAGCAGCAAATTCGGGGATTTTGTCGATAATTTGTTGTCTTTCTGAGGCAGGTATGATTGGTGGTAATTTTAGCCAATTGGTGATATTACTAGGACAATTTTTAGGCTTATCATCGTCATGGTGATTAGACTCTTTTCCTGGCCCAAAATTCATATAATTCAAAACCGCACACCAAATCGGTATAGTCTTGGACAAAGCATCTGGCATAACCTTCCCCTTCCTGGTAGAGTCTACCACTACCACCCCACCATGTTCCTCTACCATCGGCACTACATGAAAATTCAACCTTCTGTATGAAAACTGCCATTCATTGGTATGGCCATCAGTGGACTTAAAGTAACAACTTCCAGCACCATTACGAACGTACCACGATCCACATCTCTCGTTAGCTACCACCGGTAAGTCTATGGCCATAGAAAGTTCCTCTACATATTCTGAGTCGTAAATGATCGATTGGAATCGATTTAGGGGAGTGAATGTGTTTTTGTGGAGTTCTTTATACATAGGCTCGCTAGGAGTGCGATGAGCCCAAGTTATCTCCATACTTTTATAAATACGTCCAGACCTAAAGAAATACTTCCAGACTTAAAGACATACGTCCAGACTTACAGATACGTCTACTTATGCATATATTACTACTTCCTATTCTTCCTCTGTCTCTTCAATTCAGCCCTCCGTTGCTCCTCAAGCATCTCTCTCTTGTCCTCTAGCTCAGCATTCCGTCTAGACCTTAACTCTTCATCAAAAATCTCAGCTCCAGTAGCCTCCATGTCATCAGAGTCGTAGTCATCATTGTACTCCGTCCTACGCTTCCTGTTAAACATGGCCCAGATCTCGTCCCTGTCGTAGTCTGGTTCAGCATCGTCTTCTATGAAGTCATCCAAGTCCAGGTCCAGCTCGACGTAGGTGGGCTCGACATTAGCCCTTGACCCTCTAGGTGTTTTGATTGGTTTCTTCTTCTGAAGTCTTTGTGATAATTGTTGGGAAGGACCTCTCGTAGGAAGAGGAGTTCTTGACGGACCCAGTCCTAGGGTTGGTGGACCCATTGCACCAATTTGTCTCGACAGATTTTTAGATTCAATTCTGGACAGAACATCCCTAGAAATGGCCCTAGATCCGGGCACTTTTCCTGGAACCTTTCCAGGCAATTTTTCCAGTGCTCTGCCCGGTTCAGGCAGCTTTGTGTCCTTCTTCTTGAACTGAATCGACAACTTCGACAGGTCGATGGAATTTGCTTTCTTCATCAACTCGTTGAAATTCATTTTTGCTGGCGGAGGTCGACTGGTCCTAATTGGTGGTGAAGGACTTTTGGATGGTTGTACATGGGTCTTAGTGCCGTTAGATGCTGGAGTCTTTGACTTGACATTAGGACCAGTTCGTAGCGGGATTGTGGCCCTAGGTTTTGGCTTTGGTTTGGGCTTGAGCCCTTTTTTCTCTCGTAGGGCCGCCTCCTTGGCTTCCCTTTCAAGACGTCGAGCCTCCTTAAGACGGGCCACCACGGGATCAATGATTTTACGTTCCCCGTTTGAGTATTGGTAGGTTGATGACTGATGGTTCATGCGCAGGTTTTGGATGGTGCGGGAGTGAATTTAGCGAGAAATCCATGAGGGATTTGTGAGGAGTTTGCGAGGATTTACTGCGAGGTGGTACTAACGACAAAGAGTGATAGAATGAATATATTTACTACGAATAGCGTACAGTACTGAAGCCACGCCTAATCCTTAGGACCAATCATTAACTCAGGTCTGACCCATTCATCAAATTCTTCTTCACTCAAAACTCCCAATTCTAAAGCCGACTCTTTCAAAGTCAATCCTTTCTTATGAGCATTCTTAGCAGTCTTGGAAGCAGCATCGTAACCAATCTTAGGGTTTAAGGCAGTAACCAACATCAATGATTCGTGTAAGGTCTTAGAGATCTTATCTTCGTTAGCTTTGATGCCTTCAACACAGTTAACTCTGAACGAGTTAGAACCATCAGCAATCAATCTGATCGATGATAACAAGTTGGAAATCATCACAGGCTTAAACACATTCAATTCGAATTGACCAGAAGCTCCGGCAAAGGTAATGGCAGAATGGTTACCGAAAACTTGGGCTGAAACCATGGTCAAAGCTTCGTTTTGAGTAGGGTTAACTTTACCAGGCATGATTGACGAACCTGGTTCGTTTTCTGGTAACGATAATTCACCGTATCCACATCTTGGACCAGAACCTAAGTATCTGATATCATTAGCGATTTTGAACAAAGAAACAGCGACAGTGTTCAAGGCACCAGAAGCTTCAACAATAGCATCATGGGAAGCTAAGGCTTCAAACTTGTTAGGAGCAGTTTTGAATGGTAACCCAGTCAATTTTGAAACTTGTTCAGCAACTTTAACATCCCAACCTTTCTTGGTGTTCAAACCAGTACCAACAGCAGTACCACCTTGAGCCAAGTACAATAAGTTAGGTAAAGTCTTTTCGACTCTTTCAATACCATTAGTAAGTTGTTGGACGTAACCAGAGAACTCTTGGCCCAAAGTTAATGGGGTAGCGTCTTGCAAATGAGTTCTACCGATCTTGATGATATCCTTGAACTCTTCAGCCTTCTTCTGCAAGGCATCTCTCAAAGCAGTCAATTCTGGAATCAAATGGGAAGTGATTTCAGTGACAGCAGCAATGTGCATCACAGTAGGGAAGGTATCGTTGGAGGATTGAGACATATTACAATGATCATTAGGGTGGACTGGTTTCTTAGAACCTAATTCTCCACCCAAGATTTCAATGGCCCTGTTACTAATGACTTCATTAGCATTCATGTTACTTTGAGTACCGGACCCGGTTTGGAATACAACCAATGGGAAATGGTCGTCGAGCTTACCTTCAGCAACCTCAGTGGCAGCTTGTTGGATGGCCTTTGACAATTTTGGGTCTAAACCTCCAATTTCTTCGTTAACAATGGCAGCAGACTTCTTCAAGATTCCAAAGGCTCTGACAATTGGAATTGGCATTCTGGCGGCTTCACCACCGATTTTGAAGTTCATTTTGGACCTAGCGGTCTGGGCACCGTAGTACTTGGACCCGTCGACTTCGATTTCTCCAAAGGCATCGGACTCGATCCTTAATAAACGTTTAGAGTTGGACATTGATCTGATGAATGATTTTCTTAACATCGTTGATTTTCATTCGCAGTTGGAAAAGACCGATATACCCCGGAACTTACCCGGCTTTGTACGTAATCCACGGCATAGTGAAAACCTCAAGGTTAGTGGTGTGTAGTATGTATTACTATACAGTATGGTACAAACCCGGGGGTATAGGATGGTTAAACCTCATCCAATCGTGGCCATGGCCATCCCCCAACTTCTCTCCCATGAATAATATGCCTTCTAGCAAACTCTTCAGGCAATGCTCTTAACAAAACCAACAACGTTTCTGCACTAGGAACAAATTCCATATCCTGCCACCATTTCATTACCCCAGATAACTCATCCATATACCCATACCGTTGTAACATTCCAATATACTCTTGCCACAACTTGTCACCTCCATTGATCTCTCCTATGTACATTTTAAACTCATGAATCGCAACTTGTGGGGCATACAACCCTTCCCACACAAACGGGTCGTCTCCTCCACTTACACAGGCCCTTATGAGTGATATCATACAAACGTCGTTAGGTATAAGGTCTCGTTGTTTGAGTTCTGTTTTGAAGATGTTGTAGAGGTTTTGTGGTTGGATTTGGGCTTCTGCTTCTAGCATTTTTCCTATCACTCCAGCTGAAAACTTTTTCCGTTTAGAACTGTCATACAATTGTCTTGCAACTGTTAAACAGTGTTTGCTGGTGATTTCGGTGTTGGTTAGTGATTGAAGCGGATCAGGATCGAACTCCTGGTCCATGTTCTTATAAAGTAATGTCATGTACTTTTCTACCAACACTGACTTAAATTTGTTCATAATTTCTTCATCAAAGACTTTCATGAATTCCTTCATCTCTTCTAAAGTTATTATCGGTATAAGTAAGTTTAAAACCATGGTTTTGGTAATAATCACGTGCTCCTTTTCCTTACAAAGTTTATCTAAAACTTGAAATGACCTGGTGGAAGTCAAAAGCCCGAATTCCAAAAGCTTTTTAATTAATCCCGACCAAACTATCGACGTAGGTGTTTCTATATCATTAAAATTCCGTACCAAATCTTCGGGGGTTTCTGCCAAAACAATCCTAACAAAATTGAAACTAGCTCTCTCTTTAGACCTAAGTTCGAACCTTCGATGCAGATGTTTCAACTTACTCTTTTCAAATAAAACCTTGGCTTTGGGCTTGGAGTACAAGCTAATAGCAAGAACGATCCCCATATGGCCATCAAGACTTAACTGGAGTTCAGGATCCTTGGAAATATGGTGGGAGATGATTTGTTGAGTTTTCATAAGTGCCAGGAAAGGTTTACCCTTATGTGAGCTTGGCGATTCAATTGAGTCATATGCTACTTTCCAAAGAAGTTGATTAAGATACTCATCATTGATTATGTCGAATTTAAAGCCAGTTTTCGTTGATTGCAAATGTGAGATTGTATGGGATATGAGATCTGGCAATTTCTCTAGATCCATACGACATGTATGATAGATCAACCCGTCAATAATTGTCTTTATCATCTTCGGTTTACTATGGTACAAACCACAAATCTCTGGGGTGAATTGGGTCCACAAGTCAAGTTGTAGATTCAATTCTAATTTCGTCAATGGCTGTCTTAATAGCACGTCTGCCGTTATAGCACCAGGAATGTTACTTAGATTTGTCAACTCTTGACAGGCTGTCACTACATTAAGGGCTAGAATGGATTTTATCCACGGACTTATGTCGATATTAGGATGAAGCTGATAAAGGCATTTCATTGATATTTCAAAGAGGTCTTTGTTTCGGGGGTTCATCTCGGCAATTTCCTTTTCAAACATTTGTTCCAGATTTCTACTCCTCTTAGGAAGCTTATCATACACCTCCTTCATCTTTTCTGTCTTTGTGGTGCTAAAACTGTCACCCAAACCAAAATCTAAAGAACTCAAAACTCCATACAAACCCACAGGAAAAACGTCCCTCTTGTGAAATGGATTCGGCACAAAACTATCAACCATCTTATACTTCTGTCCTCTGTCCTTTAGGTACAATTCCACCAAAAAATGCTGGACATTTGGCTGTAATTTCCTATGATTTAAACTATGCACTAATGAACGATGATGTCTATCTAGAAACCTTGACTTAATGCTTTGTGTTTGTGGTTTTTCTGTTTGTGGTTTTTGTATTTGTGGCTCTATTATCGTACTCTGTTTGTGTAAGTGTCTTTGTGGATGTCGTATTAGTCCATCACACCATTTGTAGCTCCTTATGTACAACGTAGGTCGGAGCCATAATAACCTACTCATCTTAAAGTTCAGTGCGCATCATGTCCCACTATAACCTGTTGCTTAGGGAACACGTTAGAAGGCGACACAAAGACGAACAAGGCGGAGATAGTGATAGAAAGAAGCGTAGGCGTAAACAAGTTAACAAGGACAATGAAACAGACAGTTCAATTCACGTCAACCTGGAAAACCAACCCTCCAATTCCCTCGCTCCAAATCATGACTCAGATACTATAAACCTAATATCGTCCGAATCCGACTCCGATGACTTTGAAGATATAGATATAGGTGTTCAAGAAGATCCTGATGAGTCCAATAATGACATGGATCAAGAAACTGAAGAAAATCACGTGGAATACACGTTCAAAGAGCTTGAGACAGAACCTGAAAGTTTAACTATTCAACTCCATCAACCTGAACCACTCCCCACCAAACGAAAAGTTGAGTTCATAACGAAGGAAGAACGACTAACACGGGTTCTTATCCACCAATGGTACATAGTGACAATGATAGCACATGGAGTAATACGAAACCGATGGTGTAACGATTCCTATCTACTTAGCAAGCTAAGAAAGTCCGTGTCGTCTGACATCACTCAAGAGCTAGAATATATCCGAAGCAACAAGAGAATGTCTATGGTCAATGCTGTACGGTTTACGGACGTAGTACGACAATTAATGCAGGGTTATGGGGCAAGATTTAAGGTCACACGACAAGGTTTAATACGAAAGAACTGGAATGAGCTAGGTATACCTCAGACGAACATTGAAAGGAATCTTCGGTTTGATAAGTTTCAACTGATGGTTATACTGTTGCAGGGATCTAGAGATTTAGGTGCACAGGGGTTTGTTTCGTTACTTAGAAGTTTGGGTATGAAGGTGAGGTTGGTTTTTTCGTTACAGCCACCAGATTTTACACTAGTTACAAGGATGCCAACGAAAGGTTCAACTGATGCCACTACCAGTACCAGTAGTACCACCAGTACCAATAAAACGGATCCAGATGCTTCAACAAGTAGTGTTGCAAGTGGGACTACTAACAAATTCATTAATGCCAAACAAAAATTCTTGAACAAAATTAAAACTCCCTCCAAAACCCACCGGTTCCCATCATCTTCGTATCCAATTTTCTGGGTAGAAGTCTGGAACAAATATAACCAAAAATGGCTTTGTGTCGACCCTATAGTCCTCCAACTAGTAGAACATCCCCCAATGAGAAAAAAATCATCCTTTGAGCCACCTTGGTCTGATACTACCAACAATCTCGTTTATGTAATAGCGTTCGATGCAAAAGGTGGTGTGAAGGATGTAACTAGACGTTACGCCCAACAATATAATGCTAAGACCGTGAAAAAACGGATTGGTAGCAAAAGTGAAGAACTAGAAATTTGGTATAATCGTGTGCTTAACACCTTCAACACCCCTAAAACTGCAATACCATCCCGTATTGACATCCTTGAATTGAAAGAATTCAGACAACGTGATTTAAATGAAGGAATGCCTAATAACACCAACGGATTTAAAGACCACCCTTTATATGCTATCGATTCCCAATTAAGGCAGAATCAAATCATTTATCCCAAGGATGATACCACCAAAATCGGCACCTACAGACCCAAAAGTAATTCTGAACTCGTGCCGGTATATAAACGAAGTGCAGTGCATTATTTAAGGTCAGCAAAAGCATGGTATCTCCGTGGGAGGGTTCTTAAAGTTGGTATGCAGCCTTTAAAGGTTAAAAGTGCCAAGAAGTCTAAAAAGATTGATTATGATGATTATGATGACGAAGAAGAATCCACAAGGTTGTATGCGGAATTTCAAACCAAGCTTTATATACCCCCACCTATAGTAGATGGCAAAATTCCGAAAAACGCCTATGGTAACATTGACATATATGTGCCCACAATGATCCCGGAGGGGGGCTATCTTGTTGAAGGGCCAATTAAAATGACAGAACAAGCGGCAAAAGTCCTTGAAATTGATTATGCAAAGGCAATAATAGGGTTTGACTTTGGCAACTTTAAGCGCACGCCCAATGCTAAAGAGGGTGGCGTCGTTATCAGTGTAGAGCATAAGGAGGCAATGGAATTAATGCTTCAACAATTGCAGGAAGACCAGGAAGCGCAACTTAGAGCCCAAATTGAGCTAAATGCGTTACAAAGTTGGAGAGTCTTTTTGACCCGTTTAAGGATAAATAGCCGACTTGATAAGCAGCACGGTGTGGTCGATACGAGTGGGGTTGTGGATGATAATACTAATGAATATAACGACAATAATGATGGTAATGACAATAGTAATGACATTTATCAATCTGACACTGGTACGGATTCTGAAGGTGGAGGGTTTGAGCCAGGTGGATTTGAGCCCGACAACTTTGAGCCAGGTGGATTCGTTCCAGGCGATAGGACAGAAAACTATGATTCGGACCTAGACGGAGGATTTGACCCCCAAGATGTTGAAGATATTTCTGAAGCCGCATATTCCGATGATTATGAAGATGTTGAGTATACCAACACCCAACGGATCATCAACAACCCTTCACATGATGCACATGAACAGACTTTGACTGAGCCAAAGCTTAAATTGGCCCAAAGATCCTATCGGCCGATAAAATCAGATTTTGAAGTTGAGGAAACACAAAGTGTAGAAAGCGATATTGACATCAACAATGATGTTGGGACTAACGACCCTAATAGGGACTTCCAACACGATCGGTCACAACAACATCTGTCATTGGTGGCATCGGGTTTATTAGATAAGGAACGCGCAATTGGTGCTGAGGTAACCATTGCAAGCGCAAAATCCGGCGGAATTCACAGCCTGTCTACCCTTTTAGATGAAGCCGATCTACCTGACGATGATTTTGAGTATGATGGTGGGGTACTAATTTTTAAGCCAAAAGTAACGGAAAGTTTTGCCTTAGCCGAACAGCCACTTGAGGAATTGACGGAGAACGTTGATAGATCTCCGGAGACTTTGCCAACACCTGAGCCCGCAGATCTAGATCCACACACTGAACCTAATTCAGAACCTTCAGAACCTGGTTCAGTTTCTGGTTCTGACTATGATTTTGAGTATAGTGATGAATCCCCCTAATACATACCCAAATAGGTAATTTCGTATAAGATTCCCTTTAAAGCGCAGTTCTGTGAAAAACCTTAACTATGGAATGCGGAATTTTATTTCAAGCGCAATTCTGAAGATTTCTTTATAAAAGATAGGACACACCCAAAAAAATCACACATCATGCACAACGAAGTAGCAGAGAATGTGCTAAGCACCATAGGGACGGTGCTATGGTGCATTCAGTTGATACCGCAGGTGATTAGGAACTATAAAGTCAAGGATTGTACGGGGTTCCCTGCATTGATGATGTTCTTGTGGGCTGCCAGTGGTGTACCGTTTGCCATATATTTCATTGCCACAAACGGTGCCATAGCGTTAAGGATCCAGCCCCAGCTATTTACGTTTTTCTGCTTAGTATCGTGGGGACAAAGTCTTTATTATCCACCAGTTAAAATGCCAGCCAAGAAGGTTGCCATTTTCATCACTACGTTTGTAGTTGTCTCAGTAGGATTGGAGACTGGATTTATCTTATGGCTCAGACCGTTATATGAAAGAGGTATAACCTATCCTATGATGATTGTGGGTATAATAGCTTCGGTATTGTTGGCCATAGGACTTTTACCTCCATACTGGGAGTTAATCAAGCGTGGAGGCCGTGTGGTGGGGATAAATTTCATATTTCTTAGCATAGATGCTATGGGAGCTTTAACCTCGATGTTGAGTATTATTGTAGGGACTTTTGATGTTTTAAGTATGGTGTTGTACGCTATAGTGTTAGGATTGGAATTAGGAATCTTTTCCAGTCAAATAGTGTGGTATTTCTTACTTGGTGGTAGAAAGATTATTAAGCAAGAAAAACTTGATAGGGAGGCAGAAAAGTTGGGGTCTGATGAAGGGTCTGATGAAAGCTCTGCGGAAGTTTCTGGAAGAAGTTCAGGAGAAGGTGATAGTGGAATTATTAATGAAGTTGATGTTAGTAAGGGTCATGATTAATGAGTGTATTATAGATATAGAGATATTTTTATTGATAGGTTCTGTTCTCTTTTTTGTAAGTCTTACCAAGTCTCACCAAGTCTCACCAAGTCTACCAAGTCTTTCCAACTCTTATTAGACCACTGTCTCCTCTTCCAGCCCTTTTGTAGTCTTCCCAGTCTTTTTCTGCCAATCCCTCAATCTCTAACCTCTTAACCGTTTACTAGCGAGATTCTCAATCTGATCTATCATTGCGACCATCATGGTATGTATCACATTAGACCTATACCAACTCCTACACCCATACTAACAACAGTCTTTCATCCCAATTAATCTTGTAGATGATGGAGTATCCCGTAAGGATCTTGAGGCAGAGCACACCAGAGAGCTTCAAGTAGAACAGGCGTTTCAATTATTTGATCAAGCATTGACGCTCCACAAACAACACCAGTTATCTCAGTCATTTAGCAAATACGAAAGTCTATTCAAGATCGATATAATCTCCAATCATTACTACGAAGAAGAAGAGTATATAAGAGGAATCCAGAACGGAACTAGCACCGACGAATTGAGTTTTTTGGCTCCTAACGTAAAGACTTTAAGATACCTTATATTTAGAAACAGAGGGTTTCTTTACTTGGATATACTAAAGGATCCGACAGTGCTAGAGCATCCTCCGATATCCAATGGGGATCCACTCTCTGATAGAGTTAAGCAGGTGTTTTATACTACGATTGATGATTTCGGTATTTGTTTGTTATACCAAGAAGCCGACGAATCTCTCTTAGAGACATTATACGAAGTTTTGGCTTACATAGGATGTAACAGGTTGGCTAAGTATATATTAGAATACAGCTTAAACAGTAAGATAGAGAGTGAAGAGGGATTCGTGCTACCTGTTTATGGAATAGATCATTTGTACAAAGGCTTGGTGTCGTATTTACAAGCTAGTTCAGACACCTTAGACTCCTATCAGGCCAAACTCAAAGCTATTGAAGAGAAGTATAAGTTCCTATCGCCAATACGGGAAGATATTTTAGGACAAATTGATAAGGTATCGTCCGCTAATGTTTTAAACGTGAATGTTCGTAACTTACTGTGGGAAGATGTTGTTAGTTGTATTAATGATGGGATCAAACGACTTGAAGACAGGTCAAAAACTGAGTCCACATCTGCACTGAAAATAAAGCATATTGATCCTTATTTTTTTGCTTCTAACTCCTTTGATAGGATACAGTTTGTCTTGAAGGGCAAGGATGAAGTAGATCTAGAAACAGAAGAGACTGTAGACAAGATGCAAGTTGATACAGAACCCGTTAAAGAACAAGACAAAGAAATCGTAGATGATGATGTGATAGAAGGAGGTAAAGAAGAAGATAAGAATGGAGAAGCTGAGAAAGACTCTGAAAAGGAACCTGACAAAGAACCGGACAAAGAGCAAGAAGGTTCGGCATCCCCTACTAAGAAAAATATTCAAAGAGCTTCAAAGCGTTTGCAAAAGGTCGATGAATTATCACTTCCAAGCATTGTACTAACTTCTGAAATGTTTCAAGAAACTACCACATTCTTTACTCAGGTGAACGGATATCTTTCTCAATTATCTGATCGTACCCTTACAGACATTGTACTGACATTTTTAAATCCCCATCAAACCCATATTCAAGATTACCTTGAAATTTTAAACACCTTTGGAGCATCTAAATACTACGCAAACTTTAAGACTTCCAAAGATGAAGGGCAAGATGATGAAAGGTTGAAGCTTCTAGAGGTTTTGAGAACTTTTGGAACAAAACCCAGAGTTACTAGCGATGACCATCCAAATTCAGTGACTGTAGAAGAATATTCAAGTACTGAAAAATTGGCACAGTTTCTAAAACAATTGAATGACAAACATTACCATCCTAATGAGGCTAAGATTTCCATTTTAAGACAATTATTAGGTCCTCAAGATAATAACGGCTGTCTTGTTATTGACACACTATGGCTGGAAAAGTTGTACAAGGATGTCACAAGTTGGATATTACAGTTGGAACCGCAACTAATGACTTCCCGATGCGATGTTGAAACCTTGGTCTTTAGTGTGAGTGTTTATGAAATCTTAAGTGATAGTTACATTGGCAAAAAGACAGACATAGATAACATGATATCGCAAAATCGGACGGGATACTCGAGGTCTATGAAGTCAACTTTGAATCTACAAACTTCTGAGTTAGTCAAATTGAAATACGTTATTAATAGATGGAAAGGTTATATTGAAGACATGATTTTTAAGGTGTCGGAGAGAGCCAAGGCTGCTTCGCTGGATCCCAAACCTAAAGTTTCAAGAACTAGAAGTAGGAACTCAGTTGCAAGAAGGGCAGCAAATCCAGAACCTGCGTCAAGTGAACAACTTTATAAAACTATACTTAGATACAAATGGGCATCTGTATACAGAGAAAACATTGATAATGCCAATTTTCACTTAAGTAAATTCATAGCAGATCAATTATCTGAATTAGAAACCGTTTTTGAGCAACATCCTCATGAGATAAAGATGATGAATTATAAGCACATCACTAATTTGAGTGCGATGTCTATAAAAGACTTGTATAACACCGTTACTGTGCTTACAATGTTTGCTAAGATTGTTTATGCGAAAGACAATGGTGACAACAGTGAAGCCGTCACTTTGTTAGAAAAAACATTAGTTGATGACACGCCTTCTGGTGATGATAAGGTCGCCATTGGTTCAATCAAGAAATTCTTGGATAACTCCATACATATGAAGCTAAATCTATGGAGAATCCTCTTTCTGTACTACCACAAGGCTGGAGACTTTGCTAAAATTCAATTTGGGTTTGAAACAAACTTCAAAATGTTATTAGCTTACTTGAAAGGACCTTACACGAAACTAAAACCTGCTTTAAGATACACGACCCTTCTAAGGATGATTTCATTCTACGACGAACATTTGAATATTTACCTAGAACATCTTTCTAAGAGGGATTGGAAGTTATCTCCTGATAAAGAGACTTATTATGGGTTATTGGAAATGTTTGAAATGTCTTATTTGTTCAGTCTTCATGAAGAGGCTTGTTTCTTAACGTCACAAAAGACCACTATTGCTCAAGGGTCCGTAGTAGTATACAATAAGTTCAAGAGTATATTGATCAGGAATGTAACCATTCTAATAATTTATTTTGGAGAATTATTAAATGCAGAAAACAAAGATGCGAATATTTTGAATGATTTAATGTCTTTATTCCACTCCCAGTTAGGTAATAGACAACTTTGTGATGCAGGTAACTCAATCCTTCTTCAAATGTTACAAGACAAATTTGTTCATAGTAATCGTCAAAACGATATTCTACAAATAATTGCTTGTAGGTATCATTGTAACCTTACTAATAGTAACTTTACACCACAGGACCATTTTACGGATAATGTTGCAATTTTTGATAAGGAATCGATTAAGAATATTGCCAAACTTATTCTTCCTCGTTATTCATTGACTAAACCTCCGAAGGGTGATGTTAAACAGTTACTTGATCAATTCTATGAAGTCATCGGTGATCCAGAACATGATAGATATCCATTGAATCATAATGAGGCGTTAGTTGCTCAATTTCTTTCGAATACAACAATAACTCCGAGATTCATGAAAGAATGTTTTTATGGGTTGTACAGTCTTGATGTCCTTCAAGTTGATGATGATATACTGGAAGTAATCGATTACGGTTTATACTATCTACAAGCAGTAGTGATGTTCACATCCTACAAAATCCGTAAAAAATCAATGCAAGGAAGATCCATGGAATTAGAGACCATAATCAAGCTTCTTGAAAATGATTTGGTGTATGGAAATAATAGGGTTGAAACATGGGCATTACTTGGGGAAGCATACTCCTTTTTAGTCGAAGACGAATTAATCTGGACTTCTGACAAGTTGGTTATTCAAGATAGGAAAGCTGGAACTGCGAATTTACAACGTAAGGCTTTATTATGTTACTTTATGGGAGTCAATGCTAGTACAAGTAGCACCTCTACTAAGAGCAAAAAGGTAACTTCAGAGCTTTTTTCCAACCTTGCTACTGAATTATTCAATGCTTGTATGGTACCAATGGAAATGATGGCGTTCAAAGTAGTCGATCATCCAAGGCTTGCTAAATCGCATAATGTTGATTTTGTAGACATTTCTGAGCCAAAAGTCAGCAAAAAGCTTTGCCTCAAAGTCATTCAACAATCATTACATCTTGCTATTAACACAGATCCACAGCCATGGTTCAATTACTATATACTTTCAAAAGTCCAAGGTAAATTAGGTTTGTCACCAGATGTTATATTTGATACCTTGGTGCAGGCTATAAACCATTGTGAGACGATCGAACCACATTATCGTCTTTGTTCGGTTGCTTATAAAGCTGTGAAGAAAGGAATGGATATGGATAAGGCTGTGAAGTATGTATTATCAGATGAGATGTTCAAACAAATCGAACCGCCAACTTCTGGTCCCGATTTGAAATCTTTCTACGAATTCATTTTAAGATGTCTCAAGAAGATCGAGTCTGTTGACAAGAAAAGGTGGCATCATAAATACAGGTACAGATTGGCCAAAATCTATTTTGAAGAGTTCAACCAGCTAGAGGCTGCCAGAGAGGAATTGTCATCGATTATTTCCGTTAAACCCACCGCCAAGGCTTTGGTACTGATCTGGAAACCTGATTTCGAAAGGCCAGGAAAGCATTTCTTCTATACGTATCAATATGTTTTATTATTCATTGACATTCTTTGTAAGGAAAAAAATTTAACATCATTGATTAATATGGTTCCTAGACTTCGTAGATCAAGTTCTACTATGATCTCCTTGAATCAAACTTGGGCTATATGCTGTTCATCAATATGTAATTTGATAAGAGATTTGCTAGACGTA
This sequence comes from Yamadazyma gorgasii, assembly GCA_003708985.3. Taxonomy (NCBI): domain Eukaryota; kingdom Fungi; phylum Ascomycota; class Pichiomycetes; order Serinales; family Debaryomycetaceae; genus Yamadazyma; species Yamadazyma gorgasii. The sequence continues at coordinate 465,528 of PPPC03000004.1, read as the reverse complement.
ACTAAATCTGTTACAGAAATATTCTTGAGCACTCCTTACTGGGAATTTGTGAACCATAGTAAGAGTTTATTGGAATTGCTTAAACCGTCTTATCCAGAAGAGTTACATCCACATGGAGCTATTTTAAGTGCATTAAATGATATGAAAAAGCTCAATAATGGGTTTGGTCAAACCGCCTTAATTGATGATACAATTTGTGCTGTGTTCATTCAGATCTATAAACACTACCCCGTGCTGGCGAAAGATTCCACTGAAGATCCGACCAAGAAAGATTCTCCCAACGGTAAGATAAAGAGATTAGCTAAAAAAGATATTTATCCCGTGGTTAATGATATTTTGAAAGTCACCAGGAAAGAGATAGATGGATTGTTAAAAGATAGACCGAATATATTTAATGAGTTTGTAGAGCTAGCAGAAGTCAAGGCTAAAGAAAAGGCTATAAAAGAAGCTGAGTTGAAGGCTACACAGGAAGCCGAGTTGAGAGCAAGGGTTGAGGCTCAACTAAGGGCAAGACAGGAAGCCGAACTAATGGCAAAACAAGAGGTGGAATTAAGGGATAAGCAAGAAGCTGAACTTAAATCAGCGGCAGCTAATGGGCTGTCCATACCACAACCTGGAATTGAAATAATAGAGCTAGATTCACCACCGAAGACTCCACCCTCACAACCAGAGGTTAAGCCTTCTATACCTGACGTCAAGCCTTTACAGCCTAAAGAAGAACCTTCAGAGCCTTCTCAACCGCAAACACCCCAAACGAATCTCGACCAACTTACTCCTAGTCAACAATCCAGCAGTCAACAATCCAACAGTCAACTGTCTGAACCCAAAAAAGACAATATGGACGTAATAGAGTTAGATTAGGTCTACTAACTCCTATTCAAAACTATTGTATATTATGTACTATACTCAACGCTCGAAAACGTTCTCCTGATAAATCCCTTCCAACTCGTTTATCTGTTTCGATAATTCTAGTTGATGCGATATCATCTCTTCTTCTTCAAACTGGGGCTTAATTATTACAAATTTATATATCTTCTCCTCTGCCTCTATAACTTCATAACTCAACAAAGGTTTTGCGCCGATAATCAGCTCTATTGGAACCCCGAGAACTCCATGTAACTTAGACTCAGTAAACTCATAACAACCCACAGACTTTATGAAAAACTTCAATGCTAGAAGCTTCAATAATTTGGTGATATTATCGATTAATTCGAAGAACTTCCGTACCCCTATATCGGTTGGGTCTACTGAGGCATATGCCTTTGCGAAATCACAGTCGCCATCCAAGCTGAACCACTTATAGAACCTATCAATGTTTAAGTCATTCAATCCATGAATGAGTCTCATAATACTGAGACGTATGGAGAACTTCGTATTGTTAGTCTGGAATTTATAATCCAATATTGATGTGACACACTGAAACCTATTCGTCTGAGCGATGTGTTTATCCGTTTTTAATGACAGTAGAAGAAACTGCACTTCATGGTCAACCAATACGTTTGAAGAAAGAATCAGTTGTAAATCATCAGCCATAAGAATCCAATTTAAATAAAATGCCAATGCTACTTCTTCACGTTTTGATAATAACGACAACTCATTTGGTGATAATCCTCCGACATCAATTTCCTGGCGAGATGCCGAAGGCACTGAGTTGGGTAAATTCAAATAGACTCTGAAATAAATATCAGCCATCACATGTTCGTTTATGCTGAACAAGTTTAATGCTATGTATATGTAATAATCTGACAAGATGGACAACTCTGTTTCGATGGGTATAGGCAATTCTGGAGTTAAAAACGACATTTCATTAATGATATCCAGGTACCCACACTCATATATACAGTACAAGTACCTGACTAATACCGTGAACATGTGACTAGTGATATTAGGATTAGTTTTAGCAACCATTACGAATAGATCCTTGACAAACGTTCCAATTTGTTTCAATTTCAACTGGCTATGGTCGAGTGTTTTACAATCGAGGGTTAAGTCATCCATGCTTAGCTCAAAACTATTCAACAAAAGGGATTTGACAACCGCTATAAAATGTGTTGATGGCCATAATGAAGACAATGCCAAGTAGTTCAATTCATGACTGAACAATTGTAATTGAAGCTCGTCACCTATTAAACATAATTGATTTATGCTTCTCTTAATGCTCTGAATTTGATCTTCTCCGTCATCCAGTATATCACTAGTATCGAAATCTTTGACAATGGAATGATAAGCTTCTTTAATATCAACCAATTGTACCAATAACTGCTCCACTCCTACAAACCAACATACTTTATACTCATCTTTAGATTTTAGATTCAAGCCAGTAGAAATGGCCATAAATTGATCAAAACTTCTATCAAGGTATTTTTTGAGATCTTCTAATGATTTGGCGTCATTCTGGGTATGAAGCGAGTTTCTTAGGTCTGATATAAAATGGTTTATTTGCTCTATATTGTCATCCTTAGTGAACTGCATTTCGCGGTCTGTGTCTGTGTGAAGCGGTGATTTGTATGGGGATATGAGCCGCACTTAACCTTTGCAGAGGATAGTAAGATGATAAAGTTTATACATTAAAGAACTCTATCTAACTGGAAATGGAAGAGCCCTATGACATCTATTAACAATTGTCAAATACTGGTTATTCTCTGGGCCGAAATATCCATGCCTAATCAAGAAATCAACAATCACTAACCCACAATTTGGCTTGAATTCTCCTTTATCTAACCTCTGTAGAACTTCTTCTATCTCCATTAGCTGGAAATCCTCAGCTTCTCCATCGACGGGACTAGGAATGGTTTTGCCGAAGTCCAAATCAAAAATGTATTCGACTTCTGGCTGAACTCGGGTTTCTCCATGAGGAATATACATATACAGTACTACACCAGCTGGCTTAGCCTGTTTTGCTAGGGTTTCAGTAACTCCAGCTTCCTCGTAGCATTCTTTTATGACGGTTTCAGTTATTCCATATGGATGACCAAGCCCACCAGCTACGGTATTATCAAGCATTCCAGGGTAAGTTGGTTTTGTGGCAGACCTTCTAGGAATCCAAAGTTTTAGCTTGCCATCAATCTCTGTGTACCCATTGATGTGAACCCCATAAGTTACGACTCCCAATAATACTGAAAATGCTCTTTCAATTAACATATACGGAGTGTGACTAGGGTTGAACACAGTATAAAGTTCGTCTCTCCATCCATGAGCAAGTGATGATGCAAATTCAGGTAATTTCTTCCATTTCAACCCAATTTCTGCTATGAGTTTGTTTCTAGCTTCGAAACTTGTGTATTGGGAGTCCATAATAACCTTCTTTCCTGATAAAGTAAACCCATTTTCTTGAGCCAAACGATGGGCAATTGGTTCAGTCAAATATCCAATATCAACACCATCATGTGATACAAACGTATAATACAGTTCAGGCACTTCATAGGGGAAGTTGTCGGTCTTGTCTATGATATGTAACATCTTCACCAATCCTCACAATTCTCAAACTCAGACTATACAAAACCCCATCCCATCACTCGCACATATAAAAAACCTAGAGATGGCAGGGTCATCTAGAGCTCTAATACGAGACCTTAATGCTGTTTTTGATCATTGGGAGAATGATACCCCTGACACGTTGCAGACCACGGCGTTGTTCAAGACCATCCGTGAATACCATAAGAAACATAATACATTAGCAGTCATAAAGCTGCTGGCAAACGTTCACACGGAGTTATATCGATTCTACAACAATTACATAAAGCCCAGCGCTAACCTACCGACAGAAATTTTGTTCTTGGAGATATTGATTGAACTTGTGCCTGTGCTAAGTCAAGAAGAGGTAGAGTTATGGCTTCATACCTATTTACGACCTGCAGTGGATAGTGCTAATTATGATACCAAGTTCGTTGAATGGTGCCGGAAATTCATATCAAAAGTCAGTTGTAAGTTCCTAGAAAGTGAAGATGTGCCCCTCATGGAACGCAGGAAATCAATAGCCGAATGTGTAGTGAATCATTTGTTAGATCTTTATTTGGGGAATCAATTTTCATCATACGATATAATCAACCTTAAACCTACTGATACGGAAAGAACCAGTCAGGAGTTCAGTGAAAGGCTACGGTTTGTTAAAAGGAATATTCGTTTTTTACTTTATGATTTTGGTTTGCAACATATCGACATTTTCTGTAAACTCTGTGACGCAAGGTTTGGTGATTCCAGAGCTAGGTTTGGTCTAGTGACAATATTGTCATCGGTAGCAAATTCAAAGTCTGACACACTTCAACAAATAGTGGGTACTAATTTATTTAAGGACTTATTCAAGTGTTTGGCCTGTGACGTTAACGAAAAGATCCTACAATCGGCTTTAGGATTGCTAGTGATGTTGATACCATTAACAGCCAACCAAATCCTGACATATGTCCTGGACTTGTTTCTTATCTACACAAGATTGTCAGGTGATATCAAACCCACTGATCCCAATTACGATATGTTACCTGAAGATTCTTCAAAAGATGGTGTTAACACTGAAATGTTTCTCACTATTCTTTATGGATTATTCCCTTACTCCCTAACAATGTACTGCCAAAACCCTACCGAATTACTTCTGAAATACCCACCCAAATTTTTAAGTGACTCAATAACCCCGTTGAAGGTAGATATTAAAGAACTTGAAAAGTTTAGAATTCACCCACATTACTTGAATCCAGACCATTCAATAGAGGCTGAGCTTTCTTCTCCATCTAAATGGCTAGATGATAATGACGAAGATGTTCTTATAGGCTGCTTGAACTTGAACCCTAAGTCTTTCATTCAATCATCTCATGATTCTCGAGAAGCTTCTGATTTGTTAACAAATCATGAGAAGTTGTACAATCAAAATTTGAACGAAACCACAAAACTTGACGAAATCAATGAATTAGAGCTGACTCATGAAGCTGATATAGCTGCTCCTAAAACTGACCCGGAAGACCTCAAAGATAGAATTCTGGAAAAAAAGATCCTGTCCACAACCCTTTCAAGTCGATTTTCAGATGGATCTGATACGAAAACTTTAGATTATGCTACAATAGTTGACTACTATCAAAGAGAATTGTTACTACTTAGAAATGAAATGGAGTTTGCTGAATACATGAAGGATCTTCACAAGTTTCAGTACGTGAAGTTGAAGGCAAGAATGAACAAACTTATGAAAGAATCTCATAGTGATAACAAGTATAAAGAGCTAGAGATGAAACACAAGCAGCTTGAATCATCTTACCAGGAACTCAAAACCCAATTCGAGCTGTTATCTCATGAATATCAAACCTCTAAAAAGGACTTGCTTGAGAAATATCTTACGTGCCAAAATGAAAAGAACCAACTTGAAGAAGACATTAATACCCACAAGCACACTCTTCAACTGTTGGAGAAACAACTAAACCAAATGAAAACAGTTTCATATGATAAGGATGTCGAGATCAATGATATTACTGCCAGATTAAAGGTTCTCGAGTCGGACTACGAAATAGCTTTGAAGCAATTACAACACCGTCCTTCAAAGGAACCTAAGGCTGTTTCAACGGATAAATTTGAACTCAATGAAAGTGAAATGGAAGTTTCTAGATTACAATTAGAAAACCTCTCTCAATCAGAAACCATAGAAGAATTGAAAAGACAAATACAAAAGTACAAATCAGATTATGATAGTATGGTGAAATCCTACGAAGTCAAGATGAGCACTAGTAAGAATGATTTGGCGTACTTAATGAACACTTTCAGCAACAGTAATGAGAAGAAGATTCAAGAATTAACTGGAACACTTTTGAAGTATGAAAATTTAATAGAGGAAAAGAATGCAAGAATTGCACAATTATCCACATCCAAACCAATATCCATACCTGGTTCGATTAGTATACCCGGAGGAAGCATTCAAGGCAATAGTATTGATGGAAGATTTGAAAACAAGTATAATGCCATGGACATTTACGAAAACAGGCAGAATTCTAATTCATCTGCCGATAGTATCCCATTCAACACTCCACCATTGCAGAGTGCCATGATGAAGAGCTATCCTATGATGATACAAGGGTCAGGAAGGACTACCCCAAGTAGTAATCCTCCTATTATCAAGGGTAGAGGAGGTTACCAGAAAAGAAGTAAGAAGCACATGTAACCGCAACCCTCTCCCAGTGTATTTTAGTATGTAAAATAAGCCTTTACAGGGCATTGTAAATAAACGGATTTTATCTATTTCAAGAATTTCACCAGGGCTACTTTCATGGTGGTTCCCGACGTGTATTCTCACGTTCAATTCTCGTGGCTATACCGCCGCATTGAAAAAATCTGTCAACATTCTTGAAACTTGAATCACAAAATCATCTTCCAACTGTCGAACATGAACAAGAGAAAGCCTTCGAAAGCCCAAGAAAAAGTTCAAGAAACTCAATCACATAAAGAAACCTACGTTCCTAAAGAACCGGGGTATAAGTACTACGCAGCAATGGCAATTGCTGTAGGATTTGCCATTTATACCAGATTCAACAAGATCTCATTCCCAGATAAAGTTGTGTTTGACGAAGTTCATTTCGGAAAGTTCGCCAGTTACTATCTTGAACGTACCTACTTCTTCGATTTGCATCCACCATTTGCTAAGCTTTTAATTGCATTTGTGGGATGGTTAATCGGCTATGATGGTAAGTTCAAATTTGAAGCAATCAATGACGATTATATAGCTAATAAGGTACCTTACGTAGCTTACAGAAGTTTATCGGCAATTCAAGGGGTAGTTACCATTCCAGTCATGTTCATGACATTGAAGACTTTGGGATATAGTGTAAATGCTTGTTTGTTTGCAAGTTTATTGGTCTGTTTCGATAATGCTCATATCATTGATTCAAGATTGATTTTATTAGATGCCACGTTAAATTTAACTGTTGCATTGACAATGCTTTGCTACGCTAAATTTTCCACTTACAGGTCAAAACCATTCTCTACTAATTGGTGGATCTGGTTGAACTTAACTGGTGCATCTTTAAGTTTAGTTATTTCAACCAAATACGTTGGTGTTTTAACTTATGTTACTATTGGTATTGCTGTTTTACATGAGTTATGGTACTGGTTAGATTACAAGAGAGGCCTTACCCTTTTTGAATTTTCCAAACATTTCAGTGCCAGGTTTTTCTCATTGATTGTCTTCCCATTTATCCTTTACTTATTTTGGTTTTACGTTCATTTTGCAATTTTGGTCAAATCAGGTCCTGGTGATAGTTTCATGTCAAGTGAATTCCAAGAAACATTACTTGAAAGTCCATTAGCCAAATTATCCAAACAAGTTAACTTCTATGACGTCATCACTATCAAGCATAAAGAAACTGATGCATTTTTACATTCCCATCTGGATGTTTATCCTTTGCGTTATGAAGATGGAAGAGTCAGTTCCAACACCCAACAAGTCACTGCTGTTAAAGGTACTGATGCCGAAATATTTGCCGATGTCAATTCTCATTGGGAAGTCTTACCTCTTGACGAGTCCTACACTAAAGATACAGCCGTTTACACTAATGATATCATTAGATTAAGACATGTTGGTACTGGAGGTTATTTATTGTCTCATGATGTTGCCAGTCCTCTTAAATCTGTCAATGAAGAGTTTACTATTACTTATGTGGATGATCCAAGTCACAAGCATTTCAACGAAAGTTTGTTCCGTTTAAGATTTGCAGCTCCTGGTTCCTCTGCTGGTAATCAAAATAAACGTAAAGCCATCAAGACCAAGGCTGTTCCATTAAGAGTTATCCATCTTGATACTGTTGTCGCAATGTGGACCCATGACGATGAAGTATTACCAGAGTGGGGTTACGGACATCAAGAAGTTAGTGGTAACAAGCAAATCAAAGAGGGATCAAATGTTTGGTATTTTGATCTGATTGTTAACTTGGATCCAACTGATGAAAGGTCCAAATACGTTCCGAAGACTGTTAAGCCAATGCCATTCATCAAGAAATGGTGGGAATTACAATTCTTAATGTTCCATCACAATAACAAATTGTCGTCATCCCATCCTTTTGCCTCGCAACCAGATTCTTGGCCATTAACTTTAAGTGGTGTGTCATTCTGGAATGATAACGTTGCCAAAAAGCAAATCTACTTCACTGGTAACGTCGTTGGATTTTGGATTGAAGTTTGTTTATTATCAGTTTATGTTGGTCTTATCTTAGCAGATCAAGTAAGTCGTCGTCGTAACGTCATTATCTTGAATGACAAGGCAAGATCCAAACTTTACAACACCTTAGGATTTTTCTTTATTGGTTGGTGTGCTCATTATCTCCCATTCTTCTTGATGGGTAGACAAAAATTCTTGCACCACTACTTGCCAGCTCATTTGATTGCTGCCTTGTTTTCAGGTGGATTGTTAGAATTTGTGTGCTCTAACAATAGAGCCGGATCTGGTAAACCTATAGGTGTTAATCAATTGAAGAGTACTGCGTTATTGACGCTTTTCACTGCTGGTTTAATTGGATTCTTCATGTGGTTCAGGCCTATTTCTTATGGTGATGAAACATTGCCCGTTCAGGAAGTCAAGGCTAGACAAATCTTGGATTTCAAGTTGCATTACTCCAAATAGGGCTAAGAATACCATGAGGTTAACTTATGTACGAAAATGAATATAGCTCTTTGTATTTACGTAGTTTCTCTATGCGATGTATGAGCTCATCAATGGTACTTGAGTCTAGCATTATTTGCCCTATTTGTAATAATACCCTTGGAATCACAGACAACTGCCCACATGTGTTGCTCAGGAGGATTGTTTACTTAGTTGTCGGTCGTCATCAAGTGATAGATCACTCGAGTGCGATAATTTCCAATCTAAGATGAGTGTTAAATCATTTCTTTCCTTACTTAAGACCAAGAAACCGTTGGATTGGGTAACTGGTAATCAAAGTGCTGACCTTGACTCGGTTATTAGTGCTATAAGTTACTCGTATTTCAATTATAGAGTCAATAATACGTTCATTGCTCCATTAATAAATATCCCTAAACAAGACTGCTATCTTAGAAGAGATATTCTCCTTGTTTTGTCTCATCATGGTATAACTCCTGACTTATTGTACTTCATTGAAGACTTCAATGAATCCAATCCTAAAAATGTTGCATTGGTTGATCATTGTAATTTACAAGGAGCTGTCATTAATACTAAAGCCAAAATCAACGCTATCATTGATCATCATGCTGATGAAAAAGTATTTTTGGATGCTGAACCTAGAATCATTAAACCCTGTGGATCATGTTCATCTTTAGTGTTCAACTACTGGTTCCAAAAGCTTCTACAAAAAAATATCAACTTAACGGATGATGAAATCATCACCATGTTATTGGCCCCATTAGTTATCGATACTTCCAATATGACCCTCAAAGTCGAAACTGATGATATTGTTGCTTTCAAAGCTTACACCGAATTCTTGCCATCAGTGGCTACTACCGTAGGATCTTATTACAAACAAATAAAGAGTGCCAAAAAGGATTTAACAGGATTCAAATTTCACGAAATCTTAAGAAAAGATTATAAACAGTTCAAATTTGGTGGTAATAACATCGGGTTCAGTTCCATAAGTAGATCTGGGGAATGGCTTTTCAGTAATTATACCAATCAAGAAATTGTTGAAGGTCTCAAAAATGTTACTGATTTCTTCGGATTGCAATTATTAATTATCACCCCATCTTTTACTGAAGAAAACCAATTTAGAAGAGAGTTTATAATGTATGATGTTCTGGGTAACTATGAACTGTTACCTGAGCAAGTCACTACCTTGCAGTTGAACGATGATGTTTATAAATTGCAAGACTATAAACTGAGAATGGAAGAAGTTGGATTGAAGGTAAAGAACCAACAGAACTTAGCTGCTTCAAGAAAACAAATAGTTCCAGCTGTCAAGGATGTTTTAGATTAAATATTAATACATTAATTATGCTATAAACCGTTGGTTTGTTTCTAAGTAGTTGATTTTAAACCCAAATAACTAACCCTATATCTTTTTAGGTCGTCATCCTCTTTTACATCAAAATATTTGCCATCTTCTGGAATTTCATTATGTACACTTTCTAATTCTTTGTAGAATTCTTCCAAGACATCTTCCTCTACGATGATCTCTTCATCTATTGGTTTATCCTCCCATGGAATATAACATACTTTTAAACAACTATGAAGTTCTGTACTTCTAACACTGACATCTAATCCTATATTGAAAATCCAAAGGTAATATTTCCCCACTATAAGCTTCCTTGCTGCATTTAAATTGATCTTATCTAGAATAAGGTTATATACGTAGTAATACATAGGATAAGTTTCCGTTATGTCACCATACACCAATTTCAAACTCCATTTGAATATCCTGTCGGCTGATCCTATGTTACAGCCACACGTACAGATAATATCCTTGTGATGCTTTTTAGCTATTATCTCTAAATCTGCTTCATTTAAAACTATATAGTAACTACCGATAATTATCTGACCTTTTTTGGATGTCAAAGGTCCATTATAATTCTTCTGGACCCCTGTGCTTGGTCCAGCAGGCTTATGACAGTGCCACAAATCCATTAGTTCTGTCCAAAGTTCACTGGGCATGTCAAAAGCTTTAAACTCGAGAGAATCAATGATGACCTTATCGCAGTTTATGCACTTAAATTGAAACAAGTTTTGTTTACCACCATTTTGTGGGGTCTTCATCAAATCCTTGGTGCTCCATTGGAAATCATTAACCATAAAATTGGAAGTTTTTTGAGTTTGTGCTACTCTTAATGATATTGAAAGACTATTGCCATTTTTTCTAATATTCGATAAAGTGTAGTTCAGATCTATGGGGAGTGTAATATCATATGCCGTGTTGGCCAATATATTCAAGTTGTTCGTGGAGGGTGTTATTGACTTTATGCTAGTGATATCATCGGAGAACTGGAGCGTTATACTTATAGTATTTAGCCTAGGTAAGTACTCACAGATATACATGCGCGAGAGTTTATACGTGTGAGATGAGAAGATATCTGTATCATATATTACGTAACTCATTATTAACCTATATTATGTGACAGGATATGGTAATTCATTAATAGAAGAAGCCCTTGATCTTAATACATGATCAATTGACGCATTTCTTAACATGTTTGTCGATCCTGATTTGGATAACGGTTTTGAGGTGGAACCTGATCTTGATCTATTTAAAGATATTTGATCGATGATGTCGTTGTCCAAACCCGGGTTAACTCTTGGGGCTAAGTGTGGACTCATATGTGGACTCAAGTTGGGACTCAAATTTGGGCTGTCATAATAATGAATACTGGAAGGGCTCTGTCTCTGTGGTGGACTCTGCTTCAGTGATGGTGTTCTCATTGGAGTATGGTATCCCGACGTATTTAAAGAACCATTAGACGTGAAATTTCGAACTCTCTTTGTATCAGGGACTTGAAAATATTCCAAATTGAATAAATTGATGAATCTGTTGGTCATCTTATAATTCCTAAATACCTGTTGGTTATCTATCAGACAAAAGTAACTTAAAGAATAATCAAGAAGATATGGATTCTCCCGTGGCTGAATAGTACTTAATTCATAAAAGTAGTTTCTGGTATTAACAATAAATTCTGTGAATAGATTTTTTGCAGCCATCTTTGATACAAATATGTTTTGTAAAATACTCCAAAACTTCAAATTCAACGGATTTGTGAAAAGTACAATCATTGGTTCTATGAATTTAATTTCTATTATTTCAAAACTACTGTAACCTTGCACTGCCGGCACAATATTGTGCAAATAGTAATATGTTAATATGAGACATCCTTTATGATAAAATAACCATATTTTGAAAGAAAGACTTAAAACTTGTACTAAATTACCAAACGATAAGTCCAAAAGTTTTATAAATAAGGAACTTTCTAATTGAACTAAAATAATGTAATAGATCCAATAATTGAATAGAAATTTGGTGTAGGACTGCTTCTGATGGTGCAATGACTTTGCGGTTAAAGCCAATGGAAATAGGAAAGTTAGTATTAATGACGTAGTTGATAATATTAATGACAACATCTTAACTTCTGGTCGATAATATCAATTAATTTAAGAATATATGTGATAAGGATGGCTATTGCTCCGTCGCAATGGGTTTGTGGATTATAACTTTAACGGCCGTTTAAATAGACCTGGTTTAAACTTTCGATGGTGTGATTCTACTAACCACTAACAAGAAATTCTTTGCCTAAACTTTTGACCGTATCTTAAACTTTTCACTCCTTTTTTCTTCTGTTTTTGTTTGTGCCTTGTCTTCCTGCTTGTACTAAATATAAATGATGAGTAATGTATGTGCAGGAATCCTTTTTGTCCGATAAGCCTGGTCAGTTCTTTATGTAAGCTACCAGTTGATAACAATGTAATGAGATTTCTTTTGGCTCTAGTAGTGTCCAAGTGTTTGCAGTGTGTGAAACTATGTCCCCAATAACGGTTGTAGTAGATCTTTTATAACTTTTGCACTATGTACTATTAAACCGTTTAGCATTAGAGTACGAAAATGATGTAATGGTGAGACATTGGAATGTTCCTAACTAAGAAGAGAAGTCAACATTGTAAGGAGTATGAATGTATTGTTGAGTCATCATATTTCGTAAATACTTCTAGCCATTATGGACCATTCTTGTCAACGGCCGAATAGTCATCACAATTGTCGGCCAAAAGATACGAATATTGTCTTGTCAATTCACTTACGAACTCCTCCCGTGTCATAAAGGATGATGCGATAAATGACTATTACATGACCCATAGACACCATTAATAGAATTGCTTCAAAGGTTATGAATTCAGGTTTATTGTGCTATGTAATTCCTATTATCCAGCCCTCGTGATCTGGGGATTTGTAGGCTTCGTTTGCTTTATCAAACAATAATTGCTAGTTGCGACATTAATTGTTAATCTATTATGAAGTTTTCCGACATTTATATTGCGACATTTCTCCCTTTAAACTGTTAGAGAATCCGCGATGTTTTGGTTTCTTAGCTTGGAGTAACGCGTCATGAGTGAAGATGTATTACAATTAGACCAGCAATTAAAGGCTACGAAAAGAGTTAAAATTGCCAAGTTAGATCAGGACCGTATACTCGGATCTAAAGGATTACCCTATATTGTCAAAAATCATCAAAAGTTGGGTAGAGTTTTAAATAAGAAACATCCTAAGTCATCTAGAATTGATACTGAATTACAAAATATGTCATCAATCTTACAATTCTATCAATTATGGTGTCACACTCTTTTCCCTAAAGCCAAATTTAAGGATTGTATTCAAATGATCAGAAGTTTACCAAATAGGTCTCCAGGATTAAGGATCTATAGGAAGCAGTTGATACAATTAGAACTTGAAAAGTTAAGAGCTGAAAAGGGTATTATCAATGTAGGAGTTGATGAAAGTGCTATTATCCGGGGTGACATAGGTGTAGATGACGATGAAGATGAAATTAATGACAATAATGATGGCGATAACGAAAATACTAATGATTTCAGGATTGTGAACAACCCATTATTTGTAGGAGATGATGATGATCTATACGAGACACCTACTGTCCAAAAAGAAACACAAACTCAAATTGAAAGACCTCAATTGGATGATGTTAATACCACTAATGATTTAACTGATAATACTATTCAACCAACCCAAGATGTTCCAAGACCTCAATTACAAGATATTGACACAACTGCGGATACTATAACTAGACCACAATTAGATGAAATAGACTCTACAGCTGACACCATTACAAAGCCTCATCTAGCTGATGTTGACACTACAATTGATACAACCATAGCTACTACAAACCATCAATTAGAGGATGCACAAGACGATGATCATGATGAGGAATTAGAAATTATGAGAGAGTTAGGAATGTAATGTAGATAAGTGTAAATTAGATATTAGTAAAATAAGAAACGGTGCAAATCTGGTAAATAATATAAATATATCAGAAGAAAATTCTATAAATTGTGCAAATTCTGCAGATTCTACAAATATTCTCACTTCCTCATGAAGATCTATAATGACTAAATATAAACCTTCCTTAGAATACCCACATTGCTGAAAATCCTAGAAATTAATTCACTATCAAATTTTTCATCACCTTCTCTAAAAGCCCCAATTAAATAACCCCCGCTTCTCAAACTGACGTCAAACGTCTCTCCTTTCAATTTCTGTTTGACCAATTTAGAATTATACCGGTAAAAAGGCATTAAAACTCCACTATTATACAAAGCATCCTTTTTTTCGTTCTTATAGTTAATGCCGAATTCAGAAATAAAAGTTTTGAAGTGAATGAAATTTTCAAAATTAAGAGTTTGGTGCTTTGACCCAAAGCTTCCAATGATTCTTGTCATGAACTCATTCTCCGACGTAGTACTTTTCGTCAATTTATTGGCATGATTGAAGTTATCACTCTCGATTTTATTTACATCCTTAGGGAAATATTTGGCCTCAATGGTATAAGCTTCAGCTGCTCTAATCTCCAATATATACACAAAACTTATGTCATAATTAACACTCAAGAGCTTACAAAGAAAATTGCTAGCCTTCTTGAGATTGCCAATTTTCAATAACTTATCCATCAACAATTTATCGTTGTTAGTTTCCTGAGTTTCATAGTTGGTGAGCTTAGTAAAGAACTTGAAGTTGTTGTTATGTAAGTATGGCCCTCCACTACCATCTTTATCAAATACCGTCATTGATGATCCTCTACTAGTTGCTCTTCCCAATTTATTTCTTAATTCGTTCAATTCAATCATATTTTCATTGAACTTTAAATTTGGTTTGGGTTTGGGGAATTCTACAACCAGATCTAAGAACTCCATAATCTCGTTCCTAAACTTTTGTAGTTGTTTAATCTTTTCCGGGCTAAACAGGTCTGGTGACTTCGGAAATGTATCAAATATGGCCACAAGTCCAATGACATCACTTTTATACACCAAAGGTACTCCACAATAAAACTTAATATAAGGAATTCCCGTAACTAATGGGTTCATGGCGGTTCTCCAATCTTTTGAAGCGTCATATAAAACAAAATAATCTTGGGATAATATGGCATGTCCGTCAATCAGAACCATTCTATCTATTTCGTTAACTTCTAACCCATTTGAGTATTTAAGAATTACTTTGCTTTGTGTAACTATTGAAATACTAACTCCATTGACAGAAAATGACTTTTTCATATCACTACTCATTTTCTTGAAAAATGGCTTGTGCTCCCATTGCTTTAACTTCTTGTACTTTTCAACTACTTCAAACCTATTCAATTCGTTGTAACAAGGTGGAGGTATCATGAAATTTATGTTTGTAAAACATTTAGGTTTTGGAACTTCACTTAAATTCCATTTTCCCTTGGAATAGGCATCTAGAAAATGAGCCTTGGTTAATTCAATATTGTTGACTTGACTTTGGTTAAGTGGGGCAATGAAATTAATGGATTGTTCTTTTCTAGGGGACTTTTTTCTTCTGTGTCTGTTTAGCATGGTTGCAAAATTTACCTGTGCGCTCCACAAACAGGTGAGTGAGATCTGACGATAATATACAATAGAGCCTAACTACTCCGTTATTTAAATTTCTACACTCTACAAACTCCTTAAGCATCTTCCATTGTCACGTCTTCTTTCTTATCTGTTTTATCATCTTTATCTTCCTCCTTCTTATCCTCTTCATCACCTTCATCAATCCTTTGTAAATCTCCTTTCTTTTCCTTATCTTCTTTCTCTTGCCTTGCCTTCTCTTCTTCTAAGGAAAGTCTTAAAGCTAAAGCTAAATCAGGATCCATATTAGGATCAATTAAATCACCGCCAAAGTTACCACCAAAATCTCCCCCGAAATCTCCTGCTGACTCGAATCCTTCGCCCATCAAAATTGGACTAGTGGCAATGACTTCGTACAATAACCTTGGTCCTGGTGGAACCGTGACTAAATGCAGATTATCGTGGTTATTTATAACACTGTGAAACTTTTCTAATTTAGATTGGTTCTCTCCAATTTCCCCAAAGTTTATTATATCAATTGCAACATTATTCTTTTTCATTCTTTTAGCTAACTTTTCTAACTCTTTATCAGATTCTTGAATTGGACTACCAACAAATATTATAATTCTTTGGCTCTGAACTTTATTTTGACGATGTTTCAATGCTAAACCAGCTACTTGTATCCCATTACCAAAATGATTTGATCCAAAGATTTTAGTATCATGAACTCCACTCAAAATCTTACCAAAATTGGTGGTCAAAGTACTCAAGACTTGTGGTCCGCTACCACCATATGCTAATAATCCAACAGTGTTTTCGGGGTTACTATTGATTTTGTTTTGGAATATGTATTCCGTTGCTGATAATTGAGCATCATAACGTGAGGTTAAATAATCTTCATTTCTCATGTATTCTGAGTTGTCAATGACAATCATAGTAGCTTCCAAAACCATTGTGTATGTATGCTTAGCTTCTAGTGACTGTGTTATTGATGTGATACTATCCGTATAGTGTTGAGTTCTTGCCACTGAATCTCGCACTGAATCCAAGAATCCTCACCGAGTTGATCGCACAGAATCCCTCACATAGAAAACAAGATGGCTATAACAAAGGCTAAAAAAGAGAAACTATTGCGACAGTTTAAGCTCGTACACGAAGCAAAGTTAGAAAAGCTAATTAACGAAGCCAACCAGGTGTGTAATAATATCGAAAACCAAGTGAATAGAAAAATTAATGGAGTTAGCGTAACTCTTTGGAATGTCAAGATTGGTGATGTTTTGAAGGTTGAAAGAAATAAAAGGTTAGATATTAAGAGGCTATTGGTTGACGTGGCGGAAGTCAAACTGAATAAAACAAATTCAATCGCAAAAGACTGATGTTGTCGGGCACAATATCTGAGGTAATCTGGAATTATCGAACATATAGAAATAAAAGTATAGCAAATAAATACATTACCGTAAACAATACAATATAAATAAATTAATATTCAAATCAATGAATATGTTTAAGCATCCTCAGGAATGTCATCATGGAAATACTTACCTTCTAAAGTAGGTTTGATAACTCCGGTTCTGATAACGAAATCACCAAAATGTTCACCTTCTAATCTTTCCAAACTCCATTTCTTGAACAATGGTTTCAAGATATCTAAGATTTCATCTTCCTTTATAGAGTATCTGTAAATCTTATTCAATCTTTCCCCATGATGACCTCCACCAATCATTAAGTTATAAGCACCATATGCTTTACCTACTAAGGCAACTTCAGCTACCCATGGACGAGCACATCCATTGGCACATCCAGTCATTCTCATGACTACTGAATCATGTCTTAACCCGTACTCTTCCAAAGCACTTTCTAATTTGGTAATTAATACTGGCAAGTATCTTTCACTTTCAGCAAATGCTAAACCACAGGTTGGGAAGGCAACACAAGCAGCTGATGATAATCTTAAACCTGAGAAATTGGTGTTATCCAATTTGTATTGATTCATGATTGATTTAACAGTGGCTAAATCTTCATCTTCGATATTAGATATAAGTAAATGTTGATTACCAGTTAATCTGAATTCACCTGATTTACCTCTTAAGTATTCAGCAATTTTCTTCAAACCTGACTTTTGTGGTAATTTAGCAGTATCTTCAATTCTACCATTTTCAATGAAAGCAGTGAAATGATTCAATCCTGTTTCATCCTTGCACCATCCGAAATAATCGACATTAGAAGTAATTTCAAAAGGTTTTGGCTCGCTGAATTTGTATCCTAATAATTCTTCAACCTTACCTTTGAAAACATCTAATCCTAAATCATCAATTGTATACTTTAATCTGGCATGTTTTCTGTTGGTTCTGTCACCAAAATCTCTTTGAACTAACATGATCTTTTCGCAAGCAATATGGACATCTTCCTTAGCAATGAACCCTAACATGGAACCTAATCTTGGGTATGTCTTCTTATTATTATGAGTTGATCCCATACCACCACCAGCTAAGACATTGAAACCAATAACTTCATTGTCTTCAACAATGGCGATTAACCCTATATCGTGAGCATATACATCTACATCGTTGTATGGTGGAACAGTTATAACGATCTTGAATTTACGTGGTAAGTAGGTTGGTCCATACAATGGTTCGTAGTCTACCAATGCATCACCACTAACCAAAGTCTTCTTCTTCTTAGGACCAAAATCTCTTTTTTCAAATGCTTCGGTGTAACCTGGCTTATCACTGTCGTCCTTACCTTCTAACCAAATTTCATGGTAGGCAGTAGTTTCAGGTAACAAATGAGCTGAAATTAACGAACCAACGTCAGCAATTTGCTTATGAACTTTAGCGTTGTGTGGTAAAGCACTAATCATAACATTTCTATTAACATCACCACAAGCAGCTAACGTATCTAACAATACAGCATTCATACCTCTAATGGCTGGTTTCAACTTGTGTTTGACAACACCATGCAATTGGAAAGTAGCTCTGGTAGTTAATTTAATAGTACCGTTACCCTTTTCATCGGCCAATTCGTCCATTTTCAAATATTGTTCAGGAGTGGCTTTACCTCCTGGTAATCTCAATCTAACCATAAATGCATAAGCTGGTTCGTTACCTTGGGCTTTACGTTCTTCTCTGATATCACGGTCATCTTGCATATAAATACCATGGAATTTAGTCAATTGTTGATCAACAGCCGAAATAGCTCCAGTAGAATCATCAGCTAATCCTTCAGCAATTGTACCTCTAAGGAAATCAGATTGAATCTTCATATCTTCGTTAGTTAAAGGTTTTGGTTCTTCAACTCCTTCAA
This sequence comes from Yamadazyma gorgasii, assembly GCA_003708985.3. Taxonomy (NCBI): domain Eukaryota; kingdom Fungi; phylum Ascomycota; class Pichiomycetes; order Serinales; family Debaryomycetaceae; genus Yamadazyma; species Yamadazyma gorgasii. Next base: position 446,744 of record PPPC03000004.1, on the reverse strand, counting down.
TTTGATCAACTCCTAAACCTTTCCAAACTTTAGGTAACCATTCGTTTAATCCAGTGTTGAACCCATCAGCACCTTGATCATCTCCCAATCCTAATTCAGCTAACTCGATACCTCCGTATAGTTTAAATTTGGCATATAAGTCTTTACCAGGCTTATTATAGAAATGAGCATCTTCCTTTCTTGGCCAATATTCACTATCACCCATACCGAAAACTGAAAACTTGACAGTTGATAAGTCAAGAGAATTCTCATTCTTGAAACTTTCCCAAAATGTTCTACCATTCAAAGGAATTTCCCCTTGCCCGGTGGTGGAGACAACGATTATTAAATTGGTTTCGTTTGGTAAATCCTCCATAGTAATATCATCTAAAGATACAACTACAGATTTCAAACCTCTACCTAAAGCTTGACGATTGATCTTTTTGGCAACATTAAGAGCATTACCACCATCGGTAGCATAAGCTACAGTTAAAGGAGGTCCTGATAAACCTTGTAACAATTTTTCATAAGCTTCATCGGCTTTCTTGGCTTGTTTTAATTTGATTTCACTGTTACCGTTATTGACTAAGTTTCTTGACAATACAGGATCTTTCTTTGTAAGTAAACTTAACTTATTTTCACGGTCCAAGAATTCTTTTAACTTGTTTCTAATGTTAGAAGAGTCCAACTTGAATTTCAACTTATCATCTTCCAAACTTGGATTGTATCTATACAATGGCCAATATCCAATATCGACAGCCTTTTTGGTTTGTCCTAAGATCTTTAAAGTGTCATGACTTTCTGAGGCATATGGTAAATAAGCTAAAACAATTGAAGGACCTTGAAATTTCTCGGCTTCAATGAATGCCTGTAAAACTTGAGTGTATGAAGAATAAATAGCAACTGATGCAACATAACAGTTACCATAGTTCATAGCATACAAACCGATATCCTTCTTACGGTTACCATTGATTTCCTTACGTTTAGCATCATATGGCTCGTTGTCTATAATTAACATATTAATGTTAGATCCCGATGAAATTAAATTATGAACACCTGAGGAACCTAAATCATAAGACCAAGCATCAGATCCAATTAACCAGTTGGTCTTTGCTTTAGCCTTCAAAAGGTCTTGAGATGCTAAGATTTGTTTAGCAGCTTCAGAATCGTCATTGCTTAAATAGTTCAATAAATGAGATAAATCTTCATCCCTAGCCTTTCCACTTAACCAATTGGTTAAGATTTCTAAAACTTTGTCATTGTGAATTGAATGGAATTTGTTAGCATTAATTGCTTTATAAATTAATGAAGATAATTCGTTAAGTTTATATTGGTTTTTCAAAAACTTACCATATCCGAATTCTGGTGATAAATTTATCTTATCAGTGTTGAATTCGTTCAAGATTTCTGAGTCTCCGTTTACTTGTTTTAAAATTTCCAAATATTGGCTTTCTAACTTCAAAACTTGATCTAAACCTTCACTAACCTTAGCTTTCTTTTCTTGTTCAAATTTCGTAGATAACTCAATACCAGTTCTACCAAATACTAGATTTTGTATTGGACTTTCAGATCTGGTGTTAGAAATTAAATGCTCAACTGAATTTGCAACTTGGGAATTGTATCCGAAATAACTTGAAACTATCTTGGTGAAGTTCTTCAAGGTTTGGTAAGTGGAGTAATCTTGGAAGAAATCTAACAACAAAGGAGAAAAGTTACCTTTGTTTGGATTGGTTGATTGTTGAACCAAAGTCAAAGTTTCAATAGTTTCCGGTAAAATACCTAAAAGATATGGCAACTTGAATGGTTTGTATAAGTTAATAGCGACCACTAATACATTCTTTTTAGTGAATTCATTAACTAAATCTTCGTTGATTAAACCCAAGTAAACCACTAAGTCTTGAGGTTTCCTTAATTTCGATAAATTCAATACTTTAAATGGAAGAGTATTGAACTTATAGAGGATTTCTTCAACTTCTAATTTTTCTAACTCTTCTTCACTTAACAAGAACTTAGCGTCAAATTTTGGTGAAGTCTTTCCATTGAAAGGTATTATGAAATGATATACAGCAGTTTGAAGTTTAGTAGCTAAATTATAAGCCACTTTAGTATTGATATTTAAATCATTTGAATTTTGAGATATCAATACTGGGGAATTTAAATCTCTTAAGGAGGTAATGATTGAAAAATCAAACGATGACAAATCAATATGATTAACAACTTTATTATTCTTGAAACTGTCATTGGATAAGACAGGTAAATTTTCAAATAAAGTAGTACCTTTACTTAAGACTGTAACGATCTCATCTCTATCATCTTCTTGTCTACTGTTCAAGAAGTCACTTATAACTAAATAAGGGTCGTTGTTATCAATTAATTCAATCCCTCCTTCATATTCATAAACATCTGTGACCAGTTTATTCAGCTTGGTTAAAAAAACCTTACCTTTCACTTGATCAAGATACTTATAGATAATTTCAAATGACATTCTGTCTAGTTTTTTAGTCTATTCCTTGTTTACTACAGACTTTGCTATCTACAACTATCAGTGACTATTGTCTATAACAACTTCTATATAAATATAAACAAATCAATAAATCTATTTAACTCAAAGATCCTAAAGTTATCAGAATAAATAAAATTTTTAGATTTAGTATTAAGAATCAGCACGTGATATGCTGCAATGAATGCGAAGACAAATCGAGATGGTGTAATTGGTTATGATGATGACACAAATTTGACCATTTTGGAGCTTAATTTTAGTCTTTTTACAACTTTAAAGTAAGATTTGAAATATGCATCCTTCTCCAAGTATGACTATACTAATAAAAACCTCAAAAACGCAAATTTCCACCATGAGCTAATTCATATATTACTAAACTGAATTTTTACCATAATTCTCCTGGTAGCTTAGCTGGTTTAAAGCGCGAGACTGTAATTTATTTTATCTCAGATATCTTGAGATCGGGTGTTCGACTCACCCCCGGGAGATTTTTTTTTCCTCCCTGTCAAAATCAAATCATTTCCTTATTAGTACGCATTATTAAAACCCTTTATGTCCGTTCCCTCTTGCTTTCTTTTTATTTTACATCTTCACTCTTCTGGTAACAACCAGCCTACTCCTAGGGAGTAGTTGAAGAGTTTGAATTGACAACAGACCTGGACCCTTCCTACTTTCCAGGTATAGGCAAATTGAGGCGGAATTGTAGACTATTATCCCGCACTCGTATCTTATCTGCGGAATCAGTGCCGTTTGTTGTGAAATTTGCTACGTAAAAAAACACACCAAATTCATTGCTAATTACAAACCGGTCGGTATACAATGACTGAATCCACCAGGCTATTAGATAGGACTCTAGATAGAAGACCCAGCGTGAAGTTCTCGCAGGTTAACCAAGACCAAGAGGCGAATCTAGAACATGCAGCCACAAGTTATTACGAAAGTATCATGGAAGATGCTGTTGACAGTGAAATGGACGAAGATTCGATATGGCTAAGGGAACAAAGAGACTTGAACAAATCCTTACATTGGTTCAAGCGTCCGTCGCTATTCATGATTGGATTTGTGGTGTTCTTGTTTGCCTTTAGTAATTCTGTCGGAGATTCCACTAGAAGATACGTTTATTTTAAACTAGGGTGCAATTCGTTGATCAGGGACGGGGCTGAAAAATATTGTGACCCAAATCAGACTGAAATCCTTTTATCCAATCTTCAATTAATAGAAAACATTTTGGGAAGTGTAATTGCATTTATGACTATGACAAAGATAGGTAGTTGGAGTGATCAATACGGCAGAAAACCTTTCTTATTTGCTACCCTTTTAGCTTATTCGGTGGGTAAGGTATTCAAGTATTATTTGGTTGTGGAGTATACCTATTTAAAATTCTGGTTATCAATTCTCCTGGACCTCTGTTATTCAGTTTGTGGGGGGTTAGTAGCATTGCTAAGTTTAGTCAATTGCTATATTAGTGATATCGCCGAAGTTCACCAAAGAAGTTACTATATCGGGGTCGGAGTTGCCTTTTTCTTTAGTGGAGTCAGTTTAGGTCCAATTGCTGGTAATTTATTATTGGAGTTAGGAAAGAGTTTACAAAAAGATCATATTCGTGATGCTCCCACTACCGTGAGTAGTTCTTCTTTTGGAAGCAGTGGTTTCACCGCCGTTGAGCCATACGAATTATATCCGTTGAGATTGGAACTTTTAACCACATTCTCTTTAGCCATATTTATAGGGTTAGTTTTGCCAGAATCTAGATCGTCAAAAGCAAGAAGAAAATCAAGAACGATGTCAATGAGTCAAATTGATGAACCACAATTGACTATAGACAAAAAAACCGTGCTTCAACAGGTGATTGATTTCTTCAAGAATATTGTCAGTTCGGTAATCAATTACTTCAAACCAATAGGTGTTTTATACATTCCGCTTGAGTTCAAGCCCGCCAATTATTCAATAGAGAGATTCAGAAAGGAAAGAATTGCCCTTATTTTGATCGTTCTTGTCGATTGTTTAAGTACAGCCCTGCAAACCGGTATTGGACAGATTTATGCTTTATACGGAATCTTGAAATATAACTGGACTGCTACTTCAATTGGGTATTTCACAGCTATCGCTTGTGGTAGCAGGGCCATCGCTTTGGTGGTCCTTTCACCACTTGTGAATCATCATATTTATCACAAAGCTTTGAAATTCAAGCTTATGAAGCGTCAATTCGATATGATTGATTTTTCCAACACATCATTTGGGCTTTTATCAGAAATTACTGCCTGTATAGGGTTTGTGTTCAGTGCAACATCTCTGTCATTTTTACTTTGGATATGTCTCGGAAGTTTCCTGTCTTTTGTAAGTCCAAACTTAAATAGTGCCATATTGAAGTACTTTCCTGATTCTAAGACTGGTGAAGTGCTAGCAGCCGTCTCCTTAGTCAAGAATATTTTCAATGTAGCCATGCCTGTCTTGTTATTACTGGTTTACAAGTATGCATTGGTTATCCATTTCCCTGAATTGATATTTGTGTCGCTAGCGTTAATTATGAGTATATTATTGTCATTGATTGTTACTGTTAAGTTTATATTGACTTTAAGCAGTGATTCTGTGCCTGAAGTTTTGACTAGAACTAATTCTTTCAGTACCATAAATCATAGTAGAGATAACTCACTTGATTCTAGGGAAATCAACATTGGAGAGTTACACAGGAAGAATAGTAATATTTCCCAGTTCAGAAATACCCCATAAACCAAGGTATTAGGTGATATAGTGTAAATTAGAGTGTTTGAGTACGTCTTTCTTTTAATATAGGTAATCGTAGTAGTTCGCAGATTGAGACACTTCTCACTCAATCTTAAACCGCATGGTTAATTACGTATCACTTGATACAAATCCTTGGTTTCAAATATTATTAAGAGCCCTAAGTGCCTTATCATTTATATCATTAATATTTCTCGTTTGTTGGTATTTCGTTCTACAAATAAATTCTCGGTATACTGTTTATTCTCCAGAAAAGGCCACAAAATCAACTGAATCATACAAAACCCTTCAAGATCAAATTACAGCCAAAGATCTCAAACACCACATAACTAGAAACTTTTATCAGAATCTTAACAATAGTTCACAGTATTTAAGAAGGGACAGTTTTTCCAACCCATAATTTTTCTTATTCAGAGACATGGATCATCATATATACTTTCCTCAGGATTTAGTTAAATGTGATAAAGATCAAGTGTTGTTAGGTTTCAAGTTTGATAATGTGTTTGTATGTGTACTGTGGGTTCCTATAAAGGCCCATGAACAAATTTTAAGAACATTTGAAGGATTGGAAGTTATAGGGTGTAATAATGGGATGGGCTATTTCAAAATAACACAACATTCTAACAAAATATTGCCGATTTTTCAATCAACTTTAAATATTGACGATAAAGTAATAATAATCCTATTCAATCCTCCCAATTATAAAAACTTGGAATATTTCACCATTAATCCAATCTTCTTGCAATCAATGGGTGATGAACATGAACAAACCCCCAAGAATTTGCAATCCATATACGACAAAAGTTTCCCATTGCATGGTTTAACATCTTCAATTGATGACAGTCAAGTATTGGACAAAATTAACCTGGTGTTGAAGTTAAGGTTGTCTATAAATAAGAAATTAATTGAGTTTGGCGTTATTTCCAAGATTAATTTAACCGTACCCAAATTTGTAACTTCCATTACCACAAAAATATTTAACATATTTGGATATATCGTGCTATGCATACAAAATTTAACAGTCATGTGCATACATCTTATAAACTTCAAAATCTTTAATCATAGTCTTGTTACCGTAAGTCAAGTATTCAGGCAATTGGATTTGAGATTAAAGCAAATAACTCATTTTCCTATCCAGTTCTTGTGTTATTATAACAAGAGCATCCTTTACAAAGAAAATTCCATATTATTATCTGAATTAGGATTGCCATCATTTAATTCTGACCTTAACATCAACAATTCTAATTATATTAACTTATACAACTCCTTATGGTTAATCACTAATGATATACTAATAGGCATAACTGTATGGAATCTCATACAGCGAAATCAACAGGAAATTATAGAGTTCCTTAACGATACACTATTTGAAAGAGTTCTCATTAATGGATTATTTGAATTGATTAGTTGGATTTCGTTTAGACATCCAGCGGGTTTTAAGTTGAACAATGAATTGGGAAAGTTTATGGGAGAGTTATTCTTATGGAGTTTAAGAAGTTGGGAAACGATATTGACAAGTTTTATAACTACTTATAATGTTACTCTAGTTATGAAGGTTGTTAAAATCTTATCTTACCTCGGGGTATCCTTCTTGATAGCTATGATAATTGATTTCATTAATATTATCACCATACACATATTCTGGTTCTATCAAACATCATCGAGAATTTACCAAAAACAAGTAGAAACAGTTAAGTCTTTATTCCAATTGTTTAGAGGTAAGAAGTACAATGTACTAAGGAATAGAGTTGATAATATTAATAATTACTCCAAGCCCAATGAATTCGAAATTGACCATTTGTTATTGGGTACAGTATTCTTCATGATCCTTGTCCTACTTTTGCCGACCACATTTGGATTCTACTTATTGTTCTTTTTATTGAGGTTGGGGATCTTATTGAGTCAAAATTTCTTTGAAAATCTTTTGATCATTATCAATTTTCTCCCCATATTCGTTATCCTTTTGAAATTGAAGAATTCTAATAGATTACAAGGTGGAGTCACATTTGAATTGCAATCATATAAGGTCCTGAGAATAACTTATCTCCGATTATTCAATAAATCATTGACATATAGTGAGATTTTTAAAAATTTCGGGTTATTATTCAAAAGACTGAAGAACTTCCGTATATCATTGTTAACTTCGTTTTTGAAGGGAGAATTAATCGGGTTAAATCACAACTATAATTTGAAATTTAATTATCTAATGTTACCAGAAAATTTTGAAAAGTCGGTTGATGTTTGGAGTGCTTATCTGAATCCAAAATAGAACTTTAGTCATCGTATATAGTCATAAATATAGCATTTAAAATTCCCTAGTATCTCATAAATTTCTCCCAAATTTCTTACAAACCTCTCACAACTCTGTCACACTAATCGCGCAGCAGTGGTATGATACTAAAACGATATAAATCTTCTTCAATCTTTGAAGCATTGAATCTTTTCTCCAAGGAATCATTCAACACTAAACCCAATGTCACCAAAATTCCTAAGCCTTCGATAAGGGCCGAAAAATCCCCTGGCTATAAGAAGTTTCAATCATACAAGCCTTCATTAATATCAGCCCTTACCAAAGGACCTATACAAGAACAATATAAGACGGAAATAAACGACAATATTATCATGAACGAGTTACCCAGACCAGAGCTTGAAATATTGTCGAATATTTTAAATGTATCGGACTCATTGAAAGGGTATGGACATTATATGAATATGAGTGATCAAGAGTTTAGTTCCAAGATATCATCTTTAACGCAAACAGAATTAAGTCATGTGGTGAAGTTTCTTATGATAAGTGATCAATTAAATTTGAATAAATTGATTTATGTAGTGGATCATAAGAACATGAAAGATTTGACGGTGTTGCCATTCAATTTACAATCAATAGATTTGAATTTACCTGAGTTGGATAGAATCAAATTTAAAATCATGTTAATCAAAAAGTATCACCAATTAGGTAAACCCTTAAATGTAATCAAATGCTTAAAAGCGGATTGGTCCCTTATTTTATCGTACATACAATCGAAATCCTTGCCCAGATACTATGAAAGACTCATATGGAGGTTCTACTTAGAGTATCACCCCAATAAAACATTGGAGTACATTAAGGACCTAGGTGATTATCATAGGTTCCTAATTTGGGAATCCATGCCAATATCAAAACAATTTGAAGTGTCTAGACGTATTAAGGATTTAACTTCCAATCAGCTAAGTAAGATTTTCTTCAGTATTTGTAGTAACCAAGATATCATTAATTCTGTAAAAGGCAATGATATTTTGAATGTGCTCAAAAAGTTATCGATCAATCACAAACTATATTTGTTGAATGACCTGGGAGATGATAGTTTAAATAATAAGGCTACGATTTACGTGATACTCAATAGTTTGCCAGATATACTAAACAAAAAGGTTGTTGATCAACCTCAATCCGTTAAGGATATACTACAAGATGTAAGTAATTATCAACTGACATTAGTCAATGATGAATGGACTGACGAATTAACTTTAATAAGTAGTTACACAAAGAATTAATGATGATGAATATATATTAATATCAAACTACTAACTTTCTTGTAAAGACGTCAAGTCTATAATATGGCAAAATATACAACGGCACCAAAAGTCAATAAACTGTAACTAACTCTTAGCTGACTGTCGGCACCACTAGTACATACAGTCAGATTTCCTGAATCGTCGCATCCACTGCTATGAGTACCATGATGATGATGACCGGCAGCAAGTCCAATACCAGTACCTATACCAGCCCCAGTCAATCCTGACAGTCCACCACGCAGACCTGAACTACTGGACCCCGAACTTGAACCCCCCGAACGGAAACCAGAACTACTGGACCCCGAACTTGAACCACCAGAACGGAAACCAGAACTACTGGAACTCGAACTTGAACTTGAACCTCCTGAACTATGAAACCCCCCAGAATGATAACCACTAGACCCAAATCTTTTTCCTTCTAATGTATCGTTAAATAGCTGTAGTGCTGTTGAATTATCAATTTGTGGTAAGTTGTCTAGTTCCAAACGGCTCTGGTCCGAGTCGAGTTTGATAGGAATACATACTGCAGTAGATAGTAAAACATTTAATATAAATAACTTGTTAAGATACATGTGTGGCAATTAATGGTTCTCAATCGATCAATATATGTGGTATTTATATTCTATGACTCTTAGTGCCGGGTTTATATCGGTTATAGCTAAAAATCGTAAAAAAGTGAATGAGTGATGTTGAAGCCACTCGGTATGACTATATGCAGGTTCTAATCATGATTCCCATATAATTCAAGCCTCAATGTACATCAACAATGATTCAGCAGTGGGGATGAATGACTCAGAGTTATTATCAACCGTTGATCGATTATAAGGTTTTGGCAACAGTGCCTATATTGAAAGGATGAGATGATCATATACTGGCGAAGATCATGAAGTACTGTCAAGAGTGGATAGATTTACGGGTCCAAGTGGTTAGCCAAGAAAATGTTGACCAATGCTAAGGCTTCGATTTGGCAACGTGTATGTAATGAACCCTGTTAAGGTTTAGGAAAGAACTAGTTCAATTTATGAAGGAAGTAATTGAAAGTTGTAAATGATTCAAATAGCTAATTTTCAATGACTTGAAAATAGTGTCGAAACCTGATCGGTTGTTGATTCTTTCGTTCAAGTTAATGATGGAATAGGCAAAGTAGTACCATGGACAATTCTACCATTCTGTAATCGAGGATACGAATTGCCTTGTCTGCTATTGCGGGTTTTTCATTTAGGTCTTCTCAGGTTTTTCATAGTTTGAATCAAGCGTTAAGAACCTTACAAAAGTCAACTAATATAAACATTAGAGCGTATGTTACTAACCATAGTAACCCTGTAACTCAATTATAATCACTATATAAGCCGCGTGTGGCTTAATTATTTTAAGCCATGTCATTCTTCGAACCTTAAAATTTTAAGCCTTACGCCTAAACAAAGAGAGTCCTAATAATTGTCGGCTGAGACTTCAAGAATCGAAGTAGTTCATGATTCTCGATATGTGATCTACAATCATTAGGAGCGGAATAAACATTGATATCGAATTAATGAAGAAAGCTCGTAAATATACAATCAAAGTTTAAATCGCCGTAACATGGTAGAATAGAAATTTCATGACACGATAACTCCGAACGCACGACCGAGATAAGCAAGATGATTCAATTGTGACCGCATAACGGTCAAATACGCTTATCTTGGAGGATATCTTGAGTCAAGGAACCTGTCAAAGTATTGACGTGCTGTCTAAATATCATTAGGACATCGATGCCTTACAAGTTAATGGGCCACTTCAACTATAACTCGATTTTAATAGTATTGGATTTTATCAGCGCTCCTATTCATATTCCGAAATGTTCGTAAATTGTTGACAGCGTTCTAGACCGTTATCAAATACAAGTATAAAGAAAACGGGATCTCGGGAAGACAGGGAATCACATCGGTTTACATTGACTAAGTCCTCCTATTCTGCAATCACAATTGGCAAAATGCCAATTGATATTAAGTAAGCCATATCCCCGAGCTGGGGAAGAGAGGAGAATATTGTGGTACTTTGAGGGATCGCCTTTATTCCCTGATTCACATTTCCATTGTACTGTTTGAAATAGAAGTCTTCAAGGACAATAGAAAGAATAGGCTCTCTATCTTAATTGATCAATTGAGTTTATGATGCTACTGTTGGGCGCTTGGTTACAAACATAAGATACGAGGTCTGTGACTATTAGCAATATCAAAATCCATTTTATTGGTGGATAACCAACATTTTTACCCGCCGATCCTTCTAATTGTTTCTATTTTTAATGATAATTTAAACTCAGTGTCGTAACTAACCTAACTTGACACCGGGCCGGAGAGATTCTGTATATCCTTGCCTTTGTTTCCGAATATAAATAACTGGAGTTTAACCCATTTCACCACTTCCAAATATCATTTATTCGTTTGATAACGCGTTAACAATTACTAGGGATGTCAGACGAGGGTTATTCAGCTGCTTTAGCTCAATTTGAATCAATCGAAAATCATTACTCAAGTATCAATGCTCATTGGGCAACAATTCTTCCATCAGAAATATTTGATCCAACATTCCTTGACAGCGATATCACTAAATATAGTACTGCCACTTGGTACTCCGCCTTCACTGCCCAATTTGACTCGAGCTTCTACGAAGCTGAATATAGTGACATCGAGGCGATATATTCAATTGATGATGTCTATGGGACATATCCCTACCCTGGTGACGGAGATTCTCCTGCAACGGGTGATGGTTTATTTGAAACCACATCTCTTGAAACCGGTGATTCATTATTTGAAACATCGACAACTTCAAAAACTGCCGTTTCAGCTAAAAGTTCTGGTTCCGGGTCCACTAGTGCTGCTGCTAGTTCTACTGATTTCGGTTCCACTAAAGCTGCTGCTAGTTCTACTGATTCCGGTTCCACTAGTGCTGCTGCTAGCTCTACTGGTTCTTCATCTTCAAAAGGTTCCGGTAATACTATGTATTATCCAATGGCTGGTTTATTGGGTGCTGCTGTAATTGCCTTGTTATGATTGATTCCTTCACTTGTATAAGTTTTCTTCCTAGACTTCGGTATAAAATGATTCTATTTTGAATCAGAATCTAGTTGCAATGTTTTGGATTATACGTTATGTTTTTAGATTCTCTACTAAGCCTGAGGCACCCATATGTCCCTATAACACCCAAATCTCCCTATAACACCCAAAAAATAGCCATATTATTTACTTCTACCCCTATATGTCTGTTACTATAGTGCCCTTTCGAATTCCCGGTCTTTTAAGTTAATAACTGTACCGGGGTTCTCCTAACCTAAAAATTTTGTTCGAGGCTTAGACTGACCTGGGTATAAAGCTTACAGCAAAAGAGACTATGTGGTCCTAACTCCGATAGTTGCTGTAAGTTGATTATAAATAGGTTATGACTAGATGAATCCGTAAGCACAAGCCGCATGAGGCTTATACATTCTAAGCCTATTATCTGTGTATCAAACCCTCAATGTTAAAGCCTTGGCTCTTCTTATAAAGGATTACGGGTTATGTGAGGCGTGTGCTCAGCCGTCCTTGATCGCTAATATATGTTCCTTTTACTCATCAATTATGTACCCTAGCCTAACATGGATATAGCCGTAACAAGGAGCTTTCGTAAAAGCAGAACTAAAGTCTAAATTGCCGTAACATTGTATGAATTTCATGGGAAGATAACTCCGCGTAACGAATGAGATAAGCCACTCATCCGGAATTATTTTCTCGGTCCCTCCCAGCGGTAATACACGGATAGCATAACGAAGATCTTCAGGTACTAGTCAGGTCCCGACCACCCCTGATGTACTGTCCCAATTACCTTAAAAGGTACCTTGCTCTATACTTTATAAGGTTGAATAGATCCTAGGCGATGAAAGCGATGTGACTCATTTTATCCCTATCGGAGCCCCTATTCCGGGATCTTCGTAAATTTTGAATCCACGTTCCAGACCATTATCCCCATATAAGTTGAGAGGTTCATAGAAATACTGTTTGACGGTGACTTAAACCTCCTAAGTTACTAATGTAAGAGTTTTTGATTCCTTGCCCCTGTCTTGGAACCAAAATCTACGATATAGAAGAGCCTAATAAGGCTCTAACTCGATTTGTGGGGAGAGTGGAGACAATTGTGGTGGGTCGAGGGATGTTCGTCAATATTCCACAAATTCCATTACATTGTGCTATCCGAAGTGGGAATATTCAGTCGGAAGAGTGCAATCCTAATAATCCTAATCCACACATTGGGTGCATGACGATACTGTATGCGGTACTTCGTTGAAACTGATAGGTTATAAACTCTGAGATTTTTAACAATAGCAAAGCCTTTTCTTGGTTAATAACTCAACAATCTTAAATTTGATTAGTCGACCTAAATCCGAACATACAGATCACGTATCCTGCAAGTTCTATTTTTACTTATAACCCAAAGTCCACACAGTACATGCGTCGTAACTGACCTAATTTGGAATATTGGATATATACCGGACCAATGAAAATTAGTACACCCCTTCTTTTTTTCTATTTTACGAAATATAAATAAGCCGAGTTTTAGCCGTGTTTTAGCCTCTCCTCAATTATTTTTCATCTCAATTCATTACACGTTAATTTATTCGACGCTAATTAACTCCTAAAAATGTCCAACCAAGATTATTCAAGTGCTTTAGCTCAATTAGAATCCATTGAGAGTTATTACTCCAGTGTCAATGCTCACTGGTCCACCATTCTTCCATCTGAAATATTCGCTACCACTTTCGATCCCCTTGATATTACCAAATACAGTACTGCCACTTGGTTTTCGGCATTCACTTCCCAATTCAACGACCCAAGTTATCTCAGTGCTCAAGCCAGTGCCCTTGATGTTGTAAACTCCATTGCTAACAGTATCAATGGTGATAGTGACGTCTTCTACTATACCACCGAATACTTCGGTGATAATTCTGAAGATTGGGATTCTTATGAAACTGGTGCTGATGATTCTTTCTTTGATGATTTCACTGATTCTCTTGATTCTGAAGCCACTGAATCTGCTGATTCTGATTCCGATGAAAGTGAATCTGCAGCTGCTTCTACTGCTGCTAAAAGTTCTGGTTCTTCGACTGCTAAGAGTTCCGGTTCAAGTAGTGCTGCTGCTAGTTCGACTGGTTCTTCATCTTCAAAAGCTTCTGGTAACACCATTTATTATCCAATGGCTGGTTTGTTAGGAGCTGCTGCTATTGTTTTATTATAATGAGCGGTTTATCATGAATTTTAAGTCTTTGTATTAGAACGATCAAACCTATTCATTGGTATCCTGTCTAATGAAAAGTGGCAGTAATAAGTTCTTCAAAATGTATGTTTTCTGTTTAAAGATCTCAATTTCGAATCCAATCTTGATCTCTCTCGATTTATTTAAATGACATAAGATACTGACATCTTCGGTTCTACCACTTCTTTGGCATTTAACAATTGGGTGTTCCAATTAATCACTTAGTCGGATTTTACGTTACCCAATTTAGGCTCCTGTCGATTAATTTCAACTACTTGTATACCCACTTAATACCTGTGTACCTTGATGTTCGCATCAGTATTAGCTACAAATCCGTACTAAATACGACACCCAATTAATAAACTAAACTAAGAAGTCAATTAATTAACAAGAGTCAAAAAGGACTTACATTTCCATATCTAAAAATAAACGTTTGTTTTTGTTTAAAACAAATTGAAATCACAAAGCCTCTGAACCCATGTGTAATTTTGCTATCACCTTATTTCAGTTACGCCTACATTCCTGGTAGCACTGGTATGCTTATAGGCAGTTACGGTAGTAACCAAGTACAACCAGGCTAGTAAAGTTTTTAGTTGCTTATGTTTATATTTACCTTTGTAACTCAGGGTTGTTATGATTTGTCCCTATATGGAAAGTACACGAAAGTTTGTGCACATCGGATCAAACTCCAAATTAGGCTGTACCACAATTGATACAGGAACTCTGAGACAGGTAAGCTTGATCATATAGCACAGGGTACAGTAGAGAGCTCAAGAAACTACTAATATACAACATACATTTACATCACAGGCTATAATCTAAAGATACCTCTAAACTAAAGCCTTGTTCAGTTCAATTTAATAAAAGACAAACTTGGCTTTACCACTGGTAACAGTAACAGTACAACCATCTGAACCACTACCGTTATATTGACCGTCTTCGTATTTACAGTCACCAATGACATTAGCACCATCTTCACCAACAATTTTGATGTTGTAGTTTGGTTGGTCTTCGTTGTTTGGGTTTGGAATTAATGATAAGTAAGTGTTACCATCAGTAGTACCAGCACCAAGGACAACTGGAGCCCAGTTACCAACACCAGAACCTGAAGTACCCCAAATACAACCATCTTCAACTGAAACACCAGCATTGTTGACGTAATATTGGGTAGAAGTCTTACCTCCTTTCCAGGTGTAGTAGTTAGCAGAATCAACAACGGAAACTGGAGCAGAACCACCAGCCTTCAATAAGGTTGGAATGTTCATGTTTTCACTACCTGGGTAATCAGTTCTACAGATAGCAACATCTTGACCAATTTGGGAAACGAAATCAGCATTGTCATTACCCCATTCACATAAGTAGTTTGAGTTTGAGTTTGACTTGTATAATTTACCATTTTTACATAATAAACCACCAACTGAGATACCGTTAGATGGTTGGTTAGAAGGCCATTGGGTCTTGGACATACCAGCTTGACAACCGTAAGAACAGTAGTAACCGTCTTGACAAGTAGAAGAGGTTTGACCATCTTCATTCATAATGGTTGACCAACCACCGTTTAATCCTGAGATCCAGTCGATGGAGATAACACCTTGACCAGTTGGGACAGAGTCACAATCGTAAACACCATCTTCGAATTCTTTGGTTGGGTCGGAGAAAGCACTCAAGTCACCACCAATACCACCAGATCCGGAACTGCTTGAACCTGAAGATTCAGGGGTAGCGGCAGCGGAAGTTGATGAAGCAACGACTGATGAGACAGTGGTTGGGGTATAAACGGCACTACTGGTTTGGATGGTAGTTGGGGAGGCAGTGGAAGTGGCACTTGGGTTGGCAATAGTGTTACCTTGAGCGTCAACGTAGACAACGGTGGTAACGATGGCTCTTTTACCTAAATGAACGTGTTGATGTTGATGTTCGGCTGGAGCAGCCATTGATTTGGCGATGAACCCTAAAGCTACGATACTTGAAAATTTCATTCTAATAAGGAAAGACTAAGTTAAATGAACGACTAAAAATTATAAAGAACGACGGTGGGTATAAAAATCGATAAAATCGAATTTCAGGAATTTGACGATTTTAAATGCGAAAAATTTTCACCTAAAAGAGATCAAAACCGGGTCTAGACTTTTTTGAGATATGCACAGTTTTTAGAGCCATACGGACCTTTGGAGATATGAAAGATAGCGCCTGTAAATGGCTCACGGAATAGGTTGGGGAATCGATATGACATGTGCTACGTCTGCAACTGTCATCAAGCTTAATTAACCCTTAAAATGAGTATTTTTAGTTGTTTACTTTTAATTCGTGGTGTTGCTCAGCTTTGTTCATAATTGTGAGTAATTTGTCTCAATAAGGAAGGGAAATTTTTTTGACATTACGTCGTGCGCCGCTGTCGTAGATTTACTAATTTAAAGTTGTCAACGGCGTCCATATCCAATGATATCTACCTTGAATTCCCTCCTATAGTACTGCTACTATGTAAGTAACATACCAACTTCAACCATTTCTTCATTAACCCCTATATTGATTTAAGGATTCATTATTGTAAGAAAATTGGTAGGTGCACAATTGTTGCCCAATTGGTTAAATTACATGCATGGGTCTCCTTTATTTTTTAGTATGGTTTTTCTCGGAATTGCTTTTGATTACTGTATAAGATTTAAGCGATACTGAAAATTTTTCATGTCATTACCATTATGGTAATTGGTCGGATCAATAAATGTAAATGTATAAACTATTCAAATCGGAATGTGGAATTATAACAGTCACATTCTTGGAATTCTGTCTAGGGGTAACTCTTACGATTCTCATTGTTCAACACCTCCAGAATATGTGGTTGATTGTTCATGTGGGTTCTGATCCTATTGAACGGCGCCGTTTGAGAGGAATTTGCAACTAAAACTACATACTTGTGAAAGGAAACTTCAAACTAGGGGCTTATTTTATTGTCACTTTACTCTTTATGCTTTAAATTCCCCATATTCTGTACAGGTCTTTATAACGGAAACCTTATGACGGAACCTTATGACGGAAGGTTAAGACGGAAGGGTAAGACGGAACCTCCTCCCCCCATTCGTTTTCTTTCATAAATACTATTAACTTTAACTTTTGATTTGAAAAATTTTTGTATTTCTTTTATTTCATTTTATTTTCGTTATTGTCATAACGGTGAATCTTGCATATTTATTATAAATGCCCAAAACCATAAAATTGAAAATATTCATATTTTACTCTTTTTCGTACGTTTTTGATATTAGGATATTGGGGGATACTCATCTAAGAAGAGCGAGGAACCTCTTTAAAGGTTTTCTATCTTTTAAGCTCTTATTAAAGCATATATAGACTCACAGTGGTCTCGTACTATTCTTAGACCGACCTCGTAGTACCGTGAGGTAAATCTCGCTAATCCTGTATTATGATCGCTAACCTCGTACTAACTCGCTTCAGTGTTTCTTTTTTGTTCTATGAAACAAGTTATCTTGTCGATCATACAACCGGTAACCCGACGATTACTAAGTAACAATGACGGCATCATGTAAAGAAAAGTCTAAAAGTTGCTCATAACATATATTCATCACATTTCTATACACTAAATCCCAAATATTCTTCCCCCTTTATTAAAATTATCCCAATTATCTTACCATTATATAGTACCTTCATCCTCAATACCCAAATCGAACCAAGGATGGTTCATTGCCTCTTGTGCTGTTAATCTTTCAGTAGGATCAATAATGAACAAATTCTTCAATAAATCTATTAAGAACCACCAGAATGTGAAGTTCCCTAAACTTATTACCAGCTTGTTTAAATCATAGTTATAATTCAAACTGTAGTCGTAATTGATCTTTAATCCTAATTTCGACAGTATGAAGAAATCTATACGATCCAACTGCTCAACATTTGATATGAAATTCTTTGGAGTTGATTGAGTAGGAAACATCAATTCGTTCCTATCATCAAAATATTTCAATCCACACTCATTCAGCATAGTCTTCAGATTAGCTACTAAAGACTTATCAAATTTACCACCCACGAATTTTTCAATCATGGCCAAGTGTTCTAAATTATCATGCGTCTTGAAGAGTGGTTCTCCAATGATGAGTTCCACTAATATGCATCCGATGGACCACATATCGCAAGGAAATGACCAACCAATTCCTAAGACAATTTCTGGTGCCCTGTAATGCCTCGTACTGACTATTGAACTATGATACTCATCATCAAATATAGCACTTCCGAAATCAATAATTTGAATTGAAGGATTACATAATATCTTACTGGTAGATGGGATTTTCTTATGATCGATGGTATTGGTTAAATTCATGTAAGAATTTATCAAGGTCTTCGAAACCAAAGGTTTCTTGACAAAATTATCATCATACAATAAGATATTCTCTGGTTTCAAATCAGTATGAATCAAATTCAAATCGTGCAAGAATCTAGTGGATCTTATTAATTGCTTGGAAATTGCTTGAATTTGACTACCGGGGAACGGTATAAATTTGTTGTTTTCCAAGAAATCGTACAACGAGATTTTCAATAAATCCGTAACAATACAAATATGACCTCTGAATTCGAAACATTGACGTAAATGAATACAATGATTCAAATTCTTATCATCAAATTTCTTTAATGTCCACAAGATCCTCAACTCAATTTTCGCAGCATCTTTATACTTGGGTATATTCCTTATTATCTTTATAGCCACATTTTCACGATTAATGTTATCGTAACATTCAACTACTTTACCAAAAGTTCCTTGACCTAAAAGTTTCTTGATTGTGTATCTATTGGCAAAAGTTGAGTTCAATTCTATAATATAATGACCATTTTTGTCATCACAGGGTGGGCCGTCAAAATGATAAGGAACTACATCAGTTCTAATGTTACCAATTTTATTTTGACTTAAAATGTAATTTTCGGGTATCTTGTAGTAATTACATTTGACTTGCGGCAATTGGGGGAGTGAACTTGTTCTTTGCTTCTTTTCAAACAAATTGTTTCCACTGTTATTACTAGCACTACCAGTACCGTTATTAACGTTAAATAAATTAAATGCTTGGAATGAATCTTGATCAAATAATAAGATAGAATCACTATTATTTCTCTTGGTTTTAGGCTTGATTTTAAAATCATTTAAATTCCTCTCTTCCAATATAATCAAATCATCATCTTCATTATCACTGATATCATCATTAGTTTCTTCAAACACCGTTTGGTAGTAATTTTTGATATTATCAGGTTCTAATTCTATTAAATTATCATTATACGATTCACTAAACCCCCTGGGTCTTTTTCTATTTGAAATTAATGACATTTTGTGGTTTAATTAAGTGGCCCGTATTAAACTTTTATAATTATCAGTTATAGTATATGGCTTGAAATTAAGTTCTGTTTGTAATCCGTTAAATCCTTGTCTTCCTATGCTTGCTTTCCTGTTGTTCCCTTCCAAATCTGTAATTCCAAATCTCCCTAATTTAATTTATTACCTCTTTCTTTACGTTTCCTAATCCCTAAATAACACTAGAAAGTACTCTTTTTATATAAGTACTATACTATCTGAACGACAGTGTAATTAATTCTCTTATACTAAGGTTATCTCCAAGATATAATTGCTACTAATTCACAAATCACTAATTTCTAATATACTTTATTTGATTTTCAATGAAATTCTCAAAAGAGACATTAAGGGGTTTAATTTTTCAAGCAACACAAAGTAAATTTTTTGCACCGTCACTCTTCTAATTTGTGGTTAAAATTACAAAGGCTCGTAGTCCCAATCTGTTTTTTTAAAGTGGTATGATGTTAGTGTATATAGAGAGGTACAAACCCAGAGATTTATCGATATTGGCATAGATATGGGATTATCATGGCTATAGTGCGAACCAATTATGGGTAGTTAGGTTGGGAAAATGTCCTAGGTTTAAAATTTCTTTTACATGAGGAGATGAATTTTTTTTGCCTGATTATGTAAATCACCCACGAGTCGTGTAGGGTGTAGGGGCCTAGTTGTTCAAAAGTCGGCAATTCTGGGGCTATTTTTTATACGCCCCATAATTGTCGTCTTTTCGTAAAGTCGTTTAAGGGTCGTGGGGTAATCGAGTCATGGGTTGGGTGGTTGGGGTGGTCCCACTGGCGTTAAGATGCTCTCTAGTAGTGCGCTAGAAGCTAGTAGTGCGCTAGTTACGAGTAGTGTACCAGCGCTGGTAGTGTACTATTGCCAATAGTGCAGTATAGCGTTAAAAAAAAAGTATCGGTGATAACACGACCTTCCATCACATAATCTTAAACCCTTTAAATTCATTTCAAAACTCTCGGTGATTTTACATGACTCAATTTCACTTGATTACCTTATACCCCCCATCAACAGTAGATCAAATCAAGTAAATAGCTGAACTTCTAAAAATAAAAGTTGATATCAGATCCACAGCAGACTCTTGCATTTACTGTCGTAGTCTGAAGCTAGATCTAGACTCATCCATCAGGGTTTGGGTCCGATTCGTATAATATTCAAGCACATAAGGGTATTGCTAGATTCGCTAAGATCACAGGCTACTAATGGCGCTTATATATTATAAAAGCCTCCTTATCTGTAATCATAACTGGTAAGGTTTCACCTAGTGTAAGATTCGGTACTGACTGTAGGGAAATCAGATAGCGATCGCTTAAAATTCCGTAAACATCGTAACCTACGTAAACATCGTAATTACCATCAAATTACACTCGCTTTCGGTTACAATGCAAACTCAGAGTTTATTTGATGACGTGTACAATTTGACCCCTACCAAAGCTCCAAATATTATTGGTCGCCGTAACTACGGCCTAGTGTTTTTAGGGGTTAAATCTGAGACCCTGTAAACAGTAAGCCATATTGGTGGTAAAACCGGAATTATTAATGGACAAAAATGGTTAACCTGTAAGATATAGGTTAAAACTTTACTTTATTTGGCTACTTTAATCACATTAGGCACGAAACTTGTTTTCACTTCGTTGTCATCTTAATAATAAGGAGTATAGCATACTATTTCGCAGCCATCATGGGTCCCTAATCCTTAAACAAACGTTTAAATTTTAACAAAAACAACCTTAGTATTGTCTCTCCTACTCTTAAACAACCATTCTATGACCTATCTTGAAATGTAAACCCAAATCTATGTTTATAACCTTAACAAATACGAAATGAAATTTGTTTCATACGTAATCCTTAGTGGGTGCTGGTGGACCCTAGTTCCGCACTTTTTCTGTGCTTAATAACTAAAACTTATTTCACTTTTCACTACATAATTAACAATCCACTAATACAAATCAAAGTTATAGTTAAGTGATAGAAGCATTTGGTGTTACAAGGAGTTCAGTTAACTGTACCGTCTATCTAGTTGAAGATTTTTTTATATATATTAATCATATTCATTCGCTAATATATTATGGTTGATAATGAAGAAGAAATTGTACTAGGGTTAGGGATTGACACTGAATATTATCCTGGTCACAGCCATGGTCATGGTCATAGTCATGGCCATGGTCATGAGGGATACGGTGGTCATTCACTGTACTACATGTCACAACCGCCGTCATATTCCATGCCACACCAGACGATATATTCATCAAGTCCCCCACCACAACAATATCCTTACCCTACATATTCAGAACCAGCTCCATCTTACAGATACCCTCCTCATGAGGTTCATTATGAAACTTACCCCCAGGAGACATATCCTTACGAGAAATACCCTTATGATAAATACCCTCGTCATCACTATCCACCTCCATCCCATGTACCTCATCCTCAACCACCTCCACCAGTCCATCAGTCTTACACAAAATACCCCCAGGCGGTTCGTATGTATGAAAAACACCCACATTCAGTCCCTATGTATAAAGTTGCACCAACACCAGGCCCTGCTCCGGCCCCTGGCCCTTACCCACAATCGGTAACCTATTCCAGACCTACTAATTATAATACCCCGCCTTTGCAAAATCCTGCCAACCCAAGAGGTCCACCAGTACATCAAGTTCACACTGTTCACACCGTCCATACTGTAAATTATGTTCCAACTCCAAATCCAAATTCAGTTCCAAAGGGCAAATCAAGTCTGGCAATAACAGGTCCAGTCAAATCTCCAGTAGCATCTGTCCATTCTTCAGCAAGTGCCACTGCAGTCCCTCGTCCTAGGAAAAACTCCATTATTCAAACTCCTCAATCTTTCGATTCTTTTACAGCATTATCACCAATACATTCCACTCCTCAGCTTAGGCACAAACAACTGTCACCTCGTAAGAAGTCCGACAAAGATAAAATAAAGGAAATACCCGGTTCTTCGAAGGATGCCATGACTTTTGTGTTCTATTCTACCCCTAAGGAGAAACCTGATACCACCACCAATTCAAATTCTTCGAATGGTTCTAACGGTAATAAAAAGGATTTGTCAACACCAAAAGACTTATTCTTCTATGACAATGACACGTTGTCGACTTTAAGTTCACCTAAAAAGACTCATTCAAGACATCCTTCGCATAATCTCGACAGTAGGACTTATGATGTTTCCCCGGATTCGATTGATATTTCTCCACCTTCATTAAACGAAATATTGTCAGATCCTATAAACTTCGATATCAAAAGCTTTTCCACAAACGATTTACCTGAATACGAGGTGGACCCTACGCCAACACCTCTGGCCGGGTCTTATACGCCTATGATGACACCAATGCTAAGTTCATCTGTTCTGGAAACAAAAGATGATAGTAATGGTAAGATTAAGAAGAAATTGAGGAAAGCTAAAAGCTTGAATCATCTTACAAAATCGATTTCTTTACAGGGATGTTCTTCTAAGTTTCCGGTATCAAATAAGTTTTCAATCATAATGGAAAATGATAAACTTGGAATACAACTTAATGAGAATGCCAATCATGCTAAAAAGAAAGCTGTACGGAAAAAGTATTCTTTAAATTCTTTAAATTCTTCAAATTCAAGTGGGTCCGATAATTTTCTAGAGTCCCCTTACGGTATATTATAAGTTCTTTCTCTTTTTTAAAGAGTTGTTTTATATAGATGTATTATAATAAATGAATTACGACTATTAAACAAAAGAGGTTAGAAGCTTGTATAGGTCTTTGTGTTTCCACAGATTCTGGTGTTTCGTATGTGTTTTGTATGGGGGTCTTTTTTTTTGGAAGTACTTGGAGCCTTTCCTATAACTCATCCACACAAACACTGCACTTCATATCATAATAAATATATTTCTATTTAGCTAAATCCTTTTCTCTTAATTCATACTCCTTGTATAATACTTTTTCTTTTCTATATTTTCTGAAGAAGTTTATTTGTCCTTCGTTGGCATATGCATAATAGGCTATGGATGCAGGAATTAATCCCATAAAAACCAAGTTGAAAGCAGCCGACTTTGGTTTGAATCTGAAGTAATTACCAACATTCTCCTTGGCTCTGTTAAACCTTTGTAATTCAGGATCTGGGTGTAATGTTCCTGCCATTGTCAATGATTTTTTAAAGATTTTCTCATTGGAGGTTCGCGATATTTAGTTCATGGTCATGTGTGTGTGCACGTGAGATACAATAAGAGAATGATAGATTTGAGGTACATGGAAAAGAAGAAGTTCTACTTGGGAATTACGTTCCTTCCAAGGACAAAATACTTTTGGGGGCAGTTAACAATAAGTAAATTGAAACTTGATTAGATGAATTGTGGTTATGATGGGTTATGCGAGGGTTATGTGCTAATGCTAGGAAATGCCCAGGCGTACTTAAAACTGTCTTATTAACAGTATACGACTAAACGAAAGGGTTTGTAAAACATCGAGTATACTTTATTCTAATAACAGATTTACAGAAGCATTTCCTATAATAAGGGACTCCTACAGAATTGTCCTACTTAAACTTATGTGATGACCAAAAAATAATATTTACGACATTATATCATAATAAGCCATCCACACATCACCCATCCACCTTTAGTAAACGATTGACAGATTGTTTATGCAACGCCTTAATCAAGGCCCGAAATTCCAGTCCACATGTCAAATCATAAAATATAATTATGGCTTAATGCTAAGCGTCTAAATAGCACCGTTAAATGACCAATACCCAACCTAGATACCACAGCTTGTCGCACGCCTTGTAGATCCCAGGCGATATTATTTCTATAAATAATTACCCCAACCTTATTTAAATTGAGGTTAAAGTTCATTCAAAGTTCCTTGAAAGTTTTTTGGCCCGTTTAAAGTTCGTAGTTCATAGCTCCCTAAGGTTGTCCCAGACGTATCCCTTAGCCCTTCCCCATAAAAAACTATTCGCCATATTGTTGGGTGCCTGGGCTCGTGTTGCAGACAGTCGTACATAGTCGTATTTTGGTCCAAACTACGTAATCCATATAATTCGTGTTCATATACAAAAGAAATCCAAGAAAAACACCCCTTAGGTTTCCAATATCCCCATGTCATCACTTAATATCAATAACAAACAGTTCATTCTTGAACCAATAGTCAATGAAAAGAATGATAAAATCAAATTCAATTTGACGTGTCATAGTAATAACAAGGTCACAACTTTTGTTATTGAAGGATATAATGATTTCGAAATATTCCAGCAAATTTTAACTAAAGGTTCTTTTGTCTACAATCTCGTAAATCAACTGGCAAATGACGAGAAAACCTACAAATCCAGACCCTTGCATACTATAGTTGAAGAAGAAGAATCAGACGCAGAGTCTAGGTCAGATTCAGAATCAGAAACAGGGGAAGAGCAGGAAATCACCCAAATTGAAGATAGAAACCAAATCCTTACTTTACTTACAAAATCAACTACTTTCATCCTATTCTGTCATGTCCTTTTGTCGACCTACACTTGTCAAGATCAGCTTCTCCAAACGGAAATAACGCCTATATACATAAAGGCAATGCTATACACTTTGTTATTCTGTTTGCATTTATTCATCTTAGTTTCTTCTTACATGAACAATAACAAAATTCAATTGCATTTAGTATGGACGATGATATTTTCGGTTATTTTAAATGGTTATAATTATATTGATTTTGTCAAGCTTTTCCAATTAGCTATGTCATAATATCATTATGTGCTAATATCATGGGTTACGAGGTCTACAGGTAGAGATTAGATGTGTATATCATTGGGTAATATATTACATTATGGTACAAACTACAAATTCTTAAATTAAGCCGTCAAATTCCGAAGGTTTTCAACATCTTTTTCATCGACTTTCTCTTCTGGTAATAATAACTCGGCATCAACAAACTGTTCCTTAACTCCTAACGTTTCCAACAACTTATATATCTTACCGTTCACGTACAAATCTCTATTATCGGGCTTGAAATCAAAATTGGCCTTTTCCTTACTAAACTTGTTATACAACTTCAATATTTGGCTTATCAACTCATCGACTTCATTCAACAAAAACATTAGATTATCATCTATCGGGGACAACTTGCTCAATAATTGTTTGGTATCAACGGTCAACTTCGACTCCTGTGACGATTCACTTAAAAACTTAATAGATTCTTGATAATTTCTTAGTAACTTCACCAATTTCTGTGCCTTAGAGATTTGAATTTTTAAAATACTCCTTAATTTGATTTCGTTGCTTATATTCTTCAAAATCGACTTGATTTCCTTGTCATCCTTATCCACAACATCGAACTCTAAACCTTCATGATGTCTTAATCGAAGGTATCCCAGATCAATCAACTCTGATGGTACTGTAAAAATATTCCTTAAGGCGTACAATTCAAATTTATCAAAATTTTTATCAATTTGGTTCTCCAATAAGGTTTCCAACTTTCCAGTCCCAACTTTGATTTCTTCTTCTGTTAATTGACTCCATATGTTAGCTTCTAATATAACATCACCTTCAACCTGTTTCATTTCTTCTAATCTTTCCTTCTGCCTTTCTGTAAGATAATCTTCCATTGCCTGAGTGCATTTGTACAATATGTGGTTAACGGCATTTATAACATCATCAATCACTGCTAAAGGTGGGTACCCAAAGTGTTCAGTTAATATGGCAGTTTTTTGAAAGTCACTCATTGTTTACTTTCTTTATAGTGAAGAGGCGTTTGTGTCTTTTAGTGGTCTTCCTTGAGTGCTTTGTAATTCCTATATTATATGTTCAAAAGGACCAGCGTGATTTTATACTCCCCTTCGTTTAGATCGATTTGTGTACTCTCCGGATGAAGTGTGTGGGCTCTGTATACAATGCGTCTAATCGCCTGTTTGACCGTGTATGCGCGATTTGTTTCACAAAGTCACCACCTTAAACGATAAGCCTGTGCAAGTGTTTTAATACCACACACAAAAAGTATCATCTGTTAAAGTTAATACACACGTACAACATCAGTTCAATAGCATATCGACCACTATATAAGATAACATCCTTCAGTATAGGATGAACATAACTTCAAATGATTGTAAAATCATTCAATACAAGTATGCCATATACAAGATAAATCATTTCCTTGAATTTCTTAGGCGACATTCATCTCCATCAGCAAGGCCCAAGGATGAAGAAGCAAAAGACTCGAAAGAAACCGAAGAATCTGCCGAATCTGAAGAATCTGGAGAAGCGAAGGACCCCCAGCAACTGAAAGAAACGGGCAGTGAATCGTTAATCCTTTGTCATTATATCCCGTTATTGTCAGGGAATGTATTTGCCATAAATGATGCCATGTTCACTAACAAACTTGAACTTTTAAGTCAGTACAAGTTGTTCAAACCTTCTCCAATTAATATTTCATCAATAGTGACTCATATACCCTACGATTTAAACGATAACATCGTCAATCCCTTAATTGAATTACCTAACCACCAAACATCTTATAAATGTATAAAACAGTTGATAAGCTTATTCGAGAGTTGTTTATTAGGGTACGAAAAGAGACTTAACCAAGCTTTAGTAGGAGATTATACTATCCAACCGCAGCAAATTGATACTCTTTTACAAGAGATTATTCAACAAGATTTGGACATAATAGGAACCGATGAGTTTGAGTTATTCCTTTCGTATAACACCAACGACAACCAAATGGTTTTCAAAGAAGCTACGTTAATTGATATAGATTTGAAAATGCTTTTTGTACTTATAAATCACTACACCACCACATTGGATCATTTGAAGTCGGTCATAGAACCTTTTAAAACCCTTAAACTTCAATCTCAACAACGTCAATTGAAATATTTATCCACAATACCCAACTCCGACATAAGTTTGCATAAATTGATGTTATTAACTTTAAGATTAAACGACTTATATATCATTATAAGGAAATTTGGGAGAAAGATATACTTATCCAATTATCATCATTTGATGGATCAGAAATTCTTGACGAGTTCACCTAATTCTTCGTACTTCAAATTAAATCTGTTAACTGCTGTTGATGATATTTTCAATAAAACTAAGAAGAATGGTGTGTTGATCGCTACGTTGACAAGATTCATACGAGCAAATTCCAATTTTGATCCTAGTCTAAAGAATGTATTGGATTTCAGTAATTTTGTCAATCAGGGGATAATGATATTGGACAATATCTTGAGTAAATTAGTTGAATTTGGTAATCTATGGATTGTTAATGAATTGAGGTTTAGGAGAAGTTATAATTTGCCTACGGAGTTGTTGACTAAGATATATGATGAATATGTGAAGGTCGCTAGTGCAAATACTAATGGACCTAGTACCCCTTCAAAGAAACCTGCCACCAAAACCAAGAAAACTGAAGATTTCCCTCAAATTGATGAATCTTATATTGATAGAGGATTGAAGAAATTAGATATCAATGAGAAAACAATCTTCAATCGTAGTTCTAGATCATCATCGGTTTCTTCAAATTCGAGTTTGACCAATGTTAGAAGGTCAACCAACCCCCGTCCAAATTCAATGATATTCTTAACACCAGCCAATGGTCAAACCACTAGAAAAAGATCAAACAGCGATGGTTTAAAAGATAGTAGAACTAGTAGCTTAACTAGCACCAATTCAATTACCACGCCAATTAAAAAAGTAGTATCACCATCTAATTCAACTGGTAGTGGAGCTGCTGCTGGAGCCGCTGCTGCTTTGAAAAGCAACATGCAAAGGCTGCCGTCGATAAACCGAACAAGAATGACATCGCCAACTCCTAAACCTCCAATTATAATTGAAGAAGTGACTAAAACGGAGCCTAAAAAGGAAAAGATCAGTGCAAATCAAAGGTTGCAAATGCATTTAAGACAAGCTGCTAAATCGGGGTCGTTAGTAACTCAAGAAAAAGAGGTATTAACATCAGTGGTGTTTGATCCAAATACTCCATCCTCAGTAAATTTAAAACGGTATTCAACTGCTATGGATTCAGGTAATCCACTGAGTTCCAACCAGTCAACACCAGCTCCTATTCCAGCCTCTAATGGAACTCCAGGTCAAATACTTGCACAGCCAAATGGTGTACAGACAGCACCATTAAGGAGAAAAACCCGTGATCAAGTAACTAAGCTCAATACTAAACGTAATGAAGTTTTAAGTTATGACGATACTGATTCCAATCCTTCCATAATATCACCGATAAGTGATTTACAAGCAGACGGGTCCACTTCAGATAGTTCTAAACCTAAGGTAAGATCCAGATCAGCTTCTGCTGCACTGACCTCAGATACTCCGATTAAAAAGGTTCGGTTTATCGGTGTACCAGAATACACAGCTGCTGAAGATGCACCAACTACATATAGCTCAAAAATTCTTAAAAATTTTGCCGTTTTCAAAACCCCTGGTGTGGGATTTAAACGTAAAGATCAGTTGTTAAAGAAAGAAGAAAGTTTACTATTCAAATCTCAAGTTCAACAGACTCAACCTAATAACAACATTTTATCCAACTTCCTGAACGCAAAATTGAAACTCAAGACCAGGTTAACTTAGAGGTATTGATAATTTTAATGACGGTAGTCAACTAATTATGTGTAACAATAGATAATTAATTTTCTTGCTCTAAGTACACACACATTTGATAGAGAATGAGACACTTAGATACCGGCTCATCTCATCGCGAACAAGTCCAAATTTTTCAATGTCAGATATAACCAAGACGATACCTAAAAGCACTAACCCTGTGAATAAGGACGGAGTTTCTGAATGTTTCACTATATTCAATACTAAACTATACGTATCGTTAGCACCATGCCATGTAAGAAATCCAATCAATGGTATTAAATCACAGCATTTGGATCCGCTCATAATGAACTACTTTCTCAAGGCCGAAGGTGTAGTTATAGGATATTCCAATATAAAAGTCACAGATGATCAAGGTAATGAATTCATAGACAAGGACGACAACAGAGTTCAAGTTGCCAAAATTTCTGCAAGTTCTCCGTTCACATTTTTCTGGATAACTGTCGATTTATTGATCTGGAAACCACAACTAGGTGATATACTTGAAGGATATGTCTATATGCAAACTGCTTCCCATATAGGGTTATTAGTTCATGATACGTTTAATGCATCTATCAAGAAATACAACATTCCCCCAAATTGGGAGTTTGTGCCTAATCAAGTTGATGAGTTAGAAAATGGTGATGATTTCAAAAACGTTGGTTACTGGCAAGATGAAAACGGAATGAAGATCGAGGGAAAAATCAAATTTACCATTAAAAACATCCACACAACTTCAAGAGTCATAAGTATTGACGGGACATTAATCAAACCAGGAAGTGAATTGGAAAATCAACCTTTATTCAGACAACGTAGGACTTCTCACGTTGAACCAAATAAACATAAGAAGTTTGATGAACCAAATGGTAAACACAAAAAATTCGACGACGACGATGACGAGCCACTTAATAAGCATAAGAAATTTGATGATGTAGAAGAGGAAGTAGAGGATAACGAAGAGGTTCCACAATATTCTAATGAGAGTGATTGATGAGTTTATATAAGGTATTGGAATAAAAGTATGGAATAAAAAATATATTACACTATTTACAATGCTATCTCCTATTTTCATTAATCATTCTCCAAATTGAGTAACTTTCTCTAAATGAAGGTTTATGGAATTGGTTTCTCTTTCTTAAGAATTCGACCCATTTCCTTCTTCTCTCCATATGTTTAAAAGCCAAGCTTTTCTCTAATAATTGTCTACTATTCTGTCCTCCTCCACCCATCATAGTTAATGTTTGAACCTTTCTTAAAGTATGCAAATTGAATCTCGTTATCATTATACCTTGTATGATGGAAAACAACACAACTAAGCCGAATCCGAGGTAGGATTCTTCAATGAAATTCTTTAGGTTCATACCATAGAACGCTGGAATTAGGGTTGCAACCGTTATTCCTAAAGTATATATAGATACCTTCAACTCAAACAACATTAATTCATTTCTGTTAGCATCCAAAATGATGTTAACAATATCTTCCGTTGATTTGATATCATTTCCCAATGAACCTGAATGCTGTACAAATTCGTCACATTGCCCATAATAAGCCTCTAAGATATTTTCCACTTCCTCAAACTCAAGCTCGTTACTTTCGTTGCTTGGAGGCTTTGATGTTAAGTACATCGCCTGCAAATCTTCATCATTATCTAATAATTCCTCCAACACATTCTTAATAAGGAAAACCTTTTGATTATAACTTTGTAATGCTTTCAGTCTGATCAACAAATCTTGCAATTTCTTTCTATCGACCTGGTTTTCTAAATCGGACAAAATACTTCCACAATTCTCTATATGAATTTTAAGCTCTGCTTCCAAATACCCCATAATGTTAATTAAAATTGTTTCAAGCACCTTGAACTCAAATGGAATGTTATTATTGGCCTTTAATTTCAGTTCTAAGTCATATATGAACAACCCTAATTTGGTAGCAACTTCCGGAGTCGAAGTATCAAAAATCATTACTTGATCTTGTTTAATCAATGCCTTGATATGCAACAAGTTGATTAAGATAGTATTAGGAGGTCTGATCATAATTTGAGGTGCCACATCAATGGTTGACGTATCTATCTTACGTAAATCTCTAGGGTATAAATTATGATCTTTAAGAAATTGCATCTTAGGGAACTTCTTGGATATCCCTACATTATTCCCTTGTGTATCAAATATCGTACAAGATACGTAAGAATCGTTGGGAGTCACCGGCTTTAACCGATTAAATATACTTAAATCGATTTTATGATTAGGATTCGAAGTGAATTCTTTCAAAGTAGGCACTTTTCCTGGATCTCCCATGACATTTAATTTAGCTTCATTAAACATTTTATACAATCCATTAGTTCTGGAATCCTTCTTAGGACCAAGCTTTGGTACAGGTTTCCCTCTTTGTGTTCGGTCTTTATACCGATACCAATGTGTCCTTACAGGTAGTAGGTTTACCGGTCTTTTTAGTTGTATTTGTGGTTTTATGGAGGGTACTATTTTATACATGTGTAGTAGTAATTGCGACTGATGAAGATGTGATGTGAAAAGCGCAGAGCTTTAAGTTTTTGTGCTCTTATCTTTTAGGGCTCTGCAAGGAATCTTATTACAAGTTACCTGAAAGAGGTCATTTAAAAAGAAGTTCTTCTAAGAGCTCATAAGAGCCAGTTACAATCTAAAACACACAAAAATACAAATTATCTTAGTATATATTCTACTTAATATCCAGAGAAAGAACACAGAACCTAATCAAAGAACTTTCTAGTTTCAGAAATTCCGAATAACTCTAACCTTAAACCTGGTAAGGCTTCTTGTGACAATAATTTTAATCTTTCATCTAAAGTATTATTAACTTCAATCTTACCAGATTTATTAATGACAATGACACCACCAGCACTGTCCAGAGGTAAGAAATCATCCTCGTCAATAGTAATCTTGACAGCAAACTTAGCTTTTTCTTCAAAATTCTTAGCAGCATCTTCACTGGCTTCTTTAGCTAAGGCTAAGTCAGCTTTTCTTACTTTAATAGTAACTTCGTCCTCTAATATAGTCAATATAGCTTCTTCGATTAATCCGACTAAAGCTGGCTTATATTGACCTTTGTTTTCACTGATTTCACTTAACTTTTGTTTAGCAGCATCAAAGATTTCATTCAAGACTTCTTCTTTGGTGGATAAGATTCTTAATCTGGTTTTGTTACCAATGGTAGATTTGGTAATTTGTTGGGCCAATGAAGCCTTTTTGAACTTTTGTTCATAAGAGGCATCGATGGCTGCAGTTTCTGATCTAACAATTGAAGCTTTTTCGATTTCGTATTCTTCGTCGGCCTTCAATTTGATTTCCTTTGCTTTTTCTTGGGCTTCCTTTTCGATGAAAGCCTTCATCTTACGAAGCTCAGCATTGACCTGTTGTTAGTATTTAAACGAAAGTATAAAGGGCCACAAATATGACTTAAGCGGACCTTTTTGCTATGGCATAACTAAATATACGTCTAGCCAGTTCAATTACATACTTGATCATCAGTTAATGACATCTTTGATAATTTCAACCTCCTTCAATTCTCACTCAACGAGCGTTGAGATAGGAATTTACCGACATGGCACACAAGCTAAACTAAGAGACATCTGAGACATACGTCGAGACATTTTTTATACTACACATTCTATATATTCTTGAATAAGTAAACTTAGATTACCGAATTAAGAAAGCTGGTGGCAAGTTCCACACCAACGAAAGTAGCAGCATTTGCAGGGAAAGATCTGGCTAAAGCAGGACCAACCCCTGGGAAGAAGGCTTTGATACCACCTTTGGCATAAATGTTCTTGGTGGTTTGCACAATAGAAACACTAGTGTTAGAAGATTGTTGGGTAGATTTGATAGTATCAATTGGGAACACACCCAACCACATAGATACACCAGCAAACCCACCTGCAATAGAAATACTCAATAATGACATGGTTTGTCCTGGAACTGTTAATTTCTCTTTCAAGTATTCATATGTAGCAAAATATAAAGCAGACCCTGGACCATCTCTGGCTAAAGTGGCAACAGAACCTTTGAAAATTGATCTAATACCTCCAGTTCTATACATTTCGGCAATAACACTACCCATTGATGATTTTTTGGCACCGTCTTGAATTTGCATCATAACTTTGACTCTTTCGAAAGGTGCAGCTACTAAAGTTGTTGGAATGGCCGATAAGAACCCAGCAGTAGAAATTTGTTGAATGGTGAAGTTGCTTGAACTAACTCCACTTATATTGGAAACGATTCTTTTACCAACATCATAACCCCAGAACGAAACCGCAAACATAGGAGTAACCCCTAACAAAGGTGGTAAAACCCCTCTATAAAATCCTGGTAATCCTTCTTTGACTAAGGTCAGTTTTACACCTTTGATTGCTGAATCGTACACTCCAGTTTGCAATCTGACTTTAACTAAATCAAATGGGTGACCGGTTAAAACAGCACTAATGTTAGTATTGACTTATAAACTCGTTATCTCTGGATCCTAACCCATTGTAAATACATACCAGATACCACCGAACCCTCCGGCAGCAAAGGACTTAACATTGTCAACTAAGGCACTATCAACTTCTTCCATTTTTTATTGTTGTGATTTTTTCGATAGGAATTTTCAGTTCTTTTATAGTCTCGATTTTTCTCCCATAGTCCGAGGATTCACAAGCAATTATTTCAACTGATTTTTAATTTACGAGTTGCGATGGGTTTGTGGAAATTTATTTGCAGAGACTTAATATTGGGTGGGTCTATGCCTAAGTGGGTGTGATTAGGTAATAGGGGTGTAGAGATTTACTTGGTCGGGGTTTAGTGGGTTGTTGTTACGGATATAGGGGTTGTGTAGGTAGTGTGCTTATCATTTTGTGGGGCATATAACGTATCAAAGATCCGTAGACATGGTCAAAAGTTTAGACGAAGAGCAGAGTAATTTTAGGAAGTACAGAGCTTAGAAAGGATCAGGAAGAGTAAAATCGGATCTGCAAGCTTCTGGATGGTCTTTTTTTAGAGTTTTTAACTACAAACCTGAAAATTCACGTTACCCACGGCCTGTGTCACAAACAATGTATATGCCGAGAATAACCTAAAGTCCTCGTATTTCATGTACACATTAACCGAGACGAGACGTGACGAGACGTGACAAGACATGATATGACGTATGTCTCAAACGGGAAGTTATCAATATTATATATTACTATTTATAATACAGGTTAGAACTTGAGCTTTATATAAAATACTTAGAAAGTTCTCTTAAATCTACATCACCTTTTAAATCCCTAACAAAATTACCATACCCTAAATTGAAATCATTATAAATCTCTCTATAAATCTTATCTACGATTCTTTTCAAACTGGCCTCGTAATAATCCAATTCTTCACTATCTTCATTATTGTCTTCAATATTTAATGAAGCAACATAATGACTTATGATACTGTTAAACTCTTCATTGGCTCTTACGAATTTGAAGATAATCTCTAGAAATCTATAAATTTGATCAATGAACGATTCACCCGACTTACCAATTATATTAACATCCAAAAGTTTGAAGTTAAAGTTTGTAACATACTTTTGGTTGATGCTAACAAGTTCATCGAAATTGAGATTCTTAAGATTAGTAGTTATAAGGTTAACTGGTGGTAAGTTATACGATTTGTTCAAAAGACTTTTGAAATCTTGAGATACTTCTAAGCTCTTGTTATACTTACCATTATTAAACACTTCTACCACTGTATTGAAGTTAGTTTCAATCTCATTAGATAAGTATTCAACTATAAGGTTTAAGAATCTAATGAACTTACTTCTGATTAGATTAATGGTTTTGAATGCTTGAAGAATATATATGTTTCTGTAGTTTTTGACGGTTTTATTGCTGGTTCTTGTTTTAAACCTCTTTAACTCGCCTCTTTTGAGTCCATTACTATCCACAAATGTAAAATTTAACAAGTATTGAAACTGCTTAAGTTTCCAGATGAAATTGAAAAACTTCAAGTACTCTAAATTATTATTCAAAATGGAACTAATAGGTAAATCCTCAATTCTATACTCTAAAGTGAAAACTTGCCATCCAATGTTCCCATGACTTAAATCCAAAATTCTGGCATCTAATCTATTCTTAGTATCTGAATTATAATTCTTAATACTGGAAAATTGTATAGACTCCACGAGAATCTTATAAAGTTGATTGGATGTTAACTGGTTGGATGGTTCATTAAATAACTCAAACCCCTTGATAATTATAGAATCAATAAAATCATTAGATGATATTAACAAAAACTTCTTGAGGTTCGTCATATGCGTCAAAAGTTCATACTTTCCATGAACTATGTATGTTAAATAATTGATCAATTCTTTATACTGGTTATCAATTAATTGGTTGAGGGTATTGATGTTCATATGCTGTAAGTTATTAAGAAATTGGGAATATTTCATAACATATTCGTTAACCCATTTGAACTCTTTGCAATATTTAAGGAATATAAGAATCTTTCCTATTTGATATACTTTAAACCCTATATCCTTGGTGGTGAAGAACTTAGGCACTTTTTCGGGAAGATAGGTTATGGCTTCATTTATATCTGAATCCTGTTTGACCTCGATAAAAAACTCATTGTTAGTATCAGTTAGATCTCCTTTTATAATCCAATTCTCTAATATTTCATAATAAGGTTTGCTTATCTTGATAAACATTTCCCCGGTCATATCCCTAATAACATCGTCATCG
This sequence comes from Yamadazyma gorgasii, assembly GCA_003708985.3. NCBI lineage: Eukaryota > Fungi > Ascomycota > Pichiomycetes > Serinales > Debaryomycetaceae > Yamadazyma > Yamadazyma gorgasii. The sequence continues at coordinate 411,067 of PPPC03000004.1, read as the reverse complement.
AATTTACTCATTTCATAAACTTTAAATAAGAATTCGTATCCACTAACTTCTAATTGCTTACTTAACCAATACAACACTCTCAATCTCAATGTCTTCGAATAAACTTCATTGTATATCATTATCAAAGTCAAAGGCTTGGAAAAAAGATGATTTACGAAGTTGGAATAATCGTTCAATTCGCTTTCAATTATACTTAAAAATGATGTCTTTATAGGACTTTGATATCTTGAAACTTCTCTCAACTTAGTATAAAGTAACCCTGGTTCAAAAATCTTCGATAGCAATGAAGAATAGGAGTTATTGATATTCTGAGGAATTTCAATTTTGATTGAGTCTTTAGTTTTGGTGAACGTGAATAGTTTGGAATCAATCCCTATTAAAGTATATGGAAGGTATTGAATAATGATATCTTCATCAAGAGTTTCATAATAAGGTTTAATAACTTGATTCATTGTCATATAGTCATAAGGAGCCGGTGAAGATGGTTTATTGTAAGGCGAAGATTGAAGGTTTATTCCGTTTCCTCCTATTCCACTTTGACTATGAATATGGCTTTGACTCTGGCCAGGAATCTGTCCCTGTATACCACTCTGGATCCCAACTTGATTAATATGTGATTGAATACCTGGTTGAGGAATTCCCAGCGATGGAATTCTGGAGCCTGAAATCCCTGTTGTTCTTTGTGAAGATATTCTTTGTGACGATACCCTTGATCCTGTTTGTGCCGTAGATTCTTTAATATCTATCCCCAGTAAATGCCCCAAAAACACCAAATAATTATTAACCTGTTCAGAACTTCTCATGGATAACAAGCTTTCTATGATTCCTTGGAACTTTACCCATTGGGCTGTTTCACCTCTACTAAGAAACACTCGTTTGTAGGAATTTATCAAATCTTGAGATAACTTGTCAGATTGACGAAAATTGACCGGGGTTTCGATGGCTCGCAACAAATCTGTAACAACACTGTTGATATACTCTTGGCCAAACTCTGAAGGTATGAGAGAGTTGACTAATCGAGTTATGTATACTCTCTTTATTTGATTTGAATCGAGTGCCATGTTTATATTTTCGCGTTGTGCGGCTTTAGTTTAAGTGAGAAAATTGCGTGTACCAAGCTTAGACTACAGGCATTGGCTATTATGATTTTAGCACCAAGGAATATTCATAGTACAAATAGAGTCAAATATAATTAAAGATAAGAATTTTTGTATTGAGGAAAAATGTCTGGACATAAAAAAACCTTCAAAGAATAGATAAACTCTTATGTGCTAATGACATAAGAGAGGAAAGTAAACCACTGCATTAAGCAGCAACTACTCCAGAACTAACAGCTACAGGGGCAATAACAGGATCAATGACATTTGGATTCAAATCAGCATTGGTTAAATTCAATTGTTCGTCGGTCCATAAGTGTTCAATAGGTCCTTGTTCACTACCAACACCACATAATCCACCCTTAGCTTTCCAATCGTTAATTCTCGATAAATCTAATTCAGTGAAAACATCATCTAAGGCCTCGATCAATTGGTTACTCAATTCAGGACCATGGCCGGGAGTTGGGGTAATTCTTAATCTTTCTTGTCCAATTGGAACAGTTGGGAAGTTAATAGCTTGAACATAAATGTTATGTTTTTCTAATAACATGTCACTGGCAACCTTGGCATCAGCAGCATTACCAACTAAAACTGGAACAATATGAGAAGGATTTGGAATAACTGGGATTCCTAAGTCATTCAAATTGTTTTTAACGTATCTGGTGTTCTTTTGTTGGTTGATTCTATCCATGATGTTGGATCTTTGATATCTAATAGCAACAGAACTACCAGCCATAACTGATGGAGGTAAACTGGTGGTAAAGATGAACCCTGGGGCATAAGATCTGAACCAATCAATTAAGTTACTTTTACCAGTAACATAACCTCCGACAGTACCGTAAGCTTTACCTAAAGTACCAGTAACCATATCAATTCTGTTCATAACAGTTTCAGTAGGGACTTTGTTGATACCGTTAGCTAAATGTTCTTTAAAGTTCAAATGTTCAGCTACACCAGCTCCATGAGGACCGTACATACCAACAGCATGAACTTCATCTAAGAAAGTTAAAGCCCCATACTTATCAGCCAAGTCACAAATCTTTTCAATAGGAGCAACGGATCCACACATGGAATAAACCGATTCAAAAGCAATTAATTTTGGAGTGGATTTAGGATAAGAAGCTAATAATGATTCTAAGTGTTCTACATCATTGTGTTTAAAAATCCTCTTCTCAGCTCTGGAATTTCTAATACCTTGGATCATTGATGCATGGTTCAATTCATCAGAGAATATAACCAAGTTTTTGATTTTTTGACCTAAAAGTGACAAAACGGCATCGTTGGCAACAAAACATGAAGAAAACACTAACGCAGCCTCGTGTTTATGTAACGCAGCTAACTCCGATTCTAACTTAATGGCATGTCTGTTATGACCTGCGATATTTCTGGTACCACCAGCACCAGTACCATACTTGTCTAAGGTTCTTTTCATTTCTTGTAAGGTGGCCTCGTTTTTACCCATACCTAAATAATCGTTGGAACACCAAACAGTAACCTTTTTCTCTTCCTGGGTACGATGAGCTTTTGGGAATTCTTGAGCCAATCTGTTGATATTATTGAAATATCTGTAGGACTTGTCGGATCTTTTCTTTTCCAATTCAGTGTCTAAGAACCCATTATAATCAAACCCATTCTCTTTACTGTCCATAGATGGAGAGATTTCAAATTGCCCCTTGTTTGGTAAATCGCTGTTTTTAAAGCTATAAGGAGTTGAAGAAGCAGTGGATGTTTGGGAAGCAGCAGTAGCATTAACTGGTTTGGTAGCACTTGAATAATTTCTGGCTTGTTCTTTGGCCTTTAAGGCTTGTTTCATGAATGGGCATTGGCGAGCTTCATTGGCTAAAGAACTTGAACTACTGAGTTGACGCAAAGCTTGGGTTGAGTGGGACTTGATGAATGGACATACATTCATCGAAAGTTTAGTAATAGCCTCCATATTCTCTTATGGTTTTCCTATTATGTTAGCAAATAAAAAGTTGGAGGAATAGCTTTTTTTGTATTTTTTTTCATCTGCACAAAAGCGAACAATGTCGTGGCCGGTTGTCAGAAATGGCTATTATGGGGTCATTGTCGGATACGATTTATAGAGAGAGTTTGGTTAAAGAACTATGGAATGTAGTGAAGGTGTGGGTGTGGTAGATCTTAAAAGTTCTGTCATATCAGGAATCCTTTTTTCGTTGGCCTCCACCTATGATACCCAGAAATTGAGTGGATCTGTTAAAGTCTCGACCAATGGAGAACTTACTAAAAGTCATCACGACATTCTCTCAACTAGGATGACTAACTTGGGCCTGTCGCAGATTCTCCCACCCGGTCTCGCTAGGTCTCCCACTACTTTTAGTCCGTTGCTTCCAAATCTCGTCCTACGTTCTCCGCTCTTCTCCTCTCTCAGTTGGTACATTAAGTCCGTTAGACTTATCCTTTGGAGAATCACCCAGAGTTTCACCAGAGTTTAGAAAACTAGTACTATCTTAATATTTTATTAAAAGGTTACCAAATTTTATTTACGATCTATTTATTCTTCATCATCTTCTTCATCTTCACCAACGTTATAGAATTGTAATTTGTATTGGTTGGTCTTGACGGAGACAAATCTGATCCAATCTCTGATTTGGTTTTTCTTCAAGTATCTTTTAGTTAAATATTTTAAGTATTTACCTGAGAATTTAGCGTTGGCAACAACAACAACTTTGTTACCTTCGGCTGAAACTGAGATATCTTCACCTAAGTTACCGACAATACCTTCAACTTTGATATGTTCGGATAAATATTTAACGTAAGCTTCTTGATCGAAAACGTCATTTTCGATTGGAGCAGAACAGTCAACGACGAATTTCTTAGCTTGAGTAGATTTCTTGGTGGTCTAAAGTTCCTGTTAGCCTACTGCACAGTTATCGTTTGATAAATGACAGAATAGCCCTTTTGGAACGGGTCTTTGCTTCCAAATTAAAATCTGGATCCTTTTAATAATACATTAAAATAGTGTTGCTTGGCTTGTGCTGTTATTATCATTACAACACTAACAATACAAGCCAATACATAAGTGAAAATTTTGTCTATGAGAGACTCAATAAAACACTTATCCCTCCATCTGCAGACATATGAAAGGTCTTAATCTACGGGTGGAGGTTCTTTTTGGTTGCATGAGACCCGTAACTATGGGTATCCATATCATTAATCACTAGAAAGTTAATATACATACGATTGGAGCCATCTTTAATATTGTCTATAGATTTTTTTTCGAAATTTTTCAACGAGAATTTTTTATGTGCGATGTATGGCGTTCGCACTACTGTTTGTGACGTTTGGGGTTTCAGCCCTATAGCTATAATACCCCATATTTTCCACAGGTCTAAGTGACTTATATAAATATGCTATTAATATCCCTATACACGATCACTAACTCTCATCTAATCCGTCTAACACATTATCATTATTTATGTCTTCTTTTCCCTGACTAACTAACGAACTTCCATTTATCTTTGGTAATGAAAACGATTCATCTAAATTCAAATCCTTTAGGCTGTTGGTTGCCTCTGTTTCAACCTTTGGCGTAGAAACGTCTCTGATAGACTCAACGTTAGAAGGGGTTTTCTGATGGTGTTTGATAGTGGCTAGCGTTTCATTTAATTCGTCTTCGTCTGGTTCTTCTTGTTCTTGTAACTCGTCGTTTTCATTGATATTGTCCATATCAAAGTTCATTTCCTCATTGTCGGTGGTGGTATTTTCATTCAATGCAAACAAATCTGGTGATATTTCCAACAATCGATCCAACCCTCCTCCGGACCATCCCTTTCTCGCTATACCTTCAAACAATTCCAATTCGGCTCTGATAATAGATCCGGTCTTGACCAATAGATTATGTTCATTGAAATTCTCCATCATGATATTGACTTCATGATAATAGTCGTATTTGAGACGATCTATTTCATCTAGTTGGTTGGTCAAGTTCACAAGGTTGTTCTTGTACACAGTCAAATTCCTGGTCTTCAGTTTGGACAATTTTATATTCTCCAATTCTTTAGCTCTTAACATTTTGGTTTTATATTGTACTTCCCTTTGGTGATAATCATAGTTTAACTTATAAGCTTGCTTTAAATTGTCCAATTCTTGCTGTAAAGGATCTATGAAATTGGATGATAAAAGTCTACTTAATATTTGATGATTACTTCCTACTATATACTGCAAACTACCAGCATTTATGAGTCCATCCGATACTTGTTTGCTATTATTAACCTTGGGGTTCAAATCAATCGTGTTTTCGAGAGCATGCCCAAACTCATTGGCAGCTTCCGATACTATTAACAATGCCTTTTGGAACTTCTCCGCTTTATCTAACATTGTTTGGTAAGTATCAACTGATTTCTCGAAATCCTTGGATGTCAATATATTAGGCAAGTTCATAACTGACGGTGTAAACGAGGTGAAAGTATTTAACGATGGCTGCCTGCTCACTCCTTGTTTAGATCCTTGAAAGTCTCTGACATTTGGACTGTGTTGAGGAGTTATTGATACATTGGATTTATTATTCATAAATGAATAAAATTCAAGCAAGTGTTCAGGAGGTCCATTTGTGGATGCCGAATCGTTCTTTATAGTAGACCCTAGCATTGGGGGACTGGCTCTGTTGTTTGCTATATCCTTTTGTCCTTGCATTTTTGTGGATTACTTCCAAAGATAAGATGATGATCTTTGGAACGCGGATTTTGTTTACTACCATTTTGCAACCATTGACTTACAACCATTATATCTTTGAATATATAAAGGTTAAGACTGTTTATGATCAATGCCACAATATTATAGAAGAAAGATACTAATAAAAGTAGTTTGTAAGAAGAAAGAATATAAGACTGTATTATGTTTGAACAGAATGCTAAAGTGCAAAAAAAAATTGGACGAGTCCGGAGTCGAACCGGAGACCTTTCCCATGCTAAGGGAACGCGCTACCAACTACGCCACACGCCCGTCTGTTATAATTAAGTAATTTCTCATGAATATATTATATAGCCCTCTAGTCACGTGATGTGCCAGTAAAGCCGAATTTTTCAACGAGTTTTTGACTTAAATTAAAAAATAAAGTCTTCAGTTTCTTCTACATATTATTTTGAGTTTTAATAAGATCTAATAAGGTTGGAAATGAGTGAAAAATGACAAAGCATGGTGAATTATCAAATCATCCATAGACATTCTCCGGCGGCGCTCCATTCTGTGTATAACGATAAAGGAATCTACGAAACTAACGATCCTGATTCAAAAGACTCTGATACAAAACAATATCCTAGTATTTAGAAGGAATTGGGGCGGTTTCAACTACTAACTATATAATTCAAAAAATTCAACGCTTCGCAGAATCGAACGAGTGGTTGTCAAATATTTAGATAAGTTGAGGGACAAAACTTTCCCTGACTCCTTCAATATTTGACCAAATCGTTTCAAGCTTTATCAGATCCTGCTCGATCTCTCACTAAATAGGCTGTACAGTCAAAAACATAAAAATCAAAAAAATGGTCCCTAGCAGGATCGAACTGCTGATCTCGGCGTTATTAGCACCGCGCCTTAACCAACTGGGCCAAGGGACCTAACTTGCTGTTATATCGAAAGATTGCCATTATAAACAATTTTAAATTTTCAAAGTGTCAGAGAACCTCACGGCGACTTCATCGTTGCTCTATTGTTCTATTACTTACATTTAATGTCCATTAAAACCTCGGAAAAAAAGGAAGAGTGCTAATTACTTCAAATTTGGCGCATAGTTCAATCTTTGACTGATCCCTAAATAAGACCTTTCATAATTATAAAGAAATGCATTTTGACAAAGATATACTAGATGTCATTTTAATAGCTTTTCAAGACACCATTGATATAGTCTACCATTTCTTACTAGATACTAGCCCCCAAGAGGGATTCAATGAAGTGTGTGTCGCAATAATTACTTAGATTATCTCCTTATGTATATTCTGGAGTTATTATTAGAGCAATTTACCTGTTTTGGATGTTGGTATTTACATAGATACATGTAAAATCATAGCTACTCCGAATCTTTATAGTGTATAAGTCTAACCCAAGCTTTTCGTTATATATTGCAAGAAACTTTATGTTGCAAATTTCAAATCAAAACTCACTCAGATGAAATCAATTAGGGCGAGATAAAAAGAAGTTACAGTACTACTTTTATCTGATAAGACCCAAAATCTGGCAATTTTCATTCTTGAAAACAATATTGTCCATTTATATTTAATATTAGAAACTTAAAAAATATTTACTTTATTTATTTGAATTATTATCTTTGTTTCGATTTTTAAATTTCGCAGCCATTGTGTGGATTTTGCAGCAAAATCAAAAACTTCTAAAAAATCTAAAAAACATTAAAATACACGTACAATAATAATTTATCAACTATAAACACATAAAATCAAAATAATTCACCGTTTAACCAGGAATTAAGCATTACATTGGCGATTTCAGGTTGATCAAATGGCACCATATGACCCGCATCAAAAACCCTTAAGAAAGTAAGACCATTGGCACCTCTAATATCTCCAACGTGCTTATCATCGACCAACCAAGGTCTGAATCTAGAATTGATATATTCCTCTTTACCTTTGAAATCAACGTAATTGGACACAGCATTGTAACCTAACCAATGGCAGACGAAATCTTTATCACCATCATAAAATAAAACTGGGATTCCATAATCTAAAACTTCAGCTACAAATTGTTGAGTACGCTTAGTCATATCATTAGTTGAACCAAATTCGTCACCGACATCTGGATTACAAAATTGAAATTGTTTATCACCAGGTATACCAGTTATGTTTCTAACATAATCTTGATTCAAATACTCTGTTACATACCTAATTTCATCATAACAGAGAGATGACTCTTTACCTTCACAACTTCTTCTTAAATCATAAGGGTTTAAGTGTAAATCCACAAAGGGAGCCGATGCTAATTCGCAGTAGTACTCGGCAGGCACACAGGTTAAAAGATTCTCATGTAACTCACATAAGTCTAAAAAAAAGTAGCATTTCGGCAAATTCTCCCTCATTTGAGTACAGTTTTCTGGGGAAAAGATTCCCGTTACACCACCATCACCACAGAGCATTTCATAAGTGTATTCCCGTTGAATCTTAAAGTCAATAAGAGCATTTCCAATCAAAAGTGATGCTACTTCAAAAGATCTTTCAGGATGATGTAAAATTTCTGATCCAATAGTTGGGATATAATGACCAGCATACGATTCACCAGCTATGTGGAACTTGTTATCAATGAACTGTGGGAATTTCTTAAAGAACAATTCTAAAAAGATATATACATCTTTAGCAGCACCTTTGGAACTATTGATGTCTTCTTTACCAGCATATGAGAGACCAACACCAACGGGTTGATCTAAAAAGATCACAGATGCGTTTGTATTCCAAGCAAATGGATTATAAACAGGCTGTAATGTAGCATTGATATGGGAGGGACCTAACTCAAAAAATAATCCTCCAGTGGAAGCACAGCCGGGACCTCCATTTAACCATAAAATGATTGGATCAGTAGCTGGGTCATTTCTACTTTCAAAAAACCAATAAAAGAAGTGTTTATCAAAATCTCTAACATCCAAATACCCAAAGTACTGCTCAACAGTGTCAAGTCCTAAGCTTTCAGGTTTAGACTTTTTGATTCTAAGTTGATAATTATCTTGAGACAATACTTCAAAATCGGTCGATTCAAATGCTCCGAAACTTTCCTGTTCACTGCTTGCAGAATTCTCTTTAGGTTCTGAAACTTTCGAATCCTTAGACTTAAGTTTGGAAAGGGTTTTGTCAAAGTTGGATTGCAATACTTTAGCTGATAAATTGTGTAATAAAATGTCCCAAGCCTCCGTAATATCGTTCATATCTTCGGAGATTTGGCTCAACTCATGGAACTGCTTGAAAAGTTCAGGGTTCTCTAAAAGACGGTCATGTTTTGACGAGAACACAGTCTGCTTTGATGGAAACCCGGCTACTGTCAACAAACAAGTAGCTAACACTAGTAAATACCTCATAATATCAACAAGTAGATTTTTTGAAAAATTAGTGGGGATTGCGATAAGGACATTTGCAACTTTAAATTTAAATTTCAGACGGGATTATAAGAGTGTGCCGAGCCGCGAGGCTCCGCTCGTAAAAGTTAGGCCGTGTGCTCAATAGGAATAACCTTATATTCAATGCACTACGTTCTATTTAAAAAACCTAAAACTAACGGGTTATCTAACACTACCTTAGCAGCCCTGGCCATTGCCCTTTTCTTGGAAACATCCTTGGCGATTGCTACCAGTTTAGAATTGACTTTAAGTTCGGCGCTGAATAACTTATCCTCCGTCTCTTCACATACATATTCAGGCACTATTTGGTAATGTCTAGATAGATGGCCATATAATTGGTTTCTGGCATTGATATCAACTTCTTCCTCTGGTTTCGCTTGCAATGGAAGATCGTAGTCAAGGTACGAAGTTTCGGTATGGGCTTGAACTGGGTCTTTTAACTTAAGATCATTATCAAAATGAGTTGTGAGGTCGTTCAGACTAGCTGTTGACTTTAATGGCTCGCTGTTAAGTCTCAATTGCATATACTTTTCCAACAAAGGTTTATTTTTTAATGCCATCATAGCAGCCCTCAATCCAGCCTCCTTCAACCCAGGCGCAATACCAGTGCCTAGAACTTCATGATTCATGACACAATCAACCTTAAAAGGTATGGAGGCTCCATCTCCAGTGGTAATAACTTTATAAATAGGGTGTAAGCCTGCAGTACCTACTAAGGAGTATAGTTCTGACTTTGCATCTTTGTTGACTTCTTCGATTTTGTTAATTTGATTATCAAATTTATTAAGACGGTTTATGAAAAGTTTATGCAACCAATCTTTGATCTTACCCAATTCTAAATCGTTCTCTATGGCTAAAGCTCCTACATAAGCCTCAAATATATCAGCGAACACTTTTTGTTTTCCTTGCCTCAATATGAACTCATTAATGTTACTCTTGAGTTTTTTGTCAAAGCCATAACCTAGTGAGAATTCTGCCAAAGTCACGTTATTAACTAATAATGATCTCATTTTTGATAGTTCACCTTCGGCTGCCGTTGGGTATCGATTATAAAGAATTATCGTTACGACATTATTCAAAACTGAATCACCAAGAAATTCCAACCTTTCGTTATGACTTTTGACCAACTCTGATTGTGGAAGATAACTCTTATTGTTAATAGTGGATTTGTGGATGAATATTCTAGTATACAAATGAGGGTCTTTTATTGTTGGTAGTTCTGGTAAACTTTGATCATAGTCATCAACAGTCTCTGTGTTAGTAGTATCAGTATTTGTATCAGGGTTTGTGCTAGGACTTAGCCATCCACTAGTTTTATCGGATTTGTCAGAATCAACTACTATATCAGACTCAGTCTTAATATGGGTTAAATCCTTTTCATAATCTTTATCAACCACTAATCGATCGTCATTTAAATCATTGTTGAGGATTCTGTCAAATATTTGTAAATCTCCGAAATCATAAAGAGACTTTAATTGACTTGCGAGATGAACTAAGCCATTGGTTTTAAGACTATCAAACGTGAGGGCATCTAATTGGTTCGATTTGATTAATTTATTCAAATTTTCGATGTTGGGTGCTTCATCAATTATTATCTTTATGTTCTTTTGCAATAATCTGGCACTATACTCCAATTTTTTTATGTCAACATATCCAAATGGTTTATCCTCATCTCCAGATGGTGATGTCATACGTCTTTTAATATTCTTTGTGTCCTCATCATGTGATCTTTTCATAGTTAGCTTCACACTTGAATTATTTGCCTACTGTTTTGGTCACTTATATCCTGTTGATTTTGGGTTGTAGTATGTGTCAAGTGATGTTGGATTTCTATCAAAAGGCAGAAGCTTGGGTTACGCTAAGTCGCGAAGTCGTTTATGAAAATGCTCACTGAAAATTTTGAAAAATTCTACACACTATGAACTTCATAAAATTCATACCAAGAAGCTTTGTGCTTCCTTCTTTAAGAAGTTCAGTCTTAAGAACATCACCCACAGTGAACATAAGTTCATCAACATCTCCATCATTACTAACTTTATTCAAATCGTACTCCACAGCTCCACAACCCATTAAAAGAAATACTGCAAAGAATGTCTTATCAAGAAAAACTTTCTTAATGGACTATTATAAACATTTAAATGACACAAACGAAATCATCTTATACGTTCATCATAATAATTTAACCAAAGCCGAAAACAAGAAAATTAGAAGTGATTTAAACAAACTCGGTTCAAAGTTAAATATTATCAGATCAGGGATTTATAAAGTATATCTTAGATCAGAACACGAAGAAGACCCAGCCGACAAGGAAACCAGCGAAAGAAATAAAGATAACACCCATCCCCTCTTTCCATTATTGAATGGTCCAACTGGGATAATTACCATTCCAAATTCTGAGCCTTCGACTGTTTTAGAAGTATTAAAAATCTTAAAAGCTGCTAACGAAAAGTTGTTCTTAGTGGGTGCCAAGATTGAAACTAACATTTACGACATTGATAAAGTTGAACAATATAAGAACTTGCCAAACAAAGAGCAATTACAAAGCCAATTGGCAGGTGTGTTGACGATTTTAGGTGGAGCAGGGTTAGTTAAGACTTTAGAGACAACTACCACTGGATTATATTTAACCATGCAACTGCATGTCAAGAATCAAGAAGATAAATAATTATGTAAATAGATATTCCTGTATTTAGTAGGATCCCCCAAACCCTCTTAAGTAGGTGCAAATGGCTTTTTGCAGGCTCTATAGACTCCACAAGGTTTTCTCATCTCAAAATTTTCAACCGTATCTCATCGAACATGCAAGATAAAGAATTACAAAGAAAACAGCAAGAAGAGTCGGAATCCAAAAGGAGAGCCTATAGGGATGCCAAAGAGGCTACTAGAAAGAATAGCAGAAGAATAAAATTTGAAAAAACCCCCGATAATTTGGATTTGCCCAGAAAGAGATTTTATAGACAAAGAGCTCATCTGAATCCATTTAGTGATCATAGATTGGAATACCCCAAATCCCCAGAATCAATGGACTGGTCGAAGTTTTATCCACAGTATTATGATGAAGAGAAACAATGTATGACAAAAGACGTTGAAATCGCTGACATAGGGTGTGGTTATGGTGGATTATTGATCAACTTAGCTAGAGAGTTTCCTCAAACATTATGCCTTGGTATGGAAATTAGAGTGCAAGTCACCCAATATGTTGAAGACAGAATCATAGCATTAAGAGAGAAACATAAAGACGATGATGTGAACTTTCAAAATATCGGAGTTATTAGAGGTAACGCCATGAAGTTCTTGCCTAACTTTTTCAAGAAGGGACAATTATCAAAGATGTTCTTCTGTTTTCCAGATCCACATTTCAAACAACGTAAACACAAAGCCAGAATTGTTACCACCACATTATTATCAGAATATGCATATGCCTTGAGAGAAGGAGGGGTTGTGTATACAATCACCGATGTAGAAGACTTACACAACTGGATGGTACAGCATTTAGAAGAACATCCATTGTTTGAAAGATTGGACAAAGAATGGGAAGCTAACGATAAATGTGTGGAGATAATGTACAATTCTACGGAAGAGGGACAGAAAGTGGAAAGAAATAAAGGAAATAAATGGGTCGCTTGTTATAGAAGGTTACCTAATATGTAAACTACACTATAGTTATAGTGAATATATATAACAATATAAATCCTAAGTTAACAACTTAGAACCAAATACTACACATATAATAAATTACAGTATCAGCAAACAATCGATACAAAAGCAAAAAAAGTACTGATGCCAACCACTCTAAAATTGATTGTGAACAGCAGTACCAGTTGAGTGAACTGAAGATTTAGCTTCATCAACCAAGTCTTCAAAAGTGCTGTCATCTTTAATTGAGTCAGTTGGAACTTCTGGGAATTTTGAGGAAGTGGAAGTAGTAGCAGCAGGAGCTTTGAAATCAGCACCTTTTTCTGAGACAGTTGAACCAGCAGTTCTGGTTGGGAATTTGCTCTTAACAAAGGCACCAACTGGTCCAGTCTTTTCAATTAAAGTTTGAACATGAGGAGCAGCTTTATCTTGAGCGAGTTTGGTGAATTCAGCAGTCTTTTCTTTGGCCAATTTGGAGTATTGAGCAACAGCAGCATCGATTTCTTTCTTGTTTTTAACATAAACTACTGGAACAGTGAATAATAAAACGACTGATGCAGTTAATAAAGTGAAGAAAGAAAACCATGAAGTGACCTTATATAAAATGTAAGAAACACCGGCAGCTTTCAAAGTGGTTTCAATATCATGACTGTAGACGATTTTTTGGAATTCTTCTTCCAAGTTTTCAACACCTCTACCAATTGATGGTAAGACAGTGTCTTTGATGGTCTTAGCATAGGTCTTGGAAGTTGGTTTATATTTAGTAACAAATCCTTGACCAGTTACTAATTTACCGGCGTATTCTCCAGCAGCAGAGACTATATGTTAGTATTTAGTTTTATATGAGTGGAGTGATGAAACGAATAGTCGCCATCCTCACCCCTTACAGATAACGATCTAATGATCGTCTAACTGTCACAGCACCCAGGAACCAGATAATAGGATACCGGAACATATACCACTATCTATATTCCTCTATGACCCTATCATGGTGATACCGCCTCGGCATTAACTTTATACATACATAAAAGAGCAATATAACTCAAATGGAAAAAGATATTAATCAAATTGACTGATTTGAAAATAACTAAACCAGCAATGATTGATCCGAAAACTTTACCAGTTTGGACAGGATCCTTCCATGTTAATAAATCAGTTAAAGCAGCAGTAGATGAAGTTGGTGAAACTGTTGAAGTTGACATTTTTGTTTTGTAAAATTTCAGAGAGAACTGATAGGGATAAAAATTTTCAGTGAAGTGAGATATCGTCGAGTACTGCACAATGGAGCTGGGATTAAGTGTCTTGTGATTGCTGTGGCATTTACTACGGACCGGTTTAGGTTACAACCATAGTTCTCGGTATGGTGGCAGTAGTGTAAGAGTTGATATATTGAGGGTTAGGAAGTGGGTTGACGTGTTTTTTATATGAGGTTTATGGTTTTGATCAAATTGATTATACCGTGGTTATCTGTTGTACCTGCACATACATTCTGAACCTACATTTGCTTTTGCACACATATACATTTTATTCTTACCTAGTTTATACGGCCCAATTAGGGTTTGAGGATATGTCAATTATGACTGGTCACATAATTATAAAACTCAATTAGATCATTATTATCATTAACCAGTTTACGAAGTTCCTTGAATTCCTGAATCTTGGTTTCCCCTATGAAATGTCTTAACCAGTGACAATTCAACTCATTGAATTTGATTACACTCATTTCCACTAAATCTTCCATTAATTTCGTACTCCTGACAATATCGATTACTTTCTTGTTCTTTATAAATTTCTTGAACTGTTTCATCATCGTTATTGCCCGGTCGAGACGATTAAGAATCTCGCCTTTAACTTGATAGGTGAAGTTTTCAATTAAAATCACTAACCTATTCATTTTTTCTTGATATTTTTCAAACACTAGGTCCATCATGTCATCCCCTTCGAATATTTCGTACCAAATTGCAGTATAATGGTTTTGAGAGTTACCGAATTGTATCACTTGTTTGCAGTAATTGGTTAAGGCTTCATGAGTATCGATAAGATTATTCAATTTTGCAATGAATTTGATTTCAACTTCTGTAACATCTCTTATGACCGAATCACTCTTGTTAAGTTGTTTCCCTTTATTATTCTTATTCTCTTTGACAACACCCAGAACCTCTATTCTGAATTCATTTTCCTTTTCGATAATAAATTCCAAGTTATTATCATACTCCCCAACCTCCTTTACCTTATTGTAATCTCTCAATTGTTCCCAAGAAGAAATCTTTGGAACTGTCCATACCTGATCAAGCAACTTATTGACTTTAACTAAGGAGAGATTTAGATCAAACTGGTCGTCAACTACGTCCATTATTTTCTTTAATTGATACGGATAAACAGCTAACCTTTCAATGGGTTTATATAATAACTTCTCAATACTGTTGTTATTAACCATACGCTTACTTTCATTCAACCACTTTTCTATTTGTGGCATTGACCTACCTTTTCTGTGGATGGTGTTTATGATGAAATCATACTTAGCTCTTAGATTAGAGAGAGATTTCTTATAATTCACATTGTCAAATAGTCTTTCGTTAACTATGGATCCTATGTTCACATCATAGGTGTATACCATTTGGGACACATCCCCTTCATTCAATTCAACATTGAAGTTTAAATTAGTCCTACTGAAAACAGCAAAAAGCATTTGCTTGGAACAATCTGCTATCATTCCAATATCATCAAACATTAAATTGGTTTCACTGGTAGTGAACAAATTTTCATATTTATGATCCAACAAGGACTTGAAAACAGACTTTACTAGGCTTATTGATTTACAATAATCGATTTCATCATTTAAAAAAGTAGCTAACACTTTCTTTATCTTTCTATAAGAACCAACTGAGTTTTTGAAGGATTCTACTGAACTACAGGGCTCTTTTTGGCTAAAATCTAATGCACTATATGGTTCTCTAAGCTCTATAATGTTAAAAGACGGAGAAATTGGAGAATAAACCTTAACACTTTCATCTGAATATAATGAAATGGACGTTCTCATGTTCATGTTAGAAAATGTGGTGAAATAATGATTTGTTTCAGAACCTCCAATTTGTTTCAGATTTCGCGCCGCACAAAATTCCACACAATATATTTAACTATACTCATTTTCACCTTGTATATGTACATATTCACCTTCCATAACCCCTTTCCCAATATAGTTACTTATAACCTTAAATTTATCATTACTTTCCTTTAATGTCATGTCAAACAATTCAACTTCATCTTTAACTCTCAATTGTTCATTTCTTAAAGTTTGGCTCTCATCAATATCAGTGATACACAAAGAACATACCGGGTTGGATGTCAAATATTCATTGTTACTCAAGTAATTATCATTCAAACATCTTTGATGGAACGAATGCTTGCATTTGAAATGGACCACCGGGAAATCGAGATTCAAGTTACAGGCACTACATTTGTTATTCTGGATGATAAATGGCTTCGAAATTAATTCTGTGAGCTCGTGATTGTTCTTAATAGATTCTTTTTCATATAATTCAACTAACTTTTCATTATTGTGGATCTCTTGATTGTTGGTGTCAATAGTTTCTATCAAATAGTCTTTGATAATACCAATAGTAGTAAATTCGGTAGTACTCAAGATTTGAATAATCTCCAAAGGAGTAGCCAACTTAAGTTCTTTGATCTTATTAAGTAACACTCTGAAATCCTTGGTGCTGACTTTATTGAAAACCTCTTCGTTGGAAATCACATACCTCAATAAAAGCTTATACAACTCTGGTTTTGTACTGCCATATTGGTTGACAATTTCAAAACAACCATCAACATCTCCACTCAATTGGCAAGATCTGAATAAACTCTCTTCAAATCCTTGGTTGTTGGAAATGATTTCTCCAGGCTTGAAGTTGTATATGTGACTAAGAAGCAAAAGTGAAGATTCCTCTAGGAAGTCTTTATACTGGTCTAAAAGATTTTGGGCCTTGTTCAACCATTCCTCACTAGTATCTTCGGGTGCCTTTTTTGCTAGAGATAAATACATTTCATAAAGGGTAATCAAAAGATCTTTCTTATCATTGATATTCCCTTGGTACCTATCAAAAGTCTCAATACAGGCTTCAAGGAAAATAACAAATTCGTTAGGATTGTTGATGAATGACAGAAAAATAAGACTAGGTTTAGGCGGAAGATAGGTTGGTTCAGAACTCTCTACAACTTCTTCTTGTTGCTGCTCTTCTTCTGTCCCTGAAATATATGCTAAGAAGTTCTTATAACTATTGATAGGAAAGGAGGCTATACCATCTTGTTGTTCCAATTCCTTTTCTTGAACCTCTACATTCTCTATATCACTGTCCTTCTTGACGTATTTACCAGTAAATACGTTGATTAACAATTCAGTTGTTTCTATTGGTAAATGGTCCAATAAACTCTTTGAATGTTCAATAAGAATCAACAACAAATCGTCGATACTCAACGATTTTATATACTTCAAACAACTCTTAGGACTTTTGAGATCATTCAATTGAATATCCACGATTAAATTGGGTTGATTAAGCTTATACAATAACTTTATGACTTCGTTGAAATACCCACATTCTTTAAATAAGTTGATAATAAGAGGGAAGTCCAAATTCACCAATTCATTTTCATCATCAAATTTCAACTCATCAATGAACACTCTAATATTATCTACCATCTTCAATTTACAATAACAACATAGCAACAACGTAATATGATCATTACTGGCAATCTCTGCTTTATACAACTGATATAAGAACTCAGTCAAATTCTTAATGTTCGAAGCATCCTTGAACTTAGTGATAATGTAGATAATGAAATCGTTCAACGTTTCATATTCAGGCTTAAGATCAAGTTTAGGATCTTTGTAATATTTCAAACACTTGATAAATAATTTGATAGAATCATTATAATCCTGACGTTGGTACAAGAATTCCCCATGTTGTTTACAAATAGTAAGTAATGTAAAGACATTTAATCCTTCATGTTTGGCAATTTGATAGGCCAATGAAAATAACTCACGTTGTAAGATTAATTCTACTCGTTGATTTGGCGGTTTTTCGTGAATCTTGTACAAAACTCCATCTGTACTAAGTAAATATAAATCATCCCACATAAATGCATAGTTTATAGTAATATTTGGAAGGGTGAGTGTAAATGATATATGTTTGTAGTTCAAGTCAATGATTATCACTCTTGTATTGAACCTTGTTTCTTCTGGGGAAATAATAACTAAATAATCCTTGGAGAATTTATATATCAACTTCTTCTTAACTTCAAAATTAATAACATGAGACTTGCTTAGTTGATTATAATATCGAATAGAAGAGTCCACACCAACAATTAATTCTTGTGTCTTCTCGTCTTTGGAAGTACATTGTAAAGGAACACCTGTCAGTTTTGCCAACACTTTTAAAGGTTTACCTTGGTTTCTTCCTGTGGTTGGGACAGTTAATATCTTGGATGTAGTAGTAACATAAATTATATCATGATATTCATTAAATTCCAACCCGGTAATAGGGTCAGGTGATTCATATATCAATCTTTGCTTTGATCCTCGATCTCTCAATAAATCTCCTCTTATAAGAATCACTTTCCCATTGGTATAACCCACGCTTATACATGACAAATTCTTGTTGAACACAAAACAACTTATAGGATAAGAATTATCACCGTTTTGGATCATTACTTGGGTTTGGAATTTCCTCTTTAACACATCATCAGGGTCTTCTCCTGCAGGTACTTCAACGTTGACAACTTTATTTAAGTCCCACAACTTCAAAATAGAAGGAAATTTTTGTCTTTCTGCAATTGACACTAACATATCACTACCTTCAATGCATTTAAGTTCTCCTATTCGGTACTGTGAATCATAAGCCATGAAAGTTCTGACGGTAGTAAACTCTTTGGAGATGATCTTAATATAGCAATTGTTTATGGCTATCACTAAAAAGCTTTTTGTAGCTATAATCGCCAGTAAAGTATTATTTGAATAAAGAACATCATCAGATTCGTAATTAGGGTCTTTTATGGGTATGACGTCAAATAGCTGAAGTTGCCTCCAATTGGGTGGAAGGGACATTTTCTGTACACTTGAAGTAGACAATTCACTAAAGGATGTGGGAAAACTCGGTTTCTGTGTAATTGACCTTTTTGTGTGACAGTGACAGTAGACGGAGTCGCGATAGCCTGGAGTTACGTTAGAGTTAGTAGGTTAGAACTAATCGCGAACTGGACGTTACAATGAACTACGATCCAATTCACGATACGTTCAATAAAGAGAATAATGAAGATGGCCCTGATTCAGTAACCGTGTCCGTCGAAACACCAACTGTGCAACCAGTCATTGAACCATCCTTGCAACCAGTACCACAACAACCTGCAGAGACTAGAATTCCTGACAGTAATGTGCAAATTGCCCCGGCAACTATTCCACAACCTATAGCTCCAGATTCCTCAGAAAACCAAGATAAAACTTCGATATCCAATATTACCGTTGATGAGTCAGAAAGTGAAGAAGAAGATGAAGATAAAAAGAAGACTAAAAGACCTGTAAGTGCTTCCATTCCTAAAGGTGTAAGATACTTGAAGAAATCGGATGGTGAACCATTTTGGCGTAAAGATATTCAATACGACTTCCTTGAAGCGTTATTTGAAAATGATCAAAGAGTTTTCACTAATCTGTTCAGTTATTGTACGGTTCCAGGGTTTTATGAGGGTCCTAAGTACACGTTTGCTGAATTATATGTTAGAACTTTAGCCGAATCGTCCAAATGTTCAAAGATTCTTAAAGAGAGATTATTAAAAGACTTCGACATGGGAAAGTCAGTTGCAAAAGTTTGCTTATTAGTGAATACCGGTAGAATGAATACAACCATAAACTTTGTACCTGAAATGAGGTCCACTTTAAGAACATATCATTCAATTCCATCGTTACAAGCCGATCCAGTTACAGGATCATCAAAACCTTTGCAAGATACCCCAAGATTGAAGTCGATTTTGAAAGCTGTTAGTGATTCCAAAGAAGATTTCAAAACCATTGAGGATTTATTGGCATCACCACCAGATCAGAAACCTAATACTAATCTAGTTTTATTACTATTCTTACTCAGTAACAATGTCAATGGAATAAAATATCATCATCTTCATGATGAAACATGTAGTCATCAATCCAACAGCTTTATGGAATTCTTTTTAGAGACCAAAATTCATCCTCATAATAGAGCTAAGAGGTTCTTATGGTTAATGTATACGTACTTGGAAACCAGTTTCAAGCCAGAACAAATAGCTGCAAATCCATTTGGGGGCAGCACCATGCCTGAGATTGAATTGGTTCCTGATTCGGAATTGAACAATTTTGATAAGGATACTGACTATGAAATTGAATACTCCGATAGAATGTTTAGAACCAGACTTAAGTATTTGGCAGATGAAGAACACAACAATAATCCTAAAAGAGGTAACAAGTCCAAAAAAGAAAAAGATGAAGATGACGATAATGATTCTAAAAGAGAGCCAGATAGAAAGATCGATGATAGAGATAAGAAACGGAAGAAATTAACGAAAATATCATCATCACCAGTTTTCAGGGCCGCTACTACAGAAGATGACGATTTTATAGCAAGCACAAAACATCCAGTATTCCCATTGAAAGGGTTCAATAATGTTGAAGAATTAAATAAAGTTGTTGTATTGAGGGGTGACGAACCTGACGAATCATTGTCCAAAGGCTATAGACAAACGTATCTTAATAAATCCAAGAGTTTACCTGTTGATGCTGTTACACAAAAAGGAGCTGAGCTTTTGAAACAATGGTTACAAAGATATTTCCATCTCAAGAAAGATACAAAAGAAGGCTTATTAGGAATGGAATGGGAAGATATAAGGTACGATATAGTTCATGGAATTGAAGATTATTTATATGAATTCAAGGGAGAGTTACTACTTAAGGGTGAAAAGAACCTAGAAGGAATTGAATACTTTCCTAGATATGATTTTGACAGTGTTAATGAAAAAACTGAGTATATGAAGGAGTTAATGGAAGTTTGTAAGGATTTAGTCAAAGGCAAGTATAAAGACGTCAGTTTCGATTTGGAAAACGAAACTATTTTGTAGATGTATAGTATATATTATGGTACAATTAAAAATTAAACATTAACGTCAAAAATCGTTTTAAATAAAACAACCAAAGTTTCAACAGTGCTATTATCCTGTAATATACTATTGAATACCGAGGTTAGGTCTTTTATAGCTCCACCCTTCTCTAACACAACAGTTATTAAAGATCCACATTGACTATACAATTTGTTTTTCACTACAATTTGCCAAGTGAATATTAGTTTACTTTCTTTGGATGGGATAAGGAACTCCAATTTGTCAACGTATTTAAGACTATGAACCTTGTTTCGGGACTGTTTGAATGGCTCATCCAGTTGTGGATCCAGTGGAGTTTTCAAGAATTCTGTTATAATATAACTAGGGATTATGTAGTCTTTAAACTTCTTAATAATCTTATGAATTAAATCTATTCTATAGTTTAAAAGCTGGGTTAATGAACCTAACCCGTACATTATCCCCGTGATATTCTTATTCTCTAAATATGTCCCTAAAAGTTTATGAAAACTCGGAGATAAGGAATTTATACTTCTTGCTTTGGGAATAGATATATCTATCACAGTTTGACGTGATGTTTTGACATTCATGATCATTTGTAATTTAAATAAATACGGCGATAGCACTGTGAATGTATACTTAGTGACACCTGAACTTTGTGGACTTAAACTGGGGTTTATAATACGTAAAGGCGTGAAGTACTTTATATACTCCAACCGTTCAACCCAATCTTGGGATGGTTCTACATTCAACTTCAAAATCTCTTGGTCATCGGGTTTCTCTATGGATATGTCATATTTGATTTTATTGGATAATCCAAGGCCGAATTCTAAATTATTCTGTTCTATAAGATTATCTAAATGTCTTTCAGCTATAATTCTCTCTTTGCGTTGTTTCAAACGTTTTATAGCTAGAGTTTCACTTTCTATTTGTGCTATAAGCTCAGCTCTTTGTGATAAAAGTTGTTCCTTTTGTTTGTTGATTTCTTTCTCTTTTTCATCGTTTTGTTCTTCAGTTGTCTTTTCATTTTGGTCACCCTGGATGTTATGAGTATTCTCTTGGTTAACTTCGCCATTGGTACTGGGGTTGAGGTTCGTATCACGAGTAGCTTCATGATTTGTATCAACAGCCCCTACACCTTCGGGAAAAGATTCAGTAGTACTCGACTTCACCGCAGTTAATAAATTTTCAATTCCTAACACATCCCTATCGGACCCTTCTGGTACAAACAGTTTTGTGTCAACCTTTTTATCTTGATCTATAATGATTTCATCTTCTACTACTACATCACCATCGTCTTCTGCCATAAGTTGGTCAATTCCTTGAGGCTCATCGTCCTCCACTATCTCAATCTCCTTGTTGTTAATTTCTTCTTCAACTTCATCCTCAATCTCAACCTCATCCACGTCATCGTTAATTATCTCTACCATATCATCACTATCAACACTCATAAATAACGCGAAACTTCAACATGGAAAGAAGTGGTGATTTATCTAAAGTATGTACCCTACACCCACCTAACCCAGTCACGCTTACTAACACTTATAGTACTTCAATAAAACCCTCCTGGTTCAATTAAACGGATCAAGAAAAGTTATTGGAACTTTAATTGGTAATGACGTATGTATCCCAATTATGACGATGTATCTCATCTGTATCATGTTTACTAACTTTTAGCCTGATTTGAATATAACGTTAGAATCTGCAGTCGAAGTAACAGCAAATAATGAAAAATTGAGTTTAGGGACTATTGTATGTATTATTCGAAGTTACGGGTTGTCTGAACTTATTGAGGTTGAGTTCAACTAGTTTATGATGCCTTTTTAACGTCTTTAAATCCTTCACTAAAAATCAAAATACTAACATCTAGGTAATTAGAGGCAATTCAGTAGTATCATTAGAGGTATGTAATCTTTAAACACTATCCATCTAAGTTAATACTAACAACAGGCTCTTGAAAATGTATAATGTATATATCTATAAATATATATCAAAATTTGATATTCATGTTACTACCAGCTTTGGAAAACCCACATTTTTCATAAAATCCTTCATTCTCTGGTGAACAGTCCAAAAGTACTTTATAACATCCAGCATCTTTGGCAACATTAGTCAATCCCACTATTAACGAATACCCCAATTTTTTACCTTGTTCGGACTTGGAAACGGCTATATCTTCAATGTGGGCGTATGTGGCACATTCATGAATCATTTTCTTTTCAAAGAAAACCATTCCAGTGGCTACAACGTCTCCATTAGTGTTGGTTATAACATATGGATGGTATATATGATCTAATGATTTCCAGTAATCAAATAACTCATTGAACTTGGATTCGGTGACTTCGCCGACTTGGGTCAAAACTTCTAAAGTTTGTTTGCAGTTTTTGTGGTAATCTGCCTTTTCCAAGGGCCTGAATGTGTAGCCTTCAGGTAATATGATTTGTTTATCGTAAGCCATATCGCGTCTGACACTGAGTAAGAGATTGGCAGAGACAAGAGAATGGCTGAGACACATGAACTGAGACACACACTCGATATTTAGTGTCGTTACCATACCTATTTTTAGAGTACTTTATAAACTTAAGTTGTTATGTTGACTTTTATAGATTACTGTATAAACTTCTGTTCTTATGCTGACTATTGAATGTTTTCAAAAGCCTTTAAAACACTCTTGACCTTGGTCCTCACTACTGCCTCTTCATTCCTATACTTGATTACTTTATAATAGTTCATGCAATCTTGATTGATACAATTGATACCTTTTGACGTTGTTTGTAAATTGATCTTTGTACACGAGTCACATGTTTTAAGTACCAGCTTTAACAGTGTTTGCACAGATTTGAACTTAAGTTGGTTTTCAAGTATCACGTCGTATTTTGCGGCCATACATTGTTGGCAAAGGTCGTCAATACTAACCTCTCCACAATTTAAGCAAAATGACTTCTTAAACATATCGTTAGCTACCGGATCATTTTCCTTCGGTTTAGGAACTTCTTCGTACCATTCTCTTATATTACAACCCATAAGATTGAAGATTCTTTCCAAGGGTGGTATCAACACTTTTGTGATGTAGTATTCATAGTCTAACCTATAAGGTTTGTTAGACTGCAAACTTGAAATATAATCCTCAGGGGAGATACACCTATCCCTTAATCTTGGCTTTGTAGGATCCCTTATTACCAAATATGGCACCCTTTCTCTATATTGCGGTTCAGATCTTTCGTCTTGTTCTAGTTTCTTTCTTGCAACTATAGCTCCTGGTGGTAAATACGCTTCATGTTTATAGGTACCATACCTTACTTCTTTTGCAAAACAAAAATCACTTACTGTAATTTTGTTAATCAATACCTTAGTGAATTGATCAATTACATACTTTTTCACAAGTGATAAGTTACTTGTTTCGAAAAGAATTCTTAGACATTTCTCTAGGATCTTCTGTTGAGCAGGAATTCCATCTCTTCTAATGGTTTCAATACCCTTGGCATCAAACTTAGGTTCTAATTGTTCTGGAAATTCATATGAAAACCCGACATATCTTTTCTTACTTAGTAATACACACGGATGATACACTTTTTCCAACTTAAGTTTCACGGGATTAGGAAATAAATCAGTGATGGATTTAGTAAGAATTGACCCAATTTCGAATGCTTCTTCTTTAGACTTCCCAGGCAAATACACAAATAATGAATCAGTATCACCGTAGACTACCTTAGCGCCAAATGGACTTTGTTCAATAAAATCAATAGACTTAGTTAGAATTTCTCTACCGGTTGCAACAATAGAATCTGCTATGTCACTATTAGGCATACGTCCACTGAATGTAGCTGAAGTGTACCCGTAGGTGACGTTAGCTATCAACTTTAATGCTAATTGACGAGAATTGAATACTTTATAAAGTTGTGGATGGTCCTGTCTTTTTATGGTCGACAAGAACTTTTTGATATTGATTCTCATTGTCAAGATTTCTCCCAACATTTTGGCTAGCAACGATTTTCTAAACTTTTGGTTAACAAAAACATAGCCATTTGGTGACACATTCAATCCATCGTGTTTTTGGAGAAAGTCAATAACAAAAGGATGAAGCCCAACATGTGACAAGTACCCTAAACCGTTCTTATTTGGGTTGAATCCATGCAATTTACATAATAAAGTCGAGTAACAATAATTATAAGCTATTACAATAGAAGGATACAAACTTTGAAAGTCCAACACCAACAATGGTGACTTATAGAAGTTTGAAACTGGTTCCATAATCAAGGGAATCTGCTCTAAAGGCTTCATTTTATGGACTTGCATTTTAGTAGGGGAGTTCAATAATAGACTTTCAGTTTTAGCAAACCTTGCTAAAATCGACTCTACTTTAAATTGGGATCCTCTATAGAAATTCGAGTTAAAATCGATTCCTATTAATCTCGAATGTTCTATATTTTTAGTAATCAATTCCTGACTGGCTATGAAGTAAGCAGTGATTTCAAGTTTCTTGCGATAGTAGTTAATTCCAATCTCAAATTGGTGCTTGTGGGAGTTATTCAAAAACCGAGTCAAGTCTAAGTTCAGAATCTTGGGGAATGGTGAATGACAGACATGATAACAACAATTTTCAAAACTATAGTTGTTGAGCGTTAAGTCTCTTCTTAAAACCCTCCATACATTTAAAGTGTACCGTCCTATGATTGAAATATTAGATGTATGAGTATAACCCCATCTGTCTCCAACTTTCCCAGTGTTTTTGGAACTTGTTTTGCTTAATTCGGGCACAATATTACGTCCTTTATTCTTGAATCTTTCAATGAGGTATCCCCAAGACATGGAATTAATTTCATATCCTGAAACAATATCTGGATCGTATATCCTTATTAGCAAGAGCAAGTGATTGAATAGATCATCTTCAGTTTCGACGACTGTCATTCTACCACTTCCGTCGAATCTATGTTTAAAGCTCAGTTGGTTGACTATAGACCCATTGGTATCATTAAACCTATAGAATATAATCGATATTGGGTCATTTGCCGGATTAGGTAATTTCTTTCCGAAAGTATTTACATGGATTTCCATTAGGAAGTTTGTTAACTCCACAAAATCATTAGGACTTCTGTCTATTCCTTCATTCATTGATACCCTGAAGTTATTGGAGATAGAATCCAATTGTGATTTGAATCGTTTGTACTTCTGGTACCTTTGAATTTGTTCATTATACGACTCAATAACTTCTTCTCTGCTAGGTGGACTTCTCGTGTACTCCATCATTCTAAATCGATCACTTATTCCTAGTTCAGTTCTTAATCGTCTTGATACACTTATGCCATCAACTTGAAAGTCGGGAATGTCTTGTTTCATGGGAACTTTTATTGGTTTATTGGCAAATATGATTGGTTTAGTCATATCTCCTATATTATCGTAGTAAGGATCAGGATAATTGATTTTAAGTATTCCATTGACTTCAAGGTCTTTGATTATATCTTGTTTAGTAAGTGTATTAGTTTGTTTGATTGGTTTTGCTTGTGTCATAAGAATTTGACTATCGTTTATAGGAGAATGGCTTATAATTGAATATTCTTGGTTGTCATCATCTTCATAGGGTTCTGGGGTTTCGTCATTATTTTCGTGATTTTCGTTATCTTTGTCATTATTATTGTTTTGTTCGTCCTTCTCGTTACCAGTACGATAGTCATCATCGTTTAGATCATTCTCTTCGTTTAGATCGTTCTCTTCGTTAAGATCATTCTCATCGTTAAGATCATTCTCCTCGTTAAGTTCATAAACTTCATTCTGGTGGTTCAGGTCTACCACCTGCTTTTCCAGCCAAACGTCTCCTATCATTAAATCATAAATAACTCTACTTTCTTCCTTACATTCTTCATCAACTATCTCAAATATCGTAGGATATCTCTCTACAGCCCTATTGATTGGATCAATAATCTTCTCTTGGTACAGTTGTATATTTTGGTTCCCATGCTTGTTGAGAGTGACAGCATACTTTAGCAACAGTCGTAGTTGTAAATCGTTAGACCACACAGTTGGGAATTGGTTCAAGTTTGTGAATTCATCAGTAAACTTAAAATCTACTTTATTAAGATCACATTGGTATTTTATATCATTGGCAATAGCATTGGTTGATGATAAATGAGCCGACTCATCTATTAACTCAGGAAGTCCATGATGAAGCTTGGACTCTATAAGCTCAGCTCGGTTAACTATGTACAGGGTTTTAATATCTATTTCTAATAAGGAATGTCCCATTCGAGAATAATTGACAATGTTATTGTGAATGAATTTAGTTAGATAAGTTTTTAGATCAGTGAAATCAGTGCCTCGTTCTGGGGAGTTGAATAATGGATACCTAAAATAGCAATCTGAAAGTTTAATCCAATCACAACTGAAAAGGTTGAAATCGGTTAGAAATTGTGACACAAAAGGTATATGGCTTTCAAATATTTGGAACTTGAATTTCCGGTTTCTGGAGAAGTTTGTAGTATCAAGCTTATCCATACTATTAGTGAATCTTGATTTATATAATGGAGATGTGAAGCTGATCTTGTAGAAGAGCTTGTACCCTACACGATATCCGTATATAGGTATACCCTTACATAACTGTACATCAGCTATGTATTGCTTTAGATGGGAGTTTTGGGCATTTTTGGCTGAGTTTGGTTGTAGTCTTCTCATAACTGTAGCCATGAACGATTCAAGATACTCACTAATACTGTTTAGATGGTCATCCTTTCCTTGAACAAACAGTAGATCAGCATTCAAGTATAAATAAGGATAGTAATTATGAACATGGATCATAATATTATGGTTGTGTTTTACCCCATCATTGAAATATACTAATGCACCATAGATTCTTATTATGGGAACCTGGGTTGCTTTCTTATACAAATTGTCGATTTCCTGGGGAAAAGTTTGATACGAGTCATAGTTATTGATTTGAACATGTATACTCTTATCCATTTAAT
Source organism: Yamadazyma gorgasii (assembly GCA_003708985.3). Lineage (NCBI taxonomy): Eukaryota > Fungi > Ascomycota > Pichiomycetes > Serinales > Debaryomycetaceae > Yamadazyma > Yamadazyma gorgasii. Next base: position 383,174 of record PPPC03000004.1, on the reverse strand, counting down.
CGTATACTACTGTAACACCAGTACTATATCAATCAACAGCTACAATTAGTATAGACGGTAGTTCAAGAATCCGCGTCCGTTAACCGCGTAATGGTGATCGCACTCCGAATTAAAAAATCACACAATAAACCTGTAATTATAATTAGGATGTGAGAGAGATAATTAGGGGGCAAAAAATCTCAGCCAGCACTGAAATCATACAATAACCAGAGTGCACAAATATAACGATGGTTGCGAGGATTGCGGTTGACACGGATCTGTGCATTGTTTGCAAATGCAACGCGGTTGTATAGAGTAACGCAATATACTACAAGGTTAGATCCGGATGATATGGAGTGGAAGTTAGGTGTATACCACCATCTGAGGTTCAGGATATTTAAGCATTAACTTTAAGTATAATTATCACGGGGGCATGCGCTATAGTCCGACAATTTCATTTGTGTCAACTAACAATGGGCCCAACTAAACCCCTGAAATTTTGTCACAAAGAATTGGTTGTGCAGGGTGTCAGATAAGCAAGGCAAGATGATTGTTACAGTGTGGACCACAGCAAGTGCATAACAACCAAAGCAAGGAGGAATTTTTTTGCAGTTTTTTTTTGAGGTTGGCGAAACGTTACAAGTCAAAATCAATATGGTGTTGACATTTTAACCTTGGATATTATCAGATGTTACATAACCATTAACATAACCATAAATTTCAATTTCCATTTGTTGTTGGCTAATTGTTGGCACTGCCCAACATACGTCGCCCACTAATTAAAACCACTTATTCTTGATAACCACGCCATGCCTGAACTTCTCCTATACTTGACCCTCTATCCACTCTAGCAACTCTATGTCCACCGCCTCTAAGGTCCCACTCGACATTCCACACAGCAACAAGACATTATCGTGTTGGAAAAAAAATTTGCGAATTGTCAAGAGGGATTGATAACTAAACACAGTGGAACCACTCAATTGTAGAATATTGTAAAGTATATAATTAATAGAGTATCGTAGCAGTATACTCAGGTTATTTCATTAGTCGAAGTGTTTATCAATATAGAGCCCAATTATCTTTCAGCACTGCAGCATCCTTAGACTGCTAGATTCGTTTGCATTATGTCAGATTTAAATTTTAATAAATTATCGTTGGATACAAAGAACAGTTCAAGTCATTCATCAGTTCATACACCTCCTAATAATACCCCACCTAATTCCAGTCCCAGGTTAAAATATGAAACCTTGACTCCATCAATGAATATGAATCATTCCCAACTCAATAGTGACATCCAAGCCAGAATCCTTGCATTTCAACAGAAAAGGACAAATAAGAACCTTACTAAAGATTTAGAGGACGAAAAACCGTTACCACCTTTACCAAACCAGCAAATACGATCTTTATCGTCCAATGATGCTAATACTAATCATAGCGATATTATCCCCAGTCCTGAACCTCACACTGTACCATCCACAGGATTGGATGCTGCATTCAACGGACAAGTCAACCCTCAATTATTATCACAATTAAATGGAGGTAACAGCCCAGCATCGATATCGAGTCAGAGTCCTGACTTGAGCGATTTGTCATCCAGTGATTTAACCAAAAAACCATCTTTAAGTCAAAGGAGGAATTTAAAATTGAATATCAATGATTTGAAACAAACCAAATCCCCAAATACAAGCCCTTCCTTGAATATAGCTGAGGGATCTTCGTTATTGAATTCCACAGGAGAGCTAAATAGAAGATTGAGCGAAAGAAAGAAGAAACCAAACTTCAAGCTCAACTTGAATAGCGATGAAACAGTTGGTGGTGATACCCCCAGTACCGGTAGTGCTAGCAGTAATGGTAGTGGAGACAAACCTAAATTACAGGGACTTTTTGCCAATTACTCCAAATATGTGGACATCAAGTCGGGATCACTTAATTTCAGAGGAAAGGCTTCACTTCATTCAAAAGGAATTGATTTTTCCAGTGGGACATCATTCCATATATCCCTTGACCAATTGCAATACATAGACGAATTAGGTAGAGGGAACTATGGAACAGTTTCCAAAGTGTTACACAAACCAACGGGGGTACTTATGGCCATGAAAGAAGTTCGTCTAGAGTTAGATGAAAGTAAGTTTACTCAGATTTTAATGGAATTGGAAGTATTGCATAATTGTCATTCGCCATATATTGTGGACTTCTACGGGGCGTTCTTTGTAGAAGGAGCAGTATACATGTGTATCGAGTGCATGGAAGGAGGATCCCTTAATAAGATATATGAAAAGGATGTTGGTATAGAAAATGAAGCATTCTTAGCGTACATAACAGAATCAACTATACGCGGATTAAAAGAATTAAAAGACAATCATAATATTATTCATAGAGATGTCAAACCTACCAACATTTTAGTTAATAGGTATGGTAAGATTAAGTTATGTGATTTTGGAGTTAGTGGGAATTTGGTAGCATCTTTAGCAAAGACTAATATTGGATGTCAGAGTTATATGGCCCCAGAACGTATAAAATCGTTAAATCCTGATGATTCTACTTATTCCATTCAATCGGATATTTGGTCTTTAGGTCTTACGATTTTGGAAATCGCTAAAGGAAATTATCCTTATCCTGCTGAAACATACGATAATATCTTTTCACAGTTAAGTGCCATGGTTGATGGAGAACCACCAAAGCTTGATGCTAAAAGGTATTCTAAAGAGGCCCAGAATTTCGTCAAGTCTTGTTTGAATAAGAACCCAGACTTGAGACCAAGCTACCTGGCGTTATTGGACCATCCATGGTTAGTGAAATATAGAGAAGTCGGGAGTCAAGGGTTTGAAGAGTTTGTTAATAAAAGAATTGAAGTTTATCAGCTGGAGAAATTGGCCAGTAAGAATAGACCAAAGGAGAACGTTAGCCTGTTGTTAAAGAGTAAGGTCAAAGCCCCTGCACTTCATAGAGGTGGGTTAAGAAATATAAGGAACATGTGATAGACGATTAAGTAGGTGAATATAGACGTAGGACCCTAGTTGAATTCTCTGTGTATTCTCTGTGTAGTTCTCTTTTGCGGCAGTCGATATTGCGGCAGTTAAGTTTGCAGCGGTTGTTTCGCAGTAGTCACTTAGGGGTCGCAATTTGTTGAACCGCCAGTATGTTACAAATCGAACAAACAAATTTATTATTATCGAAAACCCTTACGGAATTAATCAATTCCCCCCAGAAATCGGTTGAAAGAATATTCACTGACTTTGACTTTACTACTTATCATGTATCCAACTTGACGAATCCGGAAACTCTTCTTATCTCCATCTATGTCAAGTGTTGGAGTGATTTACTTAAATATGACGTGGAATCGTATTTGACCAAGAAATATCAAGGGTTTACCAAAGTATTAACCACTACAAGTGCCGAACCTAACTTCAATTATTCATTTGAGTTGGATTTGGCGAAATTGAGTCAAGAACTGCAAGAGTATCAGGATGATGTTATTGAACAATTATCGAATTTGAAGAGAAATTGCATTGCTGCTCCTTTCGAACAAGCCTTCGACAGATACGAACAATTAGCTGCTACCTACGCTAATTCTAACACTTACTCCGAAGAAATTAAAGAGGAATTGTCCAAAGAAAATGTGTTGGTTATAAACTATCGTGGATTAGATGAAAGTATTTATATCAAGCCTTCTTTTGACAGAGTCACCGTTATATTTTCCACCATTTTTAAAGACGAAACCGATAAGATTTTCGGTAAAGTTTTCTTACAAGAGTTTGTAGATGCTAGAAGAAGAAGTGTTCAAACTGCACCACAGGTATTGTATTCCCATAACGAACCACCTTTGGATATTGCCCATTTAATAAACCACAAGTCTAATGACAACCAAGGGTTCATCACGTTTGTGTTATTCCCAAGACATTTGACTACTGGTGACAGAAGAGACAATTGTATCTCCCATATTCAATTTTTCAGGAACTATTTCCATTACCACATCAAATGTGCAAAGGCTTATATGCATTCAAGAATGAGATTCAGAGTTAAGGAGTTCTTAAAGGTTTTGAACAGAGCCAAACCCGAAAATGTCGATGAAGATGGAAAAGTGATCGAAAATAGAAAGACAGCAAGTGGAAGAAGGTTTGTGGCTTAGGCTTAGGCACAGTACTGAACTTATATTCTATATACATGTCAATGAATGACTACAATGATTAATTTTCCGGTTTCTTAACACCAAACAAACTTCTGGAGGTGGTTCTGTTTGCAACCCCAGTTAAATCATAAACTCCTCTGACTAATTTATAATTTACTCCTGGTAAATCCTGAACTTTTCCGCCTCTGACTAACACTACATGATGCTCTTGTAAATTGTGTCCTTCACCTGGTATTAATGCACTGACAACATTTCCGTTGGTTAATCTGACTTTACAACATTTTCTTTGGGCTGAATTTGGTTTTTTAGGTTTAACAATCATTACTCTTAATATGACCCCTTTTTTGAATGGGTTTCTTTCCAAATCTGGGGCTTTTGGTATATATGGTTTATTGGGTAATCCAGCTTTACCTTTTCTTATTTGATTTAATGTGGCGAATCTCTTTTGGTCTGCTCCTACTCCTAAAATACTTACAGCTTTAAGGGCTGACTGCACCGGTCTAGCACTGACCGGGTACAAAGACTTTATAGGATTTACACGGATGTTTAATAATGACTTGAACATGGTGAGAATTTTTCAGTCTCAGTCTCAGTCTCACTATGTAAAAATCTCACGAATCCCAGAAGAAAATTCTCAATATTCACAATGTACAGATTATTAACACCAGTCATAAGATCAGCTAGAATTGCCACTAGACCAGTAGCATACCCAACCATGTCTCAATTTAAGTTCACCCAAATGCAAGTTCCAACCCAAGCTCGTTTTTATTCTTCATTCCCAGAATTAACTAGAGACCTTGCCAAAGAAAGAATTTTAGAATTATTGGAAGGTTACGATAAAATCGCCAACAAGGAAATATCAGAAAGTTCATCATTCATCCAAGATTTAGGTTTAGATTCTTTAGATGTGGTAGAAGTTGTCATTGAATTAGAACACGAATTTAACATCCAAATACCTGATAATGAAGCTGATTCTTTAAAGACTGTTGGTCAAACTATTGACTACATTTTGTCACAACCAGATGCTTGCTAAACACCATCCTGTCTAATATTTAAGTATTACTTAAGTAGCCTATAATTTATACATATTTCGTTTCGTTACGTTTACATTGACTCTTAGGCTTTGAGCCTGGCCTCTGGCTGTCCTGCGCACAGCTCACCTAAATCAACCAATGATGGTGCGAAAAATTCATCATCACATATCAATGGTTTCTTACATTAAAGGTCCAGTTTACAAACACATTCCAACCTTAATTGGAATTAATGCCCCAGTAGTTAGAAAGTACGCATTAACTTTAGCATTATGGGGTGGTGCTGCCGGTGCTGGTGTTGCTACCTTCACCGAAGGTGTTCCATTATTCCAAAACACTTTCTATAAGAAGATTCCATACTTTGGAAGTCATTGGGAATACAACCCAGATCCTGAAGATGTTCCTGTATAATCATTAAAACATACATATAAATATATACATTATTTAAGATTTCAACCTGGGATTGGCTGTCTTTTTATGACACCTTGAACCTATGGAACATACACTAAAGTGTTGTTTTCCCTAGTTAAAAACTCATTTTCTATTAAATATTCGATATTGGTCTTGATATCTCCTATAGATACCGGTCCTCTATTATTCAACTTCATTACCGTCTTATTAAGTAAATCAGTCATGGCTAATCGGGTTTCTACCTTCATGATTCTCACCAAACAACTTCTTATCTCACCATTACGGTTCCTAGTAATCATCTTATCTTCCACTACACTGGTTTCCTTTTCTCTTAGCATTGGAATCTTGAGTTTCTTAGACTTGTCGCTGAACTCTTTGTTGAATTTTATTAGTTCGTTATCATCAATCAATAGCTTATATTTATCAGACAAGGAGTGAATGATTCTTTTCAAGAACTTAAGTTCCATTTGAGTACTTTGTTCAAGTTCTTCAACCTTCCAGTTTTCACGATTGTTGAAAAGGTCCAACACTACAGCCTGGTACAAATTCACAGTCAATTCATAATCCCCGGATTTATAATTTCCAATTATAGTCAATTGATGTAGTGAATAATTGCTCCAATTAAGATCATGATTGGATAATTTATCATCCAGTTGCTTATAGAATTCCGTAAATTGATCGAGTATATCTGAAAACTTACTAGGCAACTTTATATCATTCAGTTTAGGAATTTCAGGCCAATGCTTTTTTTCTAAAACAAGGCCACTAAACTCTATAGATTTGATGAAATCAACGTTGGTATATTTATGTTTGGATATTGTCAAGTCTTTAAACATTGAGCTAAGGCCAATGGAAATGTCGGTTTCTCCTACTATGTCAAGAATACTATCAGCCAATTGTTTGTCCCACTCCATATGGGTTTTACTTAACAATAATCTCCTGGATAGTTCCCTTTTGTATATGATAAGGAAATCCGTCTTATTATTAAGGTATTTAAATATAGTAAGGAACTGTTGTTTGAAGTCAGCAAAGGCTATAAGTCTTTTACTTGTCTTCAAATATCCATCAACATATTTACACAATTGGGCCATGATGTATGAGTTGACCTTTTTGTTCGAATTCAATGCTTTGGAGAATGAATTTCTAATTTCAAATTCAAATTTATCATTATTATTAAATTTATCTTTCACTATTAAGTTGTAGGTGTTATTAAGATCATAAAGGATTGTTATTACGTTTTCTTTTGTAACGGTAGTGGAAGTAGGATTGGCCGCCTGTGATGTAACCTCTTCTACCTGATCATGAATGTATAAACCCCAATTATATACTAAGATTCCCATACAATCAACTCCATACTCTGTTTCAGTTAACATACAAAATTTATAAATCATTAAAATCTGTTTACTATTCTCCGAGTCTAAAATAAACTTTAAACACTTTCCTATCACTTCATTAAAGTCCTGAAAAATCATCACCCATTTCAACTTGATTAACAACCTTTCTACGAACTCCTTTGGTTGGCCACATTCTTTGAAAAACGTCACAACTTTGCTGATTTTGCTCAAACTTATGTGGATATATGTCAGTGGTGTTTGTAACCACTCCAGTCTGAGTCTACTGAAGATTTTTGCAACTTGTTCTACAAGATGGTTATTGAGTTTTGATAAATTATTGAAGTGGAGTTTGACTAGCATTTTAGAAAACTTAACAAGAGCATCAAAAACTTCTGGCAGTTCTTCATGAAGATAATTATCAAGGAACTCAAGGTATTTTCGTATGGGCAAGTCACCTGATTGATCTAAATTTGTGCTAAATAAACTGAGACCAAGTTCCAAGATCATTTTTTTGTTGGGGTGTTGCAAAAGGTATCCTCTATCGATGTATAAGAAGATTTTGCCCAATAATCGAAGCTTGGCTTCCCATTCTTCATATACACGTAAATAAGATGTGACAAACTCCGAAAGTTCTAAATCCCCCGTTAAAAGAACATCTATGCTGGGTTTAACCTCCTTATGGAAATTATCTTCTATTTTATCCTTTAAATAGTCACTAAGTTTGGATTGTTCTGAGTGTTTGAATTTACATATACTTTCAACTTTTTGGTAGTAATATCCGTACCCTAAAGTCAAGGGCTGCTTGGCAAGAATATCATCAATTGCTTTGTACACCACCTGTTTAGCCAATTCCAACTGGGTGAGTGAATGCTGTTCATCAATGCTAGGTTTTATCCTTTTGTTACTGGTATCATGAGGTCTCTCTCTTTCTCTTTCTCGTTCAGACGGCTTGGGAGATGGAAGGGATCGGGACGATGATGACGCTAGATGTGATGACAAATGTGACGATTGGGGAGTGATTGAAGTCAGAGACGTACTACCAAACGATAGAATCTCTTGGAGTTTATCAGTCATGAGGATCAGTTAGCGAGTCGCATTAAAATCGTACAACAGATAACAAACCGATGTCAGACAAGTCACAAACACAGCAGGCCGATAAACAATCACAGTCTCAAATCGACCCCAAACAGCTTACAAACATATATAAGAGAAATGGAACGTTCGATAAACAGAGAAGGAAATTGTTGGAAGATTTCAAATCGTCAGAAACTCATTCTAATCTTATATTGAAACTTAAGTTGATGGTTGAGAATAAAGTTAACCAAGATCCAAGTATATTAATGAGAAACAAAGGAAAAATGGCAGCATTGATACAAGGAGAGGTTCTAGGTAGCACTAGGCGAGATCTGCAGGTTCAGGTAGCTGGAACTGAAGATAAAAAGGGAAAGGATAATTCTCTTCTAAACATTGTGGATAAAGACATTCAAGAGAAGTTAATAGATTCTCCAGAATTTCATAATATTGTCAAACTGGAGTTAAAGGATATAAAGAGGAAGGTGGAGGGAGTGAGTGACGAAGAATATGCTTTGCAACTACAGAAGGAAAAGGAAGAACTCGAGAAGCAGGAGAAATTACAAGAGGAAAAGAGGCAGGAGAAGTTAAAACACTCCAAAATCACAAAACCTCCAAGATTCAATATAAGACTGGAGAGACTGGACCACAAAGAGAGAGAAAAAGATAAGAAGGACGAGAAAGAGAAGAAGGTTAATATGTCTTTAATGTACTAATACACGGTAATGATTAAACATAGCATACATAAAACTAAGACGCATTAAATATTCATTGACTATAAGGTAATTTATTCATCAGTATCAAAAATCTCATTAGCAATATACATCAATTCTTCTACAACTTTACTCTTGTAGCTCAAATCTTGAGGATTCATAGAGTTATCATTCAATATAGCTGGTCCCCAGATTATAGCAAGATTCTTGACTGACATTCTGTTAACGTCAGAATTGCTTGCAACCTTATTTAAATGAAAGATCAAAGCTCTTAAGGTAAAGTATGCTCCATCAGGTAAATTGTATACCAAATGATGTAATTTCTTAGCTATGTAGTTTTCATCCAATGACTTAACCGTCTCAATAAACGATTTATAATGTTCTTGAGTTAATAAAGGTTCAGGTAAACTTGAAAAGTATAACTTCAATAACGATGCTATACAATAAATATCAGTATCTATGACATTATTAGGATCGATATTATTACCTATTAAAAGGTAATTTGTGAACTTAGAATCAATAGATTCACGCAAGTTTTGCACTATAGTGACATTTCCAGACTTACGGTAAATACCCTCTAAATCTAATCCAAAATTTTCAATTATTTCAATACATTTTTTCACTACAAGTGGGACGTTATCAATACCTGCAAATGTTATAAGGTCTTCAATTGACACCCCAAACGTAGGTTGAGTGTACTTACTAGTACCATTGCCATTTGCAACAGGAAGGGCACCAGCAGACACGGTGCTTATGTCAGGAGTATTGGGTTGACTGGCAGGATCTAACGAGGAATAAAACGTATTGGAATCCATATTAGGTGAAGCAGTTTTGTAACTTGAACTGGAAGCATCAAGGTAAGTTCCTGTCTGATTAGAAGGTACCGCTAAAGATGGGGTATTTGGAGCAGGAGCAGAATTTATTGGAGCTGCATTTGCTGAACCTAAACCAGAATGACTGGTAGTAGGTTGAATGTCCTTTGAATTGTTCAAAAATGGTTTTGTGGACTTTGGTTGATCTTTCACCAACGAAGGATGTACCTTATACTCTACCGGAATTAAACCACTGGCTTTGTTGACAGTTACTTCTCTTTCGTGTTTCATAATGTAAGTGTACAAATCTCTTTCGTTATCGACAGAAGAAGCTAAAGTCTTCATGGAAGGTTTGTCAGAAGAAAGTGGTGATATCAAAACCCCGGAATTCATGATCAAAGTCTCATTCCAAGTTGCTAATTTTTGTAATTGAACATTCATGGCAATGTCCATTTCTAAGATTAAATTCTTCAACTTCTTAGAATGGTCTGGCCTATAAACCATCAATATTTCATCTTTAGCTTTCTTACAAACAGCAACTTTCAGCTTATAATCTTGATCGGCCAAATCCACTTTTCTTTGTAAATCGTCTTCTTGTTGTTCATAACTCTTATTCTTCAAACTAAACGTTTTCTTAGGGTCCCCATTCTTCAATTTATCCAAATCGTCACACAAATGGTAATATTTCTGTTTAGCCTTTTCAGCAGCAGTAATCGAATCCTGGCACTCTTTTTCTTTACGTTTGCCTTCGTCCTTTATTTGTTTTCTCGTCCTGGAGATGGTAGCAATTAACGAGGTAATTTCATCGAACATGACGTTGAGAGCAGTTACATACGAACTGCCAACGTTATACAACTTTTCATCGAATTCAATGATCTGATCCAACTTGTTGCTGAAAGAATCGCTTTTCAATTTACTAGGATTCTTTAACCCAACTCTGAATTGGTTACCAAACTTCTTCAATTGAGAATAATGATCATCTTCAATGATAGCCTTTTTCTTGATGTACTTAGCGAATTCTTCGCCGGTGTTGAGGGATTTCTTTAGCCTGGTGAGTAATATGTCCAAACTCAAGTCACTGTTGAGGATGGCTTGGACCTTGTCTTGTTCGAGTAGGGTTTGTGATTCTGACATTGTTGACGTTAGATCACTAGGCTATATGGGATGTGACGTAGTTTCGCGAGTATTGAATTCGCGACTAGAACTACGGTCGACTACGACAGGCATGAGCTTATGAAACACCGTAATTGTTTTTGTGTTTATTTGTTTTGGCTCTGTTTATTGTAGCCTATTACGGTAAGATAGGTTCACATATATTGGGGTTTAATTATCTAAGACTTTGGGGCTAAATTAAACTGCCAATTAACCATTGTTGTTGTGCGGCTCATCTATTTTTAGGTCGTTTAGCAGTAAACATAATTAGTGTAATTAGCGTAGAGGAATTAGAGTAGTGTCTCTACTAACGAATAAAATTTATGCCTTTTTATCTATTTTACCTACTTACCCATAACTTGTCTTCTTATCTCATCTAGGCTTTATGCACAATTTGTCTATGATACCTATCTAAAGTAACCAGAGTTTCTCTTTTCTTCCTCAACACCTTCAACGGTTTGAACAGAGAATTCCAAATCTTCAGCAGTTATCATATCCCAATACTTATAAACCATCATAATGGTGAAAATGTTACATAATGATCCGAAGAAAAGACCATCGACATAATGTGATAATCCATTACAGATCGAATCATTAATACTATAAGTTGAGATTTGTCCTACTACGAAGAAGAACACTCCTAAACTAATAGCACCTAAAGGCCAATACGATTCTAAGGCCACAAACACTAAAATCACCTGACTTACAACATAAACCAATAAAAACAATGCATTGATAATGTAACTAACAATGAAAATTGGTAAGGTGTCTTTATTGGACAAGCTGGCCCAACTATCAAAAGTTCCCAACAGCAAGAGGAAATTTATAATGAACCAAACGGCTGAGATAAGTCTTAAACTCCACATAGATCTCGACGAACCGTCTTCCCAGAACTGGAAACATACGATACCGTTATACAACAACGAAATGCAACATACACTGGCAAGTCCGATCTGAAGTGCCACAAAATACTTGTAACTTTCAGCACTTGGAGGAGCGACACCACAGTCCACCACCAACGAACTAACAATAAGACCAATACTGCAATATAAGAAATGAAGCATTTCAGTTCTGCTGATGGCTGTGTACTTTGCTCTGACGTTGTATATGACAATAAGAATGACCATTAAAGAACCAAAGTGAACAAACGCATTACCCACTTGGAAAATCAAAGTGTTGGCGAGTTCCACCGGTCTTGCGTAACATTCGGGAAGAATTCCTTTTGTGGTTTCACTTGTAGCGTTCTTGCTTATGATCACAGAACATAACGGCAATGCTGTGTTCTTACAGATTTGTTGAAAGTCCCCAAATCCCATGTTGTACGCGGTTTATTTTTGGAATCAATTAGGAAACATTTTTCTGAGATGTGGTACAGTGCACGACGAATCGCAGTTGTTAGATTCAGAGGTTAGTTAGGATCTCATAAATTCGTATATACAAGCTATATCTGGTATGGAGGTGGCATTTCCATATAAAAATGTTTATGGTTTTCGATTTCTAATTTCTTTAATTCGTTCAATTTATCCTTGATGGTTTTGAAATCGATTTTTCTTCCTTCTTTGAAGATCTCATCAAGTTCATTAATTTTATCATTATATTCGTTTCTATACTTTTCTGGTGTTGAATGTTTCTGTTTTTCAGTCAATAATGGTGAGACTGATTTTCTTTCTATAGGAGTTGCTGAATCTTCACTAGCAGACTTTTCTGCAGCTTTAGCAGGCTTTTCGGCTTTGGAAGGCTTCTCCAAAAAAGGATTCTCAATATCAATATACTCTTGATTGGTGAAATTGAAATAATTGTTACCTAACCCAACTCCGCTCAATACCGAACTATTAGAATTGATTGGTGAATTGTTGGAAAAGTTTCTATGGAAATGTGAATGCGAATGAATAGGTTTCAAATTCAATCTAATTGGCTTTGGTTGTTGGATCTCTTCGTCAATTAATGTGCTATCATCACTGCTTGAAAGATCCATGTTGATAGAATCATTATGTTTTCTCATTGATGGTGATATCTTCATCGAAGGAGATTTCATTAATGATACCGACTTAGCCAACGATGCTGACTTCGATAATAATACTGGTGATTCGGTGTTTGCAGGTGTTGATATATCCTTCTTCCTGTTCAATTTTATAACCCTTCTCTTTGGTTTAATATTGACATTATTATTATTAGCATTCTTGTAGAAATTGTTGGATTGAATATTGGAGATATTTTTAACAATATCTTGCACATTACTAAAATCCTTGTTTTCTAAGTAGCTAATTGGGATACCATTCCCGGTTAAATTACCAATTTGTGCACTCTCATTCAACAAACTTAAAGAAGTCAACAAGTTTGGTGACATATTTTGGTTGAACTTATCCAAATTACATCTTTGGATGATGTTTTTGAACTTAGGTATGTGTAGATTCAAGGTTTCTCTGGAATTGAATAATTTCAAGTTCTTCTGTAAATTTTCAGTAGAATAATTATTCAATTCATTTGTCAAATCAAACAACACTACATCATTTTCACCATCTTCTGAATGCTGTACATTTTGGAATATCTTTAGATTCAGTTCATCATTCAATGAAATATACTTCAAAGATAACCTGTGCAAAACTGTGGGCAAAGTTTCTCTGAATAATTCTCTTATCTGTGTTTCAATTTGCTTCTGCAAGAAATTTGCCAAGACTTGAACCATATCAAAAGTTGAACTAACTTTAATAGAGTCCAATGGATCGTTTCTGAACACCAAGGTCAACCCTTTTGTCTTGGAAAATACAATGATTCCAATCCCATTAATCTTGATATCACTCAATTTCAAATCCAAGGGAATGGAAAATTCTTCATTTGATAAAAGGAAATTAGGATTGATGAAATTGTTAGCACTTCCTATAGATTTTTCCAATTCGATTAAATTATCATTATAAATCTTTAATGGATTAGCTTGCACCTTTGTATGTAACGTTATATGAGCATCACCTGAATAGTTAATCTTAAATATTCCTCTAAACCTATCTTTTTCCAACTCTCCGATTTCTAAGATTTCAAAATTCGGCGAAATCTTACCAAAATTTAAATCCTTGATTTCAATATCACTGGCCAATATATTGGGTCTCTTACCTGAATTTAACGTTTCCGTTAAGAGTTCTTTTGTCCATTCAGACATGGAGTCACTCTCTAGAAGATTCCAGTCGACTTTAAATGACATTGCTTATTACCCCTTATTTCCTTATATCCTAGGACACTAAACTCCGAATTCTTATCTACGAATATACTCCACACTTACCTATGTCTTATCAATAATAACTTACGGCCTGCTAAGTTGTGGTATCAATAAGGTTGACAAATGATTGACTTATCTCCGTTTGTGTAAATTTGGTATACTCTTTGTGTACTTCCGGTTGTTATTCTGTGCTGGTGTCTTTGCTATAGTGAATAAAACCGCTATAAATACCCGAATAACTTAGTAATAAATATCGTTGTACACTGGAAAACACACCTACAATAAATAATCGTATATAATTGTAGCAACTAACTCAACTAGCGTACTACCTTCTAACAGTGAATAAATATAAAACGGGATGACTGTTTGTATAATTTTTATTCGCACAAACTTTAAATCTCATGATTTCCTTACATAAGCAATGGGTAGGTGCTGATTAAGCAGTTGACAGTGCGCACTGGCTTATTAGGAGTCTTAGGTTAAGAGTCATGAGTAAAGAACATAAAGAACAACTACCACAAACTCAAGTCAGACACTCACAGAAGCAATTGAAGTCTAGTATATATGACCTCCATATTACAGATCACAATGGCAAACAAATTCCAATGAGTTTGTTCAAGGGTAAAGTCATGTTGGTGGTAAACACGGCATCACTCTGTGGCTACACACCTCAATATTTTCAATTGGAGGAATTGTATCAAAAATACAAAGATGACGGGTTTGTAATATTAGCATTCCCATGCAATCAATTTGCCAACGAAGACCCTTTGCCAATTGGAGAGATTATCACAAACACGCGTAGCAGGTTCAAAGTCACGTTTCCTATCTTAAACAAGGTGATAGTTAACGGTGAGGGCAGTGACGAGTTTTGGGAGTTTATCAAAAGAGAGAAGCCTGGGAAGTTGGGCTTCAGAGGAGTTTTGTGGAACTTTGAAAAGTTCTTAATTGGTAGAGATGGAAAAGTCGTTTTCCGTTTCGAGCTGGGGGTGGAACCAGCCCAAATAGAAACAAGAATAAACTTTTTATTGGACCAACAAAATGCTTAAAACTGTAAAAATAGGAAATAATAGATTTAATTGTATTGTATATATTCTACATCAATGTACACAGGTATTGAGAACTTAATTGAGTTTTGTCAACTTAATTGAGCTTTCTCTTTTTAGTTTCTCCTTCTTTTGGTGGTGACTTTCTCTTTTCTGGCGGACTCATCTCTCTTAATACACAAGCTAATAACGTCAGACACCTTCTTGAGATCTCTGAAGTATTTCTTGATTGTAAGAAGAAATCAAACTTGAATAAAACTGAATCTTTGATAGCTTGTTTTACTCTTTCGTATACGTCCGGACGATCTACTCCAAATTTATACAATTGTACTAACAAGAACCTGTCTTCTTCCTCACTCCATACTTTCTTATTACTGGATGCCGGTGGGAACTTTAATACTAAATCCTGCAAAGGATATTTGTACTGGCTTAACTTCCTACGAAGACTTTCCTTTTGAAGCTTGATTTTCCTGATTCTATCCTCACCGGCTTCAATGTTGGAAATAAGTTTCTCGTATCCTTCAATTTCTTTATAATTAGTCCAGAATTGTTTGGCGTACTTTCTAATTTCATCTTCAGTCTTATTATCAAATTCTGATGCTATTAATTGAATAGAATTTCTGCCGTACTTGGCACTGAGTCCTATGAAGTGTTGGAATTCTTTTCTATTCCAATTACCAAAACCTTCAGTCAATAATTGTTCCTTCAATTGACGTTCCTCTTCCGTCAAAGGTCTTGAATTTTCAATCTCTTTCTTTTCCAATTCTCTGTCTTCAGGGTTTAAAGATGCTGGTGGATCATATTTGATTTGCTTCTTATAGTAATTCTTTTCCAACTCAATAAGCTCCACGAGTTTCAAAGGATAAAATTGGTGATCATAAATAGTAATCTGTTTAGGAGGTCTTGGCCCACTTTTAACAGGTTGCCTGTTACCAGTGTTCAACACGTCTCTGTAATAAACATCGACTGAATAATTCTCTTTACGTTCTCTTTTACCAGGATTGATCCATCCTAACCCTACTTTTCCAACTGTAGAATAAAGATCTTTCTTCTTGAAGTTTTCCCCATTCCATTCATAGACTGATTCATCATTGGTAAAGTTTTGAAGGGCATTTAAGTCTAATTTTTGATACCTTTTGTTCAATTCGTTCGTCTTAGACTCCGATTCAGCCAAGATCTTTTCAATATCATCTTCTTCGTCGTCATCCTTGCCATCCTCTCCTTTGGGTTTCTTATTCTTTTCAAACATAGAAGCAGCTCCAAATTGAATCATATTCAATAATTCATCCTTAGATGCAGCCTTGCTACTTTGGTTACCAATATTAGGTGCATTTCTTCCTTGTTGAATTACTAATTGATCTAATCTCAACTTCTGAGCCGCTCTTTCCAAAACTTTTTCTTCTATGGCATTTTCAGTAATTAATCTGAACACTTTTACTTGTTTGGTTTGTCCAATTCTATGGGCTCTATCCATAGCTTGCAAATCGGCCTGTGGATTCCAATCACTATCGAACAATATGACAATATCGGCGGTAGTTAAGTTTATTCCTAATCCACCAGCTCTAGTAGTTAATAAGAATACAAATTTCTTACTTCCTGGAGCATTATATTCGTCTATTGCATTGACACGATCACTGTGATCGGTCTGTCCATCAATTCTACAATATTGGTATTCTCTGAAAAGACAATAATCTTCTAATATATCCAACATTCTACTCATTTGAGAGAAGATCAATACCCTAGATCCTTCTTTTTGAAACTTGTTTAATAATTTATCCAAAATAATCATTTTCTGAGAATTGTATACTAAATGTTCATCGGTAGTATAGGGAGGGCCAGGTTCAGCTCCTTCAAAAAGATAGGGATGATTACAACATTTTCTTAATTGCATCACAATGTTAAGAAGACGGGTCTTTGATTCCTTCTTACCGTTGGCTCCATTGACAGCATCGATGTCTTTTTCTAAAATCTTTTGATACCAAATCCTTTGCATATTGGTCATTTTAACATACACATTCATTTCCTGTTTAGGTAATAAGGACTTCTCTACATCCGACTTAATACGTCTTAAAAGGAAAGGCTTGAGGACTTTATGAAGCTGTTGTACTACATCATCACCTTTGTCACTAGATTCATTATTAGTAAACCAACTATCAAAGGCTTCACTATCCCCAAACACATCTGGCAAGATGAAGTTCAAAAGAGCCCACAATTCGTGTAAATTGTTCTGCAATGGTGTACCGGTGATTAATAATCTATGATTACTGTGAAAAACTCTGATAATTTGTGATAATAAACTTTCCTCGTTTTTGATTCTATGGGCTTCGTCTATAATTATATATTCCCACTTGAATTTCTTAAAGGCTGCCTTTTCTCTGATAACGATTTCATAAGACGTGATTACAACATCAAAGTCACATGTCATCATTCTTTTATTGATCAATGAATGTCTTTGATGTTTATCACCTTGAATAAGTAACACCCTTACTTCGGGTGTCCACTTCCTGAACTCACGAGCCCAGTTATCCAACGTGGATTTGGGGACAATGATAATATGAGGTCCGTTTATGCCTTTGTGGTATCTCAAAAACCCTAAAAATGAAATGGTTTGTAAAGTCTTACCCAACCCCATTTCATCCGCTAATATCCCATTCAAGTTGTTTTCAAATAATGAAATTAACCAGTTGAGACCTTGGATTTGATACGGTCTTAACGTTCCATCCACATACGAGGGACTTTCAGTGAATTCCACAATTTCACTGGTTTGTTCTTCATCCTGTAGCAATTCAGCATCTTCTTCCTTTTCACTTTTACGGCCTCTGCTGGTCTTAGACTTTGCCTTTTGAGAATCATCATTTTCAATAGAACTTAACACTTTACGAATGTTGGAGTCTTTTTCGGCCTTGGCTTCAATGAAATGTTTGAATAAATCGGTCAACCCTAATAAATACTTGAACCTTTTACTTGTATCTTCCACGTCGAATTTATTATTCTCGGTACTGAAGTATTTTTGTTGATTAGACTTGATGTCAGTTGTGGTGAGAGTATCTTCAGGAATATCCACATCCATCTGTTGTTAGTAAGGAACGGGAGAAGCCACAAAATCGAGATTGGACTTTGTGGCTATTGTCGCTGTCTATTGCAGACGATAATGAAGACTATACATACTAATTCTGGAGTATCTGAATCATAATCATTGCTCATGTTGGTGATGGAAAATTTCGCGTCTGTGTTGAGTAGAGTATACGCATACTGTTACGGTGAGTTACGGGGGGTACTTAGGTAGGGAGGAGAATGAAAGTGTGGTTGAAGTGGTATGGGAAGAAAGGCTAGGAGAATTATACTGAGGTAGAGATGTAAACAGAGGCGTCAATGGGTCAAGAAGGCTAGTAATACAGTTGGATTACCCTACACGTCACAAACACGTCGAGGTGTGAGATAATTACGCAGTTATTTAGCACACCACACTGATTTCAAAATGAGCTACATAATCCACGCTGTTTAACAATTTCTACTAGAAGACACACTAATAGGATCATTCAATGCTCTCTTAGTCATTTGTGACACAATAATCCATAATTGACCTCAATTCAAACTCAACTGTACCCTGCTATTTTCAACCAGAGCAACTCTTGGCCAGGCGCACACATTTTGCAGCAACCCCCTATGGTTATCATTAAAATAAAACAATACACTTTTATGATGCTAGACATAATGGTGAAGATAATTTACCAAATGTTGTTTGTGTCAATTTCCTGTTTGGAGATTACCCGGAATATTCTCTTGATTCCATATTTGATGTTATCCAATAACATAGATGAAGGGATTCAGAGGTTTATTGAGGTGGTTAATACTGATTTAAGATTGATCTATGATCAGGAATAATCTGAAATAATCTATGTCTAATATAATAATACAGTGATATACTACTACAAACAATGTGATAATACCAGCATTAAGCAAGCTTATAAATCCGTCCTTCCCATGGCTTTAAGATACCTTGTTCAACATCACCATTGGACAAAATCAAGTCTCCAGCCTCTGGTTCTTGCAATTCAACAAAATCTCCTGAAAAGTTCAATACTACGTAAACAACTTCTGATCCAGAAGTCTTGGTGAATGAGAACGTTTTGGAATTGTCCACATCTAATAATTCAAAGTCTCCGTAAATAAGACAGTTCTTATATAATTTCCTAATAGTTAATAAATGTCTCCAGAAATGCAATACTGACTGTTTGTCATCTAATTGACTTTGGATGTTAATGTCGGTGTAATTGTCATTGACTCTCATCCATGGTCTTGATTTGGAAAACCCTGCGTTTACAGAGTCATCCCATTGAACTGGTGATCTAGCATGGTCTCTTGCTACCAAAGAAAGCAATTCCCTAACGTTTTGAATTTTGGCGGGATCCAAGCCAAATTCCTTAACCATCTCTTGGTAATATTGGACTGTTCCAATGTCTAAATATTCCAGAATATCCCACGAAGATGGTAAATTGGTCATACCGATTTCTTGTCCTTGATAAATGAATAATGTACCTGTTAAACAACATTGCAACATGGCCAATAACTTTGCAGATTTGAAAACATTTTTTAAACTTGAAGTGTCACCAAATCTGGTAACTGATCTTGGCTGATCGTGGTTTTCAATGAAAACGGTTGACCAAGCGTCAGTTCCTTTAATGAAGTCACTTTGGGTTTTGAATGCTTGTTTGAATTGTTGAAATGTAAAGTCTTCGTATCTGAATCTGTCATCATTGATGTATCCAATAGTAATAGCATCAAATAAGAAAATCATTGACATTTCGTTTGAACTAGCTCGAACATATTTCAAGTTTTCTTCTTTATCTCCATACCCGATCTCCCCAACAGTCATAAAGTCATAATCAGATAAGATCTTGTTGATTTCTTTATGGTACTGATGGATCTTGGGTCCGTTCAAAACTTTGGAATACAGTGGTTGGTACTTTGATTCAGGGAACAAAATAGGTGCATCTTCATAATCTGCTTTAGAATAAAGTCCAGCAGTATCAATTCTAAACCCATCAACTCCTTTTTTCATCCAATATCTAATTGCAGTATCATAAATCGCTTGCTTACATTCTTCATTCTCCCAATTCAAATCGGGTTGGGTGGGTGCAAAAAGTCTAAGATAATATTCACCAGTAGTATCATCAAATTGCCAGGCACTTCCTCCAAAATAAGATTGCCAGTTGTTGGGTGGGTGAATATTTCCTTTAGAGTCGATTTTAGGTTTTCTCCATACATACCAATCTCTTTTAGAACTATGCTTAGAACTTCTAGAGTCTTTGAACCACTCATGTTCACTTGAGGTATGGTTAATGACTAAGTCTAGGATGAGTTTCATTCCGGCACTATGAACGTCTTGTATCAATTGGTCCATTTGTTCCATAGTTCCGTACTTGTTGTAAATTCCATTATAATCACTGATGTCATACCCCATGTCATCTTGCGGGGAATCATACATTGGTGATAACCAAATGACATCAGTGCCTAACAGTTTAATATAATCAATTTTTTCGAGAATTCCTCCCAAATCACCAACTCCGTCATTGTTACTGTCTTTGTATGAAGCTGGCCAAATTTGGTATACAGTGGCTTCTTTCCACCAGGTATGGTCTATAGTCATCTACTGTAGTAATATAATATCTATCTTAACAAAACGAACGTAAAAATAGTTTGTTGCAAAGGAATGACAAGAGTTGCAGTTCTCTTTATAGACGGAATTATGCCGATATTTCATACGAGTTATTCCTCAATACGACAATAGTCACGATAAACTTTACAAAGGTAAACATCTGCAAAAATTCTCGTGGAATTGTTCGCTTGGCTTCGAATATTTGCGAGATACGAACCATGCAGAAATACGAGCCTTGTTTGAATGAGTGAATACTTAGTACCTTAACGGTTATTGTGCCTTAAGTTTGTGGAGCACCTTGTCGGTTATTGTTGGTTAATAGTATATAATTAAGATTTTCCCTTCATAAATTTTTCTTTTACTTTTCTTTTACTTTGTTTTACATTTGTCAAAATATGAGTACATTGTGAAACTTACAACTGCCACAAAAAGCTATATTTTAAAACATGCAATTAATATGGTCATATGACTAGCTTATTGGTGGATGATCTTCTAATAACCAAAGTGGATTGTCCTGATTTAAATATGGTTAGCCCCATGGATCAGCCTTAGATCAGAATGAAAACTGATGGGGGATTTGGTGGGGGTTGCGGGTAGTTATTTCACCGAAAACTTAACCAAAGTTAATTAATTATGAATTGTTCTAGTAATATAGCTAGTTGTTGAATGATAGTAGGGACTGTATGAACCTTGGTAATACAATCCAATTCTTGCCGTTTTTCAACAAACTTAAACCAAGAAAAAGGCGTCATTTTAGCAAACCTTGAAATCATGATTTCAACGGTGTTACATAATCCCGCAACCTTCAACATTATATAAGAACCCCAGAAATTCTCCCATTTCACATCTTTCACAAACAGAAAAGAATCAAAATGACTTATAGAGGATTTGCAATTCACGACAGTACTAAGTACTCTGAAGCTAAAGAAATCGAATTCACACCAAGAAAATTCGGTGACAAAGATGTTGAGGTTAAAGTCGATTATTGTGGTATCTGTGGTAGTGACGTCCATACTGTCACTGATGGATGGGGTGGAACTCATTTCCCAGTTATCCCAGGTCACGAAATCATTGGTACCATCACCAAAGTTGGTAAAGATGTCACCTTACACAAAGTTGGTGATAGAGTAGGAGTTGGTGCTCAAGTTGATTCCTGTTGGGACTGTAAACCTTGTGAGAAAGGTTACGAAAACTACTGTAAAGCCGGTATTAATTGTTACGACTCCGTCAAGAATGGTGAAATTACCAGAGGTGGATATGCTAATTTCGTTAGTGCTAACGAATACTTTGTTTTCAGTTTACCAAAGGCTTTAGATAAGCCAGAATGTGCCCCATTATTATGTGCAGGTATTACTGTCTACTCTCCATTAAAACGTCACGTTACCAAGCCAGGTATGAAAGTTGGTATTGTTGGTATTGGTGGATTAGGTCACATGGGTATTCAATTCGCCAAAGCCTTAGGTGCTGAAGTTTATGCTATGTCTAGAGGAGAACGTAAGAAACAAGATGCTCTTAAATTAGGAGCTGATCATTACATTGACACAACCGTTGAAAACTGGTCTGAACCTTACAAATACGAATTAGACTTTATCTTGTCATGTGCTAATTCCAACAAAGGGTTCACTGACGATTACTTCCAATGTTTAAATGTCTACGGTACTTACAATAGTGTAGGATTACCAGAACAACCATTCACATTAAATGCCCAAACCTTCCTTGGTAACGGATCTGCTTTCTCTGCTTCCCATTTAGGTAACAGAGACGAAATGATCGAAATGTTGGATTTGGCTGCTAAGAACAATGTCATACCGTGGTGTGAGTTATTACCAATCTCAGCTGAGAACGTTAAGAAGGGATTGGAAAAGACCTGGGGTAATGATGTCAAGTACAGAGTTACTTTAACTGATTATGACAAGGCTTTTGCTTAATTTGGAATTGAGTTGTAATTGTGTAGTAATACAACATTATTGAGCAAGTTTACTGAAACCCTTAACAAAAGACTATATATAAACTACTATGCGTTTTGCGCAAAGTATGCGTTTGTGCAAAGTATGCGTTTGCGCAAAAGTATGCGTGCCGCAAAAAATAATTGCAGCACGCCACTCTAACGGCTTGACGTAGCTCAGATCTTTTGCTCACT
This sequence comes from Yamadazyma gorgasii, assembly GCA_003708985.3. NCBI lineage: Eukaryota > Fungi > Ascomycota > Pichiomycetes > Serinales > Debaryomycetaceae > Yamadazyma > Yamadazyma gorgasii. The sequence continues at coordinate 360,489 of PPPC03000004.1, read as the reverse complement.
TTTCACACAATTTACGTTTATTAATAGAAATGGCACAACCAAGAAAATACACAGAAAACTTTAAATTGAACAATGGACTCACAATTCCAGCAATTGGATTGGGAACATGGAAATCCACTGATGAGGAGGTTTACAATATCGTTAAACACGCTTTAGCTACGGGTTATAGGCATATTGATACTGCTGACGCTTATGGTAACGAAGTGCCAATTGGAAGGGCAATTAAGGACAGTGGGGTTCCAAGGGATGAAATTTTCGTTACTACTAAATTATGGTGTACTAGACATCATGAGCCGGTTGTAGCTATCAAGGAATCATTAGCAAGGCTAGGCTTAGATTATGTGGATTTGTACTTAATTCATTGGCCGGTATACTTGAATCCCAAAGGAACTCCTTCAAAGATTCCATTATTGCCTAATGGTAACAGGGATATCGTTTTAGATTGGAGTTTTGTTAAAACTTATGAATTACTCCAAGAAGTTGTTCATTTAGGATTAGCTAAATCGATTGGAGTGTCTAATTTTTCGATTAAGAACCTTAAGAAGCTTCTTGAAGACCCAAAAATCACCATCAAGCCTGTGATTAATCAAGTAGAAATCCATCCTTGGTTACCAAATGAACCATTGCGTAAATTCTGTAAGGAAAATGGGATTTATTTGGAAGCTTACTCTCCTTTAGGATCTGACGGATCTCCTATCTTGAAGGATCCTACTATTATTGAACTTGCTAAGAAGTATAATGTGGCAGAATCAATAATTGTTTTTAGTTGGTTAATTTCCAGAGAAATAATCCCATTGCCTAAGAGTATAAACCCAAAAAGAGTGGATCAGAACTTATTAATAATTGACTTGGAAAAGGAAGACGTTGAAGTCATTAATAACATTTCAAAGACAACTTCAAAGAGATTTGGAAGTCCAAATTGGAGTCCTTTAGTTGTGTTCAATGATGATGAGTGATTAGAGTCCATAGATGCGGATGTCACAAAAACCGTTCTAGAACAATATAAATCGTTAAAACATTCTATACTAATTAATCCTCTGAAAAAGGTTTCATTGGCGACCAATCTTGATCATTATACCTCTTCGAAAAACCTCTATGAATTCCATTGATCCTTTCTATATCATCTTCCTCTAACTCTATAACCATTAAATTCTGTCTTAATCTGTCTCTGTTCAAGCTCTTAGGCAAATACACAATGTCTCTACTATTCAACCAACTAAAGAGGATAGTAGCAGGCGACACGTCATACTTTTCACCTAATTCCTTTAACAATTCATCCTTCAATAATGGTGAGCCTACGCTCCCCAATGGCGAATAAGCTTGCAAATGGATGCCGTGATTAGCACAAAACTCACCTAATGCAAACTGTGGTAAATGGGGATGAAGTTCAACTTGGTTCACTACCGGAGTGATCCTTGTTTCTGGTGCTGACAACAATTGTCTCATGTTCTTTATTGAGAAGTTCGATACTCCAATAGACTTAGCTAAACCTAAATGCACAACTTCTTGCATCAAATTGTAAGTCTTCACAAAACTCCAGTCCATGACAATGTCTCTTTTACCATCAGGAAGTAATGGCACTCTTTTTGGTGAACCTTTAGGATTCAAAAAAACGGGCCAATGAAGCAAATACATGTCCACATAGTCCGTATCCAACTTTTCTAAAGATTCTTTCAATGCTTCTACTGGTTGATGATGAGCATTTGACCATAATTTAGTAGTAATAAAGATATCCTTTCTTGAAATGCCACTATCTTTAATAGCTCTACCGATGGGTTCTTCGTTACCGTAAGCAGCAGCGGTATCTATATGTCTATATCCTGCTTCAAGAGCGTGTTTGACGGAATTATAAACTTCTTCGTCTTTTGCTTTCCATGTCCCTAATCCTACCATAGGAATTTGATTACCATCATTGAATGTGAGTTTTCTAACATTTGCTGTCATACTTGCTTTGAACAACTTACTGACAGAATTCATTGGCTATTTATAATTTGTGGCTAGAGTGATGTAAGCGAGCCTGAAGGTCTTAGTTTCTGAGACATGTTGCAAAATCCCTAGATAGTGAAATTTGTGATGTAATCCCTGCACATAATTGAGTTTATTAGTTTGGCAGTTGCTTTAAACTTAGTTTGAAGTTTCGGTTATTATGATTAGGTTATTAATAAGGTTGGTCAAAAACGTTGGTAGAGTGTTCAATAGTCTTAGAGAGTAGGAATATGTTTGTGAACGGCAAATTGATAGTATAGGGCAAACCCCTAACAGTCACAGATCACCCGAAAACCCCAGAATGGATATGTAAGGTCTTAAATTACAAAAAATATTCATGCATGGAAAGTTTGTTCGACACATCAGTTGCCCCTCCTGATAATAGCAATTTCCTAATCAATGGATAGATTATATAATCTAGGCTATAATCACCAGAAATGGCAATTATACTCGATTGCTATAACTTAATTTCGGTGGTAGCCCAAAGTCATGAAGGCAATAACATAAGAGCACTGCTAACACTTCGTACAGATTTTAAGTAGCGTATCATTGAGGGAATTTGGTTTGTCCTCAATAAATTTACTTTATGTTCAAGTCAATCAGAAAGAGCGAGATTGTGCGGTTTAACTACCAATGTTCAAGAGAAGTTACTCAGTACTAGCACAAGCTTTAGACACTAATCTAAAAGCTGTCAAACTTAATTATGACGTGCATCTTCCTAAAAAAGCCGAAAACCTTCATGACAATCCAATAATCATGTTGCACGGGATTTTCGGTAGTAGAATTACTCACCGAACCGTTGCTAAGTCGTTAGCTACTAAACTTAATAGAAAAGTTTATTGTCCTGATTTAAGAAACCACGGAGCTTCACCCCATGTAGAGCCTCATGATTACCCCCACTTGGCTAATGACGTTGAACATTTTATTAAAGAACATAAGATCAACAAGCCAATTATAATAGGACATTCTATGGGTGCCAAAACTGCAATGGCCATACCTTTGAGACAACCAGATTTGATTAAAATGTTAATAGCCGTCGACAATGCTCCTGTTACTTTACCCCAAAACGATGGTAGTATCTTTGCCAAGTATATCACGTCGTTAAGAAGATCACTTGAACAGTTCAAGTTTACGAGAATGAAAGATGTTGATGCTGAACTTGCCAAAATTGAACCAAACTTGGTTGTTAGGCAATTTTTGGAGACAAATTTGAACAGAGGCAATGATGGTGACGTAATAACGTCAAAAGTACCGTTAGATATTCTTTATAAGACGGTTGTGGCAGGAAATGTAGGAGCATGGCCATATGATTCAAATCAATCCAGATGGTCAAAGGGGCCGGTTTTATTTGTCAGAGGAACAGAATCCGGTTATGTCAGTGATGAAACCATAGCAGAAATTGGGAAGTTTTATCCTAAGTTCGAGTTAAGAGATATCAAGGCTGGACATTGGGTTATAAGTGAAAAACCTAATGAGTTTATTAATTTGGTTGTTGATTTCATTGAAAGACACGAAGATTAGATTAGCCAGATGAACAGGAAAAGAATATTTAACTCTGGGACATGTTAAACTCATGAACAAAGCCTAAAGAGCTTACACACTTATAATATAATAAATAGAATAATATAGAAAATGCAACTGTAACCGATGCGTCAAAACACTTATACATATTAATTAACTATACATGTAAATCTTTTCCTATTGACAGAAGTAACTACACATTTAATCTCAAGTACCCAAAGAAAGTACCCAAAGAAAGTACCCAAAGAAAGTACCGTAAAAACAAAAGCGATGGGTGGTGCATAAAATACCCTACTCATCTTCTTCATCTCTTGCCTCTTTTATTTCTTCATAAACTAGTCTAGCCTCCCTTTGGTTTGGCACCAACATTCTTATATACTTTAACTCTATTTCAGCTACCGTTGGAGCCTCAGCTACTGTTTCCTGCCACACTCTCACAAACTGAATGAAATCTATACTCTTAAGTGCTTTTGTAACTTCATATCTATGTTTAAAAACAGCACCAGCTATAGTTCTTCGTTTTTTATGCACACTGTTTTCTACATCCTTCTTGTTTGCCGGAGAAAACTTTTCATGCTTCAAAGACTCTGAGTAATCTATCAAGACAAAATTGTCACCTTTCATAAACATATGATCATACTTCACATCAGCATGAATGATTCCTGCTTGTGCCATACGACTTAATAATAGTAATCCTTTTTCAAAGTCATTGTTAGTCTTAGGCTTCCGTTCAAGTTTCTCCATCATTATAAAAGGTCCAGAAGCAATGTAATTGCTCCTGTTGTAGACATTTCTAAGTTTCGCCCCTGGTTTCCTTAACGACCCAAATCCTTTATGTAAAATTTCTGGTATGAAAATCTTTGTCTGGGGACTCTCGTGATTATACTTCTGAATTTCGTCATAAATATCTAACTCGCTGCTTGCTAAACAATACACATGCTCAATGTTGGTTTCAAATCTTTCATCTCCATCACCAATGTGGAACATATTATGATCGAAGAATTTGAAGATGACTGTTTGGTAACTTTCACTGATTGGCTCCTTCGTAAACTTCTGTGCTACATCTCTAGGTAGTTCTAGGACTTGTGAACCAAAACCGTACCCAACTTGATGTTGATATTCTTCTGTAACATCATATTCCACAGGTGAATATTGATTTATGCTACTGTGTTTGAAACCTCTGTATTTCCAGTAGTTTAAATTACTCTGAATTCTCTCTGAGCTGAAAAACCCATCAAGATAATTATTCCGAGCCCAATCTTCTACGCTTGAAAACATCTTTTCTGATTTGTTTTGATAAGTTTCTGGATCTTGAACAAAAATCTCCTCTAGCAATGCCAAAAATGCCCCTCTAGGAGAGAGCCTTTCTGGGGAAGGATTGTAGTAATTGAATCCCTCTGTCGCATAATGCTCTAAATGAATCACTTTATCAGTTATTTGATCTATTCTAATGAAAAGATACAAACGGCTATCCGTTAGAATACCGAGTTGGCAATGTCCCACTATTTGATAGCATATCAACTGAGCCAAGATTGACCTTATATCATTGTTCGAGACATAAGATTTATTTAATAAATCAATCACAGGCTGAATTGATGGCTGTTTAACTTCCCCTACCACAATGTTTCCATATTCTTGACTGTGCTTGATTTTTAAGCCAGGAAAGAAATTCATATAGGCTTTTGTGTCATTGCTGCTATTGATAGGGAAATTAGTCTCCTCCACTCCCAAGGGGTGCCCGAAAATATGAAGTACCAAAGTATTAAAAAAATCATAAACGTAATCAGAAGCATGAAAGTTGAATATCTCTTCTTTGATTGTATTCTTACACAGACGAATTGGTCTTTTTATAAAGCATTCAACTAGAATGGAACTTAACAAATATAACGTGAGTTGGGGGTATTTTAGACCATCAAGACGACGTATAGCAGCTTCAATATAATCCTCCAATTTATCTTGCTGCATAGGCCTCCCTCTCAATAAAATATAGCTAGATGCATCATCAGGGTCGTCCCCTTCTAACTCTAACTTCACTTCAGCGTTAAGTTCACCCACTACCTCTTTAGAGAAGGCAGTTTCTGAACCACTCAGTACTGTATTTCTATTCCAAACACTAGGCAGATCAGGCACATCGATGAAAAATGATGGGAAATGAAGGAGTAAATCCCTGAACACTGAAGTCCTGGCAAGGCTTGGTCCTTCATGCTGGAGTATTTCCATGCAGATAAGGTAGCACTCATCTCCTGTGATTTGTTGACTTTCATCTAACCTTCTTCCTAATAATTTTTCCACTCTCTCTGCATATTGGGGGTCTTTCCAGAATTGATAATCGAAGCTCATGTTATAATTTCCCACTCCTTATGTGATAGATCATAAATGGATGCGAAGTTATGTATCGTGCGGCTGTCCGCGTACAAAAACAAAAAGGGTACAAACTATAGTATATTTACCAAACTCACTAGACATCAAGAAATAATAGGAAAGTAAGGTAAAGTTTAGTGCAACCAGATGGAAACTACGTACTAACTAGAGTAACTAGTACTAAGTAGTACTAAGTAGTACTAACTACTACCAGTTTGAAAGTAAACGTCCTTATATTAATCATCCACTTTAAATCTAAATAGCCGATGGTTTGACCTCCTTAACATAATCAGGATAAACATCAAACCTTCTTTGATCTCTTACCGGAATACCAGACCTTGTTTTGGGCAATAACTCCGCATCAGCTTCAGCATAAATAATCTCTTCACCTTCCCCAGCCTCTGCTATGATTTTACCAGTAGGATCAACTACCAAAGAATGACCATAAGCTTGATATCCTCCGTTGTCAACATCTCTAGCAGGACTACAAAGGAACGTGAACTGTTGGTCATCTACGGCCCTAGCTCTGGCCAACAAATGCCAATGCAAAGGACCTGTGACAGTGTTGAATGCTCCTGGGTAAAACATGGCAAACGAATTGTTGGGTGGTCTAGCAGCAATGGCCGACAATTCAGGGAATCTGACGTCGTAGCAGATTCCTAGCCCTACGTTGCCAAAATCGCCCAATTTGAACACAGTTGCCTTATTCCCCCCGGTAAGACTGATCAGTTCTTTGAAGGTTATACCGCCAGGGATGTCAATGTCGAACAAATGGACCTTTCTGTGTTTGGCAATGATTTCCCCTTGAGGATTGAACGTTAAGGATGTGTTATAGATCTTGTCATTATCTATTTCAGGAAACGATCCTCCGACCAAATAGATCGAATGCTTCTTAGCCAATCCGCTTAGGAACTCGGTGGTTTGACCGCCTGGGATTTTTTCGGCGTAATTGCCAAACTGTTTAACATCATAAGGGGAGTTGAAACATTCGGGTAACATTACCAAATCGAGGTCTTTTGCGGTGTTGACAGCTTTGGTTATGAACGTTTCAGCTTTGGCCAAGTTGGCAGTCTTATCGGAGCCTGCAGCTATTTGGATAAGGGCGACCTTAAGGTTTTTTGCTAGTGGAGCTTTTAAGGACATGAGTCAGATTGGGAGTGAGGTGAATATTGAGAACTGTGCGTAAGGTTGAGGGTTGATCCGCACTAGATCCGCAAGTTTTCGGATTGCGGATTTGGGCTACGGAGTTAGACTACGGATTTGGACTAGAGCGGAATTGTTGTGAGAGTTAACCTATTTGGAACTTGTAGTTTAAACAATACAGAGGAGTGTTAGATGGGTGTTAGACTTACTTGCGGTGAACTTTAAAAACTCGGGCCATTTACTAGCGGTGAAATTCAAAAGTATGGGCCTATGACGGGCCATTTAATGGCCCACTTAAACGGGCCATAGGGCCCTTACTGTACTCCTCGTGAACCTTAAATCACCAAGCTTATCTACACAAAACTGTTCTATGCTTATATTAAATAACTACGAGTTTTACTATGTTACAAAACTCCTTATTGAGGAGCTAAACTGTCATCCGTAGTCTCTTTCAACCATTTCAAATGCGGTATAAAAACCTCCTCGCACCTCTTATCTTCAACCTCAGCATCATCAGCCACATAAAGCAAATAAGGCCCCATATACTCTGACTTCTTAAGCCCTGATCCGTCCACAGCGACCCCCTCGGCATCGTAGTAGTTTCTACACAACCCCTGGGTAAAAAACTGTAAAACCCTCAAATCAAAATCGTAGCCTGCATTTTTGTAAATATCCTGGTACATTCTAATATGCTTCCCCAGCTCGTAGATCAAGTCGTGGTTATCGACCAACCAATTTGGGTAGAATTTTGGATATGACAAATGCATGAACACGAAATCCAAATCTCCGTTAGGAGTAGCTTTGGATTGAATTGGGTCATAATGTCCCAAAGCTTTAGAGGTAAATTTACCAGTCTCTTCATTCAAATAGCCAACCCATTTAAATTCCTTAAGGGTCTGGAACCATGGCATTTTGAGCACATGAGCAGCGGCGATAAACGTCTCTTTATCACCTTCTCCAGCGGACCCTTGCGTCATGAGCGGATAATAATATTTAGGCCCCAAAACATTGTAGTATAAAGTTAATAACAAGGTTTTCACGTGCTTAGTCTTATTGATAATCAACATTCCCGTCTCCGACGTTGGATCCGGTAAAGCTCCTTCAAATGAATGAAACCAAGCATCTTTGAATGTATATGTGTCCAACGGCTGTTCGCCCTTAACCTTATCAAAATCGTTGTACCTAACTTTCTTCTCCTCTACTTTAACTCCGGCAATGCCGTAGAACTTAGGGTTGGTGGTCCTGGCCCAGGCATCGGGCCACAAAATCAATCCAGTGTCTTTGTATAGTTCAGACTCCAAAATGTACTCGGGGTTGCGGACCGGGAAGTTATCGGAGTCGAGGTAGATGACGTTTTCAAACTTGGAGCTCAAAAGTGCCAACATTTTGTACTGGTACCCTCCGATGCCGTACTTGGACGAAACAGCCGTAGTGATCTTATCGTCCAACATGTTACAGTAGGCATTGTACTGAGGAAGGAGTTTGTCACAGAATTCGGTCTCATATTCGCCCGAGCTGGGGATGAACAACTCGATAGGCATGGTGGAGCCGATAGCTCTGATTTGGCGGATCACCAAGTACGACAACCAACTGTAACGACCCCCACCAATGAGCACATACCCTTTTGAGCTTTGGTAGGTTGCCCAATCGGGGTCAGTGGGGAGATTATTTCCAAATGTGGCAACCCCCATTTCATCTACTATTTTGTGCAATTGTTTGATGTAACGGGTGTGAGAGTCCTTGAGCTCTTCCACCGTCGTATCAGGAAGATCTAGAACATTCTCCAAGTACTCTTTCAGGAAGAGGAAGTCTTTGTTCTCCACAAACAACTCCTTGGCCTTTTCGGTCTTATAATTGTCTTTTAATGACTCTGCTTGGATGACATGGTTATCAAACTCATTGAAAAAGATGGAGTAATCTTTGATAGCGGCCTTAATCAGCGGTGGGATGTTAACAGATCCGTCGGCCATTTGTTTTACGCCGTTTTCTACCGCATCTTTGGCGTTAGGATCAATGGGAAGGATTTTGAAAGTTCCTTCCTCCTCACCATCTTTTGATCCTGCCGCTCCTGGTTCTTTAGCGCCACCTTTGGCGGCAGTATCATCAGCTTTTCCTACACCGCCACCTAAAGCTTCTCCCTTTAAAATGTCATTATTGTCAATAGGAATCTTAGGGCCACTATCGCCTGCATCTTCAGGCACACTTGCCTTAATATCGCCCAATGGATTTTGGATCCGGCCCTGGTCGTCAACCGAAAGCTCGTCGGACCGGAACGACGGCGCACGGTACGTCACCAAGTGGTATACTACTACGAGGGCAACTACACCCATCAAGGCCCTGAACTTGTGGCGGACCAACGCCTTTGGTATTAACATTTTTGATACGGGGCAGCGATATTGTTGAGGACGCGGTGCGTTTGCTGTGGTCTCAATATCACGTGGGCGACTCACGTGAACGTATCACGTGAATTGATGTTGGCATGCGTCCCCCCACACAAACTGCGACATCGCAACCAAAAATTGCATCATAGAAGTACCTGACAAATATCCAAATTGTAGGCAAATTGTTGGCAAATTAATGGTATGAAAAGATTCATGTCGTTAGCCAAACTCCCCAAATCATCTTCGTTCATAGAACTTACTCCAGACTCCAAGATCCCAACCATTCAGGACGCCATAGCAAATGTAGAGAATATAATTCATACACCAAGAATTCTTAGTACTGGAGCATTTTCCTATATACTACCTGAAAAGCGTCCCAAATACCAATTTATAAGTGCCAGCAAACCAGCACTAAGAGATTTGGGTATCTCGGAGGACGATCCGAGCACTGAACAGTTCCAGGAAATTGTCAGTGGCCAAATTTACGAAGATCCAAAGGTTTTAGACCATTTCCCAATGCCTTACAGTCAAGCCTATGCTGGCTGGCAATTCGGCCAATTTGCAGGCCAATTAGGTGATGGAAGAGTCGTTAACTTGTTCGAAGTTCCTAAAGCTCGGGACGGTTACGACCATCGGTTCGGTACCGAGTTTGACAAGTTCAATCGCCTGAAATATGAACTCCAGCTAAAAGGAGCGGGATTGACACCGTACTCCCGTTTTGCCGATGGTAAGGCAGTGCTAAGGTCTTCTATTAGAGAGTACATTATCTCGGAACATTTGAATGCCATCGGGGTTCCTTCCACCAGAGCCTTGGCCTTGACTTTGTTGCCTGAAACTTTGGCACGTCGTCATTTACCTGAAAAATGTGCAATTGTCGCCAGATTTGCCGAACTGTGGATCAGATTAGGCACATTTGACCTCTATAGATGGAGAGGCGATCGTAAAGGTATCCGACAATTGAGTGATTATGTTATTAAGAATCTTTTTACGGTGAACGGAGTGAAATTTCCATATTTGGACCAATTTTTTGCAGAAAAACCCGATTTTGTGGATTTACCTTTAACGGATTACGATAAAATGTACTTTGAGATAGTTCTTAGGAATGCTATCAACACTGCCAAGTTCCAAAGCTATGGGTTTCTTAATGGGGTGTTGAATACGGACAATACTTCCGTTTTGGGACTTTCTATGGACTACGGACCATTTTCAATCATGGACAAGTTTGATCCAAACTATACGCCAAATTCTGAAGACCACAGTGAACGGTATGGATATAAGAACACACCTACGGCCATTTGGTGGAATTTGACGAGATTAGGAGAAGATTTGGCTGAATTGATCGGGACTGGACCCGAGCATCAAAACCTTGATGGAATTCCTAAAGAACTTGAAGAACAAGTAATTAAAAGAGCTACACATATCATTGAAATGGCTGGAGAGATTTATACGTATTCGTTTACTAAAAGTTACGTAACGATGTTCTTCAAAAGGCTCGGATTGAGTCCCGAACTTATAGAAAAAGATCCTAATGAAACCAATCAAAAATTGATAGTGCCCTTGCTTGATATGTTGCAGAAGGTGAAATGTGACTATAATATGTTTTTCAAGACGTTAGGTGAACAACAGTTCACTAGTTCTGATATAAACTTCGGAACTGTGGCCGAAAGTATTGAAAAAGGTAATGAGCTTTATAATCCAACAGAACTAAATGAAGTCATTATCACGTGGTTAAAGATTTTTAATGAATATTTAAGTAAATCAGAGAAGTTAGGGTTTGATCGAAGCAATTGCCGAACATTTAACCCGTTATTTTTACCTAGAAATTGGATTTTAGATGAAGTTATTAAAGAAACCGAAAACGGAAATTTGGATTTCCTAAAGAAATTAGAACAGATGAGTTTCTATCCTTTTGAAAGAGAAAAGTGGGGGGACGAGTTAAAAGAGGTTGAAGAGAGATGGATGAAGCAAGGGAATGTGGGGGAGCTTTATTCGATGTTACAGTGTAGTTGTTCTAGTTAGATTTGGTTAGATTTGGTTAGATTTGGTTACTATTTAGGTACTTAACATATATTCATAAATCATCTACAAATCAAACTATTCTTTCCAATGGGCCCGAGAAAAAGGGCCTAAGCCTTAAAAGCTTTTTGAGCATCCTTATAACCTCTGTTAAAAGCTTCTTTTGCTTGCTGTTGAATGCTTGGATCTAACTTGCTAATCTTAGCATCCAATTGTTTGTTACCAGTTGAAAAGTCAATGGAAGAATGGCTGGATGAAGAGTCATAGTCATCGAAACCGGAGTTAGTGCTTTGAACTGATTCATTCTTTTTGTGGCTCTTTCCAGGAGCTCCAGTAGTTCCAGTTGCACTGTATCCAGTACCAGTACCATAGCCAGTTTCAGTAGTATCAAAATCAGTAGTAGTACCAGAAGTAGTACCAGAAGTAGCACCGTGAGTACCTTTAGTACCAGTACCAGTACCAGTACTAGTACCAGAGTGTTCCTTATGAGCACCATAAGCTCCAGCAGCTCCTACACCAGCAGCTCCAACACCAATGGCAGCTTCTTTTCCATGACTTAACTTAGCACTAGGATCATCAGAATTCAATGCTTGGTAGCCACCAGTAGCACCAGACTTGGCATTATTTCCAACATCATTCCAGTCGGTTGAATTTCCGTTTTTGGCTTTATCACTAGTATAAATTTCGGAACCACCTCCGTAGGAGACTTGGCCAGTTTTACCATTTGATTTGTAGTCGCCAGTAGTGGTACCAGTAGTGCCAGTAGTGCCAGTAGTGCCAGTAGCACCGTGGGTAGAACCGTGGTTACCAGTAGTACCATGACTAGTACCATGACTAGAACCATGGCCAGTACCATGACTACCACTAGCACCATGGCTATGTCCAGAATCTGGCCCATAAGTGCTGGAATCTTTACCAGTAGCATCATAAGCTCCTGATGGAGTTCCTGAAGTACCATAGGTATCTTTTCCATGAGCTTGGCTAGAACCATAAGCAGCACCTCCAGCTCCAGCACCTGCTACAGCGCCAGTACCAGCACCTCCAGCTCCAGCACCTGCTACAGCGCCAGTACCAGCACCAGAACCAGAACCACTTGTTTTACCAGTAGTTCCAGTAGTTCCAGTAGTTCCAGCTCCTGCCTTTTTATCATCTCCTCCCAAGAAATGACTTCCAATCCCTTTGTCTGTACCACTAACATTCTCCTTCCCTAAAGCCTTACCTCCCTGCTTATCTAAGTCATCGGCATACTTAGCAGCATTGGCTTTGTTAATATTTCCTTCTTTGTATTGCTTCTTAACTTCACCACTAACGTTATCTTTACCAATTGCTTTTCCACCTTGTTTGTCAAGGTTATCGATTTCTTGTTTATTACCTAAACTTTTAAGTTTATCTGAGAATCCCATTTTGGTTTATGTTTGTGTAATCTGTGTACTTGTGTTTGTGTAATCTGTTTGTGTACTTATATATTCGTACCCTGTTTGTTCACAATAGTATTTGTGTAATTGTGACACAAAACTGACTGCCTTTATATGAAAAGCGTTTGAACCCTTTGGTTGCGAAATTGCTGCTGAGTTGCTTTGAAACTGCAGCCACACGACACCGGCCACAAGGACCCCTACACTACACACACCAAAGCTTAGTCTGGCCATTGCGCAGGAATACCTGAAACGAATGACATATGACATAAGCAGGCTACGCAATACTCAATCAACACCTTTGCCATTAAGCAACAACTTAAAAATAGAATAAGTGAAAGAAGCCGCAGAGCAATTGAATTAACATTAAAATTATGACATTTATGATTTATATACACGAATTGAATACACCTGAAATACACCAAAACCATTGAATACGCTACAATTACGTCTTAATGACGTCTTAACATGTGAACTGAATTGACTGATAAATTCGGCTAACTGGTTACTTATGCTCAATAACAATCGGTACCTTAAACAAAACCAGTGTACTATTAAACTCCATCCAAACCCTCAAATAATAAAACCTGGCAATATTACTACTCTGAAAACTTGGACACAAACTAAAATCTTTATGAGCCTTAAGTTCAACTGACCCTCTTAACAAAAGATTGGCCAAATCTACAGTCAAGTCAAACTTATTCTCTCCACCCACAGCTACAGGTTGTTTCACCAGTTTCCCATTTTGAACAAGACTAGGGTTCTTTACCAACAAGTTGATGGTCTTGTCAGAAAGAGTGGCCAAACATTTCAAGTCCTGGATGAGTTTCCGTTCGATTTTGAAGTTTTCAATGTTGATGAGTCTCGAGAGATTTATAATGTCAGTAAACTTAGTTTTGAAGTATTCTGTGACGTTTTGTCTGAAGGTATCCTTATCGAAAATTGGAGCCTTGCTAGGGTCATTGTTTTTGAAGATGGTTTCGTGGGTGAATTCCAAAGGAATTTGCTTTTCCGATCCAATAGTAAGAACTCCTAATTCGACTTGGAAGTGTTTGAGTTTTAATGGGGTAGGGGAGTTAATTGTGATGGGGACAGTTAAAACTGTAGGAATGTCTCCAGAGTTAGGACGAATATACTTCACAGGATAAACCTTATAAGGAGTCAGGAAATGGACTTTAGTGGTCTTCAATAGAGACAGACACTTTAAGTCAAACTCAATATTCTTCTTTGGCAGACACTGGCAAAGACCCTTCTCTCTCTGGGATGGCACGTACAACTGTTGAGTCTTGTTGTTATTCTCCGACATGATCTGTTCAGAAATCGATTCTATAAGGGCATTGAGTGACAGTTCACTGAAGTTACGTTCAGTGCCTTTATTAACTACCATATCGATTTTTGACATAATCTTCAACGATTCATCGACTCGTTTGTTGAAATTATCGTAGTACAAGTCCTGGAAAACAGAGATTTCAGGATCATGTTGCAATCTAGGTACAACATTGACAGGGATATGAGAACTCTTCAAGATTACATATTCTTCTCCTAAATGATTGAACACAAACGCATTCTTCTGTTCAGGATTATATTGATAATTCAGAGCCTTACCAATGAAAACTGATGTGACCTGGTACTTCACCGAACTGTTCATTATACTGAAGTCCTTGAGTTTTCCCATTTCTGGCAAGATATTCAAATGGGTGATACAATTGTAATGTTCAGTTTGGTTTTCTAACAATTGGTTAGGGATTTTGAATGAAAAGAATCTCTTGTACTTGGTGTTAGGAAGAACGGTTTGTTGGTATAATGAATGATGAAACCCTTCATTATCAACTAATCGTACGCATTTGAATGGATCCTGGTCCCTGTGGGTATATTCTGTGATTAACCGATTAAGATGACCTACATGGAAACTTCCAGCCATATCAAACATTTCTAAAAACTTCATGGTTTTGTTCTTAAACCGTACAATTCCTTCAAAAAGGAGGTAGAACATCTTAAATTTGATGGGCAAGTCGGAGGTAGTGTTTTCTATGGTGATATATCCATTGATTGTGTCACCCTGTTTGTACTCCATTTCATTAACATCAACATATTCTACAGGCTGGTTGAATTCTCCTACGTTTTTGATGAAATATGTGTCGATTTTAAGATTATCCGTATAGGAGTTACCGGTATGGGTCATATTGTTTAAGTAGCCAACATTATCAAGGACGGTCGATTGCCATTGGTTAGTGCCCACATCATCGAAAGTGATTCTTTCCATAGTTTCTGAAGTTCCACTGTTTGTGGAGGCACTTGGTCCACTACCTGGTCCACTAGTAAGTCCTGTAATACCACTGCTTCCACTACCACTGCCATGGGAAACCGCACTTATAGTGGCACTAGGCTCAGCACTGATACTGACACTCGACTCATCCTCATAATTAGGAGGATCTTGACTCTCAACAAATTGATTATTGAAAAATTCATAACTTGGCAAAATATTCCACAATAACTGGTCGTTCTTTAAATTCTTTATGGCATCTTTAGGGTATACAAAGTTATCAGCTTCATCATATGACTGGTCGACAAAGAATTTCTCCTGGTCGTTGTTTTCGTCACTAGCCATGTTGTTTGTTTGTTAATTGATGACGAGGCTGGATCGGGCTGTAGTTATATACAAGTGACTCAAAAAAAGACGGAACTGTATACGGGATCGGTACGGTTTTCATTCCGTTTGACTCATAATTTATAAGCGGAAGTTATGTTGCGAATATTTACGAGACTTGGCGGAGGTAGCACGGTCTGCGTCAAGATTGAGTTAGGCTGCGAGGCAGCACCAATTACGTTAATGGTAGAGCTATAGTGGTACAAGTTTAGTAGTAGGTAAGGTCAATTGACGTAATTCAATGTTACCTCATCTTAACTGACCACAATTAACGTCAATTGACCTTACCTGGCCCTTCTTTCCGCCGTATCTCTAATTACTAATCATGTTAGTCATTCCAGTGCGGCGCTAGTCGCGGTAAGTTATCAACAAGTTTCGGTAACCTTCCACCGCCCATATCCGGATCTCCAAGTATCTGACTCAGATCTTACTCAGATCTTACCCCGGTTCCGGTCAAATTCTAGATCCTCGTTAACTCTTAGTTCATTGGCTTTTGAAGTTTGCGTTTATTGAAAGTTTGCGTTCATTGATGCGTTCCTAGCATAGCATTGCCCTTGTCGTAGCCTTGCCCATGACCCTATCGACCTTGCCCTTTATGTCTTGCATATCCATTGACTTATGATACATCAGAGCCGCATGAAGCCGTACAATTACTAATACACTTGGGTCTAAGCCAGACGAAAGACTGCACAATGCGTTATCAATGCCCCAGTTCTAGGGGGCTGGCGTCCGCCGTATGGTCCCACATTACCGTATCGTAGACGCAGTATTGATCAGGGCTATGAATCGATTACAAATTCCGTAATGGGGAGCTGGTGCTACATCTTCAAATTCCGAATTAGACAATTTAGACAATAATACGACGTAGGTACTGTAGGCTTTTACTGGGGTGATTTTAAATATGGGGTTATATGCCGGAATACCATACATATCTTTTAAGATACGCCGTACAAGATATCCGACATATGCAATGCACGTCACCTGCAAATGCAAAAGAAAAGAAACATCCATACGGAATCGAAACTAAAAAGAAAAAGCCAATGTCTAAATATAGCATGTAAACCCTAAAACAATAGGCCACAATGTGCCTTAGATTACCGTAACGGCCGAAAAAACGGGACAATTTATGAGAATAAGGCAACTTTTATGTGGACTTCCCCTGAACTGGTAATTACGACGATATACGATCAAAGAGGGATTTTAGGAATTTTAGGGAACCATAGTCCGAACAATGTCTTATCATATTTTTATTAAACTATCCACCGGTTTTGGCAATTGCGCTTTAGTTAGATTCCATTGCAGATGTATAATTAATTTCTTTTCTTCCAATTGTTCTGGGGATTCCATGCAAATGCCAATTTCTGATGTGGGACATTGCATGATATTAGCTAATTCCCAACAAGAAAAGGCAATTCAATCCTTATCAATGGTTATCAATATTAAAAAATTATCGATGATTATCCAATCAATGGTTATCAATTGCAACATCCAGGTTTTATCAATGTTTGCAAAAGAAACAATTCCTTTGACCAATTCCTTTGAACAATTCCTTTGGTTCATTTACGTTAAAGTTCTGGCCTTCCATTTATGTGTTAATGTCCCGTGTACAAGTTGAACATGTGGACAACTTGTCCTTGTGTAGTTGTGTCTGTCGTATCATGTCTTACGGCAATGCTCTATTCCCATCCCATTTGTGACCAATTCCTTGTGACCAATTCCTGGTGACCAATTTGCTGGTGACCATTGTGGCTGTACCACCTGATTTCTATGTTACAAATAATTTACAATGTTAATGGCGGGATCAAGGAGCAAATCCTCAGCCTCCAATTCCAATTGAGGCACCGGTGCTATCGACAATGGTGATGAAAGCTCACTACCAAGGTCACTAGCAAACCCGGCAAATTCCTTGCCAAACTCTTTGCCAAACTCGCTAGGAGCTAACTCAGAAGTACCCGGAGCGCTAGCCGTAGCTTCGCTTGCGCCAGGGTCGCTAGCCCCCAATCCAATCTCACTAGCGAACTCGCTGACTAATTGGTCGCTGGAGGGGCTCGAGTTAAACCCAGAGTATTGGTAGGCATTGTGGAGCACAGCTTCCCCTAGGGTAAACCTCTTAATGTCAATTGGCGATGTTGACGATGTGGTGGTGGATGACGACAGGATACTACTACCGGTACTACCACCGGTACCACTACTAGTGGTAGTGCCAGTTCCGGCACCGACCTCTGGAGTATCGTACATGTTCAGCTCTGAATAGGACCTGGTCATGGCCATGGACTTTGGTGGCAATGACTTCAACAAGGTGTCAACCTCTTTGTTGATAGCGGAGATTTCTTTGGTCAACCTTTGGAACTTTTCAAACTTAGCTATGAGTTCCATTTGATGGGTCATTTTCGGTTTGGGTTTCAAGGGTTGACCATCAAAGTGAGGGACGTCAAACGGTTGGAGATCCAAAGCTTGGTCATCCAAGTGGTGATGTTGACTACTACCTTCTCCCACAGACTCGTACGAATCAACTCCGGCCGAGATACCTGAAATATTATTGGATTTCACTGATGTTTCAGATAAATGATTATGAGATTGAGGTTGATTGGTAGTGGCTAATTGCTGGGGCAAAGCCTTAGGAGCCGGTGGCAAAGGTTGTGAAGGCAAAACTGGAACCACCAACTTCTTCTTGTACACCCTCTTGATTGGCCCCTCTTGAAACTTACACTCCCTGTTGTTGAACTTCTTACAACTCAAACAAACCTTGTCCTCAGTGATGATGCAACATGTCTTACGCTTTCTACAGAAGTCGCACGGTCTTTGGTTCCGAGACTTGTAAGGTCTCGAGCTATAAAGCTTAGATAATTGATAGTTACTCCTTTTCATGATTAGTCAGGTCACCTCTAGGGAATTAGGTTAATTTATATTTACACCATTTGTGTCTTTAGTGTCCTTAGAGAAATTCCTGCACAGAGCTGAGACAGTTCCCAGGATAATGTCTCATCACCGTCTCGCACGAATAGGTCAATTTTGGGGATGGAATTATGGAATGTAACACCCACTGCACTCCGTAACTATTGTTAGGAAACGACGATGGGGTTGGTATTTCCTAACTGGGATGTTTGTCATGAACATGACTTGAGGGTATTTTTGGCCAAAAAGCCCAAACCTCCCACTGTCATTGAAGTTTATAATTGTTGCAAAGCCTCATTTCTAGTCCTTTGATTCTGTACAAACTTGGTACCCTGCTATTGTAAGCCTCTCTGTATTACCCTAGTTGTTAGTACGTACTCAGAACATCGTTTCTACATGGGTTTTTTTCAGGTAATGTAGATAAGTTTAGGTAAATCATCATATACATACATCGATGAAAAAAAAATTTTTAATGCGACACTTTTCCTTTTGGCACCCACTCCTATCCTTTTTTGTGTCAAACCCCTAAGCCCCAGTGTCGTGGCTAATTGCAGTTTTGAACTGTGGTTATGGTGCAGTAGATGGTTGCCGATGTCGACGTTGCCAATGTCGACGTTGCCGACGTCAGTTAATTAATGTAATGGTTTTGACCTCTACCGGGGATCGAATAACTTACGCTTCACTTACGACCTTTGACTAAAACGATCAGCGCTATGTCTTTTCTAAACTATAACTTCTGGTTAGTATCCCGTTGCTACAATGGTGCCTGGACTCCGACTGCAATTGTTCCTTATCCCTATTCCTTATCCGTATACCCCTCTGGCTGAATACTGCAGCAAGTTTGCATTGGGGTGTAATTTTAGGGTTTCTAGAAGTTCTAGTCTTTTACGGCCAAGTCTAAATATGTCGCTCCATCTTTTCTTTTTCCATTATTGACATAAGGCTTCATCAGAGGTTACACTAGAGGTCATCGCTATCGTTTAAGGCTGTATCTGTGGTGGTACAGTATCTGTGACTTGAGCACCGCCTATGATTTCTTATCTTATAGATTTGGGTCGATTTGGGTAGATTTCCTGTGGATTTGCTGTATTACCTGGAGGGTTTTGTGTAAATCCTAATCTTGACCAATCAATAATGAATAAACGGCCAATCATGACATTCTCATTTGCGTCTTGGTTTGTTAAGGTTTGTTTTGGTTTAGATTGTTTGGGGTTATGATTATGGTTGTGGTTATGATTATGGTTCTGTGCCTGGGCTTATGTTAGGGTTTTAGTGTTAGGCTTAGTTTTAGATTTAGATCTAGTTCGATTTTTGGTTACCATTTATTATGAGTCATTACCATTTATTACCACTCCTTACCGTTGCTTAAAGTTTGTTACGTCTCTGAATTTGCGTTCTGTTACATCGGTATCCATTTGTGAACCAAATGTCACCTGAATCCTCTCCCTAATTATCCGTACCGTCTATTTTTAGCCATGCACCTCTTGAATTCCCCTAGCGAATCAATGCCTGTTTAGGAACCTCCATGCTTCATCCTTACACATCTCCAATATCTTCGGCCAGATAACACATCATAAACGATCCTTACATATACGGTGAACTCGCCATGTACAGATACGTAATTACGCAAATAAGCCCCTTGTCCACAACCTCCACTTACGGTTCCTAGAAAGTGTATTCCGGCCGGGAAATAAAGTTGGGACATTATTAACTATGAGATGTCTCGTACGGAATTGATAAAGAAATAGTCGACACTAATTTCGGGTGGGATGATCCGAACCGTCACTATCGCTGGGAATAATTACGAAATTAGGGTAGAGCTAGAGTAAGCTACCTAAGGGATATAAGGAAACCACGGGACGCATTCACAGGTGTCAGATGTCAGAGGTTTATTGATTTCCTCAAGTTGCATAAAACTTGATAAATTCATGTGCCACCACCTAAATTCATTTCAACTGTATCAACAAGCCACACGGCATAACACAGACTAAAATAATACAGCCATACATAATTGCATGTGCTTGTGGTTGGTATCCGCATAGTTAGGGAATTATTTGGGTATTTTATTGCAACGAAATACGACGTCAATAGGATCAAATCGAAGTTTCGGGTTAAGAAACGATGCATGTTGCACCCAAGCACAAACAAAAACACTGGCATAAACACAAACACAAAGAATTGACACCCAAAGTTGACACAAAGTTGGTACAAACACAATGTAGTCTACTCCACCCTACTAAAAGGAAACTATAGACGTGAAAAGGATCAATTAAGTTTGAAGCTTATATAATTAAAGGGTCTTTTGTCTCACAATGATAGACACATTCAGGCAACGACACGCAGTAATAGGCCCATAAAATAAGCCCAGACTTCCCTAAATACTCCTATATACCCCCTAAAAAGTCTAAACCCCCCAAATTAGTATCACTACAATGTCCCAGGGCATCTGAACAATCAGTTAGGGTTTATATTGTGACTGTTACAATATAAATTCTAAACCCTAAACCCATTGTAACATTCACTTCAGAAAGTCCAGACCCTTTTCTTAGTATTACACCGGCGTATCCTTATTACATTTTGCAATAAAACTGCCTTCTCCTCTACCACCTCCACTTGTTAAGCCATCATCATTTCTCCTATTGATGTTAAGCCATCGTCATTTCTCCTATTCAAGATAAGACATCCTCCCCACCTCCTTTCATCTCCCTACAGGTTTATGTCCCGTGTAAAAGTCTAGACAAGTTTAGAAGTCCGATAAGATTCAGGCACGGGATTTACAGGAATTATAACCAAATTTAGGAAAATGTGGCCCTTAAATTATAACCAAATGCAGCACCAAAAAATATCTGTCACTAAATCTAGACGAATTCAAAACAGTAGCAACCTTTTAGAAAGGGTGTATTTTACGAGTTATTTCTTATCAAGGCTGGCTCGGTGGTACTCCGTAGAGATTAGCAATTAAAGTTGGTTCCACAAAAAGGAGTCGAGGAGGTTTTACGATGCATAAATGGAGCTGTCAAAAAGGATTGGATTCGTACGAAACCTATCGCACGAATGTTTTAGGAGTCTCGTACGAATCTCGTATGAATTCATACGAGTCTCACTATCCCACGGCTTGCAACCGATGCTACAATCATTTCGCCGAGTACATCAATTTTTTCAATTTTTTACCGGCATTTCCCTTTATCCTGACATTTTACATGCACCACAATACCATCATGTTACCGGTTATGTTACCTTACCCTTTTGTACTTCTAGTTTAGTTACAAACAATAACTCTGCAAAAATATAAAAAAATAACTGGATCTTGTTGACGCAAGATTATCCCTAGTAGATAGATTTTATCTTAATCTAGACGGGTTATGATCGCTTTCACATGATTAAAGTTTTTTTTTTTCAGCCAGTTTAAGCTGGTAGATAAACTTAGAGAAACCATAAAAAATAACTTGGCAGTCTGGTCCTTGTCTTGACCTTGGCTCTAGCCTTAGGGCCCTAGAACGAAAGTATTTAGTTACCGAAAACTTCTATAACATGTACAACAGGTTAAATTGTAATGAATCACAGTACCGCTTATTGTAGGTACAAGAGCACATATAACCATGGTACGTTGTTTTCACCCTTGTATCCGGAACCAAATTTGCAGGATGTCGTGAGGTGTGTGCACCCTGTCTGGGGATGGTACCCTTAAATGGTAGGTGCACTGGGGGCTTAAGAAAGGTAATTTGGTTACAAAAAAACGGGGGATTGCTATCATAAGAACTATTTAGCAGTCTAGAACATAGGCACCACCTAAAAACCACGAAAATAACTCCAAATTACCTCTATAATTAAAACGATAAACCATATCACAGATTTGCAGCTAATAATGTCGCCGACATTAAATTGATCTGCAAGCATCTAGGAAACTAACCATGGAACTACGGAAGTTTATATGGCCGATTTTTTCCTAAAGGTGAAGCCTTGGTTTTGATCATGGCCCTAGAAAAAGTTATTTAGGAATGATTAAACAAGTTTTGAATCGATATAGAGACAGATAGGGCGCCCCTATTTACCTGTATCAACCTTTGTCCCCTTGAAACCAAAATAGTTCTCTAATACGACCCTATTACGGCACCTTTTCATCCTCCGAGTAAGACCAGAAAATGTGTAGCAACACTTTCACACCTGTCCTAATGGAAAATCTTAAACAATGCTCCTTAACAATTAATCCGGCATATAGGCCTATGATGTTACTTTGTTAGGAGATGGATTATAATTATATCCCCGGTTGAATTGGATCCTGAAAAATTTTTTCAATTATAAAGTCAAGCCATTTTCCTATTTCTTGTTTTTGTGTTATAGGTTAAGTGTATCAGCACTACTACAGGCGGGTCCAAGTAAAGTGCATTAGTTATAAAGCTAACATTACACAATAGAGTACACATCATAATTCTAAGGTAAGAATTAATTGATACTCATCACAAATATACACATCATAGATACACATCACATTCAAATCACATTCAAATCACATACACACACATTACTTCAAAATGATTATGATTGTATTGAATCAAACAAACAACTTCATGTTGACCTTAAACAATGTCATAATAACCTTAAGTAATTACCTCATGATATTGATCATCTTGCCAATCATTATGACATTTATCATTGACTTTATGATGTATTTGAACTACTTGGTGTTTGACAAATGGTTAAGGAATTTGCTGGTCAATGTTAATTGGGCACTGAAGATTGAGTTTAGGAATTTGCTATTCAAGGATGAAGTTAATTAGGTGCCACAGGGGTTATAGATTATTGGAGTTAATTGGGTTATAGATAACATTGATTACTTGGGATGAAAAAAGACAACTAAGAACTTTAGGATAACTTTCGGAGAAGTTAAAGAACTGTAAGAGAGATATTGTGTAAAAACTCGGATAGTAAGGAGATTAAGTTTATTGTTTTACAATCATTAATAGTCATTCTATAGTATTATATATCATTGTGAGATATTCGAAGTAAGTGCTTTTAAGAACCTATAGAACCTCTAAGAGAATTCCATGTGAACTCCTCTGATTATTCCCTAACACTGCCTTTCAGATCCTAAAGATCAGCTAATGTTATGCTCTAAGGATACTTAGGGATTCCGTAGATAAACTTAAAATAATGCACAGCGTCATAAGCGATAGGGGTAAACCTCTTTATTCCGAAGCAATTACCTCACAATTACCTCACAATTAACTTATATCAACTCGAAATTCCTTTGAACCTGTCATATTCCAATTAAACTTTATTCTATGGTTGCATTGCTGGATAGGATTGACCAGCTAAAGGTTTAATCTTATCAATAAGAAAAACTTAAGATAACACGACATGCGACATCACCAAAGTCCGCGACATTCTATAATATAAAAATAAATTTGACACCACACACCCACACACGCACGCCCACCGTCGATCATTTTCAATCGTCAATCTTTTTTTAGGTATTTCTCACGTGATTGTGTCACATGATACGTCACATGCATTAAGGTTGCCTATTTCTTTTTTCCGTCTGAAACAATTTAATAAGCGAGCAGGTGTGTCAAAAGTACTACACACGTGGATCCACTAAACTAGCCCTAACCGAAATACGACTAAAGTTTAAACCTAAATACGAGACTATTAGCTTACCATCTGAGATGCTACAGCTCATCGATCTCCAACCCTATGATTCAACCTCTATATCCTTACCCAGCCACGGCTCTAACTGCAATCTATTTTTAACTTATAAACCTTAATGACAATTACTCACTTATCGGTTATGTACGCATGGAATGGTAATATATTCTCAAGGGGCAGTGAAGAATTTGAATTCCAAATACCAAAACAAGTTTTTTTACCGTTAGTTAAAGCTAGACGTTAGTAGAGGGCCTTTAGTAGTAGGAAATTGCTAGAATTGGGTAAAAAATCAGCATTAAAGTTTAATTGTATTGGGACTGAGTTATTTTTTAGGGAAAGGTGACATTGGGGATTGATAGGAGAGAATAAGGATTGTCCATTTGTTATTCATTTACTTTTATTTGCTTTTATTTGCTGAAGTTTGAAGAGATTATAGGAGATAAAGGTATTGATATATTCACATAAGACGGACGTACAGTTACACACTAAACACACTAACAGTTACACAATTTACACACTAAAAGGCTAAAACCCTAAATACTTCCTAAAATGTTGGAAAAAAAATTCAATAGAAAAAACCTTACCTACATAATATTCTCTTTGTGGTCGTTGTTCCTTATAGGATACTTGTTCAACTATAAAACACCTAACAAAGCTAAACCATGGAGTATATATGATGAAGAAATCTACAACACTGACGACGATACCATAGAAAGACCAGAAATTCCTAAGGTGGATATCAAAACCCATGATATCCAAGCTGCTGTGTATAAACTAGGAATTAAGGACATTAGGACTCTTGACAGTCATTCTAAGACCTACGATTCGATATTGAACAACCATGATATCAACTCTATTCTTACGGAGTTGAGTTTTAAGGAAAGATGTGACTTGTACTTCAAGAATGTCTATTTACAAGACAATAACTGGAGTATTGACCCTAATGAAGATTTAGGAGTTGACCACAGAGACCAATTTAGTTATGAAGATTTTAGAAGATCAGTGTACCAGCAGGTCAAGGAAAGGTATGCTGAAAAACATAAGATTAGTGTGGAAGAAGTCCAAGATAACAGGGAGTTAGAAGATATGCTTAAGGAGGAATATGATACTTTTTGGAAGAAAACAATGGACACAGAGCAAAAGATAACCAACCTGTTGTCCCACCTTAGAATCTTCAACAAATGTTATTTGACAGATGATGAGAACTATCAAATTGCAAAGACCAATAAGATGTTGAAACAACAGAAATCTCTTAAAACAGAATCTACTGAAAAGTTCACACTTACTCATGATGAAAAGCTTATCAATGCAAAGACTTTCACCAGTTGTAATGAACTTGAAAGCCGTGTCTATAAGTGGTTAAGTTTTGCCTATCCAATCTATGAACGTTGGACTGGTACCACCCATTTGAGTCCTCCAAATATGAAAGAGTTTGTAGAATATCCCGAAGTTCATAAACCTTCGAATCCTAAGTTCACCAGTAGGACTGGGGAACCTATCAAATCAGATTTCACAAATAACAAACCTTGTTTTTTGAACCAGTTCAAGAATGCGTTGAATGGAAAAGGGTTAGTTCTTTCTATTGGGAACCAACATGTTGATGATACTGTTAAGCTTATTCATCTTTTAAGAGCTTTAAATAATCATTATCCTATTCAGATTGTTTATTACGATTCGTTATCAAAAGAAGCGAAACGAAAAATTGTTAATGCTGCTAGAAACAAAATGGTAGACCTTCCAGCCAGTTTTGCAGCTGTTAGAAAGCAATTTCCAAAAGATTATTTCAACAAAGCTGATGGTGGATTACCCAAACAAGAAGTTTGGTTCGTCAACACTTACAATGCCATCCATAACAATTACAAACACAAGTTCAAAGGATGGTTTAATAAGTTTTTGGCGACATTATTCAACTCTTTTGAAGAGTTCATGTTAATCGATGCCGACACCGTGCTCTTGGAAAATCCTGAATATTTCTTTAAACTTAAAGAATATGTTAACAAAGGGGCTTTCTTCTATAGAGACCGTACGGCAGCACAGTTCCGTCCAATAGCTGATGGGAAATTCTTCCAAAAGGTCAGTCCATCAATTCTCGATAATTTGATGTTTAATATTCCTATCATAACCGAAAAAACCCTTAAACACGACTTCTTTGATGGAATGTTGCATTATATGGAAAGTGGGGTTGTTCTTATCAACCGTAGCTTACATTTCAATTCGATTTTGACAATGTTGCAATTGGACTTTTTCTCAGCTGCCACTGTTAGGTCCCATGGTGACAAAGAGCTTTTCTGGCTAGGGTTTGCTGTGAATGGAGACGAAGATTATCATTTCAACAAGTACTTTGCCGCAGCTATTGGCCAATTAACTCCTGACAAGGAAAGATTAAACGACGATGGATCACCTAAGATTTCAAAAGAACTTTGTACAGCACATCCTGGACATATTTCTGAAGCCGACAATGAATTGGTATGGTTTAACTCCGGGTTCCAGTTCTGTGGACAGAGCGACGTAATAAACTACGAAAAGGAAACTGCAAAACACAACAGATTCAAAACTATCAAAACTCCAGAGGCAATGAAGGAATTTTACGAGAATCCTATCCATTTGACACACGCCGTGATCCCACCATTCACCAATAAGTTGGAGACGTATTTTGAGAACATTTTAGGTGAACCACCAAGAGGATGGTACATGGATAGACAATATTGTAACAGTTATCTTTGGTGTGCCTACAGTACTGTAGGAGGAGTTACAAAGGATGGAAAAGAGAATTTACAGAAGGGGCAAGTGTTTGAATTTTCAGACAAGAGGGTTGCATTGTATCAGTATTTAGGAGACATTTGGGTTGGAAATGAGTAGGGGTATAGATATATAGAATAAGACAAAGGTTATTATTTTCTGTGTAGGTTTTGGGTTTAAGGACGTGTCAATAGACATAAGTACGTGTTTGGACCTAAGTACATGTTTGTGTAATATGCGTTTGTGTACTCCGTGTTTGTGTACTCCGTGTTCTAACTACCCTTCATCTCAACTTGCTCATCTTCTCACTCGCATCATGGACTACGATTCAGAAGACCTCGTTTCTGACCAAGAAGCCTTCACCGAAGACCTTCTTAACGATGAAGAATATGACCAATTGTATGCTTCGTTACCAGTACTCAAAGCTGAACTTGAATCCTATAATCCCACGATTCCCGAAATCGATTTAAAGGAGATCTTGTATAATAACTACTTTGAGATTGGACCCAGTTTGCAAGAGGTCAAGGAACATTTTCCTAGAAAACGTACGTATTATTAAAGAGTTTCGACGTGTTTATGGTAGGGGACGTGTTTGTGGCCATTGTCTTGCTTTGCAGGAATGGCAGCATCACACAAAACAGAATTTACTATGCAACGTTTATAGAGAGATGACGCATAAAGTGCGAACAAGTGCAATGTCAAAGTTAGCAGCTTTAGCCAAAGCAAGGCGAAAGCTTCAGGAATCAAACGAAAGTGGAAATAAAAGTGTGGATATACTAAGCAGGTTGACCTCTGGAACCGATGGGAATTTACCGGAGGTCAATAGGACGAGTGGTGGTAGAATTGTCAATAAAGAGAATATACCGTCCATACGGACCCAAGTATCAAAATTTAAGAGGAGCGGTGATGTGGGGAGAGTAGAGCCTAGTACAATGGATAGAACAGTAGTAGAGCCACAGAAGATACCGGAACCTGTCAAAAAAGCCACAAAAATAGACCTAAACACAGAAATACAAGTAGACACATCTCTCATAAAATCATCATTATACTTCAACCATCCACAAAAACGACGGAAACTCAATACAATTGAACTCATTACTAACAGAGACCTTTTAGAAATTGCCAAGAAGAATTTCCAAGCACCAAGTCCTGACGAAAAGGTTGAACAGGCACAAAAACAAGCATTCGAACAAGGGTTTTCTAAACTTAATGTTAAGGACGAAAAGGACAAAGAGCCAAAAGATAAGGAACCAAAAGCTGTGACACAAACCCAGAAAATCGACATAAAACAACAAATCCAATCACATGAAGTTTATAAGAAACTTCATAAATCGTTTGTGGTCATTGGACATGTGGATGCAGGGAAATCGACGCTTATGGGAAGAATCCTTTTGGATCTTGGAATTGTCGACATTAAGACCGTCAACAAGTTGGTGAAAGAAAGTGAAAACATCGGAAAAGGATCGTTTGCTTTGGCATGGGTCATGGACCAAACATCAGAAGAAAGATCCAGAGGTGTAACTATCGATATAGTTGCCACTAATTTCGAAACACCTACCACTAGGTTTACTGCCATCGACGCCCCAGGCCACAAAGATTTTGTACCACAAATGATTAACGGAGTCTGTCAGGCAGATTTTGCGCTTTTGATCGTTGACTCTATCACTGGAGAGTTTGAGCTGGGGTTCAGTTTAGACGGACAAACCAAAGAGCACACGTTGATTGCTAGGAACTTAGGAATCGAACGTCTTTGTGTCGTTGTTAATAAGTTGGACAAGGAGGATTGGAATCAACAGAGATTTGAGTTCATTAAATCGACTATGGAGGATTATTTGACTGAAGAAATCGGGTTCAAGGCCGACCAGATCGATTTTGTTCCTGTTTCAGGACTTACAGGTAATAATGTAGTTAAACGACAAGAAATCCCTGAATTCAGCTGGTACAAGGGCCAAACATTGATCGAATACTGTCAAGGACTAAAATTGCCTAATAAGGAAGAAATAGACGATATTTTGAATGAACCATTCACCCTTGTCATAAACGACATAGACGATGTTTCTGGTCAAGAATTCAAAGTCGTAGGAAAGATTCTTTCAGGATACATACAAGTCAACGACAATGTCAACTTTTTGCCTATAAATGAGACGTTAAAGATCCAAAAATTGACAGTTAACAAGCCGGTAAAGTTTGCTCTCAAAGGGGAGATCATCGAAGCTGTTTTTAGTAAGAAGCAATTCAAGGATAAGACATTTGACGATGTGATGATTGGTGACATCATCAGTAACTCAACGTTGGTGAAATCTGTTTCAAAGTTCCAGTGTAAATTGAATTTGTTCAACTTAACCAAGCCATTATTGGTGGGCACACCGTTCATCTTGTTTAGGAATAACTTCAACATTCCTGCCAAGTTGGTTAAAATTGAATCGATTGAAGGGCTGAAGAGAAAGAAACATTTGATATCCAAACAGGTTGGGATTGTTGAGATTGAAGTTGAGGACGATAGGTTATTGCCGTTGTGTGTATTTGATGAAGATAAGGAGTTAGGGAAGGTTGTTATTAGAAAGGAGGGAGTTACTATTGGTGCAGGAGTTGTTACGGCTTTATATTAGGAAATTTCCGATTTGTGCATATTTGTGCAGGTTGGTATAGACTTGCAGAAATTACGCAATGCAAAATCATATGTATGTTATATATAGTTATATGCATGATTATATATATGTCTACGTAATTTACGAAACTGTCGCCACTCTAACTGAAATTTTGAAGTAATAGCTTTTTCATAGATGCTTGTAGTAATGGTATATAATCTGTGTATAAACTGCCCCTCACCGCAAATAATCCAAAAATAACAAAAAAAACCCTAACCCCATGCACATATAAACAATTATATTAGCAGCTTTCTTATTCTTACTACTAGCACCCTTCAACTGAGTGTTACCCTTGCCTATGTCCATATTAATGTCCTCTTGGTTATCTATTAAGTTCATGATTTGGTTCAGTTGTTGCTCTATATGGTAAGTAATCTCCGACTGGATATTTATAATATCAACCATGGAAGAATGTAAGTTTTCCACCTGTTTCAATTGGTTGCTTTTTAGCTGAAGATAATTGGAATTTTCCGTTTCGAGTTCTTGGAGCTGTTGTTGACTTAGTTCTGTCTGTGGCCCATCAAACTCCTCATAAATATCATTGTAATTAACTTCATCATTCAAATTATCATCATAAGTGACCTGGTCGTCAAGGTTTTGGAAATTAAGCAAATTCAATTGTCTTTCACGTTGACGTCTTTGTGTTTGTAAATCCTGAAGAAACTTCGATGTAGCTGTGACACTATCGGAAAGAAACCGAAGAATCTGATTCCGATGGTTGCCTATACTTGCGTAGTACAATTGTTTAAGCTCTTCTTCTTCATCACCAAAATAGTTGGTGATCCAACTAGTCTTTGGCTTGATCTTCGCCTGACGGGCAGTTTCATACTTCTGAAGGATCTTCAACTTCTCATAAACTGCCTGAATTTTGATCTGGAAGTCTTCGTCGAGACGGTTCTTATCATCGACACTTAATTTGCCGGTTTCCTCATAATTCATGGAAAGGTACCGCTGTCTTATTTCATTTAGAAGTTGGTTCAGTTCGGTGATGTGGTGGTACAATTCAGTTGATTCTTTGTTGAAAGTGTCATAGATTATGTAAGGGGGTTGAATTGTTTTTGTGGTTGTTATTTTTGTGGCTAGTTCTTGTTTGATGATATCAACACATTGATTGAATAGTTCAGTTCTATCCATGGTGATTCGCATTTTGTTACTGTGTTGGTATTTGAGATTTAGTGAGAGTTGTGGTGGTATGCTAGTACCATTGTCAGTGTAATAAAGTCTTAAAAATGCCTAAAATTCTCCTAAAAATGTCTACAAATGTCTAAAAATACTTGAAAATGCATCATTCATTGCCTACACACCTAAACACTTCCTGATATTAGTCTAAACAGTGCCTGTGCAAACACTAATATCAATCGCATCATGGCCAACCTTAATAAACTCAGTCTTGTATACCAATTCCCACTTTCCTGGATACTTACCACCACCCAATTGCTTCTTCTTCTCCTCTGGTGTCATGTTAACATAAGCATGGTACTCTGGGGCACCAGGCCTGACAATATTATCCCCTACTAAAACCGTTCCCTTTTGAACCAAACCTGTGGTTTCCAAAACCTTCAAATCAGGGACATACTGAGCTTTGGCATGGTCAATAAAAGCTAAAGGCAAACCCTGAGCGAACTCTTCAGCAAACACAGGTAATGTATCGTAAGCAGCACCAACACGAATATCTACCGTAGATGATAACCCAGCAACTTCAATCATTTTACTAGCAATATTAGCATATTCTTGACTCAACTCAAATGAGTAATATTTGCCACCAAATTTAGCCAATTCCTTCCCAAAAAGGATAGCTGAGTACCCAACATAGCATCCAAGCTCAATCATTGCTTTAGGCTTAAGTTTGGCAATTTCATCCAATACATATTGGCCCTTTTGTGGACCTACTGTCATTAAGGGTTGGATATTATGTTCAAATGCTTCCATTTTTGCCAACACTTTATCGGGGTTACCTTTGAATTGAGGCAATTCTGGGTCATTTAAGATAGTGTCTAATAATTGTTGTTCAATTCCCATTTTCCTTTGGCTTTGTGGTTAATTGTGATTAATTTTCAATCTGGGTTTTAACGGCAGATTATATACCCCAAGATTTTGTCGAGACACGACGCTCAAAAACAAGGCCCAAATCGGCACAGGATCCGATCACGGATGTATCACCGATTGAACTAACATAAGCCTGGGGTCTTTGCCTACACGGAAATTGGTATCTACGGCTATAACCTATCTTGGAATTGATAGGGGACATTGTTCTTGGACGATTACGGCATATTTAGGAATTTATTGGCAACCCAAAATGGTTCCCCTAGTTGAGAGGCCATCGCGATTTTGGTGTTAGTTAACAATAATGGAACCACACAATCAGCCACTACAGCTGCCACAAAACCAACCAACACCTCATCCAAAGCAACCACAAACACAAATAGAGCAAATCACAAATGAATCACAAACCCAACAAACCAAACAAGATAAACTAAAGCGACTTCAACGTCTTAAACAAACGAAATACAAAGTTCTAAAGGAAAACAAAAGTGAGCTAAGAAAGGACAGTCTAGGTAGAAGAACCGGCACCGACAAGACAGAAGTTGCCCCAACCCCAACCAGAACCAAAAAAGAAAAGTTACTTAATTATACTATAGAGGAAACCGACAAATGGGTCGGAACCAAGCCCGAAAAACGGGAAGGAGGGTTTCTGAACTTTAATGATTTAGCAGCAACTGTTTATAAGAAGGAATTAGAGGGGTTGAATGTCGACAAAGAGGGATATCGGAAAGCGTCCGAGGGTGGAACTGGGTTAAATCATAAGCCTAATAAGGAGCAATTGGATTTACTTTCAGCAAACTATAAGGATGAGAAGGGTAAGAAGAGAGCACAAGATACTGGGGTTTATATTAATCAGAAGAATAAGGATTTTAATGCGAAGTTAGCTAGGCAGTAGCAGAAATGTTTACAGGGTAGTACGGCTTTTGGGCTTGTCTGTACGGTACTGCATTGGTATATTTCAGGTGTTTGTGGATGTATGTATAGTATAATAGGAACGGCATTAGCGTGGGCTTTACGCACCACCTCAACGTAACACCTCACATTGTCTCTCACTTCACTCACTTCACTCACTCACTCACTTCGTTGGTGAGTGCGCGGTGAAAATTTATTCAACAATGCAAGCAGAATCCATCAAACCTGTGGATGAAGTCCCTACACAACCGGAAGTCCAAGATGAACCCAATTCATCAGACGGAGAAGGTGACGACGTCCAAGATTCATCGGAGGAGGACGAAGAAGATGACGAGGAAGCTATGCAGAAAGTTAGAGAAGGATTCATTGTCGATGACGAAGAAGAAGAACCCAGTGGAAAACGAAAGAAAAGAAAACACAGAAGAAAGACCACTGTTGATGATGCATTGGACGAGGATGATTTAGAACTTTTGATGGAGAATAGTGGTCACAGACCTGCCAAAGAGGGCCAGTTCAAGAGATTGAAAAGAGCAGGTGACGAGTCTGAAGAACCTGAAGGTGAAGATAGAAGATTGGCTGATTTCTTTTCAGATGATGAAGAAGGCGAAGGCGCCGAAGAGGAAGACGATGGAACTACTGAACAACCACAAAGACGAGTCCCTCAAGCTGAGAACATCTTGGACGAATTCGAAGATTTCATCGAAGACGACGAGTTTTCTGACGAAGACGAAGCACAAAGACAAAAGGAACAAAGACAACGTCAAAGGATCAGCGTCGGGCCAAGGTTAGATACCAGCAAGTTGTCGAACGTCGATAGGGAAAGTTTACAGCAGCTTTTTGAGGTTTTCGGAAGTGGAGCTGAATACGAATGGGCTCTTGAAGCCCAAGAATTGGAAGACGAAGGAAACGCTGAAAACTTAGAACCAACTGCTTTGGACGAGGTGTTTGAACACGCCGAATTGAAGGAGAGAATGTTGACGGAAGAAGATAATTTGATCAGAATCATTGACATTCCTGAAAGGTACCAGAAGTATAGAGGTAGTTTGAAGTATGTGGATTTGAACGACGACGAACTTAAAAAGGAACAGCAATGGATCGGAGATTTAATGTTAAAGGAAAAAGGAACTAAATTAGCATTCCATTTGTACGAACAGTTCAAAGAAGCGGTTGGAAAAGCCGTCGAATTCATTAGCAAAGACGCATTTGAAGTTCCGTTTATTTGGTCCCACAGAAGAGATTTCCTCTTATTTGCTGAAACCAACGATAATGTTGACGGAACTACATCCGAAGTCATTCACAAATTATTGGACGAAGACGATTTGTGGAGAATCGTTAAATTGGATATTGAGTATCATTCCTTGTATGAGAAGAGATTGGGAGTTGAAAAGTTAGTGGAAGAATTAGGAATTGAAGATGATTTGTTGAGAGATATTGGGTCTTTGGATAGTTTTAGTGCTATACAAGATTTGCATGATTATATACTGTTTACTTATAGTAAAGAGTTGAGACATAGCAGAGCCAACGACGCCAATGGAACTAGTGAAGCCAATGGTGAAACTAACGGTGAAACTAACGAAAATGAAGTTGAAACTAATGGAACTGTCGGTGCTAACGGTTCTAACGAATCCAAAAGCAAAAAGAACAAATTCTCGGTCTACGAAAGAATCAAAGAAAATATCCTTTACGATGCCGTGGAAGCTTATGGAATCACCGCCAAACAATTCGGAGAAAACGTAGCTGATCAAAGTTCTAAGAACTTCAACGAAACCTTCCGTATCCATGCCACAGACGATCCATTTGAATCACCCGAAGATTTGATTGAAAAGCTTTGTGACGATGACGAAGTTCTTTACAAAGACATCAAGAACGCCCAAGGGGCCGTCAGAAAATACTACGCCGAAAGTATCTTCCACAACCCAAGAATAAGACAAGAGATCCGTAGCGTTTACAAGAACTTTGCCAACATTAGCTGTCAAGTGACTGAAAAAGGAAAAACCACTATAGATGTCCACAGTCCATACTATGACCTTAAGTATGCTATCAACAGATCACCCAGCGATTTAGTCCGTAATCCAGATGTATTCTTAAGAATGTTGGAAGCTGAATCGCAAGGTCTTTTGGTGATCAAAATCGATACAAAGGACTTTGATAATTGGTTCCAGTGTATTTTCAATTGTCTTAAATCCGATGGGTTAAGTGACATATCAGAAAAATGGAACAAAGAAAGATACTATGTCTTGAAATTAGCTTTTGTGAAGTTGACTACTATGATCAGTTTGAACACAAAGGAAGACTTAAGAGTTGAATGTGAAAGATTAATTGCAGCCGATGTTCGTTCTAAGTTTTTGAACAAAATCGACCAAGCTCCATTTGCACCTTTTGGATTCGACAAAGGTACAAAACCATCGGTATTAGCTTTATCATTTGGTAAAGGTGAATTTGATAATGCTGTAGTAGGAGCTTTTGTTAAAGATACAAGCAAAGTCGGTGAAATCTTCAAATCGGATCATAATCCGATCAGAGATAGAGAAAGTGAAGATTTATTCGGTGGTCAATTGAAGAGTTTCATAGATAAAGGTTTAAACGGAAGATCGCCCGATGTTATTGTTATTTCGGGTTATAATCCAAATAGTAAACGTTTATACGACATTGTTACCAGATTCATTGAACAATACAATATTGTCGTTGATGTTGAAGATATTCCCTCCACATTTGAATATGAATCTCCTCCACTTGTCAGAGTTATCTGGGGACAAGATGAAACTGCTAGATTGTACCAAAACAGTAAGAGAGCCAAAATTGAATTATCTGATAAAGCCACCCTTGTTAAGTATTGTGTAGGGGTTGCTAGATACGTTCAAAATCCACTTTTGGAGTACATTTCCCTTGGTGATGATATTCTTTCCCTCAAGTTCAGTGAACACCAAAATCTTATTAGTAACGATAGTATTTTGGAAGCTTTTGAGTCTGCCTTTGTGGATATTGTTAATATGGTTGGTGTTGAGATTAACGAAGCTATTAGAGATGATTATACTTCACAGTTATTGCCCTATGTTGCCGGGTTAGGACCTAGAAAAGCATCGGGATTGGTACGTAATTTGAACACTAAATTGAGTTCATCTTTGGCCACCAGAGCCGAACTTATTCAACACGAATTGACTAGTGGAAATATTTTCTTGAACTGTGCATCGTTCTTATACATTCCTTATGATGACTCAATTTCAGCTAACGATGGTTCTGTGGAGTTATTAGACGCTACAAGAATTCATCCTGAAGATTATGATCTTGCCCGTAAAATGGCTGCTGATGCCTTGGACTTGGATGAAGAAGATTTAGGTAACATCGAAGAACAAGGAGGAATTATCTACCAACTTCTTCAAGAAGGTGTTAACAAATTGGACGACTTGAACTTAAATGCCTATGGTAAAGAATTAGAGACCAATTTCGGTAAAAAGAAGTTTGCTACTTTACAAACCATCAAAGAAGAATTGGTTAATAATTATGAAGAGTTAAGAAGATCCTTCCATATCTTAGACACTCAAGAAGTGTTCCAAATGTTAACAGGTGAATCTCCTAAAACATTCCACAGAGGTACAATTGTGCCTGTAACTATAAGCAGAGTTGGAAGAAACTTTAGAGACATGCAAGCCAGCGTCAAGTACTTAAAAGTCACGACGTCTTCGCTTATTCAAGGAAATGTCGATGAAGGGTACATCCCTCGTAATTTACAGCCAGTTCAAGGTCAAGTTGTTCAAGCTGCTGTAGTTGATGTTCAATACAATGATTTCTTTGCTAATTTCAGTTTACTTGAACATGATATTGCCAAAGGTTTACAACCAAGAATCCACAAAGAAAACGGTAAATGGGACTTTGATGCCGAACAATTGGATATTGCTAAAGAACAAGCCAAAGAAAACATTCAAAAGGCTAAAACAAGAAATTTCCAACACAATTTGTTCCATAACTTCAACCACAAACAGGCAGAAGAGTACCTTGCCCCAAAGAATTTAGGGGATTGTGTGTTAAGACCATCTTCTAAAGGTCCTGAGTTCTTGACAGCTACTTGGAAAGTTGGTACCAATCTTTTCCAGCACTTAATCATTGAAGAGAAGACTTATGGAGCTCAAAAGAAGTATATAGTTGAAGGCAAAACCTATGATGATTTGGATGAATTGATTTTCATGCATATCCAAGAAATTGCTAAAAAAGTTGACGAAATGGTTCGTCATCCAAAATTCAGAGACGGGGCTTTGACTGAAGTCCATGAATGGTTAGACAGTTACACAAAAGCAAATCCAAAGACCAGTGCTTATATATTCTGTTACGACCACAAAGCTCCAGGTTGGTTCTTGTTGTTGTTCAAGGTCAATGTTAATACACCTATTAGTACTTGGCATGTTAAAACCCAAGCTGATGGGTTTAAATTGAGGGGATATAACTATCCTAATGTCACTAGATTGTGTAATGGGTTCAAGCAGTTGTATAAGCATCAAACGAGAAGATAATCGGAACCTACTCGTCCAACTACTTTTCACACTAACTTTCCTAAGAGGGCTTAATACAAATTCCACTCTTATGTAGTATTCATGTAATATAAATTGTACTTAATTACTTTTAATCACCACGCCTTTCTCAACCTCGACCTAAATGAATCTCCATCAACATAACATCCCATTAACCATCTATCTCCGCCATTCTTATCACTAAACTCTTCCCTACTATGTAACACTCTTCTGTTATCAAAAATAACACACGTTCCCTCATCCAATTTAATTTTGAATTGGTTTTGTGGATCGTTGATGTAATCCTCAAATTTTTGCAATCCTCTGATAAAGTCGTTAAACATATGATGACCACTCACATCGTCAACTGAGTCGCCAGAAACACCACCAGCTACACTACCACCAACGTGGGCAGCTTTTGTGATACCAACCTCAAAAGGACCTTGAAATGGTGGTGAATAATTCACCTCTTTTATATAAGGATAATTAGAATTAGGATCAATAGTTTCATCCTCAACTATCAATGGTCTTTGGTAATAATAGAATTCACCATTATTATCGTATTGGTAAGTTATAGGAATTTGTGTAAGGGCCCCAAAAGCAATGGGATCGGTTTCTCTGATATGCTTTGCAGCCAAGAAAGAGTCCACAAAAATGTTTTCTCCACCCAAAGTTGAATTTTTCAAAGCATGAAGAAGTTGTAACCCCGGCGGTGATTCATAATAAAGCAAGTCCATATGTAAGGGAAGAAATGAATTAGTGTAGGCTATGTTTTTAGCATTTTTCACGTTTTTCACATCAAACAATGTCCCATAAAACGTCTTTTTGACATAACCAAACTTTTCGGCTAATTGATAAACCGGCCAGGTACTAGCATTAGACTCGTTCATGGTCTCTCCAAGGTCTGAAGAGTATGGGACATTGTCCACAAACGCAAGACCATATTTTTGCATATTCTTAACTACTTCATTAAACGCACTTTTATCCGACATATATTGTTCAAATCCCACTCTTAACTCCGCCTTATCAATACTTTTCTTATTCCAAAACGTCCTATAATGATCAAAATGTGTGCCGAACCTTCTAGACTCTTTTGTGGAGTACTTCTCTAAGAAATTGTATGGGTAAAGTGAAACATGTTGTTTACCATTCTGGTCCCACACGATTTTCAAGTTATTATCCACTACTTCCGGTTTATCTACAACTGTAAGACCTCTGCTAACCTCTCCCGTAGTAAATAGTTTCTGGCTGGAGTCGTGATCTACGGATTCGGGTGCTTTGCAGGCATCTCTCAAAAACACCGTATTAAACAGAACCACCTTCGGTCCGAGTTTTACCGTGATATACCGATTGTTGAATTTTGTTACCACCATAGACTTATGTCTTATGGATGTCATACCTCTGCATACATTTTTCACGCTGTTTATGCTCTTCATTGTTGTGTTTGTGTCACTTGTGGGGACGTTCTCTTTATGAACAAATCTGGGGAAATGCGAGCGTGAGAATCGCACCATCTTGGCCTGGTGCCTGACCGATGGGGTGATTTATCCGGAGTTATAT
The DNA here is from genome assembly GCA_003708985.3 of Yamadazyma gorgasii. Lineage (NCBI taxonomy): Eukaryota > Fungi > Ascomycota > Pichiomycetes > Serinales > Debaryomycetaceae > Yamadazyma > Yamadazyma gorgasii. The sequence goes on along the minus strand of PPPC03000004.1, from coordinate 322,074 downwards.
AATTAGGAGTAGAGTGTGGGGATGTGGCGTGTTTGAGTTATTTTGGGATTAAAGTTGTTTTAAGGGGTTTAAAGTCCTTAATTAAGTTTGTTGCCAACCTTAATCATCTCATCTAATACACGTGATATTTTCACACGTGATAGTACACGTGACAGTATCCGAGGATATCTATTTACCTATAATCTTAAACCTACTTACACCTACAACGAAAACAACCCTGTCCTCTTCTTTCCGAATGGATAAACAATCAATGCTGCTGCAAATAATCCAACACTAATCCCTACGGAAACTTCTACCATTGCTGACCCAAATGATAACGCTCCATCATCACTGCTGGTGGTGGAAGTGGTGGAATTACCCGTAATTTCATTAGCAGTAGTAACCCCCGACAACAACGAACTTTGGGATGCAATACCTGAAGGAACCTGAACGAAAATTGCCGGTAACATTGCCGAAACTGCCAACCCTTTCCAAATACGGGAATATAAGTTTCCTAGAATACCGACAATGAACGCACCAATACAAGCCGTAAACTCAGTGACATTCTTAAAGTGTAAACCTGAGAAATATGTCCCTAAATATCCAAGACCTCCAATGACGACCATCACCGGAATTTGACGAAACTTGGCTTGATTGATAAGTCCTAAACAGGCGGTAAATGCTGGCACAAAGATAATACGAAACTTTGGATCAACATTATGACCTGTAGGACAGTATACGTTGGAGACACTGTCTTTATCTATCCAACCGTATAAGGAAGCACCTAAAGTGATCCCAAATCCTAGGAAAAGGGAGTAGATGATGGCATAGAACATACGAACACTTCCGGCCACTAAATTACGAGATTGAAGTTCTAATGAACCACACAAGATGATATACCCTGGCAAAATTAACGCCAAAGATCCCTGAGCTATAGCCGAAAAACAGAATGTTTTACCTCCATTTATTGATCCAATAGCTCGGGCAATGAATGATACCACAATTGATGCAGTTACTTCAAAAACCGAGGAGTATAAGTTAGACATCGATGATACAAAAAATTGTAAGTATCCAACACATAAACCCACACCGAAACAGATGGGTAAATCAACCCACCCTCCACCAAATGCAAATGGACAAACCATGGCCGAACCTAGCCCATAAAGAAAAACACACCACCATGGATTATATTGGTTTCTTGATTTTAGAATTTTCGTCAATTTAGCAGAAGCTTCTTCAACACCCATTAAATCATGGGTAACACCTTTATATATCTTATGAGTATCTGAAAGCTTGGATAAATTCACTCCCTGTGAACATTTGACAAGATGAACTTCCGAAGTTCTAGTAGCCGCATCCCCGAATGCCATAATCATACAACCAGGGAAATAAATGAACTGCCCATCGATCTCCAAAACCCTACTGGTCATTATCATATACTCTTCTAGTCTATGAGTTGGTGCACCAAATAACATAAGGGCCTTACACATTAGCATGATGAATTTTTGTCTTTGTAATACATCAGCTATGTGCACCGTAATCCTAAGTTGCTCTTCTTGTTTTCTTTTAGCCTTTTTTATATGTTTACTGACTTTAGAAGGAACATTTGAAGCTTGTATGGTTGTCTTTTTATGGAGTTTTGGTTTAGCGTTATGGAATGAGGGCATTTGACCTCCACTTTCTTCACCGTCTTGTTCAACCTCATCCTCTCCTACATCTTCTTCATCTCTCACTACTGGAACATTGCCACTATGAGATCTATGCATGAATGGTAAACTATCCTTAACCATCTTTCCTCCACTTTTTAAACCTCCCTTGATCTTTGTAAAGTCCAATGAAGTAGAGGTTCTTGAGGGTTCATCAAATTCATTTAAGGTAGACTGTCCGTACGATAAACTTGAGTTAGACTTTGATTCGTCTGGGTTCTGATACAACTGTAAAAGACTTGAAAGAACACCAGCATGAACTTTGGGAGGTGGTGCTACAAGATCATCATCGTCATCCAACATCATAAACTCTCCTTGGTCATTATAGGCTATATCATTACGAAGAAAAAGGTCTGGATTTGGTGCTGTAAGGCCGATTCTATCTTCAGTGGCCTTTGAACTCGTACTATGACGTTTTTCACTATCACCACTCTTCTCCTTGACTATTGTGTCACTGGAGGACTGTTCCATCGGTAAAACATCTTGACGATACCGTTCTGGAACATGAACATTAATCAAGTTCCTTGCTTCGTTATTTAACTGAGCGAAATCCAACCTTTGCAATTCTATGGAGTTCCTATCACCATACGATTCTTCATCACCAATTTCCTCCTCTTCGTCTATGGGTTTGATGCGATCCTGGGAGTACCTAGACCCACCAGGAGCTAATCCACCACCACTAAGTCCATGGGTGCTGTCTGTGTCGAATATTTGACCTAGGAAAGTATCGCCATTAGGTCTTTCGGGGTATGCTTGATCTTGTAAGGCAACTTTTCTCAATATATCTTTGAAGATGGTGTTGCTCCTCGTAGCAGATGAAGCTCCTGATGTTGTTGATTTTAATTGATCTGTTATGTCAGTTTCGTTCCTACTACTTTTGGAAAACATAGAAGGTCTTCTGAAGATGTGGTTTCTCAAACTGGAAGTTCTAGACTGATGAGAATGAGTATCTGAAGCCTTTGAAGCTTTTGACGCTTTAGAGGTATGAGATCCAATCGATGGATGTTTAGCTAATCCTTCGTGTCCTCCGTCGTGTACATTTCCATGGGCTTGTGATGCTGCCTGAGCCGAACTGCCCTCAAAAGGTCCCTGTAAAGCTGTAGGACTCATTGTATTGTGAATTCGAGAACCTTCTTCATCAGAATCACTACCAGCCAAACTATCAGGCAAGTCATCGTTATAATTTCCATACTCTTCCATATCATCACAACTAACTCCTTCTCTATCCACGTCTTCTTCGTTAACTCCTTCGTTCCCCTGTTGAGCCTCAGGATTCTTAAACACAAAATTGCTTAAATTTTCATTGACTTCTTCGTCTGATTCTGATTCTGATTCAATTTGGTCGTTCGATGAACCTCCACTTATGAACGAATGTCTCGGAGAATTAACAGCTTTGGTTCTGTTAATGTTGATGGCTTTATTGGTGAGTCTTTTCCCGGCTTTGACGATATTGGTTGGCTTCTTCTTTTTGTAATGTTCAAGATTAGGCAATCGTATGTTTGATTGAAAGTTTGATTCGTCGTCTGAACTGAGTGACATTTTGTTTGTGTTTGTTTGTGTTTGTTGGAGTTTTTGGGTGATTTCTTCGTGTTTTTGTGTTCTTTATATTCTATGATCTGGTGATGCTCTTATACTTGTTTGTCTTGTTTTAGTGTGGTTTTTGCCTATGTCTTTGTGTAACTTGTGTTTGTGTACACTGTGTTTGTGTAAGTTGTCCTTGTGATTCTATCTATGTACCAATCTCTATCTGTGTACTTTTATAATCTTTAGGTAACTATTAATATCTCCGTTTGTTACCTATCACTTTCCCTTACTCTTAAACGTCTGTGGCCACTCCTAAACCTATCTCAATCTAACTGTGTCTATATATTTCTATGTGTGTCTATGTGTGTCTATTTGTACTCTATTTGTACTTTATTCGTAGTTTTATCCTACCCAACGCTATCTATCAAATAACACACGAATTGCTAACACAGATGATTATTTTGCGACCCTGTATATAATGACATACTTTGCTGTTACATGATGTAATGAAGGAGGTGTAATTTACGACGGAGTGTTCGTGGCGACAGGGGTCAACAGGGCACACATATAGCATTCACGGGACATGCCCATAGAAACATAAAACTGCTTAAGATTAACACAAAGAGCCTAGAATGTGCCACAAACACAATAAGTAAGTAAATGGACGGTACGGAAATCGGTAAAATAACGCGATGGTTCAAGTACTAACACCGCCTAGCACCGCCACTAAATTTAGTACGCCGATCGCTGTAGATCATTATTGTTTCTTACATTTACATTGACACTGTTCATTTACATTTACACTGTACACGACCCACTTCTACACAAATACACCACTGTTAACGTTAAACCCCCGTAGAATCTTCCCATTGAACTCCACAATACTCTTCAATATACCCCACCCAATTCTCATCAAAATACTCCTCAGGAATATAATCCTCTCCGTCTGTACATACAATAATCGTCCCCCATGACATCCCGTTCAAAATATTCACATCTCCTTCTTCCAAGTCCATGATAGCCTTAGGCATCAACTGCAACTCAAATTGTCTAAATCCGGAAGGATTCACACTAGGGTTTGGAATATTAAATGGAGTTTGGCTGAACGCTTTAGCAACCTTATCCTTACCGTTGTACAACAACGGCTTACCACCTAAGTCATATCTTAAGATTTGGTGGGGGTTATATTGGACTGTAGTAGAGAAATTCTCAAACACTTTGTCTTGTAGCATATTACTTATTTTAGCAGCCTGAGGGTTTAAGTCGATGTTTTTGATCGGTTTATCGTCCTCTTCTATGGAGTTGGTTTCTATGAGGTCTTTGTACTTTTCAAGCTCGGGATCTGGTTGAATTTTGAATTTCTCCTTAGTTACATAAGTGAAGTATCCTGGGTACAGAGGAAGATCGTAGGAGTTTTTAGGTTTTGGAGTAGGTTTTGGAAGGTTTTCACTAACAATAGAAGCGTATGACACTTGAGACTTTTCAGTGTCTTTTTCTGTCTCTTTCTTTACCTCTTTTTGTTCCTTTTGTGTCTCCTTAGTCTCCTTAGTCTCAGTCTTTGTTTTCTCAAAAGGATTACTAAAAGGATTAGAATCAAACGGATTCGTCAGAGAACTACCTCCAAACAAATCCTTGGTCAATTCATCTCTTAACTTCTCTTTCTTCTCTAACCTAAGCTTTTCATCTAAATCCTTCTTTAACTCGGCTTCTTGTTCCTTTTTTAACTCCTCAATCTTCTTAGGATCTTTGCTTATTCCCCTTATACATTTAATACTTCCATTTTTAAACGAACAACTGGTAGTATTCTTACACCCAAACACATATATGACTCTATCATACAATTCATTGTCAAAAGGAGCAAATGCTTGCAAATAAAGGGCCATTTTCTTTCCACAAACATCACAGGTTATTAACTTTTCATCCGGTAATGATTCGGGATGCAACCAAACTGGTGACCCACCAAGGATGGTATCTTCTATTGTTGGTTTTTCATCTATAGGACAATCAACGAATCCTAATTGGACGGTTGATTTTGTGTGTATTGATTCTTCGTCTGAAGAGTAGTCGGACATGAGATGAGATGCGCACTTATTGGAACTGCTAATAGATACAAGCGTACACAAAGACACAAGGTGTACCCAAAAAGAGACAATGAACACAAAAACTCCACAAACTAACCTATTTACATGTATTTGGTCTATCTTTATATACATCACAAAAACCTCTTATGTGTTATCAACTCATACGCTTGAACAGTATCACCCTCTTCAAACCTTTCCCATCCATCAAATGCCATTCCACATTCATGGCCCTTCTTAACTTCTCCAACATCATCCTTACCTTGTTTTAAAGAACTCAATCCCCCGTCAAATAGAACCTCTTCCCCTCTTAACACTTTCACCTTAAATGCTCGCTTCATATTACCTTCGTTCACCTTACACCCTGCAATCTTCACCTTCTTCTTATTCTTTGCAGTAATTGTGAACACTCCGTTGATTTTCATTTGTGCAAGAACTTTGGTTTCAATCACCGGTTCAAGTTGGTTACTTAAATCGTCCGTAACTTCCTCTATCAATCTATAAATGATGTTATGTTCTTTGATTTCTACTTTACTATTGTACGCTTTTGTGGCTACCAGTTTGGGTACTTTCACATTGAAACAAAGAATTTTTGCTCCCAAAGTTTCAGCCATATCAATATCAGAATCCGTAGGTGGCCCTGCCTCGTATGAAATTATAGAAGCTTTAACTTCCTCATTTCCTAGCCCTTCAATGCTTTCTTTAATCGCTTCTGCTGACCCGAATACATCAGATTTAATGATATAATTAACAGTTTTAACCCTCTGGGTCTCTCCAAACTCTTCCTTCAAGTCTTCGTCAGTAAACCCTTGCAACTTAAGTTCATTAATCTTCTCCTGTTTCTCCAACTCTTCAATTTCCTTCTGTCTCTTAGTGTTGATACTCTCAATGTCTTTGTATGACATTAAATGCTTTTGTCTGTTGATTCTGTTATCGACAACTTTCTTAGCTATAGCTTCAGACTTGGCTCCTAAAATTTGATCTCCTGAGTTGGGCAACTCCTTCCATCCCCACAATTGCACAGGAGTTGAAGGGCCAGCAACTTTAATAGTCTTCCCATGCTCATCCTTCATTCCTCTCACCTTACAATACGTCGTACCTGCCACCAAAACGTCACCAGGTTTAACAGAACTACGTGTGACTAATGCCGTAGCTACTGGGCCCATTCCCTTGACTATTTCACTTTCAATGACCCAACCTTCAGCAGGAATTCCACTGACTTCACTCTTAAAATCATTCAATTCACTTAAAGTTATGACTGCTTCTTCTAATTTGTCCATATTAAGCCCAGTCTTTCCACTAACTTGAACTGTCTGGGTATCACCACCATAATCCTCAATATCAATTCCATTTCCTGCTAAGTCTCCTAAAACCTTATCAACATTGATTCCAGGCTTGTCACACTTATTTATAGCCACAATCATCGGTACCCCGGCATTTTTCGCATGCTTGATAGCTTCAACTGTTTGTGGCATAACCGAATCATCTGCTGCTACTACCAAAATTACAATGTCGGTAACATTAGCACCTCTTTCTCTCATCTTCAAAAACGCAGCATGACCTGGCGTATCCAAAAATGTAATTTTCTTCTTACTTACGGGCGTTACCACCGAAAATGCCCCAATGTGTTGGGTTATACCTCCAAACTCTTTGTCTACAATACTCGATTTCCTTAAATGGTCAAGAATCGTAGTTTTTCCATGGTCCACGTGACCCATTATCGTCACTATAGGAGCCCTTGGTTTTAATTTTGGATCCTCTGGATCAAGTTCTGGAGCAGGGAACAATTCAAGCCCAGTATCATCATTCATATTGATCTCAAACCCGAACTCTTCAGCTATTAATCCAACATTCTCTTTATCGAGAATATAATTATGTCTCATATTTTCGAATCCCATGGTCTTCAAACTCTTTAAAAACGTTGATAAAGGAATGTTCAACATAGAAGCAAGATTTGAAACACTTACAAAGGAAGGAACCGATATTTTAATCTTTTCCACGGGTTTTTTAGCTTTCTTATTCACTTTTTTATTGAGTTTAGTATCAGTTTTAGGCTTAGAAATCATCTGGCTCTGCACATTCTTATTCCTCAAAGCTTCCCTAGCTTTCTGGTATTCATTAACCTTATTATCCCTAAATCTGGGGGGTCTATCCACTTTTTCTGACCTTATTGGCTCGTTGTCTGATACAGGTATCACATTATTAATTCCACTTACTTGAACCCTTCCTTTATTTTTATCCCCTCCTAAACCCTTGGTATTCACACCCTTATTAGTCTTCTTGAATTGCTGGGCAAACCTATTAGGTTTAGCGACATTTAGCTCAGAATAAAACCTTCTACTAAGTATCGTACTATACCGTAACATGAAAATTTTGTTGCAACTGCGAACATCTTAGAGAGCTGCGAACATCTACAAGAACTTCTGTGAATATGTATATATGCTAGCTAACCAACTCCTCATAACTATAATCACCATCAGAGGTAATAAATCCAAAACTCTTAGAGTCATTTAAGGTTTCTATTAACCTATCAATATCTCTAAAATTTGAATCATCCAATGCAAATTTCCTGTGTCTGTTGGAATTAATATGATCATCAAAATGGTCGTATTTGACTCTACAGTTTTCACAGTATCCTGGTTTTAATTCCTTGTCGATATTATCAATTTGTTTCTGTTTTTTCATGAAGATTCTTCGTTTCAAATTGTTTAAATTCTTCGAAGGAACTTGCGACATCGTTGGTCCTAATCCATTTCCTTGGAATGGAACGCTTCCAGAATCAATTGAGAACTGTAATGCATTTGATGTACCATTGAATCCTGATGCAGCTACATCATAATAGCGGTTGGAATTATTAGGTAAGCATGATGAATTTCTTAACAAATTTGGTTTAGGGTATTTGAATAATTCAATTTCATCTGATTCTTGTTCTTCCTCTTGTTTTTGAACTTCTTCTTCTTGTTGTTGTTGTTGTTGCTCCCCTTGGTTCTCTTGAGTCCCTTGGTTTTCAGACCCTATTGAATCCTGACTAATTGTCTTCTCATCTTCGCTAACTAAAGTACTTCCACTAGTCAAATAAATTGAACTCCTCTTATTCTTTATATTATTAATCATATCATATGTAGCCCTCTTTAAAAGCTTTCTATAATTCTCAGTCTCCTCAAACTTCTTCATTCTTCTGTTCTTCTTCCTGGTGTTGTTCTCAGTATCCATTATAAAAGGACATTTTCCATCTAACGTCAAATGCAACACAGGGAAATTCTCATCAACCCATTCTCGTACGGCTATAGGTCTAACATTTTGAGATAAATCGTAAACATAAAGATAATTCTTGTTCAAGTAATGCAAATCTTCTCGTTTGGCATTAGGATCTTTATCAGTAGAACCAAAGATCTTTTCTTCCCTTAAAAGATTGTAAAGTTCTCCATCATGGGCTCCATTACCTCCCTGAGCTCCATTCGCCTGAGGTGTCAAATTATCAAAGTCATTTATGCCCAAATTCTTGAAAAACCGGAAAACCTTATCATAATTCCACACCTTGATCTTCAAGGTTGAAGCATCATGGAATATGTCATTGGAATTGTACTGATTTTGACTATGATAGGGTCTTCTACTGATAATAATTGAAACTGACCTATCATAAAACGGAGTTATAGTTGTACCCACAAACTTCAAAGCCTTCATGGCACGTTTCTGGTCGAGTTGATGACTCAAGTTTGACTGTTCCACCCCTTGAGTATCAAAATATGCTATGCTGTTCTTCATGATCTTTTTCCAGCTATTTCTCCATTGCTGGAGTTCTTCTCCTACCAACCGATTTTGTTTTGTTTTGGCATCGGCAACGATATCCAACTTCCCCAATTTTCTTTGTCGTTTATTAGGAGAGGGCACATTGCCGCTGGTTTCTTTTAATGGAGGTCTAAGACGCTTTCTATCCATCTTGATATAGATTTGTTGATATCGCGTTTATGGCGTTTTGTGTGAAGTTGAATGTCGTATGTCGCAGTGGTGATTGTTATTGTCGTTATCTGACGAGTCTCACCATATAAAAGTGTAGGACAGAGAACAGTCAGAAACGAAACAGGGACGGTCACAGAGACAAACATACGGTCAAAAGAACACAAAAGCAATAGAATATACAAACACTTACACAAATACAGCACAAGAGCACAAACACAACGACACAAAAACAAAAACAACCTATGCTAAAATCAACCAGAATAAATTCACTCCTAACCCAAGGATTAAAACCAATACCAATTCAATCAACCTCCGACACATCCCCACTCATATCACCAATTGCCATTTCCCTTTTATCCACAAACGGAACCGCTTTAAGCACAGTTTATACCGATTTGGGCCATTTGACTGTCGACGATATAAAAGTGTACCTGTTATTAGTTTATAACTACTTCAAGAACATAGACGATGGAAGTGACTGGGGTCTTTTACAAATCGATCACGATATAAGGATAGCCATCCAACAGGTCAAACTTGGAGGTGAGATTGTTAAGGACCAACAAGAAGCTTTTTATGTTGTGATTTTGTATACAAATGAACTAGGGGATGTCATAGCAAAGGCTAAATTGACCGAGTTGACCAAAGAAGTTCAAAAGGGATTAGATGGATTTTAACTTAAATAGAATTATATCGATTATATATTATGCTAATGATCCAACACCACCAGGAAAAACAATTATACTACATAAGCAGACGAGTAAACACTCGACGATAAAGTTAGGAGACTCAAGTGTTAAAACTTAAGACAAAGACCAACACTAATACTAAGACTTACTCATCATATCAACATCACTTTCTTCCTCTTCTTCTTCTCCTTCTTCATCTTCCATGTCATCCATCAAACTCTCCTCGTCAAAACTTTCCTCTTCACTGTCGTACCAGAAATCTTCGTCAACAGGATCTTGGTCGAAATCTTTGTTATTGTTAGCACTAGCTCCATAGGCGTATAATTCCAGCTCTGGCATGATGAAATCTTCAGGGATATCATTTTTAGATCTTTCTACTTCCTGTAACACTTTCTTCTTGTAAGCATCAGGATTTTTACGTAATTCAACCGATGCATCGATATTAGCAGGGGAGCTAATATTTGGGTCTTCCAATAATGAAATGATAGAAATCAACACCAGTTCAACGGTTTGAGCTGGCGACCACGTTTCATTTTCAGGTTCATCAGCAGTTGGGTCCCCACCTTGATGCAAAATTGAAATACATAATCTTCCGTCTTTATAAATGTTAGGATGATAGATAGCAGGGGTAAATCTAAAAGTTGGAGGACTGAATGGGAAATCACCAGGGAATCTCATTTGTCCTTTGAAGTAACCACCATGATACATCGAATCTTTGTTTAATACCATTATTCCGATATTCCAAAGAAAAATGTTATCGTCATCCAACTCGATATGAAATGATGGGATCCCTTTTTTAGGATCTGTTAAATCTTTAAATTGTCGTTGAAGAATGGCAGCTGCTGATTTAGAACTCATATTTTTGTTATCTGTTACTTTACTCAGATGAAAATACTGGGGGGTATAATTTACTACGGTATCTGTTACTAATGACACCTATATCTATGAGTACTTGTTTACTATGTACTACTTGTGCTATGTTACTTATACACCGACTGTTAAGTATGTGTATGTATGTGAATATGTGCTCTACCGACCTACAAGGTTATGCTACTAAAGTCTATCTACTCTATGGGGTTGTACTCTTCGTTGAATACAAAAAAAACTTTATGTTTGTGATCACCTTGTTTGACTAATCCCCTTTTCTCGTTTTTTTTTTCTTTTTTGCGACATCCGAATATTTTCCGTGGGCGATTTCAGGTCGCCTGGAGACGTGAGACTTTAGGCGGACTTTGTGTGGGACTTTAGGAACCGTGAAGGGAGTGACTAAGAAATGACTGAGGAGTTAGTAATATATTACAAGGGTTTATGTCGTATATCTGTGTCTATAGATCGATAAGTGTCTATAAATGTCTATAAATGTCGTATTATTTATTAGTATGTAAGAATTTGCCGTTTGTGCCACTGCTTTGTAACACCGCTTTGTATCAACCTACTGGCAACTCAATCACGTCACTACTATTCATCAAACAATATCCCCCAAACCTTCTCTCTATAACAAGATCATTAACTCTGACCTCTTCAAGACCTTGGAACCTATCCAAATTCAACTCCACCATTCCCAAATACTTCTGTAAATACTTTTCAATGCCCTCTCTATTCTCATTATAAAACTGCTCCAATAAGACCTTCCAAGCGTCTCTGTCGTCGATTCGTATTGGGAAATTCTTCCCTAACAACTGTAAATTGAATTTGATTCTCTCAAAATCTTCGTAGTTCACTACATACTTCTTGAACTCATTTTCGTTGGAAAATTCATGGGACTTATCGTACAATTCCAAATGCTCCAAATACGGTTGAGTATGACTGATAACCTTGATTAACTCCTTGCAATTATCAAACGTCAAAAATTCGTACTTGATGCTGAGATTCTTCAATTTGCCTTCAAGTATACTCAATGCTGAAAGGATCATGTGCAATTGGCATGTTAGACAGTTAAAGGTAGGAGTGATACTTAACGAACTTAGTTCTGAATTCATAGCTAAATTCACTAGTAAGTTATTCTTATTAGCATAATGGATATTGCTAGGATGACTAAACTCCTTTATGTGGTATGTCAAAGAAGTCAAACTCTTCAAATCAAAAACTTCATTGAGTAATTCATTCACAAAAGGGCCCTGGTCATTGATAAATCCGTCCAACGATAGCAGACTTAGATGGTACTTAGGTTTAGAACTGACCATTTCAAATCTAATGGATTTAAAGAATTCAATCCAAATGGCTTGTTTGTTATCATCAAAATCCTGGTTCATTAATCTTAAATCTTTGACGATCAATTCTTCAAACTCTAGACTTTCTAATCTTTCAAAGATGTTCTTTGCAAACAAGTAATTGCCTAATTTTCTTATTTGAACGATATTTACGTCTTTGTTCTCGTAAAATACTTTAAGGTTCTTTAAACTAGGCAAAGAGCCCTTAAACTGCATTTTATGATCTTGTTTCAAACAAATTGATAGCGACGTGACCATATCTAAATTAAACGAGTTTGTTTGAGTCATATTAATCCCTGGATGAACAAATCTTCTAACTGCTACAATCTGCATCAACTTCGCTAGTAATTCCATATTTATATCGTTATCAAAATCAATCTTATTATTGACAAATATAATCTCTTTGACATAACTGGAAAGTTTCTTAGATCCTTGTAAACTCCTTAGAAGCTTGGAAATGTTTTTGAAATTCACTATGGTGCCCCAATTGCATCTATAGGTTATGGATTTGAAGAAATTGATTAAACTTATGTCATCATTTAGCACTACTATTTTATTATACAAATGCATTACTGCAGGTAAATAGAACAATCTCCCTACCAAACAAAGGTTAAGCAAATCAGGAGGACTTAGGTACGAGAATATTTGTGATAAGTTTATGATAGGAAGACTCTCGATGTTTTTAGTTGGGATAAATGAATCATAGTAGTAGGTAGGTCTTATATGGCTTGATTTTCTTCTCATACTTAATGTACTCCACTGTACTCGTTCTTCTTTTCCTCAATTCTTTGTGTTCGTTACTACCTGATACTTCCGTGTATGTACAATATGTCTGTATTTGTGTACACTGTTTATATCCGTACAATGTGTTTGTGCACTCTATCTTGTCCTATTTATAGACCTTATCTAATCTCTCACTTACCCTGTCTCACTCTCGCTCTCTATCTCACCTCTCGCTCACTCTCACTCTCCCTCACTTACCCTTCCTCGTTTTTCCCTCCCTGGCGTCAGCCCTCCTCTTCTCCCTAAGCCCTCGCCATACTCTGCACCTCACCTCTCCCTCACTCCCCTTACACAACTCAACCTGAGACAAACTGCGTAAACATGAACCTTTCAAATAATGGATCCTCCGTTTCACTAGTCAACTCATCAGCATCCAACATCAATTCAGACCCATTCTACGGCCTATCGTTCAAGGTCGGCGTCGCTGAAAACAAAAACGTCAATTACAGAGCAACCATGGAAGACGTGCACACTTACGTAGCCAACTTTGCTGAACGATTGGATTGGGGATACTTCGCCATATTCGATGGCCATGCCGGTAAACAGGCCGCCAGATGGTGTGGTAACAACTTGCACAACCTTGTGGAACAGGAAATCGTGGAACAAGAGGCTCAGAAGAAGTTTGATTATGATCTTAGGGATACATTGAATGATTCCTTCAAAAAGGCTGATGAGATGATCAGTAAGGAAGGTAGTGGGAATTCGGGGTGTACTGCTGCTGTGGTGGTACTTGTATGGGAACCGAGTGATTCTGGGCAGTCTGGTCCAGGACAGCCTGGGCTAGGACAGTCTGGATCTGGAGATTCACAAACCCAAACTCAATCTCAGCAACTACAAGCTCAACAATCACAACCTGGACCTAGTAGTCAACTTGGGTCTGCACAAGGAGATGCACCCGGCTCTGGACCTGATACTTCCATTGATTATATCCTCCAAAATCACAAAAGAATGCTCTACACTGCAAATGTCGGCGATTCGAGAATCATATTGTACCGCAAAGGAAAAGCTTATAGACTAAGCTACGACCACAAAGCCAGTGACATAAACGAAATAAATCGTATAAGAGACAACGGGGGGCTAATAATGAAAAACAGAGTCAATGGAGTTTTGGCAGTCACAAGGTCACTAGGGGATACTTACATGAAAGATTTGGTGGTGGGCACACCGTTCACTACCAGCACTGAAATCAGTGGCGATGATGAATTTATGATCTTGGCGTGTGATGGAGTATGGGATGTGATTTCCGATTTAAAGGCTTGTAAAATAGTGAAGGAGAGTTTAGATGAATTTGATGACCCACAGGCAGCAGCAAAGACTTTGTGTCAGCTTGCTATGGATAATTCTACGACTGATAATATTACGGTTATGGTGGTGAAGTTTGATAATAGTATTTTTAATTAGCACAAGAAGATAAATACAGAAAGTCCGTACCTTCGTATAAGTAAAGAGAAGCGTTCATATTAATGCATACTCTACAAATTCGTTACAAAATCTTCGTTGAATTTTCGTAAAATTTTCGTTACACAAAAACCTCATTGACTTCTTCATCATACCTCTCACTAATCTCCTCAACCTTAACTTTAGGCTTATACAAGTTTAAAGCCAAACTACTCAACACAACACTAACAGAAGATGCTGCCATAGCAGCACTAGCCCAAACAGGGCTCAACCTGCTGTTATTTATGGGATAAATCACACCAGCAGCTATTGGAATCCCAATCAAATTATAGACCAATGCCCAACCGAAATTGAACTTAACCCTCCTAAAAACCGTCTTGGCTAAGTCAAATAATGTCACCAAAGAAGTCAAAGGATGTGACTTATTGAGTAAGATGAAATCTGAGGATGTCACTGCTAAATCAGTTCCAGTGCTTAAAGCTATACCAATATCAGCTGTTGCTAAAGCAGGTGCATCATTAATCCCATCACCAACCATAGCCACAATGTTCTTCATATTTAAAGCCTTAATTGTCTTTACTTTGTCTTGTTTTTCAGTTGGTAATACTTCTGCTACAACGTGACTTTCGTCAATGCCAATTTCGTTGGCTATAGCTAAAGCTGTGACTTTGTTGTCACCGGTTATCATCCAAGTCTCGATGTTGAGGTCTTTTAAATACGAAATCACAGCTTTTGATTCAGGCCTTATTTGATCTCTACATCCTAACATAAGTATAAGATGATATCCTTCATCGTTGAAGTACTTAGAACACTTTATAGCAACAAGTATAACTGATTTGCTTTGGTTTTTCCATCTATCAAGGGCTTCTTTTTGTTTCTGAGTTAAGTTGACTTTATAATCTTTCATTAAACTCTCGTTACCAAGAATAACAGTTTCCGGGTTTATTGCCCAAATATTTTCTTTAAGTTCTTTGGGTTCTTCTTCTGGTACAGACGAAAGAAGAATATCTCCCTTTAATCCTTTTCCTGGTATAGTCTCAACTCTAGGCACCTTATTACTACTTAACTCCACACCACTACCTACTACAAATCTCTTTATAGCTTCCCCTAATGGATGCTTAGAACTTAACTCCAAATCTCTGGCTAACTGGAACCCGATCTTCCTAAAAAGTTCCCTATCAGTTTCAGTTATGGCAAAATCACTTACTCCTAACTCACCAATAGTTAAAGTTCCTGTTTTGTCAAAACAGACGGTTTTAGTATTGGCACCATCCTGGAAAGCAGCACCTCCACCTTTAACTAAAATCCCATATTTTGCTGCCAATCCTGACCCTACAAAAAGAGCAGTAGGAGCTGCTAATCCAATACCACAAGGACATGCTATAACAAACACAGCAATTGAAAACTCTAATGACCACATGGTCCATCCACCTATATCTATATCCAAATAATGGGATGGTAAAGCTCCGGAGTAACTTAGAGCCATCCATATAATGAAGACAACTATTGCTATAAATACAATTACTGGAACAAAGTACCCAGTAAGCGTATCTGCTAATCTTTCAATAGGTGCTTTACGTAACTGTCCTTCTCTTACGGTATTAACAATCTGATCAAGTAATGAATCACTTTCTAAACTTAGAATTTTAGCTATAACTGCTTGGTTGCTGATATTTACAGTTCCTGAAAAGATCTGGTGACCAGGAAAATGTTTGACCGGGGTCGATTCACCAGTTAAAGCACTTTCATCAAACTCAGCTTCGTTTTCAACAATCACACAATCTACAGGCGGAGATTCACCTGGAGAAATTCTAATGAAATCATCGATTTCAAGGAATTTTACATCAACAACTTGGTCCTTTCCATATCCACCATCTACTTCTTCGACTAATGTTGCTTTTGTTGCCTTCAAATTACTTAACCCTACAATAGACGTTCCCATTTTATTCTTCGAAATGCTTTCTAATAATCTTCCAATCAATAAGAAGAATGTTAAGAACACCACTGAATCAAAGTAGGTAGTTTGGAACCCCATTCCACCCCGTTTCTGCTGGGAACTCAATACCAATAATACTATGCTGGCAAAGTAAGCAACTGAAGTTCCTAAACACATCAATAAATTCATTGACCCGAACTTAAATAACCTCTTAGTAAACGAATTATCATGAATCCATAATGATTTGATTTCTACAATCGCCTTTCTGTGGAATACATCGGCTGCAAAAAAATATATGGGCGTACTGAGAAACAAAAGAATCCAAGTATTGGTGGAAACATTACCTGCCCAGACCGGTTTTTCAACCCATTGCCTAAAAGAATTGGACTTTGGAAGAAGCGACATTGCTACTACTCCAAAAACAAAGGTCGGTATAGCAAATATTGTCGCCAAAATGAGTCTCCTAGCAATGTTCCAAACTTCTTGTCTAGCCATTTTTCTTAAATGTTCATCCATAGAAAGTGGTATAACCAATTCACATTTGAATGGTCCTTTATCACCTATTTTGTAACCATTTCCGTCAGATACTAAGTGATTCAAGTCGTATAAAATCCTCCTCAAAGTTACATTGGTTTTAGTATTAGGAACATAAGTAAACCGTATAAATGGATGGCTCAAAGTCAATTCATCTTCGATTACTACAGCTTCACCGAAATCAGAAAGATATTCATTTATAAGCTCAGGGCAGTGATTACAGAACATCCCTTCAACTGATAAATGAATACTTCTACTTTGTTTCTTACCTGACACATAATTGATATTACTAACCTCAAGAACATCGAAATCAAACCCGCAATCTTCAACTCTTTCTTTTAACTTCAGCAAATTGTCATCAGATTGCTCCATAACAAAAACCCCGGTCTTTGTCACCGAGTTTATATTGCAATCTAAAACAAACAGAAGTTCATGAACTGCTGATGTAATTGAATTAGCGCATGCTGCGCATGTCATGCCTCCTATGGCAGCAGTAACTTTCGAATTTATCGACCTTTCTACTGGCAATACTTCTAGGACCTTGCATTCGAATCCACTGTCTTCGATAGCTTTCATTATCTTGTTTATTAAGTGTTTGTTGGGTACTATAGCCACTGCTGAATGGTCAATAAGGTTTACAGAAAAGTTGGGTTCTCCTTCCTTTCCTTTCTTTGTCTCTATTTCATTAAAAACAGCCTCTATACCCTCACTGACTCCTTGAACACAAGAAGCACACGTCATACCTCCAACGTAGAAAACCACTCTATATTCTTTTTCGTCATTTTGTACCACCGTCTGGATTGATTTCTCTTCCAATTCAGTGTCTAATTCTTCCTGACATTTTCTACATGATTTTAAATGTTCTTTCTTTGCTTTCTTGTCCTGCAACCGCCTTGCACTGGTAATGGAGTAAAAAACATCACTGACTTCTTTTATAATGGTAGTAGAACCTTTAGCTTTATTAGAGTCTAACACCAACTCGTCATCTATAAAATACTCCCATTCACTCACACTGAATCCTCTTTGTCTTAAAACCTTCAATAACGGCTTTATACTTGGTTTGAGCTTGTTTTCATCGTTTTTATACAAATCCACCTGGTTTTGGTTTTGCTTATACACCACCGAATTTGCATCGAATTGTTCACTTAAATTGAAAAACTGGGAAACCGCTTGTCTCACAGAAAACTCACAGTCTTCACAATGAATATTCGTGAAGTTTAGCTTAAGGTGTTCCATCCTTAAGCCACAAAACCTTGGAATCGATGGCTTTTATGTAGTGCGAGATTTGTGCTACTGAGAGATTTATGCTACGAGAGATTTACGCTATGTGCGGCGCTATTCTATTCCTAAATCCGATATTTACTTGGCTTAGAAACCTTGCTATCAAACACCTTTATGAAACTTAAGACAAGGGTTTTGTAAGCCCTAGTAGTACACATAAACAACTACAGGAATAAATATGCCAAACCCCATCCCCATCAACTTCTCTAACGTAGTATGAAAAAATAATGACGTAATAATAAACTCCAAATACCATACAACCAACAAAAAAATACAAACCCAAAACCATGCATTCTTAACCCAATTAAGCACATGTTCGTACCTTTTGGGTGTCTCTCTATCCTGAATATCTATGATGTTTCTCCTTTTCATGAACCTATTGCTACTTTTTAAGATTTGATACCATGTTAATAAACTCATTGATAATAACACGTAATAATGACCTGAAACATCGAATTTGCTTACCCAGTTGTCACAATAATTATAACCAATATCCCCATCCTCACAATAACCTCCATAAGCTTTATCTATACGTTCGTAAATGGAAGGACCAAAACACCAAAAAAGGCTGATTAAACCGAAAAACGTATTCATGGCATAAATTTGACATATTCTAATCACCTGGTCGTTTATTTGCAAATTGGGCATGTATTCAAGACATCCCCCAAGGAATACCACACTGAACCAAACATAGCCGTAGTACACAAACACAGTGTTAAGGAGGGTGTTTGGCCAGAAATTCAGGATGGATTCACTATACTTACGTAGTATAAGGTTCCATGGGATGGAGACTACGTAAGTGGAGATATATATAAGGAGGATTATTCTCCACACTCTGCTTTCCATGGCCAGCGATCGAGCTTTAGATCCCTGTGAGATAGCGAGACCCTCGCGATAGACACAAATAGGTGGGGGAAGTAATTTTTTATTATTTAGCGTTTCAGCCGGAATGATTATGTCTTACGGCTTCATATGGAATGTCCTATTGGTATGTTCTATTTGTGTACCTTTTTTAAACATTAAATAATTTTTTTCCCTTTTTTCTGTTTTTGAGCCTAAACTGCAAATTTCACATTTGTATGGGTTTGTGAGCATTCTTTTTGCAACCATGAAACTAGCACAAGTTAACATTTATCTTCAAGTAATCCTTTTAATTCCAGTTAGTTTAGGGTCCTATATTCCAAATTCACCCGATAATTCACTTAGTACTCAAAATGAAGTGTTCACAGAGACAGGCTTCGATGGAAGTTTGGTTTACATAAAGAATCCACAAAAACAATTCCAACCATATCAGCCACCAAAACCCAAGAAATCGTTCAAAAAGTCGTTGTTACTAAAGCTTTTGAAGTTTTTCAAAGATAAAGATAAACACCAGGAAGAAAGTGATTGTGATAGTGAAAGTGAATATGATATTTTTGAAGATTCCGAAACTGATGGTAGTGATTGTGATTTCTTTGATGATTTAGATTACGATAGTGATGGGTGGTCAGATGATTTTGAATTATATAATTATGATGATACAAATATTAGGGCTGCTGCTAAGAAGAAATTTCAGCATAAGATTCACAAACTTGAAGAGATCTTGGAGGTTTTTTATGAATTATTTTCACCTATGAAGGAGAAGTTATTGGACAACATCAAGACAGGGGGAAGGGATAAGAACAAGAGTCCTAAGAAGGTTAAATTGTCAAAGGATAAGAAGAGCAACAACAACAACAAGGGAATTACGGATACTATTGAAGTCAAAGATAATATAAGAACTAACTCCACAGGGTATAATAATCCATTTTCAGCTTATTATGTTCATTCGAAATTGAATGCCCAATTTTTCAATCATTCAATAGTTGATAGTACCAACAGTACCAACAGTACTCAAGATACTCAGGACACCAATCAAAAAGGTTATACTGGTAATGTTACCCAACCAGAACCCAAAACCAAAATCTACAACACCCTTAACTCCTCCAATTTTAGTTACCTTTGGAATAACGCAGGAACTTTAGATTTTCCCCAAACCCTAATTACCTTAATTGGGGTAGTTTTATGCTTTTTATAGACATTTAGACATTATATACTCATTAAACCTCTTATTGCTGTTTGTCGCAGTCACGTGAAATGGCTCAAATCATTTAGTAATCCTCAAGTAAATGAACTCAAATTGATCTATAAATGCTTAAAAGAGTCATCAGGTCAAGAGTATATTCTGCACAGCCCAAGGTATGGAGTTGTGGATATAGGAATAGTAATATCTTGCATAAACCTGTGGACATAAGTGTAGACAGTTCCAAAAATGCATCAAACCCATCTAAAATAGGATCCAATCCTCCGATGGCTTTTCCTTGTTTGGACAAATTAGAAGCCAAAACTGAAAGATTATCCAATGCCAATGCATGTGTTGACGAAAGTTCTTCGTTAGAAAATGGGCCAGAACCTTCCTATTCAAAAGTCCAAACTGGGTTTAAGTTGTACAAATCCAACAAACCAATCTTCTTGGACCATGGAGGGTTTTTGCCAGAATACGAAATTGCTTATGAAACTTGGGGTCAATTGTCGCCTGATAAGGATAATATCATTCTTGTACATACAGGGTTATCAGCATCGTCGCATGCTAAATCACAGCCAGACAACGAAAAGCCAGGATGGTGGGAAAACTTTATAGGTCCAGGAAAGTACTTGGATACTGACAAATATTTCATCATTTGTACCAATGTTTTAGGAGGTTGTTACGGTAGTACAGGACCATCGTCAACAGATCCAGCTAATAACGATTACTACGGTACAAGGTTCCCTATACTTACAGTGAACGATATGGTCAGAGCGCAGCGAGAGATGATTAGAGATGTCTTTCAAGTTGACAAGATTTATGCATCGATGGGGGCATCAATGGGAGGTATGCAGTCATTAGCATATGCATGGGAATTTCCTAATGAAGTTGAAAAGGTTATTTCTATAAGTGGATGTGCTAGATCACATCCATATTCGATTGCATTACGTCATACTCAAAGACAAGTTTTAATGAGTGATCCAAATTGGAATAGAGGGTTCTATTATAAGGGAATTCCTCCTCATATTGGTATGAAATTAGCACGTGAAATTGCTACTATTACCTACCGGTCTGGACCAGAATGGGAATATAGGTTTGGTAGGAATAGAGCTGATGATTCCAAAGCCCCTGCCTTGTGTCCAGATTTCTTAGTAGAGACGTATTTGGACCATGCCGGTGAAAAATTCTGTTTGGAATATGATGCCAATTCGTTTTTGTACATCCTGAAAGCAATGGACTTGTTTGATTTAAGTTTATCTAACCGGGAAAGGGCTTTGGCCACAAGACAAAAAACCGAATCACAATTTTATTCGCTGACCAATGTTGATTCTACGACGTCTTTGCCTGATAAACCATATAAAGAAAAGGTGACATCATCTACTTCAACTGTTGAAGAGTCTTTAGAAGATTTAAGAAAAGGATTAGCAAAAATTGCTCATAAGGATATATTGGTTATAGGTGTAGAGTCTGATATTTTATTTCCAGTTTGGCAACAAAGAGAGATTCACGATGTCTTAAAGAGATCTCGTTCGGGAAATGAAAGTACCGACAATTTGCAATATTTCGAGTTGGGCACAGATATAAGTAATTATGGTCATGATACGTTTTTATTAAGTTTAGAACATTTTGGTCCACCAGTAAGAAGTTTTTTGGATAAGGGTGGTAAATAGGTAATGATAAATGCAAATGAGGTGCAATGAAATGCAAATGAGGTGCAATGAAGTGAAAATGAAGTGCAAATGAAGTGCAAATGAAAAGTTAAATGTAAATAGTATTTATGTACGTCGTACGCCAATTCTCTTGTCAGATAATTACCATTATGTATTATATATACGATCAAATTAAAGTCCCATGATTAGGATCTAACTCCCAGCCAAATTTTCTGGTAATTCCATAAATCTTCTCCCTGACATTAGCAACCACCACCTTAGCCAATCCATTGTTTCTCTTCTTTCCATCACTAACCTCAACATGATGAGGTAAAATGTTATCATTGGCACTCAAACTTACAAACAACGCAAATGGCACCAACCACACCAATAACCCAAAGAATGCACAGATTTCTGTGAAGTTAGGAATCTTTGGTGGCTTGTACCCCTGTTTAAGACGCTCTTGTAATGGAGGAATATACGGATGGTGGAAATGATTAAACCATAAGAAATGGTTGACTATCACCAACACACACGACGAAATGAAAATTGGCGACGTCAATTCAACATAAGGGAACCTGTGCAAGTTCAAAAGGTAGACGTAATATGAAAATATGGAGAATGCTGTCAATGTGAATGGCAAACCATCAAGTAGCCACAAAAGCACAAATATCACCATGATCGATTGGATTAATCGTTTGAGGAACCGTTTGGTGGGTTCCGTGTGTTCTTCGACCAATTCTGACACATAGTAAAGCCCAGAGGCAATTGCCAACACGAGGAAGATGAAGCCAATTATAATTCCTATGTAGGATAGGATTTCAAGTATCATTGATGCAGTGCGAATCGAATCACAGTGTTGACAGCGTGAGTGTGGAAGAGTAAGTCTGCGGAAGCGTGAGCCTGCGCAACCGTGTCACTAAGCCTTCAAATTATCGTACATTTCTATAATCATAAACGGCGCCAAATGCATAACGGTACTAAAAGCACAAAGCGGTTCCAAACCCACAAAGCAGTACTAAATGGTACAGAACTGCAATAAATGACCCTAAAGGAACTACATAATAAAACCATTAGAAGGAATTCTAATCATAAATATCAATAGGTGGAAGCCTATCAGTATTATAAAACCAATTACCTCCCTCCAATTCCCTAATAAGCCAATCAGTCGAAAATAATACCAAATTACCTTGGACCTCGTTCAATATCTTCTCAGCAGTCTGCCTGTCAAAAATCCTTTCTCCAGCTGCTACTCTTCTTCTAGTAGCAAACCCTCCACCCAATCTTCTTTTGCTGGACTTGTTATTAAGGTGCAAAGTATCATCAGTCGAAGTTGACTTGTCTATTGAATTTTTAGCGGTTTCAATTGTATTATCTCTCGAATCTGATTCTTCTATACCATTGGAACCTCCTCCATTGGAGTGTTCTCCATTTGCATACCCATCATTAGCTTCCCCTACATCATTCAGTTCCTTGTTAGCTTCTCCCAACAACCCCAAATCATTAAACTGTCTAACATTAATACTGTGCCTTTTGTCGTCTTTTGGCGTTTCAAAGTCATCGTCAGAATCTGCCACGTCTCCAAACAAATTCCTTTCCTTACGTCTTCTAGCCTCCTGTTCTTGAGCCATATTGAATGCCTTTTGGAGCTTGGTGAAATTCTTATAATCTCTCCACGATTCCACTGTGTCATCCGGCTGGGTGTGGAATATCATTCGGAAGATCTCGGTGTTTCTTCTGGCATGCTCATACCATAAATCTTCAAAAAATTCCTCGTCTACTGGATCTTCAAAACAATATGGATCAATAAATTTGTTGAAATTGTCAACATGAGGCGGATTAATTGATTCAATCAAAGATTTCACACCCTCATCACTAAGACTAACAATTGGAATATCATCAGAGTAATCAGTTCCTTCGATCTTTTCAACTCCATTAGCAACGGCAGTTGATTCAGTCAAAGCCGTAGGCTCTGGGACATTAGGGGCATCAATAGTTGAAACAACCTTCTCTAATTCATCAGATGATCTAGGCCTGGAGTCACTGACAGTTCTTGATTTAGTAGCAGCACTATTTGTAGCAGCACTATTAGGACCAGATCCGGATCCAGGCGGTGGACTAGCACTGGAAACTCCCATACCAGCCTGTGCTCTTTTCTTGTTCTCTTCCTCTTCAGCCTCCAATTGTCTAGCATGCAACCTCTGCAAGTAAGCAATCTTCTTCAATAATAACCATCTCTCTTTATTTCTCTCATGAATGATCTTTTCTGACTCTTCATCCATTTCGTCAGTCATCTCGAAATCATCCATTTCCAAGAATTCCATCACGTTATTAATATCAGGCAAAAAGTGACCTTTTGGTTTCATGGTCTGTTGCGCCAAGGCCCTTAAGAATCGATTGCTGTTCAATCTGGCTCTTTTAGCTAACTTACTTTTATACTTATCGAGTCCATATCCGTACACATCCTTTTTATGAGTGTCACTATGTTGAACTCTAGCATCATAGGAATGTTTTTTCTTCTCTCTGATACCTCTATTGGCTTCATGAGTTCCCGTACGATTATTAAACGATATAGGCAACGAAATAGGTGTAGGAGCATTATCATTTGCTTCCAATTCATTAATATCATGCAATGGAGCATTGTTGGCAGTCAAATTAGATTTAATCGCCTTTTGATAATTCTTCCACCTAAATGTCCCCTCATTCTCTCCAAGCACATCTCTAGCCGCTAATTCTACCATAGCTGACATCAACTTATGTTGAGGGTTCTTAAAGTTGTTGGTGGCAGCTGTTAAGCCGTCAGACAGCTCAGCATAGGTCTCAAACCTCTTGAACCTTCTTTCAACTAAATCGACCAAATCAACTGCTACACCTAAATGCTCCCTCATTAATCTGATACGTAAAGTATGAGCAAACCTAGCAGCTACAAAATCCTGTCCTCCCATTTTCGAGGCAATCGTTTCACGGTCTCTCACTACAGCAGCCACTTCGGAATCTCTGACACCTCTCATCGACCGTTCATTGATATTAGCACTTCCAATGATTGCTGCTTTGTCGTCAACAATCATCGTCTTAGCATGGATATACAATTGTTCTGTAACTAAGTTCCTGTCAGGACCAATGATCCCCCACTTTCTGAGGGAAAAGAACGTAATGTAATCTGCTGGATCAATACCGTACCGTTTCAATTTGGCAAAAATTGATGTTTGACCTCTGGAAATCGACATGTACTGACATTGCATAATAACTCTAACTGAAGACCCATCTGGTTCGTCAACTTGTGATTCAAACCCTGGCATAAGTGGTATAACAATCATAGCTCTCCAACTAGTTCCTTCATTATGAGCTCTAATGATTCTATCAACTATAGCGTCCCCGATTCTGTTCTCGATTTCATTTCCATCGATTTCACACGATGTCACAAAGAATTGGTTTTCGATATATATGAAATGTTCTGACGTTTCAATCAATTTTAAATATGCATTTTGAATACTTTGCTCATGCTGCTTCAATCCTAAAGACCAATTACCTGACGACCTAATCAATTGAACTTCACAGGACCCACCAAGATGCAAATTCTTCTCTTCTTCTTCAGTAAAGTCAGATGGTGGTGTAAGGATGGGTGTAAACCTACTGGGTCTTTTTTGTCTCAACAAATAATTCCATCTTTGCACAAAATGTCTTGCCAAATCCCTTGCTACCTGGCCCGAAGTCAACATGTGAACATCGTGCCATGGCATTCTAGGTGTGGTGTTTCTATCATACATCGATTCATAAGGCTTATCAAGTCCATAGAAATCTTTGACTCTAGGATTGGAGTAATCCTTACCGGGAAAGATTTGGAAATGGGCCAAATCTGCTTCTGTTGGTACTTGATTAGGTTCAAACGAGGCGAAATTGATGTTGGAATCATCAACTAATACATGATCTGGTGTATCGTATCTTCCGTAACACAAATCAATACCTCCAAGAAATGCTACCGAGTGATCAATAATACAAAGTTTCTCATGATGAGCCCAGAAATAGGTATTCTGCAACAATTGGTTGGGTGATCTGATCACATGAATATTCTCATCATGCAAAGCCAACAATGAGTGCTTGGTGTATAAAGAATCGGTAGCAACCGTTGACCCAACATTCCTGTAAATGATAATAAATATCTTGATTCCTTGTTTCGCCTTTCTCTGCAAAAGCCTATCTATTCTCCACTGCTGATTTCCATTAGCAGGCCTTCTTAAGTAAAGCTCAGGCGATAACCACCAATCATGGATATAAATTACATCCTTAGCCATCTCTATAGCTGAAGACAAGGCCCAGAAATAATCTCTTGCATCAACAAACCATTGGGCATAACAATTGTTACGTACAGGTGCAAACGAGTCAAATCGGTTTGGTTTTGACCAAATGGTACTATCTTTCATTTCATTCAAAGACCGAATCCAAAGCTTTTGTTCCTTTTCTGATTTGGGCAATAATGTAAGCTTTCTTTCCGAGTTCAGTAATACAATTTTTAAGTGCTTGAACACTGATAAACTTTTATGGTAATCAGTGGCATTCTTCAACTTCTGTTCAATAGTGTCTTCATCTTCATCATCATCTGAATCTTCATTACTTTCTTTGGATCTTACTTGTTTGTAGGTAAAATCAAACTTGGAGTCAACTAAGAATACATCTAACGGTAATGTGGAGTTTATATCTGACACATACATAATATAACTGTGTCTTATCAAAAGCCATTTTTCTGATCTTCTATCGATCATTCCTTTCAAATCGTTGGCTTTGAAATGGCCCACTCTCCATCCTTGTGATTTAGCAGTTCCTCCAATATGCACACTTCCTTGTTTACCTCTATATCCAGTTTCATAGGTCAATAATGAGGAAATTGGTGATATTTCAAAGAAATGGAATAATCTGTTGGATTGTGGTGTCAATGCTAATGTTTTTATCAATTCGTTTAAATATGTTCCTACTTGTCTAGTGTATTCTTCATTTTTGGCTATTATAGTTTTTAAAACTTCTGGGTTATCTTCTATTTCACTGGAGGAGATCGAAGAGGAATCCACAAGGTTTCTGAAACTTAAAATTGATCTTCTTTCATGTCCTTGTCCGTCGTCTTCTTCATGGTGATGGGCCTGCCCTTGCTCCTGCTCACCGTTGTTCGAGGCTTCATCTATACTTAACCTTGGGGTCTGTACATTCTCTGGTTGATGTTTCATAGAAGAAAAGGTCAATGTTGGCCTCAAAGTGGGCCTGGTGGTTTTCTTTCTCTCGTTTCTGAATGTAGCCATCGGAAACTTGGGATATTCAATATTTCTACCAAACACTTCTCTAGCAAGGTTACTTAATTTGAACCTCGAATGTAAAACTAACAAGTCTCTTGCTGACCTCTCAACTGACCATTTCAATCTCTGAGGCCCCACCCCATACTCTAGGTCGATTCTGAACTTACGATTTCTACTACTAGCTTTTGGGGAAATGTCAGTAATTCTAAACCCTAGCAACGACAATAGTAAAGGAGCTCTGGAGATTCCCCTCTCGTCCTCTAGCAAACAAGAAGCAATCAAATTAAGTGATGGAGTCGCAAAGGCCAAAACCCCTACTAAATTTCGAGCTCTTTCGCCTGTAAACTGATCATCATCCTCGAATTGTTCTTCCGGTTGGTCTATATCAACAACTGAAGGTCTTTTGGACTTTTTCCTTCTCCGAAAACGAAATTTACGTGATTCTCCGGTTTCATTACGGAACATGTTTGGTATAAACGAAAATGGTTTGTCATTAGTTTCACCTTCACCTTTATCGATTCTATCACCTTCTGATTCTGTACCACTTTCTGTGGCTCTACTTATATCATAATTTTTCATTCTATTAGCTTGTTCTTGGTCCTGATCCTGATCCTGGCCCTGTGCTAGGCCCTGTTCGTTATAAGGTGCAACAGTATAATCTTCATCATAGGCATCATCTAAGTTGGAATAAAGGTCCCTGTCTCTCTGCTCCTCCTCTTCACTCTGATACCTCGACTCCAGCTTATCCTCCTTGCCTAGAAATGACAATGAGTTGCCTATAACCTTAGAAGTCTCTTGGCCTATGCTGCTTCTACGTGTATCATACTTCTGTTTAGAATTGGCAGAAACTGTGCGGACGATTTCGTCAAAGTCAGTTGACTCTCTTAGACTCCGATTCTCCTTGGAGGAATTGGCTGATGTTAGGTTGCCATTGGTTTTCGGTGATTTTGATCCTAACGATTTAAGCATGGCTCTAGCGCACAACACAAACGCAATTAATTATCTCAGTCTCAGTTTCAGACTTGGCTCACTTTGGCTCGCTTAGCTCTCAGTCTTTGTGCTTTTGCTCGGTGTTCCAGGTGAAGCCTGAGCCTACAGTAATGAGAAGAGACGAGAACGAAGAGGTGAGACAATGGAAAGGTGATGAGAGGATTGACAGCCGAAAGGACTGAAGAAGTCAGACAAGAGACGACACAGATTAGGAGACGAGAGGGGAGGATATTTCGGTATTTCAAACTTTATTTCCAAGGCTTAGATATCTTAGGTTAGAGTTTCATAGAGTTTTACTCTTTTATATACTACACACCCTTACACCCAAAATTAGATGATTTTAATATCCTACACAACACATACTCAACACAAACACATCACAAACACAACATAACCTCAAAAAAACTAATGCAACATTGATGTATCTAAATCTAATCTCCTTCCCAACCATAAAGCATGATCAGTATGATCCTTAAAATCATCTCCAGTTCTAGGATGAATCAAAACCGGTAAGTCCCCATGGTTCAATTGAAAAAACCCTACAGCTCTTGCAAACATTTCAGCAGTTCTGAAGTCAACTTCAAACATACATAAAGGATGGGGGCCTATAGGTCTATCCCATAATTTATAGACTCTCAAATCTCCTTTTTCGATTTCAGCAGCAAATTCAGTTATAACTTTTTGTCGTAAATCAGTAGCATATGTCTTTTGTTTGGGATCATTGATATCGTAGTAAGTGTGAATGTCGTAGGATTTGATACCTGTGAAAAGTGTCATTTTGTTGATTATTACAAAATCGAATTGCAGCCGGTTTTATATTTCGCATTACTAAGGGCCTTACTAAGATGATTACAAATAGACACTATTGGCACTGCCTATGTCAGTTTCTACTGTAGGGTACTGGAATATACGAATACGTACAATTACGTATGTTTGCCATACAACCATAGTGCAAAAAAAAGTACACCCGTTCACCTGTCACTTTACTATATATTCATGCCCTACATGCTAACAGACCCTAAGCCACATCCTCCATACTTATGTACACATACTCTTCCTCCCTAATTCTCGTCTTACTTCTAAACCAACAAAGCCCTATGCTAAACAAACTGCCCATAACATTGCTGACAATATCATTGACATCAAACACCCTTTTTGGGTTAACCAAATTCTGCACAAATTCCAGACAAACCCCACCCCCTAAAGTACAACAAATAAACGTAATGTACCGTAAAGTAGCCACTGATTGATTTTTTGTATCGAAGATGAAATAGAACTCTGTTGTCAATACAAAGAACGTTATGAAATGGATGAGTTTGTCATAATTAAGATGAATCAGGGCGAATCCTAAATATGCTGCTAATGAAAGGGATATGATGAAGGCTGTTGTTAGTAGGAGTTTGGAGAGAGAATTGCCCAATTGAGGAGTAGTGTGTGTGTGGTAGATACTATGTAAAGGCCACAAATGGACCTAAATTGGCACCAATACCTCTAGGGCCCTTTTTATACATACCCACTAACACATGAATACGTATAGTAACCATTGCTACGCATCGCGAACTCCATGAGGTTTTATTCTATAAGTTATTTAACAAGGAACTTGCCGAAGGTCGATGTTAGCAAGGCGGTGCTACGGAATGGACCGAAAATAGTGACACAAACACAAACACAAACCCCAACACCATCACGAATACCGGACCAAGGCCAAGGAAATGAAAAAATTAGCCATCATAATAAAAATGAAACATTAAGTATACCTATACGAAACCCCCCAAAAACAGCGTTTCATCTCCTAATAACTCCCAAAAAACTCACAATCAAATACAGAAACAGAAACATCCATCCCCTACCACATGGGAAGCTTATGAGTATAAGTCAGAAGTTCTTTTATGACTGTTCAGTACAGTTAGAATGGACTTTAGCTGATTATGAAAAGGTTCCTAGCCCTGAAAACAGTTCTGTTTACGTTCCCTTACCTGAAGTGTTATTTCTAGGTAACACCAATAGTGGGAAGTCATCACTAATTAATTCCATACTAGCAGAAAGATCAAACCCAGCAAAAGCTGCTTCTCCTGTGTATGCTAGAGTCAGTCCAAGAGAAGGCTTCACCAAAACCATGAACTGTTTTAAAGTAGGTGAGAGGTTCAGATTAGTTGATAGTCCTGGATATGGGAAGTATGGTGAAGAGATCCAGGGGAAAATGGTGTTGGAATACCTAGAGAACCGTAAAGCTTTGAAACAAGTTTTTATGGTCATTGATAGTAACAAAGGGTTTGTTGAAGAAGATCTCACAATGATCAACCATCTAATTGACCAGGAAATTCCGTTTGAGATTATCTTAACCAAAGTTGATCTTGTGATCCAGCAAGCGATGAAGGCTAGGAACATCGACCCTGCAACAGAACGTAATTTAAAGAAACGGAAAGAAAGAGAAACCAATGTGGCACTTAGTAACAAAGATGTAGAAGCCTATTTCGATAGGATGTTTAATTCCGTAGGATTGTTTGATTTAGGAGTTCCTATAAAATTGACATTCTTAAACAACCTAAAAACTAAATGTGTGGTTGATTTTTATGGGTATAAAGAAGTTAGATGTGGAATTATAGAGGCTTGTGGATTACAAGAGATTTTAAAAAAATGATAGAAATAGCATAAGCAATCATTATGTATATAGAACCAATTACAATAAGTGTACAAACATGCAAATAAGGCCTCCTAACGGTTAAACCCACCTCTACCACCTCTACCACCAAATCCTCCTCTGCTTCCACCTCTACCTCCACCAAATCCACCTCTGCTTCCACCTCTACCTCCACCAAAGCCACCTCTAGAACCACCTCTAGCACCACCTCTACCACCGAATCCACCTCTAGAGCCACCTCTACCTCCAAAACCACCTCTACCGCCAAAGCCACCCCTGCTTCCTCCAGCACTCTTTCTCTTTGGCTTTGGTCCTACTTCTTTAGGTTTAGGTAAGAACCTCTCTAACGGCAATAACTTATCAGGCCCTATGAAGAACTTGTCACCTTCCTTAAATGAACCAGCAACAACCCCTTCAGAAGGTTTTATAGTGAAAAATACCTCGTTCAAAGGCCCTAAGATCTCATCGACTTTACCAACTTGGGTCTTATTTTCTAAATATATTGGAGCATTAAAGTAAGGGATTTTAGGATTGATTGAACGACATACAATGTCTCCTTCACAAGCTTGCATGAATGACCCCATCTCTAACACAGTGTCAGGAGGTCCTTGTTGAAATTGGGATGGTCCAGTTCTACCACCACGATTAAATCCTCCTCTACCTCTATTCATAGTTAAAATTTTTCATCTCATCGGTGCGCGCTGTTTTGTAGGGCATAGACTCTCATAGTTAAGCCCATAGTTAAGGAATTCTCAATCCCCATAGTTAACCACTCGCACTCCCCATACTTAAGCCCATAGTTAAGAACTCCATAGTTAAGCCCTTAATTAAGGTCTTAGTTAAACTTTGCTTGTAAGGATGCATTTCCTGGAGGTACCTCCAGACCCTCATGCTCTTTTTGCTCATTCTTTAGCAACCTGATTGGTTTTTCCCGTGCTCTCCCACGTGATCTACCATGGAAATCAACCCCATAGTTAACAGTCCGCCATAGTAAAGGCGCGCATAGTTAAGCCCATACAAAGGAGCACGTCCAAATTGCGAATCGACAACATGAGTTCAAGTATGTTCATTTAATCATTGCCTTAGAACCAAAGGGATAAGTTCCCCTCCTTTCTTAGGTGTACTAGTCAATGTACACTGTACTAACATTCAGGTGATACTTTTAAAGTAGGGCTCACTGCCGATGAAAAGAGATTATACTCACAATTATTCAAGTCGCTTGATCCGGAAGGCACTGGAATAATCACCGGTGACAAAGCAAGAACCACCTTTGAAAAGTCAGGATTGCCACCTGCCATTCTTGGAGAGATCTGGCAATTGGCCGACCGTAACAATTTAGGTTTT
Source organism: Yamadazyma gorgasii (assembly GCA_003708985.3). Classification (NCBI taxonomy): domain Eukaryota; kingdom Fungi; phylum Ascomycota; class Pichiomycetes; order Serinales; family Debaryomycetaceae; genus Yamadazyma; species Yamadazyma gorgasii. The sequence goes on along the minus strand of PPPC03000004.1, from coordinate 290,049 downwards.
TTGACTCAATTCGGCTTCTGTTATGCTATGAGATTGATTGGTTACACTCAATCAGGACAAGCTCCTAATCCATCATTGGCTGATCAACCTGGGCCGTTACCCAAATTTGCAGGTCTCCAACCATTACAACCACAAACCACAAACTCGTCGTTTATGCAAAGTCAACCTAGTGCCATTATTCCTCAGAATACAACCACTTTTCAATCACAGCCTCAGGATCCAATTCCTCCTATTAACCCCACTGATTACTCGAAGTTTGCCAATTTGTTTATAAAGACCACTGGGTCTGCCACTAACGATTTAGATGGTGTACAGGCTAGAGATATTTTCTTGAAGGCAAAACTTCCTACTGCTACTTTAGGACAAATTTGGAATTTGGTTGATACCGAAAACGTTGGTAAGTTGTCGATGGCAAGTTTCGTTGTTGCTATGCATTTACTTCAAGGTGTTTTGAGCGGTAGTATCAAGCAATTACCACCATTTTTGCCTGATTCTGTTTGGCAGTCCGTGCAAGCCCCAGGAGCAGGTCAAGCTGCCCCAACACAAGCTACTGGATCCCGTCAATCGTCCTATGCCTCAATCTCCTCCCAACAAACTGTCAGACATAATCCACCCCAATATACTAAGACTGACGAATGGACCGTAACGCCTGTCTTGAAGCAACAATATGATGCCATATTTGATAACTTGGATAAGTCCAAATCGGGTCAATTAAGCCCAGACCAAGTGGCTCAGTTTTTAATGACATCCAAATTAAACCAAGCAGATTTGGCCACTGTCTGGGATTTGTCTGATATCCAAAACACTGGAATTTTCACTAAGGTTGAATTTGCAATTGCTTTGTTTTTAGTTAACAAGAAGTTGAGTGGTGGAAACTTGCCTAACATTGTTCCTGATAGTCTTTTGAAGTCAGTTACCGAACTTAGTAAACAGGACCAAAGTACAGCACCAGTTCCAGTAGCTCCTCAACAAACTACTCCTGCACCAGCGCCAGTTCAAGCTAAATCGTCAATGGATGAATTAGTTGATGTTTTTGGATCGCCAGCTCCTTCACCAGCCGTTCCAGCTGTCGCTGCTGCAGCAGTACCACCTGCCTCTACCAAGCCAACAATTCAACCAAGAGCTTCAAGCAGTGACTTAACTCCTTCCGATTCCTTGCCAAAAGTTAGAAAAACTCTTACTGGGTTCCAACCAACTTCAACTTTCGGCCAAAGTTTGATGAAAAACACTACCGGTTCGGCTTCTCCTTCAGTTGGTACACCTGAAGTTGAACATAATGATTTATTAGGTGATGATGTTCACAGTCCTTCTGCACAGGCAGCACCAGAGGCACCGGTCGTTAGTCAAGCTCCTAAACAAAAGACTGTTGATTATGAGGCGTTAAGATCTGTTCCACCACCACCAAAAAAGGCATCAGTTCCAGCCCCTATTCAATCACCTTCTATTCAATCGCCAGGAATTCAATCACCACCAATCCATTCTCCAGGAATTCAATCACCAGGAATTCAATCTCCAGGCATTCAACCAAACCAACCAGTACCAACATCAAGAGGTTTAGATAATCCAGACCTTCTTGCCGACCCAACCTCTGGCCAATTATCACAAGCGACCTCCGATATTGCCAACATCTCCAACCAAGTCAAATCCTTAAGTACCCAAACCTCAGATCTTCACGACAAGAAATCAAGAGCAGAACTCGAATTGGCAAAGATCTTGAGTACTAAAAAGGAGATTGAAGCCAAGTTGAGAATCTTAAGATCATCGTATGATAACGAAGTTAAACAGTTCCAAGAAGTCGAAACAAACTTAAGCAAAGCCAAAGAAGAGACAGAGGCATTAAGGTCGGAATCGTCCATTGCCGAAGCTAAACTCAATCATTTATCAAGTGAATTAAGTGAAAAGCAAGTCACCATGGAAAATTTGCAAAAGGAAAACAGCACTATCAGAGAAAGATTAGGAACTGTCAATGCTGAGATCACTGAAGTACAAAAACAAATTGATACCGTTAGTGGAGAAAGCCAAAGATTATCTAACCAATTGGCCGTACAAAAGTCACAGGTTCAAGTTGCTCTTGTTAAGAAACAGGAGTTAACTTCTAAGTTGGAAGAACTTCATTTGTCCAACAAAAAAGCTCAAGAGGAGATTGACCGTCATATTGAAGAACAGAAACAGCATGAACTGGACCACGCTACTTTGGGTAAGAGCATCCAAGAAGCCGAGAACTTCAAACCAGTACAGAGGGAGATTAAAGAAGCTCCAAAAGAGGCTCAAAGTTCAAGTTCAGGTTTAGGTAAAGGACTTCTTGGTGCTGCCGTAGGTGCCGTTGGAGCAACTGCAGCAGCAGCAGCTATTTCAGTTCCTGGTGCCTTCCATGTTGAAAAGGATGAAGAAAAAGAACCTGAAAAGGAAGATAAGGAAATTGAAGAACCTGAAGTAGAAACATCAAACAATTCCGAACCTCAAACAGCCCCTGAACTTACTTCTGCTCCTGTAGAAGCATTAGTCGATGAAGTAAAAGAAAAACCATCAGCTGATATGACAGGATTAGAAAATGATATTGAAAAGCAACCAGCCACTCCTAAACAAAAAGGTCAAACTACTACCACCTCCTCCGTTTTGACCGGAGATGGGGAAACTCCAATCACATCACCAAGCAACTCAGACTTCCAATTTCCTCAAGGAGGAATGGTTGGAATGCCAGGGGTTCTTGTGGGTGTACAGAGAACTGATTCTCTTACTTCAAGTGTCCAAAACAATGCTTCAATGTCAGTTCGTGATGATAATATTGAAGAGGTAAGTGATCGTGACACAATTGGACACGAAGAGGAAGCAACTAAGGAAGAAAGTGATGGTGACAAGTTATCGTCTGGGGTTGAGCTGTTTGAACTTGTGAATGCTGAGGATGTCAAGCAGGAAAGGTATGATAATTCTAGTACGTTTGTCGTTAGGAATGTTGGTGGAGATACATCTATTGAACCTGTTGGTAAGGAAGAGAGTTCTAACGGGGTATCTGGAGGAGTTGGAGCTATTGGTGCTGGAATTGCTGGAGGTGCAGCCGTAGGAGCAGTTGGGGCAGCAGCAGCTTCTAAAAGTGCTGAAGAAGAATTCCCACCAATCAAAGAACTCGATTACGATGAAAGCGATTCTGAAGATGAAGCATTCCATGAAGCTCAAGATCTCACCAAAAAAGACAAACCAGACTTTGACAGTGCATTTGATGACTTAGAACCTGCCAAAGAAGCTAAAGAAGATTTGTTTGACGAGTTTGATAACTTAGAAGCAGCTCAAGTCGATGATACCAATTTAGACGATTTCGGTAATGAAGCCAGCGAAGATTTCTTTAACAATGACTTCACCAATAGTAACATGCCAGATTTCAGTGAACAAGAACCTCAAGGAGAAGCTAAAGGAGGAAATGATGAATGGGAACAATTATTTGCCGGATTTGGAAATGCAAGTGCACAAGCTACTCCAGCAGTAGAACAACCAGCGGTATTTGGACATGCTGCCGCAGCTACTAATGGTAACCAACACCTTATTGATGAGTTGGTAGGGATGGGATTTGATCAAAAAACAGCAGTAGAAGCTTTAGAAAAGGAAAATTGGAACTTAGAAAATGCCACCAACTATTTATTAGACAATGCTTAGATTATGGCTACGAAGGTGTAATATATGTTTAAATCAATTTTAAATCAATTCTAATCAATTCACTATACAATAGTTTTACTCTGGAAATTTCTACTTGTTTAAGACCTTGCTCAAAGCAGCAGCTACATCACCAACGTCATATTCATCCTTGTTTAAGTCTTTCAAGTCAGCTACAGGTCTTTCAGCTTGTGGAGTGATTCTGAAAGCATGTCTTGAAACTGGAGTGTCCCAATCAATGATAGCAGAATGTTGAACAACTCTATTGTCCCAAACAACTACCGAGTTAGGTTCCCAACGGGCTCTTAATTGTAAGTCATGTGATTGTTCAATGTGTCTGTATAAGAATTCCAACAAGTATTCGGATTCTTGAGCTTTTAATTCAACGATTTTTCTGGAGAATGCACGGTTGATGTAGATATACTTTTGCTTAGTGGCAGGATGGACTCTGATCAATGGGTGGATGTTCGACACTGGTTTTCTTCTTTCAATACCTCCTTGACCTCTGGAGTTGGTGGCTTGGTCTTCGGAAGTGTGTAAAACATGCAAGCCGTCTAATCTCTTTTGGAATTCTGGAGACAAACGGTTATAAGCCTCAACGACACTGGCAAAGATGGTGTCACCACCACTTTCTGGACCATCTAAGACACTGAAAAAGGTGGTACCAGGAGGTTGCAATTCGTAGGAAACATCAGTGTGCCATCCTACAGCATGAGTGATGTTGTTGAACACTCTCTCGAATTCACCCGGGTCGGCTCTTCTGTAAGTTATGTGCAATTCTGGGTGGTCTTTAGGAGCCCCGGAGGTGGGATGGATGTGTAACCTTCCGAAATGCTTTCCGTAGTCCACGGCGAATTGTGGGCCCTTGGTTGCGAAATCTTGGTCTCTAAAGATAACGACCCCCCTTTGAGCAACGTATAATGCCAATTCGTCTTTACCAGCATCATCTAATTGAGACAATTGAACACCCTTGACTTCAGTACCTAACTTAGGAGTGACCTTCTTGGTGTATTCTTTTTCCCCATTAGGAAATAAGTTTGGCAATTGCGGATTTGCTCTAGTACCAGGTTCAATGTGCTTGAAAAACTTTAAGGGCTCATATTTTTGACGAGGATCCCAGGTTGGTAAGAATTCTGGGAATTTGGCATCCTCTCTGTTCTTCTTGTTAACGACTAAGGTTCCGTCTTCTAATACTTCATCGACTCCATGGTAGAAGTGAATATCGAAGTTTCCGAATCTTTCGTGTTTAGACATTTTTAATTTCAATTGTAGTTAAAAATTTCAATTGCAGTTAAAGTTATTCAAAGGCTAGGACGTACTTAAATATTATCGAAATTTATTGTAGCTAAGAAAATTATATGATTCTTTGTCTACTTATAGTAAATGAATCCGATTAGTTTGTGTCACATGATACTATGCCTGATAGGATTCCACAGTTTTTCGCCGAGGCCAGTCGTGAGCGGGCAAATCGATAACGCTGGACGCTAATCCAAAGATAAGGACTTGTTACAGGAGGTATAACACAAAAGCACGCCTAAGGCTGTAGAAGTGCAGTGAAATGAACTCTCTTATCAATACTACCAAAACCTTCAAATCCCCTACTTTTCCAACCACAATTTCTATGATCTGATCTAAACCCCTGACACATGCCCCATACAATAATTCGCAACTGTGGTTGTGGAGTCTTTGCATTGAGCCATAGTAATAGATCGGTTTAAGATTTCATTGGTTTTGTTCAATCACAGCTCTGGCACGTCGATAAGAGTAGAGAGATAATAGGCTATGTACTGAGTTGTTCTTGGACAGGCCATTGTTTGTTCAGGATTTATTAGAATTGTTTTGAGCTAGTGCTTAGACTTAATCTATGCGAGAGCTATGAAAACTGTGGATGTAAAGACTTGTCAAGAAGGAATTGGCAGAAAGGAAAGGAAAGGAATTAGGAAATTAGGAAATTAAGGAATTAAGGAATTAAGGAATTAAGGAATTAAGGAATTTGACAGGAATTAGGATTAATTAACACTGGGAATTGTATGGATTGATTATTAATGTGAGCTGAATTCGTTGTCTAGTTGTTATTTATTAGGTGGTACTTGCTTAGTACTTACTTAGTACTTACTTAGTATCAGCTAGTTTTTGAAGTGAAAACCTTAGAGGTATTAGCGGATATACCAATTGAGTAGTACAAGTCCGTTTGACTAATCGTACGACCAGTGTCATTTCGGAGTTTTCATTAGGTGCCTTAAGTGTAATCTAAGGTTGGGATGCGACAAACGACAATATCGTACAAACAACCAGAGAATTTAAGAGTCGTGAAAACGATATTCTCGGATGGTGATTGTATGAAGTTTGGATCACTAGGAACCTGTGTCTTCTAGGATTATACCAATCCAACTTTGAAGTCACAAAGACCCAAACTCATGGAATTGGGCCCAAATCAAAAACACGCAAAATTTATATGCGGCTGATTATATCCTCACTACAAAAGAACAGTTAAAAAGGTACCTACTAGATGTATTGAATGCAAATTAACCCAGGAAGCCTTCTAGGACCTAAATTAGCCCTAAAAGTTTAGGCAAGATAGTACGGATTCCTTTAAACCCAATATACTTTCAAATCTAGAAAATATCACTCTAGAGAACTTTTAACTCGTAAAACTCTTCAGAAATCCTTCAGTTAATAACTTACTACAACAGAAACACTAAACTCATATAGTTCACATAATTCATATAATTCATATAATTAATCTTCTATATACAGCACCATCATAACCTAGGCTTATCTATCTGTTTCAATTTGATCTCATCAACCTTTTCTTCAACTTTAACCTTCTTGCTCTTAAATAACCCCGTAAGAGGATCGATTACAAATCTCGTAAACACCGGAGTCAATCCAAAACTAATCATTACCCTTATAGGCAATAACGCCTTAACAATAACGTAAGCATAAGCACCATGTGTTACTAATTTGAACTTTTCATTTAAAGAGAACCCACTGAAATCAAAACTCTTTAAAGAATCGTCAATTATTCTTGTACCTTTATCAATAGCCCATTGTGGTAAATCAAGAGGGACAGTGACTTGGTATTTGTGGAACACATACCATAAACCTATCAACGGACCTATTGCAGTTAATTCGTGGAGAATAAGAAAAGATGTCAAATTTGACACTGGCTTGGTTATAAAGTTGATAGTGTACGGTTTAAGAAACCTAGGGACTTTGTCAAGGATTTTTTTGCCTAATTCAACTCTTTTATCTCTGACAGTTAAGGATTGATGGAAGTAATTTACCCTTGCTAAATTGTGACCGAAAAGAGCCTTAGCCCCTACTATCAGTCTAACACCATCTTTACTACTTATAGGACCCCCCCTAACCATGCCCAAACATCCAAACCCGATTTTGGTGGTGGTTAGACGATACATATGCTCTGTTTTGTGACTCTGATGGTGACAGTTGGTGACGCGACGTGTATATTCCAAATTTAGACCTCGCTTCTCTGTCGTTCTCGTTTGGCTCGTTCAGCTCGTTCCCAAGTGTATAAATTCTGCTCCACAAGAAATTTACACATACGTACACAAACACAAAAAAATGTCAGTTTATATCGTCTCAGCTAGTCGTACTCCTATTGGATCATTCCAAGGTGAATTGTCATCCCTTTCCTACAGCGATTTAGGTGCCCATGCTGTCAAATCAGCCTTAAGTAAAGTTGACATAAAACCTGAACAAGTTGAAGAAATCTTCTTTGGTGGTGTCTTGCAAGCCAATGTAGGTCAAGCCCCAGCTAGACAAGTCGCTTTAAAGGCCGGATTACCAGAATCCGTTGTTGCTACTACTATCAACAAGGTTTGTGCTAGTGGTATGAAATCTATCATCTTAGGTGCTCAAACCATTTTAACTGGTACTGCTGATATTGTAGTCGCTGGAGGTGCTGAATCTATGTCCAACACTCCTTACTATTTGCCAGCTGCTAGATCTGGTGCTAGATACGGTGATTCGGTCATGGTTGATGGGGTTCAAAAGGATGGTTTAACTGATCCTTATGACAAGATTTTAATGGGGAATTGTGCTGAAAAATGTGCTTCAGACCACGGATTCTCCAGAGAAGACCAAGACAACTATGCCATTGGAACTTACAAGAGGGCTCAAGCCGCTTTAGAAGCAGGAAAATTCAAAAACGAAATTGCCCCAATCACTATTAAAGGTGTTAGAGGTAAGCCAGATGTTACCATTGATTCTGATCAAGAAATCAAGAACTTTAATGAAGCTAAATTGAAATCAGCCAGAACTGTTTTCCAAAAAGAAAACGGTACTGTTACCGCTCCAAACGCTTCTAAATTGAACGATGGAGGAGCTGCTGTTGTTTTAGTCAGCGAAGCCAAATTAAAGGAATTAGGATTAAAACCTTTAGCTAAAATCAGAGGTTGGGGTGAAGCTGCTACTGCTCCAGTTGATTTCACTATTGCTCCATCATTAGCTGTTCCAAAAGCTTTGAAACACGCTAAAGTCAATGTAAAGGATGTTGATTTCTTCGAATTGAACGAAGCTTTCTCCGTTGTTGGTTTAGCTAACACTAAGTTGATTGGAATCGACTCCAAGAAAGTCAATGCTTACGGGGGAGCTGTTGCTTTAGGACATCCATTAGGTTGTTCAGGTGCCAGAATTGTTGTTACCTTATTGAATGTGTTGACCCAAGAAGGAGGAAAGATTGGTGTTGCTGGTATTTGTAATGGAGGTGGTGGTGCTTCATCTGTTGTTATTGAAAGGGTTGATTTCGATTCAAAACTTTAATTTAAGAGTTAGCACTTAGAGGTTTATTAACCTAATGTTGGCTATGACCAAGCTACAATTTTTTATTCATACTAGATCCGTTAATATATGATGTATTTATTCTATAGTACAAAAAGATTAATTACTTAATTAGGAATATGGATATTCCTTTCGTTCAATTTCTTAATGGTCCAAATCCATGTCCTTGCAGCATAATCCATGTTGTTAGCTACCTTTGATGGTTTTGTGGGCTTTCCATCTCTATCAAACATCTTGCCATTATCATCAAAGCCTAGTCCAGGGTCCAAACAGGACTTCACCACAGCATACGACCCTTCTTCAACGGTGCTTCCAAAGAAATGACCAAAGATTTGAAACAAGCACCAGAAAACTATGCCTATGAAAGGAAGTCTCGTGAAAAAGCTGAAAATGGTAGGGTTCATTACAAACCCTGGATCTACTATGGTACTGAGAATACGAGGATTTCTTAATGCTAACATTTTAATCAAATGGATCCCCGAAACTTTGGCTTTTCCGTACCGTATCCAATTGAAGAAGAATATAGGACGATAGTTAAAGTCCATGTCCATGTCGAAATATTCCAAGAAGAAATAATGGCTGGGTGAACTGGTATAAACGATTTTTGGTGGTTGTATGTCTGGATACAAACTTGCTGTATTTTCCAATAAAGGTAGCAATTTTATGATTAGCAAAAACGGCGATATGTAATTCAATTGCAATTGTATTTCAAACCCGTCGTTGGTCTTCATATAAGGCAAAAAGTTCGTACTTAAATTGTTGATCAAAATGTTTAAATTGTCTTCTAAGTTAATCAACTTATTAGCAGCCCCAAGAACCGAATTAAGATTGGATAAGTCAATTTCTAGGTAGATGAGTTCCCCTAAAAACCGGTACTGGAACTGCAGCGACCTGTATTGCAGCCGTAAATGAATTGCTTCGGTCTTTAATTCATCAATAGCTTTCATCACTCGAGACTTGCTTCTACCTGTGATATAAACGACGTATCCGTGGAGGTAAAGATGGAGCACTGTGTACCACCCGAGACCACTACATCCTCCTAGAATCAATGCTGTTCTTCGATCATGACTGGGGTTTATGTAAGGCAAGGATTGGATATATTCTAATGTTAGCATGCGATGGTGCGGAGATGTAGTGGTTAATTTTTATGAAGAGGAGAGAGAGAGAGTAGGAGTAGGGTGGGGAGTAGGGAATGTTGGATGATTATTTATTAAGGAGATCACATGATGTTAGTTTTATTTGAGTACAGAGGTGAGTATGGATGTGAGTTTGGAGTGAGTATTGATGTAAGCATATATGTAACCATTCGATATGGCCATATACATAGCTAGACTTGATACCTAATTTATAGCTAAGAATTTGGTCTAGACCACTTAAAACTCATCCCAACATATAACTGTTACTGATCTCTGAACTCAGGTAATACAATCAAAGCTTCATAGAACGTATCTTCGTACTTTGTGATCACCAATCTTTCAGTAGAAGGATCATCCAATAGAGCGTAATAATGAATTGAACTTGATTGGAAAAACCGGTGAATTTCCTAGGTTAGTTCGGTTCCAACCCTTAGATATTCTAATCTTCTTTCTGAATCGCTTGACATGAGAATTTCATTGAAAAACGTTAAGGTTTATATTGACTAATTAGCAGCCTTGAAACTTAGGGGTTACAATTTCCTACTCACACGAGTATAATCTAAATGAATCATGCATTAACCTATGTAAGCCTATTAACGACCTCCTCAAAAATCACATCCATATTCTTATCAGTAGTATCAATCGTCACACAATCTCCTCCATTCTCTATCAATTCATCTCCACCAGGAACTTCCATGATTTCATACTGAGACTTAACCATATCACTCTTCATGTAATGATTCTTTCTATTTTCAACTCTATTGACTAACTCATCAAATGATGCATAAAGGAAACAGAACTTAAACTTTATAGGACTTCCAGTATCCTTTATCAACTGTCTATACGACTGTTTTAATATTGAACATGTCACTATGGCAGTATGGCCCGGACTGTCCTTACACTTCTTAACAGTCTCATTGGTTAATTTAATAAGCCAATCCCATCTATCTTCATCAGTCAAAGGCTTACCTTCTGACATTTTCTTTATGTTTGCTTCTGGATGCAAACTGTCACCTTCTACATAGGGACATCCAAGGTACTTGGCTAATTTGGATGCTGCTGTAGTCTTACCCGTCCCTGATGGACCCCCTATTACAATTACAAGTCCAGGAATTGTCATATCTTTTGTGTAATGTGCTTGACTTAGTGTATCTATGTGTTGTTGTGTACTTCCCGGTACTTTCGTATGTTTCTGTTTGTGGCTGCTGCCTTCTGTGTACTCTAGTATGGTTTTATAAATATTTCGGAATTTTGAGTTATCTAAATCATTCCTTCAGTGGGGGAGCGCTCACTTGCGTGGGGGATACCGGTGGGGACACTTTTATTTCTATTTACAGATGGCACCTAACCGGAGTTCTTACTTTATACAATAGACACGGAGATATTTCAGAAATTAGGTGCGGTGATATGGTTCCACCATTGGTTGCTGTTGTTGCTGCGATATTACTGTCAATCTACGCAATGTTACGCTCTTCTTCTCCTTTCCTTTAAATTTTCCAACTCATCACTAATTCTTTTTTCTATCAATATCTTCCAATCATAAGCACTTTCAATGTCCACAAACGCATATGGCCATCTTTGACTTAACCACATAAATACCAACACCATTTTATGACTCTCCTCGAGTTTTGTCAACTTCATTAACGTCGTACTAACTTCATCACTTCTGGTGCTGTCTCGGATTAACCTTAACGGCAAAAACCCAAAATCCATCACTGATTTCGACTTATTCTCGATGATGTTCCTTAAAAAGTCATTGATAGTCTCTAACACCGTTTCAGAGCTTCCCCTGAAGTTTATAGGTGCGATACTTAATTTTAACTGGGCTTCAATTGGCAAAGAAAGATGAAACTTCTGGGCCACTATCAATTGCATTAAATCAGCCCTAGCATCTAATTCGGTTAGTTGAAAGTAAGGCGAGTTGATCTTGACTCTACTGAACTCATGAAAGATTAAGTCCATGGTTTTGTGGCCAGGATACTTGGAAATAAAATTAATCCATACCTCCAGGGTTGGCCAAATATATGCGGTCTTAATAGGTGGTAAATCTCCTACCATATTCTGTTTAATGAACCTTAAGTCTGATGCTTTGAAGGCCGTAATTTTACCCCCTAAATTATTTTTATCGTGACTAAACCTCCCGGCTCTACCACCAATTTGTCTTAAACTAGACTTGGTCAATCGTTCCATTTCCACCCCATTGAACTTCTCAGTAGTAGAAAACACTATTCGTTTTATTGCCAAATTAAGACCCATCCCAACAGCATCCGATGCCACTAGGATATCGTACTTTCCTTCATTAAATCCAGTTGCTTGTTCACTACGAATTTCCGGTGGTAAAGCTCCATAGATCACTGCCACTTTCATATTAGTCTCCAGCTCAATTTGTACCTTCAATTGCAAAATCTTCCGTTTAGAAAACGTTACCACACAATCACCTGGCTGCAATTGAGAGTGTCTGATCGGTTTGCTTTCTACTTCCAATTTCCCTAATCTTTCATATTTATTAATAACCAATTCATCTCCCGTTAGCTTGGCTATGGCCTTGACAATTTCAACAGCTCTTTCTTCTCCACAAACATGAACTTCTTTGGCTTGTACACCTAATAAAGCATTAGTCCATGCTTCACCTCTGAACCCATCATTAATCATTTGAATTTCGTCTATAATACACAAATCCATCTTTTTATTCAACGGTATCATTTCTATAGTCCCACTAGTGATCAAACTAGGCTGCCCATCAGCCTTAACCATGGGTACGACTTCCTCACCCGTCAATAAATTACAACTTATGCCCTGCTTATTGAACTTTTCAAAGATTTCTCTAGCTAACAACCTCAAAGGTCCAGCATAGTACCCGGATTTGGCCTTTTCAAGTTGCTTCAAAGACGCATAGGTCTTTCCACTATTAGTGGGTCCAACATGCATGATAATTTTACGCTTCATTTTACGTGCTTCAGGAAACCAAAACGCTGGGTTTGAAAAATCGATATCTTTGATTAATCCTGGTGTATTGATGACTAGGTCTTCAATACAGTGTTTTTCAAATAGTTTTACTAGTATATTTTCTATCACGTGGCTCTTATCGGTAAACCCGTTATCTTCAACATAGGGTCTTGGGATTTCATTGTTATCTATAGCATTGAGAAGGGTATTGACATTGTTCCAATTAGGATTCAAATAATCTTGTAAAGTGACAGTTTGAACGTTTGAGGAGTTTATGGATTTATTTAGCCGGCTTTTGAAATCATCCACTGACCGATCAATGTCCTTGGGCATGTGTTTGAAGTTGATGTTTCCATTTTTGAGTTTGTTAGTGAGTTTCTGTAAAGGCATTGAAATGTCTGTTTTTGTGGCATAAGTCCTTGTTTGTGGTTGTACTTGGTTTTGTCGTACACTATGTAGGTGTGTGGGAAGCCAAAACGTCCTTAATGGCCGTATGGACGAATCTATGTACACCTTTGACGGCCCTATCCATCGTTTGAACATGAGATGAGATGCGAGATTTGAGGTCCTACATACTTACTTGTAGCATTCCATAACACACAAAGAATTACACAGGCACTACGTCTGTGCATTATGTGTTTGTACCGCTTATATGTGCAATTGCACGTGTTTAATTCAACTATTATTTAGAGCTAATAATAGCACCCCCACCTAGCTCATAATTAATCCGAGTGGGGTTGTGATCTCAACAGTGATCTCAACTGGTCATTCTTACTCTACACCTATAATCACACAAGTTCTGTTACTATGATAAACCACAAAGAGTTAATTACACAAACCCAAAATTACAATATACCAGTACCATAATCCACCGTCACCATTGTATCACCGTTGTACCGTACCACCCTCCCCTCTACTCTCCTCCACTACCACCCATGACCATACTCAAAATCATCGCGAAACCAGCCACATAGGTCCAATCCATCCCACAATGAATGGGAACGAAAAGGCAAACACAGCCCAACTAGCTAAAGACTTTAACGACTTCTATCTAAAGATAACTTCAAGACAAATCAACCAGATCGGGAACTATGAAATCATCGAGGAAATCGGCGAAGGTGCGTTTGGTAAAGTGTACCTAGCTAATCATGTTCTATTGAATATGCCAGTAGTGTTGAAGTGTGGGATCACCGACGACCCCAACATTGTACGAGAGATTTACTACCACAAACAGCTAAGACACAAAAACATCGTCAAGTTGTATGAGGTCATTAAAACCGAGAATCATTTGTGGTTAGTTATGGAGTACTGCCAAGGAAACGAACTCTACTACTACATTTACGAAAAAAGACGAATAGAGGTAAAAGAGTGTCAGCAATTGTTCTGGCAGATCATACATGCTATCAAGTATGTTCATAGTTTGAATTTGGTACATCGAGATTTGAAATTGGAGAACATTTTGTTTGGTGACAAGAAACAGACGGTGATAAAGTTGACGGATTTTGGATTTGTAAGGGAGTTTAGTTCAATTAAAAGGAATTTCTTGTCGACTGTGTGTGGTACCACAGTGTATATGGCACCAGAGGTTTTAAAAGGAGAGAAATATAACGGGGTATTGACGGATATATGGTCTTTGGGTGTGATTTTGTATACCATGTTATACGGACAAATGCCCTTCGACGAAGATGACGATTTAAGGACAAAATTTAAGATTGTTCATGATGAACCCACATATAACGATGATGTGCCTGCTAGTGCCATTGCTCTTCTTAAAAAAATGTTGAATAAAGATCCAATGCTAAGACCAAGCACAAATGAGATTTTGAATTCTGAGTTTCTCATAGATATCACCAACAAGTTCCCAGAAAAAAGCAAAAGATCTTCGTCAATGCAAGGAACCGACTCTGAATCCATCATGTCAATTAACCAGCATCAAAACTCGGGAATCGCTCCGTTCCAATCAAAAATGGGCAAACATATCCTTAAGTACTTCCATAAGGCAGATATTAAAATAGACCGGTTGCAAAACGATATAAACAACGGAGAAATGAACTCGTTGACGGCTTTTTATGAGTTGGTGTTAACTAAGGAATTCTATAAAAAACGTAAGAAGCAATACAAACGTAGCAAAATGGCCAGAAGATCACTTAGTAAGTCAAAGAGAAAGGTCAAATCGGTTTTGGCTCTAAGTGAAGATGGTAGTCAACCATTGGAAAGAATCATGTCGAGTTTAAGTATAAACTCAAGAAGTCAAAGTAAGACAAATTTGCCTTTAAATGGTAGGAGATCCAGCGATAGAAAACGTCCTATTATTGATCAAACTTCTGATACCAATACCCCACCATTAAACAGAACTGTATCGTTCTATACAGCACCCAGAAGGTCGTCTATTTCCAGTGCTATTAATTCTATAAGTGAAAAACATAGTAATAGAATCAAGGGAGGATTCCGGAATAGGTTACAATTCTGGAAAAAGAAAGAAGAAGATCCAAGGGACACTTATAAGGATCAATTCAGTGATCTTACTGTAAACAGCCCAAGTCCAAAAACCGTAACTGATATGCCAGTTTCACCAAATGTAATTCATGAACGGAAAGGTTCAGATCATCCTAGTATCATTCTTCAAACTATGGACGATAAGCCACATCCAATAATAGCCAATTCTCTTAACAGAGCCAGTCCAGTATCTACCCCAGTTTCAGAAAGTACCGAAACTGCCATTAAAATGAGAACCAGACCTTCATCAGTTATTTCCCAAATAAGTCAAGTAAGTCACCTAAGTCAATTGTCAACAATGATGTCAGAATCAGAACTGGAACTTATGGGTGACAGTGATTCAATGGACGATTTCGAAGAAGAAATGTATGATTCGTCCATCAACACTTCTGCATATGATGTGAACCGTAAAAGACATCGTCCAAGCTATAAACGACAAGTGTCCAGTGATGTTTCCATAGCATCTTTGAGTACAACCACCACCAAACATCATCAAAAGAAGTCATCATTAGTCCAAGTTTCAAGTAATAGTTCTGATGAAAGCAGTGACGTTCTTTCTCCTATTCCTACAGCTAGAGGAATGGTTAAAAGACCACAAAGACTGGGATCTCCTGATAATTATGCATTTCAAACAACTTTACCAAGACTGGCATCACCACCGTTGACTGCTAAGTATAAGGTTAAGACTAGAGAGGGTAAGGGAAAGGTAGCACCGATTAGTGAAGAGCAGGAGGATTAGGTTTCCTGTGTTAGCCGGAAAAGTAGCACAGACAACCCTTATTGACTCATTTCAGTCTTTCCTGACTTATCTAGGTCTTCTACCTTATACTGGGTGTACATAAGTTTTCACCATTTACATCTACCTAGACACGGCTTTATGCCATTAGACATATTAGTACATATTAGTAACCACTAATTACAAACTAAGTATACACAAATACATAAAAAGCACCCTAATTAATTCCATAATATTCTACCCTGATCTTCTTAATCCCTCCCTCCTTCCATTTCTCACTACCTCCTACCACTCTTACTCTCTTCACCCTCACGTCTTCCTACCACACCTACTCATAGCTCGCAGTGCGTGAAAAATTTTCATCATGTCAGTGTTCATTGTAGATAATGAATTAGGTAACTCCGTCAGGGAACTTGGTGAAATCATCGACCAAGTCGAAGGTAACAACTCCTTCAGTACCTCCCTTCATCCCCATATAGCCATGAACGGAGATATCACCAACAAACCAGCCATTCTTGAAAAAGTACACGAAATCAATAGTCAAACCTTAAAGAAATTAACTGATAAAGATTTTGAACCAACTTTCAATTTAATCGTGTTTATATTAGTTGAATTACAAGGTGATATCACCACTGTGTTAAAAAGTTCATTATTGCAAACATTAATAGAGTGCAGTGGTGAAAACAGTAGAGATAAAAAGAGCATCAAGCCTAGTACTATATTATCAGAATTAACTTTGTTATTTAACTTAGTACCAGAAACCAACGAATTAAGAGTTAAGTTGTTACAAACCATAATAAAGTTTGTTGAAGACTTACAGTTGGACTTTAAGATCATTTCTCCTTCATTCACTGCCAATTTGATTCCTTGGTTGACTAAGGTTAACATTGAAGACAGCCAAATCAAGAGAATCTTCTGGGATTTCATCTTGTTGGACAAGCAATTGACTTATTCATCTTTAGTAACGATTACAAACTTTACTAGTAAATACGAGGTCAGTTTGAATGAAGTTCACAAATTAATTACTTTTGCATTGAATAGTAAAACCATCGATTTAAGCTTTATGATCAACAATAATGTCAGTAAAGCTTTAATAACCAACAAATCCGATGCTTTGGTTGATTTATTCTTGAAATACTTGAATGGGGAATTATTGACTTCATCAGAATTTCCATTACTCAAATCCAAGTCTAAGATTTTGAGTTTGTGTAAGTTCTTTGAAACTTCTAACCAATTGGTATTCAAGTATAGTGAGATTCCAGTAGATGGTCAAGAAGTGGAAATTCTTATCATAAATGCCATCAAGAACAATTTGATTGAGGGTAAATTAGACCAATTGAATGAAACGTTCAAGTTGATCAGAGTCAATAAATTCATCTTGCCTTTTGATGATAGTGTTAATGTTAATTTACAAAAGGTTAAAGAGGGTTTAAGTGTATGGAGAGAAAGTTTAGTTAATGTTAATAAGGTAGTTGAGGAATTTAGAGACAGTACTAAGTAGTATATACATAAGAAGGTTATAACGTTATTCTCTATATCTATGAGTGCATTACGTGAATTATGTGAATTATGTGAATTATTTGAATTATTTGAATTATATGTGATTATCTATAAATGACTATCTACAGCGAATAAGAAATAAGGCCAAACATTAAGATAGACTAAGGAAACTCTCCCTTCGCTTCGCTCAGGTAGAGTGTTAGTCCTTTTCCCCATCTAAAACACTTAAAACTCCCCCAACTAAATGTAAACTTCCACAAACGAAAACATCAACCTCTCCCAAGCCCTTAATAAACTCCAAACTCAATTCAATCTCCTTAAACACCTTCACTTCGCTATCTCCATCCAATTCCTTCCAAATGTCTGCAAATTTCTTTTGTACTACTAATTGATCAATTGCTTCCTTTGAATTATTCATCGACACCAATTCAGAATTGTATCCCGTGGCCCAAGTGATATTGGTGCAAAAAATAACATAGTCAAACTTAACTTTTCCTTCTAAGTTCTTGTACAAACGTTTCAAAAGCAAATCAGCAGTGTCTCTTCCTTGCTGGTTGAAAACAAGAACCTTTGGTTTTGTGGAGTTAAAACAACTTGCTAACCAATTACTTGCAACATTGATTGATTCGATGGTATGTGCTCCATCTATATACCAAGTGATTCCTTTAAACCCCGGTTTTTCTGGTAAAATCTGACACCTACCATCCCATTTAGTGTTGGCTAAACCGGTGACGAACTTTTCAGGTAAATAAGATAAATCATCAGAAGGTAAATCCGAAGTTATGCCTAAATTGAGCAAATGAGCTGATGCTAATTTTACAGCTAAAGCGGCATTATCATATTGGAATTCACCCAAGAGTCCTAACTTAAGGTTAGAAATCCTCTTACCATCCACAAAAGTCAATTTAGATACTCCTAATTCTTCAGCTCGCTTATCCACAAACAGTTCAATGTCAGGGAATTCGATTTGTCTACTCACTACAGCAGGAACGCCTTGTTTAAAGATCCCCGTCTTGTTCCAAGTAATTGACTCGATCGTATCACCCAACATAGCCACATGATCAATACCTAAAGCACTAATTCCAGTGACAGTAGGTTTTTCAACAATATTAGTTGAATCGTATTTTCCTCCAACTCCTACTTCATAAATCGCAGTATCAACACCTTCACTCATAAAGATATGGTACGACAAAATCGTCAAGTATTTGAAGTACATAGGCTTGACTTCACTGCTTGGTTGTAAATCAGGGTACTCTGCTTCATTAGAAGACGTTGACGACAATTTATCCCATACTTCAAAGAAATACTTTGTAAACTTGACCTCTTCTATGGGTTGGCCATTGATTCTAATTCTTTCTCTAACTGACTTCAAATGTGGTGATGTGAACAACCCAATCTTTTTGATCTGGGGTCTGTAATTCATTAAAATTGATTCTGTAAAGGCACAAGTGGATCCTTTACCTTTAGTACCAGTGACATGGATGATGTTAAGTTTATTGAAATCTGAAGGTTTATAACCTAATCTCCTGATGTACTCGTACACGACCTTGATACTGTATTCATTTTTATCTATTGAAGGACCAAGAAGACGTTTGGCTTCTAGGGAAGTGAAATTGGATTGAAGGGTGTTTAGAGCAGTGATTGCATCTTTGTAGGTTCTCATATCCATTGCGCAGCTGAAGTTGAGGGAGATGAGTTTGAGTTAGAGGGAAGAGTTGGAAAGTTAACGGGAAGTTTTAGGGGATAGTAAGGGGCGGTGGCAAGAATTAGGGGGAGAGGTAAGGAGGAGGTTAGTGAGATGCTAAGGAGACGGTAGACACAAAATGAACGGAATTACACCATAAATCAGCCCTATAGTTTCTCAACTAAACTAACTAAACCCTAGATCAAACTCCAAAATCACTCGTTTAACGCTTAACTAAGCATCGTACCTAACCTCACCAATCCATAAGTTTCCTCACCGACGCCGTGTTGTCGGTCGTAGTCAGTGGTAACTTGCCGAAATGAAACGGTTTATCCACGACATGCATTATGACTCACTTACTTTCTTTTTCGCAATTCCCGCCCCAAAAACCCCCTGAACTGTCGCTAGCCTCTCCCTAGCTACCACCGCCTTGACCGACTACGGCCCCCTACCCTCCCGCCAACTTAGGCGCGTTCATCGTCAACCCGTACGAATATAAGGATACACAATATATATACATTGAAAAATTTTCAACACAAAGTCACAAAGTCATCAACAGATTTAACAAACAAACAGATAGTAACATTGTAGTAACATTGTAACAGTGATAATAACATTTATTTTCAACAATCGTATTTTATAGAGGTATTTTTTTTTTTTGTAGTAACTTGTAACTAGTGTCCGTAATGGGTTTATATTAAATAACATTATTACAACCATTGTAATCCTTAGCTCAAAGAGAAGGGGATAAGTAAGAAGATTTTAACATATTATTAATTAAAGGAAATTGAAATTCTAAATTAACTTTGTGTGTTTATATTGTGTTTATATTGTATTCAGAGAGTTGTATTAGTGCTAGTGTTAGTAAGCAGATAAAATGGCAGGAAAGTTCAATATCAATGATTATATAAATGATTTGCCGCTTTTAATAAGCGACATGACTGATGATGATGAAGATTCTATTAAGACCTCCCAATATTCAACTAGTTTGAACTTGAAGGGAGGTTTTAATGAATTTGAGCAGTTTGAGGGGGTTGAAGGAGAAGTTGGTCAGGAATTGGGGCAAGACCTTAATGAAGGACTCGATCAAGGACTTGATCAGAACTTGGGTCAATTCGAAGCTAATGGTGCTGAAATTAGTACTGTTGATGGTACCGACTTTGATACTCCTTACTCCAATTACTCAGACTGTTCAACTAATCCCGTGAAAAAGATTAGAAAGAAAAGAAAAAGATCAAAATTATCAAAGGTAACAAATTTATCACCAAAAGTTTTTAAACAAGAAAGAAATCAATTGATGATGATAATTATCAAATATGTGTCAATTAAGATCACAAACTTATTCCCCCCATCTTCTAAAGAATCGAAAATTTCTTTAGAAAAATGGTTGGTTATTATAATTAATCGTTTGAAATTGTCCCTTAACAGTTTTTTGAAGTCCATGATTTACCTTTTTAGGTATATGGATATCATTTACTTATTGAGATACTTAAATCAATCGAATAACTTTGCTAATTTCACTGAAATGGACTATCCGTTAAAGAAATTAATTATTGGATGTGTCAAATTGGTGTTGATGAAAGAAAAAGTTCACAAGAATTGGCAACATTTAGTGGGATTAAGTAACAATGAAATCAATTGTATCATTAAAACCATCTTAAAGAGGTTAAATAACAAATTGATTATCAAAGATGTTGAGATGAATAAATTCAAGGGAGAGATATTTAGATATGTTAAGATGATTTCGAGTGAGAGGTCTTAAGAAGGTTTAGCCTAGTTGCTAACCTTGTGAGCTTTTGTCAGCTGTCCTCGACCTCTTCATAACTCTACCCTCTTTTATGTGTATATGTAAAATGTAATGTATTTTAGAGAATTTAGATATTTTAGATAGTTCGGGTATTTCACAATAATTGATTGAATTTGCCACAAATCCGTACACCGGCATGTAGTGTACACCTGTAGCGTACTGTAGTGTTCACCTGTATGTAGTGAAAATTCTTGTATGAGTAAATCCGGTAAACTGACCAAACTGACTCACTGCGGACTCACATTCCTAATCCGCTTTGACAGGGATGAGCGTGAATTTTTGCAACCAACTAAATTTCGCATTCCCCCACACCCGTCCACCCCTACTTAAGCCAAGATCTGACTCATTGCAACTTTATCAGTACTCTATATACAGGCCATCGGGGTATGACTGAGGAAAAAATTCACATATAAAATTTTTCACTTTACCTGATTTGAAAAAACTAAAAAATGTCAGTCAACCCATACGGACCAAACCCATCGGATTACTTATCCAATGTTGGAAAATTCGAATTAATCGAAAGTACTTTAAGAGAAGGAGAACAATTCGCCAATGCGTTCTTCACCACTGAAAAGAAAATCGAAATTGCTAAAGCTTTAGACGATTTCGGAGTTGATTACATTGAATTGACATCTCCAGTTGCTAGTGAACAAAGTAGAAGAGATTGTGAAGCTATTTGTAAATTAGGATTAAAAGCCAAAATTTTAACGCATATCAGATGTCATATGGACGATGCTAGAGTTGCAGTTGAAACCGGAGTTGATGGAGTTGATGTAGTTATTGGTACTTCCCAATACTTAAGACAATATAGTCATGGTAAAGATATGAATTATATTGCCCAAAGTGCCATAGAGGTCATTGAATTTGTTAAATCCAAAGGAATCGAAATCAGATTCAGTTCTGAAGATTCGTTCAGAAGTGATTTAGTTGATTTGTTAAACATTTACAAAACCGTTGATAAAATCGGAGTAAATAGAGTTGGTATTGCTGATACTGTCGGATGTGCCAATCCAAGACAAGTTTATGAATTAGTCAAAACCTTGAAAAGTGTGGTTAGTTGTGATATTGAATGTCATTTCCATAATGATACTGGATGTGCCATTGCTAATGCCTACACTGCTTTAGAAGGTGGAGCCAAATTGATCGATGTTTCCGTATTAGGTATCGGTGAAAGAAACGGGATCACTCCATTAGGAGGATTAATGGCCAGAATGATAACTGCCGACAGAGACTACGTTTTGTCTAAATACAAATTACACAAATTGAGAGATTTAGAAAACTTGGTTGCTGATGCAGTTCAAGTTAACATCCCATTCAACAATCCAATTACTGGATTCTGTGCATTTACTCATAAAGCTGGTATTCACGCCAAAGCCATATTAGCCAACCCATCAACTTATGAAATCTTAAATCCTAGTGATTTCGGATTAACCAGATACATTCATTTCGCCAACAGATTAACTGGATGGAATGCCATCAAATCCAGAGTTGAACAATTGAACATAAGTTTGACTGATGACCAAATCAAAGAAGTTACCTCCAAAATCAAAATTTTGGGTGATGTTAGACAATTGAATATTGATGATGTTGATTCGATTATTAAAGATTTCCACAGTGACTTAAAAGAAGGAACTGTTGAACCTGAACCTAAAAAACAAAAAACTGATTAGTTAGATGTTATTTATTAAAAGTACGTTTATTTTGTGGTTTTTGCCTCTAGTGCCATTTAGGTTGTATTCTCTGGGCTAAGTCTTTGCTTTAAGGTATTGAGCTCTGGCTCTGCTTCCATGTCCAACTGGCTCTAAATCCTATCTTAGCCTCACATCTCACACATCTCACAACCTTCAACATCGTACTAACTTCGCACGACCTAAAAATTTTTCAACTCAATTTTATTTATTACCATGTCACAATCATCGTATGTACTAAAACGCTTGATTTGAGCAAATTCGTGTTGGTTCGACTCCTGGTGACTAACCCATCGTTTCTCATCATGTCTGACTACATTTCAACCTTCAAATACTAACAGCAGAACTCAAAACGGCTCCACAAATGGAAACTATTCAAATGGTCAATCCCATTTATCAATCCCTTTTAATAAAGATTCAAAGGTTTATTCATTGAATGAATCGGTGGAAATTTACCATAAGGTCAAACCACAAATATTGGCCACGGATTTAAGTCGTTTCACCTCCGATGATTCTGAAACATTCAAACATCGTCAATATGTTGATCCGTTAATTGTAAATGGTGATGATGTATCATTGGATAAATTGAGTTTGCAAGATTCTCGGGCACAGCAGAATGGTCACGAGGCTGTTCAAAACATCCATTCGGTTAATCCATCAGCCCCTCAATCAGGTCCTCAATCTCAACTCAACACTCACCCGACTACTCATCCGACTCAAGCCCAATCAGGTCCTGAGTCCCAACCAAACCTAGAAGAATCAATCGTAAACCAAGTCATTAACGATATTGACCTCCTTTCCCCAAAAGATATTCAATGGTACTATTTGGACTCTTCTAACAAAGAGCAAGGTCCGTTTAACGGTGAATTGATGCAGAGTTGGTATAGTGCCGGATATCTTAATGGAGAGTTACAGATCAAACGTCAAAATGGTGAATATCAATCCTTAACGAACTTTTGCATGAGTGTTAACACCACACTTCAACCATTTACGGTTCCATTGCCTCCAATTCCATCACCTCCTATTAATGGGAATACAGGTCTCAATGGCGGATTATTCAATCCAATGTTGAATCAACCTTACATATCATCGATCCAGAATAACTTAAATTTCAACCAACCATATTTCCCCAATTCAGTGAATTCAATGAATTCCGTTAATTCACTCAATTCTGTAAATTCTATCAACTCAATGATGCCGTCATTATTACACCAACAGATCTCAAATCCTTCGTTATCCACTTCAATCAATCCAATATCAACTAATATTAATAAATCATGGGGTTTGAACGGTATAAATGATTATTCCAACCCGTCGACCCCTTCATCGACCCAAGCTCCAATAAATCCTAATATTTCAAATATAACTAACCAACCAACTCCTAGATCTCCATGGTCTCATTCCCATGCATCTCATTCTCATTCCAGAGTTGGTTCTCCTTTTTTGCAAGCCCAAGGCACTCAATTTCAATCTGATGATGTTCCTATTCAAGTTGAGCAGGTTACTTCTTCTCAACCTGTTGAGCCAATAGTTCAGCCAAAGGTTGTAAAGATTGAACAGGAGCCTATTGTTCAACCTAAAGTTGTTAAAGCTGAACCAGTTTCAGAGCCTGAACCAGTTCCTGAACCTGAAACTACTGCTGAACAGTCGGCTCCTTCTCCATCAGTTGTTTCAGCAGCCCCTGTACCTGAACCAGAAGAACCAACTCCTGAAATCCAACAACCAAAAGTTGTAAAACTCGATTTCAACGTGGTAAGACAACCTTTGGTAGTCAAACACGAACACAAAGAAGAACCTAAACCGTCTACTAAAGCACCTTGGGCCAACGTTTCTGAAACTTCTACTCCTAAATTAGGACTCAGAGAAATCCAAAAGCTCGATAATGAAAGAGCCCAAAAGAGTAAAGTCGATAAGGTTGAAGCTCAAAGTAGACTACTCGAAGAATCAAGACTTCTTGAAAAACAAGAACTCGAAAAGGAAAAGTTAAAGACCACTTTACCAACTATGGGATGGGGAAATGTTTCCCAAGTAGTAAAACCTGCTAAAACATTAGCGGAAATTCAGGAAGAAGAAAGAAAGGCTAGTGAGTTAGCTAAGTTAAAGAAATCTTCAGGTTCTCAAACTTCATTGGCTACAACTTTATCACAATCTGGTTCAAGTATTAATACTAACGCTTGGACAACGGTTTCTAATACTAAGAAACCCGTCAGAGTTGCCAGTTCTTCAAGTATCACCACTACTTCTACCTCAAAAGCTCCAAACCCGCAAACTTTAAGAAACATTAGTGCACCAATTCCTGTCAGTGACAATTCTAGCAAGTTAAGAGAAGAGTTTGTGCTTTGGGCAAGATCTCAAATGGTTAATTTATATCCAAATGTGTCAGCCACCGATTTACTTGAGATGTTCATATCATTGCCAAACAATTCAGATTCTTCTCAATTGATTTCTGAAACCATTTATGGTTCATCTACCACTATGAATGGTAGGGTTTTTGCTCAAGATTTCTTAAAGAAAAGACAACAAGTGGAAAGACAAGTTTCAAATGATTTAGATTCGTGGAAGTTTGCTATTATTCAAAGTGCTGATAAAGTTGCTGCATTTGACGAGGATGGGTGGTCTACGAGTACTAAGTCTAAGAAAAAGGGTAGAAAGAATTAATTGCATATAAAATCATTCGTACTACTGTTCTCTAGTGTTTCTGTAAACCCTTGAGCCTCTTGATTGTTTGAAGAGATTTTATACAATAGTAAATTTGTGAAATTCGCAAAACCTCATAATATGACTATCAACTGAAATGAACCTAAACACATCAAGAACAAAGAAAAAAACTACAAAAGGCAATAAAGTAAACAAAATAAATAACTTTTATCCTACATATTATCATAATCTATGCCATTCAAAACATCTTCAACTATTTCTATATTCTCTTTAGGTATTAATAAAATCCCAGATCTACCCATAGACAAATAACTTAATTCCAAATAAGGATAATCAACTCCATTGATAATCTTACTAGCTACTCCAGCAACAATTCCTGTCGAATCTATTGGCAATTTCTGCAAATCTATGGTGATGGGATTGATAACATCTTGAGTTGAACCAATCAAGTACTTGGAATTGAATCCCAATAAGCTTCTTTTACGAGAAGATTTAGGTAAGATCAATGAAACTTCATTAACGGAAGTTCTGGTGATAGCAAAATAATCGGGAATGTTATTCTTGGAAATGTTATTAGCAGTTTGTAGAATGGTTCTATTAACATCATTTGATCTTGAACCTGTCAATAACAAAGAAATGTTTTTATTAACCACCGGTTTGATGTTGGCTTTTTTGAACAAGGCGAACGTCTGGTTTTCCAATTCAGAAGTTGCTGGTTCTTCTGTTGGGGATACCGACCCATTGATTATATAACTGCCGGAAAGATCGTTGAACTCAAAATTGTTTTTGGTTAAGATATTGATAACCTTCAGTTCAAGATTATCAGGAATTAACACAATGTCACTGAAATGACTCGACAAGAAGAACAATGAAATTTTATTCTCTGACAATGGTTTTGTAAGTTCTAGAATTCTATGATGATCATTAGCACCACCACTATCAATTTGCAAATTGACAAACGATTGGTCTATCAACTTCACATCATCATAGCCCAACTTTTCACATATGGCCAACGGCTCCACAAACAACGTTTTCATTAAGCTGGCCGAACATATTATCGTGCACTCTATAGGTGTAAAAGCTATATGAAAGAAAAACGATTCAAACCCTTCATCTTCATCAACTTCTTTTGGTTTACTGGAAGCATCTTGGTCTTTAGTGGAATTATCAATCTCCTTGTCAAAACTAGACCCTGACGAAACTGATTCTCGTTTGCTTGCCATCAGATCAACTATCAGACCCGAGTCCTTATCTTTAATCTTCATTAGATCTATATCTCTGGCTACATCATCATCAGAATCAGAATCATATTGTTCGTGATCCTTAGAAGTTCTTTCACTTTCTAAATGCAAAAATTCCAATATAGAACTCTTAAATATCCAATACTTGTCCCTATGGATCGATAGTATGGAAAGTTTACTGGGATCAATTTGCACTTGATTCATGACTCACTTTTTGTTGGTATGGGACAATTTAACTTAGTTTTGGTTTTAGGGCCCTCAATCTTATAAATTCTATATATTCTGGATCTATTAATTACGTGTATACCGCCCAACAATTTAATCTCTATAAAAAAATTCAATATCCACAGGTTTGGCCGGTTTATATTCCCCTCTATCAGTAGACCAATGCAAAAATAAGTCTGCGAACCGGTTATTTTTCAGGGTTTTAAACCTTATGAGTAATCTAAACTAAGTGCAGGAGTGCAACCAATACAACGTTACAGGCAAGTAACGATGAGTCAAAAGGGTAAAAGTAAGGACGAAATTCACAAACAGGGAATGGGGGTTTATATAAGTAGAAGAAAGAAGTAGAAGAGGAACATATAGGTGACAAAAACTGGCAGCTTTAAGCATTACAGGAATAGGACGGAAGTCGGTTGTATAGGTAACCAAACTTAAAATGTAAAAACTCTAAACAGAACATAGAGAACGTAAACAGAACGCAATTACAAACAAGGTATAACCACCGTATACGCAGAATATGATACCAAAGATAATGTATAAGTACGAACAAATGATCTTACACTACCTTTATAGTAACTAGTTACAATAGAGTTTTAGGTTGAAATGCGACAATACTATTGTAATGACAATAGATAAAAAACCCGGAAATTGCCGTTATAGGGGTAACATTGGTGTAGAGGTTGAATGGTACGTTTGTTATTATCTTGACTATTTAGGGTAGACTATTTACGGAATACTAAAGGAAACTATAGGCGCTAATAATTGGAAAGTCCTTGTCTCTCATAAAAAGTCTCCCATAATTCAATAGATTCCTTTTGACTCTCGATACTACTTTCGATGAATATCTCTACACTGTTCCTAAAATCATCAATTTTTTCATATTCGAAATTCTCCAATTCTTCCTTAATGATATCACTGATGGTATTGAACTTATTTTCAAAACTGGTCGTTCTAGTACTTAGCTTTTCAATTTCAAAATTCAATTGGTTGGTTTTATCAATCGCATTTTTCAGTTTATACTTGTTTAAAGACGATTTCTTCTTATTCAAGTCAGTCAAATAGTTTTGATACGTTTGATAAATTTTCAATCTTTGGTCTAACACATATTTAATAGATCCAATGATTCTTAAATACTCCTCAATTGTAAACCCAAGAGTTAGGTGGTCCTGCAAGTTAACCCGATCCAAATTATCCTTCAATTTCACTTGAATATTATTGAATTCCACAAGCAAATCAGTGGTTGATTTATTGATCTCTACCGTACTCAATTCTTCAATTGTGCCTATGATCTGCTCCATAACATTAACTATATCAACCCTTTGATTGATAATACTCTCAATTGCCTTATAGAAATTCTTCAAATTGATCTCCAAAGCTTCTATGTAATGTCTTTTTTTGTCAAAGAATTCATCCGGTTCATCTATCTTATTAGACATTGAAAATATCGATGACATAAATCCATTGCTACTACTTGTATCAACATTGGTATCAAAGATATTATCGTTATCCAATGATTCGTTGTTTTGTAGCGATGCTCCACTACCACTGATTCTTTCTCTTTCTTTAGCCTGGTTACCAAAATCATCACTGGTCAAAAACATCAAAAAGTCTTGATCCTTACTGAGACTGGTTATGCTGCTAATTTTATTCAACATCTTCTCTAAGGAGAGTCTTCTGTTTTCAATAAAACTTTCGTTAAACCTTCCAATATACGTTTGCTTTGAAGGTGGAGGAGGAATAATTCTTCCCATGTGATTATTTTGTAATTGGTGATATATCCATCTGAAATCCTTGTACCTCCTTGTTACTGTATACTCATTGTTAGGGAGAATCCTCTCTTGTTCTGGTTGATCAGTTTGTTTCACCTTGGTAGTGATGGTATAAATAATATGAGCATTTGTGATATCGCCCACTTTCATAGGATCACTTACCACAATGTCTAACAAAGGTTTTGCATCAAATTTAGGTGTGGGTGGTAGGTTTGGTCTGTGTTTAGTTTCTTCCTTCTGTTCAGTTTTTATGTTATATAAAGGAGCTTCTGATTCCTTTAATAAATCGGATTTAGGATTCGATTTTATTGACACATTATCCACTGGTTGAACGTCACCACCAAGTGGACCTAGTTGGGCACCTGTTTCTTCAGTTACATTAGTTTCCGTTTTTGCATTACTTAAATGCTTAACTACTTCCTTTGAGGAAAACTTCCGGGTTTTAAATAACTTTTTACCACTCTTTTTGCCCTCTTTCTCACTTTTAATCGACTGATTGTATTGAATCTTTATAGGACTGCCAGAATCCTTGAATAAAGAATCTTTGGGTTCGATCTTTGATGGGGATATAATCGACGCCTCCAAATTGTCATCGAAATTATCATCTTTTGTCAATTCACTTATTAACTGAGACTTGTGAATATTTCGTTCATCCTTCTTGATTTGATGCAATTGATCCAATTCCGATTTAGCAGTGTCATAAGCAGATCCAGTGAAGTTTGAATACGATGTATGTGACTCGTACGGTGCTGAGTAAGGCTCTTCAGGCTCCGTAGTGGAGTATTCTTGATCTGTGGGTTGAGCATTACTTTGGTCATTTGATTCTTCTTCTTCTTCCTCTTCGTCATCTTTTTTATCGTTGATATTCAAATCACCAAATCCATTGAACGATGGATCAAAGCTCGAACTGTTATACACCGACCTATTAGGAGTGATGATATCATCCCAATGTGATGCTGTTAAATCTTCATCATGGTTCATCCTTTGTTGTTCGCGATTAGTGAGTGAGCGCTTAGCCTAAGCCTAAGTAAGTCGACCTAGATGCAACAAAAGAAAGTTCCCTTAGCTTACTAACTATTGAGAGAAAAGCCTTTATGAAAAGAAATAAACAACAGAAAAATGTACACGTCTATCTATGGAGCACTATATCCACCGTCAACTAATAAATCAGCACCAGTAATAAAAGTGGCAGCATCTGATGCTAAGAATACATAAGAAGCAGCCAATTCTTCAGCAGTACCTTCTCTACCCATTGGAGTGTGACTTAACCAAGTGTCTTTTTCGTATTTATCAACGAATGATGATATATCGGTAGTAATATAACCAGGAGAAATTGATACCACTCTTGCGAAATGAGACCATTCAACTGCCAATGATTTAGCCAAATGAACTACAGCAGCTTTAGCAGCATTATAAGGAGCCTGTTGTTGAGGGAAGTTGACAATGTGTCCTGACATTGAAGCAGTCAAGATCAAAACCCCTTTTCCATTTTTCTCAAAGATCTTACCAACATGTTTAGCACAATAGTAAACTCCAGTAAAATCAAGATCAATGATCTTTTGCCATTCGTTATGACCTTCAGCTTCAATCATAGCACCGACAGTCCATGGAACACCAGCATTGGCGACAAAGATATCAATGGTACCGAAATCTTTTTCGATTTGGTCAATGACAGATTCAACAGACTTATAGTCACTAACATTACATTTATAGGCTTTAGCCTTAACACCGTACTCCTTGGCAATTGCTTCAGCTTTATCGTCGGCTGGGGTAGAATTGTACCAGATGGCAACGTCAGCTCCGGCTTGTGCATAAGCTTTTGCTACGGCTAAACCGATTCCAGTACTGGATCCAGTGACGGACGCAACTTTACCTTTTAAGGAAAACAAGTCCAAAACGTTCTTAGGAGGTTTTGGTTGGGCAATTGGTAATTCACCTAATTTAGGGTTGATAACGCTTTTCAATGACATTTAATTGATGTTTTTGTGGTCTTATTGTTCGACTATTTCTCGAGTACGATTGATTTCGTAGTTAGCGAGAGGTGGGGAGTCGGTGGATTTTAAACCGCAATTCGGAAAGATTGCTGTCTGAGACACTTTTCCATGTAACATTGCATGTAACATTAAAGGTTAGGGTAGCACATTGCTAAATGTGTTAAGAGTTTTAGATAGTAAGAGAGATAGATAAGTGTTGAGTTGTATTTGTGTACAATAGTTTTTTATATGAGCTGAAGTGTTGCAGAATTGGTCGTCTTATTGATCACCCGTATTACGTCACCAGATCGTTAGGTTTTAATTTAGAATTTATAGTGCACTCAAAATCTTACTACATCTTACTACAATCTTACGTGCATTCAATAAATATTAATAAGTACGAACAGCTGGTGGAACTGGCTTACAATCATTTTCATCTAAAGTGGTCTTAATAACATCCCTGTAATCCAACTTAACATCTCCACCAAATTCAGTTTGGTAAGATAATGTGTGTTTCCTCCAGTTTTCATCATCTCTTGATGGGTAATCATCTCTAGCATGGGCACCTCTACTTTCCTTTCTAGCAGCTGCTGAATAAGCAGTTTGGGAGGCACAAGTTAATAAGTTTTGTAATTCCAAAGTTTCAACCATGTCACTGTTCCAAATCATCGATCTGTCAGTGGTCTTAACATCAGCAAAAGTCTTGTCAATGGCAGTTATTTCTTCAACACATTTGTCCAAAGTATCTTGAGTTCTGAAGACAGCACATCCCTTTTGCATGGTCTTTTGCATATTCAATCTAATTTCACTAGTAGCTAAGTTACCATCGGCGTTTCTGATCTTGTCCAAGTTTTCAATGGAGAACATACCAATATCTTTTGGTGATGATTTCAATGGAGTACCTGGAGTCAATTGGTCAGTAATAGTGTGGGCAACAGCTCTACCGAAAACAACTAAATCTAACAAAGAGTTAGCACCTAATCTGTTAGCACCGTGGACTGAAGCACAGGCAGCTTCACCACAAGCGAATAATCCTGGAACAACTTCATCTTCACCTTTTTCGTTCTTTTTCAAAACTTCACCAGTCCATTTGGTTGGAATACCTCCCATATTGTAGTGAACAGTTGGTAAAATTGGAATTGGTTCTTTAGTAACATCAACACCAGCAAAAATGTGAGCGGTTTCAGAAATACCTGGTAATCTTTCTTTCAATACTGATGCAGGAATGTGAGATAATTGTAAGTACATGTGATCCTTTTCTGGACCAACACCTCTACCTTCGTTGATTTCCATAGTAATAGCTCTTGAAACAACATCTCTGGAAGCTAAATCTTTGGCATGAGGAGCGTAACGTTCCATGAATCTTTCACCTTCAGAGTTGATTAAGAAACCACCTTCACCTCTAGCACCTTCAGTGATCAAACAACCGGAACCGTAAATACCAGAAGGATGGAATTGGACAAATTCTAAATCTTCTAAAGGCAATCCAGCTCTGGAAACCATGGCATAACCATCACCAGTACAAGTATGAGCAGAAGTACATGAGAAATAAGCTCTACCGTATCCACCAGTGGCAATAACAGTCTTGTGAGCTTTGAATCTATGCAAAGTACCATCTTCTTGGTTGTAGGCCATAACACCAACACATTCACCGTCTTGCATTAATAAATCCATGGCAAAGAATTCAATAAAGAAATGAGTATCGTGTCTTAATGATTGACCGTATAAGGAATGCAATAAAGCGTGTCCAGTTCTATCAGCAACAGCACAAGTTCTATAAGCTTGACCACCCTTACCGTATTCTTTGGATTGACCACCAAAAGCTCTTTGGTAGATTCTTCCTTCTTCGTTTCTGGAAAATGGCACACCGTAGTTTTCCAACTCATAGATGGATTGAGGGGCTTCTTTAGTCATATAATGGATAGCATCTTGGTCACCTAACCAATCAGAACCTTTGACGGTATCATACATGTGCCAATGCCAGTCATCTTTATGCATATTACCCAAGGCAGCATTAATACCACCTTGAGCGGCAACGGTATGGGATCTGGTTGGGAATAACTTGGAAATACAAGCGGTTTTGAAACCAGCTTCGGCTAACCCGAAAGCTGCTCTTAAACCAGCACCTCCAGCCCCTACAACTAAACAGTCGTATTCATGATCTATGACATGATACTTTTGGTTCATATATTTGGCAGCATTGAAGTCTTGACCTTTAATGTTGGAACCTATAGTTTGGAACCTTTTACTACTGTTGGAAAACAATCTTAAGGATTGTTTACGTAAACTAAGCATTTTCAATGAATTTTCGATCTGAAAAAAAGGTGGATGATGATTTTTGGTATGTACAATTCAATGGAATGACTTAAACCTGGGAATTCCTATGAATAGTTAATTATTACACGGATAATAAATTAACCAATACTAAAAGATCAGATGAAAAAATCTCAATTTCTCATTTCTAATTAGTTTGATTTTATTGGACTGTTTGAGTGCGAGTACCCCGGACATTGTAGAGGGAGAGGTTTAGGGGAGGGGGGTTGGTAGAAGTATGGTAGGGGAGGGGGATGGCGTGGTTTAGAAGGGTGGACTATAGATAGTTGAGTTACTTGATTTTTTAATGAATTATGGAAGGTTTTGGGTTGGTATGTGATTCCCATAATGCATCACCGAGGTGGATACGAGAGTGTGGATTTACCGGTATTGAGGGTAGGATGGTGTACGGTAGTAATTAAACTGGGGGTAGAGTAACTCCCGTACACCACATATATTTTCACCTATTGTCCAACTAAAGTACAGTTCCACCATGTCAGAGCCACAAACAATACAATTTCTATATTACATCTATACAACAGTATAACCCCCATCACATTTAATATCAGCACCAGTAGTATAAGCAGCAGCATCTGAAGCCAAATACAAATAAGCACCAGCTAATTCCTTAGGAACAGCTTCTCTACCCTTTGGAATCAATTTACACCAATGGGTTCTGATGTCAGCCGGTACGAAATCGGAAATTTCAGTTAATCCGGTATAACCTGGACTGACAGTATTAACTCTAGCAAAACTAATCCATTCAACAGATAATGATCTTGCCAAGTGTAAGATAGCAGCTTTGGCAGCATTATAAGGAGCTTGGTAATTTGGAACATTGACAATATGAGCAGACATTGAAGCAGTAAAGATTAATGACCCTTTACCTTGTCTTTTGAAGATTTTACCAATGTTCTTAGAACAGTAGTAAACACCATTAACATCAACATCAAACACATTGTGCCATTCAGCATCATTATCAGCTTCAACAATAGCACCAGAAGTCCAAGGGATTCCAGCATTAGCTACGAAAATGTCAACAATTTCAAACTTTTCACCAATGGTTTCAATAATCTCTTTTACTTGATCAGCTTTTCTGACATCACATTGGTAGAACTCAACTTCAGCGTGGGGGAAGGCAGTTCTCAATTTCTTCAAGTTTTCATCGTGACTAGAATAATCCATAATAGCTAATTTTGATAATCCAGCTTGTAAGAAACTTTCAGCAATGGTAAAACCAATACCTCTAGCACCACCAGTGACTACTGCGGATTTACCTGATAACAGAAACAAGTCCATGATATTGTTACTGACTTGAGGGAATGGAACTGGAACAGTACCAACGGAGGTGTTAATAACGGATTGGGGATCTGATTCAATTGTCATGGTTTCGTTTGGGTTGTAACTGGGACCAAATCTTGGGAATTGGGGGCTATTTATATCAAAATCATCTCTTTTCTTTTTATCCGATTTTCTTTTCCTTGCCCCCTCAAAAAAGAAAATCAGTATAGAATCTCGGTAAAAATCAGGCAGTTGACGTGCTGGAACCGATTAAATTGGTTTGACCGTTAGCAAACTTAGGTGTACGTAACCGACTTAATGATGTAACAGGAAGTAGGTGGCTATTAAGTAGTTATGGTAGGAATTTTCGATGAATTAAGGGTGGACATTAATAAATGGTTTCGCCCGAGAAATTATTAATGTGGGGGTGATCTGCAAATGTATGAGGGCAGGGATCTTTGAGTATGTTGACACGGGGAAAGTCATCTACAAGGTCCTTAAGGCAACGACGGTTTTGGGTTTCGTGGTCGCCTTGTACCCTTAATTTACCTAATTCCGGGATTTCGTAACATCCATTCAAATAAGGTTGGTCGTGGCGAGGCGGGATTTTGAATTAATCCGAAAATTTATTTTTCTCCACAAAAGGGAAGATTAGATGACGAGATGACAAGGGAGTAGATGACTCGGGAGTAGATGACGAGTAGAGGGAGTAGATGACTAGAATGTAGAAGAGTAGATGACGAGTCGAATAGATGACTGGCCTGGGGTTGTTAGGAAATGATAGGAAAGAAAGTTCTAGAATGGTAGAAGAAAGATGAAGAAGACAGCAGAGAAACCCAAGTGTCACTAATACTGGAACTAACACTGGAACTAAGGAACAACAATGAAAAAACAAAGACTTTTGAAATTAAGATCATCAATGATTTGAATGAATTTATTTACATTATTCGGAACAGCCTATCATTCAAGGTGGTATTAATTAATACATTTATCTTTCACGTAATCACATGACTCATCACATGACCATTATACTCAATATGTATTAGAACTAAAAAATAACATCGTCTTCATTTTCCTTTAACAAATCTTCACCGTCACCTTCACCTTCACCCTCCTCTTCATGCTTAATATCCAACTTTTCAACTTCTTCAACTATCTCCTCCTCGTTCAAATCTGCTCCCTTAAGTTTATTGGCAGCAGCTTCCTTCTCTTCCTCTTCAGCATTGATTTGTTTCTTCTCTTGAACCTTTTTCAATCTATAAAATTCTTCTCTGTCCAACTCATCTAATTCAGAGTTAATGTAACTGATAGTGTTCTCGGTTCTTGGAATAATCACATGTTCTATAGCATTGACTCTTCTGTTGGTGATCTTAATAACTTCATCTAAGATAATAAATGCAGTTTGTAACGATGCCAATTCTACCAAGGTTTCGACTGCTCTAGTGTATACTGCTTTAGCCTTTTGAACTTGTTGTCCACCTCTACCTAATCCAGTCATTTTGAAGTCATTAATTTCTTCATTAACATCACTATCAAACGTTGGCAAGAAAACACCACTGACATTCTCCTGTTTGGACTTAATTTTGAACCTGGCATTTTGTACACTTTCTTGAATTTGGTAGGAAATATTACCACCAATGGCGTACTGAACCTCTGCTAACGAAAAGGCGGCGGTTTGCATAACTCTACCCATCTTACGTTTTGATTCATCAATCTTTTGAGTTATTTCTCTGAATCTTTTAGTCAATGCCTCAGATTTTCTTTTTAAAAGCGAATGGCCCTGTTGAGCACCCTTTAATTTGACTTTCATGGTGGTCAATGTCATTCTTGTGGGGAACACTTGTTCCCTATTACCGGCTCCACTCATTTTAGTTTAAGGCAATGGTGAGTTAAGGATATTCAACGATTGAACGATATTGAAATTCGCGAAAGTCGTAGAGACATCATCGAGTGTAGGCTAGAGACTATGGACTTGAAGTTGTTAATAGGGGAGCAGGAGTTGGGGTATGAATTGAAGTTGGTCAAGGATCCGTATGACGAGAGTTTATGGGAGGAGTATTTCAGTAGTGTGTCAAGTTTTCAGAAAAAAATGTTTGTCATTGAAAGAGCTACGAGATTCACCTCATCTCATAAATTATGGTTATTATATATTGATTTAATTACCCTGAAAATACGAACAATGTCATATAAAAGTCATATAAAAGAGTTCAAAACTGTTAATAGAGTGTTCCAAAAGTGTTTGGAGACTTTTCCAGATGATTTAGACACATGGAAGAGGTATTTTGTTCATCTAAATCAACAACCTAATGTACCTTTTGTGTTAAATCAATATATTGAGAGTCTAAAAAATGTGAATGTAATTAATCATATAGAAATTTGGAAACCTTTACTTGAGTATATTGATATAATAAGTGTTTACGACAAAGATATTCCTTCAAAAATGATGAAACGATTCCTTAGTTACGGCCAATATGAAATATCCCATCTTTACAAGTATATTAAATGGTCTGGAGATTTAGATATTTTTTATAAACAACAACGTCCCTTTGAAGATTGGGATTTCATACTACCTTTAGGTGATCAGCAATTCTGTCTTAATTATATAAGAAAATTCCCTGATCAGTATAGTAAAGGTTATCTAGCATTAATCGATGTAGTTGACGACGATTCAAAGATTCATTACTTCAATAAGGCTGTTAAAGAGTGTACGACAATTTATGACTTTACCCAAATCTATGAAGAGTATTTAGAGTATTTGGAGCCAAATGAAGAAAGTAGTGATTTTGAAATCACTCGCTTTGAAAGTTTACTTAATTCCAGAGGGTTACTTATAAATGATATTTATCTTAGACAGAATAAAGATAATTTGGACACATGGTTTAAGAGATTTGAACTTTTTGAGGATGATTTACCACAACTTTTAAAAACATACGTAGAAGCCATAAGTTCAATTAATCCGTTAAAGTGTTTTTCCGATACTTATAAACTATCGGATATATGGATTCAATACGCCAAGATCTACGGCGATAGGAATGATATGAAGACGCTCGATTTGATTTATAGTAAAGCCGTTGAGAGTAAGTTCAAGGGAAACGAATTAGATGACATTTATAAGGCGTGGAGTGGGGTTTATATTGACAGAGATATTAATAGGGCCATTGGGATTTTAGAAGGAGTTCTTTTCAAAGGCCACAAGTCAATAGAATTGTGGAACCATTACTTCGAAATCCTTGAAGTTAACATAGACGACGTTCAAAGAATCATTAACAGTTACTATAAAATGATAGAACTAAAATGTGCTACACCACTCATGATCATACAATTTGGAAACTTTCTAGAGTCCGAAAACATTGATGAAATGTTCAAGATCTTTGAGTTATCGATTCAACAGTTTAAAGACCAAGAAATGAAGTTCCAGCTTTATAATGTTTACCTCATAAAGCTTATAGCTCATTGTAAAGACTTAGAAAGAATAAGAGACATTTTTGATCAATGTTTAGAATTATCTATTGGAGAGACATTAGAGCCTGTAATAATACTTTATTCAGAATTTGAATTCAAGAATAACCTTATTATCAAATCGTTCAATTTGCTTAATGATTTTATACTTAAATATCCGAAACTCAATCTTGTAAGAATCTTACTTGAAAGATTTGAGTTTGACAAGCCAAATTTAAGACTTCAGTTTCCTAAATGGATGGAACTTAATTGGTCAAACCAGGATTTGGGAAGTTTATGCTTAGAATTGGCGAAATTTGAAGTTAATGATAAACAGTTTGACAGAGCCAGATCGATCTTTAAGTTCTTACATGAGAGCATTCCTTATGATTTCAAGCACTGGGAAGAGTTTGAATTGAATTATGGAAATGAAAGTGGCTTTAAGGAGATGTTAAGAGTGAAGAGAGATGCTAAGATTGTTACAAAGGGATTTGTCAAAGCAGTGGATAGTTCTAATCCAGAGGAGATTGATATAGATATGTAGCATACATGAAAATTACGTCTAATATGATTCTAAATAGCACAATAACCTCCGTCAATTTTTATATCTGCCCCAGTAGTAAAATTAGAAGCATCTGTGGCTAAATAAAGAAAAGCTCCCACCAATTCTTCAGGTTGTGCTTCTCTACCCATAGGAGTAAGTCCCCACCACTTTGCTCTTTCAGGAATTGGAACTGGATCATTAAGCGTACTGTTAGTATACCCTGGACTAACGGTATTAACTCTAGCAAACCCAGCAAATTCAACCGCTAATGATCTGCCCATATGAAGAACTGCTGCTTTAGCTGCATTATAACAAGTTTGATAATTAGGAACATTGACAATATGACCTGACATTGAAGCCGTCATAATTAATGAACCTCTACCGTTTTTCTTAAAGATTTTTCCAACATATTTGGCACAATAGAACACACCATGGACATCAACATCAAACACTCTGTTCCAGGTCTTAGGCGTAGCCTCGTCATTGAGAATCGTACCGTAATTCCATGCTATCCCAGCATTGGCCACAAAAACGTCAATAGTGCCAAAATCGGTTTCTATCTCATTGATAACCTTTTCAACATCGTCTGCATCACTAACATCGACTTTGTAAAATCTGCATCTAACATTGTAAGTAGTTGCTAAAACTTGTGCGATCTCAGGTTTATACTGATAATCCATAATAGCGACATCACCACCAGCTTGGGCGAACCCTTCAGCTATAGCATGGCCAATGGATCCAACACCCCCTGTTACTACTGAAACTTTATTTTTCAAGGAAAACCGGTCCAAGATATTCTTTGCCAAAGGCTGGGGAGTGGTGGGGACATCGTTGGGTTCGTTCTCGCCTTTGATAAGGGACTTAAAAGTTTGGGTCATATGGTTTGGACCTTCTCTGCGGTTTATAAGACGACCTAAGGACCATTGGTGCAATTTATGGGTGGGGATTTAGTGGGGTCGCATATAAACACGGAACATCAACTTCCATCAATCGGAGTTCTTCGTACCTAGGTATATACAGGAAATATGGGGTATAAAAGAGGTTTAGCATGGACTGGAAGATTTGAAGTTGGTTCAGTGTTTAGTGTTTAGTCACCAACTAAGAGAAAACAACTATGCCAATTACTTCAATTATTCAACCAAATTTAGGTGACCTTCCTACAAAAGATCCTGTGCTTCCTACCAATGTGTTTGATTTATTCTCTTTGAAAGGAAAAGTTGCATCCATCACTGGTTCATCGCAAGGAATTGGACTAGCAGTTGCAGAAGCGTTCGCTCAAGCTGGTGCTGATATTGCCATCTGGTACAATAGAACCCCAGTAGATGAAATTGTCGAATCGTTGGCTAAGAACTATGGAGTTAGAGTCAAAGCCTACAAATGTAAGGTGGAAAGTTATGAAGAAGTTAAGGCTACAATTGCTCAGATTGAAAAGGATTTCGGAACAATTGACGTCTTTGTGGCTAATGCTGGGGTAGGTTCGAAAAACTGTCCGGTAGTCGATGCTGATGTTAAGGATTACCGTAGGCTTATGGAAGTTAATGTCGATAGTGTTTATTACTGTGCTAAAGAAGTCGGTGCCATATTTAAGAAAAAAGGCAGTGGTTCCTTCATCATTACTGCGTCACAAGCTGGCCATATTGTTACTACTGGTATTGACCAAGCTGCTTACAATGCCACAAAGGCAGCGTTGCAACAGATCACCAGATCATTGGCGATGGAATGGGTAGGCTTTGGGAGAGTCAATTCGATTTCTCCGGGGTACATTAAGACAGAAATCGCTAAACATCTTCCTTATGAAGTTAAGTCAAGATGGTGGCCCTTGATTCCTATGGGAAGAGAAGGGTTACCACAAGAATTGGTGGGAGCTTATTTGTATTTGGCATCTAATGCATCTACGTTTACTACAGGTTCTGATATGATTATTGATGGAGGTTATTGTTGTCCTTAGTTTATCGTTTGTTTTTCCTAAGTTTTGTTAGCTTGTTCAGTGTTTTAATCATTGTATAGAATATATGTTTTATTGAAGTAAGGGTTTTAGCCTTTAGTTAATCCTTCGGGATAGACAAAAGAGAAGCCTCTTGGATCTGGATCCTTACTGGCTCTTTTGGTCCTTTACGACCCTTTTGCCCTCTACTGGAATATTACACGGAAATTCAACCTCCATCTCTAATTCTTATCCATTATTCTCTTCTATACAACCCCCTGGATTACCAACCTCCGTCCTATGAAGTAATCAAACGGAATTTCAATATCCGTAACCTTCTACCCCACAAAATCAATCTGGGGTACATACAGCCTTATATAAGTGGCTGCAATTCTGTGTCCTAAACACCAAAAATGGTAAGTAAGGCAGTACAAAGTGTCCATGACAAATTGGACAAGTTTCCCAAAGTGTACAAGCAATGGTTCATTGCAAGTGTTGGTGCTGTAAGTGGGTTAATGTTTGGGTTTGACGTTTCTTCAATGTCGGTGTTCGTATCTAATGATGCATACCAGAAGTTCTTCAATTACCCTACCTCTGTGCAACAAGGGGCTATAACAGCAGCAGTTTCGGGTGGATGTCTTATTGGCGCCGTGTCGTGTGGCTTTTTCAGTGAAAGAATTGGAAGAAGGCCCAGTTTGATAATTTCGGGGCTCTTGTGGATTCTTGGTGCTATTGTTCAAAGTACGTGCAGAGATACTGCTCAATTGGTTTGTGGTAGAGTAATTTCCGGTAGTGCAATTGGCATAGGATCGGTGGTAACTCCTGCTTATATATCGGAGATTTCCAATAGGGAGAGAAGGGGCTTTATCGGTGGACTTTACCAAATGAGCATCACTTTAGGAATTTTGGTGATGTTCTTTATTTCCTATGGGTTATCGTTCATAGACGGAACTAACGCATTTAGGTCAGCCTGGGCTGTTCAAATGTTTCCAGCGTTCTTCATGTTGGCAGGGATTTTGTACTTACCTGAACTGCCAAGATGGTTAGCCAGTCAAGATCAATGGGAAAAAGCTGAGGATATCGTCAAGAAGGTTAATAAAGCGTTACCTGAACAAGCCCTTTTGATTGAGATCGAGGAAATCAAAGAAAGTGTAAAGTTCAACAAATTAGCTCAAGAAACGACGTACTTGGACTTATTCAGAAAGAAAAACATTCAAAGTACCACTGTGGCTATATCAGCCCAAATTTGGAACCAGTTGACCGGTATGAATGTCATGATGTACTACATAGTGTATGTATTTGAAATGGTAGGGTTCACAGGTAATGCCGTGCTAGTCAGCTCCAGTATTCAATACGTTGTCAATTTTGGAGTTACCATAATCTCCTTACCGTTACCGGACTTAGTAGGTAGAAGACCTTTGATGGTTTGGGGTGGGGTCATGATGATGGTGTGTTTAATGATTGTAGGCGGACTTTTTGCAACCTACTCCGAGCCAATCCCAAATGTAGCCCCAGGTGCTACTGTAGTCATAACAATCCCTGATAAACACAAAAACGCTGGAAAGGCTATTTGTGCCTTCTGTTACTTGTTTGTGGCATGTTTTGCATCAACATGGGCCGTTTCCAGTTGGACGTTTTTTGCCGAAGTTCTTCCCAACCGAACTCGTATCAAAGCCGGTGGAGTGGCAGTTGCTTGTGATTGGGCTTTCAATTTTGCCCTAGCCCTTTTTACTCCACCAGCTTTCCATAACATCACATGGAAGAGTTATTTTGTTTTCGCTAGTTTTTGTGGAGCCATGAGTGTACATGCATTTTTGCAGTACCCTGAAACAAAGGGAAGAACGCTTGAGGAGATTGAGATGATTTTCCTGAAGAACATTCCTGCGTGGAGGGCATCTAAGTTTGAAGTGGAAGTTGATCATTTGTTGGGTGTTGAGAATGAAAAGGGTTCAGTTGTTCACAGTGAGGGAGAATAAGAGTGAACTCCAATACGTCGTGGTTTTGGTTGAAGTGGTAGCTTAGTTGTTGTGTAGCCTAATTGATAGTTTAGTAGTTTAGTAGTAGTTTAGTAGTAGCTTAGTAGTAGCTTAGTAGTAGCTTAGCAGTGGTTTAGTGGTCGTGATAGTGAATTTGATGGAAATATGTGTCCTTGACTCTTTTACTTTAAGTTGACTCTATTTTTACTCTATTCTTCCTCTGTTGACTCTTGCCTCAGATTCCCCAGATTCCCCAGATCTACAGAAAAATTAAAACGCACTATACTAGAGCCATGAACT
Source organism: Yamadazyma gorgasii (assembly GCA_003708985.3). Lineage (NCBI taxonomy): Eukaryota > Fungi > Ascomycota > Pichiomycetes > Serinales > Debaryomycetaceae > Yamadazyma > Yamadazyma gorgasii. The sequence goes on along the minus strand of PPPC03000004.1, from coordinate 247,966 downwards.
TACAAAAAAACTCTTGTGACTCTTGTAGACATAGAAAACTCAAATGTTCTAGAGAACCTATATGCAGCTCATGCCTAGGACTAGGTAAAAAGTGTGTGTATACTCCACGACCAAAAAGAGTGGTGTTTACTAAGCAATATGTAGATTCATTGAAGAACCGGATAAAGGAATTGGAGCTGCTACTTCCACCAGGAAAAGACGGAGATGATGACAACAGTGAATTCGAGGACATAGGAGAACCATCTCCTAATGACTTTCTACCAGATGTGGTGAATGTGGACCAATTGGATTGGTCAGAAAAGGACCCTTCAAATGATAATAACGAGTTTGAACCAAAAGGGTTAATAGATGGAATGGGGGCATTATCTATGGGAAATGATATTTTATCGACAACTTATTATGGATCAACATCTAGTCATGGTCTTTTAAAATTCTTAACTAACAAGGAATCTCCTCATCAAGGACTTATAAATAAGAAAAACTTAAAGTTATTGAACAGTGATAAGATTGATATTTTATTAGATGATGTTAACCATAGAAATTTATTTATCGATAGCTTTTTTAAGCTATTTCATCCATGCTACCCATTCTTGGACGAAAAATCCGTACGCCTACACCATGCTGATTTAGAGCCAAATCTCACATTCAAAGTGCTTTTGAACACCATCTTGGCTATTGGATCATTAATGCATTTAGGAGAGTCTTCAGTTATAGACCTCTTATATTATAAACGTATTAAAACATATCTTATGGAAATAAACCTTTTTGAAACAGGAAATTATCAATTGCTTGAAGCGTTGGTACTTTTAGGTAATTATTGCCAGAAGAGGAATAAACTGAACAGTGCATGGAATTATCATGGAATAAGCATAAGAATGGCCATAAGTTTTGGTCTTCATAGAAATTTGCCATTACCAGAACATTGTGATGTCAAAACCTTTGAAAGTTCTGAACGTCGTAAACGATTATGGTGGCAGTTATTATTTTTTGATATTGGTCATAGTTTGACATTCGGAAGACCCTTGCACATTCCTGCCTTTGAAATGATCGATATAAAGTATCCGTTAAATATTGAAGATTCAGATTTACGAGGTTCACAGGTTGTCAATGACCCTAAAGCTTTGGTAAAGGAATACCCCACGATTTACTCAGGCATTATCGTAGAAGCAAAATTATCAAAAATTTCTGCTACTATTTACAACAAGATCAGTTTGCCTATTGACCTAGACACAAACATGTACAGAAAATTGAATGGTGTACTAGAGGAATTTACCAAGAAATTGCCTGAATATTTCCATGAGAATGATATGGTTGCAGAACGGTTTATAAAAAGTCAATGCCCAGACAAATGGTTTGAAATTACCTTAGAAGGGGAACTAAAGTTTCCTAGTTGGTTTGATCTTACCAGAAGAAGATTAATATGGAGATACAAAAACCTTCAGATTCTTTTGTTTCGTAATTTCATTTGGAAGTCTATTCAAAATAATACAAAAGATAAAGACGTAAGTGAATTTATTGAAATCTGTTTAAATGCTGCTTCCTACACCATAGAATCAGTTTCAAACTATTGCAGCCAATGTGAATTGACAACCTTGTCTTCATGGTATGCCACCTACTTTCTCTTCCAATCAGTTTTGGTTATCATTCTAATGGTTTTCAAACAATTAAAGTACAAAACTGACCTTCACCAGTTGATGGAATTGATACAAGTGGCTAAGACTTCTTTGGGTACACTTAAAGCTTATAATACCTTAGCTACCAATTTGATTTACACGATTGAGTTGATAGAGCAATCGTTTAATGAAGAGGATCAAATGAATATGACATCTTCTACGATGAATTTGTTTAGTAATGTTCAGGTTGAGGGGTATGTAGAGTTTTCAGAGCAGGATATATTTGATGATATATTGACGTGGAACACGTGAGTGAAGTACACCTGAGCAAAGTTAATGTATCAATTAAGGGTCAGGTCAAGGAAGATAATAAGTAGTTCGCAGACACAAATGCTAAGCATATATTCATAACTCTCCTCTATAAACGGAGATTAAAGTTTTCTAAATGTAGATTCCCATTTATCATTAAAATTATTCAAATTAATAACATTATCCATATTGAAATTCAATTTAATACTCTTATTATGTCTTAACAAATCATTAAATTCTAACCAATTAATGTGATAATACTTTATTAAGACTACCAAAAAACTTTGAATCACCTTCATCAAGTTTAATACCTTAGCTTGACTAATAGAATATATAGTAAGCAATTGTAAAAACTTGTACCCCAATTCTCCAGTACAAGAAATACTTCTTCTAAGTATTGGAGTTGATGGGTTGGAGGCAGAAACACTTAATGGCATCTTATCATTTAATTGACAAAAGATTTCAAAGAACCTGGTGAAGTTCAAATTATCAAACTCTTTGGATGGAATATTCTCTAATAATGGTCTTAACCGTTTTGGTAATTTTGTAGACCAAGATCCAAGATCATTATTGATTTCAGTGATGATTTCTTTGGTGAACACTTTAGTGTTGAACAACTCGACAAGTCTGAATTTATTTACAACATCAACATTAACAAACGTGACAACAACTAAAGGAATTAAAAACAATTCATCATGTTTGTGCAAATTATTATCTAAATATTTCAAAAACATAAGATGAATAAATTCATTACGACATATCGATAACCCCAATGAATTAAACAATGGTTTGGTTATGAGGTTATCGAAAATTCTACTGAACTCTTGAGTTCTATTTGTTTTAATAGATTCATTTAAATTATCATAAACTCCATTTAATTGATGGAAGTTTTCATCGATCTTTTTATGCAATTCTTCGTCTCCTAAGATATTAACTAAGTATTCGTAACGTTTATCTTCGGGACAATTTGAATTCCAATTCAATTTTCTCATTACATGTTTATTCATTGATGTGCCTTCAAGTAACTTAATCCAATCTTGTTTGAAATCCTCATCATCTTTATTGTTGATTTCAAAATGTTCGAAATCTTTATATATTTTCTGGAGTTCCTTATTGTGCTTAGCAATGTCAGTTTCCAACTTTGGTGGTAAGTTGATGGGTCTAGTTTGATCAATTATTCCCAATTTTTCCGGACTTATAAGGTTCAAATCATCGATTGACGATTGGGATCTAACATAATTTGGCAATTTGTACATCATATTTTCTTGTCTTGACGACTTCATTAATTTAGAATAAGACTTAGATCTTTCAGTGTAATAGTTCGAGATATTTGAGGCGATTTGACTATCATCGTCTACACTTTCTTCGAAACTCTCGTCGTCATCGTCTTCATTCTCTTCGGTTATGCTCTCTTCTACAACGCTAGACATGGAATCCATACTCATGTCTGGTCTGATGTTTGGAGTAGAATTGCTGCGTAATTTTCCAGGTAAAGGAAATGGCTTATACTTATCATCGTATGAAGTCGACAAATTCTTCTTGAAAAATAATTCACTTTGGTTCTTAATTATAGGAACGTTGAAAACCAAGTCGATATCGTTAGACAAGATTTCATCTTCGTTATAACTATCATCGTATTGCTTTTTACGCAATTGTTGACGTTTCTTAATCTCTGATTGTGATAAATACTTCGTTTTAGTCCGCGTAAGCGTGGTGGTGGAAAGTGACTTATCAACACCCAAGCCAATGGTTTTCTTTTTCGATTTTGGTTTAGGTAAGGAAGATAATGAACTTGATGACTTGCTGGAAACTATGGAATGAGACGATGAATTTATGAGCGGACTTGTATTTGATCTGGGAAGCTTTTGTAAGCCTTGGGGTCTATATGTTTGGGAGGAATGGGTATTGGAAGTATTAGGGGTATTTAGGACGTTAGGACCATTGTGAATCAAGGAGATATGTGAATGATTTAACTGAGGAGTTGTATCAGCAGCAGGAGGTATAGCTTGGTGCAAAGGCGTGGATGGATGAGTTGGTGTTTGTATTGGAGTGTCAGATTTATCGACAATGGTGCTTAGACTATTAATAGAATCGTCTAATTTGAAACTATTGATCTGGGGACTTTCATTAGGAGTTATGGAGTTTGACGTTAAACTACTTAGCCTGGAATCATGAGTCTCTGAATTTAAACTTATATCGTCAGAATACGCCGAATTTAACGAAATTATTGAATCTCCTGATATAGGTCTTTTTCCCAAATTTAACGAACTATTGCTTAGTTTTTGGATATAATAATCTCCGGGTCTTTTCAAGTCACTGGCCATGTTTGGATTCGAATTTCTCTTGGTCATCATGTGCAAGTTAGTCGACGATAAGTTTGGAGTGGATAAGTTATTAGGTTTCCGTTTGGATTTTATTGAAATATCGTAATAATTTTCATTGCTATTCATCATTTCAAGTGGCTAAAGTGGGCCAAATATGTGTGCAAAGTGAGGGCGATTGTAAATATGACAGTAAATATGGTTAGTGGATGTGTTTGTGGACGTTCAATACAGTTAATATCTATCCACAAACGTTTTTAAACGAAGGAAGTAACGAGTAGAAAAACTTTTGTTTATGAAGAATTTCACAACAAACCGTATCCGACATGTCCATGCGACATATCCACGCGACAGAGACGCGACATGGGTCAACACCTTTAAATAGAATGTCTCGTAAGGGTTCTACAGGTACGAGGTCGAGGTACGGATACGATAAGGTTTGTTTGTTTAGAGTTGAGTTGCAGGACGTGGGTCTAGAATTATTAGAAGGCAGTGAACAGTGTGGATGTTGGTGTTGATGAAGTTGAAGTTGGCACCGCCTGGGCTAAGCCACGAGTCTAGGAACAATTCCAAAGCCCAACTATATTTCTCGATTTAGAAAATTAAAGTCGCAGCAATTTAGCCTTAAATAGTAAAAATTCTATTGTCAATGGTTTGTGGAATTCCTTGGAAATTGGGACAATTGTTGGTGGGATTGTGGAAGTTAGGGAGATAAGACGGTAGAATTCGGTTTAAGTTGCTGTAGGTCTAAAAGTTTATTCTTAAATTATTCCTAAACGGGTAATAAACTTTCCTTTTTAATTTATAAGTGTCTAGATTTATGTGCGGAATTTCGTAAGTTAGTGGGTACAGGACTCGGCACAAAGATAGGACTAATGCGGTATGTTCTTGGAGACGGATAGACGTAGAGGCGGATACTTGGAGAGAGTCCAGATGTGGAAAAATACAAAAGTGCAAAAGCACACCATACAAAAGAAACTCCTAGAAACGGTACAAACGCCCGTAGTAAATTACTACCAATCGTCTAATCGTCTATATGCACAAACTCTAATCAACAGGTCTAACATTCTCAATCCATTCCGTAGTACTCATCTGACTCAATCTCAGCAAAGCTCTAGCAAATGCAAACTTCTCTTCATCATTAGCAAACATCGATGCCTTTTTGGCTATTTTCTTATCAAATCCATGCTTAACCACCAACTCATCGTCCTCAAATGTTTCTTCGGATCCTTTAGTCTGCTGGTGCTTATACAATTGAAAATTGCCCTTCAAAAGGTCCTCGGGCTCTACGAATAAATCATTGAAATTGGCAGCAGACGTCACAGCGATTCGGTCGTGATTATCGTACACTGCATCTAAGAACGTAATGAACCGCCGGACCTTGTCTCTAACGTCTATGCTTAGGTAGGGAATGTCGGTAATGATAAACGACTGGAACGACGTGGCTAGTGTGAGGTAATCACCAGCTGCCAAAGGTTCGCCGCAGAGCTCTTCAAACGTGAACTGGGCTACATAGGGGAACGAACACTTTGGCACCACTAATTTCCGCCCCCAAACCTCCAACTTGAAATCTTCAGCCACCAGTTTATTTTCGTTGTCTTTGTTGAAGTATTCGTACCATTCGTTGACATGTTTGGCCCTGGTTGCAGCAAAAGACTTGGACTCATATTTGACCCCAGGTTTAGGATATTTATACACCGAGGAAATAGGGCGGGGAATCTTCCTATAGTCAGTAGGACTGTTCAAGTAGATAACCCTAGTTTGCTGCTTTATCAACTTAATACACGGAATGAACGATTTCCGTTGGATTCCATTCAAATACAAGTCGTCTGGGGCTCTATTGGAGGTTGCGAAAAGAACTACCCCATAATCTGGACTTAATAACATCATTAATAACCGTCTTAATAACATGGCATCTGCTACATCTGTGACTTGGAACTCGTCAAAACACAAAACCGTCAGCTCTTGACTGATTTCGGTGGCTAGTAAAGGGATCGTGTCTAAATCATTATGATTATGCTCTAATTTTAATTGGTGGGATCGTTTGTGCAAATGTTGCATGAATTGATGGAAATGTAACCGTTTTTTAGGCAAATGCTTGGGAATGGTTTCGTAAAACAAGTCCATTAACATGGTTTTCCCACACCCTACATCTCCATAAAGGTAAATTCCTTTGACTTTGTTATCAACAGTTAAGAGAGTGTCAAGGTCAGGTTCTTTAATACTGGAGCTATGGAATCGGGACAAAAACTTGCTGAATCCTGTTTTAGGTTTAAGATCTTCTATATCAGGATGATGAACTTTTGGTGGGGCGTAGGTGTTCAAAGATTCATGAAGTTTTGATAAGTCTGTGATTATTGTCCGCTGATAACTGTCATCTCTTAGCCGTCCTTGTTCCACTCTTTGGTTGTATAATTCGATAGGATTAAGGCCATGGGTGTGTAGGCCATGGTTGTGTATGAGGACACGGGTGGAGATGGGTGTGGGGATGGCTCTTAGGTGTTTTAACGGTAGGTGTATTCGTTTCATGCGGAGATTTGTGCGAGTGCTCGGTATATAACGGGAGGTAAGTAGAGACGCTTGAGATGCGTGAGAGGCATAAGAGAGGTACTAACATCTAATTGAAGAAAGTTAAAATGTCCTTAAAAGCCCTTAAAAGCCTTTAACAGACACTAGAATATCCTTAACGATTATTGGTAATTCATTAAAGTGTATATTGGGTGGTACTGGGAAGTATTTCTAAAGAGAAGCTCTTAACACACAAGTTTCTGGCTATCGCTAATTGGCTTGAGCTGCTTGTTTAATGCTTCGTCAAATTCATATCACTCATCGTAAACAACAAATCATCATCCTCCTCCTTCTTACCCTTCAATTGCAAATAATAATCCTCTCCATCATCATCATCATCAAACACATTCTCATATTCAATTGATTTCCTATTTGGGTCAGTGCTGAGTCCTACCACAGAACCCGTCCTCTCTTTCTTTGGCTCTAACCTGCTGTTAATTGAAGGCAAATTGGCATCGTAACTAGCACCAAAGTTAGCAGGAGCTGGTGAACCAGTAGACGACTTTCTGGTAGAAGGTGGTAATAAAGGTAGACCAGTATTGGAGCCACCATGAGATCCGGGGTGGGAGCCTATATGCGAACCTATATGCGAACCATGAGAACTTTGGACAATATTTGAATGAATGGACCCAGGAGGTGGTGAATGGTGCAAGATCAAACTTTGATTGACACTGTCAGTTAGTTGCTGATGTTGGCTTCTTAGTAACTGGAACTTGTTCAACACGTTTTTATCAGCTTCTACCGGTCCACTGATATTACCATACCCACTAAATCTCAAATCCGTCTTACTATCAATCATACGCACAAAATCACTTATATCATCATCGATATAAAGTCCACTACTTGGGTTGATAGACGCTTGCAGTCCGGAACTAGTGCCTAAAATCGACTGGTCATAATTTTGTTGCAATATGCTTTGACGTACACTTGTGTTTGAAAACCTTCTGCTTGCCCTCGATCCAAACGATGATGAAAATCTTGGAGTACCACCACCCTCGTCGATATCATGTGATGAAGATACCGACCTGGCAACATTGACATTAACATTGGCCGGTTGAGTATTGATGGGGATAGTTCCTGAACCAGAACTGGTGCCAGTACCAGTACCGGTGATCGAAGAAACACTTCCTCTTTGGTTTCTTAACATTGCAACTAGGGAGGCATTCGATGCTGACCTGTTACTAGTGATGCTAATTCTTCTCTCAAGTGATGAACTAATAGGTGGGGGAGAGTTCCCGATGGATCCAACTTTGAACGGTTGAATACTTGGCCGTTTTTTCTCTTCTTCCTTGAGTTGAGAAGTGTTAGGTGAAAGCGAGGTGCTTCTGCTTCTATCTCTTTCTGTAAAGCTTCTGTCAACATCCTCAGGCGTTCTGGCTTCCGTTCTTGTTTCAGACGCTCCTTCAGAACTTCTCGTATCGGCCAGAATGCCAAGTCCAGACGGTTGTGATGGTTGCAAATCTCTAGACAAAACTTGCTCACTATCAAGAACCCCAAACTTAAAATGTTTCCTGTAAACAACCGAAACCTTCAAACTTCCCATAGTGGTCTGAATAGGATGAAAGTGTCTTTGTTGCAAATGTGAATCACTCAACATTTGATGAGGAATTATCGTTTTAGATAACCCAATCCTTCCCTTGGAACTAATCGGTTTCTGACCGTCTATAACTTTGTTAGTCATCCGAATTTGTTCATCGTTGGTTTTATTAAGTATGTGCTTTAATTTGAACGTAGGCATTAATCTCGTCATCATGTAAATGCTTCTGAAAAGTATAATGGCTTGTTTGTAGATCAAAGGAATTTCATCAATTATAGACCCACTGACTTCATTATGGTCGAATTCAATCAACCACCGTTCGACAACAATTTCTTTCTTCTTATTATCAGCACCACCATTCTTAATCACTGTCCAGGGGTGTCCATCATCATCGTGTAGCACTAACGCTGACTTTTCGTTCAATTGGTGTATATCGACGGATGTTTCGATTATCATTGGTGGAATGACACTCAAGTCGCCACAGCTCTTCCATAACTTCAAATCGTCCTTAATTGTAAGTGCTGGCATCAACAAATTGAACCATTTGTTTATTCGAAGTGTCTGTGGCGTCTCTATGTAGTCTTCACTCCTACTATCAACAATTATGGCCACTATTTTGTTGAAGAAGTTTTGTACCACTTGTGTTAGTTTTGTGTTCTGTTTCTTGATGTATGCATCTTCTTTATTCGGCGACACCATGGCGTGGTCTGTGTGTATGTGCTGTTGTGGTTTGCCTTCTATGTGTATGTGTATGTGTATGTGTATGTGTATCTGTGCTAAGTATGACTATCTTCGTGAGCTCACCTACGTGACAATCAAATCCTTACACGACTGCGACCTTGTGTTATCTCCGTTAGCTCCGGATATATATCACTAAAATTAATTAGTAATTGAGTTATGCTATGTACAAACAATCGTAGGGCTCTATGTGTATCCCTGTCACGCTCTTATCAGTAGCGGGTTCGCGCATGGTATGAGACCCGAGTAATCGCAGTCATACTTTAGCAAGGAGAGTGTTGCGGTTCAATGCTGGGTAATGTCGTTGTAAACTTAGTAGAGTTAGGGTAGAGTTAGGTTGGATGAAGAGTTTAATTTTAGTGCACCCAACTAGTGTGGAATAATTTATATATAATTCGTGTGTGGTATGAATCATAGCTAGTTTGAATCATAGGTAGTATGAATCATCTTATTTATGTAGGTATTATTATTAATAGTCTTGATGTGACCTCCAATTATCTGGACTTAATATTATTCCCCTTTGGATTTCTCTTCTTCCTCCAACATCAATATAAGCCTTGGACATATCATGGACATTCAACTTTGTATCACTAAGATTAGCTATAGTCAATGCCATTTGATTATTAATATGTCTCCAGACATTATAGTCATTAGGGAACAATAATGCATTCTTTTGCCAGATATATGAATTCGATTGGTTCAATTTGGTATTGATTTCATCTAATATCCTTGGAACTGCTTTGAACGAATCGCTAACAATTTCTTGTAAACTTAATTGATTTAATTCTTCTTTAATAGCTGGTAAATAATCAATCAAATCATCGTTTAATGCTATGGCTCCTAGTGTGAGCACTATAATCAAACAAGATCCATGCTCTTCAATGAAATTGAACAATTGATCTAATGCTGCTTGTTTTGTATCCTCTGTTCCAAAAGCATTAAGTATCTGAGCTGTTAATGTTATCAAGGTTTTTGATTCACTGTATTGACTCAAAATTATCTTTAATTGGTCTAATGATTGTGGCAAATCTTGTTTAAAGAAATATGCTAACCCTATGGTAACTCTTGCCGAAAGTAAGTATTTAGATTGTTCTTCTTCGCATAAATCAATCACCATTTGACTCTCCTCCAATGCCTTATCTAACTCCTCAGTGGCGAGGTATATCCTTGCTATTTGGCATTTACATTCGATGAACTCATTTAAACTTTGTTCACTTTCGGTTTCTTCATACTCTTGTTCCAATATTCCTAAAAGCTTCTGGCCAATTTGCTTGGTCATTTCAAAACTTTTGCATCTTTCACTAATAGTCAAAGCTACTTTTAATCCCACCTTATCTGTTGGATAGAATTTCAAATAGTTTTGTATAGCAAAATTAGCAATTCCAAACTCTTGGGCGGTATTTATATCTCTCGCATCGCTACCACCGTCTTGGCTGATTCTCTTATCAATTATACTCATAGAGTATAACAACTGAGCCAAAGGCGATCTTCCATTTGACAAAATAAATGCATGTGTGAATAAATTGTTTGCCTTTTCATTTTCACCGTTAGCTTTGGCTGTTAAAGCATGTCCCAACCAAGGTTGCGATTGCTCTGGAGCTACCGATTGTGATCTTAGATAGGCTTGTTGAGCTAATTCAATATCACCGTATTTAAGGTACAATGCTGCCAAATTATTCCAAATATCACCATCTCGGGACTCTAAACTGATAGCTTTGATGAAGCAATGTTGTGCTATCTGCGGGTTAAAAGATGAATAAGCATTTCCCAAAACAACCCAAAAGTTTGCATTCTTTCCTTCTAATTGAATTGCCTTCTTTAAAGCCTTAATACTAGCATTTCTCCATGACACATTATTAGTAAGTGTAAACCCTTGATAATATGCTAATCCCAAGTTATAATAGTTGATAGATCTTACATATCTTCCTTTCATATTGAACAAACCGATAGACACTTTGCAAGATTCGATAATTAGTAATGAAATAGATTCAACAAACTTTTTCTTACCGTATAATTCCATCGCAGTCAGAAGACCCTCCTTATCATTCTCCTTATTGATTTCAAGCAAAAGCTCATCGTCATTCAAGGACCCTGAGCTGACGAATATACTTTGAATAATGTCCATATCGATGTCATCCAACCCTTTTTGTATAGTTAATAAAATATTCAAACTCTTATTTAAACTCAACCAAAGACTTTCCGACTTTGAATCGATTTTACATCCTTTTGAAATCAACTCGATGACTTCTTTGTTCGTTTCTAAAACTCTTCCAAAAAACCCACCTTCCAACAATTTTTCAATTTGTAATAATTTTGCTTGAAAAATGGCATTAACGATACATTCCTCGTCAGGTTGTAATTTCAAAGCGTTCTCTAAGGTCTCAATGCCTTGGTCAAATTCCTTTGTGTCACATAAAACTTTACCTAACATGTAAACGACCATCCATGAGTCCTTTATGGTTAGAGCCCTCTCAAAAACCTTCTGGGATGCATCCAATTTACCACAATTATAGTAAGCCTCACCTAATCCTACCCAACACTCAAAGTCCATAGATGCCATCCGTAAAGCAGTTTGAAACCATTCAATAGCCTTTGCATCATCTTGCTTGTTAAGAGCAGAACAGCCTAAAACTCTGTAGGGCCAAGATTTATCCTTTTCGGCACTCAACGCTCTTCTAGCTCTTTCAGTTTCAACCACTTTAGCACTCAATATTTCAGCAACTTCCCATTCATTTTTAGCGGTGAGTTCTTCTACCAAATATCTTGCAGCGATGACTTCACCGACATCTAACTCAAAAGCTTTGTAAAAACATTTTTGGGATCTGACTTTGTCGTTGTGCTGATTTAAATAAATTAACCCTAAGCTTGTGTAGGAAGGTGCAAAATTTTTGAACTCTTTAAGCGAATTGATAAGTAGATCATAAGCCTTTTCGTTATTGTTCATTTCCATTAAACCTTTGGCTAACCTCCAGTTTATTTTAGCACGTAGTTCTGAACTTTGTAAATCAACTCCTTTTATATACAACAAGGCCCGTTGAAGTAGTTCATCACCAGATTGGTACTGTTTTAATTGAATTCTGCACCACCCTAATTCCATCAAGACGTCAGGGTCTTCAGGAAATTCTTTGTAAACTTCTTCCAACATGGATAAGGCTACTTCTAATTCTCCCTTTTCCATCAAAATCAAACCTTTACCAATTCTTGCCCTTTTGTTGAACTTGCTTGTCTCTAAAACTTTTTCATATAGTCCTAAAGCTCTTGAAAAATTCTTGGGTGCTTCATGATAAGTGTAAACCACAGCTAAAGAACAAATTATATCTTCCTTAGAATTGGGTAATTCCATCCCTATGCTTCTGTTCAAATCTGCCAAAACTTTTATCCCGTTACGACACTTTTCGGATGCTTCTAAATATTCACGGGAGTGGATGTAGTAGTTAATGATGATTCTGTTGGCCAAAACAGATTCCGGACATTTATTATAACCTTCAAGCATTAGTGAGAGAACTTGTTCAGGAGCTACACCTGTTGGCACTATGTCATCGTCATCTATAAGTAATTGTTCTTCATCATCATCAACTTGTAACTGTTGTTCTATCTCTTTGGAGTCTCTAAAATTAATGTCTTTAAGTATTGATTTATCAAACGGTGAGATTTCACTATTCAAAAACCCGTACAATAAAATACCTAATCCTTCGGTTTGGAATTTTTTGACCATGAAAATGATGTGGTCACTATCGAGACTATGAAAGTCCTTGATGTCTATGAAATCGAAATAAAGCGACCATACGAATAAACTTGGAACCCTGATAGTGACTAGGTCTTCAACCATTTGTTTGACTTGGGAGATATATGTCGATTTCTCACCAGGTGGAGATGTGGTGAGCAATGTATACTTATACTTCAAGTATTTTTCTTGATACTCTATTCTTCTGTCATTATCATCACATATGTTTAAGAACTCATCAAAATATGGCGATACGTCGTTGTCTTTGTAAATTGGCCAAATAAGCTGGTTTAAAGATTCCTTTTGCTCACTGTTCAACTGTTTAGGTAACCTTATTCGTTCCTTCATTACTGTTTTATTGGCATTATCTTCTTGGTTCTTTACTAGTAAATCCACTAATTCTCTTAGATTAGTTTCAGGCTTACCAAAACTATGGCCTACCATTTCGTAAATTTCGGTTCCAGGAATGATGTTTTTCAAGTAAGTTTCATAAAGAAGAGGATTTGTCTTCAATTTGTGGGCAAATAAGTAATTGGTAGTGTCTTTCAAAGTTTCTGATACAGGTAAGTTTTGATCGATTTGGATCCTTAAATACTGTGCAAGAACGTCAAAGAATAACTGATAATCGTCCTGGCCTCTGGCCACTTGAAAATACCCTCTCCACCCCAAAATGTTAGTAGGCTCTAACGTAGTGGCGGTTTTAAATGCTTTGATGGCATTTTCTGGTTGTTTAAGAAGCTGGTAAGATTTACCGCGGAATATGAAGGCAAAGTAATTGTTCTTGTCAGCTTCTAGCACGTCTTCAACGTACTCCAACGCCAATTCGGGATCGTTGCTTTCAATTGCCCCCTTGGCTAGTTTTAAATAATGTTTAGCCGCCGACATGGACTAGTTCTCAGTGCACACAGCGGATCGCGCCCTTCATATATAGAAGAAGCAGAGAAACAGCGATGCGAAAAATTTGTGAGATGGAACTACCAGAAGCAGCTGCCAAACAGTCCCCACTTTCGAACCTTTTGACGATGGTGGCGAAGACCCATCTAGGGGAGATTGCAGCTTTGGTTATCAGCACGCTTATATCACATGGAAAATTGACAGCTTCGGAGATCAGTACCAAATCTGAGTTGCCTTTAAAGCTTGTGAAGACGACGTTAGTTTCATTGATTCAGTTGAACTGTGTGTTATATTGGAAGCAGGGCAACAGGGTGGAGTATTTGTTCACGGAAACGGGCCTTTTTGTGTTCTTACATAGTGGAGAGATCATCAACCGGATTAAAACTGTGTATGATGAAGAAAGCAGTGAGATCATTCAGAACCTTATGCAAATAGGAAACGTTAAGATCAGTGATTATTTGAAATCGTTCACAGGAGAACAGGAATATAGTCGTAGTATGAAGATACTGCAATTATATCAAGATGGGTGGATAAAAGTGTTACAACCCCATGATTTCAACCCTTTACAAGATGTGTGGAAGAATATTTATGATGAGACTAGTAAAGCTGTTCCAAGAAATGCTACATTAAGTGAAGTGAAAAGAGTTGCAGAGATCACTCAATTGGCCAAAATCAAATTGATGAACTTGATAGAGTCTACACCTAGTGATTTGTATACAAAGAGCGGTGGATCAAAGACCTTAAATTCTGAGTTATCAATAGGGTTCAATTATTTAAGGTTTGAAAAGTACTTAAGATCAAAAGCATTTGTTAGTTTGTGTGAGTCCAGAATTGGAATATTGACAGCAGAGATATATAAAGTGGTTTTGGATATAATAGAGAAACATAGTCCCGCTCCAAAACCGTATTTGTCGACTATAGATGGGTTATATGTTGATCCAGACGAAGTAAGAAAGTTTTATGATGACATAGAACTGAAGGCAGTTGAAAATAGGAATATAGTTGTTAAGGTTGGGGAAATAGAAAGAAGATGTAAGCATTTAAAGTTGGATAATAGCATTTTAGGTTATAATTTCATAAAACCTAAAAGAGTACATACCAAGCTCAATGGAGGGCCAAAAACTAAGAAAATCAAGCTTGAAAAAGATGAAGACATTGATTTAACACGAGAATCAGATGAAGATGAAGACGATAGCGAAGATGAAGAAGATTATGAACTTAATGGAACTATCGATAGTAACGAAAAAAGGACCCTTATAAACCATCATCTTAAACTTCTTTCATTTTCCACACCAATCCCATTCCTTATCGAGCTAGGCAATGGCTCCTACACTGTTCCATATTATAAACTAAAACAAATCGTCAAGGAATACAATTATGAAGAACTTATCAAGAAGACCTTAGGAATGGATGCCCTTAGGGTTCTTAGATGTATACGTTCGCTTCAATTAGTTGATGAGAAAACTATTGCAAACAGCGTATTGGCTAAGGATAAGGTTGTTAGAAACGAAATCTATAAACTCATTGA
Source organism: Yamadazyma gorgasii (assembly GCA_003708985.3). Lineage (NCBI taxonomy): Eukaryota > Fungi > Ascomycota > Pichiomycetes > Serinales > Debaryomycetaceae > Yamadazyma > Yamadazyma gorgasii. The sequence goes on along the minus strand of PPPC03000004.1, from coordinate 232,734 downwards.
ATTGAATGTGATTGAAATCCAAGAAATTCCAAGAAGTCAGGACCGTGCAGCTTCCAAAACTTTCTTTGCGTTTAGGTACAAGAACACGCTGGACTACAAATTCTTGAAAAACTCGTTATTGTTCAACATGGCCAATATCTACCATAATATAGAAAGCTTTAAGCTACAACATAATGTATTACTTGAAAAATGTGAAAGGGAAGACGTTAAGGGTCACGAACAAGAGTTATTGCTAGATTCGGAGTTGAGAACGTTAAATCATTTACAAACAAGAGAAATTCAAAACATTGGAAAATTGAACAGATTATTAGGATTATATGATACATTTGCTTAATATATTTGCTTAATATATTTGCTTAATACATTTACTTGATACATTTACTTAGCCACAAGTTGTTTAGGAATTTAATGCATGATTAAGTAAGAATATGACACTAAGAAAGTATAACCGAGCATTCTATTTTCGAACGGTTATTAATGCTTTATATAGTCTGACCCTGTAGAAGGACATCTGAATAATACGGCATCTCTAGGTTACCTGTAAAATAGACTAAAAATCTCTATATCATTTATTAATTATTAATTACTACATACATCTTTAAGCATCAGCATCTTGACCTGGGTTACAGGTTTCATAGTTTAAAAGTTTGAAAATCTTCCAAATACCGAAAGCAATAACGGCACCTAAAGCTGGACCAACCCAGTAGATCCAGTGATAGTCTGGGAAAGATCTGGCGGCAACACATGGACCGAAAGTTCTGGCAGGGTTTAAACCAGCACCAGTATAGTAGACTGAGATTAAATGTCCTAAGAAAAGGGCAATACCAATGACAAATGGAGCAATGAAAGTGGCTTTGTGCTTTTCAACGGCCAATAACAAAACAGTCAAACATAAAATACAGGTAGCAAAGGCTTCAATGAAAACACCTCTAGCTTTAGAACATCCACCACCTAAACCATTGGCAAAGGCAATTGGACCTGGAGTCATAGCAGAAGCAGCTCCAGCAGCAGCCATACCTCCAATCATTTGAGCAACCATCATTAAAGCACCTCTGATTGGTGGAACAGCACCAGCTAATACTAAACTTAAAGTAACAGCAGGATTCAAGTTACCACCAGAAACTCTGAAGAACATGAAAACAGCAACCATGACACCGAAACCGAAACCAAAGGAAATCATGATCAATTGTTGAGGATCAGAACCGGTTGTGGTGATGTTAGGATCTTGGTTGGCAATTTGGGCAATAACAAAGGCAGTCCATAAGAAAATGAAAGTACCAAAGAATTCACCTAAAACTGCAATTAAGTGATTTTTTAAAGGAGAACCTTGGTTCAAAGTATCTCTTGGTTCGTAGGTCTCAATTGGTTGTTGAGATTCTGGATCAATTTCAGTAGCAGTCATTTTTACAAAATAATCGAATTGAGTTGAATTGAATGTTGCAGAAATCCGATGGGGTGGACAGCTGTACTTTAAATAGTTTTTGAGGATTAGGTGGTAATAAAACTTGGTTCCGAGCGTTGCCGGTCAGAAAAAGAAATTGAGTGCACTATACATTAATGCAAGTTAAAAGAAAATAAATTTCAATGCCTAATTGGGACTGAAGTTGCATTATATTTAATTTTAGGAATAGAGCTAGGAGGGAGGATTTCATGCACAGATAACTGATTTCCACGGTTTAAAATTTTAACAATGGTTTAGGGATCGTTGACAGCTCTGGTTAAAGATCTTGCAACCGTTAGGTGATAATAATGGTTCCAAAACCTTGTGCGACTAAGACTACCCTGTTCCAAAAGTTTATGGTAACAAACCAATAAAGAAATATTCTTTAAACCCCCGATACAATTTTTCTTTTTTTTTTAAATGACTAAAGCTTTTTTTTACTCAATTTGTGAAAAAATGCGATGAGCCCTCGCCCAAAACGGAATAAATGAAAATACCAGGTTTGTGGAAAATATGCGTGGTTTCTTATGTTACATAATGAAACACCAATTATCATTGGTACAAGAATCCTCAAACACAAATAAGGGGTGGTATAGACGTGTTAGACGTGTTAGACGTGTTATACATGGTACAGTAGCAATACCCAAATGAAATTCCCCTCTTGAGTCTAAACCAACCTAAGTGTCGCAAAAGAAAAAATTTTCCTGAGAATGATTATACCCCCTTCCTGTAACTGCGCATTAATGTGAAATGTACATAAAGGATTTAGAGCCAATTCTCGGGAATATCACCCATAGTTGACCTAATAAAATTAAGGTAAATTAAGCTAATAAAGTCATGCACTGGGTGTTAATAGAATATTCTACGCGTAATATTTTAAGTTTGTATTAGCGTTTGAAATTCATGTGCTGAGGTCAATCCTAGGTAAATATGTGACATTACCCAGCCACCGGATCAACAATTTGAAACCTATTTTTAGCGTCAAGTCAGAACTTTAAAACGGTACCGTACATGAAATTAGTTATGAAAAAATATGACAATGGATTTTTTATGCACTGTTTGTGAATGTGTAGGAAATATGTGTGCCTCTGCTAATTCAGATTTAGAAATAGAAATGATTTACACATGCGGATATTTTCTTTTGGTTAAGTAAAAGCGGTGCTAAGTAAAAGTGGTGCTAAGCCAAGCTTGGTGATGGCTCAAGGTTTTTAGAGTTTATATTTGCATGCGCTTTGCCCGATGAGTTGATGAGTTAGCTGACCACACAATTAAGCAATTGGCCGCCGTTAGCCGACGATTGCCGTTTTTGTTAAAAGACTGTCACCCTGTAACACTGTGCTCTCCACTTCATCTTCTTGCACGGACACATGTATAAGTTACGTACACATGCGCTCATGTATAGATCGAAGATTTACATGTATAGAACAAAAAAAAGAAACCATTAGATGTACCTTACTACTATCTCCTTGATTTCTTTTTTAGGAGATACAAGCATACACGGAGAAATAAAAATAGAATATGTAGAACGTGCATATACCTCGTACTTTATGTAAGTTGGTCGGTAAGTTTTGGATTTGACGTATTCTTACTTATTCCCAGAGACTTTCAGTTTCGAGTGGAGCGTCAGCTGTGTCTCAGTTCTCACTGTCTCTTTCTCACCACATCATTGTCAGGCCTCAACATTTTAGTGCGACATCACCAGCATCTCTGCTAACTATGGCAACTGACAAATTTCCTAATCCTTTTAGCAAATCAATTGTCAAGTCGTCAGCTAAACATTTGCATGAACCCGATACTCCCTCACGTGACTTAGATTCAGCCTCAAAAGAGTTAATTAATTGGATTGATAATTTAAAAACTAGGGTTAATAAAGAGTTGAAGATTCAAGATGACGAAATATTGAGGTTGACCCAGCGAGTCAATGAAGAGGAATTAAGGGAGAAGTATAAGACGAAAGTGTTTGATGAGGAGTTCAAGATGATAGGATTACACAGAAGTGAACACATACCTGAAGACAGAAGTGAGCACAGAACTGAACCCAAATATGATGAATATGATGAGTATGAAGATATTGAGGATATTGAAGAATTGACAGATCTGAATGAAATAGAACATCCACAATACGGAGGAAAGTATCCAAGAAAGGGTGTAGCTGTTCATTATCCACATGAGGAAGAAGAGAAAGAAGAAGAGCAAGAACAGGAGGAAGAAGAAGAAGAAAGTTATCACAGTTATTACCACGATATAGATCCACAAATACATGATCAAGTTAATGAAGAAATCAGTCAACAGATCCATCAAAATAACCTTAGTGTTGAAATAGATCCAGAACTTCATGAAAATATTCAAAATCTCATCCAAGAATCTTATGACCATGAATCACCCCACACTGATCTAATGAGCCTTGCACAAGCGGTTATAGACGACAGCGTGAATGACAACTATTACGAGACACAAAAGAACTATCAATTGGAGAACATTCCAGAAGATGGATATCAAGGAGATATAGAGATGAAAGAGAAGGATGGTGATGTTGAAGAGGTTACACAAACTATGGAAGTTCCAGAAGTATCTGCAGTTGTTGATGAAAATGTGCCTGAAACAGCCGAAGTAATAGAAACCACCGTTGACAGTCCTTTAACGACGTTTCACGATATAGATACTCAAATTGAAGATATAGTGGTGTCAGAAGGGTCTATGGCTGATTATGAAGATAATCCACATGTAGAGCATACACCACAGGAGCATCTACCACAAGAGCACATTAAACCTGAACTTCAAGTCGAAGTTGTTGAACATCAGGAAGAACAGGAACTTGAAGCGGAGTCAGAAGAGCAAGCAGAAGAAGAAGAAACTAAACTGATACTATCAGAATCCGACATTGAAACTCCTATAACTTTCAGAACCATCCAACAAGAATCGCCTGAAGAAGTTCTAGCAAAATTACAAGCAACTGAGAAGAAGTTTGGCATACGATTGGGGGTTAGAAGAGATTTACAATTGCAATTGGATGTTGATCCAATGGAGGAGTTTAAGAGAGATATTGGAGTTCCTGAGCTTAGGGAATTGCCTCTGGGGGAGTCTGAATCCGAATCTGAGCCTGAACCAGAAGTTGAGTCAGATATTGAGCCAGTGATTGAAATGAAGGAACAAGAGGAACTGAAAGAGATTGAAGAAATGGATGAAACTGAAGAACAAGAACAACCACAGAAAGAACCAGAAGAAGAACCAGAAAATGAAGAAACTAATGAAGTTACAGATACTTTTGAAACTCAAGAAGCATCTGAAGATCAAGAATTCTCCGAAACTGAAGAAAATCAACCAGACATTCAAACAATTCCAAAATCCTATAGAACAGGATTAGTAGATATTCATACTCCGGAATTGGAAGATTTAAATACCTCAGCCATTGACATTTCCCTCCACGATATGGAACCGTCATTTCAAGACCTCCATGCTTCTTATGAACAGCCTGAACAGACATTAAGTGATCCTGTTGAAAAGCCAGACTTAGAAGAATTGAATTCTTCTTTTGGCACTGAACACTTTGTATTGAATTCAGAGACAGTTTTACCAGATTCTCCGAGAGTGGGGAGAGACATAGAAAAAGATAATCCACCCACTATTGAGTCAGATGATAAAGATGAAATTATCGTAGAGTACAAAGACAATTATGAGATAGAAGTTCCAGAAAAGGATATTCTTCATCCAACTGAAGAGAAGGAACCAACGGAGCCGTTAGTTGATGAAGATTCAGATCATGAGGCCGGAGATGAAAGTCTAAACATAGAGCAAGTGATTTCCAACGTTTCGGATGAAGTACTAACTCCTACAAATGTTGTTGAACCATTAATGCCACCAGAAGCTATTTTCACCGAATTGGATCCTTACGATGAAGGAGTAGTTGATTTTCCTACTGAAATTGTTTTCAATGAACCTCCACCTAAGAGTAAGTTGCGGTATGAGATAACTGATGAGATTATCAATGGAGAGGTTGTTAGTGAGTATACTGAGATAGATGAGGAGGATCCCCAGGAGAGAGTGACTGAGAAGTCAGAAACTCTTGAGATGGAAACTCATGTAGACAATTCAGAACCCAATGAGGAAATGATTACTGTTGAGGGCACGGTTGGTAAAAAGAGGAAAATTGAAGAAACTGCAGAAAGTAATAAAAGAGCGAAATTATTCAATCCAATCCAATGGTTTTCTAAGTTTATTAAACGTGAAGTAGGATTTGAAGTTACTGAAGGTGTAGATGAAACTACCGAAGAAGTAGATGAAACTACTGAAGGTGTTGAAATCAATGACGAACTCGAACTTCAAGAGAGTAATTTTAAAGAGGAAACTGAAGTTAGTGTAGTTGAAAATGACGAAGTTGAAGAGGCTGGTATGGAATTGAAAGTTGAAGATGATCGTAAACAACAACTTGCTCAAGAATATGTTGAAGAAGGCAAGGATGAAGTTAAAGACGATGAACAAGTGGAACAAACTGAAAAATTCGAATCAGTTGAAGCTGAACAAGTTGAACTTGAACAATTTGAAGCTCCTAAGGAACCAGAAGAAATTAAAGAGTCGGAAGAACTTGGACCTGAAATTAAACTGCCTGAGGAAGAGATTAAAGAAGAAGATGCTGAAGTTGAACAAGCTGAGGTACCAGAACCAACTAAACACGAGGCTGAAGTTGCAACTGAGGCACCTACAGAAGAGCCTGAATCAGTTGAACCACTCGAAGTAGTTGAGGACCATGAAGAGACTTTTGAAGAAATGCTTGACATCTTACTTGATAAATCAGGATTTGAAGAGGATAACTTGCCAGAGGTTATACCTACTGAAACTTATGTTAAAGAAACAGAAATAGTTCCAGACATTGAAGAAGTTAAAATCGAAACTCAACTTGAAGGTAAGCTTGGACTTGTACCTGAATCTGAAGCTAATGAAGTAGAAGAAGCATTGGAGGATGAGGTAAAGGGCGAAACAAAAGAAGAAGAGAAAGAAGTAAAGGTGCCTGTGAAAATTGTTGAAACTGAACAAACAACTAGTGAAGAAACTGACACAAGGCCAGTCAAAAAAGGAGGCAGGAAAGTTGGTGGTAAAGCTGGAAAATCTACAAAAAAGTCAACTGTAAAACCAGCTGTAAAGAAAACTCCTATAAAGAAAGCTCCTGTAAAGAAGCCCCCAGCTAAGAGTACAAAAGCAAAAGCTGCTCCTAAAAGCACAAAAACTGTAACTCCAAAGAGTACAAAGGCAAAAGCAAAAGCCACAACTCTGGTCAAACCCACTCAAGCTAAAGAGTCACTGGAATTTGATATTGATAAAGTTGAATTAGAGCCGTTACATTCTTTAAGAGATGGTCATAAATTTGGTGATGTTGCGTTAGAAGCTAAGCAAGAACCAAAAGAGTCAAAGCCAACGTTAGAGACGAAACCAACCACTCCCAAAAAACTCAAACCAGCCACAAACACCCAAAAAGGATATTCACCAAAGAAAAAAGTGAACAAACCAAAACCTAAGATTAATGACACTGAACTCAAACCGAATATCAAACCTACTAAACCGGTTAAACCCGCTAAATCCGAAACTAAACCAAAAGATCATCCAGCATTAAGAACCAGGTCCAAGTCTCCTTTGAAAGAAAGTCTTCAAGATATAATCACTGATAACACACCCATCGGACAAAGAGTCAGAAGAGCAAGAAAGAGAAAGCAAGTAGAGACATTGACCGAGGAAGAAAAAGAAGAAGAACAGGAAAAGAGAGGAAGAAGTAGATAATCATGTACTATATACAAGTAATAAATAATAAATAAGTCTATAAATATGATGATAAGTAAGTGAAGTTAATGTTAAGTGATTCTTAGTGTTAATATGGTAAATTATGATACATGACTCATTAAAAATTCAAAAGCACTAAAGAAAACCATATTAACAATAAATGATCTTGTCATTGATATCCCCAATCCTCTATACATATCTCTTGAAATTTTGATCTTTCTCTTTTCTAACGGTAAAGGAGTCTTACCGTCTCTTTTTCTGAAGATATTCTGTACTACATCCTTTTGGATTAACGATTTGGTTGTATCAATGGGGAACACCATGGCCCAACATGTTATACCAGAAAATCCCCCGGCCAAGAGAATGGAAACAGGAGAATTTGTCGATGAATTGGAATTGATAAAATGGTTCATGGTATACTTCAAAGTTTCATAGATTGAATAATAAATCCCTGAAGATAACGAATCTCTCAATACATGATACTTAAACCCGGAGTATAATCCGAAAAAACCTTCATGTTTGACGATTTTCTTAAAGGTGGCTAAAGTTGATGCATTGCTGGTCTTAACATGGGTGTCTCTTTCAACCAATTTAGTAATCTGGGCAAAAACTTTAGTAAACTCAAATGGCGATGCAAAAAATGAAACTCCGGCCCCTGCTAACATTCCCGATGAAAAACATACAGGGATGTTCTTAATTATGGGGTGGGTCTCATCATCGGCTTGCCCTTGAAATAATAGATCATGACAAAATGGTTTGAATTGGGTAAATAATGATACACTAATGGATTTGGAAAATGATGTGGATATCAACGGAGCCCAGATCCCTCTAAAAAATCCTCTTAAACCTTCCGATTTGAATGTCTTTGTGGCACAATCAATATACCCATTAAATTCCGAATAAGTTTGAACTCTGGTTTTAATAGTATCCATAGGAAATCCTACGGTTGTTCCTAAAAAAGATGCCCCGTATGCTAAGATGCTTGCTTTGTAAGGTTTCAATTGATAGGGGAATAAATTGATAGCATTTCTATGATCGATCTGGCCAGTGATGGCTGGGATACCGCCGGGTGTGTCAGTTTTTACTGACATGATTTTGGGGGGATCAGGAGAGCTTTTATATGGATGCAGAAGGCGGCTAATTTAATTAAATTAAATTATCGATATGATGGGTGGGATGTTGGTATCGTGGGTAGATTAAAAGTTCCGTATCTCGTTGGTAGGGGCACGTCGGTGGAACTATGTACCTTTTTTTTTGTTACTCTCAGTTAGTGTAGTAATAATAGAGAGAATTGTATGGCACAAGTAAATGTAACTATTTACAGTATATTTCTATTTACTCTAGGCAGCCTTAACCTAATAACCTCTTCTTCTGGCGTCCTTAACCTTAGCCATCAACTCTTTAAATCCATCCTTAAATCTACGTCTCCACCATTCACGTTTCAATTGTTTTCTATACTTAGCAGGTCTAATGTATCTGCTTTGAACCTTTTGCAAGTATCTGATCTTATTAGCTCTATTTAAAGCGTTAATTCCGTATACTCCATAAGAAACTACTCCGGGCATGATGTCGATGGTTCTACCAGCTAATACCCCGTTCATTTTAATCTTCTTGGCCACGTCTCTTGGATTGACTTTGGAAACGTTGGACAAACCTAAGTCTTCGTATAAATTGGCTTGAGATAAAGGTTTTTGGTCTAATTCGTTAAGTATGCCAAATAAACTATCATCGAGGTTTTTGTTATTATTCAAAAGTTGTGAAGGGTCATCTTTTTTGTTGTTAAGAAGGGTGGGACCTGATGTGAATGTCCTTGGTATGGTGAATCCAATATGAGTGATTCGTGCTGCAGGCACTGCCCTAGACACTGATGTAATACCAGTGAATAACCGTAACATGAAAATTTTCACTGATCTTTTTCTCTGTGTCTTTCGCACTATTCTCACTTGGTCTCACTGTCACTCCCTAACTCTCAAAGACCTCTCAGTGGTTTTTGCGCCGCGTCTCGCCGCGAGCTTGTGTCTCACCTTCCTAATCTGCATGTCGGTAGATAACCCTCATTCTCCTTAACAAACCCAATGGCTGATATTGCTGATATCGGTGCCATTAGTTCGGAAGTTTTTGACTGTAACAGAGTGGCAGTGTTCAAAATCCCTCCTGGTGACCTTACTATAAATCAATGGATCCAATACGAATCGAACGTTGTGTGGAAAGGAGGTTTGAGGTTACTAGAACAACAGGTATATCCCATTGATCCTGACCTAGAAGAGGACATAGACGTTGAAAGCGACCAAGATAAGGTAGAAATGCCGACCTTACCCATAGATACAATAAGACTTAAGCTTGAGTTGTACAATACGGTGATAGAGGAAAAACAGCAGATTGATTCTATATGGGGAGTGGTTTATTATAATCCTATACTAAGGCCAGGGGAGGTGCTAGGAATGGATACACATTCAGAAATAGGGACACAAACACAAACTCAAGTACATGAACAATCACAGAACCAAACCCAAACCCAAATTGAACCAAAACAAGAAACAATCCAAAGAACCGAATCCTATAAATACTTTAAAATTATTATCCAAATACCTGGTACCAAGTATTGTGGTAGTAAACCCCATGAAGTTACCCAAGTGGGATTAGGATTGAAATTCGACGATAAGATCGATGCCTACACTTTTATAGAGAGATTGCAATCATACAAGAAACAATTTATGAGTTACGTTGAACAGTATAACTATGAGATGGAAATGATTGAATTGACCAAGAAACAGAACCAATTGCATTTAACCCCAGACAAAGAGCATACAGATGAAGAAGATATGAGTGATGATTTTGGAGATTTTGTAAGTTGAATAAATAGCATTTTATATAGAGAGTAACAGTACATTGAGTAACAGTACATTGAGTAATTGTATTGAAAACTATAAACATCAAATCAAGGACCTAAAATAAACTCATCTAAATCTTATACTTAAACTCTGGAGCTGGCCCCTTTTCAAAATGAATAGATTCATCTAATTTACCCTTCAAGATCAATTCAACACCCCTATCGATAATTTGTTTCTTATCGCCATTGAACATAACCTCAGGATAACTATCCTTGTTCTCATGAGCTGCCAGAGCTCTTTTTGTGATAAGATTTTCAATTATACCAACAGTAACATCGGGCAACTCTCCGTTAAGTAAATGTGTACCATCCTTAACACAATGATGTTCAATCAAACTTTCACGCTTAGCAAATTTGATCATACGTTCTTCAGTTCCTGGGGCATTCCAATTGGCTTTTTCTCCATATACATAACAAATTTTACAGTCAATAAAAGGAATAATGGCACTGCTTCTATCCATAGCCCAGTACGAGGATAAATAAGTTGCCATCTGACCAATCTTGTCAGCTTTACTTTTATATTTCACAGTTTGTGTGGCAGGATCATAAACTTCATAATATTCGTTATCAACACAATCTTTCAACACTCTAGGGTGCATATCTTTAAGGAACGAGAACTGTTCATAGTAGGCCCTGAACTCTTCCAAGGTATCGAATTCGTCCATAATCAACTCTGATATCTTGGCAAACCTTCTGACAAACTTAGGGAACATTTTTGGATCTCCATGGAACACTGGTTCAATAGGAATGATAGTATCAAACAATTCAGGTTCTAAGAACCCAGCCATAATAACATGATGGCCCCCTAAAGAATGACCAATGATGATATTCTTACTTAATCTGTTGTTAAAGAAATCATTGCAATTGTCATTCTCATACTTAACGATTTTAATCAAATCTTTGGCTCCATCAAACCATCCATAAGTATACCCCAACTTGTCACGGTTAAGAACAGCTGAATCACCGTGACCAGTAGCATCGAATGAGATCACTGATCCGAGGTACCATTGAGGTTGGTTTTGTGAGTGTTCGTACAATTTCTCAATGTGATAGTTCCATAACTCCTTGTTCATCCCTGTTCCATGAGAAAACACTAAATTAATTCTAATCTTATTATCAGGGATATATGTGGTGGAGAACTTATTGTAGACGATTTTCAACCTATCTTCAATACTAATGGTTGATCCTCTTAATCTAGGGAAATGGGCATCGACAATTTTCTTCTCTACTGTAAACATCGCTAATTTCTTTCTTGGCTGTTGCCCGTTGCCTTTGTTTGTGTTCTGGGGAATGGCTAACTGAGCCGTATATATAGTGAGAAAAGAAGTCCGCGGCTGCAAAAATCATAAGCGCCATCGTCACCAAGTCCGACGGCTGGGGTACTGCGGAATTCGAACTGTGGAGTGGTAGCGGAGTTAACTTTAACTACGGACTTCATTACGTAGGACTTAAGCCCAAGAAAGTTTATCGTTAGTCTATGCATTTTACACTACCTTACACTAACACTACAGGTGAGTCACCCGTTACTTTTGTTTTTACTTTTGTTTGCCTCTCTCACTGTTGTCTTCAGGCTCACGGTTAATATCAATATCATACTCAGTACCGTCACTAGCTCTATTCATCCTCTTCTTCCACCAATTCTTATAATCCGACCGATGCACATCCTCCAAAAACAAAGCCTCGTCCTCTTCATCTACATCTTCGTCTCCCACCTTTAATTTATGTCGTTTCGACTTGTCTAAACTAATCTCAGTTTTGCCCTCGGCATGTTTCATCACATACTTGCTGCCTAAGTTAAGGTCCTTAATGATCACCTCCCTGGTTCTGTTCAACGACTCAATGTCGGCAACTCTTTCAAGAGTATCCTCCAACAATTCATCAAAATTAGACAACGAGCAGATCTCATGGAACGCTCTCATCATAGGAATAGAGTCGGCTCTTACTCTCGATAATGAATCAATGGTGAAAATGTTCAAGTTATCATACTGTTGAATGAAATCAGGTCTGGTCATTATCTGCCTGGCTCTCCACAAGGGCAATTCGGGCAAGTCGTGGTTCTTGAGCTTATCTTTATCATCAGGGCTGTTTTGAAGAATCAACGTATTCTTCCTCTCTCTATCCATCTCCACAAACTCTCTCATCAACAACATGGCACTGCTACTAAACTTCCCGTGCTCCATAACGTCATCGTCCATAGAAAATCCGAGGATCCCACACTGGTTCAAAAACCACGTCTTTTCTCGGTCAATTATCTCATGACAGGCATTGATGATATTCTCATGCCTTGCTACTTGCAGCACATGCTGGGGTCTTCCTCCGATAAGATCGTATATCTTGTGACACGTTTCATCGTCTAGTTTACATTGGGGGAACTTGGAACTGGGGAAATGTTTTTCTCTTATGAATTTAAGTGATTTTATCGTCTCAGACCGATTGAAGTCTCTAACATTGATAAGTTCCAACCTGGTTCCTAATTTCTTCAATTTTTCATAGACCCAATAATCGTCGGAGTTGAATATCATCGTCATTAGCCCTGATCCACTTAAACTTTCCGCCTTTTGTTGTAATAATTCGATTAATTTGACTCCTTCCTCGTTTTCTTTAATTAAATGAGAATTGTTAATAATCATAATCAATGGTCTATTACCTTTCTTAGGCACTCTTTGCAACGCTAACTCTTCAAGTTTAGCAAATGCTCTTTCGATATCTAAAAGAGCAGTTGTATCCCTCGGTCCTCGAATACTAAACAATGACCCAATATAATCCTCATTAAACGTATAGTTCAAAGCTCTACCTAACCTTAATCTAAAGATTTCAGGGTCAGCATGGGCATCAAACACTGCAACATTAACTCCGTTGACTTTCTTGGCAGCTTCCAACAATAAGGAGGTTTTTCCAGTTCCTTTTTCTCCTACTAATAAGAAATATCTTCCAACAATTTTTCCTGCAACTATATCATCTAGAAGCTTCTGTTGTGGTCTTTCAACCCAAAATTCACTTAAATCATGTTCAGGACAATCATCTCCATCTACGTGTTTATTGGTTCTTTTGTGGATTGACAATTGGTACCCAGGATCACCGTTTTCAAACGCATCATCTATTTTACTAAGTACATGGGAATTGTAGAAACGGTGATACATAAACCCAGCAATTCCCAATATTCCTATGGAACTAAAGGTAATTCCAATTGTTTCAAGACACTTGAAGAGGAACGACCCAAATTTAGCAGTGAATTGTTGAAATCTCGTTGGTTCAGGCTCTTCTTCCTCTTCTTCCTCCTCTGGGTCTTCATCTTTTGACTCATCCCTAGGTGGCTTATTACCTCCATTATCTCCACTTCCTCCACTTGTAACCCCTTGATTTTCATTTCCACTAACATTCTGCTCCTCTTTATTTAACTCTGCTTCTTTTTCTTTCTGTCTATACAACGGTCCTTGTCCTAAAGCTACCCCCAAATCTTTGACCTCCTGAGAGACTGCCTTCTTCAACGGCACACTATCATTCTCGGTCTTGTACTCCACTCCATTTTCCACGACCTTCTCGGTTTTCTCTTCCTTTGATGCCTCGGTCTTTTCTTTCAACTTCTTCTTCAACCGTTTTTTCTCTCTCTTCAACTTTTCGTTCTTCTCTTCCAACTCTTCGCTCTGAAGTTCTTCAAGGACATCAAATGGTAAAAACTGATTAATCTTCACAATCGGAGTCTGACGAAACCCCCGTACACCGTGTCGTATACTTATTACCGGTAAGGGCCGTCTAATTGCCTGTCTGATGATGAACATTGTTGAATTCGACAATTTCACTTGACAGTTCAATTTGACAAGTTTCAGCCAAGAACTGAGATTCCGCCGCACCTACGCGACCAGTGAGGCTGAAGAACTCACTAGAGCTCATTAGAGGCTACAAGCCTACAGAGAACCTCCAAGACTATGTACATTTCCTACGACAAATCAAAACCAGCCCCTAAGTTTATAGCATACAATAACTTACTGCGTACAACCTCCTTGTCTCTGTAATCTGGCAACTTCAATAGGTTGAAACACGTGGAAGCTGTAGGTAAGTTTTCGCTTTTTCCTGGATTTCTAATCCCAAATTTCGGATTTAAAACCTTGAATCCTAACAACGGTGGCCTTGCAACCGATGTAACAAACTTCAATAATTTCGATTTTTCTTCGCTGGTCATTTCTTCAACAACTTCCCAGAAGTATTTGATGGTTGGTGACGATGTCAGGTACTCACTGTAGGCTACATTCTCCTTCCAATCATCTAAATCGATTTGATACTCTGATCCGGAAATCAACATCTGCAACTCCTTGAAATCAAACATCTTCAACCAATCACATGAGATTATCTCTTGGATTCCTTCTAGGAAATATTTGCTTTGGATGTTGATGCAAGTATTAAGCTTGAAGTTAGCCAATTGATGAATATAATTAAGTCTATTGGCTGGTGTTACTTTCACATGAGACCCACCATGTTTCATCAAATCAAATGTAAAATGGTATCCCTCTACATTCTCATTGATTGTGAAATCCATGTCAAGTTCTTCAAGCTCTTTTTCAGTCATTTTCGTCAATTTGAACAAATTGGAAAATAATTCTTCGTCTAATGACCTTAAATCATTGATGGATGTCTTCACAACACTTGTAGATGTACACCATTTGTTTAAGAAAAATGGAGCAAACGATACATCTATTAACACCCCTTCATAAAGACATTTCCCCACAACTGCTCCTAAAAACCTAAGATACTCCAAATCTTGCTTCTGTTTATCAACATCAATTTTGTGATACATCTTCATATAGATTCCTTCGTTGGGATACAATTGATGGCCTATAGTTTCTTTAAAAAGATTGTGTTTACCTCCAGGAGTAAATGCTTCACTTACAAGACTAGTTAAAAACTCTTTAGTTATACCACCACCGTCGATACCAGCCTCAGGCTGATTCCATTTATCCAAGAAACCAACACTTATTTTCTGTTTGAACCCCAGACCTACTTTACCATAATGTTTAAAAGCATCCTCCAACATGTGTTCTCTCCTTATTTCAGCAAATAGTCTTCTATTTCCATACATCCATGAATTGTCGGTGTTATTCTCTTTGTCTATATCAACAAGACTCTGAAAGATTTGTACTCTATCATCGAACTTCAAAAAGAACGGTGTTTTGTTGAGCAATTCTAATTTAGCTGCAGAATCAAAACCCGGCATCGTCCTTCTCCTAGGCTCCGCTTCATCATCTTCAACCTCTTCAGCAATCAACTGAATCATACTATCAATATTGAATGAAAGATGGGTGGACCAAAACTCTTTATCCAAAAATGGTAATCGGAGATTTCTGAGATAAAGCTGGTTAAGCAACGTTATGGAGATTGTTTTCAATTTTTCATACTCTCCGTATATCTCAGTTGGATGATTATTATTGAAAATTAAGGTGAGACACAAAACTCTCAAGAATTTTAGAAAATCAATGACATCATCAGTGCCTAACTTATCTTCTGAAAAGCTTTCTAAATCATTGGTGACTATTAACCAATAAGAATAAAGTTCCTGAAACGTGATGAGTGTTTTCCAAAAGTTATTGACTTGTAGTTGGTCTAACTTACTGTACAATTGCATGATGCTTTCATATCTTAAGTAATCTTTCTTATCATCAAAAACACCCTTAAAAGCCTGATATATAGGATCCAGTTTGATTTGGTTAAAAAACCATTTGTATGATCCGGGAGAAATAGTAATAGTTATGCAAATCCGGGTTTTGTATTCAGGCAAAACATGAAAAAGGGTTGAAATAATTTGCATACCTAAATGGGAATAAATTTCACTTTCTCCTGTGAATAAGTTCATCATGTTCTCAATAAAACTACGTTCATACAATATCTTTATTGGTTCTCCTATGCTTAAGGGTACAGTCACCTTTTCACTGGGTTTCTCTTCAAGGTCTTCGTCTTCTTGTTCCCCCAACACTACCGAGAAGAAAATGGTACTTAATATGTTACCTATGCAAAAATAATCATCTGGCAAGAATTTAGTGGTTTTGTGGACAGTTAAAAATATTGATAATAATGTGATCTTTTCTATTTCGTTAAATTCGTTAATTATACCGGGAGTAGTTGGCAATGGGAGACACTCACGTAGAATTGGCAATAAACCCGGTTCATATGTTGGTTGTTTCACTAGATAACTCAAGAATGACTCGGTTGAGTCATTAATGTTGACATGAAGAATCAAATCTTTAGCTAAGGCACTAGGGTAATCTTTGATCGTATTGATAAGATCAGGATATGTAGTGTCAAAGTTTGATCTGTCAATAATTTGTTTTATAAGCATCAATGACCTGTCAATTGTGTTTGTATCACTTCCACTGAACCTTACGAACATTAATAACCCCCTTATAAGGATCCTATTAGTAATTAAACTCAATTGCCACTTAAGAATGTACTCATCTAATCTATCCAAAAACCCCGGTATAAATTCCTTATTTGATGGAAAAAACCATTTAAACATAACACATGCCTCAGCCACCCATTCATTGAAACCATACTGACTCTTAATTCTTGTAGATATCCAATTCTGGTATGCATTTTCACACCTTCTCCTTGATGCTATATGATGTGATACATACTTTTGGATTAGTAATGTGGCTTTATCTTTGACTCTTTGTTGCTCACGTTTCTGACGATCAAGTTTGGATTTAGCAAGGAAGTTGGAACCTATGGTAACTTGACGTTTATCACCTAAATTGACGTTACGTTTTTTGATCTGACCATTAAAGTTGATCATAGTGTTCGCACTATATTATAAGCTAAGAGATAAGGTGAGGTATAGTGAGGATTTGAGTACTGTTGAGTAGTGTAAAACGAAGAAGTGGTCTGGATGTACCCCACAAGTATTTCTACAATATTGTCTATTATTAATTATCTAAAGGTGTCAGAGATTATCTATGCCACTTCCCCCAAAAGACTAACAAGCTCCCCAAACGATTTCATTATAAACGAAGGAATCAATGATTCCTCAAAACTGTGAATATCAGTGATATCATGAGGTTTCGTTCCCCCAGTTAATACCAAAATAGACCCACCGTTATCACCGCCTAATAACCCATCATTACCGAACTTAATGTCTGTGTACAAAGTGTCTCCTACCATTATTGTCTTTTTCCTATCAAACTGTTGATGACTCAAAACGGTGTCTAAGAACAAAGGACTTGGTTTACCTACATTGATGTACTCCCTGTTGGCCGTATACTCCATGAAGTTCACAACACTTCCACCAGCCGGTAAAATCAAGCCGTCAGGGCCGGGGTACGATCTATCGATGTTAGTACCAATAAATGGTATGGATTTGTGATCGTGTAATAAGTACTGTAAAGTCAGAGCGATTCTCATATAATTGAATTGTTTGGTTGATCCTACCACCACTGCCTTGACTTCGGGGTCTACCTTCAACAACTCATGGGTATGGTCAAATTCCTGGTCTAAGTTAGGATCGCTTCCCCCTAACGGAATATAGCCTTGTTCTCTAAGTTCTTGTTCGATTCCGTAATCTCCCAAAACCCAAATTTTCGACCCTTTTGGAATTTTCAAATCCTCCTTGATGGTCATAGCAGCGGCATAACATGTAGGATAAATCAAATCTTTTGTTATGCCTTCAAATCCTAGTCTTTTAAACTTTTCCACGTACTCTTGTCTAGACTTTGATGAGTTATTAGTGATGAACGCAAACTTCTTATGATTAGATTTAAGCACGTCAATAGCTTCTTTAATTCCAGGAATTAACTTTTCATCTAACCAAATGACCCCATCACAATCGAATAGGAAATTGTCGTAGTTGGACAAAAGAGTTTGTATGTGTTCTTTAGTATTTAAATGTGTTGGAGATTTCATAATTGTAGATTTCGCAGACTTCACATTTAGAATATTACCCTATATTGAGATGAGTGAAGATGAGGAAAGAATAGGTCACATAGATGGCATAGAGGACACAAACAAGATAGAGCAAGAGGTAGAAAACCTTAGTCTAAATGGTAAAACACCACATAACGGTAAAACACCACCTAAAGTTGCAAAAGTCCGTAAAGGTCAATCCCAAGAAGATTATGAAAACCAAAAACAAATCTATCACCAAACAGGTCCTTTGATTAATACAGATGATTGGCTAATCGATCCTGAACAACTAAAAATGTTAGACAAGAATAATAAATATGATAGAACCCGAATTCTTTTTGCATGTGAAAAGCTCTACTTTGAAAGAAAGTACAAAGAGTGTTATAATATGATAGAATATGGAGAGAGATTTTACGAGGTGAAACTCGATGACATTGATACTGAAGATCCAGTTACAAGAAGGACAAAAAAGAGTTCAAAAGTTGATAGGCAGGTAATAGAATTGATAAGGATAAGGAAAAAGTGTTTAGAGAAGATGACCTAGGCTTATAGTACTTTTACATGAGAAAGACATACATTAATTTATATTCGTTATATGCGTAACATAGTTCGTAAAGTTCATAATCTGATGCCTTCAGATAATTCACGTGGTCTCTATTCCAAAACTAACCCCTCTTTATCCATATCCTCAACTCAACATAACTAACCATCCTCTTCTTATATATAGCATCATCTTCCTGAACAAACTCATCCAATACCTCTACACTCCCCGTTAATACATCTACCTTATAATCATATTCATCCTGAAACTTCCCCGCCAACCCCAACGTATTCTCTATAGCTTTTCCCATGCCTTTTACCACAATGTAATTCACTTTCTTATAATCACCCCCTTGGTACTTTTTATTACTATTCACTGCCTTATTGAACTTATCCAACATCTTATTGATCTTTTTGAGTGCTGACACAAAAGGAGTGGATGACTTCACAAGAAATGTCGTTTCTTTCTCTATTGACAGCTGGAGGTTGATATTGGCACTATGTTTGATATGTTTACCATTTATGTGATGCTTTTGTTTGTGATGAGTACTCATGTTCTTTCTTTCTGTACTGAGAGAAACTGGCGAGAGAAACTGGCTTGAGACTTACTGAAAACTCGCTAGGGACTCACTCAAATACGCGTAGATGATAACTCCTAATTCATCTCCTCCTAAGGCGTTTTCATCATCGAATTCGTACCTGTCGTCACCCATAAAGAGAAAAAGAGGTCGTGAAGATGAAGAATTTCAACCTTACCAATCGCCAAACGAAAATGAAAGCGAAATCAAAAGATGGCAGGATAAACAAATTCATACTGAAGTTCATCAGAACACTGTAAAGATGATGTTAGAAGCTCAGCGACAATTACAACAGCAGCCAGACACATCACAAGAGACAGAAGAAACACAAAAAGAGGAGGAACTGTCACAGCAGCAAACTTATCATCAAGCGCCTTATTGGCCAGTTATTAATAAATTGAGAAGTTGAAGCTAACTACAGTTCACACCTACAGTTCACACCTACAGCTAACACCTACACCTACCACACATAAATAAAACTAAAACTCCAGTGTATATTATAATTTACAAACTCCCATGCTTAATGTTTAACTCTTCTTTTATTCTTTAATAATACCTTTTGTTTGACTTTACCTGATTCCTCTTCACTTTCACTCATACTCATCATATCATCTTCAGATTCTTCTTCAGATTCAACATCTTCTTCGTCTTCTTCGACATCCATAGCAGCTTGTTTAGCAGCCTTTCTTTCGGCCTTTCTTCTTAATTCAACTTCTCTCATTCTGAGTAATTCTGGGTTCTCTTCAACTAATTTCTTATCAAGAGCTAATTGTCTTTCTTTGTTACCTCTCATTCTGTTCTTGTAGAAGGCTCTTTCTCTCTTTTGTCTGATTTCTTCAACTCTGGCCATAGCAGTCAAAGTAGTGGCAACTAAGTCTCTATTATATCTGACA
This sequence comes from Yamadazyma gorgasii, assembly GCA_003708985.3. NCBI lineage: Eukaryota > Fungi > Ascomycota > Pichiomycetes > Serinales > Debaryomycetaceae > Yamadazyma > Yamadazyma gorgasii. The sequence goes on along the minus strand of PPPC03000004.1, from coordinate 212,739 downwards.
GGAACGTTTCTTCTTGATGCAAAAGTTAATGTGGAATCAACAACTAATTCTTTACCAGCGGCCTTTCTGAAAGCCTTGGTCCATCTTAACTTACGTGGGTTACGACGTTGTTTGAACGCCTTGTGACACTTAGAACGACAGAATCTGAATTCTTTGGCGTCATTTCTTACGAACATTATCCCGTGTAATGGGTATACTGGTGATGAACAAAAGTGACACTGATATACTCTCATTTGTATCTGTGGTTGTGGTAATTGTTCTGTGTTGGTTAATCCTTAGGTGACTTGAGATGACCTAAGATGAGTTCTTACTAAACAAAAATTTTTCGCACTGATTGAGATGAGCCAGATCTATGCGAGGAGACAAAAGTACTGGGGAGACATAGAGATGAGATGAGGTTTGAGGTTTGAGGTTTGAGGTTTTAGGCTAGAAGTCTGAGGCTGGAGGTTGGGTCGATGAGAACTGTAAATGACCAGCCCATTTAGGACTAAGCCTAGAGAATAAAAAGAAGCGCAGAAATATCTACCTATTCTATATCCATACACATAACTATAAATTAGTCTTGCAACAACTCTTTTCACCAGAAGTAGTGTTAGCAGCCAATTTAGATTGATTAAAAGATTGGTTTGATTGTGGTAAATCTAAAGCAGGGTTCTTGTCAAAGAAGTTGAAAGGAGCCATGTGGATGTTGTGGATTTCAACTGGCATGACTGGGAAATCTTCAACTCTTGGAATATGGGTGAATCCCATAGTAGCCCAAACAACAACGTCTTCGTTTCTAACAGGATCAACACCGTTAGCCCATTCTTTCAAACCAGTATCGATTTGAGATTGGTTAGTGAACTCACCAGCAGCAAATAATTGATGGTCGTTGTACTTAGTAACCCATAATTGTTGAGTAGCAAAGTGTGCTCTTTTGCTGTTAAATGATTCTGGGTCAGCTAACAACATTTGTCTGGCTGGCATGTTGATCTTGTAACCGACAGGGTTCTTAGAAACAGGGTTGATGATGTTTTCGTTAATGATCTTGTAGGTTCTGTTGGTGAAAGGACTTTGTTCAACGTAACCAGCCTTTTCAACGTATTTTCTGTCAGAGACAAATCCAATACCGTAAGGGTTCAATTTGGAAACTGGCAATTTGACAGCATCATCGTAAACAACGGTATTCTTGTGACCATCAATAGCAGGATCAATTCTAAATGATAAGATATGTTGATGATAAGCGGCCATAACGTTTGGACCAACAATGGTACCCCATGGAACTTTGACGTTTTCGTCAATTGGCATGGTTGATAAGATACCAGTGGCTCTAACTTCGATATCAATTGATCCATCATTGATAAGTTTGAAGTTGATGATATATTCATAATTAGCAACAGTAGCAATGGTTTGAATGATGAATTCTCTTCTTCTAGCGACAGTAGCATTGTCAGTTCTGTAGTTGACGTGTTTGTATAAAATACCGTTATCTTGTTCATGCATACAGATGGTGTTTGGAATAACGTAAGGTTCACCATTAGCATGAATTCCAAATCCATCCATGTATTGAATAACACCAAGACAATCACATCCTAAAGCTAATTTGTTACCGTTAACCCCGAAACCACAATCACCTAAATCAAAGGCTTGTTTTCTGTGGTATGGAGCTCTTGGGTCTCCGTATGGAACGGTCATTTCACTCAATGAAACTCTGTAGAAAACATCTCTACCTTTAAAGCTACCGTTATAAACCGCGAAACCTTCTCTGGCGGAGCTGGAGACTCTGAAAGACCATCCTTGCCAGTTAACCAAACCGTCTTTGTAGGTGAAAGAAGGACCTTCTGGTTGAGTGATTAACAAAGGTTTCAAGTTTTCTCTGAATTCAGTAACCCCGTTCAAATCTGGGTGATATTCAACACATGGAACTTCTTGCCATGGTAAAGTTGGGGTAATGGTTTCATCGAAACCAGCTGGTAAGAAATCCATTCTGACGAATTTTCTAGTGAAAACTTCGAAAACTGGAGAGAATTTCAATGGTAAGGAATAATGGTTGGATTCACTGTGTCCGTTACCAGCTAAAACGTACATGAAAAATTGAACTAAAGCTCTCTTTTCATTTGGATCATCAGTAGCATAGATCCAAGGATCGTTTCTAACAGTGTAACCTTTTGGTAACTTTAATTTCTCGATTTCAGCCTTAACAATTGGATGGTTGTTACAGTATTGTTCTAATTCTAACATATCTTCTGGTAAGAAAGGACCAATTACCCCTTTTGGTAATTCGACCTTCGTGATAATATGACCAATAGTAACATTAACTAAAGCCTTGTTGAAAACATCGGTTTTAGTGTAATAGTAAACGTAAAACACTCTTGGGATTGGTGGAGTTGGTAATCCGTGTTTCTCAGCATCTAAGTATTTGATCATATCCTTCTTTGGAGGATCGACTCTGTCGATTTGAACGAAATGAACGTTATCACTGGCAGGGTGGGCATCCTTAACTAATTTGGAGGCAAGTTTGATTTCGTAATCTCTTGCAGATTCAAATGGGTGAACTTTAGGTGGTGCCATTTTCGGTGTATGGTAATAAGAATTTTTTACGGGGGATGATTTAGACTTTATAAGGAATTGAAAATTAACAAAGGAATGGAATTTTTTTTTATCAATTTTGTTAGTAGGCAACAACTTGCCCAATTGGGTCTATCTGCTCCAAATGCTTAATTGGGTAATCGAATGCGATTTTTTAGGTGTGAGAGTTACGAAAATCTGTAGTGTTTTCACCAAATGATCTGACAATTTTGCGCTCATTGGATTTTGGCGGATTACAGCCTGCCATAGCCAGTGCAAGATCTAAGTTAGGATAAGCTATCCCAATGTCATTGGGTACCCGCATAATTACTGCATATGTTTAACCCGCATAACCGTTATTTTTGTAGTTGAGGAGGTGTTGGGTTGGAGGAGAATAAGGTTAGGTTTCGTGTGCTTATCAGCCCAGACTAACCTTAACTCAAACACTAAAGGAATGGTGTTGTTGTTAGAAGACATTAAGATTCTTACCTATTTTAGTATTTGGAGTAATGGAATTATATGAGATTTTACGAACTGATAAGCCTAGAACGGTAGTACCCGCATATTTTATGAATATCCGGTTTTTGCACTGAGGGAGGGCTAGGCCAGGGCTGGGCCAGGGCTGGTGAGTAGGTAGTGGGATGGGGGGAGTAGGGAGCGGGTCTAGCACCAATAAAGGTCTTAAATATTCCATTAAGCGACAATCTTTAAGAATAACGGAATTAATGATTAGAGATAATTGATAGTACCTCTAAGGATCTGCAGTAAATTATGAGAGTGTTATATTAGAATTAGATATCTGTTGGTTAGTATTAGGGATAATATTAGTGGTAGTATTAGTAGTATTAGTAGTGGTATTAGTAGTGGTATTAGTAGTGGTATTAGTGCTAGTATCAGTAGTATTAATTCTAGTAATAGTTCCAGGATGAGGTACATTTAATGAATATTGATATTAGTAAGAGATTCATTGCGCTTGTCAGTATTACTTTTCGTAAAGGCTAGAATTGTCTATAACCACACCTGCTCTCCTTGTAACTCTAAGCCCTAACCCTAAAATAACTCCTGATAGAATTTAGTAGACAATCCTAAAACTTCGGTGCTCAACCCCCCTAGCCAATCTCGTATTGATTATCCCGGTCGTGCTTTTTGCGGCCGACCTTAATTTTGCAGCCTTTACACAAATAGAAAAGAACAAACATGGAGGCCACCTTGGAGATTGCCAAAGCTATAATAAATAAAATTAGAACTTGTAACCCTGTTCTTTCAGCTATGGTTCCATCTTCATTGTTCATACTGATGGAAAGGCACTACGGGGATATAAAAGATTCAACCTATCATGACAGGGTAGTTTATGATTTGTTTAGTGTACAGTTCTTTCTTTCACGCTTTCCTTTAGAACATGAAGCGGCACACAACAAAAAGATTACAAAGATTAGTTCTGGTTTAAGATGGTTTGAATGGGTCAAGTGGGGACAAAATTACAAAGAGAAAGTTTTGATGCTTGAAGGTTTGAAAACGGATATAGAAGAAGACCTAAATTTGGTATATGAAACCGTAAGAGAGTCAATTGAGTCAACTAATGATGAAACGCCTGGCGAAAATCCATTAATTACTTCTGGGGATGGAATGTTTTGGGAGGAGCTTCAAGCAAAAGCCTATGATTTTAGAATTGCAAACCCATCATTTGCCCTGCGCCCTGAGTTGTGGGATGGTATCGTTGTACATGCATTAAGAAAAGACCGTGAAACCATTAACACATTATTCACCATAATCCATGCTGACTTGGAAAAGGACCATTTAGAGCACCAAAAGTTCCAAAAGAATCTTTATTCATCGTGGGTTCCAATAGTCTTAATAAGCTTTTTCATATGCTTTTTTATACCTTTCATTTTTGAAATTGTTTTTGGTCTTGATTAATCAAATCAAGTAAGTTTAACAACTATCGAACTATCGCCCGAATTGGTTGTTTAACTCAAATTGTTAGTGCCAGTGTTTTTAAATATAAATCAAAAATGTTATTCTAATTATCTTCTGAGACTATCGTACAACTTAGCTGCACAACTTGACTTTTGTGTAGTCTCAATATGAATAGTCTATGGTTTTCATAAAGAAAAGTTTACTACTCTTCGGGGTTATTATTAGACAGTCTAAGCTTCTTAAATGCCGCCCAGTCTCGCAGTCAAGTTTTAGCGAAATTATTTGCAACCGTAACACAAATAGAGACACAAATAGAGACACAAATAGAGACACAAATAGAAACACAAATAGAAACACAAATAGAAACTACCACAATGAAGTTTGAGGAGTATGAGGGTGTTATTATGGTAGTTGGTTCAATTGCTGTTCCGCTTAAGTGTATCCATCGTGTATTCAAAATTTATTGTGAAAAGACCACAGACTACGAAGAAATTATTCAAGATGAATTGAACTATTTAAAAAGTGACCTATCCCTGTCAGGTATACCATTCAATTCAGAGTATTTAACACAATTGTCCTGTTTAGAAGGTGGCTTGAAAGTCTTCTATTGGCTGCCCTTCGGCCAAACTTTCAATGAAAAACTAGAAATCATGAAAGATTTGAAAGATGGCCTTATCAAAGACATAGGTATGTTTTATGGGAACTCATCCAATTTAACTGTGAATTCACAACCTTCATCAAATATTCAAAACGGCTATCAAGTACCAATACCAAGTAATAGTTCCAACAGAGCTGTCGCCACAATTACAGAACAGAGCAGTGAAGTTACGCCAAGTGACCACCAAGCTTGGGTTTCCAATGTCGAGGCAAGGTTTACCAACCTCCGTCATATACTTAACAAACTCCAAAGCCAAGTCAATAAATTCAAACACAATTTAATTTACGATTATTTCCTATCAATACCAGTTAATATTTGCATTGGTTTGATTATAGTTTACCTGTTCTTGGGAATAGCCAAGTTCATTGAATCATAACAAGGGCTTATCGATAGTTTGATTCGTTATAATATATAATTTAATACCCTTTTGGCTCTTCTATTGATTCACCAAATCCATACGAATAAATGGAAGCATACATGCGGGAAAAAGTTTTTGCACTTTGGAAAACTCTAAAAGGAAGAACTTCCTAATTTCGCTATGTATTGGTCAGCATACAAAAAAAAATACTTAAAGGCTTCGAAGTTCGAAAAGTTTTTTTCCAAATTGAAATATGAACCGTCGTGATCACCTTTTTGAAGAAATGGAAATGTCAACGTCAACTGATTCATTACCATCATACACTATCGCAGCTTCTGAAATACCTAGGCAGGGGTTTTCAAGGGTGAACCATAACTTCCTTGATAAATGTACTAGTGAAGAAGATGAAGAAGATGAAGATGTAAGTCCAATATTTACTGGAACAGTGAAATTTATTCAAATACTCCTTTGCAATCCCTTTTCATCGCTTGTTTATATTCTAATGGGGATGGTGGCCATTGTATATTATTGTGGAAACTTTCTCGACCAGTTAGATGCTAAGAAAGATGCTGTAATTAGGGAGCTTGCCTCCGCTTCTATTGCAACAACCTCCACTATGTAGTCCCTTATGTTCATGGGCAATTAATATATGTAATTTTTGCACGTCTGTTCCCCTGCACATTTCGCAGCCAGAGCCAAAAAGCTTGCACTGTAACTTCCTAATTTCAAATATTTGCTTTACATTTTCATCTCCAAAAAGTATAAAAGACCACTTAGTTTCTTTATTAGAAGTTACACAATTCGAAAATGGGATATAATGCCGGTACACTAGCGTTCAAGTCCGCTCCTTCACCTTCTAAAACAGTTATACCAGATGTCAAACCACGCAAAAGGTCATGGTTGAAGAAACCAAGAAAATATTGGCGTGCATTCATTAGCACTCTAGACGTTGAAATGTTCATTTGGCCTGCGTATGCTCTTCTTTTGGTGGCTTCAGCGGCCCTTACGGTCACTATAGTTGCCCTTCTGTTATATATTGTTAATGAAAGGGAGATTGCTTATATCAAAAGAGAGGCACAGGTTAATTATTTATTAGAATTTCCTAATTTTATGATGCAGAAGACGAACCCCGGTAAATAGAAAGGGGTAGCAGAAAATTGGCAGAAAAACTTAGAGATACACAACATACAATCCCATACATTAAAAATTAAACTCACTGTCATTATCATTTGATGAAGTATCAAACCTATCAAACTTATCAAATTTCTCCTCCTGGTCATAATGTGGAGGCTTTCCACTTGAAGATGGCTCAGTCTCAAACTCAGATATATCTTCATCACTTTCAATGTCGGAAACATGTTGGGAATGATTTCTGGATGCAAAGTAACTTTGTTCTGCCGTAATAATAGCTCTAACCTTAGCAGGCAATACATCAGGTCTATAAAATCTCAAGTCGACTCTTCCTACCAAGTAAATAACGTTAATCAAAACTTCTAATACCCCCCACGCTATGTAGGCAGCAATGGGGTGACAGATTGTCGTGTTTTTGTATGTTGGCTCGGTTTGGAAACAGGCTATACCTCTTAAGATCGCATTGGCCATAGTTAATAACGTTGTTAATAACACAATCATAATGGACTTGTTATGCTTCAAAGTACCTCTTTGATTGGTTAAACCTTCAACCATGTTATATTCGTGATGTGTTGCAGCAATGACTCTAATAGCATGACGATGATTATGGTTTCTTTTCATGAATGTTTCCTCAGCATCTCTTGCAGCATTCTTTTTGACAAAGTAAAATGGATGGAAACTTTCAATCCACCACGGTTGATAAGTGTATAAGTTTTCATCTTTTCTTGTTGGTTTAAAGAAGTACGACAATCCCAATAAACTGACGGCTGTCAAACTATAAAGGAAAATCAACACGGCTGAAACCATGACAGCAATTTGGTATCTACGATTAGCAAGCTTACTCAAAAAGTAATAGTACGGTATTGCTGAGCAGAAGATGGTCATGACCACCACCAACACCACTATGGCGTATAATGCAAGCATAGTATAATTGAATAATCTTCTAGCACCACCAACAGGATGTCTCCAACTAAACAATCTTTGGGCCAAGATCAAATTGATAGTAGTCAAGAACACCGAAAACACAATCAAAAACACTTCACTGGTGATACCAATGTCCACAAGTAAAATATTAGTAGACCACACGGCTCTTAATCCAAACCCAATGGTTTTGGCCATACCGTAAATGAACCATAAAAACGATATGTAGAAGAAATGACCTCTTGACCAGTTTACCAAGAAAAGCGTCAAGTGACAAATCCCCAAAAAAAAGAAGATGACAGCAAACACAATCGAAGGTGCCAAGTCTTTGGAGGTGGGATAGTTCCCAAACAAATTATTCAAATCACCAACGGCAGTTTCACGAAGGGCGTCAGGGATTTGAGGACCCAACAAATGCCCTGATATCACTGTTAACGGTTTGACACCAGTGCCTATGTCAGCTCCGTTGTTCAAGGAGTAAATCAAGGATAGTACTCCGTCAGCGGCTGTATAGTTAGACATATTAGGGGAGGGTATAATTGGTAAGAAACTAGGGGAAGTGGTTAGATAAATAATAAATAGGTTTTGAGTTCTTTTGGGTTCTCCACTTAAATGAGGGACAATTGCATGAGATGATTTGCGTTATCTATTACGGTTGATTTTGAGTTTAATTTAGAGGCAAGTGGTGACAGGGAAGGAGGCGGTTCTTGCTATATAGGATACTTAGTACCGTTAGTATGGCCATTTAGAACTGGTCAAGTGTCCACTCTTTGGTAAAGCTACTTCATTACATCTCTTAAAACTAAGATACGCAACATGGCTGAAAATCAAACAAAGACTCTCCACACACTTAAATTTCCTAATGCGGAACTTTTTGTAATAATTAACTTTAGAGTATGATTGAGCCCTACACACTTCGGAGTTGTTTGTTGGAAGGATGGATGGAATGTGTCAATAAATATTCTATTATACATTATGTAAACTATATACATTTTCTCCACTCTGTGAGTTGCCTATTAAGGTATTTTAAGTAGTTGATTCAGTAGCTTAACATGACTTTTTTTGGTATTTTATGTAGTCATTTAGTTCTTTATGGGTCATTTACTACTTCATGGGTCACTTCGTAACTCGGGTATTTCTATTTTTCTAAATTTGAATGTTAAAGGTAAACCACCCTAAAAATGAAACTCAGACTCTCCATCACTGTGATCAACTTCAGCATCTTTCTCCATCGACTCTCCTGCTGAATAATGTGGTGGTGATAACTTCTCCTGGTGTGTATTCTCCCCGAAATCCATTTCAAAATCATCCGTCATATAATCAATATCTTCAGAATCCTCATGACTGACCATTCTAGACAATGTAACTGACTGTTCAGCGGTGATGATACTCCTAACTTTTCTAGGTAATCTGTCAGGTCTATAGAATCTCAAATCAACTCTACCAATCAAAAACATAAGGTGAATAATTGTTTCCAAAGCTCCCCAACAAACGTACATGAAGATATGATTAGCAGCTGGGCCCTCACGACGGGCACTGTTAGCTTGGAATACAACAATAGCTCTTCCTATAGCTTCTACTAGTAAGAAAAAGGTTGATATGGTAATGATCAAAATGGAAGTATTATGTCTTAATGTCCCTCTCTGGTTAGTTAATCCCTCTACCATGTTATAATGATGATGTGTGGCTGCTATGACTCTGATAGCATGACGATGGTTATGATTTCTCTTCATGAACGTTTCTTCTGCCTCCACCTTTGCATGCTTTTTAACAAAATAAAACGGATGGAAACTTTCAATCCACCATGGTTGATAGGTGTATAAATTTTCATCCTTCCTGGTGGGCTGAAAAAAATATGACAAAGCTAACAAACTGATGGCCGTCAACGAGTACAATATAATCAAAATAGCTGACAACATCACACAAATCTTATAGCCCATAAAGGCTTTCCTACTCAAGTAATAGATATAAGGTACTGCCGATGCTACTATAGTTAATGCAACCACGGCTGCAACTACTGCATACAATACATACATTGTGTAATTGAAGAGTCTTCTTGTACCCCCCACTGGATGTCTCCAGGTGAATAACCGTTGTGCCAAAATCAAATTGGAAGGAACAATTAACACCGATCCTATCACAAGTAGAACTTCGTCGGCCAATCCCATATCAACGTTGACCAAATGATAACTCCAGGTGATCCTAAGTAAGAATCCTAGCACTCTCATGGCACAACAGAACACCCAATAAAGACTTAGATAGAAGTGATGATCTCTGGATGTGTTCACTAAATAAATAACCAAATGCATAATCATCAACACCCCAAATATGGCCGTAAACACCGCCAGGGGAGCTACATCCTTTGGCGTAGGATAGTCCCCAAATAAGTTGTTCTGGTCCTTGATAGAAGCATTCAAGAGATCTTGGGGGATTTTTTCCCCTAATAAATTATAGCCAAAAATGGAAAAGGCTCTGATTCCAGTACCTGGATCGTATCCATTGTGAATGGCTTGCACTAGCAGTAAGAGCTGCTTCGATAAATCGCTACCATCACTCCCCGTATACCTCGAATAAGTCATGTTCTCCTCAATAAATTAAGTGGGTTAATTTACCCTTATATGAGTTAAGTAAAAGTGCATCTGATTTACACCATTATTTTTGTTGCCGAATTAGGTAAGGTAATTAGGGAGGTACACGCTCGTAAATGAGCGGCGTACAAGTGCACATGTTTTCAGGAGAAGGCGCAAAATTGTTTTGGTTCAAACTAACAAAAATTCTAGCAGTGGTACATGTATTTGATTTATAATTCTAATCCAACAAGAGTATCATATTTTCCTATATACAGAGAACTCAATGATGTAGAAGTATCTATTTTGTTTAACCTTAACGTTATGTACGTGTCGAGCCACCTTAATGGTAGATTTGAACACGTAGCCTATACAAGTAATGTCAGTCAACGCTCTGCAATCAATGCAGCGTTTCAGTCTTTTATCGAATGATCACAAGACTTTGGTCGCTTCTTCAATAGCACACTGAAATTTATCAACGTTTACTTTTAGTAATAGTGTACGCTCTCCCGTATACTCCGAATTTTATTCTATCATAACCTTATTTGACATAAATTTTATTACCGATGTTATTTTTAGCCGTTGTGAAACAGTGATGGAATTTCATGATTTGTGTAGTGAGTTACTTGTAAGAGGTTATGAGTTTTATTAGAGTGATTTCAACTATATTAGATAAAGCCACTAGATATACATAAACTGCCATATTATACATAAACTACCCTATTATATATATATCTACTTTAAGTGCAAACCTCATATTACAGTCCTGATACTATTAAACATCTCTACTCTATATGATTATCAAATCCAACTTACTCTCAACATTCCCTAGTAAGGGTTCTCATTTTGCACCCAACCACAAATGCAACATTTTCAAAGAATTATCAAAACTTGGAAATTCCTTGGCACCAAACCCGGTTACCTCATATTAACTACCTTTTCAATCTTAATCATCATCAACCTTATTGGATATTTCAATTTATACTGCTTCAACACCAAATTTCCCCCAGTCGATGTGGTTAGTTTATTATACAGTAATGAGAACCAAACAGTGGTCCATGATCTTTTAGTGGATACTTATTTAAGACATGAAGATTACTACATCGACAACAGAGGTCAATTAACTATAGTAGTTCAACCACTTTGGAAGTTTACAAACGATTACAATTTAATACAGTTGGTGGATGGGTTTGTACAATTCAATGATTCTCATAAAGTTCAAAGTACACAAAGAGACAGTTCATTGATTGGCTCGATTTTAAGAAAGAATTGGCATTTCAGTCCTTTTAGATTAACTAGAGTTTCAGGGTTTGACGAGTTTTCCAATCAAATCAATTATTTGTATCCTAATCCGTTCAATATTCCAAAGCTTGGAGAGTATTGGTTCATGGTCCATATTGGCAATTTTATCACCCTAATCAGTTCATTTGTTATGATATCATGTTTAATACTCGTATGGATAGATCATGACATTTTCAAGCTTGTTACTATATCCATTTTGGGTTTATCTGGGTTGGTTATTATGGGGATGCAAGTGTTCCATATAGGATTGATTATAGCCTATGAGTTTACTTTGCACAATGAAGATTTCACTAGGAAATTGATTCTATTGATCATTAGTACAATTGGGTTTGTATTCAATGGCATTTACCTCATGATGAACTTTTCAGCTTATGAACCTAAACAACGTATCATGAATTTAAGAACATCGTTTTTCCGTAAGGAATCTAATGCTTCAATTCCCTATGTACCTGAATCACTTCCAACAAGCCCCATTGATATTCCTGGTTCAAGTCATTCGCCATTGAGAGACACTTATGCTACATCCAGCCATTATCCTGAACTGGTTTTTAATGAACACATTGATTCATCACCAGAACCTCAATTTCCTATGTCCTTGAAGAACGATACTTTAGACCCAATGAGTTTGGCACCAGGCTTACCTCAGTCTAGTATGGTTCCAGAATCACCACTCAAATCTCCTTATTATGGTCAAATTAAAAGACCACAATCCAGCTATGCCACTCAGAAGCCTTCCTTACCCTACAAGAGCTTCACAGCTCCAATCGAAGGATCCCTGCAAATTTATGGCGTCCAAGGACCTTCTCCCCAAACTGTTAGTTCAGGATTCACCAATTTAAAGAACAGTTTCAACACTATCAACGACGCTTTAGAAGGAGCTTTAGAAGCGGATGCTTTACACGGGGATGACTTACAATTAAGAAGAGTTCTGGCACATAAATCAGACGACACTCTAAACACCTCAATGAGGCAAAGTGCAACTTAAACTATTTACATATTTACATATAATACACATTAATTAAAATCATCAGATTCAGGATTCAAACTTAACCTTTCCTCTAAGTCAGGCTTAAACGGCCATTTATCAAAAACTTCTATAATTTGTTTGAAATCATCACCGGTTAATTCTCGTGGGGTTTTATCCGCCAAATGCGTCAATTGGGGTCCAAGATCCTCTAATGCTCCGGGACTAACAAACTTAAGACCCTCAAACAACGGCAGGGTCCTTCTGTACATCAAAATCTGTGACACAAACTCCAAAGATTCTACGTCAACACCAGTCGGTGGCCGTGGTACTACTTCTACTACTGCAAACCGTACAGTACTAGGCAGAATGGCTGTGGAAGGAATTATCAAAGGTTGGTCTTGAATCAAAACATTTGGATCATAGCCATATCCATCAGGCTGGTAATTATCACCGCCTGACTCGTTGATACCTATCAACTTGCACTCGGTGTAGATGTCTCTTTTTATGGCACTTTTATTCCTCTTGCTGAACCCTGGACCTGACAAAAACTTCTGAGCAGTGGCTTCAGGTAACACACACACCATACGGACTCTTCCATACAGTTGTAACCAGTTCTGATGGGCTACACAAAGCAACCATTGAGCGAACAATGATTCTCCAAAACTTTGGTAAGTTAAGTTTGCGGTTATTAGCAATTCATCATGGACTTTATCTCGGCTTTGTACAGTGACATCTGTGAGTTCGTCTTTTCTTAAGTCTTTATAAGTACCCCAATCATAACCACTTTTCACATAATGAACCATTTTCGAGCTCGGAGTATTGAGCAAGGGCAAGATCTGTTGATAATGAGCAATTGTGGTTTTGTGGTCTTCTATTAAAATTTGTTTTTTTGGCTTTAACTCTTCATGAATCATAGTCGATAGTAACCCAAACCCACTATAGATATCAACTACATTTAACTTAGACGAATCGGGGTATTTCAGTTTTAGTTCCAATCTGTCGATGATGTCTTGACATGCTCTTGCATCCACAAGGTTTTTCAAGCTTGTTTTCATATTTGGTTTGAAGCCGACATTTTTTAGGATAGGATTAAATGAGCGTAGGTTCATGATGAGCTTCAATTTCTCATGGTTGTCTCACTTTTTCAGTGTCTCACTATAAGTCTCGCTTCTCACTTATCAGTCACTTGCCCTACTAGCTTATCCGTTTATCTAAAAGCTTGTCCACAAAATGTCCATTAATAAAATAACTACAAATACCTCACCATTCGATAAACTCGCAGGTGAAACGATCCTATACACTTCCCCAACTCAAAGACAGTCCCTCAACATAAAGTCATCTTCATCCCCTGTTAAGATAACTGCTAACGATGGATTCGTTTATGTCACTAATAAACGGTTTGTTTTCGTAACTGCTTCTTCTGGAGATATCAACAGTTTTGCCATCGACTTCAAAAATGCTCCATTCATACAATTTTCCCATAAAATGCAAGCCCCTTGGTTTGGTGCTAATTATTATGAGTTTATGTTCTTTGGTGATCAAACTTATACGGACGTACCAAAGGAATGGTTTAAAGGAGAGTTGAAATTCAATGACGGTGGACTTTACGATTTTGTAGAGGTAGTTAATAAGAGCTTAAACGATGAGGTTAATAATAGAGAAATCGATGATGAATTGCCGGCCTATTCAATCTAATTTACATTATACATATATACTAGTACTGTACAGTGTTATACTACTACAACACACCTAGATCCCTAAGTAAAATCTCCTCCCAACAAATCATCTTCTATCAAATCATTCTGTAAGAAATCACTCTCTAAATCCATATCTTGAGGTATGTCATTATTATTGACTAGATCATCAATATCTTCATCCATTGCATCTTTATCCAATTCTTGACGTGACTCGGGAGCTGACTCGGGTACTTCCGATTGTACTTCTGAAGCTTGGGGCTCTACAGTCTGAGGTTCTGAAACTGAAACTTCTGATGCTGAAGGTTCCATAACTAACCCGTTATCTGTTTCCTTGATAGTCTTTTTACTTGGCTTGCCAACATTCAAAGGCTTCAATCCATAAACTTCGTCAAACTCGCTGAAATCTAAAATCCTTTCGATTTCCGCTTCACTCAGATGACTCGAATATTCCCTGAATTTGTCCATTGTCAAATTCTCCAACTCAACTGCATCCTGGTACACAATGGACCCTTCTTCATTATAAATTCTGGCATTGCTAAAGATCAAATGAATGTCTTCTAACAATTCTCTGATCTCACTGTAAGTCTTAGAACTCAATCTCTTCTTCACTGTATCCAAAGCCAATGGATGCTTGATGAGGACATAATAATCGGGATAGAACTTCTTTGACGGTTTAACCAAATACAAATCTGATAACTTTCTTCCGTCTTCGTTGGTATGGTCAATGATCAATTGATAAAGTGACTCTCCAATAGTTTGTAAACTGTCACGCTCTTCTGGAGTAAGTGGATCAATTGCAGGAGTAGTTCTATTCAAACTTGAACCTCCTTTTGTCCTACCCCTACCACGTCCCCTACCACGTCCTCTTCCACGTCCTCTGCCTCCTGAAGGTGTAGCTGATTTAGGTCTTTTACTATCAGTCAAAGAATCGCTGGAATTGCTTCTCTTTAAGGGTCTTTCTTCGTCTGAATCAACAATAAAATCATTCATATCGTCGACTTTTTTAGCAGCCTTATTTCTAGCTCTACCTCTTCCTCTACGTTTCTTAGGAGCCTCGTCGAGATCATCATCGTCATCATCATCAGAAACAACACCATCGATTTGTTTCAACCATTGCTCTTCGGTCAAGTGATCATCATAACTGGCAATCTTCCTTTCTCTGTTTCCTCTACCATAATCTTCCATCTTGATCTCCTCCTTCTTCAACAATAACTCGGGATCTTTCTTGTAGATGTCAGGTAATTCGGCATCACTAAACAACCTTGTAGGATATGAAGCTTCCCTGGTATCAGTGACTCTCTTATCGTCGAGTTCTTTGAATACTTCCAATTCGGCATCGTTTCTAGCAATGACTTGATTCAACTCGTCATCATCTAAATCTTCATCATCCTCATCGGTATGGCTCTTACGCTCTTCTTCCTTCTCAATTAAGGCTCTTAATAATGCCTCTTGTTCTTCTGCTGTTGATTTGTTATCAAACTTACCGGCTTGAATAACTTTACCGTCAATTTCTAACTTGGCATGAGCTCTTTCCAAAATCATTTCCTCAATAGAATCCTCGGTAATCAATCTTAAAATACGAACTTCATTCTTTTGTCCAATTCTATGGGCTCTGTCTTGAGCTTGTAAATCTTGATGTGGATTCCAATCGGTATCAAAGATAATGACGGTATCGGCAGTTTGTAAATTCAAACCTAACCCACCAGCTCTGGTACTTAAAAGGAAACAGAAATAATCGGAATCTGGAGCATTGAAAAGTTTTAATAACCCAGTTCTGTCATCGGCTTTAGTGGCCCCATCTAATCTCATATACTTCAAGTTTCTCAATCTTAAGAAATCTTCCATGATATCCATGATTTGCGTCATTTGAAAGAAGATTAAAACCCTATGACCCGTCTTTTTGAATTTAGGTAAAATTCTATCCAATAATTCAAACTTACCCGCAACTCTCCAAATATCGTCGTTGGTCTCAGAATTAGGATTAATCAATGTCTCTACTTCTTCATATACAAAAGGATGATTACAAATCTTACGCAATTGCATGATTTGATTGTTGGCATTCTTAATTGTCACTGCACTTCCGTTAACTTCGCTGGTATACAACACATTGTACTTCAACATCTGTTGATACAATTTACTTTGAACTGCAGACATTTTACATTTGACGACCTTTTCGACCTTATTAGGCAAGTCCTTTTCGACATCTTTCTTCAATCTTCTCAATAAGAACGGTCTAAGAACTTTATGCAATCTACGAATAATCAAAAGTGTTTCTTCTTCATTCAATTCGATTTTATCCTGTCCACCAGTGTTGGCAAATGGAGTGTTGAACCACTCATCAAAGGACTTGACAGAATTGAAAATTTTGGGTAAAACGAAATTAAGCAATGCCCACAACTCAGGTAAATTGTTTTGTAAAGGAGTACCAGTTAAAATCAATCTGTTATCACTATGGTAATTGTGAGTCAACGTTTCTGATAATTTGGAATTACTGTTTTTCATACGATGACCTTCATCAATAATCATGTGCACCCATTTGATTCTTGATAACAAAGCTTTATCCTTAATGATATACTCAAACGTAGTCAAAAGAATCTGGAAGTTTCCACTCTTGACTTCATTGGCCAACAATTTACGTTGATTTGGAGTACCTTTATAAGTGATCTTCTTAACTGAAGGGGCCCATTTGTCAAATTCTAAATTCCAATTGGTTAAGGTAGATAAAGGCACAATAACTAAGAATGGTCCAGGAATGTTCTTGTTTTCAACCAAATAAGTTATAAGAGAAATTGTCTGAATGGTTTTACCCAAACCCATTTCATCAGCTAAAATACCGTTCAAATGATTGTTAAATAACGATACCATCCATTGTAAACCTTTTATTTGGTATTCCTTCAAAGTTCCACCGACAAGAATAGAAGGCTGCTTAGTCACTTCCTCTTTAATACGATGGGCAACATGATAATAATCCAATTTTTCTCTTCTTTCATCGTCAGTCATACCATCTTGCTCATTACCATAGGTACCAGATTCTCTTTGTTGGGTTTGAACTGCTTGTGCTAAGGAATCTAAGAAAGTGTTGGTTTGCTTCAATAATTGCGTAATTCTGGTATCCTTGGTGTGGTCTAACAATTTCAAATAGGCTTCTTCATCATTGGATTTCAATGCTTGTAAACGTTGTTTAGCCATTCTTTCTAATTTCTTCTGCTCTTCTTTGGCTATTTGGTTATGGTAACTATTGATTCTATTGGTGAACCTATCAATTTTTTCACGTTTGCTGTTACTTCTGTCTTTACGCTTGTTGATGGTAGTTAAGATTTCATTGATAGCATTTTGGTGTTTCCTGTTCTTGGCCAACATCAAGGTTCTAACTTGCTGTTTGTAAAGTTCGTGACTTAAGGCGATATTTTCCAAAGTCAATGGATTGAATTTAGCTAAGAAATTTGGATGAGAATTGGGCAATAATGACTGGTTGAACCACACATAACTAAGAAATGATCCTCTCAATTGTTTTTGATAAGGTAACAATTCTAATTGGTTGATTTCGTTAACAATTTCGTCCTTTTCCTGTGATTCCTCTACAGTAGCTAACTTCTCCTTCAAGTAAGTAATACGTTCATCGATTCTCAAAATCATGAATGCTTCTCGATTAGTCTTGATCTCCTTCATATCAATTCCATCAGGAAATAATCCCGGATAAGTGAATCTAGTTTGATTGGTAAACAATTGAGAATATGGAATATCCTTTATATCATCACCCAACACTTTTGGAATCTCGAAACAATCCACTTGCACATTAGGTTGATCTATTGGTATAATCATTTTTGAATCTAATTCTTCTTTAGGCAAAAAATGCTCAATCAATTTAGGAGCGTCTGGCTTGAATGGTACGACCTGTACTCCATCTTCACGCTTAAGTACTGGAGATTGTGATGCTGATGATGTTCTAACTTTTGAACTGTTCCTTTTATTAAGGGTTTGTTTTTGTGCTGGCGTTGATCCTGGCCCGAGTCCTGGTCCTGGTGCTTGCTGTTGATAAGGCAGGTACTTATTAGGTTGTTTTGGTTGCACCTGAGCAGCTTGAGGGGTTGGAACTTGGGATGGAATCTGCGATGGAACTTGTGATGGTTGTTGTACCAATTGGGGATTTGGTGCATTACTTACCACAGGAGTTGGAACTCCACTCACACCACTATTAACTGAAGGAGAAGGTTGGAAGGTTGGTGGAGGTCCTGTGTTATTCATCGAGGGTAGATAGGCCGACCCTTGTGGTAATGCAAATTTATCATTGGTTGCAAACTCCGTTAAGTTCTGAGGTATTTGGGGAGAATTGGGGCCCGGGGTTTTAAGTAACACTTTCAATGCTTGTTGGTGAGTTTTCAAAAGCTGGAATTGTTGATGAGTAAATGCTGACCCGTTTAATTGGTTCTGGGCACTTGAATTAGATCCATTTTTATATGAATTGTTTGGATGCGGTTGTGATAATGGCTGGCTTTGATTGTTACGTATTTGGTTTAACTGACCGGGATTTTGTTGCCCCATGTTATGGTTAAGGCTCTGGTTGATGTTTTGGTTAAGGTTTTGATTAAGATTCTGTTGACTAAGGTTTTGGTTCATACCTATTTGTGGACTGTAATTCCCATTAGAATTAATTCCTTGGTTCATATTTTGGTTCATTTTTTGATTCATATTTTGATTCATACCTTGAGGCCCTTGACTCATTCCTTGCTGATTTAGTTGTCCCTGGTTTATCGGGCCCTGGTTCATTTGTACCTGGTTCATTCCTTGGTTCATGCCTGGCTGGCTCATACTATCAAACATTCCTGAAGATGGTGACTGGTTATAAGCATAACCCCCTTGCATTTGCGACCCTGGCCCTTGTGCTGGTGGCTGTTGCCTTTGTGGCTGTTGTGGAGGCTGTTGCTGCCTTTGTTGTTGTTGTCTCTGAAGATTAGCTTGTTGTTGAATATGCTTAATGGTTTTGGTTAAGCGTACAAACTCAGGCACGGAATTGGCATTGTCGCCGTACTCTGTCCGTAATTGGTGCCAACGTTGTATTATCTTCTGAAAATCCTCCTTTGTCATGGGAGTATTCATGGCGTCTATTTTGATTGATTGGGTTGGGGTTGGTTAATGGATTGTATGTAATGTGTTCACGGAGGTTTTAGTTTTCGCGGTGGACTGGACATGTGGTAGTGTGGTTACCATAATTATCAGGAACGTCTAGGCTGAAGTTGTAGAGCCTGAAAGAGACGCTCAAGTTAGCAGAGAGAGAGAGAGAAACTACACAAAAAAGATTTGTTTTAATATCATACAAACAATATTAATGTCACGTGCTAAGTCTTCTTCTTCCAAAGTTCTCCCTTCCCCCTAGGCGCATAATTTATAGCATCAAACCTTTCCTTCTTAATGGTCTCTCCACTAACTCCAGATTTCGTCTTCTCAGTAACACCTACTACTCTTTCTTCTGGTACTTTGCCTTTTTGTTTCTTAGGTTTATCAAGCTTACTATAGGCATATAATGTGGTATCAATGGTTTCTTGTAAGATACTGTTATGATGGACTTCATCGTCCAAATTGAAATGGTGGGGATTGTATAATTTGTTAACGTCGTATCTTTGGAATATCAATAATTCGGCTTCATTAACATTCATAGACTCTATGTCGAAACTCTGAGCCCAGATCCTGGTTATGGCATCTTCTGAAACTAATTTCCAATCTGTAATTACTGGGTTTGAATGTCCGTGGTTAAAATTGTGGTTGAAGTGTCCCTGACCCTGCCCCTGTTCCTGACCATTCAAAAACTTCTTATAAATACAGGAACTAATCAAATACTTCAATTTGTGGGGCATAACCGCCAAATTCTCGGCATTGGCAGCTGCCTTCATATAAGATTCCGAATTCTCGTACTGAATGTCGTTGGGCGTCAAATGGGATGGAACTGAATAGTTTAGTTCTACTTCAGGTGATATCTCATGCTTCATGTAATTGCTATCAAACTTGGTTTTGAAGTTTGGGAACTCTTTGATCTTGGGTGCATGGATCTGATACGACTTGCAATACTTCCAGTCAGGTCCTTTCTCCCTAGGGGTCTCTATGTTGACGTTAATAGTGAATTTAGGCAACACTGATTTGGTAGTAGTATTGTTATCGAACAATTCGTCAATGAACTTGATTGAATGTCTGGCATAGGTTGCTTCAATGGATGTCCCTTTCTTGAGGTAATCAAATTCGTGTAAGGTATACGACGGTATGTATAAATTGACTATGACATTGTCTTTATTGTTATTTCTGCTTTTGACATATTCCTGCTGGTACCATCGTTTAATATTTCCTATTCCTCTTGTGAAAGCCGAAGGATCTAGAATCAAATTGATTATTCTTTGGTTTTGGTGTGGTTGTGTTTGTGGATGTGGATGTGTTTGGCTTGGAGTAGCATGTGATAGGTTGGCATTGTCTACTAATTCATCAAAAGGTTCATATGAGTCGTAGGACATGATCAATGCTCACTTCCACACTCACTGTGAGGACTCAAATATTTGTAGTATTTGCCTAGAGTGAATTTGCAGAGTACAAAAACCTAGCAAACAACATTAGAAGAACTCTAGAGTATATGAAAAGTATGAGTTACTAAGATATAGAGAGATAGGAGGTTATTTTGGGATAACAAGGGTTTACAATTAGAGGTATTACTTCTTAAATTTGGTAACTACAATACCCTTTAATAGAATCATCTTTCAGTAAATAACCCTTAATCACTAACCTTATAATCTAGTCAATGACCTTTAGACCAGGAAAAACCTGGTAAATGAAATTATTGCATTCATGCCATCTAATCGTTAGTAAGTATTCATCAATTATCAGATATAGTCAAAAGTTGTATTCATCGAACCCTAAAGCCCTAACATTAGAGATGCCAGAAAAAACATACGTATAAAAATGATTCATCCTATTGATAGTACATACGGTATGGTTTGGTGTTATGAAGTAAGTCGTTTGCACTAATTTAACGCTTAGTGCAAAATTCAGTAATTGAGAAGGATGAGAAAATTTTTCTTATATAGTGATAGTCGTGCGTTGGCGAGGAATATACTATAGAATAATAGATTGATTAAATAGTAGCAATTTCATTACCTACACGATAAATCTTTATAATCCTGTGATGTATTAATTCGTATATGATTAGGAGTGATGTTTTGAATTTTTTTTTATTTTTTTTAGTTAAATGCAAATTTCACAGGTTCATACTTAAGGCTACCACCAATCACCTACTAAAGACTTATCCATTCTATAACTATCATTCAATTCAACTCTCTTTAAACTAGGATTAACCAAACCAAAGCCTTCTTCGAGTGAAGAAATAGTTTCATGAAGTTCCATGATCCTGGCGTGACACAGTTCCAAATCTTGGTTTAATTCGCCTTGTTTGGCAACTAATGATCTCTTCCATTCTTTGAAGATCTTTTCTTGTTCGCCTACATTGGCACTATAAGTAGACTTCAATTTTTGTTCTTTATACTCTAAGATATCATCGGACTTTTCGTCAAACTTGATTTGGTGGTATTTAGTCAATTGGTTTAAACCATTGTCGTCAGTGTCTTCAACCACTGACTTAGACAAAAACCCAATTCTGAACTCTTCGTAATGAAGTTCGGTTGATAAAATGAAATCTAACATGTTATCTCTAATTAAAACCTTTCTTAATAAACTAAAGTCACAGTTTTGTTCGTTTTCAATCTCAACCACTCCCCAAGGATACTTTCTGCACTTAACAATTTCCCCTTCTTGGTTCAAATACTCGTCATTACTTCCAATTACAGTATAAGGAATATGGTTCTGAATTTGGTCAACAATTTCCTCGTCAGTTAAGAACTCACAAGGTTTAATACCATTCATCACTAATAATTGTTGAAGCAACAGCTTGTAATCATCAATTTCTTCATTATTCAAACAATCGCTTCTGCCAATAACTGGAATCAAATTGACACGTTTGCTTAAACTTTTCATAGTCTCGACATCTAATGGTTTAATACTCTTATAACTGTTGGGCAAAAAGTAAATACAACAATGGACTCTAGTGTCTGGTTTTCCTCCTCTTTCTGGCTGTAAGCTTTGACGCAAATACAGTTTAAATTGTTGATCAATATAATTCTGAATGGGAATCCAAGACCCATCGTTATCAATATTCATACCAAATCCTGAAGTTTCAATAATATTCAACCTAAGGGGAAAGTTTTCTTCAACAAGTTCATATTTATGGAAACTTAATGGACTTTCGTTGTACTCTGTGGATTCTTTAACTAAATCTCCATCAAATAACGTGTTAATAAAAGTACTCTTTCCGGTTCCTACTTGTCCAGCAACCATTAAATTAAATTGACCACCTTTTCTTTTTGAAAATTCTCTACTTTGAATTGGAAGATATTCAAGGCCCACCTTTGTATCTGAGTTCAAGATAAGCTCAGGTTCAGGAGATTGTTGTGGAGATTGTTCAGGAGTTAAAAGCTGGGGATTATACTCCAGGGTAGGTTGGTGTAAATTAAATAATTCAGTTGGTAAATCAATTGATTCATTACTGCTGGTTGGAGTAAGTTCCATCTTTTTTCTCTAGTTCTTTCAATCAGTTGTAGTTGTGTTTTGTGATTTGGTTTTGTGGTTGCAATCGCAGTTTGATTTGCAGCCTAGACATTTGGGGGTGTGCGCCGCACCAGAAAATAAACAAAGGTGAACGAGTTGATTTGAACTCATTAGAAGATTAAGAGAATTGAAGCCATTAGATGTAAGTCTACTTCATACATAGACACACAAATATAGAGAATGGTGTACCGGTAAAACCTTTCAACTTTAACTTCAAGTAAAATCCCCTACAACTAATATTTCTACTCCTAATATTTCTACTCCACCTTAAGACACCACCCTCAACCTCCCCTACACTAACCTACACTAACCTACACTAACCACCATTCTACTCTATTACATACCGTAAACCACAATAACCTAAAACATTAACAATCACAAATACAATCAACCAAAAATTACCACCTACAAAACAACCACCAACGTCGCCATTATTAAGCACCGACCCTTAATTCCAAAAATAACCTTTAATCTTATTCTCATCATTATACCGATGCGATTTCCTATTTGAGACTAAACCCAAACATATCGAGGCCACAAAATTAAGTTCTGCCAATGGTACAAAACCCAGTGATTGTCAGTGAAATTGCCAATTGTTTCCATTGATAAATATTCAGTGTTCATTGTGTTTATATTGTTGGATATTTGTGTTGTTTCCAGGTTATAAGGCAATCCTTTGTTTATAAATAATTACATTTCCTAATTAGCTTACTACGCCTTATTTGTGACAACGACAAGGCATTTACACATTTACTTGTAAAAGTTTTCACCAGCAAGGCCAAGTTATTTATCACAGCATAGTACAGCACATCATAGCATAGTCATTTATTTCTTCATTCATAACTACGTCAGTTAGTCAGTTAGCTACAATAAAGTCACAGTAGAAGTCACAGTAATAGTCACAGTAAAAGTCACACCCACAACAGTACAAATGAACAAACTAAAAACAAAATCAATGGATGACCTCCTGTTATCCAATCCAATATATCACCAAAGACGAGCTAGAAGTTCTTCTCCAACTAAAGCAAATAGAAAATCATTACCACCTAATTTCTTCGATATGTCTTTACCTTCATTGCCTTATGCTTTACTGGACGATATCAAATCACTTTCCTCCAACTCCTCAGCAAACTCGTCAACATCGTCAGCTTCATATGAACAATTAAAGAAATTATCAAAATCTCCAATATCCAAGAGATTACATATCAATACCAATAACCAAGATGGCCACGTGATTCCAATTCCTTTTACCATCAGTCTACCTCCCAAACTTAGTCCTAAGAATATCAAGCTGAGGGATTCGAGGTCATCATCTCCTAGGTCACTTTCTCCAGTTAGGTCAGCATCGCCAGTTAGATCACCTTCTCCTCTTAGATCTTCAGTTTCTCCAGCTAGAAAACCTAAAACTGCAAAATTAGTATTCACAGGAAATGGTTACGAAAAGATCGATTCACTGTCAGACGAAGACTCTGAAGATGTACTGTACATTTCCCAATTATCAGACACTCAACCATTACTGTTGAATGAATCTCCAAAATTCGTATTACCAAAGATTTTACCACAGTCTCCACCTGATTCCCCAACCCCTAAAAGACAGGGTCCTCCACCGGTCAAAACCAATAGACGGAAATCTGTCAAGAGAATGCCAATGCCAACCAATGATAAGAATTACGACGCTTTGAGTATAATTGAAGAACAATCAGGAAGTAATACCAGTTCAAGGGCTTCAAGTGTTAAGGATAAGAAGGAGAAGAGTTTACCAGTTCCTCCAGTATTGGAGGAGATTGATGAGAGGGTGTCTAGGAGTTTAGAGAGGGAGTCACCACAAACACCGGAAGAGCCAGTTCAATCACCGCCACCAGTTCAATTACCACCACCACCAATGGAATCACCAATAGCACCAACACAACCACCAGTTCAACAAAAACAACCAACACCTAAACAAATAATCGTCCCTCAAGCAGTAAAAGAAAGGTACCCATCAGCTCCTCTCCTCAACCAACATCCAAATTCAAACCTACCAAAACCAATGAGAGATAATATCACCATAATGAATCATCAACCACAGACTCGTCAACAACAACCAAGACCTACCAACAAAAAGAGCTACGATGGCTTGAACAAAGATCTTCCACCAATTGCTGATAAACTCGATACTTCAATTCCACGATACGTTACGGAAGGAAATCTATTTGCATTACAAAAGTCCAATGCCCCCGTCAACAACAACGGGACATTGCTTCATATCCAAAAAAGAACATTCAGCGATGAATCACATGTTAGTTCCGTTAGTTCGTTCAGTACGTATACAGATGTGATGAGTTTTGCTAGTAAGGCAGTTCACACTATTCGTCAAATTAGTAATGAGTCGGCGAAGTCAAATGATAGTGTTGAATCTAGCGAATCGACGATTTCACAAAGTTCACAGGGATCATGGGATTCTGTTCAAAAAAGCATTGATTTGACAATAAGAGATGAAAGTATAAGGCATGGTAGTGGCACTGATAGTGAAGAGGATAGTGGAGAAGATTCTGGTGAATGGGAGGATGAACTGGAAGAAGCACAACTGGAAGATCTGGAATCAATACAAGAAAAGATAAATGAATCAGTGATTGTAGAACAAAAACAAGTTCCCACCCACAAAATTGAAACCAGTGAACCTGATGAATATGAAAGTGAAGTTGCTGATTATTACATGGAACTGACGGAGATTGACACTACTAGGGAAATAGAGGAAGAACATGAAGACGAAAGTGATAAATCACAAGAAACTATTGAGTTTAAGTACCCCGCTGGTAGTGATCAAGACAAAGATAAAGATAAACCCCTTGATTACAATAAAGGAGCAGGAAAGAAATTTGATTTCCCTAACAACCAAACCAACATCACCAACTCTGATATCACCAAAAAGAGAATCATTTCTAGTGAGACTTATAAATCAGGAAAATCAAGATATAGTTACTTTTCGACAGTGGATGGTCAAATAGAAATTCCAGATTTGAGTGAAGCATCATTTAGTGAAGTTGGCAGTCAAGCTACTTTCAAACCATTACTGATCAACGGTACAACATTCAACGATTTAGCCAGTGATAATAGCGAATCTGATAATTCTCAATTGGAACCAATTGGTGTGCCTAGTCAGAAGGGCAGAAGGATTGTTACTGAACAATTTAAGCATTTGTATGATGATGACAGTGATGCCAGTGAAACAGAGTCACATCCATCGCTTTACTCACATGTTAAGTCGAAGTCAACTTCTAATTTGTTAATGGCAAAGGAATTACCACCGTTACCACAATCACCTGTTCAGAATGCTGCTCCTACACAAACACAAACTCCTATGAGAAATGTTGGACACATGAGACAACAAAGTCGTCATAGTCGTCACAAGAGTTTAGGTAATATTGAATTTAATTTGGCTGATTTACGATTAGGACCAACGCCGGCGATAGCTTCTGAAGTTACTAAACAGCCTAGTGAAACCAAAGGTAACCCAATAACTGATGAAATTCCTCAAGAATATCATTCACCAAAGAGGACCCAATCACCTGCAACTACAATGAAAATAACTGTCAATGAACCTCCTAAACCAATCAACTATAAAGTTGATTTCAAAGAAGCACAAGCTGAAAAGAACGAATTCAGATCAATAACTCCTACTGTTAAAGAACTCAGAAAAGCTAAGACCTTGAAATCAAGTTCTAGTGAAGAAAGTTACCAGTCAAGTAGATCTGCCAGATTAACCCAATCAACAGATTTGTCTGACACAGAAAGTGTTGTAATTGATCTTACTAAAGACAAGTATGATGTCACTACCGTTCAAAGAACTAACTCCAGCCAGTCGTATAGGAGTGTTACCGAGACCTTCCGTGGTAAGCCAGTTGAAGTTGTTTTAGTTGATGATGATGAAAGAGACTTGGAAAGTATTTATTCCAAATATGGTAAGAATTGGTTAGGTAGAAGTGAATCGATGAGAAGTGACAGATCTGGCACTTCCAGTACATTTTCGTATAATTCAGTGGCAAGTGGACAACTCAGAGTTAAACCAAGTATAAGAGCTAGAGAACTCAACACCAGAGCTAAGGACCTTAGTCCAAACCTCACCCTCAAAAGTAAAGGATCTTTATCCTCCGAATCAAGTCAATACACCGGCAGAATCAAATTGCCAGAGAAAATAGTAGAAGCTGATGAAAAGTATTTTGATTACACAAAGTCAAATAGTTATTATGATTTTAATAGTTTTAAGGAGAATATGAATAGAGTGTGAGTATAGAATATCCTTATAATATATGCTATAAAATATAAAATATCGGTCAATGATCTCTTAAACTATCTTCACTAATAGTTGACAAGTTATTGTCGTCTACCAATTCGTATTGTAAGTTGGACTTCTTATAATAAGTGACGGTTTTATTCATGGTCTCTATTTTATTACCCCCCACACTATTCCCCGAATTTCCCATAGTATTAGCCGGCAATACTTTCTTTGGTTTCTTATTCCATGAATTGGATCTTTTGAACAGATTTATATTATGGTTGATTTGATTGAATTGGTTAACTAAGTCCTGGTTAACATCGAAGTCGAAATCTTCGGGCAATTGGTTGATTTCATCTATCAAATCCTTTTCTAAATCGTTCAAGTCGTCCTGATGGAATTCTTGTTTGAAGGAATCGGAATCTTCCATTGGGTTCGTGTTTGTGGTTGTGGTTGGGTAACTTGGTTTGGGTTTAAGCATCTCCATGTTTTGGGATTTTTGGATGTTATGGAGGAATGTCATCATATTCTCAATGGAATCACGTTTATTCTTTTGGGCTTGTTGGTTATCTATTTGAAGGTTTTCCAAAAGTGACATTATTTCATTAATGGACTGACGGTTTATTTTTGAATCTTTGGGATCGGTTTTGGGGGTTTGCTTAGTTTCTGAATAATTTGGAGTATTGATATTTGAGTTGATAAAACTGGTTGAGTTATTCGAACTACTATTAATGTTTCGATCTTTGTGTTCATTTAAATTATCTTCATTCACATTCTTTTCACTCACATTGTCTTTATTTAAATCATCTTCATTCCCACTATATCCATTTAAATCATCCTCCTCCCCCTCCCCATCAATCTCAGAATCATATTCAACCTCTTCACTCTCTACACTCAATCCTAGCCCCTTCTCCTTGAATATATCAATCTCATCTATAGAATAGTGAAAACTTCTAACCTTGGACTTATACTTCAGAACATTAGGACTAATGTTCTTGAATCTGGCATCAAAGTCTCCTCCTATGGTCAAGCCATTAATCAACGGGGAATTCAAATCATACAACTCTAAATTATCATATGACTCAAATTTAGGTGTCTCCTCAACGTCACTATCATCCACATCTAAATAACTTTCAAGTATCCCGTAGTCGTCACTAAACATCTCTTGTGAGCTTTGTCTGCCATCAATCGACAAATGAAACGACTTGTTGAACGGCGTTTTATTATGTGGTAATGTAAGAATGGATTCAGTCTCAAAATATGCTTGATTATACCTTCGATTGTTCTCTTCATTGAGTTCATATTGTTGAATGTAATATTCATCATGATCTTGTTCATCCAAATCTTCATCGTAGTCGTAATCGTTGTACTCATTATATTCCTCTATATGATCGACAAGACCTTTATCATCATCAGAATCAATCCGACCTTGATTCGTGCTTCTTCTCCTGCTTCTTCTACTCCTACCTCTGGTGATACTTGCGCTTATACTTGCGCTTCTGCTTGCACTGATACTTCCCCCTTCATCGATGTAATGAATCTCTTCATCCTCATCAAGATCATAATCATCAAGGCCATTATTTTCAAAATCATAATCATCCACATCCATGTCATGATAGTCCACGTCCATTGTTTGTGGTACTTCTTTCTTAGTCTTGGTCTTGTAGTACTTTATTGATGTATTCCTGCCTCCTTTCATATCCTGAACGAACGAGAAGTTCGAGGTATTAGAAGTTACCGAATCTTCCAGATCTGACTCGGACGTGGTAGCCGATTTCTTGTTTCTCCTACTCCTTGTTTTTTCCACCTGGTGCTTTTGATTCTGACTCTTCAATTGACTCGCTACAGGACTCTTATTTATTGGTTTCACATCTTTTAAATTGCCACTTCTCGAGGACCCTTTCGATATCGACGACAACGTAGGCACCAATTCATTGGACCTCCTCTTTTGGAATAAATTTTTGATGGGAGTCAATAGCTTTTTAGGGGAATTAGGAGTGGAGTTATTAGGAGTATTCACTGAATTGAACGTATTGAACGAATTGAATGTACCATTAGACGACTGACGTATTAGTGGAGATTGAACGGGAGTCTTCGGCCCAGTCTTCGTGGTAGACGACGTAGTGGACTGGCCAGACTCCGTTCGTTTGTGACTTTTTATGAATGATTTCATTGATCTGTTATCGCGAAGTTGAGTTGTGAGGCTCTATAGACGGTGATAATTGGTAGCAGAATAGGGGGAGTGGATGAAGGGAATATTCAAGGTGGGAGAAGAGTTTCAGAGATTAATTGTTTTAATAAGGTGTTAAGAAGGAGATAATCGGTTAGAAAAGGTTTAAGGGGTGTTAAAAACGGACGATTTCAAGCAAATATAATAGTTGCTTAAACCTCTAAGTACTGTATAGAAACAACCAAATTTGGTTCTATATTTAGTAACCTAAGCTATTTATAAGGCCCTCCTTAACTAGAAGTATAACATTACTTAAATACCCTTCATAAATGTACTGAAATTCCCCACCCACCCCTTAAAAGACCCCCTGGTCCTACTTTACTACTCCCCTACTCTCCCCTTAAACCTCGTATGTAATTACCAATTTGCAACCACATATAACCCCGACACACTACGACACTGAGCCCACAGTTCACGACATCCAATGTAAAACCCTCACACCTTTGTGACTGCTAAAATCATAAAAATGTCACAGTGTCGCACCTCCGCGACAATTACCCTCACTACTACTGAGAAAAAAATTTTTCAGTTTTAATTTCAATACTAAATTTTCATTTAAAGAAGTTGCCAATATGTTGATTCCAAAACAAGATAGAAAATTGATCCACCAATATCTTTTCCAAGAAGGTGTTGTTGTTGCCAAAAAAGATTTCGAACAAGCTAAACACGATGAAATCGATACCAAAAACTTATACGTTATCAAAGCTTTACAATCCTTAACTTCCAAAGGATACGTTAAAACCCAATTTTCATGGCAATATTATTACTACACCTTAACTGACGAAGGTGTTGAATACTTAAGACAAGAATTAAACATCCCAGAAGGTATCTTACCTTTAACCAGATTACAAGGTTCTGCTCCTGAAAGACCTCAACCAAGATTCCAACAAAGAAGAGGTGGTTTCAGAAGAAGAGATTAGATTACTCAACACTGGAAGAATGCTAGTGGAAGGTGATTTAATAATATAAAACAAAAACATATAAAACCATCTATGTATATTTTATTCATGTTTTTAATAAACGAAACATTAGGAGATTTGGGAGTGCAACGGTTATTGAAGATTGAAGAATTGATGTAACACTATGCACTGTTTTGAAGTATCTCTACAACTCTAATTTCAATACACTTAATTGTAGCTAGGTTTAGTAGGTCTACTAATGCTTGGGCCAATCTCTGGGCCAGCCTCAACTACGGTCAATGTAAATCCAAACTGCCAGACCTCGTACGTGTCCCCACCACGACTCGTCTCAAAAATGCGTATACATCAAAATAACCGTATTTTGTTAAACTTTAATAATCAATTGTACTTTTATATATTCTTAGCTTAGACGATAATTAGACGATTTCCATGAACGATTTGCCGCTGTATCCCACACCAAAACAAGCTGCATACGTAGTGCAACCTGGTGCCGCCAGTAGTGCTAGCAGAAGACCAAAACCTAGTCATTCAAATGTCAATTATAAACCACCAAATTCACATCAACCTGGTTATAACCAACGATCAAATTATAATGGCCAACACGTCCCATCGTCATCATCGATTCATTCTCAACTGCATCAACAACAGCAGCCTGTCCATTATCAACAACAAAGTAATGGCTACTATCAACAGCAGTCATCAGCTCCACCTCCGCAATCTTATTCACAGCCTTATTATCAACAATCCCAGCCTCCAGCTCCACCACCCCAACAAACCGGCCCACCGCCTGGTCAATATTACCAACCACCACCTCAACAACAACAATATCAACAATTGGCTCCTCAACCTCCTGTACAGCAACAAAGATCACCTTCACATGGGTATCAACAATTACCACCGGCACCCACTCCTTCTCAGGCTCAGTACCAACATCAACCCCAAACTCACCAACCACCGCCACAAAGCCAACCTGTTCAACAACGTTATGATAGCCATGCCATCAAGAAACCTCCTCCACAGCAAGTGCAAGCGGTCCAGCCTCCAAACCCGCAGCCGGTAGCAGTGGTTAGTAAGCGTAAGGAAGAAAAGCCTTCCAAACAGAAATTAGAGTATGAATTGAGGTCTGTGTTTGACAAAGTTGATATCAATAAGTCCGGAAAGATTTCCAAGGCCGAGTTATCGAGTGCTTTGCTCAATTTTGACCATACTAACTTCCAAGATTCTACAATTACATTAATGATCAATTTGTTTAGTAGTTCCACCAGCAATACTAAACACTTGAACTTTGACCAATTTGTGTCACTCTGGAAATATTTGTCGGCCTACAAGAAACTTTTCGTTCAAGCTGACTCTAACAATTCTGGGGACATTTCTTTTGGAGAGTTCCAGAAGATTTTAGAGCAAATTGGTTATAAGTTAAATATTGATTTAGTATTGCACTTGTTTCAGAAGTTTTCTTATAAGGACTATGAAACAAGTGACGGTACTGTGGGGACTTTAAAGTTTGATAAGTTCATTGAGTTATTAGTGTACTTGAGGAAATTGACTGATATTTTCAAGAAGTATGATAAGGATTTATCAGGAGTTGCTACAATCAATTTCCTGGATTTCTTATTAGAGATTAGTAATTTATCGTAGACTTAGTTTTTAGTGTTTGTGTCTTTTCAAGCACTTACCAAATGGCTTTGTCCCCAAGTAAATACAACCATTATAACTCTCACTAGCCTAATTAATGTAATATATGTATATTCTTCAAATCTCTCAAGGTATCAAAGGTGAGGCTTGAGTGAGGCTTGAAACCTAAAGATAAGGTGACCTGCGAACCCCACAATGATACTGAATAAACCAAGTTTCGAACATTTGGATCCCCTATCATCCAATAGTACCACTGCCCCTTCATTCAATGATACGAGTTCAATATTATTAACTAACTGGGATCAAATAAAAAAAGATTCAAAGGCTGCTACTAAACGTCAACATGAAATGACAGTTACAGAAGCAATAAATTACCACAAGCCAGCCATATTCTGGGCAGCTATTATGTCGTTGACCATCGTTATGGAAGGGTACGATGCAAGCTTGATTACTTCCTTTTTTGGGTATCCAAGTTTCCAAAAGAAGTATGGAGTGGAAATTCGTCCCGGTGTTTACGAATTGAAAGGTGTCTGGCAAATGGCTCTTGGATGTGCATCACAGCTCGGATTGCTTGTGGGTGTCATGGCCAATGGATACTTATGTGAGATATATGGCCATAGACATGTTATTATGGTTTCGTTAGTGGTGATGTCGTTTTTCATAGCAATTAGTGTCAATGCCCCTAATGTCCAAACATTATTTATGGGACAAGTTTTATGTGGAGTACCGTGGGGAATCTTTTCCACTATGGGTCCTACCTATAGTAGTGAAGTGGCTCCCTTGGTATTAAGAGGCTATTTCACAGCGTACGTGAATGTTTGCTGGGCAATTGGACAATTAATTTCAGCTCTTGTTTTAGCTAAGATGGTGAATAATAATGGGGAAGCAGGTTTCAGAGTTCCGTTCATGGTACAATGGATCTGGCCCATACCGCTTTTCATATTAACTTATTTAGCACCAGATTCGCCGTGGTGGCTTGTACGACAAGGACGAATTAATGATGCAATTGATTCTGTTAAAAGATTGAGTAAAAACACTCTTGATCATGAATCAAACCAACATGTTGCTATGATCATTTATACCAATCACTTAGAACAAAAGAACCACATAGACGATGAAACCCTGTCCAAATGGAAGTATCAAGAATGTTTCTCGGGAGTTAATTTAAGAAGGACTGAAATTGCAAGCTTAACATTTGTAGGACAAACATTGACTGGTTCAATATTTGCCTATTCCCCATCGTATTTCTTAATACAAGCTGGATTAACAGCGTCTTTAACGTATAAGATCAATGTTGGGATTATAGCAATTGCTCTTATTGGGACCTTGAGTTCCTGGATATTACTTACTAATTATGGTAGAAGAACCATTTACCTCACTGGATCTGGAATCTTGTGCACCTGTTTGATGCTAGTAGGTCTTTTAGAGTTCACCAAGACTATGCCTAATGTTGTTTATTTACAACTCCTATTCATTAGTTTATGGGTGGCAGTTTATTCGTGTTCAGTGGGTCCTTTAACTTATACTATTGTGTCGGAAATATCAGCATCAAGATTAAGACCACAAACAGTAGCTATTGCTAGAACTTGTTACAATATAGTTCAAATAATCACTGCGATAATGGAAGCAATTCTAATAAATCCCAGTGAGTTGAATTTGAAGGGATATACAGCCCTAGTGTGGGGATTAACCAGTGCTATGATTTTTAGCTGGGCTTTCTTCAGGTTACCAGAAACTAAAGACAGGACCTATGATGAGCTCAATGTTTTATTCAACATGAGAGTACCTGCAAGATTTTTTGGTAGTTATAAATTGGATACTTAGCCATGTGTAGGTCAGGTTGTGTAGGTAGAAATGGTGTAAAATAGTGTAATGTATAGTCGTGTATAAACCTGTGTTTACTTCTTAGTCTTCGATTTTCAATGAGAAAATTTTCCATACTTAACATCTCACCTTTTCAACTTTAGTTAGTTAGTTATTAGTTACTTAGGGAAGTTCTTTGACTAATAAAACCACTGAAATGTATGTAATCTTATGATGAAACTTGACTCAGCTCACTCAGAGTGAAAACGATGCTGATAACTTTCCTATCCAACATTCATCAATTTTTCTGATAGATATATATACTAACAATAGATTCAGCAAAGATTCAGCTAAGACTCAGCAAACCAAAATTTAATAGCAGAAGAGGCTAACCTTTTGAAGGGCTTTTTGGCCTTAACTCTTCAATCTCATCGGTCTGCCCAACTAAATACTGTACCAGATTATTCTTGTAATTAAGTACCGATTTCTGTTGCAATTCCCTTTCATATACCACCGGATTAAAGTTGTTTAGTAATATGTCAGGGCTAACAATAACCCAACCCAATCTCGGCTTGACGACTCTATTGAACTCGACTTTGTTAGGAATTATATGCAATCTCCTGTTAAAGTTTGAAAAATTCTCTGCAATCTTATACATCGAGTCAGGAACAATGTTGCTATCACCTAAAGTAGTCTGAGTTTCGAATTGTAAGTCAGTATCAATGTTGCAATGGATCAAGTGTTGATCTATTGATCTTCTTACGGTACCCGTGATACACATCCAACATTGTAATTGCTGGTTTTCAAATAAGCTGTTATTGTTCTGTTTGGGATAATACTTTGATTGTCTGTTCAAAGGCAAAAACACCAACTCTTCAGATCTTCTGAATTTCTTAGTAAAGTGTAAGTTTAAGATTTCAGTCAACTCTTCGATCTGAGATCTTGATGTCCATACAAATAGAAACCCAGGCTTAGAACACAACTTAACCAATGGGATGCTTTTAAGTAATTGAAGCACTTTTTGATTATTGGATATGCCTCCTATCATTATTACATCAAATTGTAATTTGTATACATCATATAATGACGTAAGTGCAGATATCATGTCTTTGGATTGAACTTTATATCCATAGGGGTTTGGGGAGAATTTGTGGATTTGCTCTAATTTCAATTGTTTCAATTTGATAAGTTTGGGGTACCCTTCAAGAGGGTTTTCGATGTTGGTAACAAACGAACTTGGCAATTGGTTTGTTTCGACGTAATGGTTTGAAAAGTTGATTTCGATTTTATCTTTTTTGTCCATAATAGTTTTTCGAATTGAAGGAAGAGTATGGGATTTATATGGCGGGGATAAGGAGAGGGAGGGAAGGGAAGGATAGAGTGTACTGGTAAATATGATACATCACATTGGTATGTGTTGATTTTTGTGCGGCTCACAAAAACTTAAAAAGAGCCATGACTAGTATAGAGCCTAACTAAATCAGGCTATATAAACCCTTTATTATCTCTGTTGTGATATAAACCACTACCCTTGTAATATTGTAAATGAAACTACCAAAAAACTAGAAAATAACTAAACCTATTTCAGATTTCAGAGTAATTCTTGAAATTGACTAACAAAGACACATACAAAAAACCAACCTATAACAAATATTATAAATAGAACAAAGTCATAGGGATAATTAGAATACTTTATGATAAGGTTAACAAATTGAAACCCCTTCATATATTTTGACTGGTACAAATGGCTGCAAAACTATCGACCAAAACGAGCCGCTCGTTTTGTGCTCAGCTTTTTGTGTTTGGTTGCAAATGAGTGCTTTTCAATTTGATAAAATCTTAAACCCTCCATCCCCTTCAGATAGGTCGATATCGTTGTCCATTATATTAAACCGACTTAGTGAGTGTTTAGACGAATTATTATTTAAGGAAGATACCGGCGAGAAGTTGATACCGTTACTTCAACAATTGAGTCCAGTTCTATTTGCACCATCAGAATACGATTACTTCAAATTCAATTTCGATCTAGTTGTCCAACACCATATTCCAAGCAAAATAAGCCAAATAGGACTATCTAGAATATCGAGGAATGTTGTTTATCATATGATTCAATTCTATATGAACGTTTATATAAGCACCAACCATCACAAATTAATTCAAACATACAGCACTATAAATTATGGAGGTATGAAGGAAATGAGTAAGATGGTCAATTATTTGTTAATGGAGATGTTAGGGGGTGTTTTTGAAATGTTTAATAATGTCCGTATCATGGATTTATTGAATTTACTGATTGGGTATTTATTAAAGAACCCGAACTTAATTGAAGTATGGTTGGAACTCTTGAACCAAGAGTATGAAACGATTTCATTTTTAGGTCACAAGTTCGGCATAACACAAACAGCTACTAATTACAAATACAGTGAATGGTATTTCAAACTTGTTCCTATATATAACAAAGCCATGTTAGATCTTACCAAGTTAAAGGATCCTAAGTTACTTATTAATTTATTGCGTATCTCAAATGGTTTAAACAACTTGACTTCATGGTTAACCATTAGATCCGATGTGACACAAACCCTAGTTGAATATTTGAACCAACAGAAGATTGATAGAAAATCTTCTGCAGTTTACTTAAAGTTGATAATGGAAACCACAGGACCTTTAGAGCTTTTATTAACTAATGATTTGTTAAGTATGTTGTATATGACTCTACAAAGAGGGCATCATTTCCTTAATGAGTTCATATCAATGATAAACCAAACACCACTTGGAAGTGACATAAGGTTCTTTACTTTAATGAAAACGTTCTATGATGGCATTAACTTATTCGATGACTGTACTATGGGATTAGTTCACATTTGTTTCATTGCAAAGCCCTATAATTGGCCAATAGTTCGTTCTTGTTTGTTAGAAGATATCAAACCGTGCAAAGTGTATGGATTCAACAGAAGATTTCTAAATACTTACACTGACCATGAATTAACCAGGGGTCGTATTTTACCAAACGTTGCCTCAAAATATCAATTAAAGAATTGTCTGTTAGTCCAAGGGTTATTTTACACCGTTTACAACTTCCTATACAATTCTATACTGAATAACCGTAATTTGGTCATCATCTTCATGACATTGGATAGAAACTCTAAGGGGGAGATCTCCATATTCAGAGGAGAGTTTATTGAATTATTAAACCAAGTAAGTCAAATGCATGAAACTTACGCTAATAGTTTTAAAAAATTCAAATTAGAAAATAGGGCCATTCCTAAACTTTCCCAGAAAGTATACATGCAAGAACATGAATTCAATAGACCTGGTGAAGTTGAAATTAGCGTGGTGAGGAGGAATATGGAAATGTTCAAGAAGTTTTATATTGAGATTTATCTGACGACGAACGCCAGAAATCAAATGCGTGCCGTAAATAGTTCCTAAATCTTAAGTATGTTGACTTAACAAAGAACTCAACCTTTTCTAACTCCTAAGCACGTTGACTTTTTCTAACATAATCAATCAACGTTTTCTTATGTAATAACCCATAATACTTCCCGTCCTTTACTAATACAATTACCCTGTTACCAATCTTATCAAAAACCAAATGTGCTAATGTCAACTCACTGTTATAGTTCAAGAAAATCGGACTATAATTAATCTTCGTCGTTAAATCTGTCATTTGTTCTAATTCACTTTGTACATCTCTAATCAATGAAGATGACCCTTCTATTGATCCATAATTGAAATAGTCAACTTCGGTATCTACAGATGTCTTCAATATGTTCATGTTAAACTTTAGACTGTTCTTCATTAAATCCAAACTAGCATGATCATTGTAAGAACTCTCATCATGAACCTTACAATAAATATCTGCTGTAACCTTGTACTCGATACAGAATTCATTGATTTTATCCAAACAAAATTCCAACTCCGAAAAGAATATCAATCCGACACAGACATTGTTACGTACAAATGCAATACAACCATCGAGCATTGATTTCCTTGCTAATAATGCCAATTTGGATTTCAAAGTCGACGTGGCGACATATGGTGAATTGGTAATGTCTATGAGTAATTTCGATTCTTTGTCCACATCTCCGTGGCTCCTGGCAGTTGACAAGTTCGACAAGTTTGACAAGTTCATGTGGGTGTTTGTTCTTGAAGTGGGTAAATGAAAGGTTGTATCTTCTGCTTCAGGACATCTTGCCGCTTCTTCAATAATCTCCCCAGCAGTCTTGAATGGGTCAATTGGTTCTGTTTCTGGAGCCATGAACGGATAATCGTTAGCAATCAATATCGATTCATATAATGAACATTTCTCAATGTAATTCCCCATCCAATTAGCAACAGCTATTGATATCGAAATAGGCAAAACATAAGTATATGAACTAGTGATTTCAAATAATATAATAACAAGGGTTATGTTCATTCTTGTTACACCTGCCATAAATGCCCCAGCACTTATCATGGAATAGATTCCTTTATCAATACATCTATTGTCATGACAAAGACTTTCTAACATCACTATTCCGGTAGATAAGTTTAAATATTCAATAAATGTAGCAAAGAGCCTTCCAAAAAGGGCCCCGATCACCATAGATGGAACATATATTCCATATGGTAGTTTCAATCCGAACGTTATAGCTGTTAAACATATTTTAACAATTAATGCAAATAACATCGATAACAAAACATCAACATGTTGCTGATAGGTGGTAGGGCACAAAGACCTATCTAATTCTGTACCGTTACAAGGAGTAGCTAAATCTAATACTAACTCTGCACTTGCTTGTTTAGTATAAGGGTTCCAAAACGTTATTATTCCTGTCAACAAAGCTATTAACATGACTTCAAATTTGGGTTTATTTTTAACCAAAGGAAACTGTCTGAAGAATTTAGACCACCACCCTGTGAATTTGACAAACAACCCTCCAAAAGTTCCTCCAGCTAGTCCAATGAATATAAAGAATACAAGTTCCATAGGCTTCCAGTCTGAAGTATAATTCAACTCAAATAACACACTATTCCCAGTGCCATAAGGATCTAAAAACTTCAAGAATAAAGTCGAAATTATAGCACAGAAAAAAATTTGAAATAATTGATAAGGTGGTAAAGAATGATTGATT
Source organism: Yamadazyma gorgasii (assembly GCA_003708985.3). Taxonomy (NCBI): domain Eukaryota; kingdom Fungi; phylum Ascomycota; class Pichiomycetes; order Serinales; family Debaryomycetaceae; genus Yamadazyma; species Yamadazyma gorgasii. The sequence continues at coordinate 174,080 of PPPC03000004.1, read as the reverse complement.
TCTTCTAGGATAAATAAAACTCCACCTAGTGGTGATCCGAATGCTAATGCTACACCACTTGAGGCGGCTGCAGATAAAACCTGTTTACTGATCAACTCATTACGTGACACAAACGGGAATAATCTTGATAAAATATTTCCCACAGTCGTAGCCAAATGCACATAAGGACCTTCTTTACCTAGGGACATCCCTGATGCTATAGCTAAGATGAGTGAGATGGTCTTAGCAAAGAATGTGTAGGTACCAAGGAACCGTCTTATAACAAACCCCGACAAAATGGTTTTAACTTCAGGGACTCCTGACCCTGCTACAGTGTACATAGTTCTACCTTCGACAAATTTTGGTGGTTTTTCGTGTGCACCTGGTCCTTCTTGTCCTGGGGTTGTAGAATCATCTTCCACCAAATATCCTGTTGATATTTTGGAAGACAATGTGATGACACAGGCACTGACGGCCAATATGATAGTTAAGATGACGTAAATGAGGAAATCAATTCTAATCAATTTATTGATTTTATATTGATTGAAATATATGTCCCAAGATATCCAGTCAGGGCATCCTATCTCTCCTATGTGGGACTGGGAATGTGTTTGTAGGATGTATCCTGACTTAAACACATTCTTATAAGACATTTTTGGATGCAGAGCCTCAAAGTCAGCACAACAGCTGACCTGACTAACAAACCAATTGGATGAACAATATCCATGTTTAAACCCCACTAACAAAATCTCAATTTTGTCTATGCCATAAGCAACTAATGAAAATGCAAACCCTATTAACACAATCAACACCCATCTACCTAAACTCAAGTAAAGCCGGTAATACAAAGGAATCTTCACTTCGACGGTCTCAGCACCACCAGATCCATTCACCGAAGTTATCCAATGCTTATGATGAACTTCATACTGGAATCTGTTGGTATTTAAAAATGCAATAACCCAATCAATGGTTGTGAAATCATTATAGAAACTTGTTAACGAATGAAGAGTCTCGGGTAACAAGTTCAAAATCTTTGAAGTGATAGTGTTTTGAGTTCTTAAAGACCTCGTATCGATTTCATCAGGAGTCTGAACGTGTGATATTACAGGAGATCTTAAGTCTAGTCTTCCTAAAGACTTTATTCTACTTAGTTTTGATACTTGGTCATCAGGGATTCCTGGAGTGTTAGGAACTGTAGAAGATCCGAATAATTTATCTTTTCTAGGCATTTCCTTTTATGCACTTGTATTTGTGTTTGTGTGTTTGTACTCTATTGATGGTGGTTGGAGGTTATGTTTGTGTTATTGAGTTCTCCTTGTTTAAAAGGCTTGGAATGAATGTCTATTGTTACGTACTAAACTGAAACTTACGCGGAATTACACGCTTCCGATAAGATCTATATAAACCGGGGAATGCGACTAAAAATAGATTTTCTAGATATATTAGTTTGGTATGTGTCTATTAGGTGATCTACTTGAGGATGTCTATATAGGTGCCTACTTAGGTGCTTACTGAGCTAAATACTGGGCATAAAGTTTTTCTTGTTGTTGCTGTTGTTTTACCAACTTCTTCCTCATACTCTTTGTTACCTCTTCTCCCTTAGCATCCTTTGTAGGAAGACCTTCTTCATCCCATTCACTATATAACTTCTCATCTTTAAACATATCTTTAGGATTGATTTTAGCCTTTTCTAACCTTTCTTGCTCCTTTTTAGCATTCAATTCTGCTTGTTGTTTCTTCTTCAATTCCTTTTCAGCCAATTGTTTTTCCTTTTGAAGTTGTTGCTGTTTTAAGTCTTGCAATTCTTGTGGGTTTAAGAACTTTATTAACGCGGACCCGTTTGGCCTATCGTCCAAAGAAACTCCTAAATCGATTAAAGATGCTCTTAACTTGTCTGATTCGGTCAAAATCTTACTAACATCTTCCTTGTTAATGGCTGAAGCACGTACGGTATCTCTGAATTGTGAAAGTAATTTAACATAAGGTAACAAGATATCTTCCTTATTTCCAACACTGTCGGTTGTAGATTCATCTAACCATCCTAATTTATCAGGTCTGGTCTCAAATCCTAAAATATTTAATATCTTAACTATCCAGGTAGTTATGGAATTCAAGATTTCGATTCTGAGTTCATTAGATCCACTAGAACATTGTTGGATGTAATTATTTGATTTCGACACTAACTCTTGAATGATTTTAAGGACTTGTGGAGTAGATAAATTATCACAAAAAGCTTCATGAACCTCCGTTTGAGCCTTAGTCAACTCTAAACTTAAATTCTTATCAACTACACTCAATTTCTTAGATGGATACTTATTCTCCAATACATCGTGTTTGTAATCATTATTTAAAGCTCTGACCACTGTGAAAAACTTAGATAACGTCAGTTCTAAGGATTTTACTTCCTTTAACAAACTATCCTTGAAATCAAGTGGTTTTTCCCAACTGCTTAATGCAAACACCAATCTCAATTGTCTTCCACTATAATCCTTTAAGGCTTCTTCAATAGTGATAAAGTTCTTTAAAGATTTTGACATTTTTTGACCTTGTATATGTAAATGTCCAGAATGCATGAAATAGTTGATCCATTGGTTATTATTGAAACAGGCTTCGCTCTGAGCAATTTCATTATCATGATGAGGGAAACATAAATCAACACCACCGGAATGAATATCGATATTTTCACCCAAAATATCAGATGCCATTACTGAACATTCAATATGCCATCCTGGTCTACCTTCACCCCATTTTGAGCTCCATGAAGGTTCACCAGGTTTAGAAGACTTCCACAATGCAAAATCGGCTGGGTTCTTCTTAGAATCCTGTCCGGTACTTAACGATCCTTCACCGTCATTGATCAATGACAAATCTCCTTTGTTCCATGGTTGTAACTTGGCATAGACATGGTTGGAATCATTTTCAAACGCCACGGTATCAAAGTAAACCGAACCATCTTTAGTGGCATATCCAAAGCCATTGTTAACGATTTTCTCGACAAACTCGATAATGTCAGGAATGTATTCAGATACTCTAGTGGTTATAGTCGAAGGTAAGACGTTTAACTTAGCCATGTCTTCGTCAAACTTGTTTTCCCAGAACGATGGCAATTTCTTAAAGATTAAAGGATCATTAACTGTAGAACCGAACTGTTTGTCTAAATATGGCATAGTTACCTCTTTGACACTTTCAAGATATTGTGAAAGGCTTACAGATTCTTTGGAAAAGACGACATCAATAGCCTTTGAAACGGCCTTTAAATACATTGGTAATTTTGGTTTTTCAACTGATAATTGACTGAGGTCTAATCCTTTGCTCCATTCCTTGAATTCACTTAATTCCCCAGTAAATTCAGGGATATTCTTTTTAGCATAGAAATCTAATGCCTTCTTGCTTTCTTCACTAAGTTTATCATCTACTTCCTTGTATACACTGGTAACTTTAGTATCGAACAAGTATTCTTGACGAGCAGCTATAATGATCTTATCATCGATATCAGTGACGTTTTGTACGAACTTCACATTGTAACCAAAATAGTCTTGCAAGATTCTTCTATTTATATCAGTAGAAACGTAGTTTCTAGCGTGACCCATATGACTATGATCATACACAGTTGGACCACAACAGTACCACGTAATATGGTTGGGAGTGTTTGGAATGAATTCGTCTTTGTTACGAGTAAGTGAATTATAAAGCTTTAAGACGGGGGATGTTTTGGTAGGTTTTGGTTTAAACCATTCTGGTTGTTTTCTGGCTGAAGTTGATGACATTCTTATTAGGTTCAACCACTTATTCATAAACTGAGTGCGAGCCAGCTGATGAGTGAGAATGAGACGTAGAGAATGTGCAGAAAGTGAATTAAGTTGAAGAACAACTGAAGAGAAAAATTAGTTTGGGATATTTGGTAGTCAATTGATTTGAACTTGAAGACCATACACTTAGATAATATAAAACTTGTACTATAAGGAGCTACTCTGCTTAAGTAGTTTAAATTTCTTATTGTTAGAGCTTATATAGATCCATCTCATGAATATCCAAATCTCTAGTAGTTAGTATCATTGTTCAGAAATAAATTGGTCGCATACTACTTTACCCCCTATATGAAGCTAGGCGTGCTTCGAAGATAAAGCTCTAGAACGCAAATTATTAGTCATCATTCAATTACATACGATTTATATAGACTCATAAAGTGATCAGTAGTGAAATCTGATAATTGTCTTAAGTGTTCTATGGGATGTTATGTTTGAAGCATTCTAAGTATTAAGATATCTTAAGTATATCAAATTCCATGAAATTTCAACCTATCAGTCCTCCAACATATCAATCTATACCTCCACTTAACATCTCATAACAATCTAACATTTAACATTCTAACAATCTCAACCTCACCTCACCTCATCTTATGCTGTCGCACATGACTAATGTGACTGTTTTTCCTCAAACCCAACTTCCTCGCCACCACACTACCCTTCCTCAGTGAGAAAAGAAAAATCTTTTAGTGAGATTGAAATTTTTTTCAACTAGTAATCAAATTATTAAAAGATGTCTACTTATTCAACCGTTAAAGCTGCTAACTGGAGATTCGTTGAATTAGGACGTGTTGTCTTAGTCAACAACAAAGATTTAGCTACCATTGTTGAAATCATCGATCAAAGAAGAGTATGTAACTTTATCAATATTTTTTAAAAGGTTTTATCATCGTAAGGTGTGTCAAAGGTTTCCAAGTTTTTGAATGTTGATGGATTTAAATGAATTAATAACAGAAGAAAGGTGTTCTTATAACAAGTAATAATCATCCCATACCCAATTTAATGACCCTTATCCCTTTTTCCAACCTTTTCACCACCCGATGAATACCTTCAATCCTCGAGCTTATACTAACAATTTTAGGTTTTAGTTGATGGTCCAAAATTCCAAAGACAAGCTATCTCATTATCCGCCGTTGTTTTAACCCCAATCATCTTAGAAAACTTACCAAGAGGTGCCAGAACTTCCACCGTTGCTAAAAAATGGGCTGCTGCTGACATTGATGCCAAATGGGCCAAATCATCATGGGCTAAAAAATTAGAATCCAGACAAAAAAGAGCACAATTATCTGATTTCGAAAGATTCCAAGTATTAGTCTTAAAGAAACAAAAAAGATATGCTGTTAAAAAAGCTATTGCTAAAGCTTAAACTATTGAAAAGAAAGATTATCCCCTAATTTAAGAACAAAGATCAATTTGTAGGTACTGGTCTTTTTTTTTAATGTTTACGTTAATTATGTACAAACACACAAATAGATAAGTAATATCGGTAAAGTCGTAGCTCGTAACTCTATGTGGTCCAAATTGAAAGTCGTCACTTAGTATCATTCGTATTAAGTGTCTTTCTTAGTTTTTTAGTGCTTAGCACTACTTTACTAGCGTTCAGTTTACTAACTTGAAACATAGACCGCAGACTCTCTACAATTTTCTCTATTCTATTTACACTATTTACTACTTCTTAGCTTCTAATTGCTTCTTATGTTCAGCAATCAATTCCCTTTGTAATTGAGGTGAACATTCAGCATACTTAAGGAACTCTAACGAAAATTCCCCCTTACCTTGAGTACTAGCTCTAAGACTAGTAGAGAACCCGAACATCGAGTTTAATGAACATTCAGCTTCAACTGTGAATTCGTCCTGTCCATTAACAGTCTCTAAGATAACTCCCCCTAATTTGTTAACTAATCCAACCACACTTCCTTGGTATTCGTTTGGAGCGTTGATTTCTACTGACATGATTGGTTCTAAGATCACAGGTTTAGCATTCAAAAACGCTTGTTTAAAAGCACCATGAGTGGCTGTTCTGAATGATAATTCAGAAGAATCAACCATATGGGTTTGACCATCGTTGATATGCATATGAACTCCTAAAACCTTGTGACCAATCAATGGTCCCTTTTCCAAACAGTCTTCAAATCCTTTTTGACAGGCAAATAAGAACTTTTCAGGAATTTTACCTCCTACAATATGTTGACTGAACTTGTTTTCACCTGTTAATGGAGTGAAGTCTCCCATAACTCTACCATATTGACCAGCACCACCTGATTGTTTCTTGTGGGTGTAATCGAATGTTGTAGGCATGGTGATACTTTCTCTATAGGAAACTTGGGGTTTACCAGTAATACAATCAACCCCATACTCACGTTTAATTCTCTCAACGTAGATTTCCAAATGTAATTCTCCCATACCTGAGATAATTGTTTGTTTTGATTCCACGTCGTATTTGACTCTGAAGGTAGGGTCTTCCTTTTGGAAACGGTTCATAGCTTTAGAGAATGCTCCGTTATCTTTAGTCTTGGGTTGAATAGATAATGATATAACTGCTTCTGGCACAAACATGGAACTCATGGCGATCTTAGTATCGGAGTTTTGTCCAATAAAAGTATCACCAGATGCACAATCAATACCAAAAGTGGCACAAATTTCACCAGGTCCGATTTCATCAACATCTTCCATATCATTTGAATGCATCCTTACTAACCTTGAAACTTTGACTTTCTTACCTGAGGCAATGTGGTTCATATATGCACCTTTCTTCAATTTACCTTGATAAACTCTGATATATGTCAATTGACCATACTTTCCTTCTTCTAACTTGAAAGCCAATCCCACAAATGGCTTGTTGGAGGATGGCACTAAATTGACTGGCTTTTCTTCATTAGCATTAGTGATGTCCAACCCAGTGTTTAAAATTTCGTTTGGTTGTGGTAAATAATCAACAACTGCATCCAACACTGGTTGAACACCCTTGTTGGCTAAAGCTGATCCCATTAAGACTGGAGTGAACTTTCTACCAATTGTAGCCCTTCTGATAGCACCTTTAATTTGTTCGACAGTTGGTTCTTCACCTTCTAAGTAAATATCAGCCATTTCTTCATCAACATCAGCTAAGGTTTCAATCAATAAAGCTCTTTTTTCCTCAACCAAATCAACCAAATCTTCAGGTAAATTGGTATCAAATCTTAAATTTTCACCTTGACTTCCTTCATTATAAATAGCTACTCTGTCAATGATATTAATGACCCCTTTTAAGGCATCTTCAGCACCAATAGGAACTTGTATAGCAGCAGCTGGGGTTTTCAACTTCAAATTAAGTTGATCAATGACTTTGAAGGGATCTGCTCCCATTCTGTCCATCTTATTGATGAAAGTAACTCTTGGAACATTGTATCTTCTCATTTGACGGTCAACTGTCACAGTTTGGGATTGAACTCCAGATACTGCACATACAACCAAAACTGCACCATCTAACACTCTTAGAGCTCTTTCAACTTCAATAGTGAAATCAATATGTCCTGGAGTATCAATTAAATTTAAATGGTAATCTTTTTCATCCTTTTCCCACGAACAGTAGGTAGCAGCAGATTGAATGGTGATACCTTTTTCTCTTTCTAAATCCATATGATCCATTTTAGCTCCCACGGCGTCTCTACCTCTAACTTCATGGATAGCTTTGATTCTTCCGGTGTAGAACAACACTCTTTCAGTAAATGTGGTTTTACCAGAATCAATATGAGCTGAGATTCCAATGTTTCTTAATCTGCTAGCAGCCTTGAGATCTTGTTCACTCAATTCTTTGGCAAGCTCATCAATTATGACTTTTTCTTCTTCGTAGGTCTGAGGAAGTTCGTTGAATAACTTACGACTATAACTGAAATTCTTGCTTAGGCTAGGTCCGTAATTTACACAACTTCTGAAGTTGTGGAGTTTAAACGGCTTAACGTTTCTTAAGACGTTAACTAACATTTGAGACAAAAATTTTTCACTCGCAGTCGTTACTAAGAGATAATCAACCAAACAGAGTAGACGTATTACACAAAAACGCCCAGTTTAAGTAATTCTTCAACACTCTATATTATATTGTATTGTTTATATGGCTAATTATAGTGATAGCATAACCAAACAAAATTTGTAATTTTTTTCCCAAATTCAAAATTGTCTTTAAAATTAGAAAAAGTTGCAAAATATGAAAATCACAAAATCGTAAAAAAATCTAAAAAATTCAATTTAATTATACAAAACATAATCTATATCTAATTTAAGTCTATTTAATCAATCTAGCTATCTAATTCTAAATTTATCTAAGTCAAAATCTGAATCTATCTAATAATATATCTAATAAATAACCCACTAGGGGAAGGAAATGCATTTAATCCTTTGGTTTAATACCTACACCATTAACGTTTCTAAACATTAATACCCCCTTGGCATCTTCTTTATCATCATCAACAAATTGACATGATCTACTGACATTCCATAAAGCTTTCCACATAGAGGTACCATCGTATCTGTAATGTTGGCCCATGACTTCTTTAATAGCTTTAGTGGCTTCTCTTCCATGGTAGAAAGGAATTCTCGAAACATAATGATGTAAAACATGAGTTTCGATAATATCATGGAAGATATGTTGACCGATAAATCCAAAATCTCTGTCGATGGTAGCAGCAGCACCTCTGGCGAAAGTCCATTCATTTTCACGGTAGTGAGGCATTGATGGGTCGGTGTGTTGCAAGAAAGTGACAAAAACCAACCAATGATTGACCCATAACCATGGAACAAACCAATTGATCATCATATGGAAAGGATTCCAAACGTACCAGTTGTAGGCTACCAAGATTGTAGAAATGATTCCAATATCACTCAAAACAATGTACCAGAATTGGTTCTTTTCAAAGATTGGTGAAGTTGGGTTGTAATGGGATTTGTAAGGCATTGAATAATCTGATAAGGCTTGACCAGTAGCATTAGTGGCCAAATATAATTGAAGACCACCCAATTGTTGGAAGATTAAACCCGCTAAAGTTCTGATAGGAGAATCTTCAGTGATTTCATCTAATTTAGAAACATGATGAGCTTCTTTATATTCTTCTTTAGTATAAGGAATGAAAACCATATCTCTGGTCAAATGACCAGTAGCTTTATGATGTTTAGAATGACTGAACTTCCATGAGAAGTATGGAACCATCAAGTAACTATGTAAAACCCAACCAATGAAATCATTAACATTTTTATAGTCACTGAAGGCTCCGTGACCACATTCATGAGCTAAGATCCACAATCCGAATCCAAATAACCCAATCAAATAACTTTGCAACATCCATAAACCTCCTCTAATGTATTGGGAAGCGACGTCATGTCCTTCAATTTGGACTTGGGGAATGACCTTGGACCCAGTGTATGATATTAAACACATACAGACAATATCACGAACTACATAACCAAAAGATCTTACTAAGGATCTTTCATAACAATGTTTTGGTATGGCTGATAAGATATCCTTTATAGTATAATCAGGAACCTTAAATTCGTTACCAAAAGTATCATAGGTGGTTAAGTTCTTACTAGGTTGGCGGTCGGCGGTGGTGGTGGTAGTACTAGAGCCAATGTTTGAACCTGTGGAGGTAATTACAGTGGCCATGATGTTTAGTACTAAAGAAAATTTTTCTCGCTACAGATCCAACGGCTCTTCACTTGGTCCGACCCAAACGTGTTTCTTTTTTTGGCAGGCGTGTACGGAGCGCGAGAGGTAGTGACAGAGAAGTAAGAAGCAACAAGTAAGAAGAAGGGGATAAGTAAGAAAGCATGAAACGAAGTAAGAAATCAAGAATAGATAAACGTTTAAAACAACATGGAATTCCTTATGTAAGTTAAAAGACAGAAGTTAGAAGAACAAAGTAAGAACAGTGAAGTACGCAATAAAAACAAGTAAAAATGGCGAGTAAGTTACAAGGCTGTGACTTTAGTACTACTAAGAAACAGAATTGATATCTAACGTTTGTAGACCCATGTTAACAAGGCTGAATAGAGTCACAGGATTCTTAACCATAACTACCGTTTTAGTACATTGACATTATTTTTAGATCAGCTACTCCATACTTAGTGCCACAAAACTATAATCTTAATCATAATTTCCTAAAACGTATAAATAGCAGCCCTACTATTGTCGTTTCTTCCTAACCGAATATTTACATGATCCACGAACAAAAAATAAAAAATAACTTTAAATGCGTTTGGTGGGGTCACCTCCTTAAACACTGAGCTCTTGATTCATTCCTGACAATTCCACATCCTTTACAAAAAAACGGGTATTTGTGGCATAATCAAATGTTATAGTTCCTACCTAAAACGGTAACAAATTATTTTTTTTGCGCCGCGCACTCTACATTAGAGAATAACCTAAAATATTAACTTAGGGGTTTATGTGACGAGACGATTCGGATGAATGTGACATTAAACACCTCTAATTAATTACATAATTACATCTGGAGGTTTTAAGTTCCTAGATAAACGTTAAAACTTCCTACCACCACGCCTTTACACCTGTAGTTAACTATTTTGCAACCAATCTAAACTCTAACAAACTATAAGAAACTACAACAGATCTGAATCCACACCGAAAACCGACAATAAATTAGAATGTGAATTATAGTCCTGTGTTTCACGGCTAAGAATGGTTGGAATAGGAAACTTAAATCCAAAACCCCTCTAACAATCATAAACACCACTACCAATTTCTTAGTCGTGTGCAATGCGCAAGTTATTACTATTCCATTTTAGGAAATTTTTTTACAGCCCAAATAGGTTAAGTAATTAAATTTCGATTTTTTACCCAAGAAATGGGAATGTTTAACAAGTATAAAAACTTTTGTAAAATCCCTATTAATTTTTTTTGTTACAATACAATTTCCTTCAAAAGTCACATCGTTTAAACAATGAAGTTAGCCCAAACTACCATCTTAGCCTTATTAGCTACCTCAACCTTTGCTGCCCCAGCTTTGGAAGGTTTCCAAGACAACACCATGAACACCAACATTGCTTTGAAAAGAGAAGATGTTAACAATCTTATGGTTCAATTCAATGAATTAAAAGCTTTAAAGGCCAAGAGAGACACTATCCTTGATGATGAAGCTGCTTTAATTGAGTTAGACAAAAGAGCCGGTTCAGTTTTAGATAACTTGATCTCCTCAGTTATCTCCTCAGGTTTAATTGGTAAAATCTGGGATGATATCACCAACAATGCCCAATTGAAATCAGCTGTCGAAGCTATTGCCAAATCCGTATTATCAGCTGTCATTGCTAATGGTGGTAACTTAATCAGTGGATTATGGGACTCTCATGTTTTACAAGATACCTTCAGTACTATCTTAGATGACTCTTCATTAAGAAGTGCTATCATAGCTGCTGGTGAAGCTTTAATTGAAACTGCTATCAGTTTTGTTAAAAACTTCTTAGGTGGTTCTTCAAGTTCCGCTACTACTACTGCTGCCGTTGCTGCTACTACTACCACCACCCCAGCTGCCACTGCTTCTGCTGCTGCTAAGAGAGATCTCGGTTTAGAAGATTTCGAAGCTTTATTATCAGAATTCAACTTGGATGACTTAAAATCCTTATTGGAACAAGATTTAAGTAAGAGAGGTATCGAATCAGTCTTAACCACCATTATTGACGATATCATTGCTAAAATCAAAGCTGACCCATCAGGATTCTTCAACACTTTAGTCACCCTCGCCAAAGACGGTTTAGTCATTGCTGAAGATGTCTTCAGTTGGGCCAAATCCTCCGGTCTTTTAGCCAAGGTTGTCTCCTGGTTATCTAGCAGTTCTAACTCCATATTAAGTACTATTGGTAAACTTTTGGGTTCCATCACTGGTACTTCTTCATCTAAGCGTGACTTCGTTGAAGGTGAATATTTAGCTGAAAGAAGTCTTTCATCAGTCTTTTCAGAAATCTTCAACACCATTCTTCTGGACTTAGTCAGTTCATTAGAAAGCAGTGACAACACATTCTTCAAGATTATTGGTGAAATCTTGGCTATATTTACTGGTCAATCCTCATCATCAGGTTCAACCACTGTTGCCACTACTAAAGCTGCTACTGCAACTGCAACTGCTACCACTACTACTGCTCCTACAGTCACCGAAGCCGCTGACTCAGCTGCCACAGAAGATTTAGGTGACTTAAGTTTCTTAAGTGCTTACGCAGTACCAGGTGCTACTACTTTATACAGAGCTAAAAGAATGGCTTATTAAGCTTATGAGTTCACAAGGCTAACAACAAAATGTCAAATTAGATACCTTAATCGTTTTCGTTTGTTTTGTTCCATTACCCCCAAAATAAAAATGCAAAATCCAAAAAAACTGAAATTGAGCTAGCTTAATTTCTTAATGATATTATAATAGTATTTTTATATTTTTATATTAATGTACAGGTTGAGAAATTTCTTTGTAGATGAATTGATTTTGTAAGTGACTACGGCTGGTTTTCACATTAAGGGCATAAAGTTCGGAAAAAGTAACAAGTACACATTAAGTGTACGCATTAAGTATCCTCTAGTGTGAACAATAGAATTATTCTCGAAACTACCGCACATGCACAATTACGAACATTTCGCTTAAATTTAAGTTTTTACGTGAAATTACGTGAACTTAAAAAAGGTTATTGTACATTGATTTAAACCCTATGATCATCACTTACCTATTTAGTGACTGCTACCACACCTCCCTCATATGTATATTATGTCTAGAGTCTAAGTAACAGAAACACTGAGTAAATAAATTCATCATACAGTGACTCGCCAAGTTCACTTAGTCAGAAACAAAATAAGGTTTATGCATGTAATCACCTGAAATAAGCAATATTTAAAGGGCTGGATGCCCCTAAATCCTTAATGCTTTTTGCTTTAACAACACCAGGGTCAGCGTTTAAACCTTCGATCAACAAGCCAAAGAATACTTGGAGATTACAGAAGTTTAAGGAGATTTATGTTGCTAAGTTATCGAGGGATAATTCGATAGCTAGTTCGATTGATTTGATAAATTTTAGTTTTGATTAACACAAAACTAATTCAACACTAAGGAGCGACGTGACTTAATGTGGTATACCTAGACATTTTGTACAATTTGTACGTCTAGTAAATTATAGAGACCTACACTTATAGACAATGCATATATAAATCAACTAAAACTTTCATCTAATAAATTATCTGATGGGTTCCATGCATTTGCAGGAACTTCAATATTTGATCTCGTCTTTCTATCTCTTTCGAACTCCTTCCAACGTTTCATTTGAATATGAGATGAATCAAATACCCCATCATGTTGATCGTGTGATCCCTTATCTCCAGCAACCACTCTAGTGTCTCCCCAACTGAAATCATCAAATTTCCAATAAGCATAAGTAGGTAACACAAAATTCCAAATCGGCAAAGCCACCAAATAAATCAAGAAATAAACAATGTACTTCAATGAAGATACTGTGATCACAATCAACAACCCAGGCAACCCAAAGATAATCGCTAAAAGAACCAATGATAAAACCGGAGTTGGCTTGGAAATAATGGCAATAATAACAACGTAAATGGTGAAACAAAGAGCTGCAGGAAGCACTAACGTACCAATCAACTCAATAAAGATACAGAACCTCATTGAGAAACAAAAGGTACCACATAAATCCCTTACCAAGACCAATTCAAATAAATTATGAACAGTAGAATTAATCCATCTTCTTCTTTGTGATAATAACACCTTAAACTTAGCAGGGACAATGGTTTTACAAATAGCCTTTGGTACAAAAATTTGTTTTCTTTTAGGGAAGGTCTTTAACATAAGACTACTCAAGTAACGATCTTCTCCTAATAACAATAAATTCTTTTTGTGTAAAGTATCGACAACATTGTCACTATATCTTTCAACAATATCAGGATTAGACAAAATTGGTACCCAATACCCGTCCTTACCCTTTGGAGCTTTGATTCTGTACATACAGAAACACCCAGGCAAACATGTAACCCCACCAAAAACACTTTCAAACGCCTTAGCTTGATGATGGGAAATATAATATTCGAAAACTTGAATCAAAGTAACCCAACTTTGGTTTTTATTTTCAATTTTAGTTTCTCCACATAATCCCATGATCTTCGGATCTTTAACCATTTCAGCAACCATATGAGTAGTGGAGTCTGGATAAACTTTGGTATCAGCATCCACCATTAACACGATTTCATACATTTCTGCCATAAGGCCCGTGACTTTCCAAATTGTACTGAAAATTTCAAATTCTAATGTTGTCATTCTTTCATCAAACATAACCTTTTGTAAGAAAGACATTAAAATGATCTGTGAATCTCTTTTACCTCTATTACCAGGTTTAGGCAATGAACTTTCTTCTGGTGTTCCGCATTTAACAAGGGTAATAACAGGAACTCTTTGTTGGTTTTCAACCGGTACTGTAGCATCATCGTATTTATAGAAACCACCGTAGACCTTTGCCATATTATGACGTTTAGAACCTTGGGCAACTGCAACATAACTGTGAGGTTCAACTTCATCAGGATCAACTACAAAATCTGTCATCATACTTAAGGCAATGTCAGGAGTGGTCATATCATTACCTGACCCTTTGATCATACCGTCACAGATTATTAAAATCAATTTATGAGAATTTGGATAATTGGTAGTACACAAAGAATCCAAAGTTGTTCTGAGACCTTCTTGGTCTTCGGAATAACATGTCACTAAACAGATAGTGTGTGCTAATGGGAACCCATAAGGTTGATATTCAACTGGTGGTTGAGGAACAACATCTGGATGAATGATATCTGCTGATAAGGTTTGGACGTTATTGAAATCATCAACATCGAAAGGATTGATCATCATTGATGCTGGTCTAGATCTGGCCATGTTCAATAAATCTGTTGACGAATTGAAGGTTTCATTCATGAACATCGACTGTCTTTTGGATGCATTCTTTTGTTTCTCGATTTTGGGGTTTAATAAATAGTTTTGCGTTGACATCGTAGTGTATTTGAAATCCTTTGATAAGTTTTCACTGTTAACATAGTATTGGTTTAATTCGCTTGGAGCAAGACTGAGTCTCTTATTCAAAACACTTTGTCTGTTGGTTTTATAGTTGGCTCTAGTCTTTTGTGGAACAACCATTAAATCGCTAGGGTTTTGTTTGTCATCGACCCAATTTTCGATGTTTTCGTCTCTATCCATTGACTTTTTCATGCCTGAAGTGGCACCTTGAGTTGGACTGATAATCCATTTGAAGTAACATGCCATTAAGAATTTTGCAACCACAACCGATAAAATGAAAACCAAGGAAACAATCAATACTAACTGAGATGCAATACATCCAATAGAATCACTGTCAATGCTACCAACCTTGATAATTTCAGTCAAACACCTTGCGGCGTGTCTTTCCTCTCCGTTGGTCAAAACCATGGAGATATCATGCCCTTTGTAACTATCATCATCTCTTAATTTATTGAATAAATCAGGATATTCTAAATCATCGGTTTGAATCCAATCAATCAAGTTCAAGTCAAGAACATTACCGGAATATACAACTAAATTCCTTGAACTATTTTTGATATCGTCCCAAGTAAAGTAAACATCACCATTGACCTTCAAATTGTAGTAAGCATTACGGGCGATGGATGAAGTGTGACATGACCACCCTTGATAATATTCAGTAGTAAAGTTAGGAGATGATGATCCATCTTGAGCTAATAATTTACATGGCATATACCATGCGACTTCATTATCATCATTCTTAGGAATGGTACAATTATCTCTTGGTTTAATTAACCCTTTACAATTCCCATTAACATTCTGAAACAACAACGAAGCGTCCAGTCCTCCGGCATTAATAGGAGGATACAAAACATTGGTACCAGCATCAATTCCCGCAGCTGCTGGATGTTGGGAACGAGTTAAATCAAATGATCTACCGTTGATAATTAAGTAGCCGCTATTAACATCATTTATTCTTGTTCTGATTCTTTGCTTTTTACAAACGGTGGCAGTGAATCCAAATGTTAAATATGCTACCAATGCTGCGATGTAAAGAATACAACTTATCAACCCCATTTTCTCTCTCCATGCAAATTGTCTTTCCTTAGTTTTCAATCCAAACAAACTCAAAAGTGGGCTTGGGGCCCAGAATGTTATTAAGTAGCAGTAAATCTTCCAGGGGTAGATTTTAGACTCTTTTTTGACGGATTTCGGGTTATTGTTTCTTATGACTTTCGCTTTGGAAGGCGACGAATAAGGCTCAACTTCATCATTCAATCCGTAAATTTCCCTACCACCTTTCAAAGGACTTGGAGTTTTTTCGTAATCCATCAAGGGTATACCGGCTTCATCATCATGGGAATTACGAGCTGTTAATTCTGGTGATCTTCTATAACTATAACGGTCAGTGCTTGATATCTGAGGATCCAAATCAGGAGCTGGCTGAATTTTCAAATGATTAGACTCCTGATTGGCTATTTGGGTATAATGGTATCTTGGATGACTTTCATCTAGTCTTTGTCTTTCAGGTCTAACCAATGACTTCTTTCTGCTAATACCGGACTCGTGATCGAACTCTTGGTATTTGCTTGAGCCTGCACTATTTCTGAACGACATCCTTGCTTGTTCGTGTTTGTACTCAATGTGTGCTCTGTTTGTGTACTATATGATCAAGGAAGAACGGTGTTAGTGTCAGTGTAGTGTAAATTTTTTTCGATGGTTTTGAGAAAAGGCGCATTCTATTTTTGTAAACAAACAATTCAATTAAGTTTCCCGATTTGGGTAAATTGGGTTTGGCTTGGAAGAAAGAAGGTGGGAAAATAATAGGGGAGAGACGGTGATAGACGGTTTGGAGGGGTGATAGTAGTCAGGAGTAGTAGGGGGTAGTAATAGGTAGTAATAAGATGTAGCGGCAGTTTAGGTGAATAGAACATACACGTCTAATTTCACATTACCTAGGAAGGGATGGATCGCGTACAAACACAATAGACATTCTCAGACATTATAGAGACATTTGAAATTGAGTTATTGTTTTTTTTGTTTTAAGGTATAATTAGATTTTGGTAGGGGCACGTAATATATATATATTTATAAAAGTTAGTAATTTAAGGGTTAATTGGAAACCTTTAAATACTTACGTAAGATCTCCTGCTTAATATCATCTAAACTTTCAATTCTTAATTCAATCAACAAATTCATAACACCTTTTAAACTGGATATATCTCCCTTATCCAAATACTTCAATAATCCTTTAAGTAATAGCTTTAATTCTGTTATTTGCATAGAATTAATTGGTAAGTTGTATACCAATTTTGACTCTTCAATAATTCTCCTCAAACTGAAACTTATTCTTATAAGAAAGTATTTAAAGTTGTCAGCATTAAATCCTTGATTACCTAACGATCCTTCAATGGTGTACTTGATCAATTGTTCCAAACAAATAAGCTTCATTTTCTTATATTGGTAGAACTCAACTGCTTTGGTGATTCCAAACGTGGAATTAAAATCATATGACACTAAATTGGCAATTGTGTCATCAATATTATCAGAAAATAATTCTCCTTCTATTTCATTGAACTTGTATAAATAGGAGTTGGTGTAGATATCTTGGATAAGTTGATCGATCACATGTTCTTGTTTCAAGTAAGGAGATATCAATTCGATCAATTTCGAGTATTGAATAATGTTGATGTTTTCCTCCAATTGACTATGTGGCTGGAAGTTTGCTTCAACACAGTGAATAATCAATCTCCAAGTTTCGTCATCGTCAATTCCACTCTTGAGGAAAGTTTCAACAACTTTAAGGAGAAACAATCCAAGTTGATCCCAGTTTTTGGCTTTATTTTCAATAACTTCCAAAATCGATTTTATGAGTTTAACTAGTGTCCCATCGGTGATTATAATTGTGAAGTTACTAATTTTTGAATACGTGAGTTCAATTAATTCCATAGATATTCTGCTGATTGATATGAACGTAGGAAGTTTATACTTTGACTTTAAGTTCGAATTCATTAGCTTGCTTTCGATCTTTTCTCTGATTTTGAATTGGTATATAAGTAAATTACTGAGTTCTCGGAGGATAATGGAGTTGATACCATCATTGTCATTATGGATCAACAACTTGATATTATCCATGACATTCTTCTGAAGAAGTGTGGGAACTTCATCGTCTAGTTTATGGATAATTATAGGATATCTTAAGATTTTCGTGAATGTATTTAGCACTTGTGAAACGGTGTCAGTAGTTACGAGTCCATTGCTTTCCAATTTTGAGTAGATCAATGGGAATAGGATCACCAACCCATTGAGTTCATCCAAATAACTATCAACATCACTAAACTCATATTCAATAGGGAAATCAGTCCAGAATTCATACAATGCTTCGAGGATATTTCTATTAGTAGGAATTGCTAAAAGCTCATGATATTTCGTTAAGACAATGACATTAATTTCGATCTTATGTAACTCGATCAATCGCCTTGTGAAAGTAATAAGTTTAATCCAAATTTTATCGTCACCAGGTGTGAACTTGGTATAAATTGAAATCATTCCATCCAATTTCAACTTCACAGTTTCTTTTAGTTCACCTCCTAAATCTTTGACCTGGAAGATTTTATCAAATATAAGACTATAAATAGTTTGCCAGTGGTTTGAAGTAAGTGATTCACCATGAATTTCAATGATTTCAAAGAATGTTTGGAGTGACCCATCTCTTACTTGTGCTCTTTCGTCTGAAGAAAGTTTGATGATTTGAAGGAGTAAATAAATTTGAAGATGTTTGATGTCTTCTAAAGACTCTGTGAGATCTTCCTCCGTTGATACCACAGCCTTGGATTCTGCAACTTGCGGTTGCGATTTTATACAATCACTGATCAACCAAAAGTAACTAATACTACTAAAGGATATGTTCAAGTCAATGGTTTGTACACAAAAATTATAAAGTGTATCGATCAATAACCGGAACATTTTCAACGGCAAAATTGTGATAAATTCGTTCATAATCAATTTCAAACAATTGAACGAATTATTGACAATAGAACTGACTTTACTATTTTCAGGGTAGTTCACAAATCCCGAATTTATCATAGCAAAGATCGTATTCCAAACTTCAACATCAGTCAAACGTTTATCATAAGTTTCTAACATTTCATTTAAAGTAGTTAAGGCCTGGAGATGGAATTCTATGCGAGTGTTCAAGTTTTCAACAGTTTCAATTGTTTTGATCATAGTGTTAAGTCCATTCAAAGTCATAAGATTAACTTCATTGTATTGAGGTTCCGCTAATGATGAAGTTTCTGAAGTTACTTGATCTATGAGTGAAGTGAATTTACTCATAATAAAAGTCTTGAAATTAATATTGAGTTGACTTTTGATACCTGTGGTTATGAAAAATGAAACAAGCGATTTAAAAATATCTTCATTCTTAGCAAACTTCATATTTACAGTTGATATCTCATAAACTTTATTAATGAAATAAACTTTATTGTAAGGACAAAACACCTCTGACAGCAAACTCTCATTGAATAATTCCATTAACGAATCTATCAAATACTTGTAACTTTCTAATGGATAGTCCTTAATACTATCGTAGAATTTTCCCATAGATGTTTCTATGGTACTTAAATCTTGATTTTGATTTATCTTTATATCATGATTACCAGTAAATTCATCGGGTCCATTTAAATAATAGTCACTCCATTGTAAAGTGATCCAAATGATTTTCCAAGACTTGGTTAAAGTTGAACCTAATGAGGTACCTAAATTAATTAATGCTCTCAAACAAGTAATGTGTCTTGAAGTGAACTTACGTCCTTCAGTGCTTATAATCACTTTACTTAAAGTAGTTAACAAACCATCACGTAATTCGTTCAAACCTAATAATCCTGTAGTATGAATTAACTTTTGTAATGATCTTATAAGGGTGTGAAAATGATCGTTATCCATTAAGCAATGAAGATAATATTCAAATAATTGCAAAAGGTTCGGATACAAGAACTGAATTAAGTTGTTAATTAATTCAACTTTGGATTCTAAATCTTCATTGGATAACGATAAACTGTTAACAAATTTGGCTATACCTTCAGTCAAATTGACAACTACTTGAAAGATTAAATTGATGGAATATGTTGGGGCAACAGCTATGGGCTCCAGCTTATCCAAAAGATCTAAAATGGATATCTTTATGGCCGACTGTTTGGAAATATAAACTCCATTCAGAGTGGCTGGTGTTAATTGTTGAGTGATTATTGTAGCACTTAAAGGGTTGTAAGTTAAATATGATTCTAATATTGACAATAACTCCTGTATAACATTTTTCTTTTTGGAATCATAATCATAAAGTTCGAAGATCGTTTTTATGGTATCAAAATTGGTGAATAAATGCTTGAAGATCTCTAATACTAGAATCTTTTCCCAATCTTCATCATTTGGATCAAGAAGCAAATGATTAAGTGTTGAAAGTATAATTTCTCCTTCTATCACCAAGTTGAGGAGTTGTGTGCTAAGAAGTACTGACAAGTTTCTCATAACTCTCACTATAATAGGAAACTCTTTTGAGTTATTGATAAATCTTAAAAGTGATGGAACTAACTTGATTCTACACAAATAATTAAGTTCTGGATGGTTATTGAAAAGTGAAACATGATTCAGAAGAATTGACTCTATTACATCTAAGATTGTGATGATTTTAATGTTGGCTAAGTCGTGATAATATGTAGGAGATTTTCTTTCAAGGCATTCACAAAGGTCTTGGAAGATTAGGAAACTTTCATGGTCGTTTTCGTTGAGATGGATTGTTTGATTATTGATTTCTATTGGTAAGGTTGATGGCGTTGTTTCTGATTCTTTAGGTGCCTCAGGTGTGTCCAGTCCAGTGGATTGTCCCTTATCAAAAACATAATTGAACAACTGCTGCAAAGTAGCACTAGCAGTGTTTATTACCACCGTCAGTTTGTTATTCATGGTCAACCCGCTACAAACACTTAATAAACTTAACAACAACTCTCCGCCAATGTAATTACTATAGTTCTGCATTAAACTTGGTAAACACTGCAATATCCTCAATTGGATATCAATTGCTAGATGAGTGGCCTCTAGAAGCGATTTGATCAATCGTGACAAGTCCCTTTCATCAATTGCATTTGTTATGATCAATTTGTGGATAGCAGGGATTGCCAAATTGGCAAATCTGGCGTTGTTGACATTACATGAGATCAAGAACGGTGCTAAGATCTGAGATTTGGCATTGGAAGGTAGCTGCGACAACGGAGTTGAGTGGCTGAATTGCTTGATGTCGGTCAAGGCAACGTCACAGCTGTGTTTGATTTCGGTATTACGACGTTTGGACTCGTTTGATAGGGTTGTTAATTCTTGGATTAGGTGTTGGATGTTCATGTCGCAGTGAAGTTGTGAGAAGTTCACTGTTAGTGAGGTTAGTGAGGTTAGTGAGGTTAGTGAGAGGTGAGAGTTGAGGCAAGCTGACAGGTGTTAGGTTAGGACAAATTATTGGAAGTGAAGGTTAATGTACAAATAGTATTGAATGGAGACATTGGCATAGAAGGAAATAGATAAGGTTTAGATGTCTTACAGAACATCATCTTATTCTTTACGAAGAACTTTATCTCTTCTTTAGGTAATGTACTGCATCTTAGATCAGCTCATTGAGTTATGAACTAATTTCTATTAAATGTACGACAGCCTTACAAAGGCGACAAAACACAAACACAAACCCAAACCCAAACACGAACACAAACTGAAACACAAACACAAACTCCCAAATTCACAACTAACCCCTCGTATTCTAGAAAAACCTAAAATCAAAAAGAAGTACATATGAAACAAGCACGGACTTCAAATTCCGTATAAAAACAGCTAATGAAACATAAGAGCATAAACTAGCGTTAGAAACTCCGATCAGGTTAAAAATAAACGTTGGGTTACTTTTAGGATAATCACGGAGAAAAGTTTTTCCATAACCTGTTTTAGACAAGTCACAGATGGAGTGACATAGAATCACTCGATTTGTATTTCTTTTTCTGAGGCATTTGCAGCCACTCATGAAATGACAGGGTACGGATTTTAACTACCTTGAGGCGGCAAGGGGATTGTGTTTTTGTGTACATTGGTGTAGATGGATATGTAGATGTAAGTGTACACCCATGTGTATGGTTTGTTACCTTTGTGTGTACGTATGTGTAGGGGTTTTAGTTTTGATTTTGAGGTTGCCGTGCCAAGCAGAGTTATCCGAAAACGCATAAGAGAAACTTTCATACGATCTATATTCTAACGTCACACATAATGTTCAACTATTGTCAAACTAAATTACACTATTGATTCAATTGAAATAATTGATTCTTCAATCTTAAATTCTCTTCTAAAATCCTCGACTCGTTCAATTGTAAAAACTCAATATACTCAATGGCCTTATCCAAAATCAAAGACTTATTCAACTTCCTCATGCTGGTTTCATTATTTTCAAGCTTGTTCTGAGTTTTGAACCCAGTTTCTTCACCAGTCAACCAAGGGATCAATCTTTGTAACCCTTCGATTTTAGTATTAATGTTTATTCTATATTTCTTTTCGATGATATTATGAGCTGCCTTTTGACTGGTAGTCAACTTCTTTCTAGGGGCCCTCTTTCTGGTTTTCTTAGGACTATTGGATGTCAATTTGGCATTGACTGAATTCAAATCCAATAACTCGGAACTGGAAAAACTGTTAATGTCTTCCGGACTATTATTGGATGGCAAATAGGAGTCAAATACACTATCAAACTCTTGTTTAATTGACCCATCCATGGATCCCGAGTCCGATTCTGATGATAAATGAATAGCTTCACTATCAATATACTTTAACCAATCATCATTATCACTGACAGGACTTATTGGTTGGAACTCATTCATGTTCATGTTCATGTTCATGTTCAGGTTCATGTTCATATTCATGTTGATATTAATGTGGATATTATATTGTTACTATATAAAATATGTGTGGTACATGAACTCACAAACCGACAATCTGGTTTTTATTTATACCTTCTCCTGAAGCAAATCCCTAACGGCATATTATCATGCCTGGTTTAGTCCACTGTGCATTTCCATTCGGCATACGAGAATCTTGTCTAAATCACCTCACATTCGGTGTTAAACATTGCCAAAAATTAACTGGTATGATTTTCAGTCACCGTGCCTGCATATAACACGCAGAGCAGTTCAAATCATATGTTTTTAAGGACATGGGTTTTTTTGCAAACCTAAAATGTAGCAACGTTGCTTATGCTAGGGCCATTTAAGCTGTGGTTCTTACACTATACACCGTTGTGGGAAGGTTGAAACGCTGTGACTTGACTTTCGTGATTCATGCCGTTTTGGTGTGTGTCCAAATTAATGCACTTAATAAAGTTTATAAGGTTATTCCTGCGTGTCCTTAATATTGTGTAGATTTAGAGATTTACAGAATAACCAGCCAAGATATTGTCAAAGCTTATAGGTTCACGTTCACGTTGGTGATATTAGTGCCGAACTTTAGGTGTGGCCCCGAATTATATCCGATTATACCCTTAATGGTTATGGATATGTAGCCCATTATTAGCTTAAGTCGACACTTCTCCAAAAATTGCCCAAATGTCATCTCGTCACAATTTCCTCCCGTCACAATTCCCTCATCCTCCACTTTGTGTCTGTTTGTTTCTCTTTATATCATTGCTATTTACCTCCTTTTGTGTCTTCGTATTTACATTCCCGAGCTTCCCCTTTCTACCCCAAGGGCTCTGGTTGTACCCGAAGTTCTTGAAGTTAGTTAGTTATATCTCCGTGTATGGCCCGTTTCTTATTTAGGGTGTTATACACACCCCTGAACAGCAGTTTTTCAAATGGTTGCAAAGTCGTGCACAAGCAGAACCATATCTATAACCCCTATGTAGAGATAAGATTAGCAAGAGGCAAGTTAAGACGTCAATGATAAGTTCGGTAATAGGGGACAATTATAGTGGTTATGATATCTTTGGTTTACTTACATAACCAAGTTCTTAACTCTGTTTTAGTGTATTGTAATTGTTAGGTTGATCTTGATCTATTGTAGGTAATTTAACGTATATGTCAGGTTACTTGATTTAAGTAACTATGCTTTAATTAGTTTAATTATTTTAATTACATCATCTTAGAGGCTGTGGTTGTGTATGTACAGTAAATATGCCGTTCGATTACAAGCTGGAGTAGAAATATATGACGTTGTTTAACTCGTAATAAAACTTAGGGCCGAAGTTGTATTGAAGGAAAGTGACAATAATGACACGAGAGCTAGAAATGCCTAAAGAAGATATAACCTGGTTGGATTCTTTTAAGACATCCAAAAGAGTAAAAAGGAGTCAATTGTTGATTTAATAGATCAATATTGTCTTGATTGTAGGGGATAAAAAATGGATTTAAATGAACAGAAGTTAATTTACTGCAACATAGACACAATTAGTTTGGGTTACTTAGAGTAAGACAATGGATGATGAGATAGGGATATTCAATGGATTGTATTCAATGAAATGAGAGAATAAGCTAATACAATGGTATTAAACCAATAGACTTAATAGACACAAATTTGGTAGACTTAATAAATACAAATGCCGCAGGCTTTAATAGGCCCTAACACTGATGCATACTTAAACACTGCAAACACTGTAAACACTGTTACACTATAACCATACCTTAATTAATCAAGTCACTAAAGACCTCACAGATTCAAGCCCGTATAATACTCGTAATTCATATCTTAAATATGTACTCTATTGTAATTTCAATTGTTTAGCCTGAAACGTGATGAGGTGTGGGAAGTGAGAATGTAGATAAGAACCCGACACAGAAATATAAATAGAAATCAACTTCAAGGAAGGCAAAATTCATGGAAAGGATTTTTCCTACTTCTTTTTAGTGGTGAAAAATTACTTACCATATACCCTAACTCTACCTGCTGTTCTTATTCTGCCATTTCACCCAATTCCGCCTAGCCTCTTGTGCCACATAATTTCATATACGCTGTCAATGCGAAGCGTGGATGAGAAAATTTTCCAATCTACTCCTCAACAACACCAACCTTAAACAGCCTATACTTCGTTAAGGAAACGTAATCACACGTGTTTTAGTATACCACATTCACTGCTACCATAGAAGACAACACCCAAAACCACTGCATACGTTCAGTCAACCAAAAACACCCAATATTCACGTCTTTATGGCAATATGAAAATAGATCAAGTAAACAAAATTCGAATAATCTTAGCATTATTAGTGATAACACTAATAACAATCGGAAGGTTCTTATTCGTCAACAACCAACAATTATACGTCCCTCATTTTGATAACGACGAATCCGTCAAATTCTTCGATTTGGACAACTACAAGGGTAGACCTGATGGTTGGCAATACGAAGAAAGAGTGTTGTTTTGTGTTCCATTAAGAGATGCATCTGCACATTTACCCATGTTCTTTGGCCATATGAAGAACTTGACATATCCACACAATTTAATTGACTTGGCTTTTCTTGTCAGTGACTCCAGTGATAACACTATGGGGAATTTGAAGAAACATTTGAATGAAATTCAAAACCACCCTGACTTGTCGATGAGATTTGGTGAAATTGAAATCTTTGAAAAAGACTTTGGTCAAATCATTGGTCAGAGTTTTAGTGACCGTCATGGGTTTGCTGCTCAAGGTCCTAGAAGAAAGTTAATGGCAAGGGCTAGAAACTGGTTATGGACTGTTGCTATTAAACCTTATCATTCTCATGTTTATTGGAGAGATGCCGATGTCGAGACCGTTCCTGCCACTATTTTAGAGGATTTGATGCATCACGATAAAGATGTTATTGTTCCTAACGTCTGGAGACCTTTACCAGATTGGTTAGGTAATCAGCAACCATATGACTTGAATTCTTGGCAAGAATCGGACGGTGGGTTACAATTAGCGGAAGCATTAGATGAAGATGCTTGTATTGTTGAAGGATATGTTGAATATCAAACTTGGAGACCACACTTGGCGTATCTTCGAGATCCTTATGGAGACCCAGAGATTGAAATGGAATTAGATGGAATTGGGGGTGTTTCTATTTTAACCAAAGCCAAGGTGTTCAGAGCTGGTGCACATTTCCCTGCTTTCTCATTTGAGAAGCATGCTGAAACCGAAGCATTTGGAAAATTAAGTAAACGTATGGGATACAATGTGTTTGGATTGCCCCATTATGTTATCTGGCATATCTATGAACCATCTTCAGACGATTTGAAACATATGGAATGGATGGCATTAGAGGAAATCAGACAAAAGGAAGAAGCCAAGATCAAGGCGGTATACGATAAAGTATGGGACAAGGCATTCGAAGGGGTTCAAAATGAGTGGTCTAAGGAAAGAAATGATTTTATGAAGAACACAGATTTATCTAAATTCAGAAAGATTTACGTTGATTGGAGTGGTGCTGATAGTGAAAATTTAGATAATGAGATAAAAGATGATAAGCATTTAGCTGATTTTGATCCAGCTTAATCTTTGTAAAAGATCTTTGTAAAAGAAGTATGTAGAATAGGATAATGCATATATGTATTGTATTTTGTTGAATTTTATTGTTTTCTATTATAGTGTAGTGTATTGTAGATACATGTATATGTGACAGGGTAGACAGTTTATGGCATAAACTCTTCATCACCTTCAACCCTCAAACTAGGCTCATCCATATACATATAAAATTGAAAAAAGATATAAACATCTTCAAAAATTGTACCTAATGATCCTAATAACCAACTCAAGTTTAACAAGATGTAATCTCTATCATTTCTATAAATTAAAATTTGACCAGCATAAGTTAAATTACCCAAAGTGGAAAAGAGAAAGAACAATAAACTTAAACCTTGTACTGATTTACGTTGATGATTTTGAACAATCTGGGGGATTCTAGCACCCAAGTAAAGGAAAGCCGATAAGTAACCTACGAGTTGAGGACCGAACTCTAATTCAACTCCAGAGTCGGGGCTATCTGGACTATCTGGAACATCAGAACCAGACGAGCCTGGAGAAATAAAGTATCCTGTAATTCCACAACCAATTACAAAAAAGATTGGTAAAACATATTTGGTAAAGACTCCGTGATATGATGGTTCTAATGCAATATCAGTCAATGTACTTGAAGTTCTTCTCCTGTCAATTAAAGGTCTTTGTTCATGGTCATGATGGTGTTTCTTAGTGTATAAATGTTTATAATAAACATATGAAAAAATAGTCAACGCATCAGCTATACAAAACCAGATGGCTAAGAATACAACTTGTGGTAACAAATGGGCCCATACACTACCGATTAAATTAAACACATCCCCTAAAAACCAAATAGAGATAAAACCGATAGCAATCCCATCACTAGACTTGAGTCTCCATTGTTCTATTAATTGGGGCATTAATAATACAATCCAACAGGCCAAAGACGTGGATCCCATGATCCCGGAGATAGACCCTCTTAAAGGCGACGCAGGACCGTTTTGTAAGATTGTGATTATGTTATTTAACATTATTTTTGTGGCTTCCAAACCCTATCTTATCGCTGAAAATTTTTATTCGCGTGAGGTGCGAGGCTAAGGAGGAGAGGGACATGGCCTATGATGCAATGAGGGACTGGAGGGACTGGTGAGGCACCATGCATAAATAAGCAACAAAGAAAAGACGAGGGACAATTGATAAGAAGCCACAAATGGAACTAACTACGTCAACACCTTAGATCGTCATGTGAATTCGGTGGGGGTAACCAATTGTTCTGGTTACGGTTACGGTTATGAAAATCATAGAAAATATAATTTGTCACATTACTAACCTTAGTAACGCGGACGGGACAAAATTCAAATATTGTGCGCCGTTCCGGTTTCACTATAAATATACTCGAATATTCTAACACTGGGTTACACAAATACAAATGGCCGGTAAACAAGCAGTAGTTATTGGTGCAGGATACGCAGGGATCATCGCTGCTAAGAAATTAGCTAAGTTAGGCTTAGATGTCAAAATCATTAGTCCTAGTGACAAAATGTTCCACAGTCCAATCGTACCAAGAGCATTCAATGACAAGGATGCTCTCGATAAGTTGGACGCCAGCTTCAATGATCTCAGTCATATCTTCAAAGACTTGCCTAATGTCAAACACATCAAAGGGTTAGTTGAAGAATTGAACCCGGACACTAATAGTTTAGTTTTAAGTGATGGTAAAACTGTAACATACGATTACTTGGTTATTGCATCTGGATCACAATCAACATCAGCTTTATTTAAACAAGAACCAGATATTAAAGCCAGTGTTGCATTGATTAAAAAGGTTCATGAACAACTTAAAAAGGTTAGTTCTGTTGCTGTTATTGGTGGAGGTGCTACTGGTGTAGAAACTGCTGGTGATATTAGATTCTATCATCCTACTGTTAAGGTTGATTTGTATACTGGAGCAGACCTTCCTTTACCTCAAGTACCACATAAGAAATCTGTGCAAGCTCAAGATGTTTTGAAAAGTGCTGGAGTTAATGTTATTAATAACGTTAAGTGTGACAGCTTCACGGAAACTTCTATCACCACCGCTAAAGGTACTACCAACTACGACTTGGTCATTCCTGCTTTTGGTGTCAAGCCAAACTCTTCCTTCATTCCTAAGAAATTGTTAGATAAGAACGGTTACTTGGTTACTGATGAGAGTTTAGTAGTTAAGAAGTATCCAAACATTATCGGGTTTGGTGATATTGTTCAACTTAGTGACAACACCATTGCTTCTATTGTCATGGCCCAAATCAAAGTTTTTGAAGCTTCCATTCAAAAATACTTTGCTGGTAAAAACGTTACTCTTAAGAAGTATTCACCAGTATCTCCAACATTTTTTGTTCCAATTGGTAAAAAGAACGGGGTTGGGATGTTATTCGGGTGGTCAGCACCTAAATTCATGGTTGTATACATCAAATCAAAAGATTTCATGGCTAGTCGTTTTGAAAAGTATTTTGATGAGTTTTAAATAGTTATAATTAGTTTAATTTGTAGATTTTGTTTATAGTGTGTATTAATTGTGATATTTACATTTTTATTTTTTGTAATTTTTTTAATCTCGTGTGCAATTTTGAATTTGCCATCGTCACACTTAACGACAAAAACAATAAATTCCAAAAGTTTTAGGTAAATGGACATGAGAAGGCTATTCCACATGTTCTGTATACTTTAAAAATGGCTGCAAAATAATTGCGAAAATGTAGCGAAGAAATAAGACCATAGAGTAATCCTCATACCAATATCATTTCTCACACAAACTTCACACAAATCTCACACTGAAAATTTTTCACTTACTATATCTACAATGGTATGTTCATATAGATAGGCATTGGACCCTCCCTGATTACACCCCACTATATCTAATATATTAGGTTGTGCTCAAAGGAGTGGATCCCAACCGCCCTCTGGACCCAAATGTTTTCAAATGGGTCCTTAAGAGGAACCTTGTGCATTCACTTCTTTGAAGCACAGGCTGAGTATCATAGATACTGTAGAGTAGAATTAAAAAGGAGACAGTTCGTTGACCATAATGAGAACCCTGTTTTTTAATACTAACTCAATGACACAGCCTGCAAAGAAAGTTGCTCCAGCGCCATTATCTACTAAATCCACTGGTGGTAAAATTGCCCCAAAGAATCCTTTAGTTGAATCAACTCCAAAGAACTTTGGTATTGGTCAAGCTATTCAACCTAAAAGAAACTTGTCAAGATTTGTCAAATGGCCAGAATACGTCAGATTACAAAGACAAAAGAAAATCTTGTCATTAAGATTGAAAGTTCCTCCAGCAATTGCTCAATTCTCTAACACTTTAGACAAGAACACTGCTGCCCAAACTTTCAAATTATTTAACAAATATAGACCTGAAACTTCAGCTGAAAAGAAAGAAAGATTAACCAAAGAAGCTGCTGCCATCGCCGAAGGTAAGTCCGCCAAAGATGTTAGTCCAAAACCAGTTGTTGTTAAATACGGTTTAAACCATGTTGTTTCCTTAATTGAAAACAAGAAGGCCAAATTAGTATTAATTGCCAATGACGTTGATCCTATCGAATTAGTCATCTTCTTACCTGCTTTATGTAAGAAAATGGGTGTTCCTTATGCTATTGTCAAGGGTAAAGCTAGATTAGGTACTTTAGTCCACCAAAAGACTAGTGCTGTTGCTGCTTTAACTGAAGTCAGTGCTGCCGACGAAGCTGAATTAGCTAAATTAGTTTCAACTATCAACTCCAACTTCATTGAAAAATACGATGATTCAAGAAGACACTGGGGTGGTGGTATTATGGGTGCTAAAGCTAATGCCAAGAGAGTTAAAGCTGAAAAGAAAGCTGATATTCCAAAGGCTACTGCTGCTTAGATCCAAAACCATTGTATTGTATAGTTAATAACAAAAATTAATCGTTATATTTGTGTCTTTATTTTCTATATATAATTACGATTTATAGTTAGTTTTCGAAGTCACGCGATAAATAGGGCTAAACCCTAAGACTGCGAATTTACTGTGAGAAACCTTTTTGAAAAATTTTAACTGAGAAAATTGATTTTCAACTTAATTAGTATTAAAAGTATGTGTCTATAAACAATCGATAATAAGGAGGAATGTACGGTAGAAGAATGAGAAGTCTAAGTGAATGTTGAATGTTTCCCATGTTATATTTCCAGTGACGTTTTTTTATGTCTTCTAAGTTTTGTCCAAATATAATAATATCCGTCGAGTTCATAGAATTATGATAAAAGTGTTGATAATTCACTGAAAATAAGTAAGAACATCCCAGAAGTAATGTGGCTATTTGAATAACAATTCCACCATAAGTTTTCATAGTTTTTCCCATGTTTTTCCCAGTCGTCACAATTTTCCAACCTTCCACAAATAATGTTCCCATCTTTTACTCCATTCATATTCAACCCTTCCCCCCTCCTACTCTAAAACCTATACTAACAATTTAGATGGCTAAATCAAAGAATCATACTGCTCATAACCAAACCAAAAAAGCTCACAGAAACGGTATCAAAAAACCAAAGACCCAAAGATATCCATCATTAAAGGGTGTTGATGCTAAATTCAGAAGAAACCACAGATACGCTTTACACGGTACTGCTAGAGTTTTAGCTCAAGCTAAAGCTGAAAAATCTGCTTAAATTATTTTTAATAATGAGTAAATAACAGCAATACATGAATATATTTGTAGTATAGTTGTTAATAATAAGATTAGTACGAAGGCTCTGAAGTCTTGAAAGGACGTAATATTTTCTTTTTTAGAACGCAATGTCACATTTGTGTTATCTCTTAAGCTCTCGTAACTCTATAATATGTTTGTGTTAACTTTGCTTGGGTCTGCTTTGCTCGGATCTGCTTGACTTGGGTCTGCTTGGCTCAGTGTTGTTGTGCTGCTGTGGTGTTGCATCGTCAGCGTAACTGTCTCAAGTGCGTACGCTACGCACAATCTTTGCGATACATGTCAGCTTTTGGGAATCCATTGCCCAATGGTTTTAATAAACCATTTGGATTCGATAAAAGAGGCGAAGGTAATAGGCCGCCCTCAAATCCCAAGGACAATTCAAATGGGTACAAAAACAAGAAGAAACCGTTCGTGAAGAATGGAAAACCAAAAGATACAAAGCCAAACAAGGATAAAGTGTTTACGAAAAGAAGACCAAGACAAACACAAACACCGAATCAAAATGAAGAAGACATGGATGAAAATGAAGACATAAGTGTCAAAGTTATACCCAAAACAAATACAACATATCAAAGCTATTCAAACAATGAAAACGACATAATAGGACCAATAATAAGTAACCCCGAACAGTTTGGGTTTCAGAAGAAGCAAATAGGTGCTAGGGAAGTGCCGAAGTATTTACAAATTCAACCCAGAATTATTGAACCCATACCGTTCAAACAAGATCCGTGGGACAAACAAAACCAGGACAAAATGAATGAAATGGAACTGCAGAACAATGGAAATGATTACCAGGGCCTTTACGAAGAGTTTCAAAGGATGAGAGAAGTTGAAAGGAAGAAGATGGAAGAGTCAGGGTTGGTTGATGCCGAAAATGTAAGGAAAGACCTTAATGATGCCATATCGTTTCAAGGGACGTGTTTAGATATGTGTCCTACATTTGAAAGGGTAAGAAGAGCATTGGAAAACAACGTTAAGAATTTGGAAAAGGATCCTGTTACTAAGAAAATCGTGAAATCAAAAGCAGTTAAAGCGTTTTCGAGACCTGCTGCTGGTCAACCTCCTCCATTACCTTCAGAAGTTAGACCCCCATTTGTGTTAGTACAATCGTTGGATTATCTTATTGACAACATTGTTCCACAATTGCCTGAATCACATTCATTTTTATGGGATAGAACGAGGTCCATCAGGCAAGATTTCACATACCAGAATTACTTTGGGCCTGAAGCTATTGAATGTAATGAGAAAATTGTTAGAATACATCTTATATGTTTACATGTGATGGCCGGAAGTGACGTAGAATATTCACAACAACAAGAATTAGAACAGTTCAATAAAGCTTTACAGACGTTGATTGAAATTTACCAGGATGTAAGGAATCGTGGTGGTTATTGTCCAAATGAAGCCGAGTTCAGGGCATATTACTTAATTAGTCATTTAAGAGACAATGAAGTCGAGCGGGAATTACAAACATTGCCCACCCTGATATTAAAACATCCATTAATAAAGTTAAGTTTGAAGTTTAGGAGCTTAATGTCTCAGAGTAATATCGTTGAAAGAGGATATAAGAACACTGTAGGATGTTTGAATCTTTATGTGGAATTCTTTAGATTGGTATACAATTCAGAGACTCCATTCTTGTTAGCTTGTCTTTTAGAAACCCAGTTTAATGAAATAAGATTTTATGCTTTAAAAGCAATGACTAGGGCATACCATACCAAGGATAAAGCTTATGATGGAGCCAGCTTGTCGGTGCAATTAGGATACGATAATATTGACAAATTAGTTAAATTCGTTCAATATTATGAGGTCGACATAATCAACGATAAAGGTGCCATTCTCATTGATTTGGTGAATAGAGAGAAGTTAGAGTCACAGTATAAATTGAACTCTATAACTGATAAACCAAGATTGTCACAACCGTTTTCACCACAAATTGATCAAAAAATAAGTAAACCTTTAGCTGAGTTTATTAATTGTGGAGAACCTAACAATGATTTGCATTTGACAACCACAAAGACAATTTTAGGAGGAAAGTCATTTGAATTACCAAAATCTAGTGGATTTAGCGGGGGATTTAGCTCAAACACAGATGATACTAAATCCGGTTCATTTGCGGATTTTTTATCAAGACCTCAATCTCAACCCAATTCTGGGTTTGCAGCAAGTTCTGCAGCAGCAAATTCTGCACCGGCCTTCGGTACAAATTCAACTGCATTCAATGGACCTTCTTCTGTTAATGGACCTACACCATTTTCATTTTCTGCACCTACATCAAGAGACGTTAGCAAACCGACATTCAATTTCAAAACACTGGCTAAGGAACCAGAGAAGCAACCGGCAGCTGTTGTGGTTAATGAACCGGTATTCAGTTTCAAGAAGTCAGAGGAGAAGAAGGTCAGTTTTAACTTTAACCCAACAACTGATGAAAAAGCAACAGAAAAGGCAGAGAGTAAAGAGATACAAAAAGAATTACCAAAACAGTTATCCATGGAATTACCAAAAATCGAACTGGCTCCTAAAAAAGAGTCTAATTTTATTCTTAATATTCCTAAATCAGAGTCAAATGCTTCAAAAGAATCCAACTTTGTACTTAACATACCCAAAGAAACTCCCAAGGAGGCAAACTTCGTTCTTAATGTTCCAAAAGAGTCCCACAAAGCTCCTGAGCCAAAACTCATAGAAAATTCCAAATTCCCAGCTGCAAACCAGCAAATAGCATCTACGATAATATCCCACGTTATAAACGAAGAGCTTTATAGAATTCTTCCTAAAATAGTCAAAAGAGAAAATTCTAAACGTGAAAGAGACAACCTTATTGATCTATTTGGAAAAGAACTTTATCAAGCTTTTTTGAATGAAATTGTTTATCAAGTTGCTAAGGATATCCAAGCTGATAATTTCTATAGAAATAACATCAAACGGAAGTATATCAGGAAATTGAAGAATGTAGGAGAGGAACTAAAGGTCAAACAAAGATTGATTAGGAAAAGACAAGCGGAATTGGAAGATACCACGTTCAAGAAGAGAAAGTTCAATTCTAACACTTCAGTTAGTTCAATCAATTCAACGAAAAGGAGAGAACTTTGGGATGAATCAAGCATTGATGAAATTGTCATTAGAAGGAACGAAATAGAAAAGTTGTGGAGTCCTATTGATTTGAAACAATTTGCCGTAGATTGCAGCAAGAATATGAAGGTTAGAATTGAGAGTAGACAGGTAGAGTTGAAGTTTTTGGTGGTTGTTGAAAATTGGAAGGTGAACTATTCTAAATGGCTCAAAAATAAGCTTGACTTGAAGTTGAGTGATACAAACGCAGTTTACAATAATGAAGTTGAAACTAACAAGCTAAAATTGAAGTTCACAAGTTTGCCAAGTAAGGAGTACTTGAATAAAGAGTTTTTCAGTAATGGAGGGTTTATATTATTTGAGTGTGGATTGTTACAGGAACTGAAACAGTTTGGAAGTGTCGAAGAGAAGTTGAAAAGAGATGGAGTAATTTTACAAAGGATCTTGCTGTTGGTTTCGAAGTTTGGATACTTCAAAGTTGAGGTAATTGTAGTGTATTGGGACGTTAGTAACAGTAAGTTGAGTTCAGAGAAAATTCATGAATGTTTAGGAGTGAAGGAGAAGACCAATGAAGTGATCAAGGAATTAATTGTATGTGACATGAGCCAGGATCGTAATATCAATGATATACTTAACAATGGATTCAAACAATTAAGCCTGACGTTCACTGCTGATTTAACCCTGAGAGGCATAACTAAAAAAGCTCATGAATTGAAATACGAAAGTCCTTCTAAAGTAATCGATAACGATGAATTTAAATTGACCGAGGAGAAGATTAAACAAAAGGCTAAGTTAGATAAGAAGTTTGCATATTTGAATAATCATTCATTTACACAGAAGCCAGTTGGGTTAAATTTGAATTCTTTCAATAAAACAGTCACAGGGTTTAATAC
Source organism: Yamadazyma gorgasii (assembly GCA_003708985.3). Taxonomy (NCBI): domain Eukaryota; kingdom Fungi; phylum Ascomycota; class Pichiomycetes; order Serinales; family Debaryomycetaceae; genus Yamadazyma; species Yamadazyma gorgasii. The sequence continues at coordinate 139,108 of PPPC03000004.1, read as the reverse complement.
ATCATTTACTTCGTTTAGAGCTAATAATTCATTTAGAGCCAACCAGAGTGTTAATACAGGCAACAATACTATGGGAAACAATACAATAGGAAACACAATAGGTAATATTACCGTGAATTCTATACCCAATCTATCGGGATTTGGTAATGGAATCATCGAAGAAAGCACTCCATTCAGTTCGCCTAAGAAATTTGTTAAACCAAAGAAAAAATCCAATTTACAAGAATTAATCGATTTAACTACTAGAGTTAAATCCAAATATAAATAGCATAAATAGCATAGCATAATACATAGATTAACTACACCAAGACTTAAAGGAGTGGAGGGGAGACGACGAGGACGTAAGGGTAGTAAAGTGAATGTGCGTATAACACGTACACGTTGAAATGTGGAGAATACTCCGCTTGTTTACAAACACGGTGAAATTGAAACCAAGGTGAATGTGTGATCTGACAGGAGTCGATGATGAGTTGGGGTACAAAGAGAAGGGGAAACACAAAGATAGGAGAAGTTAGGTAGAAGTTAGCGGATATAGGGGACATAGGGGTAACTGAGAATGTATGATTGTGATGTATCGCGGAGAAGACAATGAATAGACAAATGATGTATCTGATCTGGATAGTTAGGAATAGTTTGAGGTTGTTAATAGAGAATGAAAACCGTAGTCAAGGGTCCGTAGACATTGGTTACAAAACAGATAAAAAAGTACCATGCTTATATATTCAACCAGGAACAAGGTTCCAATGCAACTCCGAAATTAGCTAATTATAGAAAACCTAACCTATAAAACCAGCCTATACAAAAATTTTAAACTATTGACCTACTTCAAAGGAGTCAAGTTAATTAACCATTTTTTATAATTTGATTCTAGAAACTTATTATTCATTTCCTCTTTGGAATAATCTTGTAATGCTTCAAGAATCGTTGGATTGAATGAATTTGTATGTACATCTTTGTATTCATTCAATCTATGCAGACAAGGTTGGTCCTTGCAGAATGCACATTCGTATAAGAATATGTCATCGTTAGGAGGGTCTTGAATATCAGAAGACTCGTCTAAATCTTCCATGTTAAAATTTTCATGAGAATATTGTAGAAACGGAGATGTATCCGGAGCTGACCCTATAGTGAATTTGACATCCATATTATTGTTTGTATTATATTGGTTTGTGTTTGTGTACTGGTTTGTATACTGGTTTGTGTAGTGGCCAGCTTTTATGTTGTTTGTGTTTGTGTTTGTGTTTGTGTACTGACTTGTATTTGTGTATTTATAATTCTCAGTCGACCTGTCGTCTTTATATGGTGAAAAATTCATTTCGATTGCTGTCAAATTGCTACCGAAAAATTTCTATGTATCTATGCTTAAATCGTGCAGATACACCACCTATAAATAACCGGTATTTATTGCTTGTGCTTGAAGTAAAGAATATCCCACGCAAATATAAAACAACAAATGTGAAAAATATGGAGATGGGGAAATTTGGTGGTTTATATGTGGTGTAAAAATGTGGTGTAAAAAATGGCCCCAACTTTTTTTACTCCACAGTCTCACCTGAGTCCGACCGCATAACCAGGATGTAACCATACGCATTCACAACACCGAATTATTGTTGCTACACTACCGGTTGATCTCGGCGCGGTTTCGTTGCGGTGACGTTTTGAGGTTAAAGTGGTTACTTATTTGAGACTAAAGCGGTTAATTCTTTAGATTAAATTAAAGTGGTTAGTTGTTTAGATTAAAGTGGTTAAGTATTTGAAACCATCTTGTCACTTATTAAGACTAAAGTGGTTATTTATTTGAGATCAAAGTGGTAACCCGTTAGATTAAGGTGGTATTTACATTAAAGTGGTCTTAGATTAAAAGTACCTATTACACTAAATATGACTTTGTACTCGTTCTATATTTTCGATAGACACTGTCATTGCATATACCATAGAGAATTCCATAAGAATACTATAAATAAAGACAACGAATCTGACATCTCAAAGTTGTTATTCGGGGTGTTGTACAGTCTAAAGAATTTGTCATCGAAATTAGGTGACGCTACTACGTTAAACAAATTAAACTCATTCTCCAATGGTAGTTACCGAATACATTTCACAGAGACATTGACGAATTTGAAGTTCGTGCTCGTGTCTGATAATTCTATAGATAATCTCCAATCGGTCTTGTGGGAATTGTACTCGAATTATTACAGGAACAATATTGTTTTCAATCCATTAAGTCCTATAGATTTCAAAGCTGATGAAGTTATTGATAACTTGAACTTTATTAATCAAACTGATGAGTTTCTAAGGAGTTTACCAATATTCGGTTAACTCTTTACCCTAAATGGGTCATAATTGCTAATGACATGTATAGAAGAAATAAACGCAACACGTGTAATTTAATGATGTCTGACTTTCCCACAAATACGTCGTTAAACTTACATGACACATACATGACTAGCAATCTAAGGGTTCAAGCCTGCCCGGCATCCCGACTAGAAGCTTCTCGTAACATTGCGCTTTTTGGCGCTTTTTGTCCGCGTTGGCTTAGCGTCGAACAGTTTTCCGCACCTCATCGGCTCTCCGATTTTCCACTGATTTATGGTTATCATTATAAATACATTGAGCTATACTTAACTTTTATATTAAAAGTTTACAAAACAAAAATGAATGAATTCAAATTTAAATCGATTTATCACGAAATCGTGCTCACAGGAATCGTGTCTTTGGCGCAGATTCTCTGTCAAGGAAGTATAACAATGGCTTTAAGTACTATGGATATAGTCATAAAAGACTTTAATTTAGAGATCCCAGAGTCTTCTGCTAAAGCTTGGTATATGGCATCATTTGCCATGACGGTAGGAACGTTCATATTGATTGCTGGGAAGTTGGGAGACTTATTCGGGTTGAAACTTGTGTTTAACGTTGGATGGGTTTGGTGTTGTATAGCATCTTTATTATGTGGATTATCGATCTATTCCAAATCCATTATCTTTTTAATTATAGCTAGAGCCTTACAAGGTATTGGGTTTGCCCTTTTGTTGCCTTGTGGGATGGGAATCTTAGGAAACGTCTATGACAACGGATTCAGAAAGAATTTGGCATTTTCTTGTGTAGGAAGTGCTGGTCCTATTGGGGCCACCTTAGGAGGAATATTTGCTAGTATTATTGCCCAATTAAGTTGGTGGCCATGGTGTTTTTATATAATTTCCATTTTGAGTTTGTGTTTGTTAGGATTATCATCATATTATATTCCTAATAATATCAACGAATTACCAACTAAAAGATTCAAACGTTTGGATTTGATTGGTTCAAGTTTAGGAATTGTTGGTTTAATTGTGTTAAACTTTGTGTTGAACCAAGGACCACTCGTAGGATGGAATTCTCCATATATCATCGTATTATTTGTATTATCGGTGATTATGTTACTTGCTTTCTTTGTGGTCGAATCCAAATACGTGTCATATCCATTATTGCCTAAATCCGTATTCAATTATAAAATCGGATTAGTGCTTTTGTGTATATCGTTAGGATGGGGATCATTTGGAATCTGGCAATTTTACTATTATACAATCATGATGGAAATGAGACATTATTCCCCAATCCATACCTCGTTGACTTACATTCCTGTAATGATTCTTGGTACGATAGCAGCCCTTTCTGTGGCATTGGTAATTCATAAAGTTAAACCTTCACTTATTATGCTGGTATCCAGTTGTGGTTTCTTTATCGGAAGTGTGTTGTTATCAATTATGCCAGTAGACCAAAGTTTTTGGAAGATTTCCTTCATCCAATTGCTTATTATCACATGGGGGATGGACTTGAGTTTTGCTGCTGGATCTATCATTCTTTCAGATCATTTACCAAGGAAACATCAAGGAATTGCTGGATCTTTAGTTAGTACAGTAGTCAATTATTCTGTTTCCTTCTTTTTAGGATTATCCAGTAGTATTCAAATCAATGTTCATGGGTCAACAAATGACTTGTTGAAGAGTTACAGAGGGGCATTATACTTTGCAGTTGGGATTTCTGGTTTAGGAGTGTTGGTTAGTTTATTCTTTATATTTATGCAATCTGGGGATAGAATTGAGCCAGTTTCCAGTAGTGATAGTGGGAATAGTCACCTTGATGAGAAGGAGTTTGCATGAGCATGAGTAGTATGAGCATAAGTAGTATAAGGCATGATTTGGCATAAGGTTTATAGGTAATATATAATAATATGGGATTCTATATTAGTACAAGATGGCGCTTATTTGGTATGGAGTGTTGCTGATCTAATGCGAACTTAACTAAATGGAATGAAATAATGAAATTCGCATAATCTCACATTTCATCCATGAGTTACCAATCCCCAGAAGAACAGAAAACTTTCTTATCCAAATTAAAAGACAACTACACTTCCAGATTCGGAAACTTTGCCTTAACCTCCACTATCCAAAGAGCTTCAAATTACAAGGACAAGGATGGTGATGAACCAACAGATACTTTAATTCATAATGCGTTTGTAAAGTATTTTGATAAACAAAATCAGCCTTACCCTGAATGGCTAGGAGTTACTAGACAACAGCTTAGACAGCAGGCACAAGCACAAAGCCAAGCTCAACCACAAACACAAACTTCGAAGAGTTATAGTCAATATCAACCAGTTTACAGCAATTATAATCAGCCTCAACAATCACAGACTCAAACACAAAGTCAGGCACAAAGTCAACCACAAAGTCCAAACCAAGGTCAATATGACCCAAGATCAAGTACAGGTACTTATCAACCAAGGTCCTCTAGTAGATTACAAGATATGTATAATAAATCAAAACAACAACATGTGCCAGGAGGAGGATATACTACGGTGAACCAACCACCAAGTAGGACGAATAGTTCTACCTCTGGTACGAGGTTGAGGGAGAGAATGATGAAGAGTAATAGTATGACGGGAATGAGTAATCTTAATCGGAATTAATCGTGATTGTAGTGTAGCGGAGGTGAACGGGTGATTGGTTTAGAATAAAAAAGACGTATTAATATATGAATATATGCATTAACTAAGGTATAAATGTTCTAAACAAGGTACTATTGTTCCATAATAAGTAAGTAGCTTATTCACACATTTCTATAATTATCCTCCCAAAAATCTCTTCCCCTGATAAACCAATTAGGTAATTTATTACTAGGTGGTAATTTCAACTTTATAGTTCCCACACTGTTCTTATTCAAATTCTTATAGTACTTAAAATCGTACTTCTCTCTTATTCTCTTCTCTTCGTAATCATTCAAATCTTCGGGCCGAATTGATGGTTTCCTATCACTTTTAGATAAACGCCTGTAAGGGTTTAAATTATCGCCAGAAGGTTTGGGAGTTATGGAACTTGGCAGGGCTGTCAATGAGTTTCTAAACATCGGGTTCACTGGTCTTATAAGCTTGGAATCCATAGACGGACGACGTTTATCGAAGGAGTAGGAATACCTTTGTGATTGGTTGGTGTTAGGGTTGGAGCTGATAAATCTGGGGGAAGTTCCTGGTGTGATCAGTTTGCTTAGTTCTTCGTCGGACAATTCCAACAGGTTTTGACGTTTCTTTTCTACCATTTTAAGAAGGTTTTCGGGGATTTGGGGAGATGCAGATAATAAGTCATCGTCAAAGTCTTCTTCATCCATTTCTTTGTCCCAGAGGGATTCGTCGTCAATTGAGTTTTTATGCCAGGAAAGGGTCCTGAACATTTCTGGGGATCCTTCTTTGTAGGAGTTTTCTTTGAAGGAATTATCTTTGTAGGAGTTATCTTTAAAAGAACGAGATGTTTGCATTTGAGACAGTTGGGACAGATGTTGGATTGGTTGATTAAGTGATTGAGAATGTTGGATTTGGGTTGGGATTTGGGCTGGTAATTGTGGCAGTTGTTGTAGAGCCATTCCCGGTGCCACTGTCTGTGTCTGTGATTGTGTCTGTGCCTGTCCTCTTATAAACTGATTCATCTGATCAACTTCATAACTCACTAACTCTATCTCTATCAACTCCAAAAAGTTCTCTGCAAAATAATTACTCTTGGCACTATTCCCTGTATAAATCCTAAACTCATTAACAATAGAATTGAAATTCCATTTTTGGATTCTTCTTAGTATACTTACCAACGTGGAAGTTCCGTCTACAATGAGCACATTATACTTTGATTTGTTTAGAAGGAATTCGAATGCCTTTTTTATAAGGTTCCGTTCTATTAACATCCATTGATCGTTTTTCTTAGTTGTGTTGTTGAGATTTATGAGTTGAAGGTTTAGTTCAACAAGGGTGTCGGTACCTGGGGGAGTTGTGGTGGGTTTGGTGGAATCTCCCGGTGTTATTGAGCCAATTCTAGGAGAACTATCTGAAGGGGACCTAGAGTCTCTTGAAGTTTGGGATAACAACGGCGAAGGAACGGCTGATAAACTGGGTGATTTGTCGATGTTTTTATCATCATCGTCCCTGACATTATTGGCACCTGTGTGGTTGTGGTTGGTTACTTTTAACCCACCCAAATTGATCAAGTTGATGTTGTTCTCAGCTATGAAAGATTTCAAAGGACGCGGAGGGTTTTCAGCATCGAGGAGGAGGATGGTTTTGAGGTCGAGGGTCTTGAGGAATGGGAAGTGGTCTGACTCGAGTTTTGAGCATCGGTAGATGCCTGGTTCTACTAGGCCAAAGTTTTCTGGGGGAACTAGCATAGTAAGTGAAGTAATGCGAACCACTAGTGAAGGTGTAGGAAGTAGTGGCTTTTCGCACTGGCTTTTACAGTAGAGTAATTAGTGAGTGGGATTTGTGGGTTGGATTTGTGAAGTTAAGTCATACAATGGAGGGGAGAAAGGGAAGGAAAAGATAAAATAGGGCAAAGAGTAAAGGAGAAGGCGAAGAGAAGAGGAGACGAAAAAAAGCGAAAAGGCGAATCTATTACCCCCTAATAACTACATCCGTAGGAATACCATCATATTCCCCATATCCCAATGCCAAATTAATATTCTGTAAACATTGTGTAGCTGCTCCCTTTAACAAATTATCAATAGTAGCAACAATTACCAATCTGTCTTCCTTGGAATTAACAGCAAAAGCACCTACTACAACTCCATGTTTTCCACTGATATCTCTAACTACTGGAGCTTCTCCACTGATAGTGATCAATTCTTCACCCTGGTACCTGTCCTGATAAATATTTCTGATATCTCTTGATGTCAAAGTGTTTGGTTTGATAGGAATGGAAATGGTGTGGGAAATACCTTGGAACCATTGAGCAACATGAGGCATAAAAGCTACTTCAGTTCCTAAATGTCTACTCATTTCACGTTCGTGAATATGGTCGGTCAAAGAGTAAGGAATTAAGTTGTTTGATAAATAGTTGATGTCGTTCTTTGGACTTGGCTTTGTACCAGCACCTGAATATCCACTTACACCGAAAATTGATGGTGTGGAGGTGATATAAGGAATCATTGGAGATATAGCAACTTGACCAGCTGTAGCATAACATCCTGGATTGGAGATCTTCTTGGCATTGACAATGTTCTGTCTATCAACTAATTCAGGTAATCCATACACCCATTCACCTGAATCATCAAATCTATAATCAGCTGAAAGGTCAATAATCTTTGAGTTTGGATTGTTGACGGATTCAATAGCTTCTACAAATGGTTTACAAACCCCATTAGGTAAAGCCATGACCCACATATCAATTTCGTTGTTTTCTTCGATTCTTTTGATGTCTTCAACTTGTAAGTTGGAGTATACAATGTTATCTTTGTTGTAACCTGCTAATTTCTGACCATTAAGTTCACGGGATGAAACATAAGCAAGGTCTAATTTTGGATGTTTATCGATAAGTTGGATGAGGTTTTGGCCAGTATAACCTCTGGCACCAATAAGAGCGATTTTTGATCTTTTTTCATTGGTTCCTTTTTTGATTGGAGGGTTTGGGTTTTTGGTAGTGTGAAGACCTCTCTTTTGAACAGGACTACTGAAAACTCCACTTTCTTTAGTATTAGATAAAGAACTCTTATATCCTTGGTCGAAATTCTTGATCAACTTTCCAATAGCTTCAACATCCTTTATCCCATACCAGAACAAAATCTCTCCGTTTTTAGCAAAAGATCCATCAGATTTAGAAAAGTACCACGACAAATTGGCATCGTTTTCGTTGACTATCCAGTAGAGTTGTTTGTAATCTTTTTTGATGGCACTGAAGATATTGTCAGTGACATTGTTTAACCATCCGTTCTTAGAACTTAAGAGTTTGTCCAATTTGGGAACTTCGTCCGTTTCTACAACAATAGCCAAAACTTCTAATGGTTCGTCACCATATGATTTGAAGTCGTTGTTTTCTAATAATTTAAGGTACGAAGCAACTGATAATTTACCGTGCTTGATTTCAGGGTCTCTCATTAAAGCAGACCTTAACAAATCAGGATTGGAGAATTCCGCTAAAGAATTACGGTTGATAAGTTTATAACCTCTTCTAATCAAAGTACCAGCACCTGAATCTGTGAACAATTCCTTTTGTAAGTCATCTACGTCAATGATAGCAACTGAGGATGATCTTGGCAAGTGTTGCAACAAATCGTGGATTTCTTTAATCTTCAACTTAGTTCCATATTTGACCCAGCTTTGTTTCAATAAATCTTCGTACTCTTCGTCCAAGTTAATGGCGGAGATTTTTTCACCGGTTTCACCGTTTATGATTCCACCTTTTTCATTCAAGTAAACAATCTTCAAAGGTTCGAATTCCCTGGCCAATTCTCCGGCTGCTACGTCGGCATTAACGTTCAATAATTGCCCTGAAGGAGTTTCGGCTAATGATGTCAAAATTGGTAAGTACCCAGCATCAATAGCAGCCTCAACCGGAGACTTATTGACGGAGGTGATCTTTCCTACCAACTGATACTTGTCCTGGTCCAAATAACCGGCGTTGAACACTCCAGCAGTTATAGGTCTGGCCCTAACTCCCATTTTCTCTAAAGCAGTCACTAACCTCAAGTTTTGTTCCAAGAAACAAGATCTAACTACTTCCATGGTCTTGGCATTAGTAACTCTGATCCCATCAATGTACTCAGGTTCAACCCCTTCATTCTCCAACAATTCGTTGATTTGAGGACCTGTCCCGTGCAAGACTATAGGGTACAACCCTACATGGTACAAAAACGCCAAACAAGATGCTAATTCTGGTAATTGTTGGGTAATAATGGCACCACCAACTTTAATAACCGCAAATTGTTGTTGACTGACCGATGTGAAGTATTTTAAGTATTGTTCAACTTCTCTTTTAGATCCAATGTTGTTGAGTAATTGCACAACTGTGGACCTTGTGGAGTATTGGTGAACAGAACTTATCACATTAAGGTTGTAAGAATTTAACAGGGTCCTAATTGGGGTAGTTATGGCTAACTTCCCTAATTTAGAACCTTTATATCTTGATGTTAATGTTCTAATCATTGAAAATTTTTCTGTGACTCACGAATTTGGTAATAAAATTTTACCGCGATGGATTATCTTTGGCCTGCCACGCTTCTCTCTGTTTTGTACACTCTTTACCTCTGCTCTGCTTTTCCTCTGCTCTACTTTTCCTCTGCTCTACTTTTTTCTGTATCATTCACTTCCCCCTTGCTCTACTACTCTCTTTCTTTAGCCTTGAATTGCCCCCATTGGTTTTCTTCTTTTCATTGGAAATTTCCTGGTTTAGCAAATTATCATTTATGTCTGGACATAAAGGGCATAGTTATATCTAGACATTAAGGTACACATATAAGGCTGGACATTAGGGGGATATGATTCTATACACTAAGGCATATAATTAAGTCAGGACATTAAGGTACATAATTAAGTCTAGATTTAAAGCTACAAGAGAAATGTCTAGACCTAAAGTAAAGTTCAAACTAATTATAGTGGAATGTGCTAGAAATGTACTGTATCAGACATGAACGCTTAAACAGCCAAGTACCTACGTAACTGGGGAAAAGGAAGAGATCTGTTTGTTTGAAAGTTAACTATGCTTATTCCTCGGGAGATTTTATGATCTTATCCTCCTACAATCCAAATACTGTGGCTGGTAGTGGCTGGTGTTAACTAACATTATCCTAGCACTACCCTGGCACTACCCTGCAGTCTAATACTAACAGGCTCTACTAAGCCCAGCAAAATACTAGTGACGTAACAAAACGGAATTATAACGTGTTCATTATGACATGATCTAGGCTCAAGTTTCCTTGATATAATTACAGAACTAAAACCTGTTCTAAATGAATTGCGTTACTAATTTAAAGTTTGTGAGATGGTTTTAAATTAAAGGCGGTTCTATACGCTGGCCAGAGGATCAAACCGTTGCGATCCTAAAATAGAAATTGGAGTATCGGCACGGGTGGGATGGGTCCCGATGGGGGACAGAGGGTAATGACATAGAACATAGAGGAGAGGCGGGCTCAGTTATAGAGAAGAGAGATGAGTGACGTAGGGTGGAGAGCAGAGGAGTCAGAGCCACAAATTTATCGATTGTTTAAGTTAAATGGTTAAATCGTGAAATCGTGAAATCATGGAGTCATAGAGTCGTGGAATCGTGTGACATATACTCTATAATGAAATAAACTGTTATTAACTATAGGTTCTCTTCATTTGATATAACTTCTCTTAGATCTAGATGTTCGCTAGTTATTGTGTACTCCTGGCATTAGTTATCGTAAAGATGAAAAAGACAACAAGTGTTTACAAAGAATAGGACGCAGAATGTACAAGTAGGTGATTTAAGTATGATCCGAGGTGATTGGTTTTTGTGGATGATTGTTGAATGGTAAGGTCCATTTTGTGTTGATTCATCGATGGAAGTAACGGCACGGGTAAAGAGTTGATTCGCTGAGTCTAAAGACCTGACAGACCTAGGAAGGCTTGGATTTAGAGGTACATGAACGTGGTGGTGGGGGTGCAGGAAGTAATAGAGGCTTAGAGGTAGGAAGGATTTGTGGTTTAGGAAAGCAATGAGGAGCTAATAGAGAAGAAGATAGAGAAGAACAGGGTGTAGAGGACTACAGTAGGCATAGAGGGTAGAGTCAGTAGGCATAGATGGTAGAGTTAGTAGGCATAGATGGTAGAGTTAGTAGGCATAGAGTAAAATAGAGGGCAGAGCAAAGAAAAAATAATCCCAACCTATATGCTATATAACTTTTTTCTTACTCCATAATTTAAACTTTCCATCATCTGAAGTAGGAGTAACCTTCAAATGATCCCAAAACCTCTTCTTCTTTGTGGCCAATGAAATGCTTGAGTTTGTTGATGACACCGAAGGACTAATTACAGGGGTGTTTGCAACCGAATGGAACGGTCTATTAATTGGTGAATACGTTTTGTATTGGACAGGTGCCGAAGAAATTGTAGGAGACGATGCTGACGATGAAGCTGCAGGTGTAGGTGATGCAGGCGTTGGTGATGTAGGTGCCCCAGGAGTTGAAGAATTGCCACAAGAACAATCCTCACACGGCGACCTATTACTTTCTCTAGTGCATGATTTGATTTTCTTAATGAAATGATGATATGCATTTTCATTCAATAACTGCAAGATTTCCCTTTTAGGTTTATTCAAAATTGCCGGATCGGGGTACCTAGACCCCTGATTAAGCATAAGCTTGAAACTGCTATTACTTAAATTGATTTGATATTCCGAATCTGGATATACAAATGTAGTAAGAATTTTATGCCATTTTTTGGTCAAATCCATTTCTTCTTCAGTAAGTGATTCTTCACTAACCATATCTACATCGACATCGCCATCGACATCTTTGGCACTAGAACCATCTTCAAGGTTTTGGAATTTGAAGGTTTCCCAATAATCATTGGTTAAATCTTCGATGGTGGATGCAAAATAATTGGTAGGCAAATTATCTTCAGTTCTAAGGGAAGCTTTGCTAGTAATAGAAGGAGCAACTGAATCGTTAATACTTCTGGTACAACTTCTAGCACTGGCACTTCTTTGTATAGGACTTGTTCTTTCTATAGAACTTCTTTCTATGGGGCTCGTTCTGTCAGGCTTAACAATATTAAAGTACTTATTATACCAATACTCATAATCAGAAATGGCCAATAAGAAATTTAAATTCTCCTGTGAATGAACTGCTTTTGTGTACTTTTGAAAATCCTCTATAAGTTCGGCTCTCTGTATATCGTCTTCATCTAACTGACCCAATGAGTGTAAAAAACAGTCACTTATAAACTGCTCAATCGATGGATACTTGGGACAAAACTCATTATTTTGTAATAATGTATTGGACGCTGGTTTGGTAGGTATAGGTGCTACGTTCATTAGTATGTCCCGAACGTGGTTTAGTCCAAACGTCTATATAAAGTTTATTTTTTAAAAAAAACAGCAAGATCAACTTTATATAAATGAGTTTAGTTGAGAAGGGTTTTTCGGTTTTTTTTTTTTTAGTTTTGTTTCTAGATGTTTTCCAACGGTTTTCTTTTGCATTGTTCTTTATTTCTTTTTTGAGAAAATTAAATTTCTTTTTTTCTCGCTTTTTTTTGCTGGACTTATAGGAACGGGATTTCATTAGTTGAAATCAGTTATGTGTTATGACATGAAAGATGTAACCATAATCATAACCATAAGCTCCGAAATGTTTGCTATTATTTTTTTGGGTGTTTTTGACTTCTACATGTGTTATGGTTTTACAGCCAATAGAAATTTAGTCACACCACATTTAACCGAGAAAGGGTAAATGATCGTCCACTCCAAATTTCCTGACCTTGGCTAAGCAAAGTCACATTTCCCTAAACCCTGGACTCAGCGTGACACTGTAGGGTGATATGCTGAGCTAAGGTGAAGATTTACTAGGATTTACAAGGATTTACACAGATCAGATAATTAAGACAGAGTCAAAAATCCTGCATTGTAACATTAATATCAATATCCAGCCCTGTAGTATATAGCAACTTTATAATTAATTTTTTATTGTTAGGTTAAACTTGCCACATCCTGCTATGACAATACAATTATTTTCTTCGGACATGTTACGAAAAATTTTTTTATCGTGCGATGCCTATAAGCGATACCTGTTTTAACTGGAACACATTGGTACCTAAGTTTTAGCAGTTGCACGATAATTTCATTGTTATTGACGAATTGGGGTAAAGTCGACGACGCAAGTTTAGATATAGAAGGTCTAGAAATAATGTGGTTAGATTCACTTCCATGAGGTTAATTGAAGGTTAATTAGAGTTTAATTGGGGCCAATTAAATTTAATAGGGGTTAGGTATGCCGCCTTATATGTCCCCCAACATAATCCCCCAACATGATTTACCATTTCCTTGCATTTTATCTAGTTATATTAGTTGAAAATGCGTAAGGCGTAGGCAGATCATTCCTGAAAACTACGATTTTGGTGGGCTCGCCTCGATGATCCTCAGGTTGCATTACAGGGGTTTTTGGTAAAGGCTTTATTCTAAGGTACATGTGAACCCAACATGCATAAATCAACGGAAAAATTTTCATTAGGTTTACGATTCGGAATCGGAATTATCTCTATTGTATAAGATAACATTCCATTTTGACATGATTGGTGGTTACATAGGTTCCTGTTTTATACGATATTTGAAGTATGCGGAGGGTATGCGAAGGGTATGCGACAGTTATGCAAGGAATGCTGGTGGTATGTAAGCGTATGTAGGTATGTGGTGGAGGAAATGTAACATTAAATACACGCCAAATTAGGAAGTTCTAACAGGAACAACAGGGTTTGGTATGACGGCGACTACCGTTGATAACAGTGATAGTACCCGATTTGGGCAAGTAGCCGTTGGAGACGTTGAAACGTTGGAAACCGTTTAGATAAGAGATTGGTTATGAGAGGCGTTTGTAACGGTAGTAGGGTGTTAGGGTAGTAGAGGTGTGGAATGAAGGCATGAAGGATATGCGATTGATTATAAGTTGGAATTTGTAGGTCATGTGACGTCGATTCAAGTCTCCTATATGTAGGGCCATGAAGAAGGCCATTGATAGGCCAATTGTATTATTTAGGACCGTAAACTAATCGGCTAATACGTCAATACCTCAATTACGTAATTATGTCCGTAAATCCATCTTTATTCTAATCATTAGATCTCTTCTAAGTGACACTAAGTACAGTGGCAAATAAACGGGGGTGCGCTATGGTACGGCAACGGGGAACTCTCGCCTAACGCGGTCCAGTAATGCAGTCCAATAGTGCGGTCCAGTAACTCCCCAGTAACACAGTAAGTAGTGCGGTGCAATGAGGAGTGCGGTAGTGTATAACCATCCTTACCCCAGTCTCCCTTGCTATTACCCTTGACCGTTGATTTTACACGGGTGTTTAATTCATTTCAACTGCTACATATTTAACGACATCAAAATCCGTAGCCCCCTTTAACGTGGAGATCTTTTTTAAATCAATCAAATAAAAAAAAAACGACTACTTCTTATCAGTATCCTGTATATAATTAAATCCGATTTAAGGGATAAGGATACTCACATAAAGTAAGCAGAACACACAAAGAAGAACAACTCAAGAAAGTACACAAACACACACAAAGGTACACAGAAACAAACACAAACACAAACACATCACTACCCAGTATCACTCAGCACAATGCTTAGATACACCACAAAAAGAATCTTATCAAAGCCTTTTGTGCAAAATTTGAAATCATTTGCAACATCTACAGAATATGAAATCGATTATATTTCCCTTAAGAAAACACCTAAACCCCAAAAATTGGTGGACTTCAGTTCCAAGGCTCCCCCAATCGATAAATCGTTGGTTTTGAAGACCATCAACGACGCTAACAAGAAAGATAACGAAGAATTGCATAACTTTGTCCTTAGATACTCCAGTGAATTGAACCAGTTGTTGAAGTTCATTAGGAAGTCATATGACAACAAAGTCACCAGTTTTGGCGAGTTGACCTCCATTGAATTGTTGAACTGCGTGTATATCTTTAAAGACTTGTACACCAAGAACAAAATCCCCGAGGTCAATTCTTACAACTATATCAGTTACAATTACATGTTCGACAGCTTGTTGAAGTTTTTGCAGAATAAGAACTTTACCAAGAAGTTGAATAATTTCTTGTTGGTCAAACACCAGGGGTATGACTTGTTAAGTTTGAATTTGGGTAACTACTTGCCGGAATTGGTGAGTTTAGACAAGGAGTTCCATTTCGAGGATTTGTCGACTGTTCGGTCCATTGTCACTGGCATTGAAGCTATGGTGGACGACTTCAATCTGTTCTTGATCAATAATAACAATTTGAACTTCAATTCTGAGTTTTTCAAGTTGTTTATTCAAATCCAACGCTACAAGAATTTGAAAGGAATTCTCGTTGATGACACTCTTGAAGACTTGAAGCCCAAGGATTTAAAGGTTTTGATGAATTTGGAGCAATTTACGACAATTAAGGATCAAATCAGTCCAAAATCGGAAATTGAATCCGTCAATTGGGACTTAGTTGGTAATTTCATGTCTTTAGAGGATTTGACTTACGTTCAAATTTTGGAAAGGTTGCATCGTTTGAAAAACAATCCTCCTAGTGAAATTAGTTCAATTGTTCCTCAAATCAATACTATTTACACCACTATCATCAACGACGCTTGCAACGGACTAATTGACTACAATTCCAAACCAAAAGTTAAACCATTCACGAAATTCATTATCTCCAGCGACCTAGTCGAAAACTTCGAATTTTCCATGATTTTCAAACATAAACTCTACAAGTACGTCAACGAACTCAAAATCATCAAATCAATGGAATTGGATTACGAGAAAGTTCTTAACGAAGACTTAGAGTTTTCTAATGTCATTTTAAGAGAAAATTTCTCCAATTTGAAGTCCCATTTAAGCCTGTTCTTTACAGCAGTTCCTTGGAAAACTACTTCGTTAGACACCCTTATTACCTATAAAAATTGGGTAGATTGGTGCCATGAGAACGAACATAGTAAATTATTCCGTAATTCCATCGATTATTCCAATTTATCGAATTATCCTTATAATTCCATGAACTTGAACACTGAATTGGCTCCATTATTGCCTATTTTGAATGAGTTTTCCCTTAATAACAGCCACATCGATTTATCATGTGTTTCAACTGATTACCTTATTTCTTTGTTCCAGTACGATACTGTCAATTTGGACGAACTTAAACAGTTGTCCATGGACTATGGTAATGTCTATCTCAGCAATCTCCAAACCCTTTTGGATGACTATAACCAATTGAGTGATCATTTGATCAATTTCGATTTAAATGCTGTTCAACATCAAGTTGGCAAGGATTTCAAGTTCTTTACAGAAGAGGAAATTACTAAGCATTTCGGGTACTATGCTGATTTAATTTCCGATCCATTGATTTTAGACAACTTGATAATCATCTACGATGACCATTATACCTTTGACACCCTCAAACAAGACTTGGAAAGAGTCAAAACCGAGCTTACTGACTACGTTGAAGAGTTGAGTGTAATCAGAGCTGATGAATTGGAGGATTACTTTGAATCTTATAGCGACCATGAATTATTGGATTATTTGCGTATAAGAGTCAATGAAGTGTTGTCAAATTTGAATCCAAACCCTGAATCAAGAATAGTTGAAAACCCTCAAAAGTATCTTGAGCTTATTAAGGTCTTAGAGAGCTATTATCATGTGTTTGGCTCAAACGATTATTTGGATGAATTAGTTGATGAATATGAATCCGAGTTATGGGATCAAATGGATATTGTAGAGCTTAAGAAGTTTAGAGATTCTGTTGGGTCTTTAGATGGGTTCACAACTTCTGAACTTATGACCAAATGGAACGAATATGTGGCCAACAGGGTAGCAGGTAAGCCAAATGCTAAGGAAATGATCGAGGAATTCAAATCCTTTAAATCCTTACTTGCAGGGTGCTATGATTTGGACAATTATATTGATGAGAATTATGCCATTTATAAGAAGAAACTTCAACAGAGAGAACCTGAATATGAAGAAAGGCTTTTCAAAGGTGCTGAAGATACAGAGGAAGCTGCACAAGGTATCGTAAGAAACAAACCAATTCCTGAATATCTAAACTTGAAGGAGTACACCAAAGAATTGGAGTACATCAGGTCTGAAGTATTAGGATATTCCAACTTTTCTGCTTATACTCCTACATCTTTATTGACTATCCTTGAAAACCAGATTCTGAGAGATAGGTTCTATGTGTTTTCTGAGATTAACGAACACACTGTTGATAGGTATAAGCAGTTGCTTGGCAAGTTGAATGAATTATTCGAAACAGTTCGTTCTACTGCAGTTTTAGATGAATTTCTTGAACCAGAGAAAGAATACAGACAAATACCAGACGACTTCAAGATTGAACAGTTCATCACCGAACTTGAGCTTGTTAAAAAGGAATTAGGAGGCAACTTCAAAGGGTTTAGTCCCCAGACCATTCTTGTCACAATTGAGTACATGTTGAGTGAATATCCAGAACAGAGAGTTTACTTGAACAAGTTATTAATTAACCTCAGAACCTTGTTCAAACATAATGGCAATAACACTGAAGTGTTGGACACAGTTATGAACAGCCACAAAGTGTTTGAAAGATTCGAGCTGGTTAAGAACGTCAAACTCTTGGAAACATTTAGAGAGAAGCTTAGTGACTACAAAGATGAATTATCAGCAATTGCCTTGATTATTGGAGGATCATTCAAACCTTTCAGTAAACAAGAAATCATTAAGATTATCAAAGATGGTGATAATGTTGATAAATTATTTTCTACTTATAATGCCAATTTGCACCAACTTGAGAGCTTACCAAGGTTTTTAGGTTATTTCTTTGACAAGGGTGGAGATGTAGATTATTTAGACTCACTTATTCGTCAAGAGAGTGTGTACAAACAGGTACCTGATCATTTCCAATTGGAGGATTATTATAGCGAATTGACGGAATTGAAGGCTGAATTAGGTAACAAGTTTGCTACTTTCAGTAGTGATGATATCTTAACTACTTTAAGAACAATGAACAGTAATCCAAGAAAGTACAATTTGAGCAAACGTATAAACTTCAGCAAGCTTTATGGGAATTTGGTTAGTTTATTCAAACATAACGGAGGTGCTACGTTTATCTTGGACAATGTGTTAGTTAATAAGGAAGTTTTTGAAGATTTTGAAACTAGTAAGAGTATTAGCAAAGATGGATCGGAGTTCAATAAAGTTGTCAATGACTATCTTGAATACCTTGACAATTTCTGTGATATCACAAGTTTAACTCTGTATGACTTAGTTGATTATTATGAATTGACACCTGAAGAGTTTACTGAGATATGTCAAGATTTCTTGGGTCTTATTAAAGAAGAAGATAAGTATAGTTATGTTCATTACAGGGACTTGGTTAAGATGTTAGAAAGTCTAATGAGGCAAGATCCTATCAACATACCAGTATTAGTTGAATTGGCAAAGTTTGATGGAGAAATTAAGGAATTTGATTTTGAAGGTGTCAGGAAAGGAATCAAGGAATTCATGAATGAAATTGAAAAGAATAAGAATTTATATGATGAAGAAATTAGAGAAAATATTGAGGTGCCAATTGAAAAGTTTGACATCAACGACTTCAGGGATAATATTTCTTACAAAGGGTCTAGAAATGTTGAGTCTAAGAAAGAACCAATTAAGTACAATTCTAAAGTTATTGATGACATTGATGATAATGAATTATTTGCAACTAATCAATTGTTTCATTCTAATAGTGAAGAATTATCTGAACTGTTGAAGAATTTGACGATTGATAGTATTCGGAGTGAGTATAACAATGTTACTAAGCCCGTAGCTAAGTCTGAGTCTAAGCCGGTTACTAAGCCTGTAGTTGAAGCAATTGGAACTGCTGCTAAACCTACTCAACACATAACCCAAGAGGAAGACTCTTGGGATATTGACGAAAAACAATTCAAGACTGACAAGTATCTCATCCTTACTATCGATGATCAAAAGATCATTAGTAACGATAATCCTTTAGGTACAGCTGAGGATACAATCACCGTGTTGAACAAATTCGACATCTCGGAAAGAAAACAATTTATAAGAAATGTCAACAGATTAACTAACCACAATTGGAAACTTATTGGAGGTTCACCTAATGAGAAAATCTTGGTATTTGTCAAACAACGTAAAGGCAGTGGCTTTTTCAGTAAAGTCAAGTCTATGTTTGCATTCACAGGTGCTACCTTTGTATTATTGATGGGAGTTAATTGGTGGTTAGAAGATCCAAAAGCCCCAGAAGAATTAAACCCTGTCCCAAGCAAAGAACCCCAAGAGATCAAAGAAATCCCAGAGACTAGAGAAATTCCTAAACAAGAAGTCAACGCACCTAAAGAGGAAAAGAAAGAAATTAAAAAGCCAGGCTGGTTTTGGTAATTAGTGTTTTATGAATGATTTTTGCATTTTTCTCTATTCAACCCTAACTCATTTCGACCTCTTTTACGGGCAATTCCTTCATATCTCTCAGAATATGTATATACCTCAAAGCAGTAGTCCCACCTATTGTTCCATTCCATTTCCTTAAACTCTGCACTACCTCTTTATTGCTGATATCAGGAATTTTCATTCCAGTTCTATAGATATTTTCATCGAATTTGATCTTTTCCTCTAACAACAATTGTCTATTTGTAGGAGGTCTTCCTTTCCTTCTTTCTGCCTTTAATTGGTCTAATTCTTCATCAAACCTCGTGAGAAAGTTCTCTATATAAGCCTTCATATGCTGCAATGTAAAGGTTTCCAATTCCGGCACCTGCAGTATTTCATCTTGAATATATTTGACAATTTGAAATTCATTCAGTTTATGTTCAATATGCTTTGATTTCTTATCCTCCAACTTCTGCTGTCTTAAAGTGGCTCTATTAAGACGTTTAAAGTTTCTTCCTTTCACATGAATGGCAGCTTTTGATTTTCCCACACTTTTACTGACTTTACTCAAACTCTTTGAAAGTGGCATCTTCTTTACTAACACTAACCGTTTTAGTTTATCAGTCTCATCTCATCGCTTTAACAGTCGCACTAGTCCATGTCTCATTACGACACCGCGACATCCACCTCTGGCGCGAGTCGTGTGCTCAATCAACCAACGAAAATTTTTTAACTACTACAACCATGAAGTACAGTGAAGAACAATTACTTAGCTACCAAGAAGAGGCCCATGTCAGTCATCCTGAAGTGTTGGACGCATTCAACAAGTTGGTAGACGAGGTTAACGTCGAGTTGTCGAAGTCCAAGAAAAACCACCACAATGGGGACACTTTTATTGATGAACACGGAAACGAAAGGTCCTACACCCATTTTAATAGAAGAAGAAGCTCTAGATCCGGTACCAGACCAATGAAGAAGAAAGCTACTGAAGTTGCTGTAGACGACGATGGTTGGGCTACTTTGACCACCAAACATAAGAAATCTTTCAACGAGGATGCCAGCGATGAAAAGGACAAGTTTAGAGAAGCTGTCAATGCCACAAAAGCAAAGCCAAACAACAAGAAGTTGGGGTCTAACAAAGCTGTTGATTCAAGGGACGTAATTGCTGATAAGCAAACTATTACATTCAATGCATTTGAGGCTTTGGGAGATGAAGACGATGAAGAAGAAGAAGACGATGAGTGAGTACGCTAAGGTGTGCGCTATGGTGTATGCTATGGTGTACGCTACAGTGTAAGTTAATGATATAATTACGACTAGACGATATATCGATGTATATTAATTGTTGCTCTGAGCTCTATGATTTTTGTCAGTTCTGTCATTTTTGTCAATTTTGTGTCTCTCTTCGCCTGTGTAGCACCTTGTCTCGTAGGGCTACACCACAAACAGCTCGTCATCATCTAAATCCTCAATAATCGAGTCAACGTCCTGACTGGCCATTTGCTTACTTAAAACTGACCCTTCTGCTTGCTTGAAATCGCTTAAAACTTCCTTCAAATCACTAACTTTGAAATGGTTTTTGTCGGAGGTTGCAATCGACCCGTTGTACTCTGTCCAACTGTATGAATTTGTGGTATTGAAACTTGAATTGGCTCCACCATTGAGGGCAGCTCCAACTGCTGCATTGCCTCCATTAGTATACGTACTGTAATTGCTAACGTTTCTTAATCCTGATCTTATCGATGCTATATCTGCCGTGTTACCTAATCCTAATCCTGGCTTAACTTCATCGTACGAATTTGCACTGCTGGGTCTTCCAATGCTTTGACTGGATTGTCCGTTCTGTCCATTTTGTAGCTCTTTGTGGCCATTTTGACCATTTTGGCCATTTTGAGCTTTAACTTGCCCATTTTTGTGTCCATTCTTCTCTGAATGATCCGCCAATTCCCTGCTTAATCCATCATCTGCAACATTGCTCAACACCAAAGGTTTATCGAAATTTATCCATTTGCTTAAGAACTTATTGCCAGCTGCGAATGCCTCCAAATCCGTCTTATCAACAACTACAAACTCTTTGGGTGCCTTCAAATCATTTTTGATAGGAACTAAATCTTCTGACCATAAATGGTGGTGCACTTTGTAATTTATGCTGTCATTCAACTTAATCATCAACTTGGAAGTAGAACTATAAGTTAACAATTCCAGTTGATACTGATGATCTAATTGGTTGAGAATGTACTGAAGAACTGTTTGACTAAAAGTGTCCCTGATTACTTCGTTTCTATCGGTAGTATCAGCCTTGGAAAGAGAAAAATGATAGTAAAAGGGTACAAAATTATGAACCAAATTTATACCAAAAACATCAACTAATCTCTTAGTTATATCCAACAAATACTCAACAACTTGTAAGTTCAAATGCTGGTTATTTGTCAAGTACTTGTCCAAATAAACCAAATAATGTGAAACAAAATTGGGTTGGGTACTTATTAAGTTTATGTAATCTGGGGTAGAATAAGAGTCCTTTTCAACAGGTGCTCCGTTTAAACTGGTTGTACTAGCAGCAGTGCTTCCCAATTTCTCCTCCGTGGTGTCTGATGTTTCTACGTCCAATTCATTGTCAATGAAAACCTTAAACAATTGCAAATACTTCAATTGAACTTGTTCGACTTGGTTGCTGCTCAACCCATTGTACAAATTGCTTAAACCTTTTTGTGAAATCAACGGTAAGCTGATTTCCCAACGTCTAATATCCACATAATTCCTGTTGATAGCTGAATCGTTTTTTAAGTCGTGGAAAATGCTTTTAATGTCCTCCAACAAAGAAATAACAAAATTGAACAACGTAACATCACCGTTGTTCGGATTCTCCAGTTTCGACAGATGCAATTGAAGCGTTGAATCAAGCTTGATAAAGATCTCGTGAACTGAATCAGGAACTTGGTCGAAGTAATAAATGTGGGTCGACAATTTGGTGATGATGCTGGAGTAAATTGTCGATAATTCCTCTACATCCTCGCTGCTCAAGTACTTGGCCTGCTCGAAGAACAAATGATCCTTAAGGTCCAAAATCACCTGCATGACATCAGAAATAGACAATCCAATAAGATTCACATTGGATGCTACTAACCCAAGTATACATTTGGCAACGTGTTTCTGATAAGAAGTTTGATTCTTATCCTTGGAAAGGGTCCTAAGGTTAGAAAGAAGTGTTGATAACACTACAAACCGCAATTGAACTGGAACCCAGGATGTGCAAAGTTGAAGGAATTCACTTAACCAAGGTCTGGAGGTTTCGGAGGATATTTTAGACTTGAATCCAAATTTAACAACCTGCATAATGGCTTCACTGATTTGACTTGCCAAAGACGTATTAAAGCATCCCTTTAAGGCTTCTAAAGAAACTTCAAGTAAATCTTCTTTATCAACGATATCATTCTCAAAGTCCTCCTCTACTTTCTGTTGGGCAGCTGCAACCTTGGCCAGGGTCACCTTAGACAACTTAGTTTCATCTCTAGGAACATTTAGATCTCTTTCTGCGTCGGACTTATTGGTGTGGAACGACTCAATTAAAACCGGCATGCAATCCGACAAGAACGTACTACACAACCTGGAATTATAGCCAACACAGTAAGACACGTACTTGGCACTGACCAAGCTCAACATCGTCCATTCGAGCTTGTTTGCCGTGGAGTGGATGGAATTGCTGATTCCAAAATCAAAGACTCTTTTCGACAATTGGGTGAACTGGTCCACGAATCCTTTATCGCCAACGAACAATTCGCCGTTGAGGTTCTTGCACAACGTCCCAAACGTGGTCAATAAAGTTTTGGCCAAGTTCAAGTCGTTGTTCTTAATGCTGAGGTTCAAAATCGATAACACTTCTGGAGCAAACACGTTCAAATTATCCACACACTTCTCGATCAACGACGACACGATTACCAATGTCACCTGTAAGTTACCAAACCGATTGCTTCTGGAATCGCCCGCCGTTTTCTTGTTCAAAAACTTGATAACCTTCTCCAACTTGACTCGACGAGTGGAAGCGTAGTACAAAAGATACGACAATTCTGACGGATTGGGTTTCTTCTCTATGCCTTTACCGGGTGGGTAACATTGCAAAATCAATTTCTGATGCTTGGAGAGAAATATTGGCATTTTGTATTTGTGTCAGTTGTTTTTGTGGCACTTGGTTTTGTGGTTTTGTGGTTTTGGTTTTGTGTCACTTCGGTTTTGTGGTTAAACTTTCACAGTGCGGAGGAAGTTGTGCGATCTTCTGAAATCTCATCCTACATATACTAAAAGGGAATGCCACCAATATACGTCAAAGGAGGGGTTTGGACGAATGTGGAAGATGAAATTCTTAAGGCTGCAGTGTCAAAGTATGGTTTGAACCAATGGTCACGTGTTGCATCGTTGTTGACCAAGAAAAATGCTAAGCAGGCTAAAGCGAGATGGAACGAATGGTTGAATCCTTTAATAAATAAGCAGGAATGGAGTAAGGAGGATGATGAGAAGTTACTTAATTTGGTTAAGTTATTGCCTAATCAATGGAGAACTATAGGGCCATTGATGGGGAGGACTGCCAGTCATTGTGTGGAGAGGTACCAGACTTTATTAGAGGATCACGAAGATGTATCACAAGTAGATGACCTTAAAGAAGAAAACGACTTAAAATTGAGTGGAGCCGGTGTAGAATCAATGCCGGCGTCTGGAGCGACCATCGACCTAAACATCAATCCGGAAAGCAAACCAGCAAGACCTGATGAAGAAGAACTCTCGGACGATGATAAAGAAATGCTATATGAAGCCAAAGCCAGACTAGCTAACACAAAAGGAAAAAAGGCCAAACGAAGAGAACGTGAAAGGATGCTAGAAGAAACAAAGAGAATCTCATTGTTGCAAAAACGAAGGGAATTGAAGGCTTCTGGAATAAAGGTTCATTTAACAAGCAAGAAAAAGGCTAAGGAATTTGATTATAATGGAGATATACCTTTTGAACATTCTCCTAGCGTAGGGTTGCATGATGTTGATGAAGAGGACGAACAGAATCTACGGGATTTCAGAAGTTTTGAGGGTGAAGTGGGCAGAAAAGGGTTGGATATAGGAAAAAAAGAGAAGGAGAAGGAGAAGGAGAAGAAAAAAGACCAGAAAGGGGAACAAGAACCTAGAAAGGATGGAAAAAGACCTATTACGGAAATAAGTGGACAGGAAGACTTAGAAAGTCGAAAGAAAGTTAAACCCCTGTTGCCTGATGCTGGGCAGACTCAAGAAACTTATGAAACCACTGATCTCAGCGGAGTTTTTCAGTCTAAATCCGACAAAATCGAAGACATTGATGATAGAATTTCCAATGTTATGAGGGATATCAAACAAGCACAAAAGAAGTCGTCTTCCTTACTTGAAGAGCCAATTGAAAGAGAAATTTCAGTAGGTAAAGCCATACCTAAAAATGTTAATAAAGCCATCAGAAATCTTCTTAAAAAGGTATTTTCCCTGTTGCCTAAACCAAAGAATGAGTTCCAAGTTTTGCCCAAATTTGATGATCAGGAGGAAGATATAAAAATGGTCAAACAAAGTGAAGTTGAAGACGAGAAAGAACGGATGAAAACGTTAGAATTGTTGCGACAAGTTGAAGAAGAAAAGGCCAAGCTCAGGAGATCCCTGGTGGTACAAAGAGGGTTGGAAATTCCAAACCCACGACTTTTGAAGGACGTTGATTTATCCAAGTATTCTGAATTGGATAAGAAAATTATCCAACAGTTTCAGAGACTCATAAGATCGGATTATAAGAAGTATGTTGACAGTACGTATAATGCAGCTGAAGAAGAAGATTTAAACGAGGAAATGTATGACAAAGTTCACAAGGAGATAGAAGCTGCTGTAAGCCGTGAAAACGTCAAACTTCCTGACATATCGGTACAGCTCGATTATCCTAAACAAGAACTTACAAAAGCTATTGCTGAAGTTGAATCAGAATGCACACAATTACAGAATGTAATCAATGAAAAGTTTCCTGAGTCTGACGTCGAGGACGGCCTATTCGACACATTGACCAAAACTCAAATAGAGTACAAAACCTATAAATATATCATGGAAATGGAAGAAATAGCTATGGAGAATAGGAGAAGAAGATTGAATGAAGAAGTTGATTATGTTGCTCAAAAAGAGAAAGACGTTAACTATGCATAGAACCTGTATAAATGTAAAATAATGTAAAATAGTATGTACACCCCCCTGATCTACGTATATATGTATAATGCACACAATAAACGAGGGACTGCGCGGACCACACCATCATTACGCAATACGCACTCATTCAGCCTTGTTGCGCAATGAACCACCTTCTATATATTCCCCTTAGAATAACTAAGGACGTACCTATCGGTGAAGAATTACGTAAAGTCATCAAGAAGGATTATTTCCAAACTCCCAACATTTTCGAGGCGGAGTTGACGCAAATATCGAAAGTCCGCAAGAGAATTACTCAATTAAAAGATGAAAAAGTAGACAAATCCATTGAAGTATTCCTAAAACAATATTACTTGCAGGTAGTCACATTAACTAAGAAGTTCAATAATGAAATCTTGTTATTCGAATGGTATGGGACACTAGGGTATAAGCCGAGTGGTCCTTATAGGTTACGATCCTTGCGTTTTGAACAATACAATCTAATCTACCAAATGGGAAGTCTTTATTCCCAATTAGCATTTAAAGAAAATATTCACAGTGACGAAGGCATGAAACGCATATGTAACTATTTCCAGATATCGGCAGGGTGTTTTGAAAAGCTCAATGAGGTAATCCAGCTGCATGATTTCAAAATCGACGAGTTTTCTAATGATAGTTTGCAGTTCCTTAAGTATTTGATGTTGGCACAAGCTCAAGAGACCATTTGGCAGAAGGCAATCAATTCCAATATGAAAAACACTGTGGTGGTGAAGTTATCGATTGAGACGTCAAATTTGTACTTGAAATGCATAGAATACGGTAGTAAGTCCGAATTCATAAAACTAGAATATATTAACCATTGTTACGTGAAATATTATCATTTTTTAAGTGCCTCGAACTACAGGTTGTCAACAATTCTGTTGGAGGATCAGAAATATGGAGAGCAGGTTGCATATTTACGAAAGAGTGAAGAGTATAGTGGAAAAGGGTTAAAATATAAAAAATATGTGAAACAGTTCATAATTGAGGATTTAACAGGATTGCATGAAATGGTGCAGGATGCATTGCATACTGCAGAAAAGGAAAATGATTTGATTTACCATAAACCAGTGCCTACGGAATTGCCGGTGATTCAAGGTGCATTTATGGTTAAAACTATTGTCATAGATGAGCTAGCTGATCCTTTAAAGAGTGATAGACTCATCCTAAAAGAACTTCTTCCATATTCGATCATCCAAAACGGGATCGCTTACAAAGAACGGCAAGATAATTTCTTATTGAAGAAAATTCTCGAACCATTGCAGGCATTGAACAAAATGATGAATCATTTTCTTACAGAGCGTCAGCTACCTGCATCGATTGATTCGTTGCAGAAGCCGGAGAACATTCCCGAGCTGATCATTCTGCATAGTCAGGACATTCTCAAGTACGGTGGAACAAATACCATTGAACAATTATATGATACAATCTTGACGTTGTCATCCGATTGCAGGGACATATACGAAGGATGTTTACAAAGACTCACCATTGAGAAGGAGGAGGATGAATTTTTCCAGGAAAAATATGGTGATCAATGGAAGAGAAGTCAGCCTTTAGATGGTGATGCATTGTACGCAAAAATTCACAGTATGGAACAGTATTTAGGTCAAGCGGATAAAGCTGATGATATTATTTTAACTGCATATCATGAAATTAAAGATTTCTTGCAGTTATACTGTGGAGGTTATGAGTCATTGAGTCAGTTTATACCCAATTCAGTACTTAAGACTCTCAATCCGGAAGTCTCCCAAATCTTGCATGATATACGAGATTTATTAGACCAAACCCAAGACCTTGAAGAGTCCAGAAGGACGTTCTTACGGACATTGGAAAACAAGGCCAAGGATAATAACATTTTGCCAAAACTCATAGAGGAGTATAAGACTCTAGTTAAGAACGTTGGACATGTAGAAATTACTGATACGTCTTTTGAGTTAGTGTTCAATAACCATTTGAAGATGTTCAATTCCGATTTGGAGTTTGTGGAAGCCCTGAAGCAAACACAGATCCAATTAGAAGCAGATATTGACCGTTTAAATGCATTGTTTGTGAGTAAATGCCAAGATATGCAAGAACCTGATGATAGGAAAGATACTTTGCAGGTCTTAGAGAACGTATATTCCCGGTACTTGCAGTTAATAACCAACATAAACGAAGCAATAAAATTCTATACAGATTTTAAGACAAGAGGAATTAAGGTTATGAAGGAATGTGATGAGTTTGTGAACCAAAGGAGACAGGAAGCCCGTGAGTTGGAGTTAAAGTTACTGCCTGGACAAGAGCCCATTTCCCAACCCAATAGAGAGGTTTTAACGTATGAGTACGATGATTATGTAGAAGACGAAGAAGAGGATAATGATGATGACGATGGGAATTTTAGGATTATAACCCCAGTTCCAATCGTACCATCTCCGGTGCCGTATAATAGTACACTGAACCAGGAATTGATTGATCTACAGAATCAATTCACACAAACCAAACTTAAGGGTAGAAAGTAATATATGCTGTAGTATACGCGTAATGCACCCTTTACATTGACTGCGTTGACTGCACTCTGCGCAGCATGCTGTCTGCACAGTTGATCTCTTCGCATGCTCTGCGCAGACTATCACACAATGAAACTAAAGCCTATAATAACAATTGTAGGGACAACAGGGGTAGGAAAGTCGCAATTTAGCATAGAGCTTGCTAAATCCATAAATGGAGAAATCATTAATGCAGATTCGATGCAAGTTTACAAAAAATTAGACCTCATAACTAACAAACACCCTTTAAAAGAAAGACAAAATATACCACATCATGTAATGAATCATGTAAATTGGGAGGAAGAATATTTCATTCACAGGTTCCACAAAGAAGCCACAGATGCTATACAGGACATCCATAGTCGAGGCAAAATACCCATCATAATAGGAGGAACTCATTACTATCTACAGCGATTATTATTCAAAAATAAAACCATAGAAAATAATAATTTAAATGAATTGACAGAACTGCAACAGCAAATCCTTGATGGACCAGTGGAAAAGATCTTTGCAGAATTAATGAAGTACGATACGAAGATTGCTGAAAAGTTCCATCCCCAAGATAAACGGAAGTTAAGAAGAGCCCTTGAGATTTGGTACACTATGGGGCAGAAGCCTAGTGAAATTTACAAGGAGCAAAAGCTTGAAGAGTATGAAGATCTGTCGTTGATCTATCACACCATAATGTTTTGGCTATATAGCGATTACGAAGTATTAAGTAAAAGGTTGGATGATAGAGTTGATGATATGATGAAAGGAGGAGCATTAGAAGAGGTCCAGGAGTTGTATGAGTTCTATAAGGAGTGTAAGGATAAGTTCGGAGAAGATCCCGATATCACCAAAGGAGTTTATCAGGTGATAGGTTTCAAAGAGTTTCTTCCGTTCTTAGCAAAGACAGGAACCTTAGAAGAAGGCATAGAGCGAATGAAGATCCGAACACGTCAATATGCCAAGTACCAGGTAAAATGGATCAAGAAGTTATTGATGGTGGAATTGTTGAAGGAGTCGAGGTTTCAGTATAAGAACGGAGGTAGACTTTATGTTCTTAATACCACAGATCTCAGTAAATGGAGTGACGATGTTAGTGCTAGGGGTTTAACTATAGCGAAAAAGTTCCTAAATGGGTCTGAAGTAGATGAGGCAGAAGTCCCACCGACTTTAGACCCCAAGCAGTTCCCTACTGTAGATGTGCTAGCGTCGTTCAATAGTAACAAACGGTTGGAAAGTGAAAAGAACTGGAAACATTTTGAATGTGAAGTGTGCAAGGATTCCAATGGCAAAGCCTTGGTTTGTGTTGGGGAAGATAACTGGCAGGTTCATTTGGGCAGCAGGAGACATAAGAGGAGTTTGCATAAACGTCAAAGGAGAGAGGAATTGGCTAAGTATTTGAGTTTGGCGGAACTGCCGAGAGGGAGTACTAACACAGGTGGTGTTGACGCAGATATTGCTGAGGTTGCAGATATTGATAAGGAATCAAAAAGTGGCACAAACACAGATACAGATAAGAGTGAAGCCACGGCAACGTCAAATTTCAGTTAGGTGAGCTTATATGCTTATGGGTCGGCACGCCGGTTCAATTAAGTTAAACAGTGTGTAGGATCTAAAATTGAAAAAAGCGACAGTAGCCGAAAACGTACAAAAACGTAAACGTATAAACTCTTAAACTGTACACAAATAGGAGCCAAGGTGCCCAAATAGGAGAATAAGGAGAAAGAGGATTGGTGTGTTACTGGGCATGGCCAGACACTGAGAAGGGCACGACATTGACTCGTTCAAAACTGGTATAAGGTTAGAGACATAGCATACCGACAGAAGGCGACACTGCCAAATTTAATTGCGACATTAAAATTAGCATTAGGATTTATAGCCGACATTTACTTTGCACGACAAGGCTCAAACCTAAACCAAATAAGCTTCCATGGTGACAATTCTCGGACCATTACCATATAAGGTTTTTAACTGTTTCTTTTTACTGTTTTTTTTGCTGTAATGGTTGAACAGGTCTGAGCTCTTAGTGGCCGCAACAAGTCCAAGAACCGACAAGTTCAATGCCGCGTTGAAAAAATAATATTTTTTGCCGTTTTTTCATGCAGGAGGCACCGACATTCATCCTCAGATTGATTGACATTGGATCTGTAGCAATTATGACGTGAGGGCTCATAGATTGATGTGTGTGTCGACCTAGATGTTAGGTATGTCGACCTAAGGCTTAGGCACGACGACGTGCTAATCCTGTGAGTAATTACATATCCTAATTGAGGAGTGGGCCGTGGACTCCACCTCCTATTCGAGCAAGGCTCCAGTTTCTACTGGGCTGTTATTGGACTGCTATTGGACTCCTATTGGGTTCCACAGCGATCTGAAGATTTAGCCACCAGCCACTTTTGGGGAATTTAGGAGAATTTAGGAAAGTTCAAGAGAATTAAGGAGAGTTTAGGGGAGTTTAAGAGAAGTTGTTAATCAAAGCTCTAACTTTAACCTTTATTCTATTTCTATAATCATAACTCATTAAGTAGGTGGTTTGATTTACCTGTGTATCTGTATTGTGTGTTGCCTGCATTGTTGTTAATTCTTCATTAATTTTTCATTAATTTCTACCAACTTCAAATCAATTTGGTTTAATTGAAACTTCTTCTGTAAAGTTAAATTATTCAAGTCTTCATTAGAACACCATCCTGATTTGGTCAATCTGGCCTTGGTCAAATGGTAGGTCTCTTCGATCTTGACTTTTTCGTTCAAAAGAAAGTTATAATAATTGACCAAGTTGTCGTCCTGCTCTAACTCATCACGATTAAGATGGGACAACTCAAGGTAATTGTTTTGTAATTTTTCCACATTATTTTCAAAGAATTTCAAATTATCTGATAGTATAATTGGGGAAGCAAAACTGGATTGAGGTGGGGTAGAAGGTGTTGATTTTAACTTTGATTCAAATGAATTCTTGGAATTACTCGAATCGTGGGATAAGGTTTTGAAATGGTTTTGGCCAGGATTAACCAACGGACGATCACTAGAAGTGGAAACGGAAGTTAAACCAGAACTAGTCAATGCCGGTGCCAAAGGAGGTGCCAATGTTGGTGTTGGTGCTGGTGCTGACTCAATAATAGGAGTACTACTAGGAGTATTTGACTTACTCAACGATAACTTTCTAATAGTATTTTTTAAACTCTTTAACCTCTTTAATGGACTGGTATTCTTTGGTTCAGCCTTATCACTACCATTCGATAATGTTGGAAATAATTGATTATTATCCAAATTTATACTTGGGCTATCTAACTCATAAGTCGAGAACGAATTATTGGAGTTAGTGAAAAAATCATTGATTTTGTCGCCATTTGTACCAGCACTGGTGCTGGCGGTGTGGAATCCATGGTTGGTGCTACCAGTAACACTCATACTAACACTTCTGGTTGGACTCGAACCAGATTTGATACTATCGGAAACTTCTTCATTGAATATATCTTCATCGATTTCTGAATATGTGGTGTTTAAGGAAATAATGGAATCAAAGCTCTTCAAATTTCCTTGTAAGGTGTCTTCGTTGGGTAAAGGTGGTAATAAGATATCATCTTTTATGGGAGATTGTTCTTCTACTACAATTCCTAGACCTGACATTATCACTTATGTTTTGTGTGTTTTAAATCACTATATTTATATTGAGTTGTATTTGTGTCACTTTCACTTTATCTGTTTTGCCACTTCACTTGTTTTTGTGTATTTCACTTGTATTGTCACTTGTATTTTCTGTTCACTTGTACGCTATCTATCACTTCGCTATCTATCTCTTCGCTATCTCTTCGCTATCTATCACTCACAACAAATTATTTTTGAATTTCAAATACGTCCCCTATTCTTTTTGTGTACCCTAATGTTTACACTTCAACACTTCACTATGGAGTTTTACTTTCTTTGATTTAAAACTAAAGATTCGGAAAATGGAAATTTTCGTTATATATAATTTTTCACTAACAAATTCTGTCACTGAGAACTAAAAAAAAAAAAAAAAAAAATTGAAAATTCAGAGTGAAATATTTTATTGTTACGGTTAAATATCACAGTGCTGGGAATATGTAAGCTGTGCTAACTTTATGTAAATTTGCCAGGCTACATGGTTTGAGTTATGGTATGGCTAATGGTTGGGAGGCTTACGATTCTGCAGCACCCTACATGGTCAGCACCAACGTTGTAAGGTTTTTGAAGTTGCCAATTGCTCAAACTTCAGTAGCAGTGGCAAACTTGTTTTCATAAGACCTCGCTTGGAAATCTGCTTTACAGAACCGGTACGCCGTCCCGATTCACCTTAAGCTTAACGTTAAAGGTTAGGATTTTATCTGGGTGTAAATCTCATAAATCCTGCCGATTACATGCAGTAAAGGTCGAGGAATTTATGCAGTGTTACATAACCCCTATTATAAAGTTGTCGGTATTCCCTCCGACATTGCACATAAAATGTCGATGTCGAGCAAAGTTAAGCTCAGCTTAGTAAGAATCATTTGCATAAGGTTAGAGGTGAACTATGGTCTAGAAACGAACCATTGTTGTGGCAGTTACGGCAAGTCTTCCTCTATAAGCACTATAAGGTACTTTGGCCACCACTTTCTTTCCAGGAGCCTCGGACCAAACCCGGTTTCATGTCTAGTGCGTTTTATGTGCATAGGTTAGTCCATTAAATTTCCGTTTTAGTAATGGTTAGGACATTCTTTTCGTTAAGATTCTAGATTTACGGAAAATCCAGTTAATGTCTGGAGGCTACTAAATCTAGATATGCGTTATGATGGTTAGTATACTCTTTGGTTGCCTCCTTCAGACTAAAAAGGTTAGGATATTCTAACCTAACGGTTTTTTTACTGGCTTAAAGGTTAAGGGTTAAGGGCTTAAGGACTTTAGGGTTGAGATCAGTGACGTTGCAATTGCTAATTGTGTCATATGTTATTGGTGACGACAAGGTTTGGTTATTGTTCAGCCAATACCAAAGGATCAGAAAGCAATTGAATTCCAAACCTTTGCAAAGTTTGAAAAATTTGAAAAATTTTCAGGTGACTCTCACACTACCACCGATGAGTTGTGCCACTATTTGCCACTGCGACGTCGTTGTAGGTTAGGGAGAGACTGGGGAGTACGAGAAAATGTCGGAGTGGTAAGAAAACTGGTGGTCTGTTGTGTCTCCTTTCTCGCTTCTCACTTAACTTTCTTTTTCCCCTTTATAGGCAAGTACCCGATCGGGAACAGCTTGGGTGGAGGTGAGAAGCGAGAATTACATTACTTGTTTAGTAACTCCAACCCCCTAATTGAGGAATGGCCCAAAGTTTGCTTATCTAACATTTCATATTATGACCCCTATTTCCCCTTTATCGCCAAACAATTGGTTGCCTGTATTTTTGCTGTATTCTGCCTGATCTGTAGCCTTTAAGCAATGTAACATAATTAGCTAACTGACATAACTAAGGTCAACAATAATATTTTCCTAGCTGCAAATTTAACATTCTCTATCCAACATTCTATTTCGTTACTGCCCCCAAGTGCTCACCATCATAGAATGTTCGATCTTTGTAATCTTTGTAAATCGCTTTATTCGGTTTGATCCCTTATCATTGTTGGGGTAAACCTGAAATTACTCAAACCAAATCCCAACTTTGTCCGGCAAGTTTTACCATAATTGCAACTTTGAGAAAACTGCAACTTTTGCAGAATTTCATCTATATGACAATGGTTTCAAGTTTATCTTGGTCCCTTTCTGCTTATATTTGCTTCACTAATTTCATGTTTATCACCACCATGATGTTAAGTTAGGGTTTTGAAATAAGTTGTGGGGTTTAGAGTTTATGTGAGATGATGTGGCATGTTAAGGTTATCTCACAACTCATAACCTTATAACGCCTCAAATGTTTTATGTTTGTAATTGATAGGCTCAACAATCTGTCAAACTATTGCCTAAAGTCGTTGCCTGAAGTTGTTGCCTCAAGTAATTGCCTCAAGTAATTGCCTCAAGTAATTGCCTATCAAGTCATTGATGGGTGAAGTTCAATAAGACAGACTAGG
This sequence comes from Yamadazyma gorgasii, assembly GCA_003708985.3. Classification (NCBI taxonomy): domain Eukaryota; kingdom Fungi; phylum Ascomycota; class Pichiomycetes; order Serinales; family Debaryomycetaceae; genus Yamadazyma; species Yamadazyma gorgasii. The sequence continues at coordinate 104,992 of PPPC03000004.1, read as the reverse complement.
GCCCTAGTTCATAAATAAAATCATGTGACTTACTCACTATACTTGTGCCAATTTTATCATACTAAAAGCACCCTTAAACCCTAGCTGACCTTGTGGTTCATAACTTTAAAGTTTATACTGGCTTATCTGATTACCGATGGTTTCCGTGATCTTACCGCCGTTAACCATCGCTATTGTTGGATTTTATTAGAGACATTATTTTATATTCCCAGCTATAAACTGTTACAAATTGCTACAAGCTACAACTTGCAACAAATTGCACCAAATTGCTACAGCGTACTATAAAAGCCTTTAGCCACTAAAAACATAAAACTTTTAATATTCTGATATTTCATCCAATTCACTCCGAACTAAGCCAATTCTAATTAAACTAAGCTTTAACTAACCTCTTACCTAAGCCTCTTACCAAATAAACTCTGAACCAAGTCCTAACATCGCCTTTCCATCGGCATCCGTGTCGTTATCTAGTCCACCACGCAGCTACTAATTCATTTAACCGTTGAACTTAAAGTTCCAACCTTAATACGCAGCATTGTCAATTTAACCACCCGAGGGCTTTTACACGGAAATCCTCTTTTTTTTTCCTAGTACTTCTACTTTTTCAAACAGTCAACTAACCAGCCGTCTAATAATCCCGAATTGCTGAACACCCGCTCAAATTGGGCCCTAACTAGACTCAATGGTACTCTTCAAATAATTCCAATAATTCTTCCTTATTGGATCATACTTCTCACTCAACAAGTCATATATCTCCAAACTCTTCTTGTTATTGTAAACTTTCGCCAATAACTCTAACGCAATTGAAGATTTAATCAACTGCAAGTCATCCGTTCCTGACTTGTCCAAGTTAACAAACTCCTCTAAAAATGGAGTGAGCTTAGTTAAAGGAATGTCAAACTTATTATAAATTCCCAAGAGATAGTTCCAACTAGATTCGTTTTGTGGACTCAACTTGATCTTTTCCATCACATAATTCAACTCATCGTCGATTTCGGTACTGGAAAGTGTCACTTTACTGAACTTCAAGAAAAATCTATGAGACCATGCACTGTTATTGTAGACATCGTCATCTATCAATTTGTTAATGAACTCCTGCTCCTTTGGCAACTTGTACAAATCGAACTTCTCTACAAGCCAGTGTCTGTAGGTCCAAACATGGTGGTTTTTGGTGTCTTCCATGATCATAGTGTTGAGGATAGGAAACTCTCTGACTGGATCGTAGTTTTCGATTTTGGTGATAATCAATTGACGATAGTTCCAAATTTGGTAATTCTTTTCATTATCAAGGGCAATTGACTCTAACCAGTCTAATTCTTTGTATAGGTCATACTGTAAATGAGTGATAATATCGAACCTGTAGCACCAGATCGAATAATGAGATGCCAAAATTGAAATTCCCACTTCGGTCATAGCCAACGCTCTTTCTGAATATTCATTTTTTTGCATGAGGGCTAATAAAATCCCCATGGTTGTTTTATATTCTGAATCATAAAGGATTTGGCATAATTGGGGTTGTTCTTCATTTAATTGAACGGGTGTGATATCTTCGTAGTTAAACATTTTGGTTTACACAAACACAAACAAGTGTATAAAAAAATTGACACAAATAGACACACAAACGTAAATCAACCTACACAAACTTACACAAACGTACACAAACAAAACTAGGGTACTGAAGGTGTAAAAAAGGTGATAGCAAAAAACCTACCAATTCTCAACCCACACTTGTCGTGTGTGCATGTCGCATGTCTCTCTGCTCGTTCCACACCATCTCGATCAAACCCGGTGCCTAACTCACCCCGCGTATGCTCCAACTTATAACCAATCTAATCATCTACGTTATCCTCCACAAACTCCTCCCCGACTCAAAAATCCCCCTCCTCATCCTTGCATACTCAATTGGGAAAATGTTCAACATGTCGTCGTACCAGTCGTTCAAGTTCAAAATACGAAACAGCTTGGCCAGATCCTTGTCCGGAACCAGTGGCAGTGATCTATCACATAACACCAAAATCGAAGTTTTGTCAGCCATAAAGTCCCTCCAGTTGTATTCCGTCAACAACAAGAAGTACATAGATCAAAAAAGAAAGTTGTTTAAGTTGATGAGCTGGAGACAGCAGAAGCTTTGTGAAGATGTGGGTTATTTGGATAAGCTCAACACTATAGAGAGTTTGATAGCACAAAACCAAAAAGTACTTAATAAAGTAGTGGATTTCACAATGTCGACCTATAACATTCGATTCAGTGACTTTGATTCCATCAAGAACTTTTTTGACAATAGTTCGTTCAAAGTCATTGAAACTTTAAGTCATTTCACCAGGGATTGGGATGGATTGACTGCTACAGAATTGATGCCGCTTATAGATTACATAACCACCAATTTGGAAACTATTGTGCCTAAACAGGATATGGATAAGACCTCAATTATAATGCCAGGGTCTGGATTAGGAAGAATACCGCATGAATTGAGTAAATTGGGTTATAACGTTGATTCTATTGAATTAAACGGGTTGATGTATTTGTTCAATCAATTTGTATATGCCAACGACACCCCTAACCTTGAATTATATCCTTACATCCATACGTTATCGAACTTCAAGGATCTTAAGAGTCAGTTCCGGTCGGTGTTATTGCCGTGTGTAACTAAACCCAAAACGTTAAACATTCACCTTGAAGACTTCAAATTCTTTGAGCCTCCTAAACAGTACGATACCGTGGTGGTAGTAACGGTGTTTTTCATGGACACTGCAGAGAATTTAGTGGATTATGTCGATACCATTAACGAACTAGTCAAGGACTACAAAAACAAGTATTGGATCAATATAGGGCCCTTGAAATACGGTTCTGCGCCACAAGTAGAACTAAACATTGAAGAATTGGCTCTTCTCAGAAAGAATATGGGCTGGAACGATTTAAGCGTGTACAACAGTTTAGATGAAGACAAATTACTTCCTTATGTAACAGATAAGGAAAGTTTATGGCAGGGTTATTATGGGGTTAATGGGTGGTTTTCCCGTCATTCTTGATGTATATACATTCGTCACCTACACATTTACTACCTATATATTCTTATTAATTTGCAACTTCTTATCCAGTCCCCCACTAATGATCCCCACATTCTTGTCCCAACAAACATCAAAGACCTTGACGTTCTTTTCGTCTCTCGTGATGGTGTACAATGGGTTCAAACTTCTTATGTCCCAGACCTTTACAAGTCCGTCATGAGATGCTGATGCAAACATATTGTCGTTATACTCACAATTTGACAACCCCACCACGAAATTGGAATGGCCTGTCAATTTGGAGTTGATGACTTCATTAGAAGCGTCGACTCTTGGATCGTGCAAGTTAATATGACGAGCAGATGATCCGGTGATAATTAAGTTCTTATTTGGTTTGTGTAATATCGACAATAAGGCAAACCCTGTGCTTCTTGTGTCGACAACTTTTCCGGTCACCAAGTCCCAGGTTTTGACAGTATGGTCTTGTGATACTGAATAAGCAACACTGGAATCATTACCATCGAAACAAATATCTTCAACTGGTTGTCTGTGGCTGTTTAAGATCGATAAAGGCGATTTACGTCTCAAGGTGGAGTCCTGGATGGCCATTTTCCTTCTTTTCTTGGACGACGTGGAAAGAACGTTTTCATCGTAGCCATTTACTTCGATATTATTCATTTCTTTGTGAATAGTTGACCATAATCCTATAGAATGATCATATGATGCTGATAAGATTCTATTTGTGGCAGCGTTGACTGCTAATGACACAACTGGGGCTTTGTGTCCTTCCAATAATGCAATAGTCTTTCCTTCGACTGGCTCTTCGTCTTCTGCGTCTTCTTGGTTAACTTCCTGATTCTTCCATAACCTGATTTGTCTGTCATTTCCTCCACTGACTAATCTACTAGGACTTATCCATTTCACGGCTCTTATAGAGCTGGAATGGCCTGTGAATTGTTTTTCTATGTTTCCACTCATATCATAGATCCTTACAACTCCATCATAAGCTCCACTTAAGATCTTGTCCTGGCCACTGCTATGAACAGTATCGATCGAGGAAATCCAGTCATTATTATTGAACGATGCTAAAAATGATGGTGGCAAAACTGCTTTTGTGTACTCTAACGTCAAGAATGTTTCGTTACTTAATCCATTCTTAGTTAAGTATTCATCTATAGACGTTCTTAATAAGTTCCCATCAATTAAGAAATCAAAAGGAATGATTTTGTGGTCGGGATTTTCCGAGGTCAACAAGTGATTAACAATCTCCGATAACCCATAACGTTTAAGTGACGTTGGAACGTATAATGGGGTGTCATTAACTTGGATTGACGTATCTTCTTTAGTGAAGAATTTGATTTTAACTTGGTCCATGATGAAAAATTATCTCATCTCATCGCGAACTTTTGAGGTGATAGATGGTAGGGGAAGGTGGACTTAGAGTTGGGTATTTACTACGATTCGCATTAACTTTAGGCGGTTTATACAAGTAAAATATAACAATTGAATACAATTAGACGTGGTGGTTTCCTTGCATTGTTTTTAACATTCAAAAACATTCAACATCTTTATAATCCTTTATAAGCCTATATTAACCCTAGTTAGCTATAAATAAATCAAGTCATGTGACTTTCTCTTTAGCAATTGATCCTTCTTCTAAATCTTCTTGATCCTCTAAGTCCTTACTTACCTCTTAATCTTCTTATCCCTCTAAATCTTCACCTACCTCTTTGTTCTAAATCAAAACTTAACCAGAACGTTCAACAGATTCTTGGAATTAGACCTCAATATTGGCATAGAACTAGTGGCTAATCTACCCATAATTCCAACAGTTTTAAAACCAACATCAGTCGATTTTCTTAACAACATATCAGATTTAGTCAATTTTGACCTTCTTAACCTCGAGGTGATCCTTCCTTGTTTGATTTTGGAAATATTTTGACTTTTATTCCGATACTCATAACTTCCCGGATCAGAAAACTTGCCATGTTTAAAGAAATACTTCAAAGCTCTTTTGAATCTTCTCCATTTTCTTTTTCTTGTAATTCTAGGAGGTGGAAGGGATCTCATGGGGTATTTCCTCTTCTTAGTTGTTGGCTTATGTTTTGTACTTGGTTTGTACTTGTTTTGCACTTTTTTGCAGCTTTTGTGGATTCTGCCGCACAATCAATTTGTGTTCACAAATTGTATCCACAATTTATGACAGTACACTCCCAGATGGCTCTCCAAACATGATGGAACCTCCGCGGAATCTCCAATCATACCGCCGCACAAAATCAAACCATCTACACTACCTCTGTTCCATCGGAACCTCCCTGAACACTCATCAGAAAATCTTTATAACCATCCCAAATCCCTTCCCTTTTTCAAAAAAAACTTTTCTACCCGTTTTCCACACACTTCCCCCCCTTTTCAATCGGTTTTGTGCAACCCTCCAAACAGTGAGAACCTGACTCAGAAATTTGACTCCCAAATTCTCATCTCATCTCGCAAAATTACAACAACCAATGACTAAAATCGACGACGTTCCTATTGAAGTGTCCAAGGTATTCGACACCGTTTTGGTGTTAGATTTCGGATCGCAATACTCCCATTTAATCACCAGACGTTTGAGAGAATTCAACGTCTACGCTGAGATGTTGCCTTGTACTCAAAAGATTTCCGAATTATCATGGACTCCTAAAGGGATCATCTTAAGTGGAGGTCCTTACTCTGTTTACGAAGAAGGAAGTCCCCATGTTGATCATGATGTGTTCAAGTTAGGTGTACCTATCTTAGGTATATGTTATGGTATGCAAGAGTTGGCCTGGATCAACGGTAAAGGTGTTGCCAGAGGTGACAAAAGAGAATATGGTCCTGCCACTTTAAACGTTGAAGATTCATCTTGTGCTTTATTCAAAGATGTTGACCATTCCCAAGTTTGGATGTCTCATGGTGATAAATTGCACGCTTTACCAACTGGTTACAAAATCGTTGCTACTTCTACTAATTCTCCATATGCTGCCATTGCCCACGAAAAAGACCAAATCTTTGGTATCCAATTCCATCCAGAAGTCACCCACACTGCCAAGGGAAAGACTTTGTTAAAGAATTTCGCCATTGATATTTGTAAAGTCAATGCCAACTGGTCCATGGAAAATTTCGTCGATACTGAAATTGCTCGTATTAAGAAACTTGTTGGTCCAACTGCTGAAGTTATTGGTGCCGTTTCTGGTGGTGTTGACTCCACTGTCGGTGCTAAAATCTTACACGAAGCCATTGGTGATAGATTCCACGCCATTTACGTTGATAATGGGTTGATGAGAAAGAACGAAACCGAAAGTGTCTACAAAACTTTAACCGAAGGTTTAGGTATCAACTTGACAGTTGTTGATGCTACTGATAAATTCTTGGACAGATTAAAAGGAATCACTGATCCTGAAAAAAAGAGAAAGATCATTGGTAACACCTTCATTCACGTGTTTGAAGAAGAAGCTGCCAAAATTACTCCAAAAGATGGTCAAGAAATCGAATACTTGTTACAAGGAACCTTGTACCCTGATGTCATTGAATCGATCTCTTTCAAAGGACCAAGTCAAACCATCAAAACCCACCACAACGTTGGAGGATTACTCGAAGATATGAAGTTAAAGTTGATTGAACCTTTGAGAGAGTTGTTCAAAGACGAAGTTCGTCATTTAGGAGAATTATTAGGTGTTCCTCACGATTTAGTGTGGAGACATCCATTCCCAGGTCCAGGTTTAGCCATTAGGGTATTGGGAGAAATTACCAGACCACAATTGAAAATCGCCAGAGAAGCTGATGCTATTTTCATTGAAGAAATCAGAAAGGCTGGAATCTATGAAGAAATCAGTCAAGCCTTTGCTGCATTATTGCCTGTCAAATCTGTTGGGGTTATGGGAGATCAAAGAACTTATGAACAAGTTATTGCTTTGAGAGCCATTGAAACTGTTGATTTCATGACTGCTGATTGGTATGTCTTTGAAGCTAAGTTTTTGAAGAATGTTGCTTCTAGAATAGTTAATGAAGTTGATGGTGTTGCTAGAGTTACTTATGATATTACATCCAAGCCACCAGCCACTGTTGAGTGGGAATAGATGAGTATAACACCTGTACTCTTGTTAGATCTTGATAGATATATAATCTTGTTATTGGATTTGTACTCTGTGGCTGCTAATGTTTAACTTCTAACTTTCTGTTATCTTTCTTTGGTTGTCTGTGTAGCTTTGAGCATAAGCCCAAGCTGACTCGGCTTAGCCAAGACTAAACCCTGTGACCAACCAAGCTTGACTCGGGCAAAGATTCCCCAAATTGGACATAAAATAGAAAGTCCACAAAGTCAAAAGGCCCACAAGGTCATAAGGTCAACACTACCCCCTCTCCTCACAATGGCCCTATAAATCAATGAGGCTGTAATACAATAGCCTATCACTTATCATCGTATCGTAATCAAAAGATTCTGAACTTTAACGGAATTTACCCGCCAACCCGTATCTACAAATTTAGACCATTTTAAACCCACTACATGGCCGGCTATAGCCAATAAGGTCATGTGTTCTGTTGTTTACGGTGATTCCGTATAATTGCCCGATTAATTAGAGCCGTTAGCTGGAGGGACCCCTTAGACCCAGCCTCCCCTACCCTTTGCCTCCTTGCCCAGTACAGGCATATACAGGCACATGACCTCCCTACAGTCACAAACTCGTCCGTACCAATTGCAATTGCTCCATGGTGACAAAATATCAACGAAACGTCACCTTTTAATAATCCAAAGCGTTATCTCCACATCTTAAATCCTTCGCAGCTTAACAAAAACCGTCTTCACCGCAATCTGGAACTTCGGCACTTATAATTTCGACACCGCCGTACCTAAAATCGTTCGGGATTACTAAAAACGGATGTTGTAACGTCCATTCGGAACTTATTTTTAGAGCCAAGTCCCTCCGGAAGGCAATTTGGTTTCCGTGCCTGCACACAATTAAAAGCCTGTGAGTAATCGCGCCGCTGCTCATAACCGTGAAGACTAAATCAATTGCCCATGATTACAAATTGACGAGGCTAGCTTGGCGTATATATAGAACCGTTCCCTGTTCAAGTTACTTACAATCGCTTAGCTCACTAAAATGGTCAAACACTTTGTAAGAGATTCCTTCTTTGGAAGATTTATTAACAGGATTTCGGCTCATAAGATCTTGCCATATCCTGAAGAAACAAAGGACTATGTTATTCCAGAAAAATACTTGAAAGACGCTATGAAGCCAGTGTCAGAATTGGACACTGAAAAATATGATAAGGAAGCCACAGAAATGGGCGACTCTGCAGAAATGGGCGAAGCCAACTCCAATTCGGGGTCTACTGTTGAAGGAGATGACTTAAATAAAAATGATGATATCATTGTAGGTTGGGAAGAAAACGACCCAGAAAACCCTTACAACTGGCCATTGTACCAAAGAATTTTCATTTTGATCGAAATTGCCATTTTGACCCTTTCCGTCTATATGGGGGCTGCAATCTACACACCTGGGGTTGAAGATATCATTGAGAAGTTTGGTGTTTCTGACACAAAGGCAGTTTTACCACTTACCCTATTTGTTATTGGTTATGGTATAGGGCCAATGTTCTTATCGCCAATCACTGAAAATGCATCAATTGGTCGTACTAAGGTTTATATCATTTCATTGTTCTGTTTCTTCATCCTTCAAATTCCAACTGCTTTAACTAACAGCTTTGCTGGTATTTGTGTTTGTCGTGTTCTTGCTGGATTCTTTGCATCTCCAGCCCTTAGTACTGGTGGTGCTACCATTGGTGATGTTATTCCATTCACTTATATGCCTGTTGGGTTAGGTATTTGGTCTATTGGTGGAGTTTCAGGTCCTTCATGTTCTCCAATTGTTGGTGCCTTGTTTATGTTGATTGACAAGGGATCAATCAATGCTTATAGATGGACATTCTGGTACATGGCCATTATCTCCGGATTTAGTACCATCTTCTTAGGATTCTTTTTACCTGAAACTTTCGGTAAAACTTTATTATACAGAAAAGCTGAAAGATTAAGAAAATTGACAGGTAACGATAAAATCACTTCAGAAGGTCATATAGAACTCGGTCAAAAAACTACCCGTCAAACTATCGTTGAGGCTTTATGGAGACCTATTGAAATTGCTACCCTTGAACCTGTTGTTCTGTTGATTAACCTTCACATCACTTTGCTTTACTCGGTTATCTATCTTTGGTTCGAAGCTTTCCCAATTGTTTTCCAAGGTATTCATGGCTTCAACAACATCCAATTAGGTTTGTGTTATTTCGCAGTAGCTGCTGGTGTTTTTGCAGGTGCTGCCGGATATGTTCCTTATATTTATTACAAATTTACTAAACCTGTCATGGCAGGAGAGCCATTTATTCCTGAAGTTTTCTTACCACCTGCCATCGTTGGGTCCCTTTTCATTCCAGTTGGTATCTTCATTTTCGCCTGGACTTCATCTCCTGACATCCATTGGTTCCCTCCACTTGTAGGAGCATTTATCTTCAGTGCCGGAGCCTTGATTTTGTTCCAAACCGAGTTCAACTACTTGGGTGCCTCATTCTACAGATTCTTGGCTTCAACCTTTGCTTCCAACGCCTTATGTAGAAGTGTGGTTGCTGGTTGTTTCCCATTGTTTGCTAGAGCTTTGTTCGACAACACTGCCACTGAAAAGTTCCCTGTTGGTTGGGGGTCATCAATCATTGCATTTATTTCGTTGGGTATGGTAGCTATCCCGGTATTCTTCTGGATGTATGGTCCTAAATTAAGAGCCAGATCCAAGTTTGCTAATTAATGGTAATTTATAATGGTAATGTTAAAATGGTTTGTTTTGTATATAAAGTATAGTTGTAATTAATATTAGACATTAATGGTTAATATTAGATAATAATATAGTTCACAATCAATACTATACTATAATTACAGTACTATGTTTGAATTCACCCTGTTCCACTAAAATACCTGAACCACCTAAGTCTCCTCCCGGGAATAATAATCAACTGACTGTCTTAACACCGTCGCAACTAAAACATCTTCATCATGGCTTATACTAACCAAAAACTCTTCATTCTTTTTGTAATCCTCACAAGCGATAGTTGGTTTTCCCCGTTCATCATATAATTTATACCACTCTTTGAATTGAAACTTCAATTGGTCTTCTTCGTCTAGGGTTTTGTAAATCGCTTCCTTCATAGCCCAATTCCCTGCTAAATACCGTATAGCTTCTAGGGGTCGTTTATTTTCAATCACTTGGGAAAACACAGGAAGTTCATGTATGGGATTAAGGATTCTATTACCTAATCTGGTAATAAATGACGATTCAAGACCTTTTTTATTTACTAAGTTTTGAAACCTGGTGATTTTGAGGATATCTATACCTATCCCAAGAGTGCAAGTTATTTTTTTCATCCTTATCTTTCCTTTGTGCTCACTATGCAAATCTTTTTGTGTGTTTGGGTTTGTGATTTATGTCGTACTTCTGTTTGTTTCTTCTCTTTTTGTGTCCAATCTCTCTAAACCAATATCAACTAGTTCCACCTACTAACTATTGCTAGCAGATCCCCGCGCAATAAAATTTTCATCATGGCTTCAGCTATTCCAGGTCCAGTACCTTTACCAAGCTCCAAATATGATTTGTCGACCTATTGGGGCCGTGTCAAACACTGTGCCGAAATCTCAGACCCTACCATGTTGCTCAACACCACTAAAGACATCGAAAACGCCAAATTGATGATCTGGGAGTACCGTAACGGTGTCAAGCCTCAAATGACTCCAGAGCTCTGGAGAGCTAAGAAAGTGTTGGATTCTGCTATTCATCCCGACACCGGTGAAACTGTTTTCTTACCCTTCAGAATGAGTTCTTGTGTGTTGTCGAATTTGGTAGTAACGGCGGGGATGTTGACGCCTAATTTGGGAACAGTTGGAACGTTGTTTTGGCAGATCGCTAACCAATCGTTGAACGTAGCCATTAACACTGCCAACGCCAATAAGTCCCATCCTTTGTCGACCCAACAGATTGTTACCAACTACTCGTTGGCTGTCACTGCGTCGTGTTCTGTGGCCTTAGGTTTGAACTCCATCGTGCCAAGATTGAAGTCTTTGCAGCCAAACACGAGAATACTCTTAGGAAGATTAGTTCCATTTGCTGCTGTGGTTTCTGCTGGTATTGTCAATGTGTTCCTTATGAGAAGTGAAGAGTTGAAGAAAGGAATCACAGTGTTCGACAAGGACGGTAATGAAAAAGGTGTTTCTAAAACGGCTGCCTTTTATGCTGTTGGAGAGACTGCTGCAAGTAGAGTTATCAACGCTACACCTATTATGGTTATACCTCCCCTTATTCTTGCCAGAATGGAAAAAGGTTGGTTAAAGGGTAAGCCCAAGTCGGTAGAGATTGGTGTGAACATCGCCTTAATCTTTGCTACATCTTTAGTTGCATTACCATTTGCTTTGGCTGTATTCCCTCAAAGGAGACAATTGCCTATTAAGGCATTAGAGGCTGAATTTCATGATTTAAAAGATAAGGATGGTAGACCCATTGATCATTTAGAATTTAATAGGGGAATTTAGTTAGATTTAGACTAGATATACATGTATATATTGATTTTAGTAAACTTTTAATAAACTTTTGAGGACTGATTAAACTCTCTATGGTATTAATACAGAAAAAAGCATCACCAAAAACTCCATCCTTCATGTAAATATAACTTCTTCTCAATCTCTTCCCTATTATATCCACTAAAAGCTTCCAAATCAAAAAGTTCTTCATCTCCTTCTAAAAGAGCTCCAACTCCTTTACCACCTAAAGAACTTTCATACGATTCATAGCCTTTTGATTTATAAATTTCAATGACTTTTTCAATTTCAGACTCTTTAACTTCATCATTTAATAATGTAATAGCACAACCTCCTCCTCCTGCACCTGTTAACTTCGTTACACCAATGTTATGTAAATCTCCAATACTTTTAATTTCTTCTAAAGCCGGATGTGACACTCCAATAGCCACTAAAAGTCCGTGGTTTATAGTAACCAAATCATACAAGGCTTTCTTACTTTCTTCGTCAAAAACAGGTTTAATCATTTGCTGATAAGCCGAAGTTGCAAGTTCTCCCATAGCATCTAAAACTGGCCCAATGATATTAGGATATTCATTATTAGTCTTAGAAACATTACTAACCAATGTCGCCGTACTTCTAGGAATCTTGGAATTGGTTAATAACAATTTTATTGGAGGAAAGTTCCTCATTGTGGTTCTAATCGATGGTTTTGAAGGCTGAGTCATTCTTTGGTACATAACAGCTCCACCATGAGTTGCCACCGCATTATCAATACCTGAAGGATTACCATGGAAAGTCTTTTCTCCAATGAACGACCAAGCATCAATAAAGTTCAATTCTTCAACATCTTCGCTAGTAACTTTGTCTGACAATTTGAACGTTGGTTTTTGAATATGACCCCCTAATAATCCTAAAGCCGTGGAAAGACAGACAGTAATACAGGCAGAAGATCCAAGTCCTGCTCCTATAGGAACTGTTGATCTAACACAATAAGTTCTTCCATCAATTTCCTTACTAGCTAAGTGAACATATAAGTACAAAAACGAAAGACACGACGTGTAATGGAAAGTTGATTCTACTCCTACCAAATTGTTGGCTAACTTGTCGATAATTTCAGGGACTAATTCTTTTGTGGTTTGTAACTTCCCTTGATTGTCGTATTTTATGAAAGGTTTGATTTCGTCAAATGGAATGTCATTTCTGTTCCATGATACTGATAACTTTATATCAGGAAATTCCAATCGTATGATGTTAGGGTCTGCGTTTGGTTTGACGAGGAGGTATGCACGAAGACTTAAGGCTGCTGCTATGGCAGGCTTGCCATAAACTACGGAATGTTCGCCGTATACGATGACTTTACCTGGAGCACTTATGAACATTGAAGTGTGAGCCGTATGAACTGTGCGAGTATCAGAGTTGTACGAAGCGAAGAGCACAAAACTAACGCGAGCCTTTGCTCATCGTATAATATCTATAAACTAAAAAAACTCCTTCAACAGAATTATTTCATCTATAACACCAGCAACAAATGTGTCAAACGCCTTCCCACCACCTTCAATAATCCTCTGCTCTTCTAATGAGCTCGGTAAGATTCTTGATGTCAAAAATTTAGGATGTTTAAGTAAATTACTAATATAATCCATGAAATCTTCTCTTTTAGGTTCTGATTCAAGTCCTGGTAACACTGGCACATCTACAGCATCATCAGGATCAAGGCCAAGAACTGCCTGAATGTTGTAGTTCTTAAGTAAACTCAAAATAATCAATAATTGGCTGGTTTCATTGATAGTAGCTGTTGTAATTCTTATAGTAGAAGAATCCTTAGACCAACTGTCTATACAACTCTCTATTTGTTTCTTAAATGTTCCTAAAGCAAAGCAAACCTCAGGCAACATTGAAGGACCTAAGTTCGATAACGTAAAGATAAATATTGGCAAGATTCCATTGGTCCAAATTCGGTGATACCTTGGAGATGATGTGATATTTACACCATTCTTAATGGTATTTGAAATATGGCTATTGGTTAAAATTGTGAACAAACCTTCGTCAATGAACTGCTTAGCAATAATTTCAAACTTCATCAATTCTTGAATAAACATTAAACTGAATTTGGATACGATAAATTCCCCATCTATCTCTATCAAATGTGAGAATGTATAAAGATCAAGTAGAGACTTGATAAGTCCGTTATTTTCAATTGACTGACTCAATTCAAACTCGTTGTTTGGTGAGATCTTAAGCTCCACAAAAATCTTCAAAATGGAAAGAATAAGAAGTAAATCTTCAATCTTTCCATTGACTTGCCATGTGATTTCTGCATCCTTGTTGGTTTGAGTCCTGGCCAAGTAAACTTCATTTTGAATACTTATAACTAAAACCTTTGTTCCCCTAGTAATTATGATATCAAATAACCACTTGAAAATACTGAAATATTCAATAATCAACACTGTCTCTTCTTTTATCGATGCCAAAGAACAGTAAATTATCCGTAACAACGACCTATAGTAGCCAGTGCTATTTGTAAGATTATTAATGAAGTCCATACTATCAGATTTGAGTAATTCCGAACACGTCTTCAATAACTCAAACGTCTTGGTTGTATCTGAAATCGATAAATTGTACAAATTGTAGCAAATAAAGAATGCCAATTGAACTCTGGTATGGTACAAATCCTCAAAAAATTCAGCAGGTAACCCTTCGTTAATATTTGTACGCAACAAATGGTTTGAAAAATCGATGAAATCGGTGTTCATGATCTTGGGATTCTTCTTACATATAGCAGTGATCAAAGCACTCAAGGATTTAGCAACATCGACCTGAACCCCAAGATATTGTAATTCAACTGACGATGCAATAATCTTTTCTCTCAACTGACCCCAGCCTTCATTTGACTTGAACATCCCATCCATGATACTCAAATTATAGACGGTGTGAGTTCCAAATCTGTTTCTCTTAGTTAAAGAACATCTAAAATCAGACACTGTCAAAGGACTAAAATTGGCTTCAAATTCGTTTTCAGCATCATGATGAAGCTGGTTGTGATATGATTTCAATGTGAAGAATGTTTCCATAGAATCTTTGAATTCTAGAAGGAATTCCCCAATCTTAGCGTTATACTTCTTACTTGAAAATAAGTACACAGCCAAAAGTTCTGCAATCTTTGATAATAATTTCAACTTATAACAATTGCTGATATATTCGTCTATTGTCTTAGGTTTGAAGTTAATCGGTTGTTTGATTTTCTTAAGGAGTTCGTCTATGAATTCTTCATCACCCGTGAGGGTATGCAATGAACTCCAGGAGTTTATTACAAGGGCCATTGAGTCAATAAGGTGAAGACTTACTGAGTCAGGGAATTGGTCAATGTTTTTGATATTCTTTTGAAGGACTTTGATAAGACTGCTTTCTTTGGTTTCAGGGGTTTTATCAAGTTCCTTTTTGGATTCCGTGTTATTCTCGGCCTTCAACAAAGACAAAGACCCTCCCAACAAACATACACTTAATCCCTGCTGACTTCCTTTCATTACACTCAGAATAAAGTCGTAAATGGCAACCTTTATACTGTAATCGTCGAATTCGTTGTCTAAATCCGTAGTTAAACAATGTAATAAAACCTCACTGCTATTTCTTCCTAAATGAGATAACAACGAGGGTTTTTCAGTTTCGGGCCATTTTCCATTAGTCAAAGCTTTCATCAAATCCAACACATTTTTACCGAATTTAGTAGTAGCATAAGTTTTAACTAGGATTGGTAATTTGCTGAAAATTTTGGTTTCAAAGTGTGATGGAGGGTACGAAATGGATGTTCTAATGTTTATGAGTAACTCACTGAATTCTAAAACTCCACAAATCCATGAACTGTATAAGTAACTAGTGGCATCTTTGAGTTCATAAAGGTTCACATGATACTCTAAGGAATCAAATAACACCACTAAAGGATAGCAAGTTCTGGAATCTTTCAATAAAAACGAGTCTAAAATGTTTTTAGCAGATTCAATAAACGCCTTATTCACTTTGTGAACATTTTCATTCTTTTGTAATCCATAGACCATTGTTAAAATGTTAGAAAATGTGTCTAAAATCAAAACTCCCAATTCCATCTTTTGACATGAATCATTGAATTTGCAATGGACAAACGTTTCAAATACTAAGATCAAATGATTAATACATTGAGCTAAGACTTTGGATTTTGTAGCAAGCGAAACCTTCGGTTTCAATTTAAGACAATCGTGAGCTAATGCTTCAGTGAGTTTAATGAACGAGATGGTCAAATTGTAATCACCTTGAATCATTTCTACGTTGTTAAACAAAATGGAAATAAACCCTTCTTTACCATCGTCTGTGAGGAGAATCGAATTGACGAGATAGTTCCATATTCTATCGGAAATTAAAGGACTCAAATCATAAAGTAAGTTGGTTATCGAAGTGGCGACGTTGAGGTTTCTTGAATGCAATCCTTGTTCTAATAATCTCAAAACGATTTCAACAATGTCTGAATTGTCTGTATAAGCTGACAAAGTTTCTAGAACGTATTGCTGTTCCTTCGTGTTGTCAAAACTATTGAGATGACCAAAAACTGACGTTAACAAATTCATTATATCAACGATTAAACCCGCCATTTCTGTATCTTGGGAATTATATCCATTGGACAAGTTCTGCAAAATCCTTCCCAAGAATGCAAACCCATTAAAATTATACAAAAATGTCACCAAAACATTATTTCCGTTCCCTGGTAATAACTTTGCCTTTGTGTCGTAATTTATCAATAAGGACAATTTCTTGTTAAGTTCATAAGGAGGATAAACATCGATTAATTTGGTGGTTTTAACCAATTCTGTATTTTCGTCGTCGATGATTGACATAGCGTTGAATTCGTCTCTGTGGAATTCGTTCATATATGACTTTAATTCTTTGAATTCGTTATAAGCAACTTCACCGTTAATGGAACATAATTTAAGGAACGGCGTAAGGGAATAAGGAAACTTGGCTCTCGATACGATAATAGCATCAGTGGTTGAGGGACTGCTAAAGAACTTTTCTATGATAACGTTCGGACAGTTCACGATAACATTATGAATGGTTGAAGCAATTTCCGAAGTAAGGGTAATTAAAGGCATTGACGCTATGATGATAGTTGAAAGGACAGCCGGGTAAAGGTTATCAAATTTAAGAATATTGTTGATCTTATTAATTTGTGTGAATACCTTTAAGTCTTTACACTTGATGCTTAGGGAGTTGATGGTACTATCGATATCTTGGAGGGAAATAACTGAAGTGAACTGAGGATCATTAGATTCACTTAAAATCAATGATTTCCTAAGAACCACAATAAGCCATGAATATGATACAACTCCATTATCATTTTTGTCGATGATATCATTAATTTCCTTGAAAGCTTTTGGTTCATTCATGACTTTCGTGTCGACTTCTTCGAGATCCAATAATGACACAGAAACAATAGTTGCAAGACTATGAATCAACTCAACTGGTTCTTTATCATCAACATTAAATTCCTGGAGTACATTAAGTAGTCTGAACCAATTTAGTATAACATCAACTCCTATAGTTTTATTTTGAAATGTAGCTTCTACCAATACTTTGAGCAATGAGGTTATATAAAGTAGAATTTCTCTATAATAAATTTCATTGAATAGTTCATTAATTTCAGTATCAATTTCTTGAAACCCCTTGATTGTACTCCTAATAGTGTCAATCACTCCATTACTGTAGTCAGATGATAAATACAAATCTTTACCCAAGTTTTGAATAACCTTACTAGCACTTGGATCTAATTTCTTATTCAATAATTCCAAAACACAGTCTATCACAGTTCTTCTTTCTTTGAGTATTACCGTTCCATATAACACTAATCTCTCGTGTTCTTCCTTTTCTCTGTCGTCTTTTTTAAAACTCTCTTTCTTTTCTGGAATCTTCTTACAAACTTGACTAATTATTCTCAAACATTCTCTTTGATCGATCCCCAATACTTTGCTTAGCTTCTTAGAATCTTCTATGTTAGTTTTAGTGATCCCAGTGTACAATATTCCGTGCAAACTGAGATCTTTTGTATCTTTCACCTCTTCTTTGGTATCATGAAATGGATTACTATCAAACAAAACCGAACGATGCAATAACAAAAATTCATCTAATGATTCTAGAATGTCATTGTCGTTGCAATTACTTAGAAGAGCAACGGCGTTCGAGAATTTCCATAGTTGTGTGGGTTGGTTGATTTTCTTTTCAGGCATGTTTATTCTCGACCTCTCTTCTCTTCGCTTCGCGCTTCTTCTTGATTTCTTCACACAGTTGGTACACAAATACAATTTGGTTTAAAGACGTCTTCTTTATAATTCAGGTTAATAGAGCCTATATAAACTTTTTGAAGCTATTCAAAGTATATCAAGTTAAAAAAACCTTTTTTAAATGGAAATTATATGTTTTTACATTATTGCTACATTATAACTATATTATAACTACATTATAACTACATCTATTACTACACTACTACTACATCTTGATAAAATAACTCTTATTAATATCTCCAGGTAATTCAGCCTCTTCTTTAGGCAGTAATTCCCCCACCTCATAATCATCCACAAACTTTGGTGATCCCTTCACACTGCTATTCAATATCAAAGGTAATCCTTCTCCCTTCACCTTATCCCCTACTAATCTCTCCCATGCTTCATGATTCTCTTGAACCAACTCTAAAGTAAATTTCTTGTCCTTAAACTCTCCATTAAATGCAAACTCATTCTGTGGCTTTCCATCAGGAACTTTATAATTCCTAAACCATTCTCTCGTAGATTCCAACAATCCTGGACAATGTTTGTCTATATCGTTTATATCATTCAATTTTCCAGCAATAGGATCATTGGAATTAACCACAAAAACCTTCCAATCCAATTCTCCATCGTCAATTAACGCTAAAGACCCTAAAATCTTGACATTTATTATATCTCCAGTTTTATACACCAGTGCTCCAATTTCAACAACATCCAAAGGGTCATTATCACCAAAAAGGTTCAATTCTCCGTTACTGTTGGTGGTATCCTCCCATGTTTGAGGAAATGCTCCATAATTGTGAATATATCCATGGTAAGGGAATAAGTTCTTAACAAATCTTACTTTGCCTTTTTTCACATCTTGAGTGATTGGATTTCCCGGCAATTTGGTATTAATTTCAAACTTAGCATTGGACCATCTTGGTATTTCTACTACCATGTTGGCAGTACCTTTTTGTGGATCAAGGGTTAAAGGTATGTCATGAAAATACGATTTTATTTGTTCGTTTTGTGTTAAGTATTGTTTGAAATCGGTTGAAAACTTTGACCCTGTGGTTTTGTGGCCATACTCTTCAAGCCTAGACGAGGTTGTATTTGTGGATATGGGTCTAGACGCATATAAATGGTTCTGTGTCAACACTAATCTATGGTATGATTTATTGTGGTTCATGGTTTTTAGAAGTTTAAACATCCTGTGATTTTCCGAACTACCGTGGGGATGTACGGGCGAGGATCTGCGGCAGAACTTAAGTTGCGAGAGTACAGACGTCTATAAGCCTATAAATGTATCGTTGTTGGGTCACGGTCACTAGCGATTGGTGGTATTAAAGAAAGTATTAAGATGGTGGTGGACCGGTGAAAATAATCTTACCCTTGGCAGTAAATTCAGAATTCTCATCCGACATATTAATCGACCCTTTAGCATTTTCAATTTCAATCTTTGACAATCCCATAGGATCTCTAGGAATCCAAATCGTAGCCGGTTTGGCAGAAATCACTGGATTGTTATATGCATGTTTATCGTCAACTTGATCTGGCGATATGCTGTATGATGCTGGTAAGATTTTAGCTGCGTGTCTGAAATTGGAAAACACGTCAGGTCTAAAGAACTGTACCAATAAGTTGTTTGATTCCAAGGTTTTAAAGTCACGGTCCGCTAATAAAGGAACGATAGTGTTGACAGACTCGTGTTGATTCATCTCGATGTCTTCGTTGGCTAAATCTTGTTTGATTTGATCGTTTATAGAAGCATCTTCATTAATGGCAGTATTCAATTCTGTTCTTTCTTCATGGTCTAAGTGTTTAGTTTTCCTATCCAATACTTTGGTTTGATAGTCAGTAGTACCGTTGAAGGAAGGTGTTTGACTTACACCGTCTAAAGGTCTCATAACATCAATTGGAACAACTTTGAGTAAATCATCAAATGACCTACTCAATGTGAGATGGCAGAAAACTGTGAACCCTAAACCAATGGCTTGTAAGATAATTGGACCCCAACCTTTACCAACGACAAAGATTCCTAATAAACAAACTTGACCGAGGTAAATTCCTGTGAAGGTCTGGAACAATGCCCTAGGATAATGCATACCTCTGTTATCACATCCTTCCACAAACACATAAGTCAAATTGTAGGAGAAGGCAATGAACACTAACACAAATGCAAAAGCACCGAAAGCTAAAATTAATGGTGAAAGGATGGAGTAAGCTAAAATAATTGTAACTAAGTTAGTATAAACTGGGAAAGTTGTACCGTAAGCCATAACACCTAACCCACTGTATCTGTTCCATTTCTTTTTTAATGTCTTATCTAAAAGGGCCCCTAAGATATAATACAAAAACAATCCAACAACTTGGAATAACCCAGAGCCAGTTATGGTTAAACCTTGCAAAATAACGTAGGAAATAAAGAAATTAGAAGCTTTTGGTAAATTATTGGCCAATAAGTTTAAAGCACTGGTGGGGTCTTGCATGATTTGAGTAACAACTGAAGTTGCTGAAGAAGCAATGGTAATGACAATAAATGAGTTAACAACTAAGAATGCATAATAGGCATTTTGGGTATACATTTCCACCTTTTGGGCACTTGCAGCACCTGAAACCGTGGCCATTCCTCTCATAAAAATTGGTAAAAGGGCTAACAAAATTGATAATAAAATAGTAGGCAATAATCCAGTGATAAGACCTAATAATTTACTAGGTAAATTGTAAACCCATCTTAACCAATGTAATTTATCGGTCAAATATGTAAGATTAGAAATTACACCCACAAATGCTACAGGGATAGCCCATAAGATTACTACGGCCACAATTGCCGAAACCGCAATAACTTCTCTTATTGATCTCTCCCACCAGAAAATTCTGGTGTTGCTCCAAACGACATCGCCGATTTCGACTCCAGTAGCAACTGGTATAACATGTAATGGGTTATGATGAACTATTGATTGCATAGCTAATTGGGCTAAGTATTGGTTCTCGAATTCTACAAACAACGAGTTCTTTGGTTTGGCAGTTCTGTAGATTTTCTGAAGTTTCTTGACTTCTTTTTCAACTTTAGGAATCTCCTCTAAACAATATTTGATAGTATCTACTTTCTTACCAAACCAACCACCAGTGGGTTTGAACTTTGGTCTTTTATTCTCAGGCACATAATCATTGATATCCGAGGATTCAATTGATTGGCCCTTCTTTTCAGCTTTAAGTTTGTTCTTATAGGCAGTTTTCAATAACTTCGTTTCTGCAGCTTCAAGTTTGTTAATCAACCCATCTCTTTCTCTGACTTTTGCATTCAATTTCCTCAAGTTCCTAGCAACATAAACTCTCTTAACTCCATTAAACAACTTGAAGAACTGTTTTTCATCCAACATCGAGTCTGGTACTGACTGAAATAACACTGTTCTAGAACTCAATCTTTCAGCATATTTAGGGGAACTTAAAGCTGCTAATCTAAGGGAATTGTAAAAGAATAACTCTCTATAAATGACAAAGATAATTGACCCATAAAACAACCATCCAATGAAAACATGTGCATAATATCTACGATGGTCTGTAATGTTAGCAATAGATAACCTATCGAATCCAGTGTTAGGACCATCAGTAGCATTGACTGGTAATAATACAACAAACGTTCCTATTCCTATTATAAAGATCAATCCACAGATGAATATGTACCGTAAGAAGAAGTACCCATCTAATCCGGTATACTGAATGATCTGACTGCTTTTTCTAGTCAAGATGATGAATATCCACGAAAACGGATCCTTAGGTAATTCTCGTGGTCTTTTCTCTTCAGGAACTATATCTAATGATGCAACTGGTGAATAGATTCTCTTGAACTTAAGTCTTAACAATATAAAACATCCAACAAAGATTCCACATAAGGCCAAATTAGCTACTAATGAGGACACAACTGCTGACGACGATGTGTTTGTATTAGTCGTCATTTTGCTTGGGTCTTACAGGGGCTGTTAAGATTTCCTTGAAAAAATGTGCTTGTTTGCTAGATGAAAAAAATTGCATCTATAAACAATTGATTATGTAATTGCGTTATGAGGGAATGTGACGACGTGTAGTAGAGGGGCCAAAAGGCAACACCATAAGGTCATTACATAGAGATAGAGTTGCTATGAAAGTACTTCAACAAGTACAGTTACGGAATTGCTACTCCTACCAACAACCTACCATCAACCTAACACTAACCTACCACCGATAATATAAACTAACACGTAAACAGCAATGGAAATCCAAATCGAGAAAACTAAGACAATCGAGAACGAGAAGAGGCTGTATACACGTACTGGATTTAACTTTCTATAAACGTTAGATCTGTCCAGTCGTTTCTTTTCTACAAGGGGTTATGCTTATCTCTCTCTTAACACTTCTATTGTTAATTGCTTCGTTTTTGTGGTTTTGTTTTCGTCGTCTTTGTGTACTTTAAACTTGTAGTGCCTTGGTCGTGAATTAGCAATTTCAAGTTTTGCTGCGTTGTTCATAATCCCAAATACTGCCGATTCGTCTAATTTGCATGTACAGTCTATTTTTGAAAAATTGATGTAAAAAGGTATAACTATGTAATTGGGTTGTAGAGTGTTAACTTATATTTAATTCGACTTTTTTATCATTCTTGGTATGTATCTACACAATACTATACTATGCTAGCAATGCCTTTGTAACTCTTTTATTGTTACGCTAATAACTCTGGGGTCTCCGTTTCAGCATTGTATTGGGAGTTATAGGTTTTAAAATCTGTGCTCTGAATGTTCTCACTTGCCCTATGTACAAATCTTTTATAGTATCTAATGTTGGGGCATTTTCGCCATGGATACTCCAAACTTCTAAATACATTCGAAGGTCTGCTATGTTTTCAATTTTATAAGTTCCGGTTTGAGAATCATCTAAGCTTCGTAACTCCATACAGAGGTTTGCCCAATCAGTTCTTTTATCTACTAAAGGTCTATTTCTTGATCCTGGAGGAGATTTCATGGCAAATTTTTTAGACCTTCCAAAATCAATAAACACAAAATCTTCCCCTTGCATAAACATGTTTTCGATTTTAATATCCTGATGTGCAATTCCTGCTGCTTCTAAATACATAAGCTGATATAAACCTTTGATGAAATCTTCACATTTCAGTGGTTTTTTACCAGTTAAGTCCTTCATTAAAAATGCTGGTCCAGCAGCGATGTTGAACTTCCCTGTTATACCTCCCCTTTTCCAAATCGAGAAGAATCCTGCACCGTAAAGTATTGGTAAATTGATCTTAATATGGGGATTATTCATCTTGACGAGAATTGCGTAGTTGAATATATCAAGTTCATTGATAAAGTCAGAAGCAGCTTCGTTATAGCAGGATTCAAATTGTCTGCGTCTCGTTGCAAATAAACGACTAGGATCTAAAACTTTGGCTATGACAGTTTCATCTTCAATGACACCAAATAAACCTGGATCAAGATCCTTTGTAAATATTCTTATTACTGAAGAGTTCACATCAGGGCCATATTGAACCATATTTTGTCGTGGAAAGTCGATGACTAATTCTTGATGACCTTTTATGGGATTTACAAAAGACTCTGTGAAATGACCATAGTCAGGGTCTGTTACAAACATTGAATATATTTCTTTGACTTTCTCATAACCGAAATAGTTATCTATATGTAATTCTTTTGCCCAATCTCTTATACTAAAAAGACTATTACGCACCTTCTGGTATTTTTCAGTCCCGTCTTTCATAACATTACCTATGAGTGATAGCATTGCTGTTCTAGGAGAAAACGTACCTGAAGTATTATTATAGGCTTGATTTGCAATAGCATGATAATGGTCGAAGTAAACATCATTTCCTTGCTTCCCTTTTAGTCTTAGGAACAAATAATTTTTGCTATCGGTGAGAACTCCTAATTGAGATTCAGAAATAAACATATACGTAATCAATTGGTTTAGAATGTCTCTATTTCCTTCTTTATTATTAATAGTGGCTTCATTAACTTCATTTATTAAACCAGCAATTGAAGGCTTCTTAACTTCGCCAACAATAATAGAATCAAATTCTTTAACACTAAGAACTGGTAGGTCAGGGAATAAACAAAATGTGGTATCACCACTCCCAGTTTCGATATTGAATTTTATTGCGTTACTCTTCGAAGTCACCGAGTTGAAAAAAGGAAGGAATAATTCAATAATCACATTATATACTTCGTAAAGGGCTTCAGTTTGAAAAGTGCTTTCAGGAGTGTCTGTATAGAACAGATCAACTTCATAGCCCAAACAATTACCCAATATAATATTCAATTCCTGCATCATAACCTTGAAGTCGACGTCTGCACGGTTATTCTTCATAATTTCTAGAGTTTCGTGGAAATATTGTTCCATTTGTTGGGTTGAAATCGGTGTTGATACAATTCTATAAGTATCCATGACGGTTTCTTTCACTTTATTCTTTACCCCCTTGGATGTAGACATTCTGTCCCATAAATTATCTTCCAGGAAATCGATTATATGATTTGAAGGGAAATGTTGAAGGATATCGATCCATATTGGTAAACCCATCATTTGCTTATCGTACCTCACATGATAAAGCAATTCCTTGTAATCATCTTCGTCAAATTCCTCTAATCTTTTATTGAACTGTGCCAAAATATTTTTTACAGCAGGAATCTCTAACGGTTTACATTTAGTAGTAAGTTCTTCAAAACTGGTTATCATGATACAGGTAACTTTTCGCAACATTCTGAGCATACTTTTTCCACCTAAACTTACATGTAAAATGTATTAAAAAAATATATTTCGGGGCCTTGAAATTGTCAATTTGGTTCTTGAATTGTTGGTCTTCAGGGATCATGTTCATATGGACCGGAAGTCCCAAGGAATGATAAAGCTCTTATGGAAATAGTTAATAAGCAGATATACAAATATGGTGACAACATTACAACCTAAGATAATAAATTAATCTCACTGTTTAGCCGGGAATTGTTATCAAGTTTCAGGTAAGCCTGTCAGGGCTTTAATATTGTAGAAACCCGTCATAGATTGTTCCTTTCATGATAGACGTTTTCACTTTTTTAATGTGATACAAAAGTTTAAAATATCGACATAAAAGACTTGATCGTTTCTAAATTTCCTTTTTGGAAATTTGATCAATTGATTAATTTGGTCTTATTTCAGCTACATCAACACTCATTGTTAACATAAAGACTTGACTTTTGGTATGAGCTTTGAGCTTTGAGCTTTAACAATGTTCTATCTAATCGGTTAAGGCCCATTGCTACGCAAACAAGATGTAATGACTCGCTTCAATGTTTCTCCAAATCTACATCTGGTTGCTTACAAGCCTTCTTGATCTTCATAACATTATCGGATCTATTGATTTATATGACTCTCTGGTTTGTTTTGATAATTCTTAAAATAGTTGGGTCTAATTCTGAACCCGATTTTCAACTCTAAGCAAACTATCTTCCCATAAACCAAATGCAAAATCTATAAGCACATGGCTTAAATTTCTCCGAACGTATTCATCTTTTGGCCATGTTTCACTATAACTTATGAAGCTCAGTTAAGCAATTCGCAACGTAAAATCTCGCTCACGGGATTTATTACCTTCATTTTATTTTTTGTTCATATGCAAAACACTGAGCGTGTAGCTCCTTGTTATGGCTAAAGTCAAAGGCAAATAACACTCACTGTTAGTTTGAATGATTTGTCAATCAAAAAAGGGATAATTTGATATGTTTTTTGCATTATTTCTATGTTTTGCAACACCCGTACACCACACCGGTACACCAACTATATCCTCATAATCTTATTTAGCCGCAAGAAATACGTTTTTGGCATCGTGGCTGAGAGGTTAAAGCGTTGCACTCGAATAAAATTAAGTTTGAGTTATGCAATGGGATTTCCCGCGCAGGTTCGAATCCTGCCGATGTCGTTTTTTTTTTCGCATCTTAATTTTTACTTATCATAACTAAATAAAATGCCTAAAACAAAGTCAAGCAAAAGAGGTGGGAAACCCCCTGATGGCTATACCAAAATAGAACCAACCCTCACAAAGCTACTAGCCAAATTGAAAGAAGCACAGACGTCAAATGACAAAAAGCTATGGAGAATCATACAAACTAATCATCAGATATCAAGATACATTTATTCCATGTATTACGAAAGGAAACTAATAGACAAAGACCTTTATAACTGGCTACTAAAACAGAAGTATTGTAACCCAGAATTGATAGCCAAATGGAAGAAGAAGGGATATGAGAAATTGTGCTGTTTAAATTGCATAATGAAACAAAATACTAACTTTAATACGGTATGTATTTGTAGAGTTGATAAAGATACATTAGAAGCCAAGGGTGATGAAAGAGAAATTGAATGTGTTACTTGTGGATGTAAAGGATGTTCAAGTAAAGATTAGGTCTAGAGACATATAAGAAATCTAAAATATTTTACACTATATAATACACAAATAAACTAATAATACAAATAATATCCATATCCTTCCCATACCTTTCCTTTCGATTTCTTCCATTTTCCTGTGCTAGATTCTACTAGTCTCCTTTATCCTGAGGCAGTGACCGTCAAACAGAGTCAAAAGACCTGTTATGTCCTTGGCCTTTTTAAATTATTTGCAGGACTTTCAAACGCCCTCAATATCATATCATCATCATCATATGAATGTAAAGCTGAACTACTAGTGACCAAAGGCGAATAATAAAAATCATCTAAATAGTTTGGAGAATTCCAAAACTTCTTTGCTGATGTTTGAGGAGTTTTCAAGATCCTTAATGGAGTCTTAATTGTGGTTTTAGGAGTTCTATGAATTGAACTTGACCTTTGGTGTCCATAACTTACAGTTAACTTATTAACACTGGACACACTAGTATTGGCAGTACTAGCACTAGCACTGGTGGTGGTACTGGTTGTAGTACTGGTTCCAGTGGTAGTCTCTGGTTGAATTAAACTAGGTTTAGTAGTACCGTGACCAGCAAATATATTGCTTTGATAATTCAATGATAAATGATGATTGATGGCCCCAGGCTTATATATTCTTCCAGGAGTTAAAGGTTCTAATAAAGGACCGGTTTCATTGGGTCTGATAGGACTTAATTCCAAATTGGAATTGCAACTGAATGATGATGTAAATGTTAAATTCTTACTTGCAGTCAATGGTTTATTTGGAGAATCGGTTATGACTAATTTCGGGGTGGAATTAATAAGATCAAAGTTTGGCAATAATTTGATATCTGACCTTTTTGGTGTTGAATTAATAAACGGCTCGCCTAATTTTTGACGTTTATTGGAATAAAATGAATCTTCGTATGAATCAACTTGCGTATCATTATGCTCATCTTCATCTTCATTGTGATCATTATCATTATCATGGTTATGGTTATCATTATGGCTATCATTCCCTTCGTCATCGTCATTGATCGTGGAATTACTGACATCATAATAGTTTGGTGATGAAGGTAAAGAATTAATTGACGATTTCCTTTGGTTAATTTGATCCATGATTTCTTGGTAACTTCCATTCTTATTACTTCTCAGTTTTAAAAACTGATCTTCGTATCCTTGTTGAATACACCAAAAATGTCCCTTACCGTCCTTGGACTTTTCTCCCTTTACAAAAGCTTTGTTCAAAGACAAGTTATGACGTATAGAGTTCTGCCATCCCACGTCTTCACGTTTGTAGTATCTGAAAGTGTCACTAATCCATTGGTATATCGATGACAATGTCAACCTTTTATCAGGGTTGGATAAAATTGATAATCCTATAAGAGTAGCATAACTGTAAGGAGGTTTATCATTCGACTCAAAGTCAAATTCCTTCTTTGGTTTGGACTTTTTCTTTTTGGTCTTTTCCAAGTCATTGACACCGATAGTTTGTTGGTGTTGCTGATTTAATTGACTGAAGTAATTGCCCATACTATGACTTGGGCCCATATGGGATTGATTCATATGGTTCTGATTCATTTGACCCATTTGACTCTGATTAATACTATGAGTAGGTTGAGGTTGATATTGATGAAGACTTTGGCTCTTCAAAAAGCTGTTCTGAGGTGATGAAAATGCAGGAGACAATAATAAGTTCTTGGAGTTAACATCGTAAGATTTGATAGGAGTTTCGATGCTTAGGCTGGTATTGATGTGATCATTTTCATCGACCAGGATATGGGTATTGCCATAATGACTGGTCATATA
This sequence comes from Yamadazyma gorgasii, assembly GCA_003708985.3. Lineage (NCBI taxonomy): Eukaryota > Fungi > Ascomycota > Pichiomycetes > Serinales > Debaryomycetaceae > Yamadazyma > Yamadazyma gorgasii. Next base: position 76,943 of record PPPC03000004.1, on the reverse strand, counting down.
ACTCTTGGACATAACAGCAGATTCTGGAGGGGTTGTAATCTTGTTATTACCCTTGCTGAAAGGTGTATTGATTTCATTTTTCTGTTCCTGTAATGGAACCTTAAACCCATGAAGTGACATGATGAATTTAGTCACTAACGAATAGGCAGTATTTTGTACGTTAAAAGAAAGGGACCTTAAGTTGTATGTGTGTCACTTTGTGTTTGTGTATGAGTATTAATTTTGGCGGAAAGTGAAGGTAAAGTTAACGGGTTTTATCAAAAGAAAAATTTGATTTAAGATGGGGACTTTTGATCCTTAATAATTCTTTTTGTGTGATATCAACTTTCGCGTTTTCGCGTTGCAGTGATTTCGCGTTTACCAAATAATAATTACGGGTGATGACTAGTAACTACGGTTTACGTCTTTAGGTTATTGACGTGTTGTGTTTGTGTGATCGATGTGTAGGTGTCAATAGAGTGTTTGTGTAAGTATTGGCTACCTTTCACTTGAATCCTGACCGGCTGTAACTGTCAGAGCCTAAAAAGCGTCACCCTTAGATCTAAATCTCAGTTCTCACATTTCAGTTCCTGATTCGTGTCTAAATGAAATTATTCCACATAAAGATTAATTAAGCAATCAACGAACCCTTAATGAAATGTAGGCTATAGATTATGGGTATGTGGAATTGTAACGGTATGCTGGAGTTAATGTGGAACTTCAAACACGTATTAACTTATTACTATTGTATTGTATTGTATATAAGAGATAAGCTGGGATAGGGTGAAACTTATTACGGTGTTAATTACGCTTGCTAATTTTACGCTTTAGTACGATTAAGGATATTATATCCGAAATATTTTCTTAGCTCCTATTTGTACAGGAATTGATATTATTTAAGGGTTCTATATGATTTTCTATGATGAGTTAATTTTTCTTTTTTGTATGGTATTGCATAGATGACCTTGGAAATGGGTTGTTTTGTGGAAATATGTTTTGTGGTTTTGTGGCTTTCTAATTTGTCCAAGGCCTTTCAATGAACAATGTTATGTACATGACCCTATGTCTAATTCCTAATGGTTCAATATCAATCTTTATACTGAAATTTACCTAGCGTACCCATGACCTAAGTAAATTCCATCCCGAGAACTTACCTAAAACCTCACTGAGGCTCTAACCTCAGACACCTCACTACACAGCATGTCTCAAATAGATGGCACCATTAAGGCGTTAATTCGGTTCGTTGCCAGAGGATTCTACTCCAAACCATACATCCTTGTCCTAGATGCAGTGCTAATGCATTCTGTGTTGTCGGAAGACGATTTGATGTATCTTTTAGGGATCCAAAGAAAGGAATTAAGAATGTTCTGTAATAAACTTGTAGACGATAAACTCCTATCAGTGGTCAATCAGAAAGAAGAGAATCCCACGCTGAGGTTGATGACAAGATCGTATTATTACATAAAAACGACATTAGCCATCGATTCCATAAAATGGAAAGTTCATTCGTTAGTCAACAAGATCAAATTGGAAATGTCACAGTACGGTAATCCGCAAGGATATATATGTAAAAGATGTGGGAGAAAGTTCAGCCAACTCGATGCCATATCGTTGTTGAATGATGATAAATCCCAGTTTGTATGTGATAATTGTGGTTTTTTCCTTATTGAAGATGATTCTAGTCAACAAGCCTCTATACGTCAAGAATCGTTAGAAAAGTTGATGATTCAAATCGATCCCATTATTGCATTCTTAAAGAAAATCGACGATTCCGTCATTGAAGATAATACCTTCGAGTCAGCCTTGATCAATGCTATACCTGCCCAATCCAATGTTTCTAATAATTATCCATTGACTTCAAGATTGTCCAAATCAAAGACCAATTACAGCTCTTTGAACAGCAAAGCTCAAGCCACTTTACATGTTTCTATTACTGCCAATGACGAAAATGAAGACAAGGAAGAAAAGGAAAAAGAAGAAAGAAGATTGAAGTTAGAGCAAAATGCTTTACCAAGTTGGCATTCAGCTTCTACTGTTGGTAAGGGCCAGATCAGTGTTGATGCTACACCAGAGCCTGAAATCAAATCTGAACCAGAAATTAAGTCGGAGCCAGACGTCAAAGAAGAAAAGATGGAAATTGATAATGCTGATAAGACAGATTTGAAGGATAAACAAGCCCAAGATGTATTAGCAGCTTATTATGCTAATTTGGCAGAAGCTGAAGCGGAAGAAAACGAAGATGAAGACGATGATGATGATGACGACGATTTGGATGATGATGATTTAGAGTTTGAGAATTTGTAGTTCTTTTTCGTCTAGCACGTGACACTACTTTCATTTTATAGCTTTTTATAGCACTGTAAATATTGCATTCTATCTTTTAGCATGGTTCTGGTTTGGCTCTGATTCTTGGTCTGGTAATGAGTCTCTCACCGATTCCGGTGCACAGAAAGCGATCTGGGGAAATGAGAGTGAAAAATTTCAATGAGTCAAGATAAAAAAGTATGTACAAAATACACCTAAACCCATCCCTTCTTACCTGAAAATAGTACTAACAAACAGAAAGTAGACCCTGTTAAGTCTTTTATTGCTGGTGGGGTAGCTGGAGCCGTTGAAGGAACAGTTACATACCCTTTTGAGTTCGCCAAAACCAGGCTTCAATTGATTGATAAATCATCTAAAGCTTCGAGAAACCCATTGGTTTTAATATACAACATCGCCAAGACTCAAGGTGTAGGGTCTTTGTATGTTGGATGTCCAGCTTTTGTGGTTGGAAACACAGTTAAAGCCTCGGTTAGGTTTTTAGGGTTTGATTCTATTAAATCGTTGTTGGCAGATAAGAATGGTAAATTATCAGGACCAAGAGGTGTAATTGCCGGTTTAGGAGCTGGTTTATTAGAAAGTGTTATTGCTGTTACTCCTTTTGAAGCTATCAAAACGGCGTTAATCGATGATAAACAATCTAAGACTCCTAAATATCAAAATGGGTTGATATCAGGTACAGTTAAGTTATGCAGAGATATGGGATTTAAAGGAATCTATGCTGGTGTTGTGCCAGTTTCTATGAGACAAGCATCAAACCAAGCTGTAAGGTTGGGTTCGTATAATGCTATTAAAACTATGATTCAACAAACCACAAACACTCCTCCAGACCAACCTTTAAGTTCAGCAGCAACTTTTGCAGTTGGATCCTTTGCTGGTACAATCACTGTATATACTACCATGCCCATTGATACCGTCAAAACAAGAATGCAGGCTTTAGGTGCTGATAAATTGTATAGTTCTACTTTGAATTGTTTTGTGAAAATCTTTAGGGAAGAAGGATTATCGACGTTCTGGAAAGGTGCTACACCAAGATTAGGAAGATTGGTCTTAAGTGGAGGAATTGTCTTTACAATTTACGAAAAGATGTTAGTTATTATGGGTTAGAATAAATAGAGCTACTTTTTGCATTAATCATATAAACCTATCCTATCATAATATCGTGTGTCTTAATATTTAATTGTTTCTTGATTCTCATTCAGAATCAGTATCAACATCGTGCTCTTCACCTCCTGCTTCTTCGTGTTCACTATCTTGATTTCTTTCTGGGTCGTGCTCCTGTTGCTGTTCTGGAACCTCCCACCTTTCAGTCAAACTGGTGATAGTAGAATTCTCGATTCTTGGTTGTAAAATCGCCCTCTCGGTTTGTTTAACCCTATAATAATCAACTATTGATTTCAATATGATCAATAACCCAAACGCTATTAACCCATAAGCAAAATATGGAGTATTATTACTATCAAAAATCTCTTGGCCCTTCAATTCCGATTTGAAATCATCAACACCTGCATCATTAATGCTGGTGCCTTTTTTAAGGTCATATGCATTGGGGTTTTTTGGTTCATACTTCTCAGGTAATTCGTTGGAATTTCCAAAATTGGATGGAACCAAATTCCACCCATAAAATATGAAAGTTATTCCTAACCCGGACCTTGACCCGTGTTTAGCAGCATGGGATGTGTGTAACAAATAACATAATAAAAACCCAACAAATTGGAACGCTACCGTTACCAATGCATTCCATACAAAATTGGCAACGTTCCCTACTGGTAATCCTTCTACAAAAACCTCATCCTCATATATAGGAGCAATTACCGAAGTTTCCCAGTACTCAGGCGTTGCGTCTGCTGCTGCCTCTTCATAAGTTGGAGGATTCGTTTCATTCTTAATTTGATTGCCCTGGGTGTCGGGTTTTGCCATCAAGTTTCTGAACACTCCATCAGTCCCTTGTCCTATAAAACGCCCCGGCACATTAGATTGCATTCTACCTGTTATCAATCCATTACTAATTCTCTCGTAGGTTTGTTTTATTGGGACAAGATGGTGTAACACATTCATAACCCTTTGAGTTTTGGTTAACTTAGGTAATGGCAACTGATTCTCCAAGTCTGTGGGTGGTTGGGATGGTATTGGTTCGGGATTAGAGGATGTTCCTTCGTATTCCAAACGATTCTGTGTATGATGTTCCAGGTCATGGAACTCATTTAATTCCATATCTTCTTCGATCTATTTGTTAGTACTCTATGCTTTTAACGTTGTGGAGGGGTCCAGGTGTGTATATCACCCGTACACAAACAAATTACGTACCCTCTGATACTGTTGCACCATTGTATAATAAACAGTGTGATAATGGCGTAGTAAAATGTGCGAAGGTCGTGTGCGGCGCAGTGAATAGGCGAGGCTTAAATTACATATATTCCTATAAACTAAAATCAGACTCTTTTCTTTTGATCTTTCACCTGTTTCCTAACATTCCTAAAAACCTTCAATTGCTTGAAATGACGAGCAATTCCCCATTGAAGCAAAAATAATGGCGAGACTAATGATAAAACGTATAAAGTCCATGCCTTTGCACCCTTATAAAGGTTGAACCCAGGGTCTCTTGATCTGGTGATCTTATCAGCGATTCCGTCAGCATAAACCTGAGGATCTTCGGTGGTTCTTTTGTTCCTGGACATTCCAGCTGCCGAGTTCATACTTTGATAGATTCCATCAACATTATAGTGAGATTTATGATCAGTGGTAGTGATAAGGTTATTATCACAAATAGCAGTGTCAACTCCACCAGTGATGATTGAGTGAACTTTTACACCAAATGGTTTCATTTCTGCGTTCAAGGTCTTGGCATACATGTTGATGGCAGCTTTGGTGGCATTATAAGCAGATGACCAAGATAAAGGAACAATACTACAAACTGAACTAGTAAATACAATTGATCCTTTTGTGTTAATGACGAAATCTGCCATGTACTTAGTGACATTAATATGGCCTATAACATTGACTTGAAAGATTTTATTCAACTTGTTTTCATCAATTTCAATGGCAGGTCCTGCAATTGATATCCCTGCGTTGTTATACAAAATATCCAATCTTCCCCCGTTTGTGTCTTTAACCAATTGGGCGGCTTTCTTGATATCTTCGACATCAGTAATGTCACAATCAAAGATAATTGCTCCATAATCTCTTTCCAATGGCTTCATTTCGAACAATACTGATTTAGGTGCACAAGCGAATACTTTATATCCTTTCTTAGATAAGGCTATAGTCATATGGTAGCCGATTCCAGATGAAGCTCCTGTTATCAAAGCATATTTTTGTTCTCCCATGTTTCCTAAATTGAAATTGTTCCTTTTGTGTAACTGTTCTTGTGTAGCTTACTTGTAGCTGTTGCTTTGCTGTACTCAGACACTAATTGGAGATTCACGATTTACGCTTACATGTGCTAGAAATTGTTGGTCTTCGCGGGGATGGGTTTGGGTTCGTAATAAGTCCGGTTAACATTTATATTACAATATACAATATACAGACATCATTATTGATATTTTATCTTAACTAAGAAAGCTCCGTTAGCCGAATCATCTCTATAGAACACTCTATCGATCTTGGGTTTAGGTGGCTTGTATTCAGGATTTGGAACTTGGGTTCTGTGAACAATTACTTCATTGTATGAATAGACATCAGGTACACCCAAATCTACTCCTCCTGGTAAGATACTTGAAGGTTGAGGGGTTCTGAATGTTTTTGGTATATCATTCAAATCTGGTAATACTGGTCCTCCTCTACCACCATGGAATGCCCCTCTTCTCGATGTACCTCTTGACGAAGTATTCAATGAAACGTCATCATTAGCATTGTGCCTTCTTTTACGTCTTGATTCCCTCTCCATTTCTTTGTCTAATCTTTCCAATTCTATTTGTGTCAATTTGGTTAATGATGGCGAATAGTCTGCAACATTAGATGGGTTTCTCAAGATGGAGAAATACTCTTCAACCATATCATCGTCTGACATTAATCTCAACGGTGGTAACAAATGGGACCTTATTTCATCTTCATTAATAGCCAGCCCATCAAATCCATACCCGACCAAAAATAACGCTTTATGGAATAATTGGGTTTGTTCACGAATGTTGTGGACTATAGCAGTTGCAAACTCCCCTGGCAAATTCATTTCATCACATAATATTTGACTAAACTCTTCAGGATCATTTTCTTCAGAATTCAATATATCCCATTCAAATTGATCAATGTATTGGGTGTTGTTGATGGTGATATTAATCTTGATAGGTACTCTGATCTCTCCCATGGATTTGTCGGGTTTTCTATGATAATCTTTGATTTGTTCACGAACAGATGCTAAGACAACTTCCATATGATGATGGTTTATGAACTTATAATCCTCTAAAAGAGTACCAACAAATTGCTCTATACTTATACTCTTCTCGTTTAAATCCCATAAGAACGTGTCACGTAATTTGAACCTGTCTCTTTCCTGTTCAAACTCTAACCTTATAGGTACCAATTGACGTTTAGGATTTTTGTGGAGATCGTGAATTATTATCTTATTAAGTTCTCTTTCTGATATATTCGTTTCGGGAATCTTGGAATATCTCTTCCTATTATTTGGTAACACATTCTGTGACGTAGTATTGGATATACCATTCCCATACCCTTGATAACCTTCACCCCAAATACTATTATTGAATTGATTTTGACTTGAAGTTTGTATTGCTTTCATTCTGAGTTGTTTTATTTCATTGTATGTTCTTAAATCTCTTACTAATTGATCATTCAAGTTCTTATTACTCTCAAATTGTCTTAATGAGTTGGATTTGAATTTAATTTCCTTGCTTATAAGGTTTTCATACAACTTCAAATCAAGCGGTACTTCTTTTCCTTCTTCCTTCAACTTCTTAGACCATTCATCTACCGATGAAATGTTTTTCAATGAAATTTTATTTTGCATTTCCGTTGGAACAGTTGGATAGTTTGTGTAAGTTTGGTTCATAGCGAACTTGCTTTGAGGTGGTTGAGCCGACACTTGTCTTCCAAGAGCTGGACCAGGCCCCACAATAGCACTAGGAACTGCCCCTGGTCCATTAATTCCACCAGGAACTCCTCCCGGTCCGATTCCAGGAGCCATGCCTGGACCAATAGTTCCTGGTCCCATGTTAGGTCCTATGTTACCAGGTCCTGCTGCTAATCCCTGGGGTCCTTTGGTGGCTGATAATCCCCTTGCACCAGTAGCTGCCAAAGCAGCTGCATTCATATTCCTCATACTCATCTGTGCTTGCAAAGTTTGTTGTTGAGCTGGTGTTAAATTTTGTAATCTTTGTCTATTAAGTAATTGTTGTTGATTATACCCCATAGGTCCAGGTCCTTGTCCAGGAGCAGGTCCATTACCTGGTACATTAGAAGGTCCGGGTCCATTGCCGGCATTACCTCTAAATCCTGGGTTGTTCAATTGCTGCTGGTTCAATAACTGTTGTTGTTGCATTAGCTGTTGTTTCTGAAGAAAACTCGTTACGATTGGCTCAAAGTTTGGTTTTTGCCTTAATCGTTGAAGTTCATCCGGTGATAGCTTCGACAACTGCCTTTCAATCTCGAGTTGCTGTTGGGATGTAGGATTGAAACTCCTTCCATTTGTGTTCTGGTAGTTCATCCTACGGTATTGAAAGCGAGGGAAAGTTCGCGGCTTCAACTTTTTTGAAGCGTTGACGTTTGTCGTATGTCTTAAAAAGGTACACCCAGTAATGTCGCAATACTAATTAAGAGACAGTTATCATAGTTAATCCATATTATACATTATAAATACGTAGCTAAAAGACCTAAAGCATGAAATCAAATATAGATCCCATATTAACATAACGTCTACCACAATTCTTCAAATACTTTTGTACTATCTCCTTACATCCGCTGAATAATTCCCTATTCTGTTCAGATAATGCTTCAACTCTTCCGGTTGGTAAAGCATCAATTTTTTCATCTAATGGCCTCAATTTCGAGGCCTTGGCCTTGTCAACATCAAACAATGCTTCAAAGTATAGTAATTGATTATACAATGCTTTGTCGCTGTATTTGTATCTCATTATACCTTTACATCCATAAGCTTTACCTGAACTGCTTATACATCTTTTACCATAAACTGATATCTGTCTGGTAGTTATACCACAAGCTTGATCATCACATACCAACCATCCGGCATAATAAGTAGCTATGTGTTTCCTTATAGCATATTCCAATTGGCATGTCAATTTCAAGGCACTGAAAGTTTGGTTACATTTGCATACAACTCCATTAGCAGAAATTTTGTAATTGGATGATGCTTGGATCCCTCCAAATCTAAAACTATGGCCACATTTACAAGTTAATAACAAATGACTTGCTTGTCTGAATCTTTCACTATCACTAATGTTGGATTCTAATGGAACCAAGCCGTTGGCAAAATCACTGTTCTTAACTCTAAGAATATATTTCTTGGTGTCAATGGATAAACTGGTAGCAACTCTTACCATATCAATACCATCGATTCTCTCCAACAATCTTTCGACGGGTGCAAAGATTTGTTTTTCTAAGTAATAGTTGGGGTCAGGTTTGTAACCCAAATTCTTATTCATAACTTCCTGGAATGCTCTTGCTCTTTCAGCTTGCGAAGCTTTATCTTCATCATTTGCAGGTGCTGTAATAATATACGAAATGAAACTTCCAGCCTTAATGACTTTACCTTGGTCTCTTAATCTTAAAGCTACCTGGACTGGAGCCATAGTTTTTCCGTTTGGATAATTAGCAGGGTCTTTGGATAATTTGGTATTGATTTTATACTTATCAGGAGAAATTTCATTATTTCTGATCTTAGATGACATTACTTCCAAATACTCATAAATCTCAGATAAGGCTACTTCAATATCTGAATCTTTCAATATCTTGTTCAAAATAAACGTTGAGATATCTTTAGATAATTGACAATATTCTCTACGTTTCATATCCAAACCCTTAACTTCCAACTTAAGAACTTCTTTGCCTGTCTTTCTGTCAATAGAAGCATCCATAGCAGCATACTTCTTCTTAGCGTGTAATAAGATTCTCTTGAAGGCATTATCGATGTCTAATTCTAGCAATTTATACCTTTCATTAACTTGAACCTTGAAATTGTTACCGATTTCGTAAGCTTGGGTTAAATCAGTGACACCAGTATCAACCATGACTGAATCAGTATCACCATAAATGACTCTCAAACCTAAAGATTCAGCAACATCTCTGGTGTTTCTTAAAATCTCTCTACCTTTATTGGTGACCAACATAGCCAAAGGTTTAGCATAGAATCTGGAGTTAACATACCCTAAACACCCGTACATAGAATTGGCAGTCAACTTCAATGCTTGTTGTTTGATATCATACTGAGCTTTTTCAACTGCAGTACTTTTAGGATCTTTTAAAAGTTTCTTCACTTCACGACGCCTGGAAACTAAAGTGTTCAATAATCTTGGTAAAACCCCTGGAACTGAATCTGACTCTGGCAAACTTGGTAAATCTTTCTCTTCGTCATGAGTTACGTTATAAGCATCTCTTTCAACAGTAGTAAAACAAATATTGAATTCTTGAATGATACTTGGATACAAAGAATTGAAATCCATAACCAATACGTAATTCTTATGCAATCCTTTTTCAGGCTCAAAAACAAGACCACCCTGATATTTTGGTTTCTTATTAGATGTAGCATTAGTATCATCTTCAGCCTCAAATTTGTAATTGGTATTTCTGTGAAGCTTATCTTCTTTATCTGGACAAATGTAATTATTTCTGTGGAATTCATGTAACAAAATGTATTCATTTCTACCAGCTCTAGTACCAAATAATGTTTGGGACCAAGCATTACCAGCTAAGTTAGTCAATTGCTTAGACAAGGATAAGATTTGGATGGAAAACGCAATTTCGGCACTGATTTTACTGCTCATATGACAATCTTTCAAGGCCATAAGTAAGACATTTGAATCTTCAAAATATTGAGGATTATTGTAATTGACTTCCAAAGTTGGATGTTGCTTATGACACACAATATCATACATTTCATTCAAATCCCAAGATTGACATTTTGGAGTTAATGATTGACCTAATTCGTTAGCAATGTCACATAACAATCTACCGTGGAAAATTTCACGTAACTGCAAGTTATTGGTAGTCTTACCAAATCTGTCAGGCCAGACTTTTCTGTTTCTACGTCCCAAATTAGACCAGGTAGTAACTTTCAAATCATACATTCTGTGAACCAAAACATCAAGAGAAATGTTTTCTAATCTATGACCAATGAAAATATCAGGATCTTGACTTCTGATTATACCCGAAAAACAATTCAATAAAGCTTTCTCGTTAGGGAAAGTTCTAACGTTTAATCCTTGTTTTTGTGCCATTTGTAACAACCCAGGTGGTGGGGCACTGACATTAACGGGTCTGACTAAAGTAACAGTTTCATTAGGTTGGAGGTTTTCATCAATTGGTGAATCATGTGGTAATTCTCTATATGTTGAAAGTGACACAGCTGCAACTTCTTGTTTATTCTGTTTGGTATTCATAACAGTATGAACTGCAATCGAGGTTACAGTAAGGTTTGGTGAAGCTAAATTCTTATCAGAAATAGGTTTGATATTAGTAGGAGAGTCAATGGCGACTTCAACTTGACAATGGCAGCTGTTCTGAAATGAACTGAAATCTCCTTGGCTTATCTCTAACCAGCATGGACCCATAATATTTCTTTGTATAACAAAGGATTCAAAGATCCCAGTATTACTACCGAACACATGACTGAAGGTTTCACCTTCCAATTCACTAGGTAATATCACGTGCTTATTCTTAGGAGTCTTATAAGGTAATAAAACCTTTAAGTATTCCGACTCCTTAGGAATTCCTGCTAATTCAAAGGCATACTTCATGGTTTGAGGTTTAGCTTTGATATTCTCTAACTTATACTTATCTAACAACAATGGCACGATTTCTTCGTGAACGTCCATTGGAGTTATTGGATCTTCTGTGTCTTCTTCACCATCAACTTGTCTATATTTTCTTGGTAAGAAATATAATTCTCTTGCTAAACCGTTGATTTGAACAGCTCCAGAAACTAATCCTTGTTTGGTTTGAACTTTTCCAAAAAGGATTAAGGACCCATCAACTTCACAATGATCTAACCAAAACATTTTAAAGCTATCTTCTGAGGAGACTTGGTTTTTGTCCAATTTATCAGTATAACTTACAGACGTGTTTGGTGATGAAACTATAGAAGTGGTGGATCTATCAGGAGATGATAAAGGTTTGCTAGAAGTTTTAATCGATGATAAAGTTGTAGTGTTTCTATTAACAGCAGAAACTCTTGGTCTTTTAGCAACGATAATATCATCTTCTGAATCATCATCTGATTCCTCAGGTTTGGGTGGTTCACTTGCAATACTGTCAATAGTATTATCAACACTGTCAGCCATGCTAACGTCAACCCTATTGTCAATGAGAACATTCTTTTGTTTATTGGTCTTTATAGGTGATGAAGGTTGATCAAGTATCATATCATCACTACTCAAATCCACTTTAACCTTTGGTTTAAAACTGAAACCAGTTTTTGGTTTAGTATCAAAATCATTAAGAATATCATCAATGTCAGCATCAACTTTTTTAACAGTTTTCTTATTGACGGAGATATCAAATCCCTTAGGTCTGAAGAAGTTATTTATTTTGGAGGTTTTACTAACTTTAGCAGGTTTCTTATCCTTTCTCTTTCTTTTCTTACCTTCGACTTCTTCTTCGTCTGAGTAATAATTAGGCCTCGTTCTTTCGTCCCATTCGTCTACCCCATTATCAACGTATCCTTCACCATCATCGTCAACAATGAAATCGTCATTCATCATTTGATTCCTTTTGTGTTCTCTATAAGTATCTTCATCCACTTCATCGTAAATACCTTCGTCTTCTTCGCCGTCTGAAAAGTCATAGCTTTTACCAGTTTGTTTAGCTTGTCTAAGCTGTTTTAACTTCTCTAGTCTGAGTTGTTTCGACAGCATTGTACTTCACCTTCAACTATATGAAATTTAGCTTCAAAACTCAGAGTTTTTAGTGAGATAAAAAAGCGTTTTGTTTAAATGCACAAATCGTGTAACGCGATTTATTTTTACGCGTTTGGCTGCAAAATGCGTAGCCAAAAATATAAGACAAACATACATTACTTATTAAATTACTAATTAAAACCAGGAAGAGTAGGATTCAGATGATGGGAAGATACTGGAAGCATCTACAGTTTCCATGTCGACTCCGTCGTAGGTATCTTGAGTGGTTATGGAGAAAGTGGTTGGCATTGAAGGAGTGGAGGTAGGAACTGGAGCGACCGGGGTAGCAGCAGCGGCTGGAGTGGTAGTTTCAGCTGCAACTGTTTGAGCAGCTACTGGTGCAACTTGAGTTGATGGAATACTTGTTCCTACAGTAGTTCCTACAACACTTGAAACAGTTGAATTAGAACCTAAAACACTATCTACTAATCCTCTTGGAATGATTCCCTTAGCGATTCTGTCAAGAATCAATTGGGCAAATGCTTTCAAGATTTGTTGGTCAGTTAAAACATCATGTATGATTCTCTTCAAAGTTCCAGTGTTCTCTAAAATATGGACAATATCACAAATTGGTATAGCGCCTGATTTCAAAATGTTAATTAAGAATTGAGCCGATGGGTCAGCTAATTCGGGTTCTGTCATTAAGTATTGAATCACAGAAACAACTAATCCTGAGTCTTTCAAGGATTGGAATAAATCATCCAATAACTTGTTATCTCTTGTGACTAATTCGAATAATTGGTCATCTCTTTTAGCTAAATTCATTTGAGCAAACTCTTCATCAGTTGAAGGTTTAATGTTAGCATTGGTGAAATCCAATGCTAAGAAGTCTTCTTCAACATCTCTTTTAAGATGATCAAGAATTTTATCAATAACCTCAGGTGGTGGTGGGTTAACTTCTAAGTAAATTCCAATAACATTCTTCTTCAATAAGTCCTCAGTTAATCTGAGCACTCCTGGTAAGATATTTGGATCCTCCAAACTTTCCAATAAGATTTGATTGATCAATCCTGACTTTTCAATGGCATTAAACAAATCAGCGTAATTGATTAAATTCGACTTAATAAGGAAAATGGTGGCATTTGACGACAAGTCTAATAATTTAGGATTTAATAAGACTTCCTTAATAATAACATTAGCAACACCACTGTTCTTCAATAAAGTTAAAATCCTATCTAAAATTGGTAAATCTGATCTTGTAACTAATTCGTGTCTTTTATTCAATGAATGTTCATTGTTAAACTGCTGTAACTCAGCAATTAATGATGTTAATTGAGCTTGGTCTTGCTCACTAAGATCAGTATTTGAATCCATCGGGGCTGCTATAGTAGCTCCTAAAGCTACAGCAATGGCCAAAAGTTTATTTAATTGCATTTTCTCTTCTATCTAAAGATATTAATTTTTTTAGATTCTTTTTTCATCTTATTTATAGAATTTTTATTATTTACATAGAAGTTGCAAATTTTGCAAATAATGTTAAAATTAAAACTCCAAAATTTTTTTATTTTTTTAAATTTATGTCTTAACCTTAATGAGTAATAAAAGCAGTATGGACCTATATGTAAATGATTCAAAGGTAAGAATTTTGGCAAAAAAGAGCAGTTTAGGAAGGACATTGTACGTTTTAGGTAAGAAAAACTTAATTAGAAACATAATACAAATAACGGGGCCCTTCTTTTAATTACCTAAACATTTGACGTAGAGGGGTGTGTGTATAAACCTAAATCATTGTCAAAGTGTAACTTCTGTTTTAGTTAGGTATAGCAGTCTATTTAGGAAGTTGCAATCCGCTCTAGATTAGCAACACGCAAAAAGAACCAGCAAAGAGGAACGCAAAAAGCACCGCGATAATCTGGCTAAGTATGTCATTTGCTAACATTGACATAGAGGCACAAAAGTCAATTAAAAATGGCAAAATAACCTCCGATCGTCAGACACAAACTCAAAATGAATTAGACACGATTATAAACAATACCTCCAACCAATTGCAAGTGTTCGGAAATTTGATTTCCCAATTTGAAACTCAAAGAAAGAATATAGGAACTAAACGAGACAACATAAATTTAAGAAATAGTCTAGACTCGCTAACTGGGAAGCTTAATGATTTAGAAAATGCTATTAGGATTTTGTTGGCCAATTTGCTGAATATTATCAATAAGAATCTGGAGGAAAAGCCGGATAACAAGTTGGAAATAACCAATAGACAAATCATCATTAAGGAGAGGTTGATTAATGAATATGGTGATTTACACAGAGAGTATGCCAAATCTTATAAACAATATTTGGATAAGAAAAAAGCTGCCCCTATGATAACAACTGAAACTACACCATTGCTTGAAGAAACCAAATCACAAACTCAACAACACCAACAACAACAGCAAGTTCAAGTACAAGACCAAGATATAATTAATGAAACTGAATTACAGTATCATAGATTACTCACAGAAGAAAGAAATAGAGAGATTGAACAAGCTCATCAAGGTATAAGAGAGGTGAACTCAATATTCAAAGATTTAGGGGAATTAGTTCATCAACAAGGAGAACAATTGGATTTGGTTGAAGACAATATAGCTCAATTACACTCTAACGCTCAACAAGGTTCAAGGGAATTGACGAAAGCTCATGAGTATCAAAAGAAGAAGGGAAAATGGACATGTATTTTATTAGTTGCGTTATGCATTTTTGTATTGGTAGTAGTTTTAGCGGTAATTTCGTAGATATTTTAAGATAATGTTGTAATATATGATTGACGATAATAATCCTATCCTATTTACTCCTTAATCTGATCCTTTTTGTCCTCTAATCCCTGTAATAATTTAATGTCCTAATCCATGCTAATCGTGTTAATCGTGTTACTTTTAATCATTTCAATCCAAATCCAAATCCATATCCACATCCAAATCCAAATCATGCTCCCAGTCTGAGACTCCAGTCCATTCACTATCAGTCACACTTGGAGTGGACAATTCATCCTCATATCCACTCAACTCAACGTCATTAGAATAAGCTTCAGTTTCTTCTTCGGTTTCTATGTCTGAATCATATGCTTTGTGCCTTTCATGCTTCTCACATTCCGTATCTCCTTCATAATCCTTATAAGCATCATCTTCCAAATCAACAGCATACTTTACATCCAATTGTTGTCTACAATAGTCAGCACCTCTTTGGAAGAATGCTTCACCAAACTCAAAGATTTTTTCTTTGTTATTGATCATTGCAATGGTGCCACCTGCAATTGCTCCTAAGGTCATAGCTGCTTTAATTGAGAATGGAACTATTGTTAGTATAATCTTTACACAAACGCACAAACACAGGCACATTGAAAGACAAATGGACATATAAATGGACATAAGAATGAACATTCATACGATTGGACCGGCTCTGTTTGTGCACATTCTCTACATACTTGCAAAAGGCATCCCTGATTGAGTTCGCGATGTATGGGGTTAAAATCTCATTCTCAGATTCCCGCTCTCGACATGAAGAATCAAAGATTACAAAAGAAACCGTACCATATTGGTCAACTTCTATGCGGAGGTTTCGAAGGGACCGGTGTAAACGACCAAGCATATCATTTGATAGTGGACCATCATATTTCAACCTTCATTTTGTCCAAGAAAAATGCAGTGTCAGTTAAGCAAATGACCAAGTTAATAAGAGACCTCCAATTTATAGCATATTCAGAAGCCAAGTACGAGTATCCTTTGATGTTTGCAATTGATCAAGAAGGTGGAATGTTGAATTCATTATTTGACTCGGAATTTTTGACACAATTCCCCAGTGCTATGGCTTTAGGAGCATCTGGTGATACTGATTTGGTTTATGAAGTCCTGAAAGCTTTAGCCATCGAATTGACACATATCGGATTCAGTATCATATTTGGCCCTGTTTTGGACGTAGTAACTAAATTATCCCATCAGTTAGTTGGTGTACGAAGCTTTGGTACTACTGTTGAAGAAGTCACCAAGAATGGGAAAGCTTGTGTTCGAGGATTCAGAGATGGTGGAATGTTTTCGTTTGGAAAACATTTCCCAGGGATTGGTAATGCTAGCGTTGATTCCTTATTGGAATTACCAATGTTGGCTGACTCCTTAGAGCAAGTAAAGAACTTCAATGCTGTGCCATTCGCAGAATTAATTAAAGATTCGTTATTAGATGGAATATCGGCCGCCGGGTGTGGAGTACCAACGATAAGTCCAGATGAAATACATGCTTGTTTATCTCCAACAGTTGTAAACCAATTATTAAGACAAGAATTAGGGTTTGAGGGGGTAGTAATAAGTGAGTGTTTGGAGATGGACGCTCTACATCATTCGATTGGATTGGGTCAAGGTGTATTGTTAAGTCTTTATGCTGGTGTTGATTTAATATTAGTATGTCATGATCAAAAATTACAGGATGAAGCTGTTGAATCAATGATCAAGGCTCTAAACAACGGGAACTTGGACGAAGATATCATTTTAAAAGCCTTGTCCAGAATTGAAGTGTTACAGAAAAAGATTCCTAGTTGGAAGAAAATATTTCCAAAAGGTGATGAAAGTGCTAAAGCTGAAATAACTTTCTTTAAAGATCTTGAACCTGAAAAATGGTTGGAACATAAGAAATTATCACAATTGGCCTACAGGAAATCAATTACTTTAGTACGTGATTATCCTGATTCCTTACCTATATCGAAATTTTTAGGGGGCAAGGTTGGATCTAAAAGAAATGGAAATGGGGCTGGAAATGGTATAACCAAGAAAAATAACAATATCCTTCTTTTAACTCCATTACTTCTACCAATATATCGAAATTATAACAATAAGGAATCCAAATTATATACAGGAGAAGAAGTCTTTCAAAAGTTTGGGAACATGTTGTCAAATCATCCGCTTAACAAGCAATTAGAAACCCCCTATAAAGTATTACATACGACATATACTGCCAATGGGTTAACCAATTTGCACGAGACTTTGATAGAAGATTCTAAAGTGGTTATTGTGTTGACTTCAGAAGCATCGAGGAACATTTATCAAATTGGGATAGTTAAGTATGTTTCGATGTTATGTGGTGCCAGTCCTGCATCTTTCAATAGTTCCAGTTACACTCAATTGGCCAAACCGCTAATACTAGTAGCAACGTCTTCTCCTTATGATTTCTTTTACAACAAAAGTATTGGCAGTGCATATTTATGTAGTTATGATTACACTGATAATGCTTTGAAGGAGTTAGTAGGAATTATAATGGGAGATCATCAACCTGAAGGATGCATACCTGGAGAGAAGAAGTATATAAGTCGGTTGAAGAAAAGGAGGATTGAGAATGGAGTTGCTAGTAGTCCTAAATCCAAGAAGTCAACACCTAAGAGAAGATGGTTAGTTGACGAGTTTAACTTATCGAGAGATTGGGAAAGTTTAGTGAAGTTAATTAAGAACAATAATGATAATAATGATGGTGATACCGCTAGTTTAGCGAGTGAAGATAGTATGGGCGAAAAATACGGATCCGTAAACTATCAATCGCCCGAGTTTTATAAGCATTTGAAGTTATTACTCAGTAATCCTCATCAAAAGCATTTCGTGGTTAGAAATTCTTCATTAAATATTTTATATGGTGTTATATTAACTTGGACTAACGAAGTTAGTTCCCATAGTGATAAGTTAGTTGAAGAAAGTGATGCAAACTATAAGAAAGTTGGATCAATCATGTACTTATTAGTTGATAGAACTAAGAGATTACAAAGTATTGGTAGAAATTTGCACAACACAGCCGTAAGGTACCTTGTAAAAGATGAAAAGTGTACAAATATCACATTGGGAGTATCATTTCCATTAATTATGTTACCGAATGATTCCAATTTAATTGGTAGAAATAATAAAGCTGTTTCATTTATGAATACTTTCAATTGGGATGTTGGCAGTAACTTAAGAAAGAAGCATATAATGAGATTAAACAACTTAAACACTTGGGAAGTTCCTAAGAAGATCTTCAGAGAATTGATGATAGTTGGGGTAAGATTTGATATATGCCAAGAACCTGGTAAATTAATGGATTTGATTTATGAAACTAACAGCGATGAAGATGATAATGGCGAGGGCGAATCAACCGATATTAATCCCCAAAATGTGTTAAAGGACAAACAACACATTAAAGCTCTTTATCTAGAAGCTATCAAGTATTTGAATGCCGGGGTCAAGATCATCATCGCTTTAGAACCAACAAACCAAAAGATCATTGGTAGTATTATCCTATTCACCAATGACTCTAAACTTTCACAGTTTTATCCATTTATTGAAGAAGGAATCGAAGTTGAATCTTTGAATTCTCCTACCACTTTGGGTCAAGATGGTAAGATCGGATGTATTATTGGGCCTGTGATTGATAAATCCTATTCGAATTTAACAGAAATTTTCAAGTATGGATTAATTTGTAGTGCTATAACATTGATCAAGAACAACATGAATGAAGATAGTAAAATAAATCAGATTCTAATGCTCGGAGTCAATGATGACAAGACAGGTAATATCAGTGGAATCAAAGAAATTGGGTTCAACGAATGGAAGTTTTATTATGACAATTATGATGAGAGAGACGTTAGAGAAAGTGAAGGAATATCATTTGGGAATTGATATGTAGTATAATGTATAATAAGTGACTGCTTTTTCCCCGCAGAAGTTGCACTCTATATATAGGTCTGCACTGACTATATATAGTGCTAAATGTACATAAACTTAAATTTCACCCCACGTCCGCTATACAGTGCTCTATACAGTCCACCTATACCGTTATAGCCTTCATCGCAACATCGTTACATAAGAACGAAAAATTTTAAGTGGCTGCGAAATCAAAACTCTTGGAACCAAACCATAAGAAAAACTTTTCATGTAACATAAAACAACGTTACATTTTTGGGTTAGTTCCAACTCTAGAACTCCATTTATAAAACCCCAGATCCCCAGAATTTAAATCATTCAAAAATGGTTACTTTAAGATGGTATGATAAACGTATACTACCATGGTTACCAGCATTTTCGGAGTCAATAACTCAGGTGGTTATGATATCATTTGTATGTTTTTTGACTACTGCTATGTACAATGCTTTGAGTGGTATAGGAGGTAGTGGTATTACCTTAGAAGTGGCTAATAATGCCAATACTGCGTTATACAGTGTATTCTGCGTTTGGGGGTTCTTTTCAGGTTGGGTATGTAATGTCATAGGAGTTAAAAATAACTTGATATTTGGAGCTACTGGTTATCCGTTATACAGTGGAAGTTTATTGTACTTTAGTAAAAATCCAAATACTTTAGGAGCAAAAGTCTTTGTTATAGTTTCAGCTGGATACCTTGGAGCATGTGCTGGATCACTTTGGTCAAGTCAAGGAAGTATTATCATGAGTTATCCACCAGAAGAAAAGAAGGGTAAGAGTATTATGATTTTCTGGTCAATTTTCAACTTAGGAGCAGTCATAGGATCAGCTATATCTTTAGGTAATAATCTAAAGAATAATGAATCAAATGCTACTGATTCAACTTATGCTATTTTCATTTCTTTAATGGGACTTGGTTTATTAGTAGCATGTACGATTCTACCAGGCCATAAGGTTTGGAAGAATGAAATCGGTGGTGAAAGAGTAATTCAACAACAGTTTCCTCATTGGAAAACTGAATTAAAGTCAATGATGAAAATGTTATATCAGGAACCAATGATCTATCTCATGTTTCCAATGTTCTTTGCATCTAACTGGTTCTACACTTATCACTTCAATGACGTCAATGCTGCCAAGTTCAATATCAGAACAAGAGCCTTGAATTCTCTTATCTATTGGTTAACTCAAATGGTTGGTGCTACTATATTCGGTACCTTATTGGATTGGAAGAGATTTTCAAGAACCACCAGGATCAAAATCGGTTGGACCATTTTGATGTTAATTACGTTAGGTATTTGGGGTGGTGGGTTAAAGTTCCAATTAACCTACACCAGGACCAACATAGGTCGTCTTATTGACTTTAAAGAATCTAGATATATTGCTCCGATGTTTCTTTACTTATTTTACGGGATCTACGACGCCATTTTCCAATCATTCATCTATTATATTTTAGGAGCTTTAAGTAACAATCCTAAAAAGACGGCCATTTACGGTGGTTTTTATAAGTCAATTCAGTCTGCAGGAGCTGCAATTGCTTGGAGATTAGATAGTTATGAAGTTCCCTATTTAAATATGTTCATAAGTAGTTGGGTCTTATGTATTGTGGCATTACTATTCAATCTACCATTGGTTCTTTGGGGAATTAAAGACCATACCGATTTAGATAAAGATGATTTAAATGGGGAAATGATTAATAAGGACAATACGTTGGATTTCGATGATTTAGATAAAATTCAATCCAATCACCA
Source organism: Yamadazyma gorgasii (assembly GCA_003708985.3). Classification (NCBI taxonomy): domain Eukaryota; kingdom Fungi; phylum Ascomycota; class Pichiomycetes; order Serinales; family Debaryomycetaceae; genus Yamadazyma; species Yamadazyma gorgasii. The sequence continues at coordinate 56,186 of PPPC03000004.1, read as the reverse complement.
AGAGTCAATGAATCTGGAACCCAAACTTGTTTAAACATACAATATAGCATATATATGGCATATAAATACATATTACACAGATGTGCTCTAAACCCTATTACACGTTTGTGACATCATTTTGTAATTCTTATCCCGATAACGTTTTTATTCCGGAGTTTTACATTTCTCCGAAACTACACTATATAATTATGCTATGGTTGCAATTTTTAGTCTATGGGTCCGAGACAAACCGGGTAGTGTTACTGCGTCGTGCGACCATATGCTTATAAGAAACCCGGCGAAGGGCAATGCAAAAATTACACTCTGGCAACTTAAGTCATTCCTTTGACTACAAGACTAACCACATTACCCTATATCTACTGTCGGCCATTGCCTGATCGGAGATGTTTCATAAATTTCTGGCGTGTTTCAATGATGTTCCTGCCTTTCCCATTAATCCATGACCGTTACTCTCCAAAAATTCATAGGATATCCTTCTATCCGAAGTCGTGTGAGTTTAACCAATTTTTTTACCAGATTCGACACTATTAAATTCCCGGAGCTGCTAAGCAGGCAATAACAAATATGATACAAACCAGGGGTAATTGTTGATTTCATTAAATGCCTCATAACAGCAAACGAAATAGTTTGCATGTCTTATTAAACAGTCTCTACCTCTCGAAACTCAAAATTTCGCCGGGGTAAACATTCTTTTCACAGCTAGCAATTATTCCTGGATAAATGATACAACGACGACATTCACCCCAGAGCTTGCCCGAGAACAGTACCAGGGACTAATCGGAAAGTATAATGTCGCTTTAAAATATATCCCGAAAACTTCCTATGTATAGTTATCCCGCAATTAACTAGGGGAATCAATGACGCGACATCCTCATTTCCCCAGGTTTAATTTTTTACATACGCAGACAAATTGCTTTATCCATTCTTCCGGGCCATATAATTTCAGTTTTTGGTAGTACCAGTAATGATCCACCAAAAACTATTTAAATTCAAGAATTTCCCCCATTTTTAATTGACAATAAAGTTTTTACAACTTATTTAATTACAAAACAACAAAAATGATTCCTCCTGTTGCTTCAAGTATAAATTTCGAAGGTCATCCTTCTATTAAACAAAATAGAGACCCATTAATCAGTCAATTATCATTAAATGAAGATATTCTCATTCGTCATAATGCTCCACCTCCAACTTTATATGAAGATGGTTTATTAGAAAAGGGAACTACTATCTCCTCCACCGGTGCTTTAATGGCTTACTCTGGTAAAAAGACCGGTAGATCTCCAAAAGATAAGAGAATTGTTGACGAAGAAACTTCCTCCCAACACATTTGGTGGGGTCCAGTTAACAAGCAAGTTGATGAATTAACTTGGAAAATTTCTAGATCAAGAGCTTTAGATTACTTAAGAACTAGAGAAAAATTATTCGTTGTTGATGCTTACGCTGGTTGGGATCCAAGATACAGAATTAAAGTTCGTATCATTTGTGCTAGAGCTTACCACGCCTTATTTATGACCAATATGTTAATCAGACCTACCGAAGAAGAATTAAAGAACTTCGGTGAACCAGATTTCACTGTTTACAACGCTGGTCAATTCCCAGCTAACGTTCACACTAAAGGTATGACTTCTTCAACCTCAGTTGAAATTAACTTCAAAGATATGGAAATGGTTATCTTGGGTACTGAATACGCTGGTGAAATGAAGAAAGGTATTTTCACCGTTATGTTCTACTTAATGCCAATCAAACACAAGGTCTTAACTTTACACTCATCTGCTAACCAAGGTACTGAAAAAGGTGACGTTACCTTATTCTTTGGTTTATCTGGTACTGGTAAGACTACCTTATCAGCTGATCCTCACAGAAAATTAATCGGTGATGATGAACATTGTTGGTCTGACAACGGTGTCTTCAACATTGAAGGTGGTTGTTACGCTAAGTGTTTAGACTTATCTGCTGAAAAAGAACCAGAAATTTTCAACTCCATCAAATTCGGTTCTATTTTAGAAAATGTTGTCTATGATCCAGTTACTAAATTAGTAGATTACAATGATTCTTCTATCACTGAAAACACCAGATGTGCTTACCCAATTGATTTCATTCCATCTGCTAAGATTCCATGTTTAGCTGACACTCACCCAACTAACATTATCTTATTAACTTGTGATGCTTCCGGTGTCTTACCACCAGTTTCTAAGTTGACTAACGAACAAGTTATGTACCATTTCATCAGTGGTTATACTTCTAAGATGGCAGGTACTGAAGAAGGTGTTACTGAACCTCAAGCTACTTTCTCTGCTTGTTTCGGTCAACCATTCTTGGTCTTACACCCAATGAAATACGCTCAACAATTATCTGATAAGATTTCCAAACACAACGCCAATGCTTGGTTATTAAACACCGGTTGGGTTGGTGCTTCTGCTGCTAGAGGTGGTAAGAGATGTTCATTAAAATACACCAGAGCTATCTTAGATGCCATTCACTCTGGCGAATTATCCAAGGTTGAATATGAAACTTTCCCAACCTTCAACTTGCATGTTCCAAAATCATGTCCAGGTGTTCCTTCAGAAATCTTAAACCCAACTAAGGCTTGGACTGAAGGTGAAGCTAGCTTTGCTAAAGAAATTACTAGCTTAGCTGGTAAATTCGTTGAAAATTTCAAGAAATATGCTGACCAAGCTACTGCCGATGTCAAAGCTGCCGGTCCAACTATATAGGTTAAGGAGGAGTTAATATAGGTTTATTTTCGTATGTTCGAATTTTCGTATTTTTTGGTCCGCCGCTCTGATAATGGCTTCCACTTTCAAAGTTTCATTTTCACTTTAACTTTCACAGGTATACGAAGGGGTGCGTCGTGCATTGCACATTAGTCCCAACATATCGCTCTAATCTACTGAACTGGGTGGTTTTGTTAGCTTTATATACTCAGGTACAATTGCTGACGCTTACTTAATCGGTTAATATAATCGAAGTTTTAATTTTGCTAACAAAACGGTTTACGAGCTCTCATAATAAACTAAGCAATCAATGCTGAACTCTACTGATTCAAATCTCCGGGAACTCAACACCAGGTTACTACCACAAATGCAAAACCAGGCTTATGCTACAAACCTTATATAGCGGCCCTACAACTGGCCACTTAGCTTTCACAACCGTTTCCAAGATCAGATGCCCCCATAGTTCTCCGTCCCTCAGAACAAAGAACTCCGAAATCATGTGAGATTTTTACCCCAAAAAAATTAACTCCGTATGCGATTTCATATGAACTTTATTTCTTATATATAAACCCAGACATTCCTTATTTTTTGCACCTGAAATTGCTGATTATCTTTATACTTTGTCCAGTTAGTTTACTATGACGGTCGATATTCAAAAAGTCATCCAATCTCAATCTAGTTTCACCAATGTTCTCCTCAGTTTAGGTGCCCTTTTAGTGGTATACAATATCTATATATTCGTCCGTAATCAAATTTATAGAAAGAAATTTGGTGCCCTTGATCCAAAGTCTGCCACTGATGGATTGCTTGGATTTAAAGCAGCTTCAGAGATTTTAAAATTGAAAGAAGAAGGAGGTGCTGTTGATTATTTCCATGAAAGATTAACTGAAGCTGGAGTTAATACCTTATCCACCAAAGTTGCTGGTATTACCCTTGTTAACACCAACGACCCAGAGAACATCAAAGCTATCTTAAGTACTCAATTCAATGACTTCGATTTAGGAGTTAGACACCGTCAATTTTTCCCATTATTAGGTGACGGTATTTTCACTTTAGATGCTCAAGGTTGGAAACATAGTAGAGCTATGTTAAGACCCCAATTCTCCAGAGAGCAAATTGCCCATGTTAAATCCTTAGAACCTCACATGCAATACTTATTTCAACATATCAGAAATTATAAAGGTCAACAATTTGACATTCAAAAGTATTTCTTTAAGTTAACTATTGATACTGCTACTGAATTTTTATTCGGTGAAAGTGTCGACAGTTTAGTTGATGAGAGTATCGGTAAAGTCCCAGAACAAAGTGCTATCTTGGAATTGAAACAGAAATTCCCTGATTCATTCAACTTTGCTCAATCAGTATTGGCTACCAGATCAGTTCTTCAAGGGTTTTATTTCTTAATAGATTCAAAAGCATTCAGAGAAAAATGTAAAGATATTCACGATTTTACTGATTTTTTTGTGCAAAAGGCTTTAAACACACCTGCTGATGAATTAGATGAAAAGTCTCAAGATGGATATGTGTTCTTGTACGAATTAGTTAAACAAACCAGAGACCCAAAAATCTTAAGAGACCAAGCTTTGAATATCTTATTAGCTGGTAGAGATACTACTGCTGGTTTATTAAGTTTCACTTTCTACGAATTAGGTAGAAACCCAGAAATTTGGTCTAAATTACGTAAAGAAATTGTTGAAAACTTTGGTGAAGGTAAAGAGGCTAAAATTGATGAGATTACTTTTGAAAGCTTGAAGAGATGTGAATATTTAAAAGCTGTTATCAATGAAGCTCTTAGATTGTATCCATCTGTTCCAGTTAACTTTAGAGTTGCTAACAAACATACCACTTTACCAAGGGGTGGAGGCCCAGATGAATCTAAACCTATCTTTATTGCAAAGGGTAAAACTGTAATGTACTCCGTCAGTTCCACTCACAGAAACCCCTATGTTTACGGTAAAGATGCCGATGTTTTCAGACCAGAAAGATGGTTTGAAGATACTACTAGAAAATTGGGTTGGGCTTATTTGCCATTCAATGGTGGTCCAAGAATCTGTTTAGGTCAACAATTTGCTTTAACTGAAACCAGTTATGTTATTGCTAGAATTTTACAAGAATTCAATCATATTGAAAGTTTTGCTTCTCCTGATTATCCACCAAAGAAGAATTCTCAATTGACTATGTGTTTATTAGAGGGTGCCAATATTGCATTAACATAAGTAATAACAGTGTATAAGTATTTATTGATTTACGATTATTTATAATGTACCTCTTCATGATATCGCTTCTTGAATATAGAGACTATAGAGGAAATAGAACTGAACACACTACGAAAATCTACTTAACTTCTAATGGAAAACGACGAGTTATTCCAAGTCTCTAGATCGTCTCACATCTACCTTCTATCTTGAAAATATTTAACTAAATCAAAGAAACTCTTTTTATAGTATCTTTCTTGAGTAGTTCTGTCGACCACTTGAAGACCAAATTGTTGACTATAATTTCCAAACTCCCAGGTATCAGTAAAAGACCAAGCTAACGCACCAGTGATCTTAATGTTGTCATAATGGATAGCTTCAAGAATAGCTTGCATGTAAGTCCTGTAGTAGATTGATCTAGCCAAATCGTTGACTTGATCTTCCAACAACTTATCGGCTTCTCTCCATTCAGGGAACCCGAACTCACTCACAAGGATTGGTGTTTTGAAAGTGTTCCAAAGATAATTCAAGTATTCTCTTAATTGTACTGGAGTGATGTAAACATAAGATTGTGATATGTAACCAATACTCCAACCATCTTCAAGAATTGAAGTAGCATTAACGCACACGGGCCACAACGTATTAGTCGGATCAGCTTGACAAGCTTCAATACCAACATCTGGTGGGGTAATAATCGAATAGGTATAAGGATCTACCCCAAGGAAATCACAACCACCGGCGACTTCCTTTAACTCATCGGCCGTGAAATGGAAATCTGTTTCATTGTAAGTATCTTTAAATGATTGAGGGAAATCTTCACCTATAAATAAAGGATTTGCAAAGACTTCTAACCAGAAGTTTTGATATCTATTAGCAGCATTGACATGATCTTGGTTAGAAGGATCTTTAGGAATACCAAAATCATCAACAAGTTTAATACCAAATTGACCACAACCTTTGATCTCTTCGTGGTAGAATTTGTGAAGTTGAGCAGTAGCTAAGACAACATGCTTTACACCTAAAGGAGTACCTGAAGGGAAGTAAGGTTCATTGAATCCAATGAAAATTGGAACTCTATCAGCAAAATGAGTTAAAATGATCTTACCATAATTCACAAATGCTTCGACGAAAGTTTCATTGTCATAACCACCGATGTAACTACCGTAAGTCTTGTCAGTAAAATTTCTGTTACCAATTAACATCAAAGGAGTGTCTAAATGGGCCAAAGTAATAACTGGAGTAATTCCATATTCAAGACAAGTGTTAACAACATCATCATAATGATCAATACCCTCTTGGTTAATTGGAGTTCCAGGAACAACGAAAGGTAAGATTCTTGACCATGGAATTGAAAATGAATAGTATTCAGCACCCATAGCTGCTAACCTAGCAATATCTTGCTTATAAAGATAATAGTTCTCATTTGTGACCCAATCCTGTGGTTTAGCTGGGCCGAATCTTTTTTCTAAAATAGTAGGAGTTCTTCCTTCTTCAGCAATAGCACCTTCCACTTGACCAGCTGATCCAGCAACACCGAATATGAATCCTTCAGGGAATTTCAAGTCATCTCTAAAGGTTAAATAATCTGGTGGTGGTAATACCAAAGATTCAGTAGGAACAGGTGTTGGCTCTACAGTAGTATGATAAAGAGCAGTGTCAGTATAATTTGCAATACTAGCCGATTCCCAAAGTTCATACCATGCAGATTGGCCGTATGGATCTTCCGAGTCAGTGTATGGATTTGACACATTTGGTCTCCAAGATCCATAAGTAGTAGTAGGAACTGGATCGTGTAAAGTTGACAATTGTGAGTATGGTGGAGCATAGACCGTGGTAGAAGACTTTGGCTTGACTCCTACAGCATAGGTTGGTTCCGGTAAAGGAGCAAATTGGAAACTGGAGTAAACATAAGTCTCGACCAGTGGTTGAGACAAAACCTGGCCAATGCAAAACAATACTGCCAACATTTCAGAAAGTTAAAGGCTCACAGTTTCAGCTTTGGGAAATTGATAGGTTTTATATAACTTGCATAATTTCCGGATCAATCTAATGTCAATTTAGGAAGTTTCAGATTACAAATTTCCGGCTTTGCAGAAAGCCGATACGATGCCCCATCACCAAAAATCCTAATGAGGAATAATTTGTCCGGTCTTTGGCTGTTATCATGGCATGGTTGCGAGCCATTATACAAGGTTATTGTTGGAGGAATTGGTTTAAGGAAATGATGGAAGCCATAAGGCTGTGATAGTGGAGAGTTCATGGTATACAATATGTAAGGTTTTGTTATAAATGCATTGACATTGATGTGGTTGATTATTTAAACGTAATTGGGAGAAGTGGTCTTTGCGGAAATGTACAAGAAGGTCCTCTGAATTCCCCTCTAAAATTTGACAGTTCGCTTACACATTAATCGGAGAAAACAGGAGAACAAACAAAACAAAATATATTGAACTTTTAATCGAAAAACGTCTAAAAAATTCCAAGCATCACCCACATCTAAGAGGATCTGTCTTGGAAATATTTAACTAAATCAAAGAAACTCTTTTTATAGTATCTTTCTTGAGTAGTTCTGTTAACTACTTGAAGACCGAATTGTTGACTGTAATCACCGAATTCCCAGTTATCAGCAAAAGACCAAGCTAAGGCACCAGTGACTTTGACATTATCGTAATGAATAGCTTCAAGAATGGCTTGCATGAAAGATCTGTAATAAACTGATCTACCTAAGTCAAAAACTTGATCTTCTAATAATTTTTCACCTTCTCTCCATTCAGGGAAACCGAATTCACTGACGACAATAGGAGTTTTGAAAGTGTTCCAAAGATAATTCAAGTATTCTCTGAATTGTACTGGAGTGATGTAAACATAAGATTGTGATCTGTAACCAATACTCCAACCATCTTCAAGAATTGAAGTAGCATTAGCACAAACTGGCCATAATTCATTACTTGGGTCAGCTTGACAGGCTTCAACACCACCATCAGGAGGAGTGATAATTGAGTAAGTGTAAGGGTCAATACCAAGGAAATCACTACCACCAGTAACGTTCTTCAATTCCTCTTCGGTAAAGTAGAAGTCAGTTTCATTATAAGTGTCTTTGAAGGATTGCGGGAAGTCTTCACCGATGAACAAAGGATTGGCAAAAACTTCTAACCAGAAGTTTTGATATCTTTGAGCCGCACTGACATCATCTTGGTTGGAAGGATCTTTAGGAACACCGAAGTTATCACAAAGTTTGATACCAAATTGACCACAACCTTTGATTTCTTCATGGTAGAATTTGTGAAGTTGAGCAGTAGCTTGAACAACGTGTTTAACACCTAAAGGAGTACCTGAAGGGAAGTAAGGTTCATTGAATCCAATGAAAATTGGAACTCTATCAGCAAAATGAGTTAAAATGATCTTACCATAGTTTACAAAGGCTTCAACAAAGGTTTCGTTGTCGTAACCACCAATATAACCACCGAAAGTATGATCACTAAGGTTTCTTCCACCAGTCAAAAGTAATGGAGAATCAAAATGAGTTAAGGTGATGATTGGAGTAATTCCGTACTCAAGACAAGTATTAACAACATCGTCATAATGATCAATACCTTCTTGGTTAATTGGGGACCCAGGAACAACGAAAGGTAAGATTCTTGACCATGGAATTGAAAATGAGTAATGTTCGGCTCCAATGGCAGCTAATCTAGCAATATCTTGTTTGTAAAGATAATAGTTCTCATTTGTAATCCAATCTTGTGGTTTGGTCAGAACTGTCATCTTCTCCAAGATAGTAGGAGTTCTACCTTCTTCAGCAATAGCACCTTCTATTTGAGCGGCAGATCCTGCAACACCGAATACGAAGCCTTCGGGGAATTTCAAGTCATCTCTGAAAGTGAAATAGTCAGGTGGTGGTAACACTAACGATTCAGTAGGAACAGCAGTTGGTTCTACAGTGCTATGATAAAGAGCAGTATCGGTGAAGTTAACAATACTAGCCAATTCCCAGAGTTCATACCATGCAGACTGTCCATATGGATCTTCCGAATCAGTGTATGGATTTGACACATTGGGTCTCCAAGATCCATAAGTAGTAGTAGGAACTGGATCATGTAAAGTTGATAATTGTGAGTATGGTGGAGCATAGGCTGTAACTGAAGCATTTGGTTTAACTCCTACAGCATAGGTTGGTTCCGGTAAAGGAGCAAATTGGAAACTGGAGTAAACATAAGTCTCGACCACTGGTTGAGACAATACTTGACCCATGCAAAATAATACTGCAGCTAACATCTTATATTTTTATGCAGGTGTTAAAGTAAAGGTTAGGGCTTAACTCCTCGAGGAATTGGCAGGTTTATATAGTTTTCATGATTTCCCGAACAATGTAACACCATACTATGAAACCGTCAGGTTATTGGTGTTCCGCTGTTGTTGGATACTTTGATGCTCCACACCGGAGTCATAACCAGAACTCTAATAGGGGATAAATTTTCCGCTTGCTTATTGTTAAAGTGAAATGGTTTTGAGCGAACATAGGTGATTATTGTTGTTTGCCATATAGAGGAGTTAGTTTTTGTGGGGGATTTTTGGTAGTAATGGACAGTCTATATTGTACAGTTACTTACGACCTTACTGGAAACCCTTCTATTCCTATACATATAGGTCAAGGTATTTGAATTCTGCGGAAATACATGAGAAGTCAGAATTGCATTTTTCTATTTTCCCCCATTCTATTGTTATTTCCTTATATTAGTATGTAAAAACATTTTTCCTCGAAAACCGGGGCTCCAGACTTAAATGTGAAGCCAATAGAATGGTTACTACGTTAAAACGGATAATCTTCGCGAGAATTTATGCAACAATAAGACCATTAGCGTAATTGTTACTCCAACTTTTTGGTTACGTTAACTACCTATTCCGATGATTGGTGGAGTCATAGCTAGGTTTACCGAGTTACTATTTTTGGTGAATTGAGGGTGACTTCAAGCGTCTCGGTGTTGACTTTCGGATTACATGGAAGAGAGTAAAAGGGGAAGAGTGTCGGGTTTATTATAGATTGATTACTTTTGAATTCACACTTGACTACCAAAAGGAATTGCACCATTACTTAAATTTGCGGCTCGCCGTACTTCCGTAGTTTAGGTATGAAGTCTCCCCATATTTTAGCATAACATGATGTTACTCAACTTGTTGCTTGGTCTTATACACCCGATATTCTATTTAAAACCAATGCTACAATCAAGATTTTGGATGGTTTACAGGTATCACCATATATCGTTCAGAGGTTAAAACACAAATCTAATTTTGACCATTGGTTTTTTTGACTTGATAATTTCCCTTAACTTTTATTTCAATTCTCTTACAAACAGACTATGATTATATAAGCCCCTACTGTAAATCAATCTAGATCAAAGACATTTAAATATCGAAACAAATTGGCACTACAAATCTACTAGCAATGAGCACCGCGAGTTTCTCATTTTGCACATCTCGAAAACAACATGAATTGGTGTAATGATTTATTGATAGAGTCCTACGATTCTATTCTTTATCAGAACCAAATCGACACACAAACCCTACAAGCAATCAAGGAAGATTTAAATCTGCTCCTTATAACCAAACCAAAGTCAGAAACTGATAAAAATCAACTTCTTTCTAATTCAACTGTTGAATTCACGAATGGTGATAAATTTACATTAAATCAACAATTCGTCGAACACAGCGTGAAGCTAGCCAATGAATTGGAAGTCAATGAAATAAACATGGTAGAGGTTTTGTATTATGCCAACAAGGGTAATAGTGGTTTAGAATTCACCGATGCTGGTAAACAATACTACTTTGCTAGAATTGAGTATATTTTAAACATCGTCGGATACTTAATCATAAACAATAGATTACAAGAAGTTGTAGATGATTTAGGAAAATACTTTGATACAATCATTCAATCATTTCAAAGGGTTTACAAGATATTGGAGAACTTACAAGACTTGATCACCAAACAAAATTTAGTTAACAACTTTAATGAACTGACTCAATCTGGTGTAGTATACACAAAGAAAAAGTTATTTGCCATTCATGAACTCCTAGGTGAAATATTTTTCAACTTGGTTGATCATTATCCTCAGAACTATAGAAACCTAGCCATATACAACAAGGTTTTAACTCACTTAAATAATAGTATAGGTGACGATGATTTATTTATATTGCATTACTTACCCGGGATTTTTAACATTATAGACATTGATGGAGAGGTAAAAGATTCGGAAGTCTCAAGTATACATAAGCAAATTACTAATAGTTTGAACACTGATTCTAAATTGGTCACCATTGATAATGAAACCACCGATTTAAGCAATTCCAAGCTCAAACATTTTGAAATTATTATCGATTTCATATTCCTTACAAACTTTGTTAATTGGTGCAAAACTGCCAAGCACAGTTATGATTTCAATAGAGATATTTTGGCTTATTTACAAATATGTCTTAATTATGGAGTCTTGGAGAATTTACTACGTCTTACTAGCACCACTGCTGATGCAAATACTATTAAAGATTTTGAAATTAATAATCTATGTGAATTCAAATATAGTTTGGAAAAGTTCCCCAAATTACAGTTACCAAAAATTAATGATGACTCGCTTGAATTAACGGTATCCTCGACATTTACTGATAATTTGTTACCAAACTACTGGCATTCATTCTTTAAGAAATTCATTAACAATTTGGCAATTGTTCTCACCCAATTGAGAGACAATGAAGAAGATTTTCTTTTATCATCTATCAATAAGCAAAAGGACAAAGAAAAAGATGGGGTTGAAGTTACAATCGATTTCGAAGAGATTTACTCCAGGGCTGATTTAGAACGTTTCTATTTATCGTTTGTGTACACTTATAATGGTAGAAATGATTTATGTTCATTAATATGGGATGAGGACCTTATAGGGTTTATAATGTGGGGAGTCAATAATAATTCATCGCCGTTGATAACAGCCACCTTTTGTTTACTTTTAAGTTCCTTAACTACCGGAGATTCTACAAAGATCTTTGACATTCTCATCAATAATTCGAGCTTAAAGAAAACTGATTATTCTAAAATATCCATAGATTCAATAGTTGAATCATTGCATTATTATTTAACGTCTTTGAATGACAATTTCAAGGAAACAACCCCACAGAGGCAGAATTTTTTCTCAAATGAAATTATCCAAGAAGAATTGGTGGAATTATCGAACGATTCAATGATTTTTATTAATGGGTTTTTAATTCTTGCTAGTTCTATCGTTGGCAATTTAAATAATGAAAGATCCAATGATATAAAGCATAATCTATTCACCCGATTCAAACCAATAATAACCGGGTTCTTGAAGTTTGACAACTTAAGTAATTCCTCAAGAAAATCTGATAAAAATCTAATTATGAATGAAAGTAATAGAATTTGTTTACACAACTTGATATTCAATTTGTTAAAGAATTTTATTCAAGAGGATTTAAGGTTTGAAATTTGGAAGATTTTAGATGACTGGATGTATAACGACTTGTTAGGAGGGTTGGGATTCAGAGTCAATTTAACTGAAGTCTCAAGTGTATTGAATTTCACTGAGTTAGTTAGTCAGTTGCTTTCGTATCCTTCCACGCCAGAACTAGAGAATGAAATTACGACCGTTTCTGGTACAAAACAAATGTATCCTACAGAAATAGGAAACACAAAAGGAGTGTCGCCATATCTTGAATTCCTCGTAAGTAATGTTTTCAAAAATTCCGTTAAGATTCCTGATGTGAAGACTTCATGTTTACTCCAACAAACTTTAGTCAGTCTATTTTTAAATTCTATAAAGTCTGTTGATTGGAAATTTCTACTTGAATCACCAAGTTTAGTCAACAACTTTGATAGAAATAGTTGGATAGGTAAAGATTTCAATGATTTTGTGAAACTTCACCATTCTTTAGTTGTGGCCAACTATATGTATGATGAAAGGTCTTTGATTGCTTTATTTGAGATAATTGAGTTGGAAAGAGATGAGAAGTTAGTAAGAGACAGCTTGGAGTTAATTAAGAGGTTGGTTGAATTACAAGATGTTTTCGAAGTTATAACTACCACTTCCACCAGCACTAACGTTGTCACCAGTGGTAATACTTCCAGCACTAGCAGCGTCGCCCTTACAATCCCCACGAATAATATTACCCTTAGTAGTAAAGTTAAAGTCCTTGAATTCATTGATTATAATATTCCGCTCATTATTAAGTTGGGGCTTTTGGCAGGTTCTACTAACGAAGATGTTGTTTCTTTATCACTTGATCTTCTTACCAAGATAAATCCCCAAACATCAGCTTCATCTGATACCCTTAACAAGAATAAATTGCTCACAATCTACCTAAACTGCGATGAGTCCCTCAACCTTAAATATGCTATGGTTAATCAATTCAACAATGGTTCCATTAATACTAAGTTCAAAATCTTGAATTTCTTATCAAAAGATTTAGAGATTAAAAAAGGCGAAGATAACTCCATACCATCAACGGCCCATTATATCTTGGGTTTCAAGATCCAAGGTAATTACCTTATTAAGGATGAACATTCTTTAATAAAAACTTTGTTGGAGTTATTGATCTTGTCATTGGATGGGACCACTGGTTTTGTTTATTATAATTCACTCAAAATATCTTCATTAATTTTGAATATCGTTATCAAATTATGTGAGAATCCGATTAGTTCTCAAATAACTTGGAATATAATTGATGAACTTAATGTTAATTTGTTTGAAAAATTGATTAACCAAGATAACGTTGATGTTGAAACTATTTGGGAACAAGAGAAGTTTAATGGAGATTTGGGTAACCACAAAAACCAGTTCTTAGAGTCGAAGATTTCATTGCTGACATTTTTTGAATTTTTCAATCAGAGAATTTTGATTCTAAAATATTTAAGTTTGGAATTTCATAATAAAACTTCGATTTATGTCACGAACGAATACCTTAGTCTTTTATTGAATGAAAATAAGTTCTTGAATGGAAATTATAGAGTGTTGAACTTCCTTGATATTCTTAACTTCAAATTTAAGGATTTTGAAAGATGGAAGTTTCAAAAATTTCAAAAATTTGATTTAAATCAAGTGCTTAAACACTTACAGGCCGAAGACTTGTACGACGATCTAATTTTACGTAAATTGGATAATGTTGGTGTTGATGTTGTGGAATTATCTGATTATTTGAAACAATTTATATATTTTGACAAATTGAAGAAATTTCAAAACAAATATCTTCATAATTGGGTACAATTGATCGAAGTTATTGTGAATGGAAATTTGACCCCGAAATATCAGAATTTCAGTTTGGAAATCTTGTCGAATATTTTACCAAGAATCAACGAATTCTTCGATAGTGATATCGTTTTCAGTGAAGAATTGATTTCTCTTTGTGTGCTTTTGTTTGATACTTTCAAAGGTGACACGGAACGAATGATAATGTTGTTAAATACCAGTATTAAGGGGGTCATTTGTAGTAATAGTACTATTAAGTTGAGGAATGACTTATACGTTTTATTGAATGAATTTTTACAAAGAGCCTTCGGAATTCAAGGTGGTGATCAAAATAAAGAAAGCTTGCTTAAACTCAAGTCGACATTTAAACAAATCGATTTCAAATTCTTTGAAACTATAGTTAATGATATAATCATTAATGAAGGTTCAATTAAGATAGTTGCAGTGATTCTTCTTGAAAACCTTGTGCATATCTTCAATAATTTTCAAGATAATTACCTTATAGATAAGCTCATTAACAACAACTCGTTGTTGCTTATCATTCGTCTCATCAAACGTATTGATGAGTTAAACACGGATATTGTTTATGAGTTAACAATCTTTAAGTCAATCGTTAACTTGCTCATAAGAATAGGGACTGTTAGATCGGGAGCTGCATACTTGATTCAAAGTGAATTATTTGCTATTATCAAACATTGTAGGATGTTAACTATAGACCCGGATTTGAACTTGAATGCTAGTATTGAATTATACGATGTCATCAATCCTATTTTTAAGTTGATTTCCATACTTTTAGTTTCAATGGGTCCCTCGTATAAACCCAGCAAAGTTCAAGGAAAGAACATATTACAGCATTTTGGTGACTTAAGAAATAATATTATAAAGAAAGATATCTTAGTCAGCGAGGGTAAATTAAAGATCAAAGATGAAGAGATGAAGAGTATGAACGAGTTAATAGAACTGTTCATTTTATTAGATGAACTTACCGAACGTTCCTAGTTCGAAATATATAATATATCCAGTAGTGCAAGTAAGGTCCGAGATGGCTCCAAACTCGGAACGAGTAACTACTCTATAAATCTAAAGGTTGCGCGTTCCCACTCATCACATCGCCGCTCAAATGAAACCATTTAGAATCATTGAAAAATGTCCTAAACCCCTTATAGATACTGGCTGTACACATTGCCAAGTCAAGTTCCCCTCCCCTATCAAACAGGGCAATTTAAATTCTACTAAGGTCCTTCCCTGGAAACATTTGCTTATTTTGTCGCATGGTTATAAAGATATAAATCAGCTACCTAGAAAGATAAATCATATCGGTTTGAACAAGGATATCGAGTCAGTTTTACATTCAAATGGTTGGAAGTCCTCTTCTCACCCTATACTCAACAGTTTTATCTTTTTAGATCAGTATAAAGATGAGAGAGTTGACGCTTCTAATGAGTTGGTTTACCTTTACCCTGACAACATTAAGGTCGAATTTCATAAAAGTCATATAGAGGAATTCTGTTATCAATATTTAAAACCAGATACGATAGAACAAGCTTATAATCCATTTGCTGCCATGTCTAAGTCTCATGTTAAAGAAATTACGGTTGATAAGCGTCATTTTTTGCAGTCCGATATTCTCGAGCAGCTTTTCTTAGTTTGTGGTCATACCCAGCGTGATGCAAGATGTGGGATAATAGCACCCTATTTAATAAATGAGTTAAGAGCTATTAGTGATAAGAATGATAAAATCGGATCGGTATCTCATATAGGAGGACATGATTATGCCGGAAACTTAATTATATATCCTGAAAATATATGGTACGGCAGAGTAATGCCGGACAATGTCCAAGGGATATATAATTCACTAAAGAATAGAGAGATAATTAAAGAGCTTTACAGAGGGGATCTTTAGTTAGGGCCGTGTTCGTTTGGTACTAAGAATTGTTTTTCTTTTGGAAACAATCAAAATTTGTAAATAGATGCATTATCCTTTGAAAGTGAAAATTAGCAAAGGACATAACAATTGAAGATTTGCACATAGACAATAGATATTTATTCTGAACGATGAAGTTCTAACTAGGTATAGCTATCTCTAATCATCTGCAGTATATTGGGGTCAATTACGTATCATAAATATCCTAGAAAACATTTCCAATCCATAAACTGGCCAACACAGTGGTGCCTTCATATATACTCATATTATAACCATATTCATCTTCAAACAGGCAATATTGGTTGTTTTTTTTGTCACTCTTTTGTATATATCTATGCTATATATCTATATACCTGTCAAAAAGGTGAGGAAACCTAGTTAGCAAAAAACCTCACTGTTAGTAATTAGTGTTTGTATTTGAAGGAAAGTGAATTAATTAAGGGATCTCAACGCTTGCGATATCTTTAATTCAACTTGAGCTACTGTCCACGAAGGCACGATACCTTCGGTCAGGAGGGCTATACGTTAGTAGCAAACTTCGTCTTTATCATGGTCGTGTCTGTCCCAATATACTTTTGATAGGTACCTGGCATCCATAAAACTTTTAAAATCAGCGCCGTGGCGCAGTGGAAGCGCGCAGGGCTCATAACCCTGATGTCCCAGGATCGAAACTTGGCGGCGCTAGCTGATTTTTTTTGCCAATTGTCCAAAGGCGAGCTTGGGAAAAATAATAAAATTGAACCACTGACCGTGTGGTTTTTTCTATGAGTGATTAACCCCACCTTTGTTAGTCATTAACGTGACAGGCTTGGCAGCCCCCATATGACCTCAGGCTAATGATCATGTCAATCATAGATGATTCTTTATCATTATTGATGGTTATGATAATCTCTTAAACAGGTCAATCCTCTACTTATGTTGCATAGAAGATAAGTGTCTTTCGGGGTTAAGCTCATATACTGTTAAGCTCATATATTCTTACCTCTAGTAGACAGTTTAACTAGTCATTAAATATCCAAATCGACGAATGACAAGGCGTTTTATTTACGGAGAACTTTTGACACATCGGCATCTAATAATAGGTTACATTATAAGCCAATAAAAGACTGTACATAAATAAGAGCAAATCAGTCTAATCCTATTTTAAATTTATGCGAAAATTTTTTTGGGATATAAGAGTGAAATTTTTCAATTAGCCGATTACAAATAAACAATTCATAAGTAATAACACAAGCACATAAGTCATACTAGTCACCAAGCTTTCCAAAATAATTACACAAATAAACACTTTCTAATTAATTAACGAAAATACTACAAAAAAATGGGTTCATGTGCATCCAAAGATTCAGCAGGTTCTGGAATTCCTAAACCGAAACCAACCACAACCAGTCGTCAACAACAAACTCAACTGATCAATAAACCACATCAAAACTCCAGTGATTCATCCCATGATGATAGTACAGGCTACAATGAGAAGAATCCTGATTTGAAAGACACTTTAAACTCTCCGGAAGACATAACTCCTAATAGCAACGGAGTAGTTAGTGAAGTAGGAGAAAGTGGGTCAAAAGAAGTTAAGATCTTATTATTAGGGTCTGGAGAAAGTGGTAAATCGACAATTGTCAAGCAAATGAAAATTTTACATCAAAATGGATATACTACTGAAGAATTGTTAGAATTCAAACCATTTATTTACAAAAATATAATGGATTGCATCAAACAAATCATAAACGCCATAATCGATTTAGATCCTAAGATGATCACTGACGACAACTCAGGAATATTGAAATCAAAAGATGTCAATGAAGTCCTTGATTATGAAATTAATATCAACTCTAATGAACCTTTCAATCAAAACATTGCCAAGAAGATTATCTCCATTTATTCAAAACCACAAGTCAAGGAATTTATCAAATATCATCAAGGTCAATTCTATTTGATAGATTCCACCAATTACTTTTTGTCAGATTTAGAGAGAATCTCTCAACCTAATTACACACCTACTAATAATGATATCTTAAGAACGAGAAAGAAGACATCTGGTATTTACGATTTCAAGTTTCAAATGGATAAAGGATTAAATGTACAAATGTTTGATGTTGGTGGCCAAAGGTCTGAACGTAAAAAATGGATTCATTGTTTTGACAACGTAACTTTAATTATCTTTTGTGTGGCATTAAGTGAATATGATCAAGTCTTATTAGAAGAAAATAATCAAAATAGATTAGAAGAAAGTTTGACTTTATTTGATAGTGTTGTAAATTCAAGATGGTTTGCCCGGACTTCAATAGTCTTGTTCTTGAATAAAATTGATGTTTTTGCTGACAAGCTACCTTATAGTCCTTTAGAGAATTACTTCCCTGATTATAATGGTGGTAATAATATCAATAAGGCTGCCAAATATATTTTATGGAGATTCACTCAAGTGAATAGGTCTGGTTTAAATATTTATCCTCATGTTACTCAAGCAACTGATACTTCAAACATTGAATTAGTATTTGCTGCCGTTAAAGAAACCATCTTAGAGAATTCTTTGAAAGACAGTGGTCTTCTTTAGATTATCTTGCTTTCATTTCCTACGGTGTTTTGTAAGCTCTTGGTGTTTTGAAAACACTCAATATTATGTGAATGCAATTGCACAGTATTTATTGTACATTAATATACTTAATAACGAATTAGTTTCTTCCGTACTATTATACATTGATTATGTAATTATATATCATTATCATTATTGGGTTTGACTTCATCATGTTTGACTTCGTCATGATTTCTAACATACCTTAAATTAAAATTCCCTCTTCCTCTACCTCTTCCTCTGGATCGGAAACCGCCTCTTCCACGTCCTCTAAAGGCCTTACCACTTGTCGATTCACTTTTCATAGTGTCATCATTAACGGATTCTCCTTCAGTTTTGGTTTCACTCGATTTAGGCACCACTTCTTGTGATATAGTTTCTTTGGTTCCTACTCGTTCGGGTTGCACTTCTTTGGGTTCAACTGATTTGGATTTTACCTTTGATTCCAAATCAGGCTTTGCCTTACCATTCTCACTAGCACCTTCTAGCTTGGGCTTAACATTGGACTTGGCATTTGACCTGTTACTTTTTTGAGGTCTCGGTTTTTTTGGAAACCTCTTCTCCTTCAGCTTCTGGTGCTCTTCCTTAATCTCCTTTTCACTTCTATCTGAATCTATTTCGTTTCTGCTGAAATCTTTAACTAAACCTTCTACATCAGTACTTTCCTTGACTTCTTCAACTTCTCTTGGCATAAAATCTTTCTTAGTTTTGAATTCTTTCTTTTTGAATTTCTTATCTTCTTCAGGTTTGCCTTGCTTTGCGATGATATTTTCTTCTTCAACCTTACCATTCTCCCCCGAATCGACATTGACATCCCTGGTACCATCAAATTTTTTAAACTTGCCAAACTTATTATTTGCACCACGTTTAGGTTTAGGAACAAAATTCCTCTTCGTCAATTCATCAAAATGTTTCCTAAAGTTCGGTCTCTCACCACCCACTTCTTTACCTGAATTTAATAAAGACTCGGCCTTAACTAACCTACTCTTATCGTCGTGTCTAGGAGTTTGCTCGTCCGGACGTGATGATTTATAACTGTTGTTGGCTTTATGATTAGGTTTGGCTGTTGGTTCCAGATCAACAGGGCCCTTGGTCAGTTCAACAGCGGTGGCTCCTTCTGGTGCACTAACAGTTTCTTGTGCAGCCTGCTTTGCACCATTAGTATTTATAGTGGTTTTAATATCCACCAGAGAGCCCTTGGTTTCATCTTTAGCATGCTGAGCTGCTTCTTTAGCCACATCCGTGGTTTCTTCACCCTTTTTACCATTGGTGACAGCATGCTCCTCCAGTTCTGATTTACCACTCCCTTCTTCAGGTACCTTAACTTTCTTCTTTAAAATGATTGGCTTGACAATAGGAACAGTCTTTGGAGAGTTCCTTTCGAGATCTGTCAGTTTTGGCTTACTACTGAGTAATTCAGCTAAGCTTAATCCATTTTGCTTATAAGGATTGGGAGGGGAATGAGGAACCGTTGATACAATATCATTCTTAGCCAAAGGAGGAGACTGCGTTGAAGAATGAGGTTTGGTAGGGGATCCAATGGTCTTAATCGTGGTGGGATTGATATGGTTCAACTTTTTATCGATCTCGGCCTGTCTTGCCAACACATCAACAGGCTTGGCGGCACCAAAGGGATTAACTTTAGGTTTAGGTCTTTCAATCGATCTTGACCTTTCACTCTGCCTCTCATATAGAGGTTGCCTCTCATAATTGAGGGGCTGGTGCCTTGGGTGATTGACAGGAGGCTGATAATGACTTGGTTGATGGGGCTTCAATTTCCCTGATAAATAATCATCTTCAATTTGTTGAATTTCCTTTTCATGATCCATATTGAATTGAATACAATGCTGGAAATCATTAAAGTCGGCAATTTCAATTATGACTCGTTTACCTGCTTTATAGAATAAGTCCTGCCATTTAACAGCCTTTGACATATCCTGATAGTTCGATAATTCTACAAATGCAACCTTCTTTATAATGTTTGTGTTTAAAATATCTGAACTGGGATCAACTACTATTTTTAACTTGTTATAGGTGGTGTACCTACTTTTGAATAGATCTTGAACGAATGGTTCATCTACAGTGACAGGCAAATTGACTAATTTGATAATATATGGAGGGCCCTGATCGTATTGAGTATTTCTAAAGGATCTATATTCATTATCGTACACTTCATGTTTATACTTTTCAATTGGCACAGATATAGACGATAAATCAACATCGTCATCGGCCCATGAAGTTCCAAGAGCTAATGTTAGTAAATATTTCCAAATGGATAACTTGAGTGGTACTTAACGATACATACATTCATCTTCATAGAATTCCTGTAAGGACATCTTTTTCTTTGTAGCTGTATTTGTTAGTATATGATCAATCAATAATAATATTTATCTATGATAATAGCCGTCATCAGGATTGACAGATTTTACATACCCATTTTGTTCAATTGTTAGAATAATGTTTCTTGTACCTTAAAGCTTTGCTGACTCCTAGGAAAAATTCGCGATAGTGTGGAAATAGGTTAACGTGGAGTTATTTGATATCAAGTTTGTTACTATGAGGTTCTTGTTTTTATTTACAGCGGAGTACGTGTAGACAATTATTATTGTCTGACTTTAAATAGATGTGAAATTTGTCCAGATATTAGTCGTTACCGACTATGACGGATATTAAGCTAGAAATTTACAGAAAGAACATGTTACAAACAAAGATAAAATTGTAAAACATTCAATTAACTATTTATAGTATCTTGTTGATGATGCCAGATTATAAATTGGTATAATGATCATAGGTTTCCCTCCATTTCTCGAAAAATCCTACAAAGAACTTAATACCTAAACCAATATCTTTGGAACCAGTGGCAGCTCTAATTGAATGCATTGAAAGTTGAGCAATACCGATATCAATGGTTCTAGCTCCGGTTTGTAAAGAAATTGAAGGACCAATTGAACTACCACTTCTTGAATCATTCCTAATATGGAAGTATTGCAATTTATCATTGTTGATTCTGGCTAATTCTTCGACCAATGCAACCCCCGTTGAATCAGTAGCAAAATGACCATTAGGGTCAAGAGCGACTGAAAGACCTTTATTAGGAACCGGTTTATGATTTTCCAAATAATAGGGGCCAAAGTTGGGATTGAACAAGTGATTGACATCTGCTGATAAAATAACAGAATTGGCAAATGTTACTCTGTAATCCTCAGCTGATAGTTTGTCAAAATGACTAGTTGATAAAACTCTTGATACTACTGATTCGACCAATCCTCCTTTAATACCTGCTCTGGTAGCGGAACCAACTTCTTCGTTATCGAATAACCCAACCAAAGAAAATGAATCTTCAGCAACGTCAGCAGCAATCAAAGATTGAATAGCAGCATATGAACAGATTCTGTCATCAATCCTTGGGGCATAAATGAACTCATTTCTTAACCCACCAAAGGTTCCCTTTTGAACATCGAATAATTGTAAATCAGCTTGGAAGATATCTTTAACTTCAACGCCAGCTAATTTGGCAACGTATCTCAATAAACTTAAAGAATGTTTTCCATATAAAGGACTTGATTTTTCTGCTTCAGTTGCTGGTTCTTCATCTTCAGTCGAGAATCCAATTACTGGAACCGCTTGCGTTTCTTTATTGAATGGGCCCTTGGAAGGTTCACCGAAATGAGGAGCTAAGGTTGGAATTCTACCAATTGGATGAGGAGTGGAATCAACTAGTTTGTTAATGACTTTGTCGCCTTCTTTCACTAATAACCTTCCACCAATTCCCAAATCTCTGTCCCACCAAACATCAGATAATGCACCAGCATAGGCAGTTACTCCCAACAATTCATATCCATCAACCTTGGATTTAGTTGAATTTGGTTTTAAGAATGTTGTCAAAGAATCAACATGGGATCCGATTATAGCAACCCCTTTTGAAGGTTCCCATTTTGGTCCAACTACGAATGCTGCTAATGATGTTCCATTTCTGGTAGTAAAATATTTACCTGGAGATAAATCTTCCCAAGAATCCTTTTCAGCAATATAACTGAATCCAGCATCCTTTAAATCATCTCCAAAGGTTTTAACGACGTGGAAAATGGTAGGGTTTTCGTAAGTGAAGTCGATATAATCTTGGGAAATTTGGACGTAGTCGTCGATAGGTTTGACTGACTTCTTTCCGAAGACCGGTTGAGGTTTGGACTGCTTTTTAGACTCTAAACTCAACAATGTTGCTTTTAAAGCTTCAACTACTTGATCGTATTCTCCCATAGTTAACGAATGACTTTTAATGTTTATCAATGACTAAAAATACTCGAGATATTAAGGTGAGTCTTATAGAGCCGCAGAGTGAGCTGGTCAAGGTGCGATAACGGAATATTTGGTGCATACACGTCTTCCTGACCCAGAGGCTTAAAAGAGCCACATATATATACATTCTAACAATTCATAATTTGTGGTCATTGTTTGATTATGATGAAGTTGGACGTTCTGAGGCAAATGTAGCAGCTACGATTAATGGGAAAACCACGGTTACGTCAGCGTATACTTTTACCAGTTTAGCATCGGCTTTAATTTTACCCCAGGAAATAGCTTCGTCGGGTCTGGCTCCAGCGTCTGAACCATCAAACTCTTGACCAGTATTGATGTAAACGGCTTCATCAGCACCATTTCTCATCAAACATGCATTACAAATATGATGTTTGATTAATCCTCCCCCTAAAATAATCATACTAGCGTGAGAAGCTTCCATTGACATAGAGTTAATCTTTCTGATATCAGCAACAATGTCCAATCTTAACTGCTTAGGGCTAGCTTTAAAAGTATGGAAGAATAACATATCACCGATGGATCCATCAGTTAAAGCAGGGCAAAAGACTGGTATTTGGTTCTTATGAGCCCAATATAAAACTGAAGATTCATCATTAATTTCTTTACCTAATCTATCAATGAATTTTGAAGGGGTCCACATATTGGAATCATTATCATAAGATTTTTCACCTTGTTCTTGTTCTTCTAACATTTTGTCTAAAACTGGGATCATCCATTCTTCAAACTTACAATAATTATCGTTGGGTACTAATAAATTCCCAATTCTATTCATTCCTTGATCCCTTAATCCTTTACCGGGTAAGCTAAAATCTCCCATGTAAGTTGGAGCTAAACATTTGATAATATCTTCTTCAATACCACCAGCAGTGGATACAATAGCACTAACCATTTTATGTTGAACTAAAAATCTTAAAGTATCTCTCAATCCACTACTGATTAAATTGGAAGTATATCCAAGGAAAATAGTAGATTTTTGGTATCCCTGGGAATCAAATTCCCCTTTGATCTCATGGTCTTCTAACTCACTTTTGTTTTTACCTCTCCATTTTCTCATATTGTTGATAATATCACAAGCTTGACCTACTGATGAAGCTTGAAATCCCATGGTTTTCATGGAATTGATGATATTGGTAGCGGACATATCATAGGCTGAATCCTTTGAGTAGTCAATACCTTTGACCTCTACGAAGTCATCGGGAACGGGTATTGATTGTTTGAGAACTGCTTCAGATGCTAAGTTTGGAAGTTGGTTACTCATCTTATCTGATGCGATGAAAATTTTTTGTGCGGTTTTGCAGCCAAATATCTTACGATTACTTGAAGTGCCATACTATGGATACATACTATAGATATATGTACTATACAATCAACTATATATAGCATAACGTATACAAGACTTAATATCCTATAAACCTTGCCACAATTTTGATTTTTCAATGTCAACCGCTTCGCTCACCTCAATATCATCACTAGACTTTCCTACTAAGACCTCATAACTACCCTTTTCTAAATGCCATTTATCGAAATACTCATCAAAGAAGGAAAACGAATCTTTCAAACTTAATTCAAATTTAACATTCGCAATTTTGCCTTTCTTAATATGAACTTTTTCGAACCCTTTCAACTCTTTAATAGGCTTGATGGTTTTGGAATCCTTATGACTGGTATATAATTGTACCACTTCATCACCATCAACTTCTCCAATATTTGTAACCCCTAATTCAGCAAGAAGTTTGTCGTTAGCCTCATCTACCAGAACCTTCAAATCACTATACTTGAACTTTGTGTAAGATAAACCGTACCCAAATGGGAAAGCGACCTGCTTCTGTAATTTCTCATAATACCTATAGCCCATGAAAATATCCTCACCATAAAGCACACGGCCTCTTTCTGTCTTAAAGTTTAAGAAAGTAGGATTGTCTTCTACTTTTAATGGAAAACTCAAGGAAAGTCTACCACTAGGATTGTAATCTCCGAATAAAACATCAGCAATACCGTTACCCAACTCGTTACCTCCATACCAAGCTTGAACCAAGCATTTAGCCTTTTTCAACCATGGAAATTCCACGGGTGTTCCAGATTGGTTGACTACAACCGTATTAGGATTAGCTTCCAAGACAGCAGTCACTAAATCATTGGTTTTCATAGGTAAATCCATATTAGGACGGTCAGATCCTTCTGATTCCCACTCACGACTCAAACCAATACACAAAACCACTTTGTCTGCATTCTTAGCAACTTTTACAGCATGTTGGATTTCTTCTTCAGGATCAATCTTTTTAGCTGCTCCAAAAGAGATTCCTCCACCACCCCCAAAATCAACCACGGTAGCATCTGGAGCACTAAATGTTGGTCTTGAACCAAATTCAATACGAACTCTATACTTTCTACCGGCTTGTAAGTTAATATCGTTGGTCTTCTCAGTACTACCACTGTTGAAAAAAGCAGTTCCTTTCTTTTGTTTAGTCTTATTATCTACAACCAACTCTCCATCAACGTATAATAATGCTGTTCCTAACACAGTACATCCAAAAGTATAAGGTCCAGTTTCTTCTGGAATAAAATCCCCTTCTATGTCGATATAATATAAATCATCAACGATTGCAGGGTTTTTATAATCTTGCAAAAAAATGTAAAACTGAGACAAATTCAACTCATCGAATTGATGACGGTTTCCTGTACCAGCGGGCTCTGAATAGAACTTCATATTATATCCAACTTTTCCGGTGACTGGGTTTACCAATTGTGTAGCTAAGCTCGGAAGTGTTTGAAAAGCATATGCTCCAACAGTATATTGAGGATCATAATCTAATCTTGACTTTATGGAGTCAAAAGGAGTCGTAGTATAATAAGGATTTAAAAATGCAGAACCACCACCACTATATGCAGCAAATTTAGCGTTAGGACCTATTATAGCTATTTTTTCGTCTTTCTTCAAAGGCAATATACCATCATCGTTCTTCAATAAGACTACAGCTTCAGCCGCTATTTTTCTTAAGAGTTCTGATGTTTCTTTGGTATTATTTAATTCGTCTTCTGGTCCATCTTCCTCAATTCCTGACTGTGCACCGTACTGTATTAATCTTATCATATTCTTGGCTCTATCATCAAGATCTTGCACATTCAATTCTCTGGAATCCACCATGTGTTTAATGGCCTTAACTGACCTGTAATAAGTTGGTCCAGGCATCTCCAAGTCTAATCCATTCTCTAAAGCAGTCTTAGCGGTATATAACCCATGCCAATCGCTCATTACTACCCCTTTCCAACCCCACTCTTCTCTCAAAATATCTTTTAATAACTTTTTACTTTGTGAGGCTCTATCTCCATTAACCTTCGTGTATGACGTCATGAAACAGTGAGGATGGGAATACTTAACTGCTAATCTGAAAGGTTCTAAATAGATTTCTCGGAGATTACGTTCTGTTAAAATTGAATCTGATGCCTTACGCTCGTGCTCTAAATCATTACATACATAATGTTTGATAGTGGCAGCTACCTTCTCACTTTGAATACCGTTAATGACATAAGCACTAGTCATACCTGCAAGGTAAGGATCTTCGCTAAAGCTTTCAAAACCTCTACCTCCTAAAGGCCCTCTTTGCATGTTGGTAGTGGGGCCCAAAATAATATGAGCACTCTTATGCTTGGATTCAATCGCCATCAACTTTCCGGCTTCGAATAAAAGGTTCTTGTTAAAAGTAGATGCCATTGCTGTACCACATGGAAAACATGCTGCTGATTTACCATTGAATGCTTTGGTTCCTCTTACTCCATTGGGCCCATCAGTACATCTCAATTTGGGTAAGCCTAACCTTGGAATGGGATAAGTATGCCAGTTGTCAATACCACAAGTCAATCTGATTTTCTCTTCTGTTGTCAATTGTGACACAATGTTTTCAATTGATTCTTCGTCTGCCATCATTTTGACACATTAATGTCAATTTGGTACACGTTACCGGTTATATATAGGTCCATCTAGTGTGGGGGCAAAACATGGAGGCGGAGAACTTTCCACATTAGGACTGTGAGAGGTGCGGAATCCCCCAGATTTCCGATTAACTTTACATTAACTTATGCTCAGCTATAACTGATCTAACTCTAGAGGCCAATGGTCAAGGAGTCTGTATTTCATGATCCAGACCCATTTTTCATCAATTCTGATTGAGGACCGTCTTCCTATTCAAGTTGAAGCGGAGTTCACAATTAATGCCTATCTAGGTTAAATTATTTGACGAGAAATGCCCTCGTAAGTCATTGCCCAACTGTTGGGATACGTGTAGACAAGCAATTATGAAGTGCATCAAACAAGTCGTATCAAGTGCATCAAACAAAACAATTTAGACAGGAGTGGATGTGTTTAACAATAGCACGCGTATATCGTGATAGGTTTAGGAATGATTGCTTAGTTTGAGTCATCAGGAACATGAGTTTTAGCTCAAGACCTTCTGGAATAACGTGAACAAAAATTAATGTGACATTCTCTGCGCCTATTCGACAGCTTTGGGGTGGCCTTGGAGTTGCCTTAGCACATTTCGATGTGTTAACATAATCTCTTTTGACTAAAATACTGCGCGTGGCGGAACATCTAATACTAATTAGGTACGAATTTGTCCATTTTGGGAAAACAATGCAGGATACGTATGAATAGGTTTGCAACACTTTTTGCAACCAGTTCTTAAGCTAGCCCTGTTTAGCTTGGGCTATAAAATCTGACGTCTTTTCCTGTCTTTTGTTCAACTCAAACCTTTTATTCATTGAATTAAACCCTTTGAATATATTAATTTACACACTCGTTTTAGAATGAAATACACAACCTTACTAAACACTTTAGGCCTATTAACAAGAGCCTTCAGTGATGAAATTACTTCAGACACCATCACCAAAGGACCCATTAACTCCAAATGGGGTACGACTAAAGTAGATGAAGGAGTATTCTGGTCGATTGTAGATAATGATATCAGTAGCTTTGTTGGGGATTTAATCGTTGATGGTGAATTATTTATTAGTGCTGACTCTGAGGATTTTAAATTGATTGTCAATTTGTGTGGAATTGGAAATCAATTCGTGGTTAATGGTCTTGTTTCCTTGGATTCAAGACAAACTACTTTTGCTCCATTCTATAATTCAAAAGCTAGTACATTTGAAAATAACGGTAAGATCTGGTTCCTTGGGGCTGGTGATGCTGGGGTACCTACTATGGCAATTACTTCAAGTGATTGGACTAATGAAGGTATTCTTCATTTTTATCAGGAATATAGATCTGGTGGTTGGGTCAACTTAGGTTGGGATTTACAATCTATTACTAACAACGGTGCTATTTGCTTAACAAAAATGGCATATAGACAAGCTAATACTATTAATGGAACTGGATGTATTGATATTGGTAGCGACTCTACACTTTGGTTGGCTTATACTTTATATGATGTTCCAAACCAAACCTTAATCTTCACTGGTGATAATGGTCTTATCAAAGCAGATGCTTATGGAAAAGATCAAAGTTATACAGTTGTAGGATTCGGGGGTACTAACGGTATCGGTATGGGCGTTCCTATCACGTCTTATACATATGGATCGGATGGTATTTTAACTTTATCTAACGGTTTGACAACTTTTAAATTTGACATTGGAACCGGATATGATGAATCAAAGTTTGAAAAGTACACCCCAGATTTTGGTGAAGGTATCGGCAAAGTCGTAGATGGAGGTATAAAATACAATGACCAGGCTGTTAATACTGAAAGACCCTCCACATGTCCAGCTTGCCAAGAGGCTCCTTCACCACCTGATTCCTCATCTAGCTTTGAATCTAGTGCTTCTATTCCTGGGTCCAGTTCTGTTTCAAGTTCTGTTTCAAGTTCTTACTCAGTTTCCGAATCTTCAACCAAATTCAGTGATTCATCCGTTATTGGGTCTACTTCTGAGTCTAGCATTGAAACTAATACTTCATCCAGTGGTGCAACATCAGTTTCAGAACCTCCTGTGAGTTCAGCACCTCCTATTAGTTCTGAATTTTCAACTAGTTCACCATCACCTTCAGAACCGACGTCATTTCCAGAGCCATCTTCAGAACCAATTATGAGTTCATCTCCCTATACTAACACTTCTTCCATCCCCAGAAGACCCCATGGCCCAATTCAGTTACAGACTCCTGAGGGATCAACAACTACATCTGTTGATATAACTTCTGTTAATATTATTCAATCCTTGACTGAAACAATCTGTCCCTTAAGTGGACTTTCCATTGAAAGTATTCCTACGACGGGAGTTATAGGTACTACCATCGCTGGCTCAATTTCTCCAACTGCTGAAGAAACCTCTGGTACTGCTGTAACCGCTGATGTTGAAACAGCCCTTGCTCCGGTTACTACAACTGCTACTACTGACGCCACTGCTGTTGCTACTGCTTCTACCGCTGCTACTAATGCCAATTCTCCAAATTCAAATGCTCTTGAAGCTGTTGAACAAGCTGCTACCTTAACAAGTGCCATTTCATCTATTGCTGTGGTTTCTACCCCTACTGCTGCTGCTAGTCCTGGTTCAATAGAACCTGCTACTGAACAAGTTCAAGCTGCTACACGCAATACCACAAACACTTCCAATACTACAGAGACAGCTATTGTCAGTAGTAGCACTTTTGATACTACAGAAGCATCTGAGTCAGTACCTCAATCAAGTCCAGACATTGAAGCGGCAGAAGGTTCAAGTTCAATCAATTCATTGTCTATCTTTGCCATAGCGGCATTTTTGGTTTCTTTGGTTTAGATGTGTTTAGGTAAATATAGGGAATTATATAATAAAAATTCAAACGTATATTTTTCATATAGCTCATAAAACTAAGTTGATAAAGCAGTAATGGCAGCTCTAGCTGTAGGAGCAGCTGATGCAGGGTTTACTCCTGAAACAATTCTACCATCTACAACCACGAATTCTTCAAAGGCTGAAGGTGGTTCCTTGTAAGTAGCCCCAATCTTTGCCGCAACCGTTTTAACGGTTTCTCTTTTGTCCTTAGCGATGATTTGTTCAAGTCCCATAAGTTTCTCACCTTCATCAGTGAATCCAGTGATGTTTTTACCTTTGACAATAGAAGCTAAAGGTTCGAAAATAGCTGGGCCGTGACAAACTGCTGAGACTACTCCTCCTTTATCATAAATAGCCTTAGCAAGTGCGGCAACCCCTTTAGCTTCAGGGAAATCATACATTGCACCATGACCACCAGCTGCAAAAAAGATAGAATAATCATCGGGATTAACATCCTTAGCAGCCTTGATTTTGGACAAACTCAAATTATAATCTGAATGTTTGTCGGAATAAACAGCTAAATCATCACCATTCAAAAAGGTTTCGGAGATTGAATGCTCATCGTATCCAAAAGTTCCAGTTTCTGAGACAAAATCTACTTCGTATCCCTTGGCTTTGAAAGCTTCAAAAGGATGGATTGCTTCGACTGCGAATAATCCAGTTTTGGCACCATCATCATAGAATTTACCGTAATAACTTGTAATTGCTAATAATACTTTGGACATTGTGTGTCAATTTAAATAGTTCAACTTGAAATTTATAGTGGCCTTTATTGGGTTTTAGATGCGCTCCATTGCGCACTTGCTACAGCTTTTACGAGAACCTTCTACGTCACCTATGCATGGTTCTTGACAAGCAATATCGGAAGTCAGTTATACTTTTAGTAAAGTTAATCGAGTATCTGGAACAGTTTAATGGTGATTTCTAAAAAAAATTCAAATATTAAGATGTTAGATCTATGCTTATGTAAGCTCGGTCAATTTTTACAACGAGCGGAAGTTTGAATGAATTAATTTGCGGATCTATATAACCTGGCACAAACATCAAATTCAACAAGAGATGAAAGTCCTTGATTCTCATATTCATATTTCTTCATTGAAAAACCAAGATTACTTAAAATGGAAAGAAGGTCATCCTCTTTATCAACATAACAGACTCGAAGATTATTTTCAGCAAAATCAAGATGACAGATTTGAGATTGATGGAGTTGTTGCAGTTGAATTTGATCCCATAACAGATATGACCACAGTAGAAGGATGTCAAGGTGCCATCGATGAATTCAATTATTTTTCCAGAATTATCAGAGGCACACTAGCCTCAGATGAAGGTTCTAATGACTATAGCAGCAAATTAAAAGCTCTTGTACCTAAAGCGCCAGTGCCTAAGGGTGGAGAATTCTTAGACCAATTTGTCGAAAAAATGAAACTAAATAATGAAGACACTTTTAAATATGTCAAGGGATTCCGGTACCTAGTACAGGATAAACCTGAAGGAACAATGACCACCGAAAAGTTTATTGACGGATTGAAATGGTTAGAGAAAAATAATTTCGTTTTCGATTGGGGAATTGACCTTAGATGTGGAGGGTGGTGGCAGTTTGAAGAAACTGTCCAAGTTTTCCAGCAAGTCCCCAACTTAAAATATATCATCAATCATCTTACGAAGCCTACATATAAGGCTGAAGATGTAGATCGTTGGGCGGAGTACATGCAGAAAATTTACGAGTTGACTCCAAATTCCTACATGAAGTTATCAGGCGGCTACAGTGAATTACCGAGTGAAATTTTAAATGATATACCCCAATGTGTCAATCTTGTATTTCCATGGTTTAAGGTTTGTTACGACTTGTGGGGTGCCAATCGATTAATATGGGCAAGTAATTGGCCGGTATGTGCTATGTTCGGTGGGGACAATATTGCCACGAAATGGTTTACTATAACTGAGTTATTATTTGACAAGTTGGGGCTCGGTAAAGAGGAGAGGGAAAAGATTTATTACAAGAATTGTTTAGACGCTTATAACATGAATTAACAGAATAAACTTTTGGAAATGTCTCTGTGATAATATGAAGAATGCAGCTTAGAACTTTAACAACCCTTGTCGTTGTTTTCACTCTTTAATTCACTCTCAAAGCAAATGGTTAGGTGCTTTGCAACGTCACATTAAACAATCCTAATGTAAACATAACCCATGTAGAGACCAAATCAGAAAGTTGCTCCGAATCTTTGTTTGGCCTGAAATGACGTCTCTCAAAATAGAACAAAGTTCCAATGACCGAATTCGGCAGGTGACGTTATTGTTGAGAGAGATCTCGGTGTAGAGCGACTAAGTTACAACGACCGTTCGATCATTTAAACGGACAACCACTAATTTAGGACGGGAGGCGAAAAAGCCTACTACGACGTGCATCGCCAACAAAAGTCATGGCGACGGAAAGACGTGAAATTGGTGGAATAATGCTCTAAACCCAAATTTGGGCAATGACTCCTCAAGACCATCATTTTTGTAAATCTTACATGTAAGTCACTTACCGTCGTATTATTGGATCTAACGCACCGATTCCCCCACCAAAAAAATACATAACAACCAAATTTTTTGAACACTGAGGATATAAGCCTCTATATAACTCGTTTAATTGTTCGACCCTGAATTTTTACACCCCACCAAATTTTTGTATACAGGGCTGACCCGCCCAGCAGTGGTGAAATGGAGAAGCCAAGTGAACAAAAAACTGGGGAGAATGAGGACCACAATCAGAATACAATCATGAACAATAAAGTAGTGGAGTAGTAATGGGGTATGCCCCCGGGTCTCCAAGTATTGTTCGTCGAAGCTAGGTAGAAGGCTAACTTAAGCAATCTAAATCCGAGATGTAACGCCCATTCGCCATGCACCTAAATCAAATTGCGGGGTCTTTGTCAGAAAACCCATCATTTTAAGAAAATTGACCTGCACAGAAGGATGAAAAATACTCCGAAACTATGTAAAAAAATATTATTTAAAAAAAAAACTGGGGAAACCACCATAACCATGCAAACGAGGAATTAAAAAAATCGGTATTTAAGAATAGACAGATTTCCTAAAATTTTTCATTATCATTTATTTGGTAGTTTTATATTAGCTGATCTTCAAGTGTAAGTAATGGTCAGAGTTCATTCAGATTCAAGTTCAAATCATTCGACTGATATGGAATTCAAAGGAAGCGTACAACATGTGGAACAAACCTCAACTGCTTCAGTTCAAAACAAATTTGTTAGTGATGAATTGAATGTTAACAAAATCGATCATCAAATTTTAGATTATATTCAGGAAGATGCTGTTGAAATCGATGAAGAAACTAATCGTAGATTAAGAAATAAAATCAACAAAAGAATTTTACCATTCATGATTGGTACTTATTTCTTACAAGCATTAGATAAGGGTACCTTAGCCTTTGCATCTATCATGGGTATTAAAGATAATTTATCAAATCCTGCCACTCAATATCCTTGGTTAACTACTGCCTTATTCTTAGCCATTTTGGTTATGGAATTACCTACCAATATTATTATTCAAAAAGTTCCAGTTGCTAAATACGTATCCATAAACATTATACTTTGGGGAATTGTTCTCGGATGTCATGCTTTAGGTAAAAACTTTGCAATTTTAGTAACAGTTAGAACCTTATTAGGGGTTTTCGAATGTACTTGTCAACCAGCCTTTTTACTTATGAGTTCAATGTGGTACAGAAGAGAAGAACAAGCTTTAATTGTTGCCTTATGGTATATGATGAATGGTGGTCAACAAATTGTAGGTGGTTTACTTGCTTATTGTTTTACTTTGATTACTGGAGCATCCTTAAAAAACTGGGAAATCTTGTTCTTAACTTATGGTTGTATCACTGTTGTTTGGGGTATTGCCATGTTCTTTTACACTCCAGATTCCCCTATGTCAGCAAAATGTTTTACTGAAGAAGAAAAAAGATTAATGGTTGAAAGAGTAAGAGGTAACCAAACCGGTTTACAAAACAGAAAATTGAAAAGAGACCATGTTATGGAAGCTATTAAGGATCCTCAAACTTATGGATTCTTTTTCATTCAAGTCTTAACTTCTTTACCAACTTCAGGTTTAGGAGCATTTGCCAATATCATTATTTCATCCTTCGGTTTTACCGTTTTACAAACCCAATTATTGGCTATGGTCTTAGGTGCTTATTTAATCTTTTTATTGTTATTCTCAGCCTGGTTAGCCAAAAGATTCAGACAAAATTTATTATTCATGATTTGTTTCGTTATCCCATCCATTATCGGTACTGTTGTATTAATGACTTTAACATATCAAGAATACCCATTAGGATCCTATCAACGTAGATTAAGAAGTGGGGTTTTGTTATTCTGTTATTACTTAACTTTGTCATTCTGGGGGGTTGCTAATTTAGGACTTTCTCTTTTATCAAGAAATGTTGCTGGTCAATCTAAGAAGTCCTTCGTAACTGCTACTAACTTCGTTGGTTGGGCTGTTGGAAATATTATTGGTCCTCAAGTTTTCTTGGGTAAAGATGCTCCAAGATACTTAACTGCCTTTGCAGTCCATATGGGTTGTTATGCTGCTTTGATCCTCGTTTTAATTTCATTAAGACTTTGGTATATGAGGGAAAATAGAAGAAAAGATAAATTAGTTGAAAGTGGAGCCATTGACGTTGATAGTCATTTGAAACACGCTTTTGATGATTTAACTGATCAACAAAATAATAACTTTAGATATGATTATTAGGGTGTGTATGTGTATTTATGTTAATTTATGATGGAACCTATTACTTCTCTGTCATTGCTTTAGTCCTAGAATCTCCATTTCTAATATACCCCTTAAATTCGCTTAATCATTCTGACTACTAACCTGATTGGTTAATTGGACGAAATCAGTGCTAAAATAAAGCACTATCAAATCTATTCAAGAACTTTCTATGCATGAAAATACTTGTTTGCATGGTCTTGCATAGACAGCTACAATGGGATTTGTTGTAAGAGTAATAAAGTAAATAAATGAATGTATATTGATGCATACTTCAGCTCCTCCTTTTGTTTTTAAATATACAATTTAGAAAATTCAACTAAAGCCATAATACCCATAGCTTGTCCATAAGGCATACTAGTTAAAGGAATATCTCTGTAGAATTGTAAATCATCACCCATACCAGTACCAAATGATGTATTTAATAATTCCCCATCTTCGCTGATTTGACTAATGACACCTTTGATAGCCTTAATGGCATATGGTTTATATTTAGGATCTAAGTATCTCTTTCTTATACCCTTTAAGATTCCATAAGCAAACCCAGCGGTAGCTGAAGACTCTAAATAAGAAGTTTCATCATCCACCAATGTATGCCATAATCCAGTCTTTTCATCTTGTAATTCTACTAACTTACTGACTTGTCTGTCAAGGGTTTCAAGTAAAAATTCTCTTAAGAAATCTCCTTCTTTCAAATTCAATAATTCAATAAACTCTGGTATAACGATGGTGATCCAAGAGTTACCTCTTGCCCAAAAGGCATTAGCATAATTATGGTCTCCTTCAAAAGTGTAACCATGGTACCATAAACCAGTTTTGTGGTCACAAAGATATTTAACGTGCAAAAGCATTTGTTTCTTTGCTTCTTCGATATAATGAGGACGATTCAATAATAAACCAATCTTGGCCAAAGGTACAACTGTCATCATTAAAGTGTCATCCCACATTTGTTGATAATTATCAGTTAAATAAGTGGCATGTTGAAATCCTCCACATTTAACTTTTGGTAAATCATACATTGCCCATTCTGCCCAGGCATCTAAATATGGAACATACTTTTCGGTACCAAATCTCTCATACAAATGTGCTAAACATAAGAATACTGACATGGTATTGATGTTTTTAGAAGTTGTTCCTTCTGGACCAAAAGCTTGAACATCAAACCAATGCAACATATGTCCTAAAACTTTTTCATCTCCTGTCAATTCATAATAATGCCACATACCATAAAGACCAATACCATGCGTCCATTCCCATCCGGTGATCCAACCTTTGGTATCAATGATTCTTCCATCGGGAATTGGCATCAAAAACCTTCCTGTATCATCTTTTATATTGACTAAGTTGTGAATCAATCTATGAACTAATTCATCAATCTCTTTTGCTTCGTAATTGTAAAGTTTCAATGCCATTTTTGTGGGTTTTGAGGGAAATGTAAGATATTTTTCTCTTTTAAATGTCTCTCATCTCACCTGCCCCACCTACCCCAGACTCCAAGTCGTTCAAATAAATCACCGAGATCCTCGCCCACCACTTTTTCCAAATCGAGACAAGTTATCGGCACCATTGTCGTGGGTTTTGAACCGACAACTACTTTTTTCAACAGATCAAATTAAGAACACTGTACTAACAATACTTCAAATTCCAGACTCATCTCCGGAAGAACTCCGTTGTAATCTCTTATTGTGACTGTTACATTAGTGTTACATTTGTTACTACAAAGAATTCATCCGATAGTTACATACAATGACGTATATTCTACTTACTTTGGCCCGTTCAGGAACCGCTATGGTTGTGAATTTGCCGTTTTTTTAACTATTCATCAGTTACATCAATGCACTAGTTCAATTGATCTTAGCTTCGAATTCGGTGATTTCCTTGATAAAGTCACTCAACTTTTCCCATCCTTCAGTAGTGTCTTTATTGAGAGGAACTCTTCCTAAATAAGTTTCACCGAATCCGGTAGCTTCTTGAATGACTCTTTTGATTCCAAGAACACCATATTCGGCAACGGTCTTTTCACCTCTGATAATAGCTAATTGTAATCTTTGAGCCTCTTTCAAGTCTCCTTTCTCATAAGATTCCATCAATTTAGTATAGATCTTTGGGTATGCACCACTAATAGCATCAACAGTTCCTTTGAATCCAATTGAAAGAGCTGGCAATAATAAATGACCTAATCCTGTTAAACATGTAAAATCTTTAATTTCATCGTCAAGTGAAACTTCACTATAACTGGTCACATCATTATGAGAGAATTTGATACCGACAATATTCTTATGAGCTGCCAAGGTTTTGATGGAGGCTGGTGAAACTGTAACACCGTTACATACACCTGGATAAACGTAGATCAATACAGGAATTGAGGACTTATCAGCAATTTCAGTATACCAATCGACAATTGCAGCCTGAGAAATGGTAGCTCCGAAATAACATGAAGGTAATACCAAGGCATAGTCAGCACCCGATTTGGCAACTGATTTGATTTCTTCAAGTGCATCTTCTAAACTGTTTTGAGCGATACCTGCTAAAATTGGGAATCCTTTAACATTGTCGTGAATAGCTTTGACAATTTCGGCTCTTTCTGATCTTGTCAAATGAGCGTTTTCTCCAGTACTTCCTAATAAAGTTATACCTTTGATCCCATTATCTTTTAAGAATTGGGCATGAGCGATTTGAGTCTTAAAGTCAATGGTTTTTAAATCTTTCTTAAAGAAAGTTGGGACAGGAGTATATACACCAGGTTGTACACTCATTTTTTATGATAAATGTTTTATGGGGTTAAAAACTTTATTTATAAATAGGGTGGTTCTACATTATGCCATACCCCGAGTCCAATTTGGTGTCCAGACTCGTTTTTCGCATCTTTAATGACCCGACTCCAAGATCTAGCGACCAAAAGGAGCTAGTGGACGGAAGCGTGAATGTCGGACAACGCCTTGCGGTGTACTGATGTAATCCAACAGATCTAGTTCTCATGAAAAAAAAAATTGTGGGGGTCAGAGAATATAGAAATTTTAACACTTTAATGAAAGACGAACTGAATGGTAAGGTTACCAAACCTGGAACACCTGTAGCCACAAAAGTATCCAAGTCGTGTGATCATTGTAAGTTGAAAAAGATAAAATGTGATCAAGTTAGACCTGTATGTCAAAATTGTGGGAAATACGACGTAGACTGTGTCTATAGTGTGATGAAGAAGCCAGGATTAAAGACAGGATACGGTCAACAAGTTTTCGATCAAATAAACGAATTAAGTTCAATGGTTGAATATAATAGAACTTTACAAGAATCTGAAACCAAAACTTTAACTCAACGTATAAATTATCTTGAACAGAAGTTAGAAGCTGTCAGCAAAAAGGAACCTATAACTGGACTGAATGCCATGAGTCCATTGATAACATCCAACCCTCATCAGCCATTTGCACGGCCCGGGTCTTTTGTTGGTAATGAACCATTTGTGAGGCCAGAGTCTTTTACTAGAGCTGAGTCGTACAAAGGTCTGATATCCGATAATTTTAGAACCAATAAAGAAACTGACCCAGTCAGTAGCTCCACTGATATCAGCCCCGTTATAAATACAGAAGGCTTACCCCCAGTAGAAAAGACCTTAGCATTGGTAGACCTTTATTTCAAATACGTTGATCCAGTATTCCCAATCCTTCATCGTGATTTAGATTATCCAAAGTTGGTCAAGAATTTGAATTCTTCAAATGTGCTATTGGTTGCAGTAGTGCTTAATGCTCTCAAATATGGTGATAACATTATCGGTGCTGGTCAGTACGAATTTTGGTATGAATCCTTGAAGAAAACAATCATATCCTCATGTTTTGCGGTCAAGAATTTAGAGGAATTGAAACTGGTAACCCTTGTTGCTTTCTCTTTGTATGGGAGATCAAAAAATTATGAAGCTTGGAGCTTGATATCCCTAGCCGTTGGTGGGTGTCTTCATCTAGGGCTTACTAAGGACCCATCCACTGCTGATGTTTTAGATGACGAAAATGATGAGCTTATTGTGGAAGATGATTGGCAAGTATGGTGTAGAAAAGAATCAATGAGAGTGCTACTTTGGGAAATATATAAACTTGATAGGCTATCAAGCATAAGCAGTCACTTCACATCAAAACTTCCTGAGGACCAACTCACTTGTTTGTTACCTATAAAACCCGAACTATGGAGAATTAAGAGTTTATTTGACAAAACCGTGATTGAGAAGGCTCCGGGTCAGAATAAAACTTTAAATGGTGACAACAAACAAGTTAACCTGAGCCTTTATGGTAGTAATTGTTATATAGTGGAAGTATTAAATCTAATGGAAGAATGTCTGAGTTTCAGAAAAACTCCAATGGATATAAAAGATATGAAGGGGTTGTTGGCCTGGCAATTGACCAGTTATAATTTTGAGATCCGTATAAATGCTTGGAGAAATTCCTTACCAAGCTATGTAAGCGAATTTTTGCAAAATGGCAATATAACTGTTAAGCCAAGTGTTGAAGATGTTTTACTTTATACCCTTTA
This sequence comes from Yamadazyma gorgasii, assembly GCA_003708985.3. NCBI lineage: Eukaryota > Fungi > Ascomycota > Pichiomycetes > Serinales > Debaryomycetaceae > Yamadazyma > Yamadazyma gorgasii. The sequence continues at coordinate 17,133 of PPPC03000004.1, read as the reverse complement.
CCATACTTTGATTCTCAGATTACATTCCCCAGTAGCATTTTCAAAATTCCTGGATATGCATCCAATTCCTGCTCAAACTTCTAAGGGTACATGTCTTAATTCAGCCAATTTAATATTAAAGTTGTCTAAAGCTTTCCCTTCATTATTTCAAATGGAAGAAGATAGAGTATATGCTTTATTTGGTCCTTATTATGCTTTTTCAGTATGGGTTTGTGGCAGAATTTTTTTGGTCAATGCAATCTGTAATAGAGGACAGTTAGATGAAAATTTCGAACTTTGTATTAATATCCTAAAAAAAATTGGTACAAGGTGGGATTGTGGTGCTAAATTTGCCGATATTCTAGAATTTTTCCAAGACGATACCATGTCCTTGGATGGTAATAGTATAAATGGTACTGGAGAAGCAGGTATTGGACTGGGAAGTCAATGTAGCGAAGATGCCAAATTGATAGCTGATTTGAAGTTGAATGCTACTAGTTTGGATACTCTATTGTCTAAGAAAATTAGTAAGATAAAAACAGCAACAGCTTTCGATAATGATTTATTAGTTTTTGATTGGTTTAAGTTACCTTTGAATCTGAGTTTTTTACCTGATACTTAAACCTAATGCCAATAAAAATTGGGGTTTTGGGTGTTTTATATGATTAATGTGTAATAATGTATTTTTAATTTGAATGTATTAAGAGAGAACTATGTAAATTTAAGATATATATTAGACTCTATGTCATTTACACTTAACCTTTTTTAGCAGCGTGCTTCTTTTCTTCATCAGAATAGAAAACTCTTTCAGGGTCAGGGTTGAATAATGAATCACCTTCAATTAATTGAATCTTTGGATTGATTTCTAAACCGAAACCTGGCTTATCCAAAACGGTTGTATCAAGATAACCTTTGACTGGAACTGGTTCATTAGTGAAAAGATTACCGAAAACTGGTAAAACACTCTTTGAATCAGGAGAATTAGCTAAGTATTCATGGAAAGGAGTGTTTGGTTGGGAAATGACGAAATGGTAAGAATATGGACCAGAAGCATGTGGAACAACTGGAATATCATAAGCAGCAGCATGGTGAGCGATTCTAAGGATTTCAGTCAAACCTCCTACCCACATAATATCTGGTTGAACAATATCCAAGTTACGGTCTTCAATTAACTTTCTAAATCCATATCTTGTGTATTCATGTTCACCAGTAGTCCATTTCATTCTTGGGTGAGCTCTCTTTAATAATGCATAACCGTCAGTGTCATCAGGATGTAAAGTTTCTTCAAACCAGTTGATATTTAAATCTTGAGTAGCATCAGCTAATTGAATAGCATATTGAACGTTTAAGGACATGTAACAGTCGACCATTAATGGGAAATCTGGTCCGACAGCTTCACGATGTTTCTTTAAAAATTCAACATTCTTTCTTAAACCTTCAAATCCTTCATCTGGTCCGTATGGAAGAGCAACTTTACCACCCCAGAAACCCATACCTTTAGCAGCTAACGGGTCACATCCGGTACAGTAGAAATCTAATCTATCTCTGGTAGCACCACCAATCATTTTGTAGACTGGTTCATTTCTAATTTTACCTAATAAATCCCACAATGCTAAATCAATAACACTAATAACAGCAATTGGTAAACCTTTTCTACCGTAGTACATAGAAGCTCTGAACATTTTGTCCCACATAACATTCAAGTTTCTTGGATCTTCATTTTCTAAGAATCTCCAGAAATGGTTTTTAACTAACCAACAACCTGGAACACCTCCAAAACCGGTGGCAAACCCTTTAGAACCATCAGATGCAATAATTTCAACACAGAATGATCCTAAGACATTAATACCCCAACTAGTTCTATTTTTTCTATAGTCTGGGAATTTAGTCATTGGGGTTGAAATCTTACTGTCAATTAACCAATGTCCGCTAGCAACATCATGGTAGTCACCTCCACTACCTTTCTCCTTGACAATATAAGTTTTGATATCTACAATTTTTGGAAATTCACCCATTTTTTCTTATGGTAATACTTCTTATGGAAAAAATAACCGGGAATTATTCCAATTATATATGAATTAATATCGCATAATCATCTTACCCCACGAAAACACCTCGATTAATCTTTGATCCGGAATGAGAAACGGTGCTGCACGAACCAACCCCACTGTGATGCGAGCTTGCTTAAAGATCGTTGTAAAAGCCCGAAATTTTTCAACCCCAAACTTTCTCCCGAAAACAAATTAAACTTGTTATGCTGTTATTAGAAGGTAAAATAGCTATTGTTACTGGTGGTGTCACTGGTATTGGTAAACTGATTGCTTTAGGCTTAGTTAAGAATGGTGCAAAGGTTTGTATCAACCACTTACCAACAGAAGGACAAGCTAAGTTAGCAAAAGAGATGGAACAAGAAATTGGTAGTGATAATTTCCTTGCTGTCCCAGGAGATATTTCAAAACCAGAGACCAGTAAAATCATTGTTGAAAAAACTGTTGACAAGTTTGGTGAAGTTAATGTATTAGTATCAAATGCCGGAATTTGTGAATTCAAAGACTTTTTAGAAACTGATCCTGAAACATATACAAGAACTGTTGAAATCAACTTGAATGGTAGTTTTTTTATCGTTCAAGCGGTTGGACGTCAAATGAAATTACAAGGCAAAGGGGGTAGCATTATAGCCATCAGTAGTATTTCCGCGTTAGTTGGTGGGGGAAGACAAGTCCATTATACTCCTACAAAGGCGGGAATTTTGTCATTAATGCAATCAACTGCCTGTGCTTTAGGACCTTTTGGAATCAGATGTAATGCTTTGCTTCCAGGAACTATTAGGACTCAATTAAATGAAGAAGATATGGCCGATGAGGAAAAGAGACATTATATGGAAGGAAGAGTTCCATTAGGAAGATTAGGTAAGACTGAAGATTTAGCAGGTCCAGCCGTATTTTTAGCTAGTGACTTGTCTAGTTATGTTAATGGGGCGCAATTATTAGTTGACGGAGGTTTGTTTGTTAATTTACAATAAACTCGAAAAGTCTACCTAAAGCAAATCTAATGATATAAGAGGTTAATAGTTTATAGACATAATAGATACTTTATATTTATACTCAGACATTCTTACTCGAGACATCAAAATCCTCCAACACCAGCGATGTAAGTTAAACTCCATGTCTTAGACATACCATTGTCTATCTGAGCATCATTCCAATCACTTCTTGTAAACCATTTCCAACTCTTTGCGGGATCAAACAATGCTAAATTTAACATTAAAATTCCCTTCCAGCCATCAGGTATTTGGTCAACATACTTTCCAAGGATTTGATCCCACTCCTCCTTGACAAACTTTTCTAATCTGATATAAGAAGAAATTGGAGTTATTGGAAGCATATGGATTCCATGGATCCACTCATTGGCAATTGTACCTCTACCGAAATAAGTAGCAAAATCAACTTTATTTTCAAACGTAATACCAGCTACTTTGTTTGATATAAACTGTTTAGGTTGAATTTTGTTATCATCACTAAAAAGCATATACATATTCATTGCTCTTCTCATTATGGCAAGCATTAAATTGGCTCTAGTCTCCATATCCTTATCTTGAATAATTTTGGCATAAAGCTTCATACCATAAGCAAAATGATAATCTTCAGAAGATGATTCCTCATCTTTCCCATCACCTGAAGCAAATATCCCGTGAGCAAAAGAATGACCATGGAAGAAGTCAAAAGATCTTGACTGAGGAAAGAACCTGTCTTTAGTTGAAGGATTGGCGGTATCTCTTATCAAAGTAGTAACATAGTCCCTAACATTTGAATTCTTAAACCAATTACCTTGATTGAAAGACTGGTCAACTTGAGCAGCTAAAGCAATAGCATGGATATGATAACCATAATGGAAATGATGGTCATTATAGTTGGCATTACCAAAGTCGGCCCCCGGATCTGCCGATGATATTAACCCTTTCCAAGTGGTATCATAAACCAAGGGGAATTTTTGCTTATTAGAACTAAAAATTTCAATGGCTTTTGTTATTTGTGGGAAAATCTTTTTAGTTAAATCGTCGTCCTTTAAGATAAAATGACAAACGTATGCTATATAAGCAAACTTGTCCAAGATTTTACCAGAAGTATACATCGAATCGATATCTGCCATACCAATAACGTCTTGCTCAACTTCTTTGGTTGCAGCTTCTTTCATTTTAGCTAAGGCGTCGCTCAGGTACTTGGCACTGCCTTTGAAAGAGTCGACACTTGACCACGGTTCCCAATTTATATCAACCGGCAAATTGGTTTCTTCCATGACTAACACATTAGTGTTATAAGCTCTCATAACTCCCTTTGTTGTGGAATCTAACTCCAAATTGGTGAAGGTTTTTTTAGTGGAATCGTCTAAAACTTCTTGGTGATGTGGTAAACACCAAACAATTGGTCTAGCAGATTTCGAATTACCTTCAGTTCCGTACAGAAAGGCATATTTACAATTCTTCCCGTCGGTGGAACTCAAGCTTCCAGAAATCAGGCATGTTTTAGCGTACATTCCAGCAGCATTATCGTAGAATTCTGATTCTCCTCTGCAGAACTGAACAATAGTATTGCTACCCAATTTGTTTCCAGTAATTCTTCCATCTTTCAATCCAAACTCAACAGATGAGTCATTACAATACATTGACCAGACAACTTGGTTGAACAATTGTACCTTGTACTTAACTACATTTCCGATGGACCCCAGTTTTTGGAAGTTTTGAACACCAACTTGAGATGAAATTATTGGAGTTATGTTGTTATAAATAGCAGTAATAAACCCCATTCCTTGAACTAGAGGAATCGTGATATTTGAATTTGCATCATTATTAACAACGACCTTGGCCGTTACTGACATTTTCTGATGATCTTCTAAAGTTAAACTAACGTTATTCTCATTGAAATTGTCACCAGTAAGAACGAATGACTTAATCTTGGGTGGGTTAAAATAGAAAAGGGCAGGATTTGAGTTGGGGTCTGGTCCATAAACCTTTTGTGAACTTTCAGTGTGGTTAAAGGCAAATCCAACATCTTGGCCCTTGTCTTTGGTTAACCAAAGAGAATAAGGTTGGGTCCATACTGGAAATGTTTGATCTTCTAAAGTCAAATTGTTATAAAAATTATTGGTTTGGACAGGAGCATCATTAGATCCAGTCTTACACCCAACTGGTGGTTGATGGTGGGAAGTTCTTTTGAAAATTGATGGTGGTTCGTCAGTTGAAACTGGGTTACTAAAAATATCACTATCAGTTGAGAAAACTGTTTGACCTAGGGAGTTGGAATTTTGGCTGTTTGTTGGTATTTCAGCTTTGGGTCTGTTGTATCCGTTGTTTGGCTTTTTAATTGAACTTTCGACCTTCTTTAAAGCATTCTTAATATCTGAAAACCCCATGTTGGTATTATGAATTGTGAAATTTTAGTTGTGTCTATACAGGATCGCACCAAGCTATTTTTTACGTGGTATTGCAACCGTTTAGACTACTCAGCTAAATGCACTATAAGAAAACAGAAACAAACAGTCGCTATTGATGGTAACCCGTTTTCATGTGTTGTCGAAATCAGTATGAGAGACTCTTTGGCTCATGTTAGCAGTGTGGGGTAAGTTATATAGCTTCAAAGTGATTTAAATAACAACATCGAGCCTTATGATATATTAAAGCTTTATAAGTCTAATGATCTAACATAGTATTAGCCAGTTATGATACCAACTGAATCTTGGACTATAATTATATATATGCAATTAACTGTTAACTGTTGACGCTGTTGGGATGCCGATAAGTTAAAAGCGGAATTTTAACGCGGAATTGGTTAGTAGAGCGGAATTTACCTAAAGACTTTAAAAGGCTTCTACAGAGAGTCAAAGGTTAATGAAACTCGTCCCATTTTTGACAGCTGTAGCGTTACTCAATCCCAATTTTACAAATGCAAAATTCCATTCCAACCCCACCAAGCAGGATGAAGTAGAATATGACAAAATGGATAAACCAAGCTTAGAAGATGTATGGGGTCAGTATTGGCCATTCCAAGGTGTAAATACATTCGCTCACCTTGATCACCATAAATGTTTAATTGAAGATGACGTTGACTTTGACATTGCTCTCATTGGTGTTCCTTTTGATACTGCTGTATCCTATAGGCCTGGGGCAAGATTTGGACCAAGGGCTATAAGGGCTGCTTCGCAAAGACAAACGTCCCTACGTGGATTTAATCAAAGAGCTATGCTAAACCCTTATGACAGTTGGGCTAAAATCATCGATTGTGATGATATACCTGTTACCCCAATGGACAATAATTTGGCATTCAAACAAATGACAATGGCTTTTGAAGAATTAATCTTAAGAAGAAATTCAACCATATCTTCTAAGACCCCACCAAGATTTGTTGCATTAGGAGGAGACCATTCGGTATTACTACCACATTTAAGGGCTTTGAATAAGGTTTATGGCAAAATAAATGTTATTCATTTTGATGCTCATTTAGATACTTGGAGTCCATCGGGATACCCATCATTCTGGCATTCAGATCAATCGGAATTGAATCATGGTTCATTCTTGTGGAAAGCTAACCAGGAAGGATTGACTTCAACTCATAATATACATCTTGGTTTGAGAACTAAATTAAGTGGAGTAGGAGATTATATAGATGATGATGAACAAAACTGGCAAAGAGTCTATGCAGATGACATTTGGGTTGAAGGAGTTAAGTATGTTATCAATAAGGTTTTGGAAACAGTACCAAAGGAATCACCAACTTATATCTCAGTAGATATCGACGTCTTAGATCCAGGGTTTGGTCTGGGAACTGGCACCCAAGAACCTGGTGGATGGCTACCAAGGGAATTAATTTATGTTTTAAGAGCAATTGACGAATTGAATATTGTAGGTGCTGATATAGTTGAAGTTTCACCAGCCTTCGATAACGCAGAAATCACTGCCACAAATGGAGCCCAAGTAGCATATGAAATTATCACAAGTATGGTAAAAAAGGGGAGTACTCTGGGGTTAGTTAAGGATGAAATTGATGAATCTTCCATTGATATAAAGAGCGTTGGCCCCAAGCAATGGCAGAAGATATTCAATTATTAAACCGCGCGGGGAAAGTACCACTAACTGGTTATACTTTGTCATAGTCTAAAATATTTATGTTACTTGTATACTTTTAATAATGATAAATTTGATATGTTAGCCCATTTATTACTATTATGTGTTCTGTGATTTTTATTTTTTTTTTTCTGATTTTCATAATTTAGCTAAAAATCAAAACATTTTGCGTATATCAGAATTTTTGAACTATTTAAAAAAATAAAATTAATTGTTTGAAGAAAAAAAAACTGAGATACAGAAGTCTAATGGCGTACAAAGAGAGAAAGTAGAGTATATATAAGGATTACACTATATAGAGAATATACAAAGGATAATTATCCATAAATAAATCATGTATAGAGATTGATATTTGTAGTACCAGCACTTAACTCAGGTATATACTACAAAATCATTTTATTTCATCACTTGTTCATCATATTTTCACCATCTCCAAGTAAACGTATTGATTAAAAGTTGAAATTCTGAGGGGCAGAATCATTCATACCAAAACCAAAGGCCTCACCATAATTTTGTGGAGCTAACATACTGTCACCAACTTGTTCTTCGTCATCAGAGAAGTATTTCTCAATGATACCATAAGCCTTCTCATAAATTTTTTCATTTTCATTTGATTGGCACTCAAAAATCTTTTCCATACCACCAGCTTCTTCAATATATAATGCGTACTCGTTGACGCTTGCACCTCTGGCTTCTTTATCCATTTCTCCCATTTTAAGAATATTTTCCAAGGAGTCTAAAGTAACTTCAATTATTTTTGTATCAGCAACTGCTAACAAATCGCATAAAGGTTTTATGCAACCTTGACTGACTAAATATTTAATTTGGTCAGGTTTGGTCAATGCTCCAGAAGAAGCATTGGATATAGCCCAACAAGCTTCTTTTTTTGTTTTATAATCACCATGCAGAAGTAACCTAAGAACTTGAGGTATTAAGTTAGCTTCAATTACCGCTTGAATTTGTTCCGTATTACCAGCAGTTATGTTGGATATAGTCCAACATGCTTCCTTACGAATTGTTTCCTTTGAACTATTCAACAAAGGACCCAAAGCCTGTAAAGCTCCAGCATTTATAACCACTTGAGTTTGTAAATCATTACCAGTAACAATATTTCCAATAGATCTTAAAGCTGGTGTTTGAACCAAAGTTGAATCATGACCCAATAATTCAACTAACCTGATTGGAATCCTAGCATCAACAACAGCTTGAATAGCTTCATTAGTTCCATCACTTAAGTACGAAACTGCCCAACAAGCATCGATTAAAGTTTCAGTATCAGTTGAATAAATTAATTTAGCTAAGGTTGGTATAGCCAATGAAACAATAGACCAATCAGGTTGGGGGTTTCTACCTCTACATAAGTTAGATAAAGTCCAAGTTGCAGTACGGACTAATGACATCTTGGTAGAATTGAATAAACTTAAAACTGGTTCCATTGCTCCACAACTAAGTACAAAGTCTCTGTAATGAGTTGAATCTCCTGCAACATTACCCAAAGCCCAGATAGCTTGCTCTTTAACTTCAATACTTTGTGAATTTAATAGATTTACAAATAATGGTACTGCACCAGCTTCAACCACGACTTTAGTCTGGTCAGAACTACCGGATGCAATATTGGTTAATGCCCAGGCAGCTTCCAACTGTAACATGTCAGTATGGGAATCATTCATGAATTCCACCAATGTAGGAATTACTCCACTTTGAATAACGGCATTAATTGGTGGATTGTGTTCTCTTGATAAGATTTGACGAAATTTGACAGTAGCGTTGATTTGATCATCAACATCAGGGGATTGAATCATTTCAACCATCTTTGGCAAATCTTGTAATACACTGCTATAAAACTGTGAATCTTCATGTGATTGTAATCCGAAATCTTCCTCGTCTTCTGAATCATTATTAGCTACTTCGTTATTGAAGTTTCTTCTCTTGGCTAATGCTTCATCTCTTTTTTGCTTTCTGATATCAACTTGATGAGTCTCTCTTCTTCTTCTCAATTCTTCACTTTGAAATCTTCCCTTGTTCTTAAATGTTGTACGACGATACTCAGGTACAAATCTATTTGTGGCATCTGAATCCATGATTGTGTATTGATACGAATTTAACTGTATATGTAACGTAAGGATATAAAATTTTTCTAAGGTTCTCGATACTTTTGAATCGCGCGGTTTTGCCACGAATTTTCATATCTCATTTTCAATCAAATAGGTTATAGACAGGGAATTTTAACAATGTTTAGGAACTCTTTAGGATTGAGAATTCCTTCCAAGAGGACTTCCATATATAAAATACCCACAAGAGCTTTCTTCTTTAGCCCCTCGATAAGAAAATCCCATAAATCATCTTATAAATCGGAAGATTCTAACATAGAGACTGATGAAATCATTTCTGAAAATAATCCTTGGTCTCCAACATTACTTAATGACATAGTGAAAGTTAGAAAACCCGGAAGTTTCATAAATACAGAATTACCTTCGAACTATAGATTGTCCTATCAGCCCCTTTATGAAGCACCTGGTACAAAATATGTCTCATTATTGAAAAGGTTGACCATCAGTTTTGGTGTATTAGGATGTTATGGAGCTAAATTGTTCTATGATTCGCCTCATTTTGATGACATTTATGCATTGATGATGTTTGCATCTACAAATCTCCCAATTTTAGCAGTCCAGTTTAAAACTTCAAACTATGTAACTAGGATTTTTAGGTTATATGATAAAGATAAACCACAAACGTTAGAAAACTTGGTCAATGATGAGAATTTAATACTTGAAAAGTTGAATTTTTCAGGTGGTAAGACTTACAATAATTTGATACGAGTAAGTAACAACAATAGTTTAAAGCTTATAGAACAACCAAAAAATAGCTTGCAGTCATTAATTACACCATACGGTAATTGGCAAGATGAAGAAGATGGAAAGGTCAGGAAATTCTATATAGCGGATGATATAGGGGGTATGAAGATGGACAGATTATGGGGGATAGTAGAGAAGAATAGTGGTATTAACAATGGGAGACTTTTCAAATCGTATACCTGAACTGAGAAATCGCCGTTAACTCCACTATGGTGATTCACAAACCACTCAGGTGATGTTCTGCTGCAAATGAAAAATATTTATGTACATAGATAATAAAACGGAATTCAAAAAGAAAGCCGCTAAAAGCTCATCTCTTTTGAGGTAAGTACGGGCTGTAGGTTCTCACGCCTTCAAGCCGTTTTGACCACCTTGGTAGCCGCATTAAATCGAACTCGGAAAAAACCTTACTTAAGTCATGGGCTTGTTTTCGGCTCCTAAAGCCACCCTATATTATACGAATTCAGGATTACGGTCACAACCTGACTTACACAAGAGAGGTCTGAATGAGCTGAAAGAGCAACAAAAGGAAAAGAATGAAGATCTAGTAGGGGCAGAGGGTGAAACTGAGAATAACCCTGAACAGCCATTGAAGGAAAAGAAGGTGACTAAAGCAAGAAACAAGGATAAATTTGACCCTGAAACATCGAAGAATACTCACCTCAATTCATTAATATATCATACCAGTGATGATACTGTTGACTTATATACAAAGGAGAACACCAGCAGTGATTTATTGGGAAGAATTTATTATGATGACTTTGATTCGGATTCTATAACATCCCCCTTGTCTTCAGTAACCAACACACCGTTGTTATCGCCTACGATTTCAGGAGTAGGGAGTGACTATTTTTCAATAAGCGGTGCTATAGGACTGGGAAGTTTTGCCAGAATACCTTCTGCCTCAAATTTAAAAGCTTTGGGATCACCCCCATCAATCGATGAGAAGTTCAAGACTGGGGTATCGTTTGATGTTTCTGGTGACACCAGTAAGAAATCATTAACCTTGAAAGTTAAACATCCCAAGTTCAAATTCAGGAGAAACAATAAAACTTTCTTGGCTGGCTATAACAAAGATTATGAAAGTTTAAGAGCCATAAAATGGCTATTTGATGAAATCATAATTCATGGTGATACCATAGTAATTCTTCAAGTACTAGATGAAAAGTTATATCATGAGATTGATAAAAAGCAAGCCCAAGGGAATTTACAGAAAATCGAAGAGTTGAATGTTCATCATAAAAAGATATCAATTGTCTATGAAATTGTTGTAGGTAAACCCCAAAAACTCTTAGAAAAAGCTATAGACGAATTTAAACCACAAATGATGTGTATAGGAACTCATCATGAAGAGGAACAGCAGCATAAGTCAATATTTGCTAAAACCACATTGAGTAAATTCTTCTTGCAATACGCTTTGGTACCAGTGGTAATAGTGAAACCGAAGTATAATCATATAGAGACATTAGATAAACCCATAGATTCGGTAGATTATTTTAAAAATTGGCTAAGCGAAATCACTGACGGATCAAACAAAGACAAAAAGAAGAAGCGGCCCGGATTAGGAAGAAGTGATTCCGATGAAAGAGGAAGATCATTTGATGAATTGAAGGCACATTTGAGTCCTTCCACTTCAAGAAGTAGATCGAGGTCAGGATCACCCATGGTCAATGCTGAAGAAAGATCTTCTTCACAAAGAAGGCATAGATTGTCCAAGTTCTTTGAACGATGAGTATAAATTAATCGAAATGAGATAAAAGGTGCATAGATACGGGTTAGGCAGCATTGATGATGAGAGTTAAATTTAAGTAAGCAAGCATAAGTAAGGTTAGGACATTTAGGTATGTAGAGAATTTGGAAACGGTCACATGCAAATAAATACGAATCTGTCAGTTTTCTATGACCTTAATACGAACAAGAGCAACAGATTGCTAGGCGTTTGCAAACGTTAATTATTGCTGCGGCACTAAGTTGATTCCCGTATTTCCGTGCCTTCGCGTATATGAAAGCAACAACCCTTGCTTTCAACTTCACATAACATGGTTAAAAGATTACTTATTAAAGCTTCCAATGATTACAATGGGAAGTTCGAAATAGTTCCAATCAATACCTTATCTCCTTTAAAAATTGAAAGTGAAATCGGTGTGTTTGAATTGATTATAAATATTAAGAATTTTGATGGATCACAATCACATAAGTCCAACAGTTTATACGACGTAGGGGATGATAAATATCTCAATGGTGAAGAGTTCACGGACCCTAGTAAAGAGAAAGATCAAGCCAACTTGTCCTTTGAAGTTAATTTCAAACCTAAGTTCCCAATAAATGGGAAAGAATTTTTATTTGGCAACGATTTTACTACGCCGATCAAAGACTATGTTCCCACCACATTGTTATCAGCAGGGTTGAAATTTTTCAATTGGTTCATAAATAATACTGTCAAGGGCGATATTTATAATGATAAGCCTTATTTGTATGGTCCAATCTTGAATAGTTGTACATACATGTCGATCGACGACAAAATTCCATTTAAATATAGTACTGTAGATAGTAGTAGCAAGAAACTACCAGAAAATTTGAATGATAACATTGACAATGTCTTAAAAATTCCAGAATTGTCATTAGAAAGAAAGAAATTCTTCAATAAATTAAGCAATTGTGAAGGCTTTATATTCTTAGAGTCAAATACCTACAAGTTAAAGTTTGACACAAACTTTATCAAGATGGCCAATTCAAAATATTCAGTTAGTTTACCAACTTACAATAATAACACTTTTGATATAAATGTATCAAATTATGCCAATGATAAATTGAATAATTTCAACTGGGTAATTAAGTGTGGAGGATACGATGGGGTTGGTAGCGGAAAAGTTGGGTTAGTGGTAAATTTCGCCTTGGTTGATGAACAGTGAGTGGACACACACCAACACAATCAGTATCTTAAATAGACATTTTCTGTATTCTTACATTATTCTTGGTGCTTATACTCTTGCTCTCATTAAAGAGTGAAAAAGTCGTACCTAGCCCAAACCCATCTCACTTCGCGAACCAATCGACGTCAATTCAATTGAATTCGAATCATGTCAACTTCAATTATTCGTACTATAAAGAACATTTATTCATCAGGTCTTAAAAGAGCTGCATGGCAAATAGCGTTTCTCAATGACACAAAAAGAGGTAAATTAGTAGGCACCGATGATTTTGGTAACAAATATTACGAAACTGATGTTCCAGAAGAAATTCATTTAAGAACTAGATGGGTTGAATATAATGCCAACTTTTTAAGTATTGACATTTCAAAAGCTGAACCAGGATGGCACTATTGGTTAGGTTATGGTACTAATACACCACCTAATAAATTGCCTGAAGACCAAAAATCAGTAAGAGCATATCCATTACCTGAGAAACACAAGCCAAATTTGACTGGTACCCGAGGTGCTTATGTTCCATACAACACTGCCAAACCAAAACATGAAAGTTGGAATCCTGTTGTCAGTGAACGTGTTTAACCTTTTCTATTGGCATTGAAGAAGTCGTGGACTGAAAATCATAGACGCACGGCTTCCCAAATCGGATTTCACAAGCTCTTGTTTCATAATGTGTTTTTTGGTTGTTTCATTGTCAAGTACAGACGCCATTTTGAATCCTAGTGAACGATTGATACTTTGAATGAAACAGGAATGTCAATGCTATTTTTGTTCACGGCGAAGCTGTAAATCTATAATGCATTCATAGTTACGTAAAAATATAAAAAAAAAATATGTTCATCAATTCCCAACACTAATAGCCATGATACGCCAATTATTTAATTCACCCACTACAAAGGTGAAATTAAGGCTGGGGTTTTGGCTAGCCCCAAACCTCTGCAACCTTAAAATTGCGTTTTCACTCGTATAATTTCACTGGTCGATTTACAAATTGGGTAACTCTTAACCCTGTTTAAAAAATACAATTAACACAAAGAAAAAAATATTTCCATTCCGCAAAAGCAGTAGGCAGCAAGTACGCCATCACCACAAGATAAAGCTTAAACCATAAAGGGCACGTAAAGCCGACGTACCTACTCTTAGTGAATTTAAACTGAAACACGAGAAGTTAAAGTTTAACTCAATTTGCATGATTGTTTATATCCTCCACCCTGTTTGCTGTACAGCTACCATCCATCCCAAAACGGAAAGAAAGGGTTTGAAAGATCGGCGCTCAAGGCTAGTTTTGATATTTTATTCTAAATGTAGAGAAGGCTTTTATTTAGTTCGTACATTTAAAAACCGACGCTCCGATCTTCATAATAGAATGGCGGGACGCAGCAAATCACGGTGAAAACGCTCTTAGTATGAATAACCCACATGTAGACAACAATACAAATGAGAATATTTTTTTAACCTTTGTAATTATACGCCCGAAGCCTGTTGAAGAATTGCTTTGTTATTGAATAATACCAAACCTTAACTCAATTTAAATCTCGGGTTTATCCAGAAAATAACCTGGTTATGAGCTTACGTCGAGCGCCTATGTTTAAGATATCGACAACTGATTCAGGGTGGTTGTTTCAGCCCTTGCTCACATGAGAAGTTAATAATAAAATCTGAACCCTACATAAATGGCGACGAAATACTGTAACACATGAATATGCAGAAAACCAGGCTGTAGGTGAATCCTTTACATCATAGGTATTTTTCATGATCATAATGTATGGTATGTTTCATGAGATTACATAACCTAAATAATACTCATGTACCTATTTCGGGTTGTTAAAAAATATTCTCATAAACACGAAGGATTGGCTCTAAATCCATGCTTAAAGGCAATGTAAAATCCATTCTTGATTTTAATTGAGCGGTGAGACATCCTAACATGGTACGGGGTAAAATTATTTTCTTTTTATTTCCGAAATAGTAAGGTTAAAGCACTCTATCGGATTGGTTCTTGGCGATGATTAGTTAGATTACAATAGGAACTCACGTAAGACATAATAATCATACGAACAATGTCACATACATACGAGGACGAACAATACTTACGAGACAATAGAAATTATTCTTAGTAATCAGCCGGTGTTGCCATATTGTTCATGTAGTGAAAATAAAGTTGTTGTCTGAGGCAAAGTTAATGCCAATGCTGGTTTCATTGGACTCGATTAAAAGCCTCTGAAAAATTATTTGGACCCCGATGAAATTAAAAGGGTTATTTTTTTAGCGGTTATACAGAAATTTCACCCCTATACGAAGGGATGTCTCTAATCTAAGCTGCGAAGATCCTTAAATTTAAACTTTTACTCAAGGGCTTATACATCGGATGCGGGAAGTCGATGTAAAGTAACCTAATTATGAATGGGTTAACTCCTGTTTCAACATTACCGGCTTCATTACCACCCTCATCCGAAAGACTGGCAGGTATGAAATTCCGTGGCGGATTCAGGCTGGTGGAAAATATTTTCCTTCTTCAACCTCTTTAGATATCAGACCTATATACAGTACAAACCGGCATATAACGCTTATTTTTAGTACATGGCACATTTGGGGGTCCGAAATTGTCTAAATGTCTACTTTAGGTTGTTAGAGAAGATTCGATTTATTTTTTGGCAAAACCTTATTTCAACAATCAAGTAGCATTTGCCTTGTAAACTGCATGTTCAAATTCGTGCATGCTTGTGATGTTTCTTTTTGAAGAATGTATACTTTGATACTTGGTTTGTTTTTATATCAAGGCTTTCCTGGTCTCTCCAAACTTTTTGTACTTATCATCATACACTTTTGATTATCAGTTTTAGCTAATAAATTGAACAGTAAGATGAGATTATTCAAATCCGGTTTATGGGGAACCATAATTGGGTCTATAACTTTGGCTACATCGGTTATGGCTACTGAGATAAGCCTGGATACCATAGATAGAGACACTGTTGGTATTAGTTTGCTTGATCCTATTACAATCGACCTGGGGGTATTCTGGTCTATCATCGATGTAACCCTGTTGACATTTGCTGAGTCAATAACTAACAATGGTCAATTTTTTGTTACTAATGAAAATATCCTTTTAGGTATGACAGTTGATATTACTGGTGGTACTGTCACAAACACTGGTGAGTGGGCTTGGAATGCTTCAAGAAGTTTAACAACAACTACTTATGATATTACAGCTTTAGGTTTTGATAATAGTGGTCAAATGTGGTTTGGGGCATACGGTGGTGTAGGAATCCCAACTATGTCTGTCATTGCACCTAGTTGGACAAACACTGGTCTTATGGTGTTTTCACTTACTGCACCAGTATTAAGTAGTCTTGTTACTTTAGGATCGGCAGTTGCAAATCCTATTGGAGATATTGACAATTCTGGTACAATATGTTTGATTAATCAAATTTATACTCAAACAACTCCAATTGACGGAACTGGTTGTATCGATGTTGGTGTACAATCTACCGTTAACATTAATTTTGCAGCAGACGGTCAAACCTTTTATATGAGTTCAACCTCATCAAATCTTGTTATTACTACTACCGCTGACGGTAATACGTTTACTGTAATAGGTTTCAAACCTTCGGACACCATCACTGTAACTGGCGCTACATATGTCTCATACAGCGGTACAGAGTTGACAGTTAAAACTCTTCCAGGTATACTTGGGGTAACATTAGCAACAATCGATATCGGCGCTGGATACACCGCAAGTGATTTCAATATTTTATTGGGAGTGATTACTTACACAGGTACAGCTCCAACTGTCGCGAGACCCGCAATTTGTAAAGCCTGTCTAGCATTTCCTGAAGTTCCAGGTATTGATTTTGATACATCGTCTAGTTCAGAGTCATCCAGTGAATCCAGCAGTGAATCCAGCAGTGAATCCAGCAGTGAATCCAACAGTGAATCCAGCAGTGAATCCAGCAGTGAATCCAGCAGTGAATCCAGCAGTGAATCCAGCAGTGAATCCAGCAGTGAGTCATCTAGTTCAGAAGCCTCAAGCTCAGAGTCATCCAGTGAATCCAGCAGTGAATCATCTGCCTCATCTTCAAGTGAATCATCCGCTTCATCTTCAAGTGAATCATCCGCTTCATCTTCAAGTGAATCATCCGCTTCATCTTCAAGTGAATCATCCGCTTCATCTTCAAGTGAATCATCCGCTTCATCTTCAAGTGAATCATCCGCTTCATCTTCAAGTGAATCATCCGCTTCATCTTCAAGTGAATCA